>OY740716.1:206790104-208099219 GCA_963513945.1 Hydrotaea diabolus | reverse complement strand
TAAATTTCATTTATGCAAATATAAAAAAGCACAAGACTAAAAGCAAAATGAACGCGCTCTATAGTTAGTTAGTGCGGGTGTCACTTACCTTTTCGCCGACAAATGGCAATGACCATGTGAAGACATCCATAAAATTTGGCAACCAATACGGGTGGGGTGAACAATTAAATTGTCGTATGTTCATAACATTATTCTCATATTTAAGTACAGCTGCCTTTTGTCAAATGACAATATTTTATTTATTTTTTTTTTGGAGGTGAAATTTATAAACAAAACATAAAAGAGATATAAATATAAATATACAAATATAATAAACGATGTTTGTGTTGGTAGTATATGCACATAAAGCATAAAAAGACTAGAATTTTAGAAAATGCAACAAAAATACACTGTTTCCCTGTGGAGGCCTGATTAGAGTTTTCTGTGTGCCGATTGTCTTAAGTACAGCGACTTTTAAAGCACTTACGCCAAATCACACTGTGGTACAGGTTGTTCCTTCTAAGAGCTGATTTTTGGAATAACTTTGGGAAACAATTGGAGATATATCCGCTCTTAATCCCTTCTCATTTTGAATTAGCCTTATCCATCTACTATTACATTTGCATAGTAAGTTTATCGTTCTAGATTAAACTTTGTACTGATTTCAGCCGAGAACGAATCCTATTTATATAAGGCAATATGTGACAGCGCATAGAGAAAGGGACCTAAGGGTAAAAAAATCAATTTTAATATTTTTTTTTGATATGGACAACACCTGAGCATCAAATGAGACCGATTCCATGCCCCAAAAGTGTTCCCTCCCAGAGATATGCGCGTTTTATGAAAGTGAAGTCGACGATTCTAAGTGCAAATAGAAAGAGACCTAATCTTTCATATGGCTCTCCTGAACAACACTTTTCATCAACTTTTCACTTTTTTTTGATGTGGACAACATTTGAGCATCGAATGAGACCGATTCCATGCCCCAGAAGTGTTCCCTCCCAGAGATATGCGCGTTTTATGAAAGTGAAGTCGACGATTCTAAGCGCAAATAGAAAGGGACCTAATCTTTAAAATGGCTCTCTTGAACAAAACTGGGTTTTAACCTTAGGTCCCTTTCTATTTTGCGCGTCACATATTGCGATACACAGTCAGAATATTTAATACATACTTAAATTTGTTATCTTGCTCGAAAAGTTCAAAAAATTGATTTTTGGGCTTTAATAAAAATTTAGCTGTTTTTAAATTGATAGACCGATTTGTACGAAATTTGGGTCATATTAAATTTGGGTCACTACAATCTATATTATGTAGTCAGGTTTTAATTCATATTTTTTTTAAACCTTATATTTTGTACGATGTTTGTACATGTTTGGCAGGTCTAAAGCTTTTATACTCTCTACCATGACAGTATTGGGGTGTATCGTTGTTGGTGGTTATTGGCCCATGTTTGATAGAACTACATTTTTAGGCCCTGGGCCCATTGCCATGTTCAGATTCGTAAATTTAATTGTTTTCGAGAAACCATAAGCCCATTGTGTGCCGCCGCACAGTGGGCCAGGATCGTTAAACATTAAATATTTTTAAGTTCTGTAAAAAGAGCTACTATCATTTAATCGGCCTATTGGGTATAAGTTAGAAAAAGCCTGAAGTTGACTACTTTTTGTATTTTCCGATTTTAAGGAAAAGTATTTTTTTTTACATATTTGCAAGTAGTTGTTCTTAAAATACGCAAATTACCTTATTGCCGATTTTTTACTTTTTTCAGGTTTTTAAAAATTGAAAAGTGAGATTTTATTTTGAACTGTATCTCATAAATTTTAAGAGATATTGTACTTTTAAGTATCTAGTGTAGTTTCTTATCTTTAATCAAAATTTTGTTTGTACCAAAAATACTTTGGTTGTAGTAACAATTTTTAAAAATAAATTAGTGGAAAAAATCATATTTTTTAGTACCAAAAACGTGAATATTCTCACTTTCCTTTTTCCTTATGCTAAATTTATGTAATACTTATATATAGCACTGGCTATGTGCTAAATTTATGCTAAATTTATGTAATACTTATATATAGCACTGGCAAATGAACTTCGGTCAGTGCTATATCCCAAATAAATTTGGCATTATATTGATGTTCTTTTACCAATATATATATATATATATATATATATATATATATATATATATATATATATATATATATATATATATATATATATATATATATATATATATATTAAATTAACAACACTAATTAATCCTGGTTCAACCGCGGGAGGAACATCTATTAATTTTTGTGCGGCATCTATTAATTAAGTATATATTGAAGTGGTCCTTGGGAAACTGTAGATTCGGGCCTTAAATTTAAACAAATCTTCAAAGCTTAATCATATTAAGATTATTTAGGAAATTCCATTGTTTCTGAGTAAATACATGTTGATGCTCGAATGGTCCTCATTTTCGGCTCTCTATGGACCTTTGACTTTTAGGTCCCTTTGGGCAAGTCCAAGTGAAAAAATGGCTCAAAACTATAATCTAGGAACATATTTGGATTTGTGAGAAAACGTCAGTGTTTCCCTATATTTTCAGGTCCCCAAACATTAGGGGACTGTTTTGGGCCCGAGGGCACATAGACTAATCCCATGAATCAAGGCCTCCACTTCAGCCAAATCGTAAAACTAGTGTCATATTCAGATTCCTCATAAAATTCGCAAGGACCTAATGTCCTCATGTCCATACTCCAACGACCTTATACCCATGGGTCATGAATATCTTTTTAATACCAATATTTCCATGGTTCAGGAAGCCGACTTTTGAGCCCATAGAACCCATATAGGCCAGTCAGAATTCCAAATTGTCACAAATTTTACTCGTAAAGGTATATATTTGGATTTGTTAGAGAATTGTACTGTTTCTAGATACCAATATGTTCCGTAGAGCGTACATAAAACACATAGAAAAGTGGAAGAGTGTTATTCTCTCCGTTCCCCGCCCATTTTCTAGTATATTGGGCATCACAAATAATATCCGTGCAAAAATGTTTTCAATCGGATGGAAACCGGCCAGTCGGTCACGACTTTAAGCCCTAAAAATGGAGTAAAACTAGTTGTAAGCTTTAATGAGCTATAACTCGTATGGCAGATGACTTTCTGAAAACACACCTTAAGCATTTATAAGTATGTTGCAAATATACAGGCAAACATTTTTCTCTCACACAATTTTTGATCAGCTATGACCCTTCATGGTATTTTTAGTAGTCAAACTTCAAATTTGAGTGAAAATTTGTTTCAAACGTTTACAAAAAAATTATTAATTTACGTTTGAAAAAAATTTGACTCAAATTTGGAGTTTGATCATCCAGAGACAATTGAAAAATTGAAACATGAAATCGAAGTTGCCATTGAAGAGATTCGATCCGAAACAATCCAAAATATACTAAAAAATTGGGTTGATCGGCTGAGGTAATGGTAGTCATACACGCAGAGAAAAAATATGGTTACTATATGGTCACGGCAAAGATAGTATGTTCTCTGCAGTAAAAGAATGGTCGTCGTCGCAATAGCATTGTCTTTTGAATTTCATTTTGACAATATTATAATTGTGGCAATATTAATATTGTTGAAATGTAACAAAAGTATTGTTGCCAATATAAACAATATAAATATGGTTGGTGGGACAAAAGTATTGTTTTCATGGGTTTTATGTTAACAATAACATAATTACGGCAATCATACGGGCAAAACCTTAATTTTTTTTTTAATTTGACAATGTTATTTTTACGATTCTTACGCAATAATAGTAAAAAAATTATATTTTTAAAAAAAAAACTACGGATTAGTGTAACTAAAATATTTTTAATAAATGGTTTTATTACTGTTAAATAAATCACTCCTACTGTTACATAACTTACTTAATAAAATTCTTTATCGTTGAATAACAACGTATTCCAGTCCTTACAAATAATTTTGTCGATCATAGTATGGTTGTGCGTAAGTCATACTATGGTTGTGAGGATCATACTATGGTTGTACGTTAAACAAACTATGGTTATGAGGATCATAATATGGTTGTGGGGATCATAGTATGGTTGGAATTGAATAATAATATGGTTGTGGGGATCATAGTATGGTTGTTTGTGACTGATTCTATTGTTGTAAGGACCATAATATTATTATGGCGATCATAGTTTGGTTTGTGTGAACCATACTATTGTTGTGATGATCATAATATTGTTGTGCACAACCATATAACCAACAATAGTATGGTGCTCTTCGAATATTGTTACCCCAACCATACTTTTTTCTGCGTGTATGAATGATATTGTATTCCATTATTGAATAAAAAAGTTCAATCATTGCCATTTGAAAAAAATATCAGTACTTTTTTTACAGCCGATTCAAATTTTGAATATTTAAATCCACGCCCTATATAAACTCCCATCCTATGATTACGAGTACAAAAAGCTACTATATACATATCTTACGACACTTTGATGTACATAAGGCCCATTACTTCTGAATGGATGTTTAAAATGTAAATAAGTAAACGCCCAGGCTTCAAACTGGGGACCTTTGTAACGGGAACATAAATAAAAAGGTGTTGTCCAACTTCGAAAGCGCTAGTTATCGATGTCTCATAATACACTATCACAAATCTGAGCAAAATGTTTTGCCATATGTTAATTGTAAGGCGGCAAAAGCTCAACACTTCGCGGGGCCATAGAAATAATTCTGCCAATATGGTCCGATCGGAAAATAGGAATTCATTTGTGATTTCTCAGGAGGAGTCTTTGAGTAGGGACTTTATAAAAACAAAGAACGATTGGATAACTAATTTATAATTAACATTTGGCATTTGATATTTGCCAAACAATCGGTCACACTGTATTCAATCTAACTACATATGATTTTCTTTATATTCAGTTCCATAGGCAGCAGCATATTTTTTATTTTTTAATTCTATTAATCTACGTTTGTTGTAAATACCTTGTTATTGTAAACATCCAAATAGTTGGGAGCCGAAAATATTGTTATCAAGGAGGGAAATCCGGTAACCTGATTTTTACGATACATGCGATAGCTGCAAATAAACGATCACCATTAAATATCGAAATGCCACCGCTCTCCGTAATAGACAAGAAATACAATTGAAACATACCCCGCATCTTGTGCTTCATGAGCTCGTACGACGGATAAAAGATTATTCTTCTGCAGGAATTCACAGCAGGCCAAATAACTAAATTAAATATAATTAAGCATGCGGATATTATTATTTATACGAGTATTCGCCACAATTGAGATACAAAAATAAATACTCGTAAACGAAAGATGCGCGAACTCTCATACCTGAAGAAGTACGAACAGCCACGCACCGAATTGTGTGTAAAGTAGTCATTATTTTTCTCGTTGCCAAAATCTTCCAAGGGATCGGACCACAGTAAATCGCACATGGGTCCAAAGGCAGGAGGTTCACGAAATCTGTTTAACTGTATTTAGGGGTGACAAAAGCATGAGCATTATTTTTGTAAAATCTAGAAAATGTAATGGCTTTGTTTAATACATACCTTTCGAATATCGTCCAGACTAAAGATTTCCGGTGATAAGCCACCGTGAATACACAGAAATTGCTGATTTAATAGAGCAGCCAAAGGCAAACAGTCGAAGGCCTCCATGCAAGCATCGTATATTTTGTCTGAATATTTCATTTGACCTGGAAGAAAGAGAAATGATTAGTTGCAAAACTAAAAGTAGCAATGAGGATAGGTTTAAGAACTATTATATAGTTACAAACTACTATAGTCCACGAAACTGTGTAAGAGAACACAGTAGAGTGGGTCAATTTACTAATCGATATTGTGCCATCTATTTTTCGACAGCTGTTGGCATGACCAAAAAACGTTCCACTGCGAATATCAAGGAAAACGACTAAGAGAATCGTAGGGGATCGAATCAGTTGTATTTCTATTCTCGCGCGCTCATACGAGGGTTGCTATTTATATTTCGGGTCCTGACAATACTTGTGTTCCCAGATGCAAACTTAAACTTCCATTGGAAACTTTGCCATTTTTTAGCATAACTTCATGCAGAACGGTTTATTATCTCAGTCAAAAAATTAAATTATCCCGTGAACATTTTCGTGCGATGATTTTTTACGATTTTCGGCGTGGGTTGAGAGAAGTCAAACAATTTAAATTTGTGGGAGATATGTCTTGGTGAAACTTTTTTTACCTCATGTCCGGAGCTATCGAAAAATCGACAAATTTTTGTCCTTACAAATCGGCCTCCCTAGTATACAGCCATTGTATCCTTACTACCGTTGTTCGTCCCTAAAGACCCTCACATGTTCCCCAATACCTCAAAAATCGCTCCATGGCGACCCTTTATCTGATTCAATTCAACGTCCTTCTGTTAGCTTATCGTTGCAATAAAAGAACAGGTCGCAATTTTAGATCGATTTCGACAAAACTTGGCACATTGTTTAGGATTGGGCCAAGGACGTTTTGATAGAGCTATATACTATGGTCCCTTCAAATTTAAGGTCGTATAGGGAGTTTCGAATGAGAAACTACCTTGCTCCAATTTACGTAGGAAGTATTGGAGCTCAATAATTAATTCTAACGAAACTGGACCTTATCGACCCATATTTTCATAGAGGTCCCCACACCAATCCCTTTCCTTATTAAGAATACTGTCGCTTTAGAAGCCACAAATACGTACGTTATACTAATCAATTATTAAGTTTGCAGAAATCGAACCATATCGGTCTATGAATTCCAGCCCCACCACAAGCCACATTTTATTTCTGGTCTTGCTCAAATATAGCGTTGCACATTGAGGAAGATCTATAATCAAAATTGGTGGACTATCTTGGTCTGTGCTTTCATATACCAATATAGTCCACCAACTCCACACAAAAGTCCTTTCAGACTTCTGTTTCTGCCACTCTAAAAGTCACAAATTAAATCGACTTTGTCGAAGAAAAATTTCGACTTTCGACCTTTTTTAAAACAAAAAATATATCGAAATCGAATCTAGTATTGTACTCGTAGAGTGATTGTACCTAATATCGGAATAGATCTTTTTACTAAAGCTATAAGAAAAAATGGACCGATATAACCCATCTGAGCTGAATACCGATCGATGGTAAATAGCTAAGCCAAAATTCAAAAGGATTGGACGTAATGTGTGTCTTCTGGAGCTTAAGACAGCAAATCGCAAAAATAAATGTGTGGGAGCTATATCTTAATCGGAACCAGTTTTCTTTAATTCACTAACGTCTGTTCTTGTTTCAAAAAATTTACATCTGCCAAATTTCATAAAGATCGGACAACAAATGCTACCTGCTGTTTGATTTCAAGATTTATATCGAATCAGCTTCTGATTCTAATCTATCAATGCACTTAAATGTGGGTCTTGCTCAAATATTTTTGGTAATTACAAACACTTGCAATTGAACTAACTTATAATACTCTTTAACACAGAAAGTCAAACGCATAGCCAATTATTAGGTTAAAATAGGACACAAAAGTCGATCACGTCTTTTAAAATTTTTGCAACCAAAAGTCGATTAGTCGATCGACATTTAGAACCCTAGTCCCCATTGGTGATGGGTTTCTATTACTCCATACTAAAAACACTTTCGATTTTAGGTCGTGTTACTCTTCCTTCACCGTTTTACTTACGAATTTCTCAAAAAGCAAAAACAAAGTGAGCCATTGCTGAAGCCTCCAAAAAAGAGCATAGGCCAAGCATTTGTAGCCGGTGGTACAAGCAAAAAAAGTCACCTGGTTTTAATGGTTGGCCAACGGTTCATAAAAATATGATTTTTCAGTAATTATTTACCCGAATAGCCACCAGTTTATAAAATGAAAACAAGTTAAAAATTTTAAGTCGGACAGTGCCGACTATGGATTACCCTCCATGCTAAATTTGAGGACCATAATATGGTTGTGGGGATCATAGTATGGTTGAATGTGAATAATAATATGGTTGTAGGGATCATATTATGGTTGTGTGTGAATAATTATATTGTTGTGAGTACCATAATATTGTTATGGGGATCATAGTATGGTTGTGTGTGAACCATACTATTGTTGTGATGATCATAATATTGTTGTGCCACAACCATATTACCAACAATAGTATGATGCTCTTCGAATATTGTTAACCCAACCACTCTTTTTTTCTATGTGCAGAGCTTTCCATTTGAAAAAGAATTCTCGATGAGCCCTCAATGTCAACTACCGCAAAAAATCATTTCAGCCAAAACGACAAACTAGCAAAAAACGCAATAGAAAATAGTGAGACTGAGTACGATTTTGGCCAGGATGAACGACGAGACGTAGACGGAATGCTCAGCCGAACCTTTTGAGATTCTTCTTAACACTCACATACCCATCAATTCTGCGCTTCTCAAGACGGCAACACTCACATGATCTTTGCAAAGTTGACAGCATAAAGACAAGGCAAGCTATCCTGGGCTAAAACAGCTTTGATAATTACAAATTTTCCTAATCAGATGATATCTTTTCTATGATAATATAGGATGATCCATCTAAAGGGATTTTTTCAGAACAAAAAAAATATATATAAATTCAAATCAAGTGTGGAATCTTTATTGGTAATTTCAAAGGACATTTTATTGCATTTATTTTTAAAAAATTATTACCGTATGTTTAGCTCGTTTGTTTTATTTCGGTCTGTTGCTTTTACACATTGAACAGGGATTAAACCGGCTCAAGACCTCTTGCTTCTATATTTAAATAGAATACAAGTTTTTAACAAAATGGCAAAGTGACATTGATTTTCGTGGCTGCACACTACTTTTATCATGATTTCGGGTCCGTGACAACCCTCTTCAGAAAGCCTTGCTGCAATTGTTGAAAGTAAAACCGAACTCTATAAGGCCAGGCTCTCCACAAACGAATGAGAACTACTGCTGTAAACCTTACTTTTCAAGTTTTCTTCACACAATTGCCCACGAAAATACAACTCACTCTTGCCAGCTCTAAAGAGACTCCACATCGAGAGCCATCGATAGATTTCTTTTACAACAACGTGTGTGTGTTGTAAAAAGAGTTTAGTTGACTATGTCAACTTGTGTGCCGTGCCGTGCATGTACGTATGTTTAGCTCGTTTGTTTTATTTCGGTCTGTTGCTTTTACACATTGAACAGGGATTAAACCGGCTCAATGTCACTTTGCCATTTTGTTAAAAACTTGTATTCTATTTAAATATAGAAGCAAGAGGTCTTGAGCCGGTTTAATCCCTGTTCAAAAATTATTACCTTCAAATGTTGGCAACTGTATTATGGAAATTAGCGTTCGGTCAGAAATGAGAAAATCCGCTGTTTTCGACCAACATTTTGTTCAGTGATAAGGTCCATTTCTGGCTCAATGGCAAAGTCAATAAACAAAATTGACGCATTTGGGCTGAAGCTAATTTCACGTTTTGGGACAGGTAAGTTGCCCGCCTAGATCGAGTGATATCACACTTTTATACATTTTTCTTTGGGGTTACGTAAAGTCTATGCTGTCAAACCAGCTACGATTCAGGTTTTGGAAACCAACATTACGCGTGTCATTAAAGCCTTACCGGTCGAAATACTCTAATGAGTCATCCGAAATTGGACCTTCAGAATGGAAACCCTGAGGCGTAGTTGCGGCCAACATGTGAAGCCAACAATGAAATAAATGCCATAATATGTCCTTTCAAATTACGAATAAACATTCCGCACTTGATTTGAATTTTTATATGTTTTTCTGAAAAAATACCTCTAGATGGATCACCCTTTACAAAGCTCACACCGTAGCTGCTGAAGATATATCAACTAACTGGTGTTCCAATAGGGACAAAACATTTTTTTATCTTTATAACAACACACCCTCAAACATTTTTAATGATCTTTCGGTGTCAAAACGTTAGTCGAAGTCAACCTTTTCATCATGGTAAACTGCCGAAATTCTAAATCGTTGGTCGCAACTTTAAGATCGCTTACTCCAATTATCGGTCGTAATAATAGCCCCCCCCCCCTTCCCCGACAGGCAGTGCAACCTGTAGTGGATACATTTTTTTCACACAAATTTTCACTTTTGGATGTTACGGCGCCAAAGAGACGCCGTACCGCTCGAAGCGACGAAAATGTAGCAGCCGGAAGTGTTTCCGTTCAAAATGAGGCATATCAGTTAAACCACACTGTGGCGAATTCTGCGAAAAGATCTTTGTCTTCAGCCTTATAAGATCAAACTGACTCATGAACTAAAGGCACTTGATCATTTGAAAAGCAGAAACTTCTCCGATTGGGTTCTGGCATAGTTTCACGAAAATCCAGAATTTTATCGAAAAATCATTATCAGTGATTAAGCTTATTTCTGGCTGAGTGGTTTTATCAATAAACAAAATATGCCTTATTGCACAACAACAAACCCACATGTGCTTCAAGAGACACAATTGCATCCGAAAAAAGAACAGTGTGGTTTCATGCCGGAGGTTAAATTGAGCCGTATTTTTGTTTGATAAAAACAATCGTGCTGTAACCGTCAATGAAGAGTGGTATTGTGCCATGTTAGGAAACTAAAAAATTAGATCAGCTTGACATCGTCGATATGTGGTTTCAACAAGACGGTGCCACTTGCACAGCACGCATTACAATCGATTTACTGAAAGGGAAATTCAGTGAACGCGTTATCTCGAGAAATGGTCCGGTCGAATGGCAACCTCGTTCATGCGATTTACCGCCATTGGATTAAATTTTATGTGGGCACATCAAGTCATTGGTCTGTGCCAACAAGCCAACAATTTTAGACGAGCTCAAAGACAAAATCCAACTCGAAATCGCCAACGTTTCGGTCGAAATGTGTGCAAGAGTAGTGGAAAATTGTGGCCATATGACCGAAATCGAATTTTATTCTTAAAACGTAAAATTTGCACTACACGTATAATAAATTTGAACTCTTTATCTTAAATATTATGTGTTTTAGTAATATATATATAATTAATTGTCCTTAATGGAAAACCCTGTAAAACATTTTTGTATTTAAAGTTAACAGCATCATAATGCACTCTCGAAAATGAATAACAATTTTTCAGTTACTAAATTTTTTTTGCAAGTATTTCTTCCAAAACCAAATTCATGTCTTGATAAATTCATCCATTTCTCTGACATATAAAGCCACAATTATTTCCTTATATGAATCGTAATACTTTAAAAAATAGATTCCAAAGCATACTTACATTCTTGTTTAAACGTGAAGTATTCCGTTAAATGTCTGCACTCGTGATTACCACGAAGCAAAAACAGCGTTTCAGGATAGCAAATTTTCAAAGACCACAGGTACAAGACACACTGCAACAAATTATCACTCATTATCGCCATATCGCAATTATTGACAATTGAACAGCCTTACCTCAATACTAAAGTAACCACGATCGACATAATCACCCAAGAACAAGTATCGTGTGGAAGCTGGCGGTCCTCCGACCTCGAACAGTTTTACCAAGTCGAAAAATTGCCCATGAATATCACCGCACACGGTTATGGGTGCCTCGACATCAATCATGTTCTTTTCGCTTCTCAAGAGGGCAGCGCCCTCTGTGATTATCCTTAAAGCCGGCTCCTCTTCCAGACGTCCTTCGAGCAGGAAGTGTTGCCGCAACGCATCATAATTTGGTTTATTTGTTTTAGCATCGAAGACTTCGTCCATGGTCAGCTTATGAGTGGGCGGCAGCGGGACCTCTGCGGAAGAGTACAAGAAGAGAACAAATCAATTAAAAATCATTCAATTTTCACTCGCACGCTTGTGGCGCTGCGAGGTGCCAGTAAATTATTGAAATTTATTACAGACCTGTTTAATGTAAATGATTAAAGACGTCTATTTCGGGGGCATTAACAAATTATTCAACAATTAGACAGCGACGACGTGTATGAAAACATTGTTGCTGTCCGTTGAAAGCGTTTAAGTGGGCATAAGTAATGGGATTGGGGGAATCTAGCGAAAGTGTTTATGTTGTTTTATACCCGCCACTTAAGGCGTCTGACATGACCACAGCACAGCAACGAGATTCATTCATTAAATGTACCATATTTTTATTTGGCGATGAGTATGTACACACACTCATACATGCAGGCGGACAGTAGACGCCATAACATTAAGTTCACCATTTTAGATTAGAAACAAAAAATTTAAAAAAAAAACATACATATCCTTATATTTAATTAGTTAAATTTCTGCCGAAAATTACACTGTGCAACAAATAAGAATTCAAGATGCGCTGTCTAACATCAAGACACACGGTATGCTAAATCTGTATTTCATTAATACTCGCGTAGTATTTGAACTATCATCAAATCTTTGATGAGAACTTAATTTCATATTTATTTGTCCGTCCCCCAAAAAATAGGCTGGGAAATAATCGGAGTTAAAATTTCTTTTCAGGTTCTTAATGTAAACAAAAACATCTCTGATGAAATCGTCACGAACAACAAAAAATTAACAAACTTTTTTTTTAATTATAATGGATTTTCGTTTCTCCGCACACAGGATGATTACGTATAGGAATGATTATTGGAACTGAATTTATACATGAATAGATTTTTATTATAGATTATTGGCTATAAGTACTATTTTAATTCGGTTGTCATTACCAGGAGTATTTGTTAACTGGACCAACTGATGGTTAAATTTCACGTATTCAGTTATCTGACCGAAATAACATTTTTTTTAAATTATTTAACGATTTAAAAATATTAATTCTGTTATTCGATTTCTGATTCGATTAGTATAACCGACTTTTTGTAAGTGTGAAAAAAAATATTGGTCAAACGCTCGCCACGGCTTCGGTGGCATACCTCTATTCGATAGTCCATATTTTTAATGAATCTGAAACATAATGAAAGTTCAATGTCGTAAATGTGCCGAACTCTCTCATGCTTTAGCTCTTGCACGCAGAGAAAAAATATGGTTACTATATGGTCACAGTAACAATAATATGTTCTCGACAATAAAAGCATACTCGTTGCAACCATAGTATTGTTTTTTAAATTTCATTTTGACAACAGTGTGATTGCGGCAATATTAATATTGTTGAAATGAAAAAAAGAATTATTGCCAAATTTAGAAATGAAAATATGGTTGTAGCAACCATATAAACATGGTAGGTGCAACAAAAATATTGTTGTTTAAAATTTACGTTAACAATATTATGATTATGGCAATAATACCGTATGGTTACACCTATGAACATAACAAAACAGGGTTTATAGAGCATATCTGTATGTGCGTATGTTATTCTTGATATACTAAAAAAATACACACACACGATACAGCGCATGGTTGTTGTGCATTATAAAAACCAACAATAACCGGAAGGTAGTTCGAAGGATTTTTATTGTGTTTACTTTGTTTAATACTCTACTACCGACTGGGTTCTCATTAATTTAAAATCTGCCTGTACTAAGGTATATAGCCATTTACCGTGGTTTAATCACATTCGTTACTTGGGGTCTACGGATGGTGAAGTAGCATTCACCCCTGCTGGCAACTAAAAGTATTTTCAACTGCCGTTGAAATATATATTTTTGTTTCTTGAATGAATGAATGAATAAAAGCATGGCCTCAAATCTGGCTATGAACTAAATGTAATGAGATTTAAAATAACTTGCTTAATAAAAATCTCTATTTTTTAATAACAACATTACCCAATGCTCATAAATAATATTGGGGATCATAGTATGGTTGAGTGAATCATACTATGGTTGTTGGGATCATAGTATGGTTGCGTGCAAATCATACTATGGTTGAGAGGATCATACTATGGTTGTATGAGAAATATACTATTGTTGTAAGGATCATAATATGGTTGTGGAGATAATAGTATGGTTGAGTGTGAATCATACTATATATGTTGTGAGGATCATAGTATGGTTGTGGTGATCATAGTATGGTTAAGTGTGAATCATATTATGGTTGTGGGGATCATAGTATGGCTATGTGTGAATCATACTATTGTTGTGAGGATCATAATATTATTGTGCCACAACCATATACCCAACAATAGTATGATCCTCTTCGAATATTGTCAACTCAACTATACTTTTTTTCTGCGTGTGAATTAGCTTATCGACAAACACTCTTTCTTTTAAATATCCCCAAAGAAAGAAGTTCAACGGTATCAAATAACATGATCGTGGCGGCCTACTATCATCGCCACGACGTGAGATAACACGGTCATTGATTTTGTCGCGCCAAAGAGCCATTTTTTCGTTCGCTGAAATTTGCGCACAATATTCACGATTCTGGGCATATTTGGTCGATTATACTGACCAAAAAACAACGAACTACACGAAATGTATTGTAATTTGAAGGCCCTTTTGAAAAGGCTTCAACAATCATAACGCTTAATTGTTTCTTTTCATTGTTGAATTTGTCTAACACTGAATCAAAGAAATGGCAAATTAAGTTTAGAAAAACACTTCACGTAAATGTGTGACTTACAATTAATATCGTGCATTGTATTTTGTTTTGAAAACTTTAAATTTTAAAGGAAAATAATTTTACCTGAGCGATGTGCGCTTTACATCAGATTTTTTAACACCTTTATATATATAACTATGCCGATGACACAGCATTGATAACGTCAAGGAAGGTAACAAAAGCTCTACTGAAAAAATGGATAAGGAACTTCTGAATACTTTTCTAAATGGCAAATAAACCCTGGCAAAACTCAGGCGATTGTATTTCCCTGCAATATATCACCTAAACGCATTCCTTAGCGCCCACTTGTATGAGGAAATGATCAAATTGATATACAAGAAAGTGTAAATTACTTGAGAGTTACCCTCGATAAAAAAACTTAACTTTGGAAAGCATATATGTAGCTGAGGTCTGCAAGAAATTATTAAAAACTATTCGAGCTTTATGGTCATTAATAAATAAACGTTCCTTTCTCAATTTTAAAAACATATGCTTGTCCTATGTGGCACAATGATGCACGTACTCATTTAAAAAAGCTTCAAACTATCTAAAGAAAAATGCTTAAAAATTATAAATAATAAATACTGAAGGTACCCCACACAACTGCTTCACAGTGAAACCGGTTATGATAAAAATACGAGTATAGGACACACACGAAATGAATTCTAAATATTTTAACAAAATACAAAATTCAATTTGTAAGGTTCTCCAGAGAATCCAAAAATTTATATCCATATGTAACAGCGCATAGAGAAAGGGACCTAAGGGTAAAAAAAAAATCAATTTTCACTTTTTTTTGATGTGGACAACATCTGAGCATCGACAGAGACTGATCCCATGCCCCAAAAGTGTTCCCTCCCAGAGATATGCGCGTTTTATGAAAGTGATGGTACACCAAAGATACACGTATTTAAATCTTTAAAATGGCTCTCCTGAGCAAAACTGGTTTTTACCCTTAGGTCCCTTTCTATTTTACGCGTCACATATACTTATATAACTAAGAAATCACCAAGTCGGAAATTGTATGTCTCTGACTGACTATTGTTTTAATAATCTTGACGTATGCTTATATATTTTATAACAATATTTGGTATTCAAATAAAGGTTTTATCCTAATTGTTTCCTTTAAAAAACATATATTAATATCAATATCTTTTGATTCTAAATTGAGGTTGTTGAAATATCTGTTTAGATAATATCTTATAAAGTAAATGTAAATAAGTACTTATAAAATCAAAAAAATAAAAATAAAGAAGAATATTTAAAATTAAACCTGCATCTGACCATCCGCGCGTCAATATATCGTTGAACTAAAAGTACTGGTCGCGAGAATGAACCGAACTCGAGCCAAATTTGCACTAGGGATGAACTCTACTGGAATTGGACCGTATTGGTTCATATTTTGACATAATAAAAAGTGCTCCCTGTTTCTGAATCTGCAGCTTTAGAAACCACATTGTATATCTGATTCTAATTTTGATAACAAGGTGGTCCAAACCCAATTTTTTTTTTTTTAAATAAAAAGGCGTCGCTAACTTCCTTCAGATTGCCTTTACCGAATCTTCAATTTTAAAGCGCAAAAAAGGACTGTTTTTGGGGCTCCTTCGGCAAATGCGTCCGACTCTAATCTCAGCCAAAACTTCTAAATTGATATTTAGAAACGATGCAAACTTTCAATTTATGTACCCATGTGTCAAATTTGACTTGTGATAGCACGTTTTGACCAAGCAGACCGTTTTTTCTCTGTATTATGGAATTCAGTGCGTCTCAACAAAAAGTTCCCATCACAACTAATAGTTCCCATTTTATTATTCCTTCACAAAAAATTATTATTTGTAAAGCAAGTTTTCAAACAGCTGTACTTCCATTTCAAGGTACGTATCTTAAGTACCTGTAAGTGAAACTTTTTTCCCCGGGTCAATTTGGTCTAAATTCAATTCCAAACTTGTAACCATAAACTATCATCATTCAAAATTGACCGCAAGGGTGTTTTCAACAGTCATAAGGAGGGACGGAAGGACAGACATAGCTAGTAAGTCTTAGAATTTTTCGACTATCAATAATATACATACTCTTTAGGGCCTCCGATCATAATTAGTATACCATCAATCCGACTTGTCATATACGGCATGTTTTATTAGACAAGCGAAAATATCCCTCTTATCGCAGAACATACAAACTTTTTATTTACATTAAATGTGTGGGTATTCCAAATATAAAAACAAACAAATATTTAAAAAAACTCTAGAAGGACTTAAAGCCCGCCTACACGCACAAAAAAAGTATGGATGGGGTGACAATATTCGAAGAAGATCATACTATTGTTGGGTATATGGTTGTGGCACAACAATATTATGATCCTCACAACAATAGTATGATTCACACATAACCATACTATGATCCCCACAACCATAGAATGATTCATCTCAACCATACTATGACCTCCACAACCATACTATCCTCACAACAATATTAATTTTCTCACTCAACCATACTATTATCTCCACAACCATATTATGATCCTCATAACCATAGTATGTTTCTCGTACAATATATAGTATGATCCTCATGATTCCACAACCATAGTATGATTCACACTCAACCATACTATGATCTCCACAACAATAGTATGATTCACACACAACCATACTATGATCCCCAAAACCATATTATGATCCTCACAACCATAGCATTTTTTCATACAACAATAGTATGATTCACATACAACCATGCTATTATCCCTACAACTATAGTCTGATTCACTCAACCAAACTATGATCCGCAATATTATTTATTAGGATTGGGTAATGTTATTATTCAAAAATAGAGTTTTTTATGAAGCAAGTTATTTTAAATTGCATTTCAATTAGTTCATATCCAGATTTAAGGGCATGTTTTTATTGAACATCTCTTTCAAGAAACAAAAATATATGTATATTCCAACCGCAGTCGAAAATACTTTTAGTTGGCAGCAGGGGATGAATGCTTCTTTACCATCCGTAGACCCCAGGTGATGAAAGTGAATTAACCACGATCAATGGCTATACACTTAAGTGCAGGCAGATTTTAAATAAACGAGAACAGTCGGTAGTCGAGTATTTCACTGAACAAAGTTAACACAATAAAAATCCCTCGAACTACCTTCCAATTGTTGTTGTTTTTTATAATGGATAACAACCAAGCACTATATGTGACAGCGCATAGAGAAAGGGACCTAAGGGTAAAAAAAATCAATTTTCACTTTTTTTTTGATGTGGAAAACATCTGAGCATCGAATGAGACCGATCCCATGCCCCAAAAGTGTTCCCTCCCAGAGATATGCGCGTTTTATGAAAGTGATGGTACACCAAAGATACACGTATTTAAATTTTTAAAATGGCTCTCCTTTTTACCCTTAGGTCCCTTTCTATTTTGCGCGTCACATATGGTGTGTATGTGTTTATTTTGGTATATCAAAAAAAAAAAAACATTCGCACACACATTGTACGTTCATAGTCGCAACCATACTGTGTGGTTGCAGTAATAATGTTATTGTTAACGTCAATTTTAAACAACAATACTTTTGTTGCACCAACCATGTTAATATGGTTGCTACAACCATATTTTCATTTCTAAATTTGGCAATAATACTATTGTTACATTTCAACAATATTAATATTGCCGCAATCATACTGTTGTCACAATGAAATTCAAAAAACAATACTATGGTTGCAACGAACATGCTTTTATTGTAGAGAACATATTATTGATGCGGTGACCATAAAGTAACCATATTTTTTCTCTGCGTGTAACAGAGTTTTTTCAATAATTTTTATTTATCTTTGTGTTTCAATTTTTTTAAAACAAACTGTTTGTGACGGATTTTTCCAATATATTTTTCGTAAATGAAAACTTGTTAGTTTGATTCTTGGGCCAATAGCTAGTTTTGCATTTTTGTTTTTTCTTTCCGTTCGGTGTACCGAGTTATAACCGTGTCAACCAAACAAAAAAGTGTTAAAAATCCACTTTAAACCAAAAAATGTGCAATGTGATAACTCAAAAACTGTATGTGATTACTCAAAAACTTGATATGAAAACCTTTAAAACTTATTAAGCCAAAAATCAAGTTCTAGGACGTACTGTACTTTAGCCGCCACTGACAAAACTTATGCACTAGACGATGCCCCAAAAATGTTGTACTGTGAAATTAACACGTTTTTTTTATTATTTTATTCGCAAGAGCAAAAATACCTATTACTTATATTTATGGAAACCAATTATATTCATGTGGCTGACCCGGCTGGCTTCTCTGTGTGACAAGGCCATTCGGCTTAAACCAAAGATTATTTTAATGGTCTATTTACACATTGAAAACAAATAGTTGGAAAGCAAATAGTAGAGCAAATTCTCCAAAAAGTGGAGAGGTACCTTGAGACCCTTAAAGATTAACTTTTTCTCCACTTTGCAAATTTTGCCCATTGGCAATCCCAAACAGCTTGTGGCTATAATAAATAATTGTTAATGTTTCTATCTAAACTCACTTGACCGCTATGGTGCTTTCAACAGATACGCGGACGAACATGACTAGAATTTTACAATGATCATAAATGTCTACAATTTATAGGGTCTGCTGGAGGGTATAAAATAATTAAACAAAATAAAATAAACAAGAAGGCAAGTTTTAGTTGGATAATCCCACTAACATGCACATGGATTTTAGTTTTTTCCTTGTTCCGTCGTCCATTGCCTTAAACATACCATTTTTTTATTTTAAATCTTGTAAAGAGTCGTTTGTGCGGAAGGTACAAGAATGGGGCGTGGGATCCACTTTTCTCTTACGTGCATACAAAAATAAAATAAACATATTACGAAAAACCAAAATTTAACTCGAATTGATGCAGTGGGAAATAAGTTATGTAAGTTTCAATCTACGCTCATGTGTTAGGAACGTACAAGAAGGGGGGAACAGTGTTCCAGGATCGATTTCCATCGGCCATAATTCCATAACTTTTGATCTAGTAAATATTTTTGAGTTTTGTCAAAAGGGCAATTGTAGCCAAGGAGACAAGGATTATTTTGAGATACGGGGGCCTATCAATAATTCCGTGACTTTTTGAATAAAACAGGTTTTTTTTTTGGAAAAAAAACTATTTGTTAACAATATTTTTAGCTCAATACAAATTAAGATTTTTCGTGGTCCATAAAATAGACATTTGTTTGATCAATAATTTCATCGCTGGAGCTGAATCTCTTTCTACCGAGTCATTTCTTTAGGTTTTGGAAATTGGAAATAGTCACTGGGTGCTAAATCCGGAGAATATGCCGTATAAGGTGCCAATTTGTAATTCAATTCATGCAATTTTGCCATCGAGACTGCAGACGTGTGCACTAGGGTGATGCACTTTTGATTTTTTGCTTAATTTTATTTTCTGATGCACGAATGAATAAACTTTTGCCTATTAATTACTAAAATAACGTTTATTCCATTTAAATATTGATAAAGGTTACGCACAAACCACATTGAAATGATATTTTTGTCAAAAATTTAAATTTTTTAAATCATATATATCCAAAACGGAAAAAATGTCAAGTCTTATAAATTTCACCAAAAGCTATGAACAAAATGAGACTTGGATCCTAGAAATCGATAAACGCGTCCCGCTTTTATTTACAATTAAGTGAAGGTATCTCATGTTGAATCGAATGTATAACTTTGGAAAAAACAACGACTTTTTTTTGACTCTCAGAATTAAAAAAATAGTTAGGAAGGTTATTTGATTTATATGTATATAATTTATATAGATATAAATTTATGTTGAATTGCTTTTCGTGACTTAAAAAAATTGCATAAAATGCTGATAATAATAATTTTAAAATCAGTTTGTGCATGAGGTTTATTTTATCGAATCAACTTGTATGTAAGATTTTATCTAATCTTAAATAAAAACTCATCAAAATATGATACAGGGAAACGAGGTTGTATAAAAGTCATCACCCTAGTGTGCACCCGTTCATTATCTTGATAAAATGGTAATCGCTGCACGCATCTTGCAGACCGATTTCTTAAATCTAACTGATCATGTATAATCGAAATCACGCTGCCATATGAAATGCGTATAGCATCAACAATCTAATGCACTTTTACTTTTCGATCGGCCAACACCATAAAGTGGATTTTTTGGACATATTCGGCTGTCCAGAAATTGGCTGTCCAGAACGTTCAGCGTCATTTGTATTTGCGCGTCCCCAACGTAAGTCAGCAAACGACTTTTTAACCATTGAAATCGATGGTGCAGATTCCTCTTAGTATTTATCAAGCTTTTCCTTACAGGTTTTATGCAGCAAAACAAAAAATTCACTTTTTTGCATTTTTAAGAAATTCCATGAGGTTGTATGTTCTGACGGAAATGAACTCTCTCAGCTGTTAACTACTCTCTTAGCTGTTTGCAGAGCTGGTAAACAGAAACTAAATGACGGAACTCTCTCAAAATTTGACAGTAGTTTATTAACAGATAGTACTTGATGGGGGCAGTGATGAAATTCATATAATTACGAGAAAAGTTGAAAAAGTCGGAATTATTTATATGCCCCCTTATTAACATTTAAATTCGGGCTATTGGGTATATTTTAGAAATTAGCCTGAGGTTGACTACTTTTCGTATAATTTTCTTTTTGTTTTTATTATTTTTACATGTTCGCAAGTAATTGTTTATAAAATGCGCATAATTTTTTACCTTATTGCCGATTTTCACATTTTTTTAAGGTTTTGATTTAAATTTAAAAAATAAAAATTGATTTTTCGACTTTGTCGAATTGTATCTCATACATTTTACGAGTAAGACCAATTGCACTTTATTTGTAAATATCAACTCTGGTTTCTTATTTTTAATATAGAGTCAAAATTTTTTTTGTTCCAAACATAATTTGGTTGTAGTAACTATTTTAAAAAATAACGAATTTGAAAAAAATATGACTTTGGACAAACACAACTTATTATTAATGATATTAATATAATTGCCATAAAATTCGCACAACCTGTGTTTTGTAGATTTGAATTATTGGTGTTTCACCTATTACATTTTAGGATTTGTACGTGTTTTTTGACCCTTTGAACCTGTTTTAAGCGATTTTATGCACTAGAATACAAGTATGTGGATTCTGGGTGCCAGATAGGGACGTGACTAGAAATCCAACTATTTGTCTCTAAGTTAACCTTAGAATTTTGTTCTTTAGTATTGATTTTGAGTTAGATCGTTTGTATATGAATAAGGATATTACAAGAATACTAAAAGTGGGCAAAATGGTGCATTTGTTTGGGAGGCTCCAGAAGTGGTGTGGCTTCATTGCCCATTTTCAATTGCACAGGCTGTTTTAAAAAAATATTACGACCTGCAAAATTAAAAAAAAAAAAAAAAAAAACAATACGTAACTCCTTGCTAAAGTTCTCGTGGAATCAACCGAACAGAAAATCATGGCTCAAATGATTTAAAAAATCATTAAACGAATTTGGCCTAAACATAAGTAGTGTCTAAAATAAATTTATCGAAGCGTACCCCTTTTTGTCCATACCAATTGATATATATCCACTTACTCATTTAATAAAATTTTGTTCAAATAATTATTTTTGCTAACAAAATTGTGAACTTTTATTTGGCATAGCCTACTGTTTGAGCCTATTATATTATTTCTTTGTTTACTTTGTGGTTCTTGGTGGCTTTTGTGGTCGTTAGAGGTATTTAGTAATTATTCACTCAGGCATTGTCACTCGCACACACACGTGTGTAGATTTGACTGTGAGGACACAATTTGCTTTGTACCAATTAATCATCGCTACCGGCTAAGATAAATGGATTATAAATTATTTTTTTAAACTAGAGTAACTAGAGATGAATTTCATTTCATTAGCAAAAAAAAATGTGACATCTTTTGGGGTACCAAAATTATTACTCATACGCTCGTGGCTTTTCAATGCCAATGGGCATTGAAATTGAGTCATTGTTCTTCTGTTTACTTGATATTGATAAGGCAGCAAGTGAAATGTATTAAATATTAAAAAGAATATAAAGTATCACAGGTTAAATAAAATAACGAGCTTTGCTGTTTAAAATATTGCAACTTTTTAACAGCAGTTGCAATATTCTAAACAGCAAAGATTGTTATTTTATTTAACCTGTGATATTATATATTGTTATATTATTTATATTATTATTTAATTGTGTCGTGTTGACCAGTTTTTTTCAACATAAGTAAATGAAACGAAATGTAAACTAATAGTAGTAATCAAAAATAAACTCTCCTGAGGATGTCGGAAAAAAAGCCGCCGAAAAAATTGCAAAAATGAATTATGTAATTTTATTTATAATATTGACCATTCAGCCCATTAAAAACAAAAAGTTAATACCAAAAATTTAAAAATATTTGATATTGACACTGAAAGACTGGACTAAGGACAATGTTTTCTATATTACATTGCGTTTTATTTTGTTTTAGTAAAACGGCCATGATCTGTTTTTTTTGAACAAGTGCAATATACTATTGATCGTCATTAAAATCTAAGGCGATAAAGCCATTTCCGTCTGTCTGTAAAAATCAAACTACAGGTCGACATATTGAAGCTATGCAGTGGAAATTTTGCTGATTTATGCCTTGATGGTCTACAGAGGATATAGTTTAAAATTGCACAGTTTGAGGAGAACATTTTTTTCTACTCAAGAAGTATATTTGTGTTATTTTTATGGTTACATATCATCCCTATAAACTCCGGCCATTATGAAATTTTAATAATATTTTGCTTTTGTTACCCTTTAGCTGGTTTATGTCTTCATGGTCTACAGCGGATGGAGTTTAAAATTGGCCAGATCGAGGAGAACAATTTTTTTCTACTCAAGAAGCCTACTTGTGGTATTTTTCGGTTAAATATTATCGTTTGGTACCCTTCAATTAATACTGAACTTTAAAGACTCTAAAAGTATGCAATTCTTTATTTGAAAAATTTTAAAACCTTTATGAGTTTATGATCAGAAAATGTACCATATTTACACTTTAATGGTTTCTTGAGTAGTTATTCTGTAATAATATGGATCGCAGTATGTAGTAACATTTGTTTTGCAAAGAAAACTCTATTTTATTCTAGAAATTGCAAAATTATTTGTATGCCCTCGTATTAGCCATCTTCGTGCAAAATTGCAGGGAGCTAGGATCATTTTGTTTGAGCCCTGTCATGCTTCAACCGACACAAAGACGGTCAGACATGAGCTGATTGATTAAGAATTTTGGGACAATGAATAAAAAAAATATATATATACTATAAGGGTCTCCGAAAAATATTTTGAGGGTTTTTTAGTATACACCCTATCCCTCGAATAGTCGAATTTAAACGCTTGGCCATCGGCTCATAAATGAATGAAAATGACACCTGTTTTTTAACTACGAGTAAAACATAAGTGCCTAAACATGTAAAAAAATTAGATTTTCCGGGTAAGAATGGATTGGTGTATTTATTAAGCTTTACATTAAATTTGTAACGTTTTTACATTCAATTTGTAACGTTCAAAAGGTGTGAAGAAAAATTTGTTAATCAGTAAAAAATGCTGATTTCGATAGATGTTGGCTTTACACTGATATTGCCCTTATCTGTTAAGAATTGAAAAAAGCATAACAATATTTGTTGTCGAGATTTGGGGAACCCGTAACTCTGGGAATATGGGTCACCTCGAAAAACAAATTGGTTGTTGTTTTGCAATATTGAGAATGCCAATTTATGGTTAAAATGTTGATCGAGTTTGAGTAATGTCGGTAAAATGCAGTTAAGCCAGTTTCAATATTTTAGAAAATATTTATTTATTTATATGGCTGAATGGTGTGGATGCTTTTACTTTTGTGTTATCGTCTTTAACAAAGATTTTATAGCGGCCTGAAGCCATAAATTACTATAGGGAAAGTTGTTTATGTTGGGATACCCAATAAACGGGATATGGTTACTACAAAGAAGTTATCTGTTGACACCAGCAATTATTAGTACTAAAGTACATGTACATCATAACCAAAAGTTTACTAAATTCGTTGTTCTTGAAACCGGCTCGTTGACTGTGAGTTCCGTGACATTATTGAACCTTTCTTCTTATGGTATGTCAATTTTTGTTACCATTAATACCATAAAATGTGGGAGATTGCAACTGGCTGAATGTTAATCCAACCGAATTTTTGTAGGTTGAACCGATTTCCAAATGATTTTTTCTCTGTGTGCAGAGAACAAATTCGGTGTCACAATGCATTTTGTTTGCCAACTGCAGGCGTGTAGTTTGTGTACATGATCGTTAGTGTTATTGTACTTACAAATTTTCTTGAAACTAAATTATATGAAAATAAAAAAATTCCTTAAATCAGGACAAAACAAACTTAAATAGATCGGATCGACTATATTTTGCAGCTGAACCTGAACTAGAAGTCTTTTGTATGGGGGCTATAAGAAAACATATAACGATAAACTATTATTTTACCGGTGTTGGTTATTAACTGCTTATAATACATTTAATTTAAGCAAGATCGGGCTCAAAGATAGCTTTTAGAATAACGGATTTTAAATCGGGAGAGACATTTGAAAGAACGGACCGTTATAGCCGTTCCTTACACACCAAGAAAAAATCAGTTAGAAATAGGTCCTACTAGAAATATTGGATAAACATAATTTCTGTTGCAATCACTAACATTTCATTGTATTAGTGGTTTCACGGTCGACTTACCATGAGATGGTAGCTATAAGTACAATAATATTGTCATTGGCCGCTTATGCAAAATGCAATTTGTGGCCTCCAATTTGTGGCCTCCAAATATGCGATATGGGCAAAGTTTTCTCGTGATTAGTTCATATTTGCTAACACTACTTAAAATGCAACGATAGTTGGGCAGGCGGATGGCTCACAACATGCCAAACAATCGCTCAATTGATTTAAATAGTTCTTCTAAGGTTGATATTACACGCAGAGAAAAGATATGATTACTATATGGTCACAGCAACAATAATATATTCTCTACAACAAAAGCATGTTCGTCGCAACCGTAGTATTGTTTTTTGAATTTCATTTTGACAACAGTATGATTGCGGCAATATTAATATTGTGGAAATGTAACAATAGTATTACTGCCAACTTTAGAAATGATAATATGGTTGTAGAAGCCATATAAACATGGTTGGTGCAACAAAAGTATTATTGTATAAAATTTACTTTAACAATAATATGATTACGGCAATAATACAGTATGGTTGCGACTATGAACATAACAAAACAGGTTTTATGGAGCATGTATGTGTGTGCGTATGTTTTTTATATACCAAAAAAACACATACACACAATAAAAGAAAACAATCGGAAGGTAGTTCGAGGGATTTTTATTGTGTTTACTTTTTTCGGTAAAATACTCTACTACCGACTGGTTCCCGTTTATTTAAAATCTGCATGCACTTCAGTATGTAGGTATTGATCATGGTTTAATCACATTCGTTACTTTGGGTCTACGGATGGTGAAGTAGCATTCACCCCTGCTGGCAACTGCATTTTTTTTGGTTCTTGAATGAAATGTTCAATAAAAAAATGGCCTTAACTCTGGCTATGAACTAATTGTAATTTGTATAAGCAATTTAAAATAAATCACTTTATAAAAATCTCTATTTTTTAATAGCAACATTACCCAATCCTAAAAAATAATTTTGGGGAACATAGTATGATTGAGTGAATCATAGCATCATACTATTGTTGCGTGTAAATCATACTATGGTTGTGAGGATAATAATAAGGTTGTGGAGATAAAAGTATGGTTGAGTGTGAATTATACTATTGTTGTGATGATCGTAGTATGGTTGTGATGATCATAGTATGGTTGAGTGTGAATCATACTATGGTTGTAGGGATCATAGTATGGTTGCGTGTGAATCATACTAGGGCTGCGGGGATCATACTATGGTTGTATGAGAAACATACTATGGTTGTGGAGATAATAGTATTGTTGAGTGTGAATCATACTATTGTTGTTAGGATCATAATATTGTTGTGCCGCAACCATATAACCAACAATAGTGTGATCCTCTTCGAATATAGTCACCCCAACCAAACTTTTTTTCTGCGTGTAGATTGCGCGCTATCAGCGTTGCGATGCGAGAATAGCTCTCGCTATAGCAATGCAACAAAATGTCAGAGAGCTGATCGAGTAGTAAATATATGCAACAAAGAAGGCAGTGGAATGTTTTATTACTCTGTAAGCGCTTCGTATTTGTTTTTGTTTGTGCTTTTGAGTGGTGTATGTTAAATTGTGTATTCTTTTACCGGGCCAGGTTCGGACTTTTTTACGTCAAATAATTGTATGAATTATATTGTACATAGATCTGTAATACGACAGAAGTTCCTCGTTTGTACCGTAATGTGAGGTTAAGGTATGTATGTCAACATTCCATTATATCTTCAGAAATTAGATATTTTTAAACCGGGTTACTTGGTTCGACTTCGGGGAAAATATGTCAAACTGAAGTACAGAGCCTCTTCTACCCTAAAAGCAAACTAGGCTTTCGTCTAGGGCGCAAAATTGATAACGGACGCCAAAGCGAAAAGGTAACGCACTTCAAGAAGGAAGCTAAAGCAAGTATTTTATACATTTTTGTTCTCTGAGAGTTTAAGTTTTTATTTGTTTATTATTATTATTATTATTTACTGTAGAAATGTGTACTCTTTTATCGGGTCAGCGTGGATTCAGACAAGGACTTTTCTATGTCAAATAAATGTATGAGTTATATCGTGAATATATCATTTATCAGGGAGAAGTTCCTCGTTTGGTAAGTTCTGTGCGATTCAGGAATGTATGCCAACATCATATTATATCTTTGGAAATTATATATTTTTAAAACGGAATTCTTGGTTCTACTTTCCGGGCAAATTGGTCAAACTTATATGCAGAGCTTTTGAAAACAGGACGCATTTAAAGAAGAAAGCTTAAAAAATGAAGTTATACATTTTTATTGCCTGAGCGTTAAAGTTTTTCTTTGTTAATTAGCAGCCTATCCATTATTCTCGAAAAATAAGTGCCCTGGAATACTACGACAACGATGTTAGATTCTACTTTGTAACAAAATGGGATTGAAAACCACATGCTATGGATTTTTTACCTATGATGTCTGTTTTAAACTATGCTTTTTATGTACTTATACTTGAGGCAATCAGATCGATTTAGAAAGTGTTAGGCCCACTCCCTTATCCATAATGTTATGGTAGAAGAAACTAGAATCTTTGTGAGTCCACTCACTTAATTATGCGATTGCACTAATCTAATTATGTAAGTACTACTTAATTCCCACAATATCCCATTAGGAAAAAGGGGAAAAATTCTTTTAAATTAGTTAGCTGTGCACGATAAAATTCCTATATTCACTAACCTGGACCTACTACTTAGCGCCGACTCTGAACGGCTAATGCATTTTGTAGAGCAGTTTTGACATAGCTTAGAGATAAATATCTTACTAGTAAAGTCACTGGCATTTACGAGGTGGAAAGCTCGCGGCTGAAAATGGTTAGAATGTTCATACTCGGATTACTGAACCTGGGAATACTAGCATATTGTCATGCACACTCCCATTACACCACGGCGGCCCACCTACACTTATCCAAGTTTTTTTATACAAATTTCTATAGGTCTTGAATTCAGTACAGCTTCCATAGCCTTTACAGATGTTGCACATATTGTGCCAATGATACGCAAGTATTTGTCTTGGTTCTAGTTTCCCAAAAATGTATCTACATATGATCCAAGCTAATGACCACCTATTAAACATAAAACAATGAAACGCATTTGTTTTTAAGATTTAACTTCGAGTTGATGCACAACCAGACGTTTTGGCGCCCTAAAAAATTTCTAAAAGAAATCCCTTAAAATTAAGGTATAAAAAGGATGAGGTTGCAAGGAGATTTCAGAATTTTTGATTACAAATTGTCACACAGAGTCAGAAAATTTAAAATTGTCGATTCGGTTGGGGTGACAATATTTGAAGAGCATCATATCGTACTATTGTTGCACGCAAAGAAAAGATATGGTTACTATATGGTCACGGCAACAATAGTATGTTCTCTGCAATAAAAGTATGGTCGTCGCAACCATAGTATTGTTTTTTGAGCTTCATTTTGACAATAGTATAATGTGGCAATATTAATATTGTTGAAATGTAACAATAGTATTATTGCCAAATTTAGAAATGAAAACTTGGTTGTAGCAACAATATAAATATGGTTGGTGGGACAAAAGTATTGTTTTCATGGGTTTTACGTTAACTATAATATAATTACGGCAATCATACCGGCAAAATGGTATTTTTTTTTTTATTTGACAATGTTATTTTTACGAATCTTACGCAACAATAGTACTTTTCATATGTTAATTATTTTTTTTCAAAACAAACTCTACGGATTAGTATAACTGAAATGTTTTTAATAAAATGTATGGTTGTGGCACAACAAAACTATGAATCACACAACAATAGTATGATTTATACATAACCATACAATGATCCCCACAACATTTTTATGATTTCCTCTTAACCGTTCTATGAACCCTACAACCAAATTCAGATTCTCACAACCATAGTATGTTTCACATCCAACCATGAAGGAATTAATAAATGAAAATTTTTAATTTACATACAGAAAACTGATTTGTGAAATGTCGAGAAAAAAGAGGAATAGAAGATGGAAGATTTTTACTGAATAAATTAGATTAAGCATTTTGCTTAAAGCTATAATAATTAGTTATTTTCGCTTTTAGTTATGAAAGTTGTTCGGTTACAACAACAAAATATTGGCAAAACTAGTGGTGGCCACAACCACCAACTAAATACATTTTATGTCTTTCATTGGTATAAACAATCAATTAGTTGCGCCTACAATACGATGATCAAATTTATTATCTTGCAGTATGTCGAATCGAATATCCATTACGATTATAAACATTTGGTAATTGCAACCGTAATTCTTTTTTTCAACGGAATTTTAGTAATTTCATTTGAATATCGACTAATTTTTCTCTGTGTGCAGCTAAAAAATACTATTATTTTGCAAATGTTTGTAAATTCATAAAATATTTGTGCTATGCTTATTCCATTTAACGATGCATGTCCGTCCGCCCGTCCATCTGAAGATTTAAATCAAACACAAGCCGAAGTAAGTTTTTTGAAAAAGGACAAACGCTATTGAAATTGAAGAAAATAGGTTTAAGTGTAGATATAGCTCTCATCCGATTTGTGTGTACTTAGCTCTAAAGCCACTACTAGCATCCAATCTTGATGAAACCCAGCACGAATAACTTTTTTGGGCCAATAAAGGACGTAATTGAAATTAAAAATTTGGACCAAACGTTGAAATTATGGAAAGTGTAGGATATCGGTTCAAATTTAGATGTAGCTCCCACACATATATATATCTGATTTAATGTCTTTAGCTATAGAAGTTATTACTTATTACATCAATTCTTGATAAAATTTGACACACGTTATTTTATTGCACAAAAAAGGCGTTATTTAAAGTGAAGAAAATCGGTTCTGATTTAGATACATCTCCCACATATATGTTCATCCGATTTAATGTCTTTAGCTATAGAAGCCCCATAGTACATCCAATCTGGATGAAATTTGGAGAAAATCGGTCTTGATTAAGATATAGCTCCCACATATATGTTCAACCGATTTTACCAAAAACAATGAAATTGTCTCACAAAATCAATTATGAAACTAGTTTTGAAATCTGGGTAAATTTAGAGCCCATCCAAGGGTGTCCAAAACCTATTTTCGGTTGGCTTTTCTGGGAGTCCAGAAGTGCAGGGTATATTATAGTCAGCCACGTCCGACTTTACCTTTTTTTACTAGATAAATTCGGCAATAATACTGTTGTTACATTTTAAATATATTAATATTGTCAAAAAAACACATATAAAAAACAATGCTATGGTTACGACGAACATTTTTTTTATTTCAGAGAACAAATTACAAATTGCCGTGATCATATAGGAACCACATATTTTCTCTACGTAACTGTAGATATAGGGTGGGCCACTTAAAATTTTAAGTTTAGATCGGCTGTAAATAAAGTACTGATAATTTGTTCAAATGTCTGGTTTTTTGAAATGGTTAAACTTTGTTATTTAATAATGAAACAATATCCATTGCGTTTTCGCTTGCCTGAAGATTGTTTGACAGAAGATAAACAATTTAACCGAAAAAACAAGCTTTCAGATAAAGCTCATTTTCATCTAGGTGGCTATGTCAGTAAGCAAAGAACCCACACGTGACTCTTAAGAAGCCAATGCATCCACAATGAGTCACTGTTTGATGTGGATTTTGGGTTGGCGGAATCTTTGAGCAAAGAGCCGCCGTTACTGTCAACGATGAGCGTTATCGCGACACGCTCAACGAATTTCTGTTTCCAACAACTCAAGAGAATGACAAGGACGACATTTGGTTTCAACAAGACGGGGCCACATGTCACACAACTAACGCAACCATCGATATTTTACGCACGGCTTTTAAAAAATTAAATAATCAGCCGAAATTGTGATGTCAATTTCTTTGCATAATTTTCTGTGGGGAGCCACTGAGGATACATGTTAGGCAAAGCACCCAGAGACAATTGAAGCGTTGAAACATGAAATCAAAGTTGCCATTGAAAAGATTCGACCCGAAAAAATCAAAAATGTACTGAAAAATTTGGTTCATCAGGTGAGGTACTGCCGAGCCAGTTGTGGTAGTTATATGAGTGATATTGTGTTCCACTATTAAATGACAATGTTTAACCTTTCCAATAAAACCAGAAATTTTAAACAATTATTAGTACTATTTTTTTAAAGCCGATTCGAATTTAAAATTTTAAATTGCTTACCCAGTATTTTTAATTTTGATTGAAGTACGCATTTATTTTTCAGATAGATAAATTGGGGTTTGATTGATTTTAAATCCATCACACTTCATTCTATGTTTTTCGGAAAATAATGGTTTGGACTGATAATTCGGCCCGTACGAATATTTTGACCAATTATAATGACTTCTAAAATATTAAATTTAGCATAATATGATGTTTCCACTTATGGAAATATTGTGGAAAAGATAAAAAACAAATGGTGCGGAATGGTGGCGCGGAATGGTGGCGCTAAGTTTGTCTAACGAAATAAAAATATGTGTATATGTGACAGCGCATAGAGATAGGGACCTAAGGGTAAAAAAAAAATCAGTTTTCATTTTTTTCTCTTTTTGATGTGGACAACATCTGAGCATCGAATGAGACAAAAGTGTTCCCTCCCAGAGATATGCGCATTTTATGAAAGTGAAGTCGACGATTCTAAGCGCAAATAGAAAGGGACCGAATCTTTAAAATGGCTCTCCTGAACAAAACATTTCATCAACTTTTCACTTTTTTTTGGTGTGGACAACATCTGAGCATCGAATGAGACCGATCCCATGCCCCCAAAGTGTTCCCTCCCAGAGAAATGCGCGTTTTATGAAAGTGAAGTCGACGATTCTAAGCGCAAATACAAAGGGACCTAATCTTTAAAATGGCTCTCCTGAACAAAACTGGTTTTTACCCTTAGGTCCCTTTCTATTTTGCGCGTCACATATGTGTATTTCTTATCAAAATGCATATCAGTGATGACAGTATTCAATCAATATGCATGACATTTTATAAAATTGAATTAATACATTGGTTTGAATACCAGCTTTTTGCATTAAAATAAACGACTGACCGATAAGCATTTTTAGTTTCATCGAACCTAGTGCTAGGCTTAACCAAAAAATAACATCGGACCGACCTGCTTATGGCAATCTTCCAAAAAATAGGGAAACATTCGGGGAAAAAACTTAAAACTTTTATATGAAACATTTTGCGGAGAACCCCGCATATTTAGGATAGCATTTGCATAAACATTTTTGGCAAGACATAATATTTAAGGGAGAATTCTATAATTTCTAAGAATTTTTACATGAGGGATGATAGACCTTGCCTTAAAAATAAACAACATGAAGAACTAACATTTCAGGGGAGATTTTGTAAATCCTATTAACCAAACTTATTAACCGTATGTAAACCAAAGAATCATATTTTAAGCATCAGAATTGTTTTGAAACTATTTATGCTAGGATTTTCTTAATTATTTTAGTATAAAGGAATGGTTTTGAAATATGTCAAGGTTAGAAGCTTAGAAAAGCATTAAAAAGTTTTCATTCACTTTGCTAGGCAAGTGTTCGTACAATATACGAGTATAGTTATAAGACACTTGTTGAAAAATTTCACTGGCGGCTAAATAGTAAATAATTTTCCTCTAAAAGAACACAAGATGGTATACATGGGCGGGTCATTAAGGAGGAAGTGGGACAAAGGCTACAACATCAAATATGTAAAGCCACATCAAAAAAAGCTAAGATTAAAAATTAGATAATACTTTTTTAATCTTAGGCGTTGTTTATGGATTTTGTGAATGAATGCCTGGAAATTGATTGTAACTGATAATGAAAGTGTATGAAGAATGTTAGTATGAACACACACAAAACAGTGGGTCGAATTATTTGTTTACCATCAATCATACGCTCCTTGGTCTTTGTGTATTTACACTTTAGTTTATTTCCGGACGCCGTTGTGGTGTTGGTGTCCGCTGAGGTAGAAGATTTCTTGGTAGCAGCAGACGCCGTCGTCGTTGTTTTTGATGATGTTGAAGACATTTTCAAACGAATATATAAAAATATTTTTAATTTTTGAAATATTTTATTGCTTTTAGCAATAATATCACACAGCACAATTTCTGTGACTTTTTTTTTCGCTGATTTCTATTTTTTTTGTTTTTTTTTTTTGTATTCTTATTTATTTGTCGTCGCTTTTTTTTCGTTCCCTCTTGATTTATAAATAGCGATTTGATTTCTCTTATTCTTATCTTATTTGTTTTTTTTTACTTAATGTATATATTATTTAAATTCGCTTAAAAAAATATAAAAGATGTGTCAAATTGAATTGTGGTTTTAAAATAAATAGAAAATACAGCTTTCCTTTTGCAGGTTTTGATTTTCGGTTGAATATTTTGCACACAAACGATTTAAAAGTTTTCGTATCTTTCTTTCTAGTTGAAAAAAAAATATTACACTTTCTTATATGGACGATTATATTCTTTATTTGCTTTCGAAGAATTTTACACAAAACATTTAATGAACTATTCACACGTTTTGTAAATTTATCATGCCGTCAAGACAGACGAGACAAAATGAGGTGTTGTCAGTATGATTTTCTGGTCGGTTGATAATTTGTGTCTTGTCGTCGTTTATTTTTTTTTTTTTTGAATTTGAATCTAACTTTGCGTATCCTTAACAAATAATTGACAATTTATGTCACTCACAACAAAACGAACGCAGATACTTTTAAATGTAGCCGATTTTTTTTTTGCTAATCATACAAAACTATTTTATTTTCCTCGTATTTCAAATGCAGCCCGAAATTTCAGGCGACATAAGCATACGATTTACTTTTTTGTATTTTTCTGTTATTGAACTTGAACTTTTCGAAAATAATACCGCACCATATATTTTTTGTGCTTTTTACATATAATTTTCTGTGTTTTACACAAATATTTTCAACGGGTTTCCACCTGATTAACTTAGTTGGCTTATTTATATATTCACTTCAAGACAATATTTTCTTTTCTGTGTGTTTTTTTTGTTTAAAATTATTTCCCGCACTATCTGTGTGGAGGTCTGAATAAAATCTCGATTTCGCGATACTTTCAACACGCACGCATCTCGACGACTCGTGGGTTGTTTGAAAAATACCGTGCGTTTTTTCTCGGTTTTTTTGTTTCGCGAAACCGAAAATATTGAGGCACTCTCTGTGTGCCAAGAACTGAAAAGAAATTGTTGAATTTTCATTGCCCTTGAATTTTATACAGTCAAGATCTGTGTTTCGGTCTGATTGTGTTCGTTTTTTTTATTTTTTTTTTGAAAATGTTATAAACAAGCGATCTTGCGGGAGCACAAAAGAGAGAATTTGTTTTTAAATTTGCTTGAATGAGATTTTATATTTTCAAAATTGTGTTTCTTTTTATGTGAAAAGTGATTTTTTTTTTTATTTAAACATTAAATCGAAATAGATTTTTAGCTGATATTTGCAATTAAATGTACTTAATTGTTTTATTTTCTATTCTGTTTGAGAAAAATTCAAATAATAACGTTAATTTTAATTGCTCTCTCACTCTCTCTCGTCTAACATTGACCGTGATCAATTAATGACATTCACTAAGACCTCTCAATAGCAAATAGTCTTTAGAGATTTTAATGCAAACGTGAACACTGTTTCCTGAGTTAAAATTAAAAAGTCCGTAAATACCACCTCTTAAATTGATAGATGGTGGCACTGTCTAGGAGAAAGTTACTTCATTAAAGCTTGTTTGAAACCAGATCTTTTAACTGATGTGTAAAACACCTGACAGATGGTCACCATTAAGAAGTACTACTGTTACTTGCTACTACACAGAGCAAACCAAGAGTTTAGAAAAAACGAGGAAACCCTCTGGTTCCAAACCGTAAGGGCCATCACAGAATGTTTCAAATGGCTTAACTTATAGAACGTACGACGCACTGCACTTAGTTAGTGTACAAAAAGTCCCTAAAATAAAAAAAAAAAACAAGTAAGCAAGTTTCAGTCGGTGGATCCAATTTACCCTTACGCAGCTCTAAAACTTTATGACTGAAAAGGTCTTGGCTATATTTTATAAATTGTTAGTCGTTAAGTTAATCTAGCATTTATATCCATAACAACACGTTTTCACTATCATTGCCTGAAGCGTACCAATTTTAATAAAATTTCGTAAAAGGTCGTTTGTGTAAGCGGTACGCCTATCGGACCACTTTTGTGTCCCAAATTTAAAAAATAGATATTGCTGAGTATGACATTTAAACAAAATTCATGCAAACTGAGTGCTTCTATCTTCGTTCGTATAGCGTCGTTTGTGTGGAAGCTACATAAAAGTGCGTGGTTAGGGCTCTAATTTTTCTACAGCCTGTGTCCTTTTCTAGTTTCCAATATTTAAAAATAAGTATAAGTACATATTTCGATTTGTAAATTTCTTTGTTTTTTGATACATATATGTCCCCGAACAATGGGGACGTTTTAATTGCCCTAGAGCCCAATTAAGCCAAATATTTAAATTTATGCCATATTCAGGTTCTTTAGAAAATTTCACTGTTTCTGAATACACATATTTCCATGTTAGGGACCTTACCTCCATGAGTCAAATGTTAAATTAATGTGGTATTCTGAGTGGTGACGAAATGTTATTGTTTTTAAATAGTCATTTATATGATTGTGGTTAAAGGATACCGATTTTTTGGCCCGAGGGTCTATATGGTCCGAATCCAAAATTGGTCTTAATATAAAATATAGGTACATATTTGACCGTTTCTCGATACTCATATGTCCCCAATCATTAGGGTGCGGTTTAAGAGCCCCAAGGGCCCCAGTGCTCAATAACTACGCCAATACATATAAAGTTGATATGGAAGTTATTCAAAAAATTAGCATAGCAAAAAATTAAAAAAAATTATCAGGACTTTTTAGTCGCTCAGAAGCAATTTTTTTTAAATATTACTTTTCTAAGGTGCCAAATAATACATACACATATAGATTGCCACATACTATACAAAATAACATATGAGCGCGTGAGAATAGAAATACGACTAAAAGAATCGTACAGAATATTTAAAAAAATATTGTTTCTAATGGGTGATCCAAGTAGAGATACTTTTTTCAATAGCCCTTTTTGGCAGATCACGCGTGAGTCGTATCTTGCTGTCATGTTATTTTTGTTTAGTATTGTTTGGCATTCCATTATGGAAAGACGTACGCCTGAACAACGTTTACAAATCGCTCAACTTTATTACGAAAATTCACGTTCTGCGAGGAATGGTTTCGTGCACTTTGTTCAACTTAAGGTCAACATAATCGGCCTACTGAGCGTACTATTCGTAACACCATCACCCACGTCGAGATCTTAAATTGAAAGTGTACAAAATACAGCTTGTGCAAGAACTGAAGCCGCCCGACGTTCCCAAGCGACATTGCTTTGCTCTATGGGCTCTTGAAAATTTTCAAGAAGATCTGACGTTTTCGAGCAAATTTTGTTCAGCGATGAGGCCCATTTCTGGTTCAATGAGTATGTAAAAAAGCAAAATTGCCGCATTTGGGACGAAGAGCAACCAGAAGAGGTTCAAGAGCCGCCACTTCATCCAGAAGAAACAACGTTTTGGTGTGGTTTGTAGGCCAGTGTAATCATCGGAGCATATTTTTTCCAAAATGATGCCTGTGAGAACGTAACCGTCAATGGCGACCGTTATCGTGCCATGACAACCTACTATTTTATGCCTTAAATTGAAGCTCGTGATCTCGGCGACATTTAGTTTCAACAAGACGGCGCCACTTCCTACACATCGCATCAATCAATGGATTTATTGAGAGGACACTTCGGTGAACAGATAATTTCACGTTTTGGGCCGGTAAATTGGCCACCAAGATCGTGTGATATCTCATCGTTAGACTTTTTCCTGTGGAGATATGTCAAGTCTAATGTTTATGCGGACAAACCCGCTTCGATTCAGGCCTTGGAGCAAAACATCACGCGTGTCATTCGCCAGTTACCAGTGCAAATGCTCGAACGAGTCTTCGAAAATTGGACTCAACGGATGGACCTTCTGAGACGTAGACGCGGCCAACATTTGATAGACATAATCTTCAAAAAATAAATGCCAAAGAATGTTCTTTTAAATGATAATAAACATTCCCCATTGAAATAGAATTTTCTGTGTTTTTTTCTTTAAAATGCTAGGGAACCTCGAAATGGATCAGGCGTTATTAACTACGAGCACTAAAAAAAAATTGTCAAAAAGTTTAAATTTGGGCATCTCGAAAATGATATATTTTATATGTCGCAGAGGAACCTTTTTTTATGCCAAAAGCTATCAACAAATCGATGACACAGTATCGACAATTTTCTGTCCTTACAAATCGGCCCACCCTAATACATATAGGTATATAGGATGGGCGATTTAACATTTTAAATTTAAATCAGCTGTAAAAACTTTGCTATATAATAATAATGGCTTTTTCGCTTTGCCCAATGGGCTGAAGATTGTTTGGATAAAGCTCATTTTCCTCTCGGTGGCTATGTCAATAAGAAAAATTGCCGCATTGAGAAGCCAATGCATCCACAACGAGTAACAGGATTTTGGGCTGGCGGCATCATTGGGTCAATTTGCTTTGAATATGAGCAGCGTTAAAACATCAAATTGAAGTTGCCATTGCAGAGATTCGACCCGTAATAATCGAAAATGTGCTGAAGAATTGGGTTGATCAGGTGAGGTACTGCCGAGTCAGGTGTGTTAAACTTTTTCAATAAAACCAGAAATTTGTAGTACTTTTTTTGCAGCCGATTCAAATTAAAAATGATAAACCGGCTCGGATATACTCGGCTCGGATATACTTTATATGCTATGGTCGAGGTGTTACAAATGGAATCACAAACTTATATATAACCACTGTCATCCTATGGTGGAGAGTATAAAACGGCGCCTGATTTTTAACCAAATAATAAAAATTAATACAAATTTGGATTTTTTATGAAAATTTCTTTGATTTGAGTGTCTTTTTGCTCATATTTAGCGGTAATCTCTTAAAAAAGCATAATATATATATTTATATATATATATATATATATATATATATATATATATATATATATATATATATATTTAATAGAAGGGACCACCGATGAATATGGGCATATGGCTACCCAGATCATAGAAAATTGGGCCACTTTTTTTTATTAACAGAATTCGTTGAATTTTAAAAAATACCTTTCTGTTAAGAAAATGGTATATTTTAGAGAGAAGCACCATTAAATTGTTGAAAGCTTTCGTCTTAAGCGTGGCGTAATATTAATTTTTTCATAAAGTTCTTATCATCCACATTTAATAGTGCAAAGGGTCGCTAAGATTAGTTTATATTTGCCATAGTTTTTTTTTAAATAATCTATGTAAAAGTGTACAAAAACAGGTTCAAGCCACAAACGTAGGCTGGCTGTAACTGAATTATCCGTCTATCAAAGACTCCAATAGCAAACCTCTGGGAAAGAGGCGTTTATAAAGGGTGGTTAAATTTTAAGGACCGATATTGATTTTGAATAAAACACAAATTATTTAGGATATTATTTTCATTTCTTTTGATTATGATAATATTGGTGTGGTTCAATTATGTATGGAACAAAATATTGGCCAAATGGTTGCCGCGACCTCGGCGGCACTCCATCATCCGCTGGTCCAAAGTGCCGATGACGTTGAGGCATAATTGTGGTTCTATGCCGTTAATGTGCCGAATTATCTCATCCTTTAGCTCTTGAATTGTTGCTGACTTATCGACGTACCTTTTACTAATCCACGGAAGGACCAGATGCTGGTAGCTCTTAGTTATTTTCCATGGCCCGAGAAAGGTTTGATTTTGTAATGCGGTGCCGTAAGAAATAAGTTAAACAAATTTGTAAAAGTTCGGACAGGCGAAAGATTATATAAGTCTAACCACCACCGTCTCTACGCAAATAACGCGCGCCAAAGAAAAAAGGTTCTTTTTTGGGGCCCTTCGGCACGCGAGTCCGTCCCTTATCTCAACCAAAACTTTAAAATAAGTCTATAAATGACAACGCATAGAGAAAGGGACCTAAGGGTAAAAAAAACAATTTTCATTTTAGCATCGAATGAGACCGATCCCATGCCCCAAAAGTGTTCCCTCCTAGAAATATGCGCGTTATATGAAAGTGATGGTACACCAAAGATACACGTATTTAAATCTTTAAAATGGCTCTCCAGAACAAAACTGGTTTTTACCCTTAGGTCGCTTTCTATTTTGAGCGTCACATATATAGATTTGTAAAAAAAACTTGCTTTTATTTAAGTACCCATATGTCCATTGATCGCCCGTTTTGGCCATGCGGAACATTTTTTGGGACATATAAGGCAGTAACTATGTATGTAATTTTTTAAGCTATTTAGTGCTAACTAACTAACAGTAAACAGTTCAATCGTTGCCTGTTCACTAAACGATATGATCTGTTGAGCAAATACTCAAAAAGGTGTCCTTTTACTGAGGTACCTTTAGGGAAACTTTTCCCCCTACGGTATCGCTCATTTACAATCCTAAACAGCTAATGATGGCTTATCATCATGCAAAATTTTAGAATCCTAGTTGATCTGTTTGACAGCTTTCATGCTTTCAACATACTTAAAGAGGGACAGACATGGCCAGATCGCCTAAGAATTTTTTCTTTCAAATAACCCCAAAGAAAGAAGTCCAACGGTGTCAAATCACATGATCTTGGTGGCCAATTAACATCGCCACGACGTGAGATAACACGGCCATTGAATTTGACGCGCAAAAGAGCCATTTTTTCGTTAGCTGTGTGGCAAGTGGCACCGTCCTGTTGAAACCACATATTGTCCACATCCATATCTTCCAATTCGGGCCATAAAAAGTTCGTTATCATCTCACGATAGCTTATTCACAGTAACTGCCTAAAATACGGATCGATGATGCCGCCAGCCCATAAACCGTACTAAACAGGCACTCTTTGTGGGTGCATTGTTGTTTTGACAATCACTCTTGGATTATCATTCGACCAAATGCGGCAATTCTTCTTATTGACGAATCCACTGAGGTGAAAATGGGCCTCATCACTGAAGATAATATTATTCGAAAATTTATCATTATAAGCCTGAATAATTTTAACGCGTTGCTTGCTTGTGTATCTTTCCATGATTCGCATTGAGTTAGTCTGAAATTGTGAAATATCAAATGAAATGCAGAAAAAAACTTGACGTTTAGGTGTGGTTCATATTCAACATCGACCCTTAAAATTTAACCAACCTTTAGGACCGACTTCATGATATAGATCAGCCAACACTTCTATATCGTTTTCTATCGATCAGTTTTATTATGGAAATTGTGTTGTATTGAGTGCAATTATACACACGTACATAGACACAGACTCACACACACATAGCTCTCTCTATAATTATGTGGGTGTTTAATTTGCCTATTTTTTTCTTCAACTGGATGTAGTTGTTGTTGTTTTTCCTTTTCGATTATTTGCTCATTTTGTTATAAAAAAATCATTTTGCAAAGAATTTGAAAAAATATCGAAAAGTGGACGGATAAGAAGAAGAAAATCGAAATGTTTGTGTAGGCATGTATGGATGGACAGATGTGTGTGTGTGTGAGTATGTTTGTATTATTGTTCCACCTTGTATTCTATCGACCAAGTATCGCGACGCGTCGCATAAGTCGAATACTCCCTGCCATGGGTCGGTCAGTCGTCTTGTCTGTACGGCGGTCGGTGCCAGCGTCGCGGCGTTGGAAAATGAATGGTTCATCTTGCTTGATGAAAATATAATTTGTGACAATGTCATTGTTGTTTTTCGCCACCGTTATTTTTACTATTGTTGTTGTTTATAATGTTGATGCTGTTGTTATTGTTTTCAATCGCCGCTTGTGCTGGCTGACACATTTAAGTGTCTCTGTACGTGTGTCTGTGTTTGTGTATTAAGGAGGTATCATATCGATCATATTGTGCAAACTATCGCAACTCGAAATTTATAATTTTTTGCTTAGAGTACTGCAAAATACTCTTTTGATCGATCTCGGACCATGCTCGTAATTCGGTGTGAGGCCACTGTGTTACGGGATCCTTTGGGAGGGGGATAAAATCGTTATTTGTAAAACTAATCAACTTTGAATAATTTTCGGAGATAATTTTGCTGCGCCTAACTTTCTGATCACATCGAAAGCTTTAACAAAAACTGTTCGCATGTTTGCAGTAGGAGTAGCAGGATAACGCAATCCCTTCCCGAAAGTTTAAAGCTGAACTCAAAGAAGTACAAAGTCCACAGTCGGACAGGAAACTTAACAGAAATCAAACAAAGGTTTTATTAAAAGTGTGAATCCTAGGGCGTTATGGCCTTTAATCTAAAGATAGCTTTTAATGGTGGCTAAATGAAAATATGGGCTGATATGGTCTAATTTATGGTGGTTGGCTATAGATAGCTTCTAACGAATTTTAAATAAAATAAAATATAATTTGTCACAGAAAAAAATGCATGACCTCAAATCGGGAGTGACATTTGCGTAGGGGATATTCGGAAACATAAATTTCAGCAGGTTGGTTAAATGTTTCTCATCACACTACGCAAAATTTGAGCAATTTCAGAGAGTGGCATTTGTAAGTGGCAGAATTACAAATCGGCAGAGACTACTGAATGCGGGCTAATTAAAATGATGGAATGTTTGCTTCATGATCGCTTTTTCCGTTCTGTGTATTAATTGATCGAAATTGGATTTAATATATGGATTCTCATAGTACAAAGTCTGATATTGAAATGGACCTTGATATTATATAAAAACAATGACAATATGTACCAATTTCAATAGGGTTCCTCTGTCATTGGTCAAACAGTGAACAAAGTGCAAAGTTTTGCCGAGGTCAGGTCGCATCGGTCTATTCATTGCTTACAACGACGGTTAGACAGTCGGACTGACGGACGGACATCGCTGAATGGAATCAGATATTATATAAATCAATCAGTACAAAAAAGAAAGGGTCTATATATTTTTGTTTTAGGTATTGCGTAGGGGTTTAAATCTCGTAAAATATAGACTACCACAATAAGACACCAATTAAAAGGGGCTAAATTAACTAAAATTCTATGGGGAGTCCCGGATGAGAGCAAGACTACAAAGCTTAGGGGGTAAACCAAATAGTATAAATTTTTCTTAAGAGATTCTATTCACTCGATTTCTTTGGTTTACGTGCACGAGATGGGATTTATGAATGCTTTAAGTGATTAAAAAATGATAGTTTAACTCTGATCTCCGAATGAACTAGTTACAGAAAGAACTGATGGAACCTTGGTATGAAAATTGATACTCTTTGGGCAAAACACTTGGGTCCCAATAATGGGTCACAAATACATACAAATTTTATATATTATTGGTCGTCATCAAATTCTACTACGATCTGGACGTACCTATCTGCTGAAAGCACGATTCAGTCCACACCACAAGAGTAAGTCTCCAAACTTAACAGATATATGCCTTATAGCCGGCGTTGGGTTGGTGCTGAAAATTAACCAAATCGGGCAAAAGGGAAAAAAGTTCCCCTTTAAGGGACTAAAAATGTCCAGAACAAGTTTTTATTTTTTTGACATTTTTTCTATAAAATTTAATAAATTAACTTTTAAACATTGAATAGGGATTAACCGGCTCAACCCCTCTTGCATTTATAATTAAATAGAAGTCAAGTTTTTAACAAAATAGCAAAGTGACATTGATTTTCGTGGCTGCACACAGCTTTTATCATCAATTCGGGTCTGACAACCATCTTCAGAAAGCTTTGGCAGCAAAGACCGAAATAGAATAAACGAGCTAAGCAATTATCTTTTAACTCAGATTTTTTTGGAAGTGCTATGCATAGATTCTTTAAACTTCCCATAATTGAGTGTGGTCATTAGGACCTGGGGCCCTATTGGTGCAAAAATCGGAGGCCTTCACCCATGATCCTGGGTCTTAATACCGCCCCATAATGTTCGGGGCCAAATGGGAATATAGAAAAAGTGGAATTTTCTAACAAATCAACATTTATTCCAATATGTATCTAGGACCGGCCTATATCAGCCCAAAAATTGGCCTTCTTGAACTATGGACATACGGGTATTAAAATTACCGCAATACGTAGAATATCACATTAGTTTGACGATTCGAAGAAATATACGCCCTTATCCCACAGGTATTAAGGAGCCCAAAAATCGGCCACCTTGAACTTTTATCTACATTTATTAAAAAAAACATTAAATCTGTCGCAAATCAGAAAATTTCATTTATTTTTCGATTCGAAAAAAGTTTAAGGTCTTAGGCCATTAGACAGAAGTCCTTAGGCCGCCAAAAATATATTCTTAGGAACATTTAAATACGGTTACTCGGAACAGCGAAAATTTCTAACTTTTCTGGGAATGACATCAATTTTACAGTTTGGTTGAATTAAAGGCCTCAACCTATAGGACCTTGGACCCCATCAACTGGCCCTTAACATTCGCAGATATATGGGTATCTTGAAACACAGAAATTTTCTCACAAATCCAGACCAGCCCATACGGGTCTTATAGGCTCGAAAATCGACTGCCTTGAACTATGGGTTAAAAAAAAGTTTTAAGGCATTGACCCATAGATGGTAGGTAGGAGCCAAAGAAACTATTGAAATATGGGTATTAAAGAACATTTCGATTTTATTTGAGGCCTTACCAGATAGGACAAAGGTCCTAGGAGTTCCAAAAATAAGTCTCTTTCGAACTTCGAAATATGGTAACTCAGAAACAATGAAATTATCTCACTTATCTCAAAGTGCATTAGCTTTTAAGATTTGTCTTAATTTAAGGCCCTAAAATTTACACAACTATATCGGCCCTATTCAGCAACAGACATAGTTGCTGGATATAACATAATCGGCCTTATCCGCCTTAAGCCTTATCAAAAATGTTATTTTTAAGTTGTATATTAACATGCTAACTAAACCTTTTAATATGTTTTAACAAATAAACATTTAATACTTTTTTGATATGTGATGTTTTTGCAGGAAATGAGCTATATTTATCTATTAAGTTATATACAAAAATACAAAAAAACCAAATACTTAATACATCTATAGATTTGACGATTTTGAGGTCGATTGATAAAGATATTCAAAGAAGATCATATATAAAAGTAAACATTTTGATATGTGCATTAAGGTGGAGCGAACAAAAAGTGGAACTCGCTCGATAAAATTCAAGTGAGAAAACTTCTATCACTGTATCAATCCCGAGGTGTTTTAAGTTGCTATGGTGCATTTTGATCTTGTTAACACCGGTGACTTTACGCGTTAGAGATAAATCTCTATGATAAATGTATTAGTCATTGGGAGCTGGCATTAACCAGTAGATCCCGGTATGTATGTGTAGGTATGTATATTAATAATATCGAACACAACTAACTGATTCAAGAGAAGTTCCGATTTTATTCCTTTATTAGATGTCGAGGGAAATCTCCAACCGTGGGAAAAACGTACGGTAGCTTTTTTCACTCTACCTTAATGTGGATTTTTTTATACCATAGAATTTACCATGCCCGATTATCGGTTGCCAAAAAGCCGAACCGTCGGTTTATCTGTTGTTAACTGTCGCCATCAATAAAAGAATTTTATGTGAATAAAAAAGAGAAATAAAAGAGAAAGATCACGTGAAAGGTCAACCAGCGCCGTGACAAGATACAATTATTAAAATACTATTTTTAGTTAAGTTTATACCAACTATATACTATACACCTTGTAGGCACATATCTATTAAATGCATTACATGTAGGACTTTAAACTTCAGTTTCAGGTTCGTGAATACGAGGGTTGCTATTCATATTTCGGGTTCAGCAATAAAAACACAATAACTTACCATTGGAAATGGTTTTATTGTTTTTAAAAATATTCTCCTTTAAGATCAATACACTTTGCATGCGCACAAACCAATTTTCGAAGCACTTTTTCCACTCCGATTAAGACACCTCCAAAATATGATTTTTGAACGCTTCAACAGCTGCTTCGGGCGATGAAAAACGTTGACCACGCATTTTTTTCTTGATGCAAGGGAATAAGAAGAAGTCATTGGGTGCCAAATCAGTGCTGTACGGTGTATACGATGAAAGATCATCGTTTCAGCTGATGTTCGCATTGTCGTGATGCAAGGTGATCCATCTTCTCTTATTTTCTTTCCTCATTTCATCGAACACTGTTGGCAAACAGATGGTTGTATACCACTCAGCATTGACCGTACTACGTTCCACTAAAGGCACTGTGGCAACATGGCCGGTAATATCGAAAAAACTCAATCATTTGCTTCGATGTACTTCTTCCACGAAAAACTTTTTTGGATTTGGCTCGTCTTGAAAGTCCCATACGGTCGATTGCTGTTTTGTTTCGGGTTCATATGCATAGATCCATGATTCGTCACCTATAACAATGTTATACACTGCTTTTGAGCTATTGCAGTTATACTTTTTCAACATCTCTTTGCAGCTTTACGAGCTTTTTTTGAGGATTCGTCAAATTATGTGGGATCCAACGAGAACAAATTTTTTTCACGGCTAAATGAACATGCATGCAATTGATGTTTTTCATACTAATGCCCAAGGATGCGTCAATCTCACGGTATGTCACATGTCGGTCTTGCCTAATCAGTTCACTCATAGCATCGATGGTTTCTGGAAAAGTAACCGAAGTTGGACCTCCTTCACGAAAATCATCCTGGAGCGAACGGCATCCGAGACTGAATTCTTGGTACCAGCGATTAACAGTGGTTTTTGATGGTGCTTTATCACCATGTGTCGAAAAAAGTTGATTTAAACACTCTTGTCTCGATAACCCACGCCAAAAATCGTAAACATTATCGCACGAAAATGTAAGTAAAATAATTCTCCCTCAAATGACAAAACGTTCGGAGTGAAGTTATGCTAATTAAAAAATGTCAAAGATTCCAATGTAAATTCCAGTTTGCATCTGGGAACACTATTATGGTCAGGACCCGAAATATAAATAGCAACCCTCGTACACCCTCGTATCGTATGATCATTGAACCTATTACATTCAAGTCGTCGTACGGTGTGTATTGACGAGGATCGCATTGATAACTCAATATTTTAGGCAGCAGCCTGTTGCGATTTTTGCGCAAACGTATTGCGTTGTTTACTTTCTTGAATTAATTTACTTCCAATCGGTTCTCAGTTAGGGTCTCAAAAAAGAATTTGCTCAATAATTCATCCTTTCTGACAAATCCCATTTTTATCTCAGTGAATCAAAAAAATCTCTAGTGTACCCTCAGAGTAGAGTTTTGCTTCAAGACTTAAAGTATTCAAAAACCGAGAGAGTGTTAATCATTTTTTGTTGAAAAAGAAAAAAAAGAATATTTTGAGTTAGCACTCTTAGGTTGAATATATTCAATGGATTGTTTTCCACTCTGTATTTATCGTATCTTTCACACAATGGAACACTCAATAAGAACTTAATTTATTGAATCTAAATTTATTTATGACTGCTTGCAATAACATATAACATTTGTTCAACAATGGGATGTTGTGTGAACATTTTTAAAATTTCAGTTGATCAATCAAATTTTTAGATTATTTGTATGTTTATCCATCTGTATAGGATTATCCATTTATCAGTTTCAAAATTAAAGTAAAAAACACACACACGTAAAGCAATGTTTTCGAAGAAACTTAAGATGCTTCGACATTGCACTTATCAATGAAATAAAAATCATAAAAATTCTAAGCAGACAACCTTGTCAGACCGGCGGCTTTGAAACCACCTCGAAAACGGTAATCCAGTAGTTTAAAATATTAGCTGAGCATATCATAACTTTGTGTGGACAATCAATGGTTAAAATGTGAAATATTGAGTCGCTTATAAAACCACAAAAATAAACAAAGTTGCTGTGCATTTTGGAGCCTTTGGCTTAAAATACCAACCCTATTTTCATAAGAAGCAGATGCTATGTTTAATACATAATAGTCATTCGAAGATAAAAAACTTTAATTTAATGTGTTTGGGCTGGGAAATGTGCACCGGTAGAGCCCAGAAACGCCGCTTATGGTCAAATGTAAATACAGACACTTGGATACTTAATTTGAAGCAAATTTCATAACGAATCGTATATTTTATAGAATTATCTGGAATAGGGTTGGGATTTATGGGCCCATAAAGTCCTAAACATAAAAAGCTTATGAACCCTTCAGGTCTCCGATCAGTATTTCGTGGAATAAGATTATACTTTCGAACCTGGATAAGTGGAATCGCAAAGGGCCGCCTGTTTATTCCCGCCTTAAGAGGTTTCTCACTAATACAGTTTCTCACTTATCCAGGTAATTTGATTTGTATCTCACTTTAAGAGGTAAAGTACACGCAGAAAAAAAGTATGGTTGGGGTGACAATATTCGAAGAGGATCATACTATTGTTAGGTATATGGTTGTCACACAACAATATTATGATCCTCACAACAATAGTATGATTCACACATAACCATACTATGATCACCACAACCATAGTATGATTCACACTCAACCATACTATCATCTCCACAACCATACTATGATCCTCACAACCATAGTATGATTCACACTCAACCATACTATTATCTCCACAACCATATTATGATCCTCACAACCATAGTATGTTTCTCATACAACCATAGTATGATCCTCACAACCATAGTATGATTCACACGCAACCATACTATGATCCACACAACCATAGTATGATTCACACTCAACCATACTATAATCCCCAAAATTATTTATTAGGATTGGTTATTGTTGTTATTCAAAAATAGAGATTTTTATTAAGTATTTTATTTTAAATCGCATTACAATTGTTCATAGCCAGATATGAGGCCATGTTTTTATTGAACATATCATTCAAGAAACAAAAATATATATTCCAACGGTCAAAAATACTTTTAGTTGCCAGCAGGGGTGAATGCTTCTTCACCATCCGTAGACACCAAGTAAAGAATGTGATTAACCCCATGATCGAAGGCTATATACTTAAGTGCAGGCAGATTTTAAATAAACGAGAACCAGTCGATATTAGAGTATTTCACCGAACAAAGTAAACACAATAAAAATCCCTCGAACTACCTTCCGATTGTTGTTGTTTTTTTAATGGACAGCAACCATTCACTGTATTATGTGTATGTGTTTTTTTTGTATATCAAAAAAAAACATACGAACACACATACATGTATGCTCTATAAAACCTGTTTTGTTATGTTCATAGTCGCAACCATACTGTATGATTGCGGTAATCAAATTATTGTTAACGTAAATTTTAAACAACAATTCTTTTGTTGCACCAACCATGTTTATATTGTTGCTACAACCATATTTTCATTTCTTTATTTGGCAATAATACTATTGTTACATTTCAACAATAGTAATATTGTCACAATCATACTGTTGTCAAAATGAAATTCATAAAACAATACTATGGTTGCGACGAACATGCTTTTATTGTAGAGAACATACTATTGTTGCGGTGACCATAGTGTAACCATATCTTTTCTCTGCGTGTATACGATTTGTGTGAAATATATTTTTATATTCTGCTTTTTGATATAAATTCAAATTCCAAATTGATCAATTGAAAAGATTACAAAGAGAAGAATACGATTTTATAAACATAAAAAGTAAAACAACCGAGCACTCGCAACATCACACCAGTGTTGTCCGTTTTTTTGCCTATGACTCCAAATTGTTGGTCTTTTGAGTCATAGGTTGGTTTACCGGTTGAAAAATCGTCTATCTATAACCGCAGTGATACTATTGCCAATACCTATGCCCCTCTATTCTATGCAGGAAGGTACACAAAACAGAGTCATCCAATCGGAAATGAGACAAAATATCGAAAATGACGACTAAAAATTGAGACGTTCGGCGTTTTAGAGTAAGTTACGTTTTCATTAAGACCTTTTAAAGTTAAATTAGGGAACTTTCATAAAATCCGCCAGGTTAATCGGTCTGAGTAAATAGTAGAAATTGGCCAAGGTGGCGAAAAGTTTTTCTATAAGGGACAAAAGGTACCTCGAAAGAAGTACACTTTTTTTGAGAATTTGCTTAATTTTTTTGTGGACGCACAATTAGTTGTTAATTTTTAGTCAGGACGCACTAAAGACCTTCAAAAAAGAGCAAAATTGCTGCATGTTTTAAGTCATGTTGCTCAAAAAACGTCCCGCATGGTTAAAACGGGCAATGAAGAGTAATTTTCGGACGGTTTGGCCGAAGGGGCCCAAAAATTGTTTTTTTTTTATCGATTTGGTAGCGTAAGGACCATGAAGGGCGTTTAAGATTCTGTCTGGACGAACTTAATGACGATTTTACTTGTTTTTTTAAGGGGGTGTGTCAGCACTCACTTTTTAATCAGTTCGTGTTTATATCCATAGCAACATCATATATACCAACTACTATCGTCATATTAGTATAAGTTTACGAGATATGCCCTAACCTCGGCGGTACCACGCCCTTATGTCTAATTATACCCTGCACTACTCTAGGGTACCGATCCATTTTAAATCACAAGCTGATTTAATTTAACGATGACTGTCTGTCCATCCGTCCGTCTGTCTGTCCTTGTGCTGTCCATTTAAAGCTGGTAGCAATTGTTGTCCGCTCTTTATGAAATTTGGCTCGAGTAAGTTTTTTGGGCCATATTACATCTAAATTTGATACAATTTTGCCTATGTAAGTTTTTTTTGCCCATAGGACAACTGGAGAAAATCGCTTCAGATTAAGATATAACCCCTACACTTTACGCCACTTATTACATACTATCTGGATGAAATTTACCTTGATTACAATCGATCAGCAATCAGCTCAGATGAAAATGAGGGCCACCTTTTAATATATAATTTTAACATAGGCCTACCGGTTTCAGATACAATTGCTCTAGAACACCCAAGTTAATTCCGATTTCGATTAAGAATTAAATGGTATTTTGAAAAAAAATTCGAATCAAATAATTTTGGGGCCCAATAAACGTTTTCCAATATACATGGACTTAAGGATATCAATTAACAAAATCATTTCCTTACGGAGCCAAAAATAAAATTATTTTTATAATTTGGCTACAATTGGGTGGCGGGCCTTTATGAGTGCGATCTTAGGGCTGGAAATCCGAGCCATTCAAACTTGGGCATATAACTAGCAAAAACCAATGCAATTTTCTCACCAATCGAAAAACATATAACATTATTTCTAAAATTTGGGTTAATTTAAAGCCCAGTCCAAGGGTCTTCGACGCTCGGGGACCCAGCCCTACACTGTAGTCGAACACACCCGTCGTAAGCTTCTTTATGAACTACTTCTCAGAAGGTATTGTACTATTTATTACCCGAAAATTATCTTCTCAGAGAATACGATACGATCCGTGTAAGAAAATGTAAAATTTACGGATTATTATACGAAACTATAAAACGTCATAAATAGTTTGCTTAAGAAACCCAATCGGCGAGCACCTTCAATGTACACTTGATTCGTTAACCGAATAAAATCTTCTCTGGCTTTCTGCTTGGCGGCAAAAGCAAATTGGCAAAATACCCTCTTGACTTTCACTGCTTGTCTCGTTGTTTGTGTGGGAAAATTTGCACACCGCGCAACAATCTTTGCTTTTTATCTCTCACTTACATGAAGATACGATCAAAGATACGACAAGTCACACGACTCATTAACATTTTGGGCATGTTGAAAACGTCCGATCGTAAGAGAAATAACGTCGCTCCGGTGTACCCGCTAGGTGTCCGCTACCATCGCCGACCTCTGCGCGGAGGAGGTGGTAATGACATTTTAATAACGAAATGGCTTAGGAAACGAAAACAATTACAAAATGCACACAAATAAATGCGAATTTAAGTGCATTCAGTAAATGGCAACAACGGCAACAACGGAGAGCTACATTATGCAAACGAATTTCAAGGGCTATTGTAAGATCGGTAGAAGGTGCTAACATAACATTTTTTAAACATTTGTTTTTTAATTAGTCTTCCTTTGCATGCTGTGCCCTAGTGTAGGGTGTAGTTTTGTCAATTTTTTTGGAGAGCATTTTTCGTGTGGGTAATTTTCGGTGCTCCCGCTGTTGCCTTCTCCAATGACTCTAACGTATCGACTGTTGTCAGTAGGTCTGTGTATATTTATTCGCAAGACAAAAGGCCGACCGAGAAAATAATTGTTAGTGTTGCTTTTCTAGCAACTTGGTCAAGAGTAGAATTGAACGATTTTTCGAAAAAAAACACGCAGGCGAGAGTATTTTGTTTTAATTTTAAACTAATGTTTATTTTTATATGCTAAAATTAATCGACTGATCTGCTCTCCGTTGGAAACTTAATAAAAAAATAAAAAAAAACAACAACTACTTTGTTGCATGTGTGTCCCAATGGGAACAGTAGTCGGCCAGGACATTATCAAGCTGAATGAGTGGACAATTTAGTAAGTTCGGCCGGAGCGAAGCTATTATACTCTCCTCCGTGGATTGCGGGATCCATTTAATGGGATCCAATTTTAACCAAATCATTAAAGTTAGTTCATAGTTTGATTCTTGGGAGAATTTTGCTTACTTGGATACCCATATATATATGTTAAAATCATTCCTGAGCCACTTAGTCCATAGGTCAAGCATTTTTTTTGGGAAAAAGTCAAATAAATGGCAGTTTGGATTAGTAGTGAATTTGTATTTGTTTTTTAAAAATGTTTGCATGCAAACATATTATGCAGGAATCATATAAATGTTCGGAGCAAGCTCTAAACAAGTAAACAAACAGACAGATAAACTCTAATTTTATCAGGCTGGATCAGCAATATTTCAGAATGAACTATACTAAGTACTTAGTAGGGACATAAGTACTGTTACACACGCTTTATGCTGTAAAATAAAAAAGTACTAAATGTTTCTGGACCAAATATTGTTTAACATATTTATTGATGTATATTGTATCCAAAAACAATCTACTTATTCGAAATGTCCGCATTTTGCCTTTACAGACGCCTTAAGTCGCACTGGCCAATCGTCAATAGCTGCACGAACCTCGTCCATTGGAAAATTGGCCACAGCTCGAACCAAAGCAGTCTTAAGAGATCCAATGTTGGGGTATCTTTTGTGATAAACCTTGTCCTCTAAAACCGTCCACAATTTGTAATCCAATGGGTTCAAATCTGGACTGCCTGAGGGCCATTCTTCAGAGGAATTGAACGCTGGCAAATTGAACGCTGGGACGTTTTAGCCTTATGGGTCGGCGCAGAATCCTGCTGGAAAGTCCATGGCTGATTTTGGATCAGGGAATTGTTAAGAGGCTTCGCAACAGCTTCCAAAATGGTATCTTAGTAAACTTTGGCCGATGTTTTGACTCCTTGTTCGCAGAAATACTGGTCAGTGATCCCATCGTAAGAGACACCCACCAAACCATCACTGAAGCTATGTGATGACCCTTTTCCTCCCTTGGGATCAGTTCAGATGCTTCCTTAGATGGCCGCGCATACACCCTATCATTTTGTTTGTTAAATTTTTCTGAACGGTAAAATTTTTTTCATCGGTGAACCAAATTTGTCCGTGGAAGTTATCAGCGTGCTTCACCAAAAGACGTTTGCATTTTTTAATCCTATTTTTTTAAAGCTGTAGTCAATAAATGTCCGGTAAGTCGTTTGAAAGCCCCAAGTCCCAAATCTTTTTTGATGATTCGACTCAATCCGCTCCGAAAACAGAAAATCATGGCCCGTGAGATGATTATCACGCAAAAGTCCATGAGGCGAATCATTAAAAAATACTTGGGACTTGGGGCTTTCTAACGACGTACCGGACATTTATTGACTGCAGTTTTGATAAAAAATAGGATTGAATAATTCAAACGTCTTTTGCTGAAGCACGCTGATAACTTGCACAGAAAAATGTTGTTCATCGATGAAAAATTTTTTACCGTTCAGGAAAAAGTTAACAAGCAAAATGATAGAGTGTATGCGCGGTCATCTAAGGAAGCATCTGAACTGATCCCAAGGGTGGAAAAGGGTCATCACCCAGCTTCAGTCATGGTTTGGTGGGATTTCTCTTACGATGGGGTCACTGACCTGCATTTCTGCGAACAAGGACTCAAGACTTCGGCCAAAGTTTACCAAGAAACCGTTTTGGAAGCTGTTGTGAAGGCTCTTAACAATTCCCTGTTCCAAAACCAGCCATCGACTTTCCAGCAGGATTCTGCGCCGGCCCATAATGCTAAAACGTCCCAGGCCTGGCTTCGAAACAAGTTGCCAGCGTTCATTTCCTCTGAAGAGTGACCTTTAGGCAGTCCAGATTTTAACCCATTGGATTACAAATTGTGGACGGTTTTAGAGGACAAGGTTTGTCACAAAAGATACCCCAACATTGGATCTCTTAAGACTGATTTGGTTCGAGCTGTGGCCAATTTTCCAATGAACGAGGTTCGTGCAGCTATTGACGATTGGCCAGTGCGACTTAAGGCGTGCGTAATGGCAAAAGGCGGACATTTCGAATAAGTAGATTGTTTTTGTATACAATATACATCAATAAATATAAAAAAATATTTGGTCCACAAACATTCATTACTTTTTGTTTTACAGCATAAAACGTGTGTAACAGTATTTTTGTCCCTACTAAGTAGTATCTTTGACTTATTAATTACAAGTGCAATATATCAAACTTTTTAGTTTTCACCACGTGAAAGAGCGTCTCAAAAACTACCGAAACCAAAAAAAGTGGAAATTTCTTTTTGAGTCATAAGCCACCTTTTCATAGGCCGGGTTACATATGTTTATTTTGCTCCAGACAAAATTTTGTAGGTGCCGATACTTTTAAATTCTACCGATACCTAAATTCCTTTTTACTGTCAATGCACCAACCAAGATGCAGTTGTACTGATGAAATCTTTTTAGTTGATGCAACCTTGGCATAAAATTCGGGTTTGGCAACTTGAATCGAAAATATCTTTAGTATATCAAAACATGGACCAATTTCAAAGACCAATTTTGAGACCTGATCGTTAATACAGATGTACGGACAGATAGACTGATATTGTTTCAAAAATCAGATAGTGATTCTGAATCGATCGGTATAATAAACATGGAGTCTATCTCCCGTTCTTTAAAGTGTTATAAATACAATCATCAGCACTCATTTAGAATACCCTGTAGCCCAATGTGGTGTGCGGCATAATAAATAATATCTACAGTTGGTTTTCAAGGAGGTGTCTCAGTACAGTGGTAATTGTATTCTGAAAGTTCTTTGTAATTATTTGAAACACAAAACTGCTAAACTAAGTTAGAAAAATAAGTTCACATTCGTCTGGTCAGAAACTTGTCTTATACTCGTAGTGTTTAATTTTCATTTCAAACCATTGCCTCCAAAAATGTTGAAGAACAGGTCTACATAGTTTTAACATCATTTTGACTTCGGCGGCATGTAAATTACTATTTTCAAAGTTATGTTTTGAATGCAATTTAAACGAACCATATTTAATTTATTGAACTGTGAGCTTTACTAACAGATATATTTGTATTTAAAATTATAAGGAAGCTTCTCTTAGATTTCGTTCGTTAAGCTTTACACATAATATGATTATGTGGTGATCGCACAATGATACTATAGTTAGCTACAATACTAAATGCTTTTTTTATGACGTTTCTATACTTATAGTGTGGGACATTTAGAACTTTAAATTTTAATCGATTGTAAAAAAGTTGATAATTATTTAAATTTTTTGGTTTGCTAATACTCGTATCGGTGATAGTTTTGATATAGCCTCAGTACGAAGGTTCCTCAACTTTTTATATATAACCCTTTTAGAACATCCATTTCATGCTTGAATATTTAGGTTAAACTCCTCGTAATTGTCGCCACTTTACGAGTAAGAAATTTATCTCTATGCAATGTAAAAACTTCTCTATTAAATCCATTTGCCGTTCCGAGCCGGCGTTAAAAGCGTGTCCCTGCCACGCAGAAAAAAAGTATGGTTGGGATGACAATATTCGAAGAGGATCATATTATTGTTGGGTATATGGTTGTGGCACAATAATATTATGATCCTCACAACAATAGTATGATTCACACATAACCATACTATGATCCCCACAACCATTCTATGATCCTCACAACAATAGTATGATTCACACTCAACCATAGTTTTATCTCCACAGCCATATTTGATCCTCACAACCATAGTATATTTCTCATACAACCCTACGGTCCTTACAACCATATTATGATTCACACGCAACCATACTATGATCCCCACAACCATAGTATTATTTACACTCAACCATACTATTATCCTTACAACCATAGTATGATTCACTCAACCATACTATGATCCCCAAAATTATTTGTTAGGATTGGGTAATGTTATTGAAAAATAGAGATTTTTGTCAAGCAAGTTATTTTAAATCTCATTTCATTTAGTTCAAAGCCAGATTTGAGGCCATGCTTTTACTGAACATTTCATTCAAGAAACAAAAATATATATTTCAACGGCAGTTGAAAATACTTTAAGTTGCCAGCAGGGGTCAATGCAACTTCACCATCCGCAGACCCCAAGTAACGAATGTGATTAAACCACGATCAATGGCTATATACTTTAGTGCAGGCAGATTCTAAATAAACGAGAACCAGTCTGTAGTAGAGTATTTCACCAAAAAAACTAAACACTATAAAAATTCGTCAAACTACCTTTCTGTTGTTGTTAGTTTTTATAATGGACAACAACCATGCACTGCATCGTATGTGTGTGTGTGTGTGTTTTTTAGTATATCAAAAAAACATACGCACACACACACAAATATGCTCTATAAACCCAGTTTTTTTGTGTTAATAGTCGTAACCATACGGTATGATTACCATAATCATATTATTGTTAACGTAAATTTTAACAACCATATTTTCATTTCTAAATTTGGCAATAATACTATTGTTACATTTCAACAATATTAATATTGCCGCAATCATACTGTTGTCAAAATAAAATTCAAAAAACAATACTATGGTTGCGATGAACATGCTTTAATTGTAAAAAAACATATTATTGTTGCGGTGACCATATAGTAAATAGATATTTTCTCTGCGTGTTTACAGTGTGTTGAAAAAATCATCTCAGTTAAAAAATAGAATTATCCCGTGAACATTATCGTGCGATGATTTTTTACGAACTTGTTTCGACTTTTGTCGATAAAGCTCCATCAAACCACTGTTAATCGCTGGTACCAAATGATTACGTTTTTTTCGGTATAACCGGCCATGTTGCCACAGTGTCTTTAGTGAAACATAGGAGGTCAATTCTGAGTGGAATACAACCATCTGTTTGCCAACAGAGTTCGAAGAAATGAGAAAAGATAATAGGAGAAAACGGATTATTTTGCATCACGACAATGCGAGCTCTCACACATCAGCTGATACGATGAGCTATTTGACCACTCAAGATGTCGAATTGATGGACTATCCACCGTACAGCCCTGATTTGGCACCCAATGGCTTCTTCTTATTCCCTTACATGAAAAAATGCGTGGTCAACGTTATTCATCGCCCGAAGCAGCTGTTGAAGCGTTCAAAAATCATATTTTGGAGGTGTCTCAATCGGAGTGGATAAAGTGCTTCGAAAATCGGTTTGCGCGCAAAAGTGTATTGATCTTCAAGAAGAATATTTTGAAAAACAATAAAACCATTTCCAACGATAAATTATTGTGTTTTTATTGTCGGACCCGAAATATGAATAGCAACCCACGTATCGTTCAGCTCCTGATTTTGAGGGAAGTTTCCCATTGTTCCTTAATGGGATATTCCGTTCAGCTCACTGAATTTGAAAGAAGTTTCCCTTGTTCCTTAGTGGAATGTTGTGAAAATAAAGTAGTATGACGATGGGCAAATAAACCAATTTTATACTCATTTAGACTATGCGTCTTTATGGATCAATGGTTTGGGAGTCCAAAAATCAGTTTTCGTTTATACATGGACACAGGGTACCAAAAAACAATGTAATTTTCTCACAAATTCAAATCGGGAAAAAGTTTGATTCCATCCATGGGGGTTTAAACCATTATTTTCAATTGGTTTTTCTTAACATCCAGAAGTGCAGTCAAAAATATAGTTGCCCGACTTAAGTTTTCTAGTAGCCTTAGGTTAAGCGAACTTTTTTTTTGCTAGTCCAAACAATTTCTGTTTATAAAATAAAAATATCGTGTGGTCGCAACATAAAGTGCTCTTGGCCAACGGACTTTTTATAGTTAAGACATACTCCTCACCGATTAGTTATAAGTTAGGGTTGTGGTGTCGAAGATAAAGTCGGCTTTCTGCTGTCGGAGTTACGGAATCTTGGCCGGAGTCGAAAATGCGCGACTCCGGATTCTTAATATTTTTCTGGTCGTCCAGTGTGCTTTTGAGCAGGATACTTTCGAACTTCTTATCTACGAGACCGGCATCAATAACGATGGCAGCTTCACTGTATGTGGGTAATTGGGTAATCAGCCGGCGAGAAATATATTAATCTCAAACCATATTAAAGTGCCTCTATAAAATGTATAGGGTGATCTAACTAGAGGTATTTTTCCAGAAAAAAATATAAAAATTCAAATCAAGTGTGGAATCTTTATTGGTAATTTGAAAGGACATTTTATGGCATTTATTTTTTGAATATAATTTCCTACAAATGTTGGCCGCAACTACGCCTCAGGGTTTCCATTCTGAGGGTCCAATTTTGCATGACTTGTTCGAGCATTTCGACCGGTATGGCTTTAATGACAAGCCATACCGTAGCTAGTTTGTCAGCATAGACTTACTTAACCCCAAAAACCCAAAAATGTCTAAAGGTGTGATATTACTCGATCTAGGCGGCCAACTCACCTGTCCAAAACGTGAAATTAGCTGTTTTCGAAATGACCTCCTATTGAAACCAAGTGTCGTCAATATCACGGGCTTCAATTTCAGGTAGCATAAAGATCGATCGGTTACATTCCGGCCATCATCATGTTTGAAAATATATGCACCGACGATTCCACCAGCTTATAAACCGCACCAAACCTTGGTTTTCTCTAGGTATAATAGCACCTCTTCAACCTCTTACTATTGCTCTTCAGTCCAAATTCGGCAATTTTGCCGTTGAGCCAGAAATGGGCCTCATCACTGAACAAAATTTTGATCGAAAAAAAGGATCTTCCCGTTTCTCACCGTACGCTCATTTCCATAATACAGTTGGCAACATTTGAAGGAAACTATTTTCAAAAGATAAATGCCATAAAATGTCCTTTCAAATTACCAATAAAGAATCCATACTTGATTTGAATTTTTATATATTTTTTAGTTCTGAAAAAATACCTCTAGATGGATCACCCAGGCCGTTGTGAGGTAAGCACAGATTTAAATCTGATTTGGAAACCTCTGGGGGGGAAATATCATAATCGAATTTCGACTTTTTGGAAAGTGCTAGTCACTACCTACAGAAAACGTTGGGGCTTATTTTTAGTATCCCCAATTCTAAGCTATTGGGGATACTAAAAATAAGCACCAACGTTTTCTGTAGGTAGTGACTAGCACTTCAAAAAAAACGTTATGCACAATCAAATCTGTTTTCCCATTTTCGCCTATCTTTGATTAGTATTTTTAATGTATAATCTTAGCAGTACATCCAACGGTTCTTTAATAAATCTTATTTAATTTGAAGCAAAGTTTTACACACATTTGGAGAAATAATATTTATCCAGTATCAATAGTTACAGCCATTTTACTATCTACTTATAATTTAAAAAAAAAAAAATCATTTAAGTTTTTTTTAAAAGATTTCGGAAATAGAACTTTACCTAGATAAGTACAAAAAGAACATCTCTTGGACAACTGCCACAATTTTCTTGACTTTAAATTCATTACGTGCCTTGTTCATACTTCAGCCGTTAAGTGCCTTGAAAGAATAGGTTCCGGTCAGAGAGTAAAAGAACTACATAGTGGCAGCTCACAGAAACAAAAAAAGCTCCTCGTTTATTCTGAATGAAGTGTTGAGTGAAATAAAGCAAAGGTATATAAAAAATATTATCGTAAACGATTTGGTTCGCTGTGAAGGCTATAATTTGAATACTCCCTAAACGTGGCATAATGAATAGCTAGAGTACTATGAGCAGACAGATACACATGTTGTTTTAAATGTCGATTTTGCATGCCGAACCTCCGATCTACATGTGCTTGCTTCATTTCGTTAGCAAGAGCCAACAAAATAGCATTGGCTGGCTGCCCCACACGAAGAGCGTTTGCCAAAACTATGACAACAAAAACAAATTATCGAGAAGCTATAGTTCTCGTACCAAATAACTAATTGGGCCATCAGACGGAGCGTACGCGTACAAGTTCTAGTATCCGTTTCACATGCGTATCCATTGATAATGAGTATGTCGTAGAAAATGAAGAAGACCCAAAGAAATATCTTACAGAACCAATACTACTAGGGATCGTTAGAAAATACATTTCGAGTGCTAGCATGGCTAAAAAAAGGAAAAAAATAAAAAAATATACCGCCAAACAAACAGACGAGACGGGACATTTCGACAAGTAAATGAGTGTAAAAATCGTATTAACATAAAATAAACACTGAGAAAAAGCCATGGTTCACATCTGTTAACCATATAATAATACTTGCATTGAAAAGGAATTTGTATAGGCGATCAGCGGCTAGCTAGCTAGCAGAGCAGCAGCAGCAAGATAAAATGTATTTATTTAAAAATATATTAAAAAAGAATTAATGGCATCCTAGAACTCTGCCAAAATTTCATAAATAACAACATACCTACCTACAGATGTCTGCCTACAAGTGTAGGCATGTGTGTACGAGAACATAATTAAAATATATTTATTTTCATCATCTTAATTACGGCATCGTTGATGTTCTTGTTTTGTTGTGTTATTTTTTTATTCAAAAAACATAAACATGCACGTGTCAAGTACTTGAATAGTTTATCATTTATATGTTTCAGATCTGGATAAACAAAGACATTGACTATATACTGTGGCAATATATTAAAACATCTTATGTCTGAAATCTAAGATTTCATATAACGCGTGATCCATTTCGAGGTTCCCTACTTTTTTAAAGAAAAAACACAGAAAATTCAAGTTGAATGGGGAATGTTCATTATCATTTGAAAGAACATTCTTTGGCATTTATTTTTTGAAGATTATGTCTATCAAATGTTGGACGCGGCTACGTCTCAGATGGTACATCCGTTGAGTCCAATTTTCGATGACTCGTTCGAGCATTTCGACTGGTAACTGGCGGTGTAATATCACACGATCTTGATGGTTAATCGACCGGCCCAAAACGTGAAATTATCTGCTCACCGAAGTGTTCTCTTAATAAATCCATTAATTGAAGCGATGTGTGGGAAGTGGCACCGTCTTGTTGAAACCAAATGTCGCCGAGATCACGAGCTTCAATTTCAGACATCAAATTGTCGGTTATCATGGCACGATAACGGTTGCCTTTGACGGCTACGTTCTCACCGACATCATTTTTGAAGAAATACAGATGATTCCACCGGTCCACAAACCACACCAAACCGTTGTTTTTCTGGCTGGTTGAAGTGGCAGCTCTTGAACCTATTCTGGTTGCTCTTCGTGCCTAATGCGGCAAATTTGCTTGTTTACATACCCATTGAGCCAGAAATAGGCCTCATCGCTGAACAAAATTTGGCTCGAAAACGTCGGATCTTCTTGGAACTTTTCAAGTGCCCATAGAGCAAAGCGATGTCGCTTGGCTGTATTTTGTACGCTTTCGATCTAAGATCTTGACGTATAATGCGCCAAATCGTTCCCTACGTCAGTCCGAGTTGCTGCGAACGGCGCCAAATCGACTCTCCACGATCTTGGTGTACACTCTCAGCTACGGCCGCTACATTTTCTTCACTGCGTGCTGGACGTGGTCTATTTGGTCGAATGTTATCCAATAATGAATGCTGGATGATGGTGTTGCGAATAGTACACTCAGTAGGCCGATTATGTTGACCATAAGTTGAACGAAGTGCACGAAACACATTCCTCACAGATCGTGAATTTTCGTAATAAAGTTGAATGATTAGTAAACGTTGTTCAGGCGTAAGTCTCCATGATGAAATGCCAAACAATACTTAACAAAAATATCATGACACGACTCACACGTGATCTGTCAAAAAAGGCTATTGAAAAAAGTATCTCTACTTGGATCACCCATTAAAACGGATTTTTAAAACGAGTCTGAAGATCTGTCCTTGCATAGATGAGAAGCCAAGAAAAATGGTTACAATATTCTGGAAGCATGTGTAACACCACATGCTGTGATCCCCACAATCATAATACATATTACACTCAACAGTACAACATTTTTTAGGTGATTGATTCGGGATTTAATTCTGATAATTGTTTGTGAAGGTAGCCCCAAAAAGAAGAACTTCTGCAGCATTTGTTTGATCAAGGTACATTAAATAATAATTTAATTATTAATTTGAAGTTAGTAAGTATCGTATAGGGGAATTTTTCACGTTTAAGACTCTTTTGTTTGTCATAACTCGAGAACCACTAGTCCGAATAAGCTGAAACAAATTTAAAAAAATTAAAAATTACAATTCCTTTAATCTGTTCATACAACGCACAGTGGGAAAATTACGAAAAAAATTGGAAATAATTCGGCCATTTCGTTTGTAATGGTCCGATTGAAATGAAAATTTACATTGACCTTCTTGAAGTGTTACTGAGCTTAAGTTTTGAATTTCATGCATCTGTGTTTAACAGGTGCTGCACAGTGGGCCCTTCAAGCCGCCAAAAGCGTATTTGTGGTCCGATCGTAATAATTTTTTCTTTAGTGAAATCTGCTGGACAAACCCAACCAAAAATGTTATTACAAATTTTTTCATATCTCGTACAATAAAAAAGATATCGGGACTTAAAGTTTTTTTTTTCGAAAAATTTGCTTTGGATTTTCTGGGACTATTTTATTTTTGGGAATCAGTTTTAGGTGAATCGGGGAAATTTAATCCTGGTTTAAAGAAAACACTTTGGTTAATGTTTTAAAAAAAGAATTGTAGCAAAATCACCAATAATATGAAAATGCCAGCTGTTCAAAGTCAACTATTGCGAAAAAAGTGGGATTTTGAGTGTTTTACGGCGAAAAGGTACCTTTACTCTTATGTCAATAACTTTAATGTTTCTTAAGTAACATACAAAAAATTTGCATTTATTTCAAAGAAAACTTTATGCTTAATACAAATAATAAGCAATTGTGACCCTAGTCGGTACTTTTCTTGCTCCAGGCGTCTCCAAATATGGGCATTTTTTTCAAAAAAAATTGAGTTTGAGCTCAAATAAAAAAAATCGCCACACTGCTGGCCCAATTTGGTGCTATAAGTCAGTTAACTACATATGTTTTCTAAAATCCCAAGCAAAGAAATTTTGCGGGAGGCCATTTCTAGGACAAAAAAAATGAGTTTTTGTTAAAAAATCCCATTTCTGGGATTTTGTTTTCCCCTGTGTCAAATTTTAGAAAAGTGGCAACTCCAATTTATTTTTTGAATAAGTTTTTCATTTTGTCACAAAAATATTGATACTACGTAAATCAGGTTTATATCTCCAACCAGCAAAATTTTACAGTGGTCTGAAATATTGACTTTTTTTGCTACCTTCACAAAAAAAAATTTTTTTCTCGTTTTTATCAATTATTATTCAACATATTGAGTTAATTGCATTCTTTTTTATAATCTGTTAAAACTAGAGGTAATTACCTTTCCATTGGTATATAAAAAGTATATCCTTTTACCTACACTTATAACAGCACGTGCGCTGGAATAAGACCCCTTTGAGTAAAATATTAATTTTTTTGGTAAATAGCAATTTCATTTTGTGAGAGATCAATGTTGTTGCATTTAAAAAAATCAAATTTACACATTTCCAATCGCAAAAAAGTAATTTAATTGTTGCAGATAGAAAATTTGAATAAAAAGATGCTATTGACTTCATTTTTTGTGAAAAACTTTTTTTTAAATAAATTAACATTTAAATAAATCTTATAATTAAAAAACATTAAACTTAAATGATTTTATTCCACGTCCAGCATATCTAATAAATCAGAAAATTCTTCTTCGTCTCCATGCGTCATTTCGTGGTACGAAGTCAACTTACTTCTCATGGAGGATAAAAAAGGATCTGAAGATAATAATAAACTATTAAGTAAGTCTTCGTTTTGTGCTATTCTTGAGCATTTTCTTGTGGAAAATTGTTGAACATATCTGAAGTCTCGATTTCTAGCTTCTTGTGGTTCTTCAGTTAACTCGCCTATAGGGAGAAGGTGAGACTCGATTATTTGTTTCCCATGGAACAGGACTCTGTGTATAGTTGGCGTTAGATCTTTCCAGGGATAGAGATCAGCAAGCATTTTTAAAATTCGTTCGGCGTAAACTCCAAATTTATCGGAATTAATCTTTTGTTTGGAATTCAGAGCTAAAAGCAATATATTAACCATTCGAATCAACTCCTTATTGATTCCAGTTATTTCTGCAGCTGTATTATAGTCTGCGAAGAATCTTCTGGCAGTGTTTCCATCATTTGTATTCCCAAAGTTCGAGCGTGGTTTAGAAATATTTAGGCCAGTTTGTTGTTTAAATGCATCTTGAATTCTTTTTTTTCACTTGCTCTCATTTCATGCATTTCTTTGTTAGCTCGAATGTTTTTCCTTTCATTTCCTGGTATAGATTTATACTTAATGTCATAAGCAAGGTTTAGAAAGTGTTCTAGAAACCTGATTCGATCATGTAACGGTGCTATTCCAAACTCAAGGGTATCTTCATTGACTACTGAATTATTCGAAGCGTTTGAAAAATTAACTTTGCTTTTATTGCAAATGAAACACTTCCAGCTAGATTTGTTTCCTGTAATATCGTTTGCGGCTTTTCCATCTACCATTGTCAGGAACATTTTAAAAGATATTGTAATAGAATACCTGTCGAATTTAAATGCAAAATCTTCTAATCTCGAAATATCATCTTTTAATTTGTCTGTGATGGCTTTAGTTAAATCACTCGTTTCTTTATGATATACGAAGGAGATTGGTCTGCAATAAATTTTGGAGCCAGGTGTTGGATTACGCCATATTGCTTCAGTAGGGTTTGATTTTCTGCGCGAAGTTGAAGGTAAGGTAGAGTCTAAATTTAACCTCAGAGGAACCAAAGATGCCATGAATACGCTCTTGAATTCGATCTGGGTAGATTGGCTATCAGAGCATTGTTTGTATTCCGAAAGTGCTGACAAACCATCACATCCCCACTTGCATATTAATTGAAGATGGCTGTTGTTGATTTTTTTTAGTTGTTCCTCATTCAATGTTGTTATTATCCTACTGGCAGTATTTTGGAGAAGTAGTTCCAAACTAACGCTGCCGGCCTTTTCTGTAATTATCACTGGGTTTGGCAAAATTTCCATTTTTCGTTCCTTTATTCGGTTGTATGCGGGAAACATGTCACATCCTTTATCAAGCAGCATTCTTCTTAAATGAGTGTACTTGTTCTTACTCAATCCCAATTCGATGATTAAAGCTAATGCTTCTTCCTCGCTAAAACCAGGACATGGTGTTGCAATACTTCTTTCAATGCGTTGGAGCCGCCTTGGTGATGCTTCCGTTAACACGTCTGCAATTCTTTTTGCGCTAGATGGCCGATTTTCCACCGTCAGTAATTCCTTGAATGTATCACAAATCTTTGAAGGTGAATGATTTGCCATCTCAGCCGACAACCGTTGTTTCTTTGCCTTTGGACATAGATCGTCGTATTCCTTAGTAGGAGCACCCACTAAAGCAGGGACAGTTTTAAATTCAATTATACTGTCGAGCCACTCAGTTGGTAATCTTGAATAATTCCTGTGATACTTCTCCATGAGCCGGTCAAATTTTTTCAAAAAATTTAATACTTTGCTGCTTTCGTTAGATTGTGTTATCTCGCTATATGTTGACTCTATGCACTCTATTAAATATGCTACTCTGTTCTCCATTTTCCGAAGTTTGGTGTTTTTTAAAAATTCAACAAGTTCTTGAACAAGGAGTGTTATCGTCATGGCGGATTAATTTGTTATGATAAACCCATACAAAATCGGCGGTTCTTATATCAATGAGTAATACTTACAGGTAATCACAATAATATCCGCAATTAATACCTGACTAAAATACCAGGTATTCCCCAAAAATACATTTATAACAATGAATTTTTATGTACCCAGGTACATTCGCCTAAAATGTTGCACAATATTCCGGACATAGGGGACAGGTATTCCCCCAAAACATATAAGAATGAATGTTTAGGTACCTAGATCCATACTATACAATACTACCCATTTTCCGTTTTTACACAATAGGTAAACAATAATGGTAAAAATATATATTTTTGCTATTTATGGATAGGTACGAGAATTTTTAAAATTGGTATTCTTACCTATAAAATTCATACTTTACTCAAAGGGGTCTTATTCCAGCGCACGTGCTGTTATAAGTGTAGGTAAAAGGATATACTTTTTATATACCAATGGAAAGGTAATTACCTCTAGTTTTAACAGATTATAAAAAAGAATGCAATTAACTCAATATGTTGAATAATAATTGATAAAAACGAGAAAAAATTTTTTTTTTGTGAAGGTAGCAAAAAAAGTCAATATTTCAGACCACTGTAAAATTTTGCTGGTTAGAGATATAAAAATCTGATTTTTTTACGTAGTATCAATATTTTTGTGACAAAATGAAAAACTTATTCAAAAAAAAAATTGGAGTTGCCACTTTTCTAAAATTTGACACAGGGGAAAACAAAATCCCAGAAATGGGATTTTTTAACAAAAACTCATTTTTTTTGTCCTAGAAATGGCCTCCCGCAAAATTTCTTTGCTTGGGATTTTAGAAAACATATGTAGTTAACTGACTTATAGCACCAAATTGGGCCAGCAGTGTGGCGATTTTTTTTATTTGAGCTCAAACTCAATTTTTTTTGAAAAAAATGCCCATATTTGGAGACGCCTGGAGCAAGAAAAGTACCGACTAGGGTCACAATTGCTTATTATTTGTATTAAGCATAAAGTTTTCTTTGAAATAAATGCAAATTTTTTGTATGTTACTTAAGAAACATTAAAGTTATTGACATAAGAGTAAAGGTACCTTTTCGCCGTAAAACACTCAAAATCCCACTTTTTTCGCAATAGTTGACTTTGAACAGCTGGCATTTTCATATTATTGGTGATTTTGCTACAATTCTTTTTTTAAAACATTAACCAAAGTGTTTTCTTTAAACCAGGATTAAATTTCCCCGATTCACCTAAAACTGATTCCCAAAAATAAAATAGTCCCAGAAAATCCAAAGCAAATTTTTCGAAAAAAAAACTTTAAGTCCCGATATCTTTTTTATTGTACGAGATATGAAAAAATTTGTAATAACATTTTTGGTTGGGTTTGTCCAGCAGATTTCACTAAAGAAAAAATTATTACGATCGGACCACAAATACGCTTTTGGCGGCTTGAAAAAGAAAATTTTAACTCGAGGTGACCAACTTTGAGGGCCCACTGTGCAGCACCTGTTAAACACAGATGCATGAAATTCAAAACTTAAGCTCAGTAACACTTCAAGAAGGTCAATTAAATTTTCATTTAAATCGGACCATTACAAACGAAATGGCCGAATTATTTCCAATTTTTTTCGTAATTTTCCCACTGTGCAACGTAAGCAACAGTTTTGCAGTTATAAATTAATGTGGAGGGAAAAAAATGCCTAAAAAATTAATGGCGAAAATGGATACCACTTGCGGACTATAATTTTTCATACTTAAGCCAAAAATATTCCCCATTAATATACTATACTCGTATAACAAAAAATAATAATAATAATTGACCAATAAATAAAAAAAGTTATAAAACATTCAAACCACAGCGGTAGTTTTGCGCCACCCTGTATAACAGAAAAAACAATTCTTGCATAAGTCTGATTGAAAAAATCAAATTGGTACACGATGTTTATCGTAACCATGTAATGAATGCTATAAACATAAAATGCACGATGTTAGTTGTGAGTCACACCTTAACGTCAAGCTTTTTGCCCAACTTAATTGACATTTTTTTGTTTTAGTGTTTTACAAATTCATTTTTCTGGAGCCTTTTACAAAAATGGGGGTTCAAATCAAAATGCATTTCATGCGCTTCGTGAATTTTTTGGATTCGTTAACAAGCAGAATTGCTGAATTGGGGCTAATCCGAATCCACGAGAGATTTTTAAAAAGCCGATGCATCCATCGGTGCAGTTTATGGGCTAGCGGCTTCATCGGGCCGTACTTTTTCGAAAATTAGGTCGGCCATGCAGTTACCGTGAATGGTGTTCACTATCGCGAGATAATTACTGACTTCTTGTGGTCAGATATGGAGAATTTGGACCTGGACGATATTTGGTTCCACCAGGATGGTGTCACTTGTCACACAGCAAAAGAAACAATGTATCTTTTGCTCTAGAAATCCAATGGCTCTGTTATCTCACGTCATGGCGATGTTAATCGGCCGCCATGGTCATGTGATTTGAAACCGTTTGTCTTGTTTCTTTGGGGATATTTAATTCAATAAGCGATGAACAATTCAAGAGCTAAAGGATAAGATTATTCGACACATTAACGACATCGATCCTCCATTATGTCTCAGAATCATTGAAAATATGTACCATCTGATATAGGTATCACACCGAAGCCGTAACGAGAAAATGGCAATATTTTGTTTTACACATAACTGCCATAGATCCTTCTTTAATAATAAAAAAATCAAGATAATTCTTTGATAGCTTTTTGTTTAATTTTCAATTAACATGGGGCGTTTTACTTGGTCAACCCTTTATATTAATTTTAATCTTGCTCGGTTTTTCTTCTATATTCTTGAAGTAAATTTTATTTAAATTTATAAAACGATTTTGCGGACTTTATTTCTTCTTTGGTTTGACCGTATCTATGTGCCTTCAAACCGAACAAATCAACAATCGATCAAATCGTTACACTGCGCCAAATTCTCGATAAGACCCACGAGCAGCAAATCGATACATACATAGTAACTGCAGAGCTGGGCAGTGGCAATTTTTTGAACGGAATATCGAATTGCCGTATAATTAGTACGATCCCATACCTTCTAACAAAGAAACCCTTTCCTCTAGCTACATCCGCCATGCTCGTTGAAATTTCTATCAACCGAAGATTTAAATCGTTGCCCTCTTACTTATATTTTAAGTTATGAAAAAGATAAGAATCCGATAAAGAATATTTCGAATTGCGGTATATCGAATCGCCATATAAGTACGGTTCCATATCTTTTAGACCTAACAAAGAAACACTTTTCCATGAACTAAATCCTCCATGCTCGTTCAAATTTCCATCAACCGTAGATTCAAATCCTTGTCTACCTACTTATTTCGTATGTTTTGAAAAAGTTAAGAATCTGTTAAAGGATAAACCAAGTAAATGGTGCAGAAACAACTTGAGTTTTAATTTAAAATTTCACATAGTTTTTTCATAACAAAATTGTATATACGAGGGCTGCTATATATATTTCTGGCCTAATAATGAAAATTCGAATAAATATCATCAAAAATGGTTTTATTATTTTTCAAGTATTCTCCAGCATGAATTATACACTTTTGCATGCGTTTAAACCAATTGTCGAAGCACTTTTTCCATTCCGATTGAGACACCTCCAAAACATGGATTTTGAACGCTTCAACAGCATCTTCTGGCGACGAAAATCATTGACCACGCATTTTTTTTCTGGATGTGCGGGAATAAAAAGAAGTCATTGGGTGCCAAGTCAGGGCTGTATGGCGGATGACCCATCAATTCCACGTTTTTGCCGATCAAAGAGGTGCTGGTTTGAGCAGATGTGTGAGAGCTCGCATTGTCATTGTGCACAATGATTCGTCTTCTCTTGTTCGTTTTTCGAATTTCTGCGAAGACTTCAGGCAAACAAGTTGTGGTGTACCAATCAGATTTGACCGTCCTAAGTTGTTCAAGCGGAACAGTCGCCACATGACCAGTTTTGCCGAAGAAACAGGCGACCATTTGCTTCGAAGTGCTTCTTTCACGAACAACTTTCGTTGGATTTGGCTCATCTTCGAAGACCCACACGGTCGATTGCTGTTTTGTTTCGAGCTCATATGCATAGACCCATGACTCGCCGTGACGATCTTTTAAATGTCTAAATGTCTAAAGCAACGCGATGGTATTTTTTCAAAACTACTTTGCACCAATCGACACGAGCCATTTTTAAGCGATTGTCAAATTCTGCGGGATCCAACGAGAGCAAACTATTTTGACGGCCAGGTGTTCATGCAATATCGAATGTATGCTGGTTGAAGAAATGCCCAAAGATGCCTCTATCTCACGGTATGCCACATGACGATCTTACATTATCAGTTCACGCACGGCATCATTTTTTGACAACCTTCGTCTTTTCGCAAGCGTCGGCCACGATTGAATTCATTAAACCAGTTGTTCACAGTGCTATAGGATTCTATAGGATGGTATAGGATGGTGCTTCATCGCTATACAAAGATATAAGTTCATCGATGCACTCTTGTCGTAATAATCCGCGTCGAACGTTGTGAAAAATGATCGCAAAAAATGTTCACGAGTTATTCCTTTTTTTTTGCTAAATTGATTTTTAGAATTCACTGTAAACAACACAAATGATGGTCGTAAGTCAAAACGTTCTGAGTACGTTTATGCTAAAAAATGTCAAGCTTTCCGATGGAAATGTCAGATGGCGCCAGGCAACACTTAGTGTTGTCTAGGCCAGACATATACGAGCAACCCTCGTATTAGTTTATAAAATTTCTTTTAGATCGCACATTTTTTGCAGTCATTTTGGCGTACTGCGATACTCATTTAAGTAGCTTGAAGGTCCTAAAGATTTCCGTGGAAAATGCTATGAGTCAAGCTGTACATGCCATAATTCTTTTAATCAATGACTCGGATATATTGTTTAACGCTGGTCCCGATCTGCTAATGTATTTTACATAAACAATAATACATGGCTTAGAGATGAGTCTCGTACTCGTAAAGTCGCCGGCTTTTACGAGATGGAAATTGGGGTAAGAATGTCTTAAAACCGTTAGTTGCTGTTAACTTGAGATGCTGTATGACAGTCGTGAACAGTTACCATCATACCTCGACGACCTTTACCACATACTTTTTTATAATCGAGGTGGAAGAGGCTGAATACTATCGATTTTAATATATGTGATGCGCAAAATAGAAAGGGACCTAAGGGTAAAAACCAGTTTTGTTCAGGAGAGCCATTTTAAAGATTTAAATACGTGTATCTTTGGTGTACCATTACTTGCATAAAACGCGCATATCTCTGAGAGGGAACACTTTTGGGGCATGGGATCTCATACGATGCCCAGATGTTGTCCACATCAAAAAAAAGGTGAAAATTGATTTTTTTACCCTTAGGTCCCTTTCTCTATGCGCTGTCACATATGTTATTTTATAACAAATTCACTCGGTTATGCACACCTATTTCATAACTCCTGAATGTGAGGCTAAAAATTCCAAATGCTTTATTCTTCTGCATCATTTTCACAATTTTTGCCGTAATTTTTAGTTTATTAATTACACTGTGGAACATTTTTGGGGTTATTGTCTGGGGGGTGAGAAATTCCAAGTCAGGGTGATGGTACTAGGTCAGTATATTAAAACCCTCAAAGGGTTTTGCGTTCGTGCCAGTTTTTTTGTATGACCTTTTACATTTTTTCCTTATCTTGATGTTTTTTCACTTAGTTGTAAAATGTTGGCAAAAACGTAGTTTGACATAACTCAAGAACGACTAGTTCGATTTTGCTGAAATAAATTGAGAAAAATTATTAATTAAATTTTCTTTAATCCATTAATATACTGTTTCTCTACCAAATCAACATTTTTGCAATTAGAAATAAATTTATGAAGAAAATTTTGCCAAAAAAAATTTTTTTTTTTTTAAAACATATAAATCCCAAACGGAAAAACGTGTAGAGTCTTATAACTTTCACGTAAAGTCACATAAACAAAATGCGACATAGATCATAGAAATCGATTAACGCATTCTGCTTTTATTTACATTTAAGTGAAGTTATTTAAACTGGCACATACGAACGCAAAACCCTTTGAGGGTTTTAATATACTGACCTAGTACCATCACCCTGACTTGGAATTTCTCACCCCCCAGATTGGCTGTTGTACTGTGTTATCGGCCAAACCTCCTAATATTACAAACATTTTGGATCTGATCAGGTCTTCGCAATTAGCCCGCCAATTTTTCCCGTAAATGCCGGAGATGGTAAGAGTTAAATAACCACCTAAAACGCTGACTTATTCACTGATTTTTGACTGCAGTTTTAGTTTAGGCAGTGTTTTAATTAGTAAATTATGATACATGGTGGCCCAAACAAGACTGAAGGGTTAAAAATATTTATAATTTTTTTCTTCTCTTTTACAGGATGTGTAATTCTTTATGGAGATACAAGTCGAAGATGGTTCCATAGGATGTACAGCAACGCCAAAAAATTGTTGAATTGTATTATTCTCTCTGACAAGTCTGTTATACCAACATAACGAAATCATTGTCGTCATTTTTAGAAAGCCACCCAGTAACAGCATAATTGGGAACTTAGTCTCCCGTTTTGAGGAATTTCTCACCCCCCAGATTGGCTGTTGTACTGTGTTATCGGCCAAACCTCCTAATATTACAAACATTTTGGATCTGATCAGGTCTTCGCAATTAGCCCGCCAATTTTTCCCGTAAATGCCGGAGATGGTAAGAGTTAAATAACCACCTAAAACGCTGACTTATTCACTGATTTTTGACTGCAGTTTTAGTTTAGGCAGTGTTTTAATTAGTAAATTATGATACATGGTGGTCCAAACAAGACTGAAGGGTTAAAAATATTTATAATTTTTTTCTTCTCTTTTACAGGATGTGTAATTCTTTATGGAGATACAAGTCGAAGATGGTTCCATAGGATGTACAGCAACGCCAAAAAATTGTTGAATTGTATTATTCTCTCTGACAAGTCTGTTATACCAACATAACGAAATCATTGTCGTCATTTTTAGAAAGCCACCCAGTAACAGCATAATTGGGAACTTAGTCTCCCGTTTTGAGGAAGAGGGATCAGTGTCAGAATACTAGGGTATTGTATTAGCTTCAATTGCACCCATCCAGATGTACTGTTTGCTGTGATGTTATGGTTGATAAAGCTATCGGTCCATATTTTTATGAAAATGATAAGGGTCAACCAGAAATCATTATCATGGTTCTGTATATGACTATGATTGAACATTGTATACGTCTGAGAATAATCCTAACATATGGTTCCAGTAAGATCGAGCTACTAGGCATTCAGCAGGAGTTACAATACAATTTCTTCGTACCCTTTTTGGCGAACCCTTCAGTCTTATTTGGACCGCCCAGTATTTGCATATAGAAATTATTTACTCCAAATATTTTGCATTGAAAGATCACCTAGGTATCTTTTACAGCAAACATTTTCCTAAACACATTTAAAAAAAATTCCCTACGAAAACCTTAGGCGATCCCTTAATGCAAACTAACAGAGGCTGAATAGCGCATTCAAACCTTCATCATTTGCTAAAACTGGCACAACCATCGAATTCCCACATTTAAAGATAAAATGTAATCTCATGACATGAACAAATGTAGCCGAACGTTGCAAAATGATAATGACAAATTTTTGGGTAATTAAACGACATAGAATTGTGACATCTTGACATGCAGACTCAATTGAAATCATGTTTATATAGAATAATTCACCCCACTTTCGTGCTATAGTAAAAATGTTCAAGCTAATTGTGTTTGATCGCTTTGATTGTGTTTTGATTTTTTTTGTCATTTATTGTAATTTTGTTGTTATGACCGAATGGAAGACGGTTTAGAAAAAAAAAGAAAAATGTTGAATGAAATTCATATACAATGAGTATGTGAGCGGCGAGTACAATAGCCGCACTCGTATGTTTGCTTTTGTTTTTCCTCGTGTATTTTTTTATGCAAAACATTTGTTTTAAATGCCACTTTGGATTTCAAATAATATTTCTTTCCGTACTAGTATTTCTATTTTTTTTATACATACACTTGTTTTTGTAGTTAAAAGTCAAACAAATCATTTGCTGCTATTAAGTACACTAGTTTACAGTCACTTTTGTTTTAGGTCGTTTTTTTTGTTTTTATGGGTGTTTCAATTTTTAGCGATTCCTTTTTATACCCTACGCGGAAATGTGGCACATGCTACTTTAACTAAGTACTGATGTTTGTAGCCTTTTAAGGGAAAGGAGTCAAGTTTTTATGTCATGTTACTATATCCGTCCGACAGTACATATATCATACTTTTTTACTGGGTGGCCCAAATAAAACGAAAAGGTTAAAAATATTTATGATTCTTTTTAATAATAGTTTTTTTCTCTTTTGCAGGTTATATACTTTTTTTGTGGAGATATGTGATGGCTACATATAATGTACGACAAAGCATCAAAATTGTTGAATTCTATAATTCTTCTAGCAAGTCTATTGTCTCAGCTCAACGAAATTATCATCGTCATTTTAATGTCAGAACAGTATCCAGTAGCAACATGATTGAGAACTGAGACTCCCGTTTTGAGGAACAGAGATCAGTGGCAGAACCCTAGGTCATTACATCAGCGTCATTAAAACTATGTTCGTCGCAACCATAGTATTATTTATTGAATTTAATTTTGACAATAGTATTATTGCCGCAATATAAATATTGTTAAAATGAAACAATAGTATTATTGCCCAATTTAATAATGAAAATATGGTTGTAGCAACAATATAAAATGGTGCGACAATAGTATTGTTTTTTGGGTTTTGTGTTAACAATAATATGATTACGGCATTGTATGATTGTAGTTTTTTTTTATTTGAATATGCGTTTTAGAACAATGCTATTTTTACGGATCTAATGCAATAATATAGGGTTATCCATCTAGAGGTATTTTTTTCAAAATACAAAAAAATACTAAAATTCAAATCATGTGTGGAATCTTTTTTAATTCATTCGAAGGAAATTTTATGCCATTTATTTTTTGAATATAAAGTAATTTCCTTCAAATGTTGGCCGCAGGGTGTCCATTCTGAGCATTCGAGCATTTCGACCGGTATGTCGTGAATGACACGCGTACTTTTTTATATAAAAATTAAAATTTTTCCAACATACTGCTTTGGCTTTTTATACCGAAATATTTTTAATAAAAACGCTTACGGTTTTTAAACTGATTTTTTCTTCTGTTAAATAAATTACTTCTATTATTTTGAATTTTAGGTATTTTTTAATAACATCTATTGTATAGAACTTAACCCAGTTCTAATAAATAATTTTATTGATAAAAGTATAATTGTCTGTGATCAAATTGTAGGTTATAGGGATCATAACATGGTTGAGTGTGAATGATACTGCGGTTGGTGGTGTGTGAATCATACTATTGTTGTGAGGATCATAGTATGGTTGTATTTGAATCATACTATTGATGTGAGGATCATAATATTGTTGTACCACAACCATATACCCAACAATAGTATGATGCTCTTAGAATATTTTTATCTCATCCATACTTTTTTCTACGTGTATAAGTCAATTTTAGACTAATCGATAAATCGACTTTTAGGTGTTAAAATGCTAAAGTCGGTAAGTCGTCTTTTTGGTTTTGATTAAGTTTAAACGTCAATTTTTGACATTTTCTTTTAACGCTTTCATTTAGTTTATAAATACACATACGTTCAACATACGGGTTTCAAGGCCAACAAAGAGAATTACATATGAGAGTTCCTTAATAAGAATTTAAGCACTATTCGCGAAAAATGGCATAAATGTGATAACGGTGTTCCAACACAATTGACGCACTATCTGATGATAAAGTTTGCGTATAACTTACCCTAATCCAATATATATTTGTAGGGTAATGGAAACCGAGTACCCATTTATTGCAAAACAAGCTCAAATAAAAAACTTTTTCAATCGTTGCCTTTTCGGTCCTGAGTAATAGATTATTTTCTCGTGCAGGACTTATTGCTACTCAAACTGGGAGCCAAAATTTAAATATAATTATCTTTTTGAGATCAATTGATGCGGACATGTGGTTTCATGTAAAATCACTCTAATTTTTTAAATAAAAGTTTTTTTTGCAAAGAAAACTTGTTTTTGATTCCAAAATATTGCATTTTTATTTTCCAAAAAAGGAGTATAAAAATCAACTACGACTATAATCGACTTATTTATACTTAAAAGTCGTAAAGTCGACTTTACTTCCCCTGGGGGAAGCAAGAACCTTTGTGCGTAGACGTTGTTCGTGTAGAAATTTTTCACGCCTAAGCACTCTGGCATACGAAGTTCTTGCCTGTTTCCGCAGCAGTTTAGTATTGGCGTTTTTGTTCAGGCGCCAATTTCTGAACGCTTCCTCTTTAGATCTGACAGCACCCCTGCATGCCTGGTTAAACCAATCGTTTTTGGCTGATTAGCCGACATAACTTTATTTGGAATATATGTCTTCATTCAAAATAAAATTATATTTTGGATCATTTCAGCAGCAGCATTTACGTCGTTGTCGAGAAAGCACAGTTTCCAATTAAAATGCTAAAAAAAAGTGGTTAAGCTCAGTCCAACGTGCCTTTTCGTAGATAAAAACTGTCCGCTTTGGGCTGGTATCGAAGCGACACGAAGAGCGGAATACGAAAAGGATGCTGAAACAATGCAGTGATCAGAACTACCAAGAGGCGCAAGGACATTAACTTCGTACTTTTCAGGGTGTGAAGTTAAGTAAAGGTCAAGAATATTGTGATTGTGCCCTTCGACACACGGAATATGTGTCGGTTCATTCACTAGTTGCGTCAAGTCATTATGCGCGGCGAAGAGCTCGGCGTATTGGCCCTCCGGAGTTGTTTGGCTCTAATGCGAAAGCCAGGCGGAATTGTGGACATTGAAATCTCTAGAAACGACGTTTTCACTGTCCGGATAACTCTCCAAAACTTTCGTTATAGAATCGGAATGGGCGTCGAAGTCGTTAAGGGAAGCCTCCCTTTCCGAGTTTGGGCTTTTGTATATAAACCCAAAATGAAGTACGTGTGTGCCAATCCTGAACTTAACCCAAAAAGAGTTAAATTCTGGATCTTGTGAGCATAAGTGTTGCTGGCTCTGAAATACTATATCGTTACGTACATATACCACAAGTCCTCTGTGAGAAATAAAAAGAGGAAGGTTGTGATACCCAGGGACGTAAAAATCCTGTGGATCGGAATCCTCACGCACCTGTGTCTCACAAAGAGCTAGAACATCAGGCCTATGGAAATGAATGTGGGAGAATACAACGTATGTTGGCGAAATGTATGTTAAATTTCTTTACCATTACGCCAACCAGAAAACAAAAACAAATGTCAGTATTGGTTAACCGCTATCGTGGTTTCAATAGACATGCGGATGGACGGATGCTCATTAGGCTAATGGAAATAGGTATTTTCCGATTAACAATTAAAACAATTAAACGAGTCTTTAGGTTCGGCGTGGAAAACATCATATGCCCTTAACTGTTTCTCCTCTTTTTAAGCGCAAAAAGACCTTTTCGGCCCATGCATCTGTCCCGAATCTTAGCTTAAATTCTGTAATTCCTATATTTTAATTCATAACAAAATATGTTTTTATTAAGTAACCACGTAGAATATCAATTACCCGTTTTGACCTTGCAGGAAGTTTTTCTTAACCTCATGATCCATAACGTCCAGCAACTTTAGTCTTTATTGAGTAATTAAGTGAGTCCCAACTAACAGCACCCATATTGATTAAAAATTATGAATTGGCAGTACATACCCGAAAAATTGTTTCTTTTTTTACCATGGTACCTTCAGTCCCTGAAAGGGAATCGTTTCCTCCATTGCTAATTTAGTCTATCAAAAATTCCGAAGAACTTATGATTAAGAGCTATCATCATGCAAAATTTCAGAATTCTTCATTGAATTGGTTGACCGCTATCGTGGTTTCAATAGACATACGGATGGACGGACGCTCATTAGGCTTATAGGCAAATAGGTACTTTAAAGATCTGCGATAAATTTTTCGTGGCGTTGCAACCGGAACGACAAATTAAGTATACTATCCACTCTTTGGTGGAGGGTGAAAAAAGAGTAGTTTTTGTTCGTCTGCTTGGACTTTGAACTTAATTTATGTACAAGGTGGCGTATACGATATCTTGTTAAAAACAAAACATAACTCATACGCCGGCTGAGAATTTCAGTTTGAAGAACTTATGTTGTTACTCGCTACTTTCTCATATTGTTATTAAATACGATTCAAAAACCAACCTAACACCGGCATATTTGGTTGATTATTCTAACCAATAAATCACAAAGTGCACGAAATGTATTTTGGTTTGATCGCCTATTTTCGTAAAAGGCATGAACAACCTTAACGTTCTAGGAAAAGTGAAAAATTATGAAATTTGTTAGTTTCGATCGCTGCATTACAATTTATTGCGGTCAAATTAATTTTAAATCTATGTATTAACTCTTTTTGTATGCCAATTACGTCTGCAGTTTTGGCTGGGTTTTCAAAAAACCTTCTTGCGTCGACATTTATGCCCAGTGTCAACTTTTATCTCTTCTGAATTTTAGATTTATTTGCCGCCATTTCAATTTTCGTGTTACTATCTGTTCTCCATTTTTTGAAACTTTGACGGTAATAAATGTGCAAAATGCACTCCATAAATTTGATTCTAGCATGCAAGGGAGAAATACCAAATGTAATTGCTTCTTCTGAACATTTCCTCAAAGTCACCACATCTAAATTATTCATTTCTGTGGGCTTCGCTCCACATATATATTTTTTTTTTGGAATGAAGCAGGTAGGAGCAGCTGCATTTTTTTAACTTTTAGTTGAGACTTCAGGCTGTAATTGGACATCATTTCTTAAACGCTCCACAACGCTAAAAAAGATGCAGTCCACTAAAGTCGATAAACATTCTTTTCTTTTTAATGCAAATCTCATCTATGACAATTGTCATTTACGAAAATATACAACAAAGTCAAATGATAAGTTAACTGTGATTGTACCAAAAGATTGAATATAAGTAAATTTGAATGTCATTTTAAACAAGGGAACATATATGAACTTCGAGCGTGTCTGTCTTAACAAATAATTAATACATAAGCCTAATACTACGGAATCATAATACTTAGATATCTGACAACTAAATACCAAACAATTATCCAAATCGGCGTACATGAAAAAAATGAATTTCGGACACTCTTCAACCAATATGAGCCGTATCGCTCATTCGACCTATATTTTGTTTTACACATAATTTTCATAATGAAAAATATTTATGTAGATAATTCTCTGAAAACTGTAATTTATTTACAATTAACATCTACTGAGCCTCTATCGTCGATGTTTTCGGAGTGGTCCGTATATTTCGGATATAGGTCCGTTAATTTCGGATATAGGTCTGTTGATTTTCAATTAGCTTTCAAAACTTTTACCCAACATTTGCACTTTGCATTCAGAGCACCTGTTGCTGTCGTATTTACTTCGTTAATTCTTTTACTGAGAACTACAGGTGCAGTTGCAATATTTTTGAAAAATTAAAAAATTTGGAAATTATGTTTAAAGAACCAATTTCAAGTAATAAAAACCAAAAAAAACATTTGGATTAACTATGAAAAAGACTGTGGTACAAGTAAAGATCAAATGTTGATTTTTTATTTCAAACTAATTATAGACATACGAGGGCGGTTCGGAAAGTTCTTAGCCTATCAATGAAAGAGAATAGTTAGTTTTTCAAAAATATTTTTATTTTTCACTATAATCTCCTGAAACTTCAATACACTTAGTCTAACGCTTATCTAGCAATTATATCCCTTGATTAAAATAGTTTTCCTCAAGGTCTTCAAAATAGTGGTTTACAACTGTAATTGCATCTTCATTTGAGGTAAAACGCTTGCCAGCAAGGAATTTTTTTAGATTTGGGAACAGGTAAAAGTCACTGGGAGCTAAATCAAGAGAATAAGGTGGGTGGTCAAGCAACTCGTACTTTAATTCGTTGATTTTAGCCATTGTTAAAACACTCTTGTGCGCTGGTGAGTTGTCTTGATGAAAAATTATTTTTTGTGTTGTAAGCCAGGACGTTTTACTCGAATTTGTACATTTAATTGATCTAAAAAGTTGCAATAGTACTCTGAATTTATTGTTTTACCCTTTTTCAGATAGCCAATCAATAAAATACCTTTGAAGTCCCACAAAACCGTTGCCATAACCTTACCAGCCGATTGAATTGTTTTTGCCTTCTTTGAAGCACTTCCTCCAGCTTCAGTCCATTGTTTGGATTGTTCTTTTGTCTCTGGAGTATAGTGGTGGATCCATGTCTCATCAACAGTTATGAAACGACGCTTAAAATCCATTTTATTTCGCTGAAAACGATCCAAACAAGCTTGAGAAATGTTCATTTTTATGCGTTTTTGGTCGACTGTTAACAAGTCCGGCACCCATCTTGCAGAAAGCTTTTTCATCTGTAGTTCTTCATGCAAAATTAAATGGACTCGATCATTTGAGATGCCCATGATATTAGCTAATTCACGCACTTTTATTCGTCGATTATTTAATACCATATCATGCTCTTTGGCTACAATTTCTGTTGTTGTTGCTGTTTTTGGACGTCCACTACGTGGTTCATCTTCAATGCTTGTACGACCACGTTTAAATTCAGCAACCCAATTTTTTACTGTTGCATATGAAGGAGCACTTTCACCTAACACATTCACCATATCATTATGAATTTCTTGTCCCGATAAACCTTTTTTATGTAAATATTTAATGACACCACGCATTTCTAATTTTTCCATTGTAAAAAAATCGCGGATGCGTCTTTTGTGAACACCTGTTTCTATATGAAGGAGTTGCCAGATCGAAACAAAATTTAACATGTGTTCATACCAGAGATGGAAGTTTCCAAAACACTTAACTTTTTTCTGTTTATACCGCGCTTTTTGTGCTAGGCTAAGAAGTTTCCGAACCGCCCTCGTACACATCTTTTGATCTAGAAATTGTTCCACGGCCCCTATACGATACCTAATACTATTGTTATGGAACCATATTCCACCCATATCATCTTGGAGAGCACACCATTTTGCAGGGTTTATTAAATTCGGTCTAAGTGAAATAAATCACGATTTTTCGGGCAAAAACGAGAGTATTTTTTGTTAACTAGTGCTATTGGGGTGATTGCTGGTGTTTAGGGATATCGCTGCTTCTGTTGTGAATGGCGAGGCAAGTGGCGTTCGAAATCTTTTAAACAATTATTGACAGAAAACACTTCCATTTGTTTGAGTAAATAAAACAAAATATCAAGATATCGTGTACACATACACACCGTCGGCTATAAATAAACGAAAGGTATATCGTACGTATCATAGCCTATATCTGTGAATCTATAGAGTGATCGGCAGATGTGAGTAGTGAATATATGGAGAACAGTTGCTAAAGAGCAAAACAATTGATTTTCTGACCCACATTCCATTTCAAGGTGTTCTTTTGGCTGCCTGTTTCATCTGTTGTATCTGTGGTTGTGGTTGTCGATGCTATCGCTTACTACGAGTAGATTAAGTGGTTAATAAGACAACAAATGTGCGCGCGTGTGTTTGTTTTCAATTAGTCATGTTTGAGTTTTTCACTTTTTGGCCAAATTTTGTTATTGTTTTTGTTCCTGTTTGACTTTTTCTCCATTCTTTGTGAATAGGTAAAAAATATTCTTTTGTGTATATTTATGTATATGCGTTTTATCTATATCCCTGCCCGCATCTACGAGTATGTATGTGCATGCATATATTTGAATTTATTAATAAATTTGTGTATTGTTTGTAATTTACGTTCGCCTGGCGTATTTTCATAACAACAAATATATAAAAATGGAAGAGTTCCCATAAATTTATAATACGGTGTTTAATGTTTAACGAAAATTAGTTGTTAATTGCCGTAGCTGAAATTGCAAAGATCATTAAAAATATCATTAAAAAATAGTATTTGTTATTTTTTTTATTTTCAAAAATTTTGCGCTCTGTTAAACTTCAATACGTGAAAATTTCTCACAAAAATTATTTTTGATGAGATCAAGGCTGGAACTGATCAAGTATTTATCTCAAAAAAGTGAACCTGTACGTAAGTAAAAACAATAACTAGAGTAGTTTATTCATTCTCCACCATTGTGTATAGGGTAAATTAAGTTTGTCATTCAGTTGGTAACAGTTTGATATTTTGATGAGGACCTTAAACATTACAAATGAAACAGTCATTGTGGAGAAAATTGTTTCCATTCAGTGAGTCTTCTTGTCCTCACTCTTCGACTTACTACTTCCGTTATGCAAAATCATAGCAGCACAGAGACGCAGAAAAAAGTATGGTTGGGGTGACAATATTCGAAGAGGGTCATACTATTGTTGGGTATATGGTTGTAGCACAACAACAATTTGATCTTTGAAACAATAGTATGATTCACACAAACCATACTACGATCCCACAACCATATTTTGAGTCACACTCAACCATACTATGATCTTCAAAACCATATTATGATACTCAAAACCATGATCCCCACAACCAAAGTATGGTGCTACTCAACCCAAATTTATTTAATAGGATCGTACTTAAAAAACGTCATTCGGACAGTGTCGCCAATATGGTAGGAATGTCAGTGAGTTTCAGTGAGTCGCATAATTCTAACTCTTCGACAATAATACTACGCATATGCAAAATCGAAGCAATGCTTCGTATATAAGGGTCATTATACCACATGTCACAGCACACATATATGGTACCGAAGAGCCGTCCCACATCAACGGCGAAAAATGCTTCTACCACATGGTGATGTGTTTGCTTTAACTTTGCTGACTTACTTTTCCTTTCCACTATGACAAACAACAACAAACCTGAATTTATTAGCTAGTGAAGTAATTCCTCTTTTAATAGTAGTAACAACAAACGATCAAAACAAATCAAAAAAAACTCACAGAATTGGTTTATGTTTTTATTCAAAATAGATATTTTAATTAAGCAAGTTATTTAAAATTATATTACAATTAGTTCATAGCCAGATTTGAGACCGTGTTTCTATTGAACATTTCATTAAAGAAACAAAAATATATTCAAAAGGCAGTCGAAAAGACTTTTAGTTGCAAGCAGGGGTGAATACCAAGGTTTATGTATAGAAGGTTACGCCATCCCAGCCCCCTTCCCTTTTCTGCTTTTGACGTTTGTCACCAATGACGTCACGCAAACTTTGTTCCTATTGGCTAAAAATTTCGAGCTAACAGCTGATAATATTTGTGTATTCATAACAGTGGGACAATTGACTATTTTTGCCATCAATTTATTTGTTTTATTTGTTTATTTTCCAAAAATTTGGCCACTGCACACTTCATTTTTACTATTTTGTTTTTTTCTCCTATTTTTGTCACACTTCTATGGATTAAAAACACAAACTAAATGTTTCTAATCAAACAATAAAAATGTAACTTATACACATATTTTTTACTGTTGGTTTTCATACATTTGCCCACTACACACTTAATGTTTACGTTTCGATTTGTTGTTTTATTTCTTCACAAATCTGACAAAGTGATTTCAGCTGTAGGGTTGCCAGCTCACTGCAATATGTACATTTTTCACATGAAATCTTAGCATTGTTAACTAAAAGTAGGCAGACATAGAGCTGGCAACCCACTTCTTTTTGATGTTTGTCACCAACTACGTCACCTAACGGCAATTTTTGCTGATGGCGTAACCTTGTATTTATAAACCTTGGTGAATACTACTTCACTATCCGTAGACACCCCAACCCTCCCAACATTTGGAAGTTTCTTTCAACTTCCATCGTCTAATGCGTTTCGCTTAAGTCACTTCCAGACGATAGTTGGAAGATAGTTTGAATTTTACAATAACAATTTACATATAATTGGAAGATTGTTTGTTGTTTACAACACCAGCCGAAAATCACATGTGCCGTTATGGACATATTAAACAAAAACAAAATTATTCACTTCTGCAGTCGCAGAGACCGCGAAAACAATTAGAAGAAATGAGAATGATGCAAAAAATAAGTTTTTAGACATCATCGAGATTTTTTGTATTTTGTCTTTTGCTGTGATCGGTCAGTGATAAAGTGTGGTTTTGTAATTGTTATTGTTGTAGTTTTTACATATTTTTTATCCCACAATATGAGTGAATTTTCTGTAAAGGCAAAAAAAATAAAAAACAAAAGAGAGGAAAATAAAATAATAACAAATATATGGGAGTACAACCAGTGGTAAAAATGTAATAAAAAAAAATAATTGATGCAGGTCATATTGAAGAAAGTTGCGAACCCAGTGTTTCCGTTCAAATGTTTTCATGTTATGATGTTTCGTCAAGTGATAGTTCAAGTGACTCTGAAGATTATATTGATAGAAACAGTCGATTTGAGGAAAAAAGTTTTGTTTCATAAGGCCACTTAAAAGTGACTAAAAGGCACTATGAAGTGACTTCTAAAAGGCACTATGAAGTGACTTCTAAAAGGCACTATGAAGTGACTTCTAAAAGGCACTTAGAAGTAACTTCCTAGAAGTTACTAAGAAGTGACTTCTAAAAGGCACTCAGAAGTAACTTCCTAGAATACACTAAGAAGTGGCTCTTTATAGTTACGCAGAAGTGGCTTCTGGAAGTTACTTCCGGGGGGTACAACTTCTTTATACGGAAGACACTTCCGCGATAAGAAAATGGTATCGCAGACGATGAATTTTAACTTCCTAACGCCACTTCTTAGTCACTTCCGCGATAGAAAATGTTGGCAGGGAAGTAACGAACGTAATTCAACCATAATCAATGGCAATGTATTTATGTGCAGGCAGATTTTAAATAAACGAGTACCAGTCGGCATTAGAGTATTCTACCGAACAAATTAAACACAATGAAATCCCTCCAACTGCCTTTCGATTGTTGTTGTTTTTTATAGAAGACAACAACCATGCACTGTATTGTATGTATTTTTGGTAAACCATAAAAACACACACATATACATGTATGAACTACGATTGCCGTAATCATACTATTGTTAAAGCAAATATTGAACAACAATAATTTTGTCGCTTGAACCATAATTGTATTGTTGTCACACCCTATTTTCGTTTTTAAATTTGGCAACAATACTATTGTTACATTTCAACAATATTAATATTGCCGCAAAATTGCTGTTTTGTTTCATGCTCATATGCATAGATCCATGATTCGTCACCTGTGATGATCTTATAAACGTCGTATTTTTCGCATTTTTTCAAAATTTCTTTGCAACAATCGACATTAGCCTTTTTTTGAGCGATTGTCAAATTGTGCGGGATCCAACGAGAACAAACCTTTTTCACTGCCTGGTGTTCATGCAATATCGATGCTGGTGGAAGAAATACTCAAGGATGCCTCTATCTCACGGTATGTCACATAACGATCTTACATTATCAGTTCACGCACGGCATTAATGTTCTCTGGCGCAACGACCGTTTTTGGACGACCTTCACGACCTTCGTCTTTGAGCGAGCGTCGGCCACGATTGAATTTATTAAAACCGTTTTTCACAGTGCTATAGAATGGTGCTTCATCGCCTTACAAAGATTTAAGTTCATCGATGCACTCTTGTCGTGATAATCCACGTCGAAAGTTGTGAAAAATTATCGCACGAAAATGTTCACGAGTTAATGAATTTTTTTTTGATTTTTTCAAGTCACTGTAAACAACACAAATGATGGTCGTACGTCAAAACGTTGTGAGTACGTTTATGCTAAAAAATGTCAAACTTTCCAATGGAAATGTCAGATGGCATAAGCTACTCTATGGTTGCGACAAACTTGCTTTTGTTGTAGAGAACATATTATAGTTGCTGTGACCATATAGTAACAATATGTTTACTCTGCGTGCATAACAGGTATTAATAAGTCCTCCACGACTTACGACGAAACGTGCGTTACCTGATTCTGGTCTTGTGCTGGCTTTATCTTCGCTGACTTACTTTTCCTTATCTATTTGACAACCAACAATATACGTACCTGACCTAATTCAGGAACTCACTTTTTGAAAATATTAACACCCTAAAAACAAATTTCTTATTAAATTATTTTAACTTGAAAAATCTTAACCTCCATCATGAATTGCGTTCCATAAAAATGTCAAATGAGACGCTTTTTTGTCTAGACATAACCTTGACAAGAATTGCATAGGAAGTTTTTCTATCCGGAGTGTATCCTGAAATCCATAGCTTGGAAATAATGATTAGAAATCCTAATGATTAGCAATTGGATTAGAAATTTTAATTGTGCTGAAAAATTGATTAATTATGATTAGTTAGCCATTTTAGACGATTACTAATTGATTTGATTAGAAATAATCAAAAATGTAATTACAATTAGTGACGATTAGCATTTGTAATCGAATCTAATCAAAACTAATCCAAAAAATAACACTAGTCAACAGTCAAAATGTACTCGGGATGCGATAATTTTTTCTGTGTAGAAAACCTTGACATGAGCTCGAAAAACGCAATAAAAAATTTTTTTTTCGTTTGGTTTTTGTTTTATTTTTTTTTTTTTAAATTTTAAAAATTTTTTTTTGGTTAATTTGTTTCGTCTGGCATAACTCGGGAACCACTAGCCCGATTTAATTGAATTAAATTTTAAAAAATTTAAAATTACAATTCCCTTAATCTGTTCATATATTGTTTTCCTATACAAGCAACAGTTTCCAAGTTAAAAATGAATATATAAAGGAAAAAACTTATTTTTTGCCTAAAGATTTAAATTTTTTTTTTTAAAAAATCCATAAAAAATCCAAAATGAAAAAAAATGTCAAATCTTATTACTTTTACGTAAAGTCATATAACCTATGAGCAAAATGAGATAAAGATCATGAAAATCGATGCACGCGTTTCGCTTTTATTCGCAATTGAGTAAAGGTATGAATTTCAAATCATATATTTTTGTCATATATTTTTGTCACCCAACAAATTTTAATTTTTTTTGTAATAAAAAAGAAAAAACCTTACCATAGACAAAGTTGTGCATATGTCGAGCAAATTTTTGAAATTCATACCTTTACTCAATTGCGAATAAAAGCGAAACGCGTGCATCGATTTTCATGATCTTTATCTCATTTTGCTCATAGGTTATGTGACTTTACGTAAAAGTAATAAGATTTGACATTTTTTTTCATTTAGGATTTTTTATGGATTTTTTAAAAAAAAAAAATTTAAATCTTTAGGCAAAAAATAAGTTTTTTCCTTTATATATTCATTTTTAACTTGGAAACTGTTGCTTGTAAAGGAAAACAATATATGAACAGATTAAGGGAATTGTAATTTTAAATTTTTTAAAATTTAATTCAAGTAAATCGGGCTAGTGGTTCCCGAGTTATGCCGGACGAAACAAATTAACCAAAAAAAAATTTTTTAAATTTAAAAAAAAAAATAAAACAAAAACCAAACGAAAAAAAATTTTTTTATTGCGTTTTTCGAGCTCATGTCAAGGTTATCTACACAGAAAAAATTATCGCATCCGGAGTACATGAAATTTTTTTCATTTTGTTGAGTAGTGTAATTGATTAGATTTCTTGATTATTTTTGATTAGATTTGATTAGATCAATTATTTTTAACTATTTTTGTGAAAAGAAAATATTTATTTATCACATTTGTTGCTATATTTACATAATATAACAGTTTTTGAATATTGCATAAAATTGCATTCGGTGCACCCTGTGATTTAAATAAACACTTGACACAGCTGGTTCACTTTGTTGTTGTGTTATTATTAATGTTAACTTTCAACGTGTTTTGTGGAAGTACAAGTATAATTTCTTTGTGTACTTAATATTGAAAGTGAAATCTTCGTCGTAATGGATCAAATTGTTTTCGAAGACGAAGACTTTTCCGCAGACGATGATGTATGTGAACCAAATTATGTACCGACGAAGGTGATCCGGAACATAGTTTCGGAGAGCGAGCCGGCAGTGAGTGCTAAAAGAATGCGTAGCACCAGAAGTTCGCCCAAATTAATTTTCAACCCTGAATTTTATGTGGCAATGGTTATGTATGTAAGTTTTACCCATTATATTCCATTAGAACAGCAATTGAGAGTAAGGTTTAAATTGTATTTCACATTGGCTCCAGAGGTAAACATGGCAATAGCGGCAGCTGTATTGACTCCAGATGAGAAAATGAAATGGTTGCGGGTTATCCAAAAAACATCGCCTGACTGTACTGAGGAGCGGTCAGCAAAAGAGTGATTGAAGTCATATGCACTTTCTTCAAAAATGGTTTTTCATATAGTGCAACGGACGTGCCGAATTTTAATAATGGCAACTCATTTTATGATTTCGATGATGACGGTAACTTCATCAGTATTTCATGATTTTTCAAACTTTATATTATTTTCCTCACAGAAGATAACGTTCCCAAAACCCCGGTAACACCAACCGATTCCAACGGTTTCAAAAATGCCATAAGCAATTACTTAAATGACCCGGATCCCGGCCCGTATGCAATTTTATGCAATATTCAAAAACTGTTATATTATGTAAATATAGCAACAAATGTGATAAATAAATATTTTCTTTTCACAAAAATAGTTAAAAATAGTTGATCTAATCAGATCTAATCAAAAATAATCAAGAAATCTAAACAATTATTTTTTGGATTAGTTTTGATTAGATTCGATTACAAATGCTAATCGTCACTAATTGTGATTACATTTTTGATTATTTCTAATCAAATCAATTAGTAATCTGAAATTTTTATCAAAATTCAATTCTAATGATTAGATTATTTTATTTCTCTAATCGTAATGATTTCTAATTCTAATCGAAATTCCCAAGCTATGCTGAAATCCCGGTCATTTTTATACCCTACACCACAATGCTATATACGGTATTATTATAATATGTTTCCAACAACTTAAAGGAATGGAGATAACCAAGTGTAAAGTGCAACGGTATATTCTGGATCCATTGATTACAAGTGGATATTACGAGTATAAACCAAATTTCGAGTTTGCAAATAGCTCACACACTACGGTCCATTTGGATACGAGGTTCTGCCGCTTTAAAGGCTAAGTCGGTAATGCCCGAATTTTCCTTTATTACTTGTTTAATTTAAAACGCTTTACAACACAATACTAAATGATTCATTTAAGCAATATGTATGTTACATTTCCGAATGCAGAGAACATTGTTTACGGGGCCTTTAACATGTTAATTATATTGAATTCCATAATCTAATGTACAATAGTGAACTAATCTGTTCGAAAGTTCGAAAGAAAAAATTGTAAATCTAACACAAATTATAGTACCCTTCTTATTTATTTTCAATTGCTATCATTTCGAATTAATATAATTTTAGTAAAAGCTGAAGACTTTGTCGCTGAAAACGACACGCTACCAATAATAAGGTTGAATTTTCCCTTAAAAAAGTAAATAACAATTGGACAGCGGAATTATTTGCAATTGCATATTTTTTTTGAATGGTCGGATTTTTTTTATGCTACCAAATTTGTTTTATTGAAACACAAATCGAAGTACGTTTTGGACTAATTTTTCCCTCCCCATATGACAAACAACATCAAACCTGATCTAAATAGCTTGGCAAAATGAATATTTGCATAAAATCAGCATATGTGACACGCAAAATAGAAAAGGACCTAAGGGTAAAACCCATTTTTATTGAGGAGAGCCATTTTAAAGATTTAAATACTTGTATTTTTGGTGTATAATCGTCGACTTTACTTTCATAAAACGCGCATATCTCTGGGAGGGAACACTTTGGGACATGGAATCGGTCTCTTTCGATGCTCAGATGTTGTCCACATCAAAAAAAGTGAAAATTGAATTTTTTACACTTAGGTCTCTTTCTCTATACGCTGTCACATATGCAAAATTTTGGAAATAAATAACGGTTGATCAATCTAGAGAATTTTTTTTCAATAGGGATTTTTTCACATATTACGCGTAAACTGTATTTTACTTTTTTTATATATTCAGAATTGTTTGCCAATTCATCAAAAGAGACTTACACCGCAAAACAATGTCTACAAATTGCGCAACTGTATTTTGGAAATGAGAATGAGAAAATTCACTGTTTTTGACCAAAATTATGTTCAGTGACTAGGCCCATTTCTGGCTCAACGGCAACGTCAATACAAAAAATAATCGCATTTGGGCAGAAAAGCAACCAGAAGAAGTTCCAGAGTTAACATTATACCCAGAGAAAACCACGGTATGGTACGGTTTATGGGCTGGTGGAATCATCGCTCCATGTTTTTTCAAAAATAATGATGGCCGGATCGTAACCGTGAATGGTGCTCGCTATCGCGCCATGATATCGGACTTTTTGCTGCCTGACATTGAAGCCCGTTTCAACAGGACGGTGCCACTTTCCATACAGCTGCTGAAACAATGGATCTATTGAGAGGTAATATTGAAGAGCAGCTAATTTTACGCTTTGGACCGGTAAGTTGGCCTCCTAGATCGTGTGATATCACACCTAAAGAATTTTTTTTAGGGCTAAGTAAAGTCCAAATTCTATGCTGCCAAACCAGCTTCAGGTTTTGAAAGCCAACATTATGCGTGTCAATAACGCCATACCGGTCGAAATGCTCGAACGAGTCATCTAAAATTGGACCCTCAGAATGGACACCCAGAGGAGTAGTTGCGGCCAAAATATGAAGAAAATTTTATTCAAAAAAAAATGGCATAAAATTTCCTTTCGACTGAACAATAAAGATTCCACACTTGATTTAAATTTTTGTATTTTTTTATGTTGAAAAAAATACCTCTAAATGGATCACCCTATAGAATTAAATTTTTTACGTTAAATTTTTTGAGTCAGGATTTTTTTATTTTCATATTTACTGCATATTTTTTGCATAAAAACCACGAAAATTAAATATACAGTTGAAAACAAATAAGCGAACTCACAACTAGCCAATATACAAAATTTGACTTTAATCGGGCTGAAATGGGCTGTATAAAAATCCGTTATCTAGCAATAACAACGAAAAACAACGAATTTTTTGTTCTCCAATGAGATTAAAATACTTTAAGTCCTCCAGTGGAAGGCCAGTCCAATGCATTGTATTTTCAGAGTTTAAGGTTTTTTTTGTATTAATCATAGGAGAGTGCAAAGTAAATTTGTCGCTCATTTTGTAACACCCTAAAGGCCCAATAACGAATATATGTGATTTTATATCATTAAAGCTTCAAACTCATAGAATCTAAAATGATGATGACGTATCTTACGTAAGCTGCTCTGGACTGTAAAAAGGCGAAAAGGGGAGAGAAAAAACAGAAAAAACTAGTTTCCCTTTAAGGAACTTTATTTACCACCCAGCAATCTACTCTTGTAGTTGTCTCTCAGTTTGGACTCAGTCAACGATTTTCATATTTTCTGACGAAGCGAATTTTCATCTCGGCGGCAAAACTAATAAACAAACCCTGCACATCTGGGGATCGATGATTGTTAAGAAGCCAATATATTCTCAATGATTGACGGTTTGCGATGGCATTATTGACCCATTTTTTTTGAAACTGGAAACTCCATCTTGGTTTTCGGTAAGCGCTACTTAGGCATGACAAACCATTTTATGGCAGGAGTTTGAAGACAAGACATTTGAAAGCACAATGTCAAACAATATAAAATAATCGATCCTTGGCGTGTCCAGTATGGAAATCGTGTTATTAGAAGTCTCTGTGATTCCATTTTTTTTGAAATGTTCCATGTATTTGATGGAATGACCATTTGACATTAAAATAAAAGATTACATATTGTGTATGCACACAATTACATTAGGGGTTTCTAAAAACCTCAAATATTGATTAAAAAAAATTATCTTATGAATCCGAATTAAGAGCAGTACAATACAAACAGGTTATATCTACTGTTTAAAAACGTCATTTAATTTTCTGTTTGAGCACGATAAAATAGGATGAAGATCATAATAGACGATAAACTTCTATGTCGACTATGATCAATGGCAGAGGATATATAGAATTTGCCATGGCCTAAATTTATAACGTTTTGCTTTTTGATATTGACAAATGAGCTATAAAAAAATTCCACATTGAAGTGTTTGACTAGAAATCAAATAAAGTCTGTCGTATTTTATACAGGCAGAATAGCACAAACGCTTCACAATATCGTCAAATATGAGGACAGAGAAAGCGCGTGCCAGTTCCGTTAACGACCATAACCGCAGGGACATTCCTTCATTTTCATCTAATTGTGAAATTGTGATTTTTTACAACACTCACCTGTGATCCTAGCTTTAAGATGATACCTAATATGACTAATATGATATATATATATATATATATATATATATATATATATATATATATATATATATATATATATATATATATATATATATATATATATATATATATATATATATATATATATATATATATATATATATATATATATATATATATATATATATATATATATATATATATATATATATATATATATATATATATATATATATATATATATGAATTTTACAGTTATATTTGAATATTTTGTGTTTTTTGTCGTGATGTTCATTTCCGGCTAAAAAAGCGATTATAAAAAGTTAAATTTGAAATTGTATATTCAAAAAAATTCATCCCTAAAGAATTTCGGAAATTATTTTTGATAAGCATTCTCTCGCCAATGACCTGGAATGCCTGACTTAAAGTTATATCTAGAAAACAAAAAAATTAAATTAATACATTAGGTCGATACGAAAATTCAAATTATATAGAAATATCTTAGATTTAAGGTCGCCATTATTTGTCGTTTATACCTCATATTGATTACGAAACACAAGTGTATATATTAAAATATGGGCCAATATAACTCTAAAAATGAATTATAGTTCAACAGCTTTGACTATATGACGTTCATAGCTAGATTCTTTTTTTTAATAGAGGCATGTATCGCGGCAGAACTCCAACTCTGCAAGGGGGCTATTTCAAAAAAATAAATCTATATGATCGAACAGTAGGGTTGGTGGTAAGTAGTAAGATTGGATTGACATGTTGCTTTTTCTGTGTTCGTTGACATGGGTGTATTTACGTCTATACAATTTAGTAGGATTTTTTAGAAAAATGTAATGAATCTGAAAAGCGTGAATATGGCAACTCAATTACGTAACATACAATAATTGACGCACGTAAGAGCAGGCGAACGAAAGTTCTCGTTGTTGAAAAACTCAAATTGGGACGAATTCGAGTGACTGACTTTCGTTTGCTTAAGTTTTCGTACGACATAGAGAAACAGGGTTTCAAAAACATGAACGGATAAAATCAAATTTGTCCAAGGTTAGTTATAAGAAAGTTCGGATGTGATATTTCATATCTAGACCACAGGGCCTGAAATCGGGAAGGACCTATGTCAGGGGCCAATATGAAAACATTAGCTGATATCGCTCATTTTTACTATGGTTGTTTATAAATCATACACTTGAACAAGATTGGGTTGAATATGTGGCATATTAAGCGGCTGTAGACTAAACATACAGGAATCTCAATCAGTTCCTGAGAGCAGGGACAACATAGGTTCATAAAGCCCAATTTTAACAGGTTACTAGTCCAGGTTCTTAAATCAAAAATATCTTTGTATATTATATTTATATATTTGTGGGCCGTCGAAGTGTGAGTAAGTGTGCACGACTAGAATGCACGAATGTATAAAAGTTCAACACCGGGTAAGAAGAGAGATTTTTCTCTAAGTATTGTTAAAACTTCTTTATAAAATGCATTAGCCGCTCGTACCCGGCGTTAAACAGAAGGTCACAGTCAGTGAGTATAAGAATTTTATAGTGCACAGCTTATTGATTTTGGTCTCCTAGTTAATAAAATTTTTGAACTCACATAACTGGCCTCCTAGTACATAAAATTGGCTTATATCGTATAGTACGCAATAGTTTTATAGCGGATTTTTACTCGCACATGAATAAAACGGTTGACACGCCAATTCTGGCTATTTCAACAGAAATGTAACATTTTAAAAACTTTAATTACTCGCATAATTTCTTTTATACTATTCACGAGATCTTACTGAAAATAAGTACTTGGAAAAAGGATTTTAAACAACATTAGCTGACAAAAAATTGTAGTCCTAACCACGTCCCTTCTTGTACCTCGAATACAAATGACTCTACCCCTATTTGAGTACGTTGCACACAAACGACCTTCGTTTGTTAGTTGTATGGTTATGTTCAGAATTTTTTTAAAAATACAACCCATTGTTTCTCCAGAATAAAGCATTTAAAAAACACACAGTGTGCGCAATTGAACATTTTAAATTTGAATTGGCTGTAAAGAAAGTACTGATAATTTTTTAAAATTTCTAGTTTTGTTGGAAAGTTAAGAATGATTTTTAAAATATTTGCGAATCGAGACCAAAAAAAGATTGTTAAATTTAAGAAAAATTAATCTGAATCTTTTATCAAATTAAAAATAGTCCTAAAAAGAAATAAGTGTACTTATATATTCAGTTGGTCGGGTTTGCAAGGAATTGCGATTTTACGATTATTATAATATTTTTATGACGAATATATTCAGACAATTCCATAGAAATTAGACCCATGTAAAAATTTTGTTTGTTTGGTTTGCCAAATTGTGTGTACCCTAATATGCACGACTAGTCACTTACACAACTACGAGTATTTTTATATTTAAATGTTCGTGTGCTTTATAGCAAAGTTTTTTGTTCAACTATAGGGGATATAGCTTAAAGCTCTTCAGCATGCAAATCTAAAACCTAAACCACTATGGTTTCGAACTCATAAAAGTTTAATTCTTTTTATCCAATTTCGTACTCATACGAAAGCTTTTCCACATTAAAGTGGCAAAGCTCCTTTCAAAGTTGTTAAAGTACTCGTATGCTAATAAGAAGTTGAAGCACACAAATAAATACAATTTGAATTATTATATGGGTGATCCAAGTAGAGATACTTTTTTCAATAGCCTTTTTTTGACAGATCCAGTGAGAGTCGTGTCATGCTGCTGCAAAACATCACGCGTGTCATTCGCCACTTACCAGTCGAAATGCTCGAACGAGTCATCGAAAATTGGACTCAACGGATGGACCATCTGAGACGTAGCCGCGGCCAACATTTCATAGACATAATCTTCAAAAAATAAATGACAAAGAATGTTCTTACAAATGATGATCACCCTATATAAGGGTGGTTGGTATTGTGACCACGATTTTTTCGATAGTTTTTGGCATGAGGAAAATAAGTTTCACTACAATATATCAAGAAAATCATTTTCGAGGCGCCCAAATTTCATTTTTTTGTACTTTTTCTCAACTTTTTTTTTTAAAGAATTTTTTAAGAGGTATCTACAAAAACAAAAATATTTTTTTAAAATATTAACTTTCTAAGATGACATACAACACTTAATATTAGAACGCTTGAGAAAAGAAATACGACTAAGAGAATCGTGAAGAATCGAATCAGTCTTATTTCTATTATCAGTTCCTTCCGGCAATGCATCTATCGTTAAAGTCAAATTATTTTTATCTATCATTGTACGATTATAAACTGATTTCGATAAAACTTGTTTCATTGTTCTGGACGTTTCCCTTTTGAAATTGATCCATATTGGTCCATATTTTGAAATCGTACATAGGTTCTTCTCGATTTTAGAACCTTTAGAACTCCGATTCTGACTGAACAGAGCTTTAAAAGCGACCTACGAGGGCGGTTCGGAAACTTATTAGCATAGCACAAAAAGCGCGGTATAAACAGAAACAAGTTAAGTGTTTTGGAAACTTCCATCTCTGCTATGAACACATGTTAAATTTTGTTTCGATTTGACAACGCCTTCATATAGAAACAGGTGTTCACAAAAGACGCATCCGCGATTTTTTTACAATGGAAAAATTAGAAATGCGTGGTGTCATTAAATATTTACATAAAAAAGGTTTATCGGGACAAGAAATTCATAATGATATGGTGAATGTGTTAGGTGAAAGTGCTCCTTCATATGCAACAGTAAAAAATTGGGTTGCTGAATTTAAACGTGGTCGTACAAGCATTGAAGATGAACCACGTAGTGGACGTCCAAAAGCAGCAACAACAACAGAAATTGTAGCCAAAGTGCATGAAATAGCTAATATCATGGGCATCTCAAATGATCGAGTCCATTTAATTTTGCATGAAGAACTACAGATGAAAAAGCTTTCTGCAAGATGGGTACCGGACTTGTTAACAGTCGACCAAAAACGCATAAGAATGAACATTTCTCAAGCTTGTTTGGATCGTTTTCAGCGAAATAAAATGGATTTTAAGCGTCGTTTCATAACTGTTGATGAGACATGGATCCACCACTATACTCCAAAGACAAAAGAACAATCCAAACAATGGACTGAAGCTGGAGGAAGTGCCCCAAAGAAGGCAAAAAGAATTCAATCGGCTGGTAAGGTTATGGCAACGGTTTTTTGGGACTTCAAAGGTATTTTATTGATTGACTATCTGCAAAATGGCAAAACAATAAATTCAGAGTACTATTGCAAACTTTTAGATCGATTAAATGTACAAATTCGAGAAAAACGCCCTGGCTTACAACACAAAAAAAATAATTTTTCATCAAGACAACGCACCAGCGCACAAGAGTGTTTTAACAATGGCTAAAATCAACGAATTAAAGTACGAGTTGCTTGACCACCCAACTTATTCTCCTGATTTAGCTCCCAGTGACTTTTTCCTGTTCCCAAATCTAAAAAAATTCCTTGCTGGCAAGCGTTTTACCTCAAATGAAGATGCAATTACAGTTCTAAACCACTATTTTGAAGACCTTGAGGAAAACTATTTTAATCAAGGGATAGAATTGCTAGATTAGCGTTGGACTAAGTGTATTGAAGTTTAAGGGGATTATATTGAAAAATAAAAATATTTTTGAAAAACTAGCTATTCTCTTTCATTGATAGGCTAAGAACTTTCCGAACCGCCCTCGTACATTCATCTGTATTGAAATTAAACCATATCAGCCAATGTTTTGAAATGGCTTCCACGCGAAGTTCACTTGGGATTTTGTATCCTTCAACTTTCAAAGCCTTAACTTAAACCGAGTTAGACACAAATTAGAGCGACTAAAAACAAACTAACTCTGGTGAAATTTTACCATGTAGGGCGATATTTTCGTATTTCTCCCATGTAAAGGTCATTCCCGATTTCAAAATCTGCAGTTAAGTGGCCACATATTACATCAGACTCCGATCAAATTTCGCATGAAGCTTTACGAAAGACCTGCGCCCATATCTCGTAAAAGGTTCCTCCAGATTCGAGGTCCTGCCGCGCTAGAGTCACATTGGTAATCTTTTTTAGCTCAAATATGTGCGACCTATAATTATACCTGTCGAAATTAGGCCAGGCTGTGTATTTCATATACTCGTAGCCGTACGAAGTATGTCCTTTTCGCTCTTAAAGTAACACATTAAATCCTACAGACAAATGAATGGTTTAGAATTTCTTAAAGTCGGCAAATCCCGACGTAAGCCTTGTGTACTTGTTAGTGTTTGTTAAACAAGTTATTATTGTATTAAGTAAGACGAACGCACTTAATAGGTCTTATTTGTTGGACTTTTCGGCTCCCGTGGCTTAATTACAGGGGCCCTAATGGTTCTACGAAAAAAAAAATTATAATTAAATTTTATCAAAGTTAATAAAACTTCATTACAATTTTATATTTTCATGTATTTTAATAAATTGCATTAAGTTGACGTAAAGAGCCCAAAACCGAAAATATGGACTTTAATTAAAAAAAATTTATTTCAAATTTTAATATGGATTTATTTTGTAGATTTAAGTGTGATTTGGGCAACGACTTATGGACTCAAAAAACGATCGAAATATCGAGCACTAAATTGGTCATATGGGTGCTTAAGTTAAAGAAAATTTTACAAAGAATTAACTTAAAGATTTAATTTGAGGATTTGACAGAGATTAAGGCCAAATTCCTGGGCCGAAGGGGCCCGAAAATTGTCTTTATGGTCAGCTGAGGAAACCACTGTTTATATAGACACTCAAATTTAAGAGCATTTTTTTATAAATTCAAATATGATTTATTTTTAACATTTTACTGAGATTGAGGCTATGACTCATAACACCTAAAATACAGAAGAGGACCTCGCGGCCGAAACTTGCGAACATTTTAAAATAATTATTGTTAAGAATTGAGCTGTAAAAATATTCTTAATATTTGCTTAAAAATGCGGTTCTATCAATAAACTAGCAATTAAAGGAAACCAAATTCAGTAACCAAATCACTGGTGGAGGGTATTAGAGATTCTGCTGATTGAACATAACGACGTTTTTATTCGTTTTTTTTTTTTGTAAATTTGTCACACATTTTATTGTCAGAACACCTGACACATCCCTTTTATGTCAAATGAAACTTCGTAAAGTATATTAAATTGTTAACAGTGACTTCTTTAATGCCCTGTCAAATGCCATGTACATCAATAGGCTTTGCGAACCCTTTTGCGGTTAAGTCGAGTAGTCAAACTGTTCATAAAATCTAGGACAACTTAAATATTTCCTACCTAAAAGAATTTAAATATTTGTAAATTCTTTGATGTTAAATTAAATTAAATTTTTTTGCTCGCCCCCTTCGAATAGCCTCTGTTCTAGACAGACTGAGTGACTGGTCGTTGATTTATGGTTGCAGGTGCTTCGAATAGAAACAGAAATTTGTTAAGCTCCAGGGTAGCAATAATGAGGCAAGATGGGGCCAAACCATTTCCACTTTCAATTAATTTCAATCCTGCAAACGTTAGCAGAGAATGACTAACATATTTTACTTTTAGAAACCAACAAAACGGACTCTATTGTTTGCTGTTATGGTATTGAAAACATATTTTCACCTAAAAATTGAGCATTCACATGTTTAATAGGTATCTAATTTTAAGTCACGTCTGCAATTTTGGAGGCAGTTGTTGTTTTTGTTTTATGTTAAAGTTTAATTTTCTTCATGTGTTTTTCATATTCTTATGATATAAAAAATGTGCTTCTAAAAATAATAATCAGTATTTATGTATGTTTCTAAAATTTCGGGATGCTTTTTATAATTTCCTAAAAAATCTAGAACCTAAACTTTGAAGATGTTTAGGGTAATAATTCTGAAATGTACTCGAAAACTATACAGAGCATTTTAAATTAAAGCAGCGACACAACAAACTCTGCAATGATTTCTAGCAGGCTTTTTTAAGGGAGCTCCGAGATGTAAAGTTTTTAAGCCCTCCAAAGAAGAATGGATGCACGTAGAAAAAAAGTATGGTTGGGGTGACAATATTCGTAGAGCAACATACTATTGTTGGGTATATGGTTGTGGCGCAACAATATTATGACCCTCGCAACAATAGTATGATTCACACACAACCACACTATGATCCCCACAACCATATTATGATTCACAATATTATGATTCACACATAACCACACTATGATCCCCACAACCATAGTATGGTTCTCACAATACCATAGTATGTTTCACATACAACCATACTATGATCGTCACAACCATATAATGATTCAAACGCAACCATGTTATGATCCCTACAACCTTAGTATGATCACACACAATTATAAAGGGTGGTTAAATTTTAAGGGCCGATGTTGAATGTGAACCACACCTAAACATCAAGTTTTTTCTGCATTTCATTTGATATTTCTCAATTTCAGACAAACTCAATTTGAAGCGAGCAACAAGTTAATGTTAGTCATGCTTATTATGAAAATGGGCGTTCAAATCAAATTGCAAATCGTGCACTTCGTGATTTTTTCGGTCAATTTAATCGTACAATCGGAAAAATCGTGCAAAAATTTGAGCAAACCGGGTCTGTAGGAGATTTGAAAACACCAGTGCATGCTCGTACAGCTCGTACTGTAGAAAATATTGCTGCTGTTTGCGATAGAGTGGCTGATGAGCCGTCCACCTCAACTCGTCGTCATGTCCCACAATTTCACCTCTCACGCTCGTCGTTGATGAACATTATGCATAAAGACTTGTATTCACACGCTTACAAGGTGCAATTGACTCAAGAACTAAAGCCTCTTGACCATTCCAAACGTCATCAATGATCAGAATGGTGGCAAGAAATGGCAACCGAGGATGATCGCCCTTAAAATGTAATCACCTTTTACTATGATCCCGAAAATTATTTATTAGAATTGAGTTAAGTTGTCAACAATAGATTTTAATTATGAAAACTATTTAAAATTGCATCAAGTTCAAAATAATAGGAACGTTTTATTTAACGGTAGAACAAAATCAGTTTAAAAAACGTAGGCGTTTTTATTTAAATTATTTCGGTTTAACAAAGCTTAAGAAATTTGTTAAAAAAATTGCTATTATTGTATTACACGCAGAAAAAAAGTATGGTTGGGGTAACAATATTCGAAGAGCACCATACTATTGTTGGTTATATGGTTGTGGCACAACACTATTATGATCATCACAACAATAGATGGTTCACACACAACCATACTATGATCCCCATAACAATATTATGGTCCTCACTAGAATCATTCACACACAACCATACTATGATACCCACAACCATATTATTATTCACATTCAACCATACTATGATCCCCACAACCATATTATGATCCTCATGACCTTAGTATGTTTAACGTACAACCATAGTATGACTTACGCACAACCATACTATGATCCCCAAAATTGTCTGTAAAGACTGGAATACGTTGTTATTCAACATTAATGAATTTTAAGTTATGTAACAATAGGAGTGATTTATTTAACAGTAAAAAAAATCATTTGTTAAAAATATTTTAGTTATACTAATCCGTAGTTTTTTTTTCGAAAAAATTTAATTTTTATTGCTATTATTGCGTAAGAATCGTAAAAATAACATTGTCAAATTAAAAAAAAATTAAGGTTTTGCCGGTATGATTGCCGTAATCATGTTATTGTTAACATAAAACCCATGAAAACAATACTTTTGTCCCACCAACCATATTTATATTGTTGCTACAATCATATTTTCATTTTAAAATTTGGCAACAATAATTTTGTTACATTTCAACAATATTAATATTGCCGCAATCATACTTTTAATGCTGAGAACATACTATTGTTGCCGTGACCACATAGTAACCATATCTTTTCTCTGCTTGTAGATCCGTAACAATAACATTGTTCTAAAAAGCATATTCAAATGAAGAAAAATTACACTCATACGGTACGATTGCCGTTATCATACTATTGTTAACATAAAACCAAAAAAACAATTTATTTGTCTCACAAACTATATTGATTTTGCTGCTACAAACCATATTTTTATTTTTTAGTTTGGCAATAATACTATTGTTACATGTCAACAATATTAATATTGCGGCAATCATACTATTGTCAAAATTAAATTAAAAAAAATACGGTTGCGATGAACATACTTAAATTGGAAAGAACATATTATTATTGCCGTGACCATATAGTAACCATATTTTTTCACTGCGTGTGGTATACCTTATATGTCACTCATTGATCAGAGGCTGTTGATCGCAATACTCTAAGACGATCTAGTCATGTACGTCCGTCCTCCATGAGTCGGTTATAACCTCTAAAGCGTCCAAACAAATCAACCTTGAATACTGAAATTTTGCATGATAATGGCGTCTGGTCATAAGCTGTTTGGGATTGTAAATACACGAAATCGGCCAAGGATGAAAAAGTGTCCCTTTAAGGGAAATTTATGGAAATAACTTTTTTGAGTATTTTTCAAACAAAAATTATTTTTTGCGGACGGACTATAATTAAAATGAGACAATGGTGTTTAGTTTGGACGCAATAAATACCACAAAAACATAGTTGATGGATCTTGTGGCACAAAGAATGTCCCGCATGGCCAAACGGGCAATCAGTAGTCAACAACAACATGGACATATGGATACTCAAATTAAAGTAAATTTTGCTAAGAGTCCATACACAGAATAATTGTAACGCTTTGGCTGATATAAAGGACGAATGGACCGAAAGAACCCAAAAACTGACATATTTTTTTTGGTGCACTTTGGATATAAGGTTCGGTCAGGCCGAACTTAACGACGGTTTTATTTGTTTTAAATTAAAAAAACTTTAAGATTGGGGATCAAGGACTTAATTGTTCACTTTTGTTGGCCTGCCTACAATAAGAATACAATACACAAGATATGTACAATAAGAATACAACAAGATCAACAAGTAAAAAAAATTTTATTCGGTCGAGGCCGTATACGAGAAACCCTACACCATACTCTAGTTCTGGAGTTGAGCACCTCTTCTTGAGTTTAAGCAAGTGCGGTATCAATATGTTAGAGATACTTATTTACCGCTCATATAGAATTCGGGATGATCGGGTATATTTGAGGCTTATACAGGTTCAGAACCTCAATATGGGGGGACCTTTTTGTGGGGGTTTTATGAAAACAAGGACCGATATGGTGTATTTTTACAGGACATAGCATTTTTGTGGGAATCGTGATGAACCATTGTGTGGGTGCCATACGAAAAAAGGGAATTATGTAGTTTAGTTTCATTAATGCCCACTCATAACGTACCATGCTAAATATAGGCATGATCGGGTGTAATTTGTTGCTTCTAGAGCTGCAGGACCTCAAATCGGGAAGAACCTTTGGGGCTTTTTGTAAACATGGACCGATACGATCAAGTTTCACCAGAGATTAGTGTTGGTCCCTCGTTATGATCCGTGTCAAATTTGGAAATCGGATGTAATATATAGCTCTAGGTGAAATTAGGAAAAACCTAAGTATGATTTCAAAATATTGACCGATGTGGACCAATTTTGGTAGGGTTCTCCCTTGACCAAAACTCGAGGAATATACCAAGTTTCATCGATTCATAATTGCGACATGTATTTTGTTTATAACTATAGGTGAACAGACGGGCGGAGACGATCTGTATACTTAACATAGGGTATAGCCCCTTTTTTTTAAGGCGTTGCAATAAAAAAATTGTAAACTTAAGCCAGGCCGAACCTTATATACGCGCCACTGTCCTTACGATACTAAAGCTCAAAATCAAATTGTCCATTCAATGGTAAAAAAGTGTATTTTTTACCAAGGTACCTTCAGTCTTTTAACTTTTTGCCCTAGGCCGACTTCGCCCATTTGCGGTACCAAACAGCTAGCTTATGACTAGAGGGTCCAAAATCGAATATGTAAATACCAAAATGATTTTAGTTAGACCCACCGTTTATCGCTTAACTTAAAATCACCAGCTGATTTGATTTAACGACATTTGTCTGTCCGTCTGCTGTCTATCTAAAGCTTGTTTTAAAACGACTGGTAGCAATTGTTGCCCGCAATTTTAAAAAGTACGTTTTTTGGACAATTACTTTTGACTTTTATAAAAATCGGCTAAAATTTAGATATTCCCACATACATTTGTTCAACCGGTTTTATGTCTAGCTCTAGAAGCTAAATATGGGCATTTCCTGCGGTAGCTCCACTGAGACGAAAAAATCAAAAGTCAGTTTTTCCCGATTTGAAAGAAGTTTCTCCTATATGTAGGGTACGTTACGATGCGATTGAACAAGGGGGGACCTCACATACAACACCGATCGTAAAAATATTATATCTCATCACATGTACGAGATATGACGATGATATTTGGAAAATATAATGATAAAAAATTCATATTGGACAGAAATCAACGATGAAGGCTACATAAGCTTCGGGCCTGCCAAACATTATTGGTCCTCTTTTTTTGAAGTTTCGTTTTCAAGCAATAACACACTGAGCCGAAAATTCAATGATTTTTTTAACCATGTGTCTGGATTAATTTTTCATGGTGAATGTTTAATAACGAAGACAAAATAACGTAATATAAGGTAAAATATACATAAAAAATATTGAGTTAACTGTATAAAAGGTTGGTTTTTTCATGAGAGAGGCAGAAAATTGTGCGACATAAACAAAAATTTTAAGATTATTCGGCTCTGTTGTATTGATGTTTTTGATCTGCTTTGTGTTATACGAAGTTCAAAATTAAGTTACACGAAGTTGCAACGATTGCGACTGTCTTATCCCCCCACTATTTTTCCTTTCTTCCTCTGCTCTCTGAAAAGGAAAGAACAAAAAGATCTCGAACCAGAATAAAAACTGTTGAAAATTACCGAATAAATTTAAACAAAACAAAAAAGTTTTTGTTAAAAACTTGCCTTCTATTTAAATATAGAAGCAAGAGGTCTTGAACCGGTTAAGCACTGTTCAATGCGTAAAAGCAACAGACCGAAATAAAACAAACGAGCTAAACATACGAGGGCGACCGCAAAACTAACTGGCCTGACACATTTTCTGTTTTACTAGCAACTTTTTTTTTTTGTTTTTTAAAAGCAATCTTTTATAAGCCATCTGTCCGAAATATTTAATGATTACTTTCTTTGTTACAGGTGATTGAAGTAAACAAGTTTTATAATTTTTGAAAAATGGAAAATAAAGAGTTTCGTGCGGTAATTAAACACTTTTATATGAAAGGTTATACGCCACAATTAATCAAAGATGAATTGGATTCTGTTCATGGTGATAATGCACCATCATACTCCACCGTGAAATCCTGGGTTCAACAACCTAAAATGGGTCGTTCAAGTACGGAAGATGAACAATGCTCTGGAAGATCGAAAACTGCTACCACTATTGAAAACATTAGAAAAATATTTAATGAAGTGACTAAAGATAGACGAATAAAGCTCAGAGAACTTGCTGATATTGTTAAAATACACGAAAAACAAGTTTGGAGTATTTTACATGATGAACTCCTCATGAAAAAGCTATCCGCAAGATGGGTGCCGCGTTTGTTGACTTTACCCCAAAAAATCGTCCGTTGGACCAATTCCGAGGAGCTTTTAGCGATTTATCAGCGTAATCCAATAGAGTTCTTGCTCCGATTCATAACTGTTGATGAAACATGGATCCATCACTACATCCCAGAATGCAAAGAACAGTCAAAACAATGGATAGAAGCTGGTAAAAGTGGTTCCAAGAAGGCGAAAACTGTTAAGTCAGCAGGAAAAGTAATGGCCACAGTATTTTGGGATGCAAGGGGTATACTATTTATTGATTATCTTGAGAAAGGAAAAACTATAAATAGTGAGTATTATTGTGCATTATTGGATCGGTTGAGTGAAGAAATCAAGATAAAACGACCGCATTTAGAAAAAAAAGGTCTTTTTCATCAAGATAATGCTCCTTCACACATTGCATTTTTAACAAAAACTGGCCGAATAACGATTTGAAATTGCTCCGCATCCACCATATAGTTCAGATTTAGCTCCTTGTGATTATTTCTTGTTTCCAAATTTAAAAAAAATTCTCGGTGGCAAAAAATTTTCGTCCAATAGCGAGGTTATTGCTGAAACTGAGGCATATTTTGAAGGTCTTAAAAAATCTTATTTTTCGGATGGAATTAAAAAACTTGAAAAACGTTTGATGAAGTGTATTGAGTTGGAAGGAGATTATGTTGAAAAATAAATAATAATAATTCCAAAAAACGGTTCTTTTTATGTTAGGCCAGTTACTTTTGCGGTCGCCCTCGTACGTACATGCACGGCACACAAGTTGACATAGTCAACTATACTCTTTTTACAAGACTCTCGATGTGGAGTCTCTTTAGAGGTGGCAGAAGTGAGTTGTATTTTCGTGGGCAATTGTGTGAGGAAGACTTGAAAAGTAAGGTTTACAACAGTAGTTCTCATTCGTTTGGTTAAATTAACTATTTTTATTTTTAAATACCAGCCAACAATAAAATGTTTAAATAAACCTTATATAACGTAGACTCCAACCTAAGTTATAAGGTTATTTTTTTTTCTCAGTGTAGACAAACAAACCTAAGTTATAAGGTTATTTTTTTTTCTTCTCAGTGTAGGCAAACTTTAGCTTACTGTTTAGCTTAAGTTTCTTTGCGGGCACATTGTGGTAACAACACTTCCAGTTTCCACTTCTCGCATTACTCTTGCATCGATACATAAAAAACAGACCTGCACGTGACCACCAGACTCTCCCCACAGTCCTGTTTAGTTAGGACCCACCACTTTGCTCAATGCGAGAAATATGTACTTTTACACTCCTCAAATTCTTTAAAACCGTTTTATCCATTTAAAAAAGACAAAACTTACTTGCCTAATTAATTTCTACAAGATTTAACTAAGGAACAAGGGGAAACTTCTCACATATCAGTGAGCTGATATGTGAGAAGTTTCCCCTTACCGGGACTTACTGTTTAACTTCTGCTCCGAACTGCTGATGCATTTCATAGAAGAAATTTTACATGTCTTGGAGACAAATCTCTCGCCGGCATTTACGAGGTGAAAACACAACGCTTAAAAATTGCTAGATGATCTTACCCGGAGTTAAACCTAAGTTCACTGGCATGATAGCCGCGCACAGAAGCAGATAATGATTATCTGCTTGTTGTGGCGGCCCACAACAAGCAGATAATCATAAGAAAATAATTTACACCGACATTATTTCACATTATGGGTATATATAAGTACAATAATAACTTTTAATTAAAGTTAGACATTCCGCTTACAAAATCATCAAAGGTTTAATCATCAGTTTCATCAAAGTCGCCGTCTTTACGAAAAATTAGCTTAAGGTCTAACAAGGATATGCGAAATTCGGTTTAAAATTATGTAAGTCTTTATATAATGCAGGCATGTGTACACGTAGATGCTAAAAGTCGAATACATGTTGTTTATGGACGTATGTATTTTTACGTATACATATTTACAAGTACACGTGTATGTGTTTTTTATACATCCACATATCCCTATATGAATGACTTCAGACGTACGTACACACTGTTACGGGTTACGATGACTTTAGCTGTGTTTTGGGCATATTCCCCGCCCCAGAAAGGTTTTTGGTTAGAGGGCGAAATTTATTTGATATTTCAAATGTTAGATGAACCTGACAAGGAAAATAAACGATGCTTTAATTGTACGTTTGATTAAAAACTTCCAGCACTTTCAGACTCAAAATACACATGTTCGTGTAGCTAAGTTTGACAGAAACTTTTGTTAGTGGCACGAAAGGTATTTCGAAATTACATTTGTCTGTCAATTCCCAGAGGATATGAAAGGGCAAAGTGAAGTGGAAGCAATGAATTCGTATTGAATGAAACCACACACCAAGTGTTAGACAGTTGACAATATTTAAAATAAACTTGAGAAATATAAACCTCAAGTAAATTTATTTTGGAAAAAAAGATATGCAAAATTCTTGAAATTAAACCAATATGTCAGGAGGAAGAAAAGTTTGAGAGATCGATTGTAAAATCGGTATACGTATGAGTAGCTATAAAGCCGGCGACTCAGAGATAAATCTTAAAGATATGCTTGAAAAGTAAGGTTTACAACAGTATTTCATATTCGTTTGGGGAGAGCCTGGCCTTATAGAGTTCGGTTTTACTTTCAACAATTGCAGCAAGGCTTTCTGAAGAGGGTTGTCACGGACCCGAAATCATGATAAAAGCAGTGTGCAGCCACTAAAATCTATGTCACTTTGCCATTATGTTAAAAACTTGCCTTCTATTTAAATATAGAAGCAAGAGGTCTTGAGCCGGTTAATCCCTGTTCAATATGTAAAAGCAACAGACCGAAATAACACAATATGCCGAAACTTCTTTTAGAGACCATGTGGAAGCTTAATAAAAGTGAAGCTTAAAGTAGGTCCGGTCACTTTATTAATTTTAGAGATGATCCACTTTTGACCTTAATGAGATTTTGGAGGGCATACTATAAATGTCAGGATCTTAGTACCATCCCGTAATAAGTCATAGTTTCTTAGTACCACAAGCTTTGGGAGGTATAAACCCCAAGTATACATATTCTAATGATCATAAAATGATGTACTGAATTTAACAATCGAGTGTTTATTTAAACGGTTTCCAGATGTTATAAAAAATCATAATAACGAAATAGATATTTTAAGAGCAGAATCCTTAAAGGGAAATTTTAGATGTGTTTTTTCTTTAAATATTACGCATTTTTAGGGCAATAGAACTTTTCATAGTAGAGAAACGGCTTATGGTGGTTGTCTTCCCAAAAGGGAGAAATATCTTGTGGTCCTGTTTCTCTCTCTTCTCTCTGCCTTACGAAATAGATTTTCTTTGGCCAGAATCCTTAAAAGAAAATTTTAATTTTTACGCATTTTTTCTGATACTAAGGCGATTAAACTATGCATAGTAGAGCAACGGCTTACGGAGGTTGTCTCACTAAAACGAAGAAATATCTTGTGGTCCTGTTTCTCTCTCTCTCTCTCTCTCTCTCTCTCTCTAAGTGATCCCAAGGGTGGAAAAGGGTCATCACCCAGCTTCAGTCATGGTTTGGTGGGGTGTCTCTTACGAAGGGTCACTGACCTGCATTTCTGCGAACAACGAGTCAAAACATCGACCAAAGTTTACCAAGAAACCGTTTTGGAAGCTGTTGTGAAGCCTCTTAACAATTCCCTGTTCTAAAACCAGCCATGGACTTTCCAGCAGGATTCTGCGCCGGCCCATAAGCCTAAAACATCCCAGGCCTGGCTTCGAAACAATTTGCCAGCGTTCATTTTCTCTGAAGAAAGGCCCGCAGGCAGTCCAGATTTGAACCAATTGGATTACAAGTTGTGGACGGTTTTAGAGGACAAGGTTTGCCACAAAAAATATACCCCAACATTGGATCTTTGGTTCAAGCTGTGCCCAATTTTTCAATGGACGAGGTTCGTGCAGCTATTGACGATTGGCCAGTGCGACTAGAGGCGTGTGTAAAGGCAAAAGGCGGACATTTCAAATAAGAAGATTCTTTTTGGATACACTATACATCAATATATATATTAAAAAATATTTGGTCCAAAAACATTCAGTACTTTTTTTATTACAGCATAAAACGTGTGTAACAGTATTTATGTCCCTACTAAGTAAAAACATGAACCACTATGGTCAAATATCACCAGAAATTGGCATTATACGCTTGTAACTATCCATGCGAAATATGATCAGAATCACCTGTTACGAGTATATGTGTCTTCTAAAGCTGTATGTACTGAAATAGGGTATGACGTTTGTTGGAGGGCCTATTAGGCCGACATTCACAATAAATAATTACACTAGGCAACAGCCAGTTTGTTTAAGGGATTTTTACAATATTTTCTGGTGTATTTTGGTGACCTGAACTGAAAAAAAAAAATATTTTAAAAATGAAGAATAGTTTAAAAATGAAAAATGAAGATGACACTTGGTTGTGTATCCAATATTTAAGCAGAATCGTATTTTTTATGTTCATTCTAGAGCTCTAGAGCCTAATATTGAAAACTAAATTTAGAACAATACAAACCGACTCTGTTGGTCGACAACATCGATTATTTCGGATCTAACGTTCCAATAAAGCGGACGACAGTGTTGCTATTTTTATTTCGTTTCCTGACAATACTAGTGTTCCCAGATGCAAACTGGAACTTTTATTGGGAACTTTTACGTTTTTTAGCATAACTGCACTCAGAACGTTTTGTCATTTGAGGGCGAATTGTTTTATTTGCAGTGTGTTGAAAAATTCATTTCAGTCAAAAAATGGAATTATCCCGTGAACATTTTCGTGCGACAATTTTTTTACGGTTTTCGGCGGGGGTTATCGAGACAAGAGTGTTTAAATCAGCATGTTTCGACTTTTGGCGATGAAGCACCTTCAAAAACCACTGTTAATCGCTGGTGCCATGAGTTCAGTCTCGGACGCCGTTCGCTCCAGGATAAATTTCGTGAAGGACCTCCAACTTCGGTCACTTTGCCAGAAACCATCGATGCTGTGGGTGAAGTGATTAAGCAAGACCGACATTTGATATACCGTGAGGCATCCTTGGGTATTTGTATGACAAGCATCAATAAGATACTGCATGTTCATTTTGTTCTCGTTGGATCCCACATAATTTGACGAATGCTCAAAAAGACGTTCATATGGATTGGTGCAAAGACATGTTGAAAAAGTATAAGTGCGGTAGCTCAAAGGCAGTGTATAACATTGGCACAGGTGACGAATCATGGATCTATGCATATGTACCCGAAACAAAACAACAATCGACCGTATGGATCTTTCAAGGCGAGCCAAATCCAACAAAAGTTGTTCGTGGAAGAAGTACATCGAAGCAAATGATTGCGTTTTTTTCGGTATACCTGGCCATGGTGCCACAGTGCCTTTAGTGGAACATAGGAGGTCAATGCTGAGTGGTATACAACGAACTGCTTGACAACAGTGTTCAAAGAAATGAGGAGAGATGATAAGAGAGGGCGGATCATTTGCATCACGCAAGCTCTCACACAACGATGAGCTATTTGACCACTCAAGATGTCGAATTAATGTGCCATCCACCGTACAGCCCTGATTTGGAACCCAATGACTTCTTCTTATTCTCTAGCATCAAGAAAAAAATGCGTGATCAACGTTTTTCATCGCCCGAAGCAGCTGTTGAAGCGTTCAAAAATCATGTTTTTGAGGTGTCTCAATCGGAGTGGAAAAAGTGCTTCAAAAATTGGTTTATGCGCACGCAAAAGTGTATTTACCTTAAAGGAGAATATTTTGAAAAACAATAAAACCATTTCCGGTGATAAATTATTGTCTTTTTATTGCCGGACCCGAAATATAAATAGCAACCCTCAACACACACACTCATAAATGTGAAGGAAACATTGGACGGCTGATTCACCTTTAGGCCGCTGCGACTTGAAGACCCTCGAATATTTGCTCTCGTGCAGTTTTATTTGGCGCTAACAATACAGGAACTTTGGACGAGCTCAAGACCTGCATTCTTAATGCTAATTTCAGAATAACGCCTTAACTATTAAATTTAGTTATAAAGAATTGCTCCGAATATATGAAGCACTGAGGCAGTCATTGGAAATGTAGCGTCCAAATAAAGTTAAGCTTAGTAAGAAATTTGATGATGTGGCTTAAGAGTCATTTATTTTCCTATCGTTGTAAGCAATACCTCTTTACTAAAATCTAAATGGTGCTCAATCTAGAGTTTTTTTCAATAGGGTTTTTTTTTACAGATTACGCGTGAGTTGAACTTTATTTTTTTTATTTTCAGCATTGTTTGGCATTTCATCAAAGAAAAACATACACAGCGAATACCGCGTTTCATTTCGACCGGTATGTTCGAACGAGTCATCCAAAATTGGAATCTCAGAATGGACACCCTGAGACATAGTTGCGGCCAACATTTGAAGAAAATTATATTCGAAAAATTAATGGCATAAAATGTCCTTTCGAATGAACAATAGAGATTCCACACTTTATTTGAATTTTTGTATTTTTTGTTTCGAAAATCACCCTATGTGAAAGCATTTAATCAAAAGGGTTGCATGATCAGTTCAGAAATGTTTGAACATAAATCATATAAATTCAACGATTTGATAAACTATTTTTCCTCTTTTTACCAATTTAACCGAAGGAAACTAATTTGTTGTACACTTTTTATATTGTTTTGTTTTTGTGGCAAATGTTGTCCATTTCGTCCTTCTTTTATATACGGAAATGTTGGCTCGTTGAATATTGTTTGTTATCGAGATTTTATGCTTTAAAATAAAAACTGAAAATAAGCGCTGATTGCCGTATATTGTGACCGGTCGCTGTAAATGTCGGATATCTGCCACCACCACCACCGCCAACTAACCTGCCAACTGAGCCAGTCAATATTCAGTGTCCTTGATGGGGATTCGCTTCGAGCTTGCCACTGACATGGCCTTAACGAACAACTTTCTATGGTATTAGTGTTGCTGTTTTGAGTTTTTCTTTCGTTGCTGTTGTTTTATTATTTGTATTTTTCCAATTGTTTACCTTTTTAGACGTGTTTTGAATTTCAAACATTTTTAGAGCGCATCGGCGAAAACGAAACGTATTTCACATTCATAACTGCCGAAAATTGAATCATGATTTAAAGAAGTATAAAATTAACAAACCAAAAATGTATTTATATCTTTCATCACAAGCGTTTTGTTAGCCAAACTTTTTGGAATAATTTTCAACTTTCTCATTTTGACAAAATGGGTAGGACGGAGCGGGGCGGACTGCTTGGGGGATTCAGTGGGTGGCGGTGATTTAAATAATAATTGCATGAATTTGATAAATTTGCTGTCTCCGTTGTTATAGTGGTGGTGGTTGTTGCTGCTGTCGTCGTCGTCGTCACGACGTCGCCTTTCCCTTTGGTGTGCCACTGTATCGCGTAATGAAAATGTTTTGAATTGTTGACAATTTTCGGTTTGGGACTTAAAATTAGAAAACAAAAATGTTGGAGAGAACTTTTTTTTCTGGTGATGAATAAATTTTCACTGAAATGCGCTTGAAAGTTGTGGGACGATAAACAGGAATAAATACCCGGTAAAAACTGCTTGCTCCTTAGTGTACAACACTAACCCTAATGGGGAAAGGAGAAACAGCGTACAGCTAACAAAGACTGAAGAGAGCAAGTAACCATTATTTAAAGTTCAACCATATCCTTTGCTAAGGAGAACGTTTCTCATTTGAATAGGCAGAACATCCACTTCAATATGTAGAAGTTTTTTAAAAGCTATGCTCCAACTTTTATGGCAGTTTGCAGTGATGTCTAAGTGCTGTCGCTGTCATGCTTTGACGTTTATAATCTGCCATAGACAACAGTTTATTATGTGGCGCTAATCATCAACACACCGAAAATGTTATAATTTATTTTAAAAATTCGTAGTAGGCAGGCTTATGTCCCCGTGCCTGTTCAACAAATAATTGATAAGAACTTTGGGCTTTCTGACGGCCTTTCTTCAGTTTCTATACCAAAAATTCTCCCATCTTCTTTCAGTTTGTATCTCCACCGAAATCGTGTTCTTCCCTGTCGGTTTCTCATTCCTTTGTGGATGCATCGGGTGTTTCCATTCGACCTGTCCAAGCCAGCGTAATTTATATTAATGTCAGGATACAATTCGTACAGGACACTACTTGCGTATTTTCCTCTCGATTTTTCTACTTTTATACGAGGATTGTATAAGTAAAATTAAAATCGTAGTCTTTATCCTAGGAGAGGGCTCTGTTCTTAAGCTGTTTTGCAAACCTAATATAGCACCTATTTGCCAACACGCCCTTTGTTTTATTTTAGTGTTCACATTGTTCTTATGGCAGAACCATTGTTTTTATGGTAGATCAAAATTTCACCAAGTTCTTTAGTATCTCGACGCTGCAACTGCCGGCCGAAAAAATCTCTCCTTTCTTTGGTTGCGGCGGCAGATCCATTGTTTTTATGGTTGATCAAAAGTTCACCAAGTTCTTTAGTATCTCGACGTTGCAACTGTCGGTTGAAAATATCTCTCCTTTCTTTCGTTGCGGCGCTTTTCCAGCATTATTTTCATCTGGCCCTTACTTACCATAATGTCCATGTTTAATGTGATGGATAGGAGAATTTTCCGTGGTACGCAAAAAAAAAACATTTTTAAGTTTGGGTCACAGCAAACATTAATATGTTTGTACCAAGGTCCCCATATATTACATGTTTATATGCAAACATTAATATGTTAACTGTAATTTTCTCAAACATTCATATGCTTGTGTGCAAACATGATTTCATGCAAACATATTTTTAGCATATTTTTTCTCCTTTTTCTTTTATGTAAGATGGACGTAGTACGCTGTGCTTTTATTCATCGGACATGCGATCCGCCGTTCCGATATTATAAACAAACTGCTGCATTTTTACATTACATTTGAGCAATGTTGCTTATAGAGCGGCTGGATCTTGAAAGGAGAAGAACCTTTGTACGGGGCTTTTTAAAATGATGGGTCAATATTGCGCAGGCTTATGATTAAGGATGGATGTAATTACTGGCTTCTAGAGCAAAGAGCCTGTCCATCACACGACAGCCAGTTCTATGTACCGGATTGGCTGTCACCCCGATAGTTTGAGTGCCCTTACATTGTAGCGGCACTTTAACAAAGAGCCTCTAGACAGGGGTATCGACCTAAGGACAAATATAGTCCAGTTTTACAAGAGTTAAATATTGGTATCCTATAAAGTACCACGAGAAATTTAATCAACATCGGATTTTATAGGCGTGATCTATTGGAATTCGCTTATTTAATGAGTAAGTGGTCGCTAAAGCGATAACTTCAAACTGTAAGAGATGTTGATGTTTTTTTGTATACAAGAGCTGGTTGGCTTTATGCATCATAAACCGTTTTTTACTTCAGAAATGGAAAATAAAAATAAATCCTACAAAAACCCAAGCAATTATTTTCCCGTTTAACAAGTCCCCTAAACGCTTACCAAATCGTTATTTGAAGTTTGGAAATGAGGAAGTACACATTCTGAAGTCAAATATCTTGGTGTCCTGCTTGATAAGAAACTAAATTTCAGTAAACATATCGACGTCACGGCCAAACGAACCTCAAAGGTTCAAAAGGCGCTTTATCCACTAATAAGTTACAGATCGTCCCTGAACTTAAAGAATAAAAATCTAATTTTTAAATCCATTATCAGACGGACACTAACATTTGCATGTCCATATGGTATAAAGCTTCAAAGACGCATATCAAAAAGCTGCAAATTATCCAAAATAAGTGTCTTGAAATTAGTTATAACCTGAGATGGAGATATTCAACAGACCTTCTTCATAGAAAAAGCGGTTACAAAAAAATTCAAGATTTTATGTACAGGCTTAGCCAAAAATATTATGACACATTCTACTTTTCCATTGATAAGATAATGTAGAGAATTTTTACTATAACTATTACTACATAAGCTCTAATCATCAAATTGAAAAAATGTGTGTACAATATTGTTTATAATCATATAAACATTCTTTTTATACATACACGACTTTTTCTACATGTATTTGAAATTTTATAAATATAAACTCAGAAAAAGGTTTTACCCCTAATTTTTCCTTTAATTGATCTTATGTAATAATATATCGTCTCAAAAAAATTAAAGATCTCATTTGTTGTAATATTTAGAATAATATCTCAAACTATGTAAACATTTAAAAAAACGTAAATAAAGATGTTGCTAAAAAATTCAAATTCAAAAAAAAATTACTTAGAATGTAATTTATTTTAAACAAAAAGCGTTTCACGCCAATTGTCTTTGCTTTCTCTTAACAAAATCATTTCTCTTTTCAAAAGGTGTGAAGTTATCGGTTTAGCGACCTCCTAAGCTAGCTGCCAATAGAAAATAGCCAATATATGTCTTCTAGGGCAACGGGAGGGATCTTCAGATAAAGCAGAGAAGTACAAGGGCAGATCAATAATTTGGTGACCTTTCCAACTGCCCTTGTAGTTATATGAAATGCAACACTGTTCCTATCAAGTACCATCTGTTAATAGACTACTGTCAGGTTTTGAGAGAGTTCCGTCATTAAGTTTGTGTTTAACAGCTGTTAAAAATATACAACCTCGTGGATTTTGTTAAAAACGGAAAAAGGTTAATTTTGAGTGCTCATTAAACATTATTTTTTGCGAAAAAACGTCAATCAAGCCAAGGGGGCTCTGCACAATCGATTTCAATAGTAAAAGTGTGGTTTGCTGAATTTCGTTCTGGTCGAACAAGTACAAATGGCGCTGAACGTTCTAGTCAATACACCCGAAAATGTTCAAGAAATCCACGATATAGTGTTCGAAGAGTAAAAGTGCGTGAGATTGTTGATGCCATACGCATTTCATATGGCAGAGTGGTTTCGATTTTACATGATCAGTTGGGTTTAAGAACGCTGTTTGCAAGATGCATGACGCTATTACCATTTCATCAAGATAATACAAGGATACACACGTGTGCGGTCTCAAGGGCAAAATTGCATGAATTGGGTTACGAATTCGTACCTCATCCGCCATATTCTCCAGATTTAACCCCCAGTGGCTATTTCCTATTTGCAGACTTAAAGAAATGGCTCGGTGGAAACGATGAAATTATTGATCAAACAAATGCCTGTTTTATGGACATCGAAAAAACCTATTTTCTGGAAGGTATACAAAAATTGGAGAAACGTTGGACAAGTAATAAGCTTAAAAGAAATTATTATTCCAAAAAGCTTTTCCGCACTCGCAATATTTCAATGAAATTGAAGAGAGTTTTTACTCAACGAACTTTGCTGTGCAAAATAAAGGGTGATCCAACTAAAACGCACGATGTTAATTGTAAATAAAACAAAAGTTTTCAGAGAATTATCTTAACATTTGTTTATGATAGAAGGATCAATGACAATTATGCATAATGTAAAAGTTGAGAGTGATTAGATTTAGTTTGTGGTTTCTAGAGCTATTGGACCTCAAATTGGGCGCGCCTTTGTGTTGGAGCACTTCGTGGGCGGATATGATCCTATAGTACCAGAAATGGGTGATAGTCGCACGTAATGCTCTATGCGAAGTTTCTTTTAAGTCTGAAGAAATATGTGGCTTTTAGAGCTGTGGAAAAAATAAGGGAAAACCCCATGTATTGTAACAAAATATGGACAGATATGGACCAGTTACAATTGGATTCGTTCATGGCCTAATTCAGGCAATGAACCAATTTACATCGAATTTGGTTTATAATAGCAACCTGTAATTTGATTACATCTATAGATGTAAAGATGGTCGGACGGATACCGCGCAATGGAAATAAATAGTTATTTTCATACGATGGGAATAATTAATATGGCTTCCATCTTCAATGCTTTCAAATGAAAAAAACAGTAAAAAGGTTTACTTCCCCTTTACAGTCCTTTATAAAAGGTGTTCCAACCATAATGGATGATGTAAATTGTAAGTCACACCTTGACGTCAAGTGTTTTGCTCAAATTAATTTGATATTACTTTGAATCAGTGTTTGAAAAACTCAACCATGGAGAAGTTCACAATTGAGCAGCGTGTTAAGTTCGTGGATGCCTTTTAAGAAATTGGGCGTTCAAATCAAAAAGCAAAAGTATTAAGACATGCCTGTGAAAAAGTTTTTCTTTTATTTACAATAAACATCGTGAGGTTTAGTTCGGCCATCCTTAATAATATAGGCTGCAAATGTGCAACGCATTCCTGTTAAGCAATCGACCTAAGTTTTTCTAAGGTATGTTTTTACAGTACGACTCAAAACTTAATAAAAATTTTCCATACATTTCGAATCTTACATCTAGATAAAATTGAACCCTCCTCATTATGATTGTTCTTCAAACTTGGGTGGTATAATTCAACTTGTAAATTGGTTTAGTCCATACTTCAGTAATAAGCATACCACCTTTTACTGGCAGTGTCACTTAAAAATTCATATCGCAATGGAGGGTATATATACTTAGTAGGGACAAAAATACTGTTACACACGTTTTATGCTGTAAAATAAAAAGTACTGAATGTTTTTGGACCAAATATTTTTTAACATATTTATTGATGTATATTGTATCCAAAAATAATCTGATTATCCGAAACTCGTACTAGCCAACCGTCAATAGCTACACGAACCTTGTCTATTGGAAAATTGGCAACAGCTCGAACCAAAGCAGTATCTTTTGTGACAAACCTTGTCCTCTAAAACCGTCCACAATTTGTAATCCAATGGGTTCAAATCTAGACTGTCTGAGGGCCATGCTTCAGAGGAAATAAACGCTGGAAAATTGTTTCGAAGCCAGGCCTGGGACGTTTTAGTTTTATGGGCCGGCGCAGAATCCTGCTGGAAAGTCAATGGCTGGTTTTGGAAGAGGGAATTGTTAAGAGGCTTCACAACAGCTTCCAAAACGGTTTCTTGGTAAACTTTGGCCGATATTTTGACTCCTTGTTCGCAGAAATGCAGGTCAGTGACCCCATCGTAAGAGGCACCCCACCAAACCATGACTGAAGCTGGGTGATGACCCTTTTCCAGACTTGGGATCAGTTTATATGCTTCCTAAACGGTAAAATGCTATTATCGGTGAACAAAATGTTTCTGTGCAAGTTATCAGCGTGCTTCACCAAAAGACGTTTGCACTTTTCAATCCTATTTTTTTAAAGCTGCAGTTTATATATGCCCGGTACGTCGTTTGAAAGCCCCAAGTCCAAGTCTTTTTTAATGATTCGACTCATGGACTTTTGCGTGATATTCATCTCACGGGCTATGATTTTCAGTTTTCTGAGCGGACTTCTGTGAATTCTTGATTTAACGGCTTTGATGACATGCGGTGTTCGAACAGAGCGGCCCGACCGCTGGCGGTCTTTTACATCTCCAGTCTCCTCAAACAGTTTTATGCATCGGTAGACGAACATGCGGCTAATCCCTAGTGGCCGAAGCGTTTTGAATATACTTTTTTTTCATTTCGCACTTGAAAAGCTCTATTATAGCGATACGGTTCTCCTTATCTGACCACTATATGATGAAAGTTAAAACAATTTTAAAATTCCGTTACAGACTAACGCTTTTGAGGTTAGCTTTCAAAACCCATATGAAATTAACGGGGTATGTTTAATTCTACTATTGAAATGGGTGTGTTCAATGTTGTAACAGTATTTATGTCCCTACTGCTTTGTCTCGATTCCTATTCACATGAAATCTGGTGAATTACTTTCCATGAGAAAAATATATTTCGTTATATTTCACACCTCAGTTTTAACGTACTACCCAATGCAGACAATGACATATGTGACAGCGCATAGAGAAAGGGACCTAAGGGTAAAAAATCAATTTTCACTTTTTTGATGTGGACAACATCTGAGCATCGAATGAGACCGATCCCAAGCCTTAAAAGTGTTCCCTTCTAGAGATATGCGCGTATTATGAATGTGATGGTACACCAAAGATACACGTATTTAAATCTTTACAATGGCTCTCCTGAACAAAACTGGTTTTTACCCTTAGGTCCCTTTCTATTTTGCGCGTCACATATTGAAACTCGCTTCGCATTGAAGTAAGCATACGCTTTAGTCAGACTTTAATTAACGTCTTTTTTTTAGATACATTTAGGCAGGACACACTTCGCCAAGTTCTTACATGCTGAAAGTAGGATTAAAGTTATAAAAGCCTTGGAAACGAAAAAGTATCATGGTTTGTATGTTTCTGTGTTCAACTGTGTATAACGATTTTCAGCCTTTAAACCTAAATGAACCCTTCTAAAAGAAGTTGCACTAAACTAAACGAAATTCTGAAAACTGTATCAATTACTAGGGCAAAAACGTGCAGCAAAGAGACCAAACAATTTGAAGAGAACTTTCTTCAGAGTCTAAAAACTCTAACGTTTTTAAGGTCTGACAGAATTGTCGTCTACAGACATACATATGTATGTATGCCAAGAAGAGTTACACACTAACACACCAATATACAGTCTCGCATACATACATACTATACCCATTGAAGCAATCATGTTACAATACTAAACACATTCTGCCGTTTTAGGAGCCATTGTTCGATTATTGTCATTTCCATATCAATACAAAATGAATAAGCAATCATGCGAGAAAGAGAGAGAGGTGTGAGCTTGTTTGTTTACTTTGTATGTGTTTTGTTTATGTTTATGTTGTGCCTGCGTGTGCGTGTATATTAGAGAGTGAGTGCGTGAGGATGTGATCATAAGGCCCTACACACAACGCACTCATGCTGTGCTATATATTGTGTGTGATATGAATGAGAACGTGTCTAGCATAACACACTTCAAACTTCATGCACTTCAGCTCATTCCAGACGGGTATGTGTGTGCTTATAAGCCCGGCTGTCTACATGAATGTCAGTGTTGCCAACATTGAGGGTTTCCTGTCATATACACCTTTTGGACCTTAAGTTACCAACCGGACACCTTTTGGATCTTAATTCAGTCAACATTTCTTTAACGAACAATTAGGTAACATATTTTAAATAAGTCAGCTGTGCACGATATTGATTGAGAATTAATACCGGCTGCGAGCGGCTAATTAATTTTTTAAAAAGATTTTACACGTCTTAAAGATTAATCTCTTACTCGTTAGTATCTGACATTAAGGATGTTTAAACCTGGTTTACTCACACGATGTTAGTGCACACTTACGATTAAGGCGCGGCGGCTCACTTTAGAAATTATATCTACAAATAAATTAATAAGAAACAGACAAATTTTAATTAGGTCACACTTAAAAATAGCAAGTTTTCTTAAAATAAACCTCAAAGTCACACTTTATAAGTATTACGAGGGTTGCTATATATATTTCTGCAATAGGCACTTAGTGTTGACATCAATAAAATAATGTGGTCAACGAATTTCGTCGCCAGAAGATGCTGTTGAAGCGTTCAAAAACCATGTTTGAAGGAGTCTCAAGCGCATGCAAAAGTGTAAAAATCATGCTGGAGAATACTTTGAAAAACAAAAGCATATGCAGATTTCGAGAATATTGCAGTTCCCGTACGTACTACTTTTTCCACTTTTACTCCAAAAAGGAATCTCGTACTACGAAAACTAGTTAACATTTCAAGAATATTTTTTTAACTTTACTAGTTTTAACTCAAAGAACTTTGCTGTGTAAAATAGTAACCTTAAAACAACTTACTTTAGCTGCACATAGAGAACAGAATTGTTGCCACAACCGAATTTTTTGCCAACCGAATGTTGGTGGTTGTACGTACTGTCCACGTATTTCATCGTTATGAGTACAACCGGGTACCATAAAGTTTTAGTAGAGGGAACTGATATTTCGGTTGACGAAAAGAAGTAGCGGTAATCCTAACAGACTAAGTTGATTCTTGGAACTCAATTGGTACATGTATTGGTTATTGTTATAGATAGTTGGTTATTAGTACATAATGGGTCAATGGGTAAAATAAATACGTCTTTAGATAGATGTTTTTATAAGCACTACAATGATGCTCCAATCTGAAAATAATTACTTATAATTAAGGTTAATAACAATATTTATTGTTAAGCATTGGGTGGCAGTAAATCGGGATAAATGGGTCGCCACCATTGGTTGTTGTTTTGAATAATAAGGAGGGTACTTATATCGAAAATGCTGATCAAGTCTGAGTAATGTCTGAGTAATATTCGGGAAAATAAATATTTCTGTTGTAGTTCTACAAAGAACTACCCTGTTGTCAGCACCAATTATTGGTAGCAAAATAACATGTACATCACAATTGGTTGGTTGCTATAACTCTCAGTTGTTGCAACCAATAGTTAAATTGGATTTGGTTTAACAGTGTTATTAACTGTAAATACCGTGATATGGTTATAGCAACCATCATATGTTATCTCGAACCATGTCACCATCCATACTATGGAATGTTGGCTATTGCAACAAAATATTCGGTTTATCCAACCGAAATTCTGTAGTTGGAACCAAATTCTAACTGATTTTTTCTGTGTGAGTGTGTTCTAGAGTTAACTGAAAAGCCAACAAATTAATAAAGATTTTTTATTAATCTAGAATGGAAACAAACAAATAAATTTAACATTAAATTTTTAAAAATTGTTGATTTTTTAATTGGAAAATATTATTTACTAGCGGACCCGGCGAACTTCGACTCGCTCCAATTTAACGCCTTTAGAAAACTCCAGAGTGGTACTAAAAGACAGATAGTTAAAATTTCAGTGCGACAGCAGTGCGGAATAAACTCGTGAACATTTTCGTGCGATCATTTTTCACAACTTTCGACGTGGATTATCACGACATGCATTGATGAACTTAAATCTTTGTATGGCGATGAAGCACCATCCTATGGTACTGTGAAAAACTGGTGTAATGAATTCAATCGTGTCCGCAGCTCGCTCAAAGACGAAGGTCGTTAAGGTCGTTCAAAAAAGCCGTTGTGCCAGAGATCATTGATGCCGTGCGTGAACTTATAAAGCAAGATCGCCATGTGAAAAAGCGTGAGATAGAGGCATCCTTGGGCATTTTTTCCACCACCATACATTCGATATTGCATGAACACCTGGCCGTTAAAAAGGTTTGTTCTCGTTGGATGCCGCGCAATTTGACAGTCGCTCAAAAAAAGGCTCGTGTCGATTGGTGCAAAGAAATTTTGAAAAAATACGATCGCGGTGCTTTGATAGACGATTATAATATCGTCACAGGTGACGAATCATGGATCTATGCGTATGAGCCCGAAACAAAACAGCAATCGACCGTGAGGGTCTTCGAAGGCGAGCCAAATCCAACGAAAGTTGTTCGTTGAAGAAGCACTTTAAAGCAAATGGTCGCCTGTTTCTTCGGCAAAACTGGCCATGTGGCGACTGTTCCGCTTGAGCAAAGTAGAACGGTCAATTCTGAGTGGTACACCACAATTTGTTTGCCTGAAGTCTTCGGATAAATTAGAAAAACGAACAAGAGCTCTCACACATCGCCTCTTTGACCGGTCAAAGCGTCAGCTTGTGGGTCATCCGCCGTACAGCCCTGACTTGGCACCCAATGACTTCTTTTTATTCCGTCATATGAAGAAAAAAATGCGTGGTCAACGATTTTCGTCGCCAGAAGATGCTGTTGAAGCATTCAAAAACCACGTTTTGGAGGTGTCTCAATCGGAGTGGAAAAGGTGCTTCGACAATTGATTTAAGCGCATGTAAAAGTGTATAAATTATTCTGGAGAATACTTTGAAAAACCATAAAACCATAAAGGCCATAAGGCCAGAAATATATATAGCAGCCCCCGTAAAATGCAAAATATCGCCAAAAAAATTCAAGTTTTGTCATTCAAAAAAGCATTCCGAAACAATTGCACATAAAATTCCGTACTAATAATCTATTTTCGATTCTATATTTCGACTTTTCTGGAGGGTTTCCCAAAATTTTGTAAAAACTTTCTGCTGGCAATTAGGAACAACTGAAAAAAAAACTCTGCCCAAATCGGCCCAACAGTTATCAATTGATGAATTACTATAGATTTATCACTTTTTGAAACCTTTTTAGTTGTAAAAAATTTTGGAAATAAGTTTGCTTTGTTGCCCAACGTTGCTCAATTGTAAAGCGTTTCATTTCTTTTTAACGAGATAAGATACCAGCTCCAAGTCTAGATTTCGCACGGGAACCAGCTTTCACAGTTAATATTACAAGTGTTAAAAAAACACTATATGGACAATCTAATGACAGTTGTATGCAGCATTTCACTTTATACCTAGACCTCGATGCAATGCATTTCGTTAGTAAGTTAGTAAAAGAAACATAGAATTTTTAAAATACAAGAGAACTGAACGATAAAATGGTGTTTGGAGATTGTCAACTTCGGCCACACGCAGAGAAAAAACATGGTTACAACATGGTCACGGCAATAATAATATGTTTTCTGCACGGATACGGATCTAATGCAATAATAGTACTTTTTTATCCAAAATAACATTTTTTAAACAAGCTTAATAAAAACGCTTACGTTTATTTAAAGTTAATTTTTCTACTGTGAAATAAATCACTCCTATTTTTTTGAATTTAATGTATTTTCGAATAATTTTCATAATTCAAATCTATTTGTGACAATTAAACCGATTTTAATAAATAATATTGGGGATCAAATCTATTGTCAACAACTTAAACAAATTCTAGTAAATTATATTGGGGATCATAGTATAATTGTGTGTGATAATACTATGGTTGTAGGGATCATAACATGGTTGCGTGTGAATCATACTATGGTTGTGAGGATCATACTATGTTTGTATATGAAACATACTATGGATGTGAGGATCATACTATGGTTGTGGAGATCATTGTATGGTTGAGTGTGAATAATACTATGGTTGTGGGGATCATAGTATGGTTATGTGTGAATCATACTATTGTTGTGAGGATCATAGTATGGTTGTATTTGAATCATACTATTGTTGTGAGGATCATAATATTGTTGTACCACAACCATATACCCAACAATAGTATTATCCTCTTTGAATATTGTCACCACAACCATAATTTTTTTCAACGTGCACACGTCAAGCCTATTTAATCAATTTTCAGTGAACACTTATTTTTTGTTTAAAAAGAATGTAATGGGTTATCACTACCAGGTTATGTCAATGGTAATGAGTCGTACATATCTCGTTTTTATGGGGTAACTCTAAACTTAATTTCCAGCTTGCTCTTAATTGTTTAGGGGTATAAAAACAATTTTGTTTGAAAAACGTTGGCCACACTGTTGCTGGATTGGCGTTTTCCGTAAGACTCTGTGCGTTTTCTTTTGCTTGCGAATAACAATAACAAAACTTTGGTGTCGCTTTTCAGCCGCTGTTCATCTACCCTTCAAATACACTCACACACACACATGCACACATTTCATACATTTCTCTTGTAATTATATTAGATATTAACTTAATGCTGTTTGTTGTTGTATCATTGTCGTCGTTGGCTGGCTGTTGTTTGTTGTTGCTGTCGCTGCCACCATATATTACTTAACGTCATAACACGTACATAGGGTGGCAATTAGTGGCGAGAAGAATGAATACTCGCTGGCATTCGAATAATGAAGGAAGCAGACGGAGGACCCTTTGGCAAACTCGTTAAAAGCATAAGTTTTAAGATGATTATTAAAAGGTACGACCGAGTACGACGAGTATATCGTCCCGCGTGTGCATGATTGTTATAAATTTGACTGAGAATTATTGTGATTATTTATGACAAATTTTGCCATTTATTATTACGAGGGGAACACAATGGCTTGGGACCCCAAAACGGCAGATAGACAGATATGACGTATGTACTCATGGTATACACTTAGCACACAACATGCTACTCTATTGGTTTGCCATTATTTGGATTGTAATGATGTTAATGTTAATGGCAACACGTTTTGGGATTAACTCCAATTCATTACCTTCATACGAGTATGAATGTGTTATTTGATACTGACATATTCTTTTTAATTAATTATACCATATGAGTTTAAAGTTAAATTTAAACTTTTTGCTTTGCCCTTGTCAGCCAATTAAAATGTTTCTATTCTATTGGAAAGTGATTTATTCAGCTTCAGTTCAAAATTGTTGTGATATTCCTGTGATAAGACAATTAAAACGAAAATACATGACATTAGCAAAGTAAATTTTCTATAGCATCGAAAAGAAGTAATACGAGTGTTATTAATTTATCATAAAATAAAGATTTTTAAAAAATGTTGCCAATTGGATGCGTTTCCTTAATATCCATTTTAGAAACCGACTGGAGTTTTCTTTCATGTCGGTGAGCTGTACATGGTAATATTTTTTTTCGAATTCGGCTAAGAAGAAATAATTTAACAGTGTACCTATCGACGCAGATGTACGGACTGATTCATTTCAACGATAAATGTATTTTCGACTAATCGACTTTTGGATAAAAAAATGTTAAAAAAATAATTTAAAAAATTCGATTTTTTTCTGGTTTTACTGCACCTAACTGCAGTAAAACCAGATATACCTAACTGAAGTGACAGAAATGTAGTGCCTGCCACGCTGGCCCAAACTCACGGTGCTCTCAACACCGAGTGGATACATTGCTTTTACCAACATCCCAGCATGCAGCTAGCTGCTGGACGCAGGCAGATCGATATGCATTTCTGCATGGCCGACCCCTCGGTTGGGAGTGAATACTTTACTATCTAGCAACGCCACAGCCACTACATAAATTCCCGAAGGTCTTCTCAAACGTCAGGTTGGAACCGAGTTCCTAAGGGTTTCTGACTCCCTTGATACCAGATATAAGTCTCCAGTCGAAACTTGTAGCCGAAGCTAGGGCCAAGGAAAAACCAGATGACCAAATAAACTGGCACCGGCAAGGACAATCACACACAACTGCAAGGACTTTGCCCCCTCACGGGAGATACAATCGACAGCAGTATAATTAACGGCAAGATGATTCAAGTAAAGTGAGTGGCAGCGATAGTGCGAAGTCGCGTCCACGAATGGCGAGTCTTCTCCTATGAAAGACTATACGAGCAACCTCCTAGATGGACGATCATCCCGCTAGGCACGGCTGAAATCATACCCATCGACAGCTTGGACAATTCCCATACCATCAAAGACCCTGATATCGCTGAGCAACGGACCTAGTAACAAGACATGCTTTCAGTCGTCCACACCTTCACCACTCCCATAATCAGGAGTCTCGGAAAACCCCTCCGATGCTGAAATTCCCTGAGAGAGCCATGTCCGGTCAGCAAGAACCCCAAGCTTAGACAAAAGCCGAAGTCCGGGCGATCCTTTAAAAAGTCCGCATCACGTTTAAACTCATAAGTGACTCGGCCCTTGACACTGTCTATACGCCGCTCTCTCCACCTCCACCAAGAGTGCTTTCACCTCACCCGGTCCGCATATTGGGCACAGGAACCAAAACCCAATCATGCTCCAGAAGTGGTAGCCCTTGATCTTAAAAGCATCAAATCGAATTACTTCTCCCAGCAAGACGGTGGATATAAGTTTGCATTTTCTAGACAACAGAGTAAGCAAAAGACGCCTACGTACAGCCATCGATGAGGCTGGCTGTACTAAGGTTACTTTTCAATACACTTATGGCACTATTAATAGACTCCACCAGTTTGTCGTAAATCTAATCAAAATATATTTATTACAACGGGTTGTCAATTAAGGATATACAAATTTTTCATATTATTAAAACACAGAAAATTTATTCTTCAGACCCAATTTTCCACCACTCTTGCACACATTTCGATCGGAACGTTGGCCATTTCGCGTTAGATGTTGACTCTAAGCTGGCTTGTTGGCATGACTTGATGTGGGTCCATAAAAAGAAATCCAATGGCATTTAATCGCATGAAAGACGTGGCCATTCGACCGGACTAGTTCACAAGATAACACGTTTAACGAATTAGCGTTTCAGTAAATCGATTGTAATGCGAGCTGTATGGCTAGTGGCACCGTCGAAACCACTTATCGGCGATGTCAAGCGCATATAATTTTGACCAAAAATAATTTTCTACATTGCACGATAGTGCTATCCATTACATGACGGTAACATGACGATTATTTTCGTCGACGAAAAAATACGGCCCAATCACACCTCCGGCATGAAAACCACACAGTATTTTTTTGCGGATTCAATTGTGTCTCTTGAAGCACATGTGGGTTTGTTGCTGTCTACTAACGCATATTTTCTTTATTCACAAAACTACTCATCCAGAAATAAGCTTCCTCGCACATCCTGTAAGATGGGACGATTATTACGGCCGAAAATTGGAGGAAGCGCTCTTAAAGTTGAGACCACTGACTCAGAATTTCGGTAGTAATGATTTCAAGATTTCAAAACGTTGCTCGTAAGTGAACTTTGCCATGATGAAAATGTTGACTTCGACTAACGTTTTGACACTGAAAGAAAAAATGTTTGAGGGTGCGTTGACGTAAAGATACGAAATTGTTATGTCCCTATTGGAAAACCCGTTATGACGAAAAAGTTCCATCTGTTCTTCGCAAAAAACTCTTTTCGCATAAAGTTCATGAAGGAAACTACACAACGTCGAAGTTAAATTTAACCAAACAATTTGAACACGATCGTATGTCTTCGATCCATTGAATAGGATATGTGGTTCAATGACAAAGTTTTCTTATTGAAGTGTGGAATAAAATGGTACTGAATTCATCTTTTATGATCTGTTATAGTTTTGTTACCTTTTAAACCAGAAAAAAAATCGTCACAAATATAATTTAGATTTCTATTCTAGAAGTTTAAATCGATGATTTAAATAGACTTTTAATCTTGGAGAAGCCGATGCATCAAAAATCGACTTTCAGTTTTCTTGTAAAAGTCGAAAAGTTGACTTTGCTTCTTACCAGGGATCGGAAATTTGTGCAAATGCGTATTTTTAGTCGCCAATCTAAACTCAACTTTGAGTTAATATCTTTGCGAATTTATTAGGACATATTAAACCCAAAATGCACTTTTGGCATATTTTGGTAAGCAATTTATATTTTTTGCATTTTGTTTAAATAAAGCATATTATTTAAACAAAATGCAAAAAAAAATAAAATACCATCTTTTATCCACATGTTCGGTGAGCACTCTTATCAAAGCGCATCTCTTTTGGTGTCGGTAATAGTTTTGCTCTGTTTACATCGAGCTTTCTTAGAGATCGCACTATACGAGTTGTGATAGAGAGGTTCTCATCCACCGAACATATGTTAACTGCAGGTGTACCTTAGGGTTCTGTCCTTTCTTCCTTACGTTTTGTTCTTTTCACTGACGAACTTTTGGGTTAGACTGTGAATGCAATCTACTCAATTGCAGATGAAAGGCGAATTATGGATGAGACACTTGGCCGGGATTAACTTGCCATATCTGTATGAAGTCCTGCAAATAGAATGGAATTAGATACTTGTTGCCTTAAAAGCGATTCGCTGAAGCAACAATGTCGTAAATTTTTATCGATGGTATGGATAGAACGGCTGCTATATATATTTCTGTATTCTGTATTTCTGTATAAGTATTCTCCAGCATAATTTATACACTTTTGCATGCGCTCAAACCAATTGTCGAGGCACTTTTTCCACTCCGATTGAGACACCTCCAAAACATGGTTTTTGAAAGCTTCAACAGCATCTTCTAGCGACGGAAATCGTTGACCACGCATTTTTTCTTGATGTGCGGGAATAAAAAGAAGTCATTGGGTGCCAAGTTAGGGCTGTACGGCGGATGGCCCATAAATTCGCCGTTTTGGCCGGTCAAAAAGGCGCTGGTTTGGGCCGATGTGTGAGAGCTCGCATTGCCATGGTGCACAATGTTCGTTTTTCGAATTTCTTCGAAGACTTCAGGCAAATTTTCTGTTTAACTAGCAACTTTTGTTTTTTTGTTTTTTAAAAGCAATCTTTTTTAAGCCATCTGTCAAAATTTCCGAAATATTTAATGATTATTTTCTTTGTTACAGGTGATTGTAAACAAGTAAACAAGTTTTATAATTTTTGAAAAATGGAAAATAAAGAGTTTCGTGCGGTAATTAAACACCTTTATATAAAAGGTTATACGCCACAATTAATCAAAGATGAATTGGATTCTGTTCATGGTGATAATGCACCATCATACTCCACCGTGAAATCCTGGGTTCAACAATTTAAAATGGGTCGTTCAAGTACGGAAGATGAACAACGCTCTGGAAGACCGAAAACTGCTACTACTATTGAAAACATTAGAAACATATTTAATGAAGTGACTAAAGATAGACGAATAAAGTTCAGAGAACTAGCTGATATTGTTAAAATACACGAAAAACAAGTTTGAAGTATTTTACATGATGACTCCACATGAAAAAGCTATCCGCAAGATGTTTGCCGCTTTTGTTGACTTTGCCCCAAAAAATCGTCCGTTGGACCAATTCCGAGGAGCATTTAGCGATTTATCAGCGTAATCCAATAGAGTTCTTGCGCCGATTCATAACTGTTGATGAAACATGGATCCATCACTACATCCCAGAATGCAAAGAACAGTAAAAACAATGGATAGAAGCTGGTAAAAGTGGTCCCAAGAAGGCGAAAACTGTTAAGTCAGCAGGAAAAGTAATGGCCACAGTATTTTGGGATGCAAGGGGTATAATATTTATTGATTATCTTGAGAAAGGAAAAACTATAAATAGTGAATATTATTGTGCATTATTGGATCGGTTGAGTGAAGAAATCAAGATAAAACGACCGCATTTAGAAAAAAAGGTCTTTTTCTTCAAGATAATGCTCCTTCACACACTGCATTTTCAACTCAACAAAAACTGGCCGAATTAGATTTGAAATTGCTCCGCATCCACCATAGAGTCCAGATTTAGCTCCTTCTGATTATTTCTTGTTTCCAAATTGGTGGCAAAAAATGTTCGTCCAATAGCGAGGTTATTGCTGAAACTGAGGCATATTTTGAAGGTCTTGAAAAATCTTATTTTTTGGATGGAATTAAAAAACTTAAAAAACGTTTGATGCAGTGTATTGAGTTGGAAGGAGATTATGTTCAAAAATAAATAATAATAATTCCAAAAAACGGTTCTTTTTATGTTAGGCCAGTTACTTTTGCGGTCGTCCTCGTAGTGTACCACTCAGAATTGACCGTCCCACGTTGCTAGTTTTGCTGAAGAAACAGGCGACCATTTGCTTCGACTTTCTTCTTCCACGAACAACTTTCGTTGAAGAAGCAAGTCTTTGAAGACCCACACGGTCGATTGTTGTTTTGTTTCGGGCTCATACGCATAGATCCATGATTCGTCACCTGTGACGATCTTATAAACGTCTTTTGATGCACCACGATCGTATTTTTTCAAAATTTCTTTGCACCAATCGTCGCGAGCCTTTTTTGAGCGACTGTCAAATTGTGCGGGATCCAACGAGAACAAACCTTTTTTACGGCTAGGTGTTCATGCAATATCGAATATATGCTGGTGGAAGAAAAGCCCAATGATGCCCGGTATGCACGGTATATCACATGACAATCTTGCATTACACTGTATGACAAATTTAAGCTTTTGGTTGCACACATGAAAAAAATTAGTATATTCTGAAAGAGGAGGAAAAAATAAAATACACGTGTATCCCACTTTTTCTGTATCAATTCGTATATTTTGCAAAAAATTTATGGATATGGACTTGTATGTTAATACAAAATATGTCTATATAAGTGGTTTTTAACCAAATATATATTCACATTTTTCGCGAAAATACGAATTGATCTACAAAAACTGGGACACACGGGTAGTTTATTTTTCGACGTAGATTCCGAATATATAGGTCTTCTTCATGTGTGCAAAAGCGTGTTGAACGGTGTTATCAGTTCACTCACGGCTTCAATGTTCTCTGGCACAACGGCCGTTTTTGGACGACCTTCGTCTTTGAGCGAACATCGGCCACGATTTAATTCATTTAACCAGTTTTTCACAGTGCATAGGATGGTGCTTCATCGCTATACAAAGATTTAAGTTCATTGATGCACTCTTGTCGTGATAATTCACGTCGAAAATTGTAAAAAATGGTCGCACGTCAAAACGTTATGCCTAAAAATGTCAATCTTTCCAATGGAAATGTCAGATGGCGGCAGGCAACACTCAGTGTTGCCTAGGTCAGAAATATATATGTGACAGCGCATAGAGAAAGGGACCTAGGGTAAAAAAATCAATTTTTACTTTTTTTTTTGATGTGGACAATATCTGAGCATCGAATGAGGCCGATCACATGCCCCAAAAGTGTTCCCTCCCAGAGATATGCGCGTTTTATGAAAGTGATGCTACACCATACACCATATTTAACCATACACGTATTTAAATTTTTAAAATGGCTCTCCTGAGCAAAACTGGGTTTTACCCTTAGGTCCCTTTCTATTTTGCGCGTCACATATAGCAACCCTCGTATTGGAAAATCAATTGCTTTCGATGTTCTGGGCATGAAAATGCAATGTAACGATCGATGGGCGTGACATGTATTCAATGTGTTGAAAGAAGCATGCAAGTGTATAGGGTTTCTTTTCAATATCTATACTCATACATGGAGCTACTTGACCATTTTTTAAGGAGAGAGAAGGTGCTGATAGTAGCACAGTCGGAATGTAGGTTTCGTGACGTTGTTCTATCGCTACTTTCAAGGTTTCAAGGTTTTTATGACTTCCATCGACTTATTCCTGACGTGAGGATGTTCGGCAGAATTATTCGAATTTCCAGGAATTCAAACCAGTTTTTTAACGATTAGCCGGTTGACCGCACTATGCATTACAGATAAAATTTGCCCGAACATTTCGTATGTGGAATTGAATTTCAGCAAATGTTTTTCCAACTAATTGCGACATATAACGCAAAATATGGTCAAGACGGATTTGAACTTTATCCAAGGAAACTAAAGTAATTAATGATGTTCAAATTAAAATTTATGTCCTTAAAGGCATTAATTTTGCATTAAAGAAAATTTTGCAAATTGCAAATGTTTTTGTTAATAGTTTAAGTGCAGAAAATAGAAAATACTAAGATTAGTTTGTTTCCGTTAAAAATTCAACTAGATCTTCCGAACGTTTAAAATTTTAAGGGACCAAATTAATTACGACTTTAAAAAATTGAAAAAAAAACCTATCTGAATTCAAGTTTTTTTCCATCACTAATTAATGAGATTGAAATAATCGATATTAAATAGTTCTTGTTATTAAAATGAAAAACCACTGTTCCTTACGTTTTAAATTATTAATTGATCTCAACAAAAAACGTGGAATATTTTCAATCTTATACTGGTTATCAAATCGGTGAAATCGCCTTTTTAATGTGGAAATAATTCCGATTCCTATTTATTACTTGATAACGCAACAACGGTGTCAATTTGTCTGACCATCCATCTGATATCTATCTACAGCTTGTAATCAAACTGCTGGTCGTAATTGTAGGTTTTTTAAACCAACGACTGGCGCTTTTGAAATTGAAATTTCATGTTTCAACGCTTCAATTGTCTCTGGATGCTTTGCGTAACATTTATCCTTAATAGCTCCCCACAGAATATAATACAAAGGGCTGAAATCACAGCAATAGACATCATAATTTCGGCTGATTATTCGATTTTCATAAACAGTGCGTAAAGTATCGATGGTATCGTTTGCTGTGTGACATATGGCCCCGTCTTGTTGAAATAAAATGTCGTCCATGTCATTCTCTTGAAGTTTTGGAAACAATTTTTTTTTCGCGGTAACGCTCACCGTTGACGGTAGCGGCGGCTCCTTGCTCATTTTTGAAGAAAAATGGCTCTTTTTTTCTTTTTTCGTTTGTTTGTATTCATCATTGATTCTTACTAACTAAAATAAACAATAGTTCATATAAAGTTAATCTATACAATGCTTCATGCGAAGAACTCTAGTACAATAATTTATAATGTCTTCGAAAAATAACTTATAAACAGAAATCCATGCTTGGCTGTATATCGTTTTTTTTGCAATGAAAATGTAGGAGAAAACATTACTAATGTGTGTAAGTTTATATAGAAAGGGTCAAAATATAAAATAGCAAGAAATACTCAGATTTTGCTAGCTAAGTCAGCAATATTTGGTGGTGTTTAATTTGGCAACATTGCCCTTATCTTTTTTTGGTATACTAGTGTTGTGTCTGTTGGCATTGCTACTTGTGTTGACTACAATACTTTTTGTTGAAGCCCTTTGAAAATTATGGTAGAAAATTGGAGTCCCATCAGTCTTGTGTATAGCTTTAGGGCTGTCTAGGAAGAGGAATGTTTCAGGAGGAACAAATCCTTTTGCTATGGTATTAGCTATATAAGCTGTGTTAGTGTAATAAGGGGCTAGAATTAAGTTATTGTCTCTGCACTGAATGCATCGTATAATATGGTTTCGGATCAAATTTATAATGAAGTTATCAATCCTGTTTATGTTTGACTAATTATATAGCTTGGAATTGGAAATATATTTGACAATATTACTTTCTGGAGATCTGTAGGTTGAAGTGCAAACTCTAAGAATCTTTCTTTCGGTTAAATGTATTTTTTCCATGTATGATGGTGCAATATTGAACCATATTGGGCACCCGTATGTTATTACAGCTCTAATTAAGGATTGGTACATAATTATTTTTGTTCTTTGTGTCAAGTGTCTTGAGTAGAATAATGATTTATTGGCAAAAAATGCATTCTTAGTTTTTTCTATTATTCGGTTGACATGTTCGTTAAAGTATAAAAATTTACCTAGATAAATTCCAAGGTACTTTGAAACTTTAATTGTTTCGTTGGCCGACTTTAATGTAATTGCGAACGATTTCCATTCATTTCTGATGTTGTTATTGCATTTGTTAACAGGTGGCCGAAACAAAATGGTTTCACATTTACTAGTATTAATTCTCATGAACCAATCTAGGGTATATTTTTCCACAGTATCAAGAGATAACTGAAGGCTGTTTGAAATTTTTGTAACTGTGTTAATATATCATCTGAAAATGCAATAATGTGTTCTATTTTTTTTAAGAGGTCAAGTAGATATAAATTAAAGAGTGTTGGAGCCAAAACCGTTCCCTGTTGTTATCCGTTAAATAAGCTGAATTCTCTACTTGTGGTCTTATTTCTACTAATGTAAAAATGTTTGTTATTGAGCATAATATGTATAAGTATTATTAAATGTTGAGGAAAACCATAGTCTACTAATTTACTTATTAAACCTGGGAGCCAAACATTGTCAAATGCCTTCTCCACATCTACAAGGCAAGCCCCGGTACAGTGTTTTCTATTCCAATTCCAGTTAATATTAGACGTTAGAACATTTATTGCGTTGATGGTTGAATGATTATATTTAAAACCTAAGTGTTTTTCATCAATCAGTCCGTTTTCTAAACATTGTTTGTTAATAGCGTTGTTGATGCATACTTCAAACACTACTTATATTTGGCAATAAACTTATCGCGCGCATATTTTTAGGATGACTGTGGTCTTTGTCTCTCTTAGGTATTACGACAACTTTTGCTTTCTTCCAGTCTCTAGGAATGTAAGAGTTATTTATTAAATTATTGAATATAGTGCAGTAATCTAGTATTATCCTTTCAGGGAGTTTTTTCAGAATTACATTTGGGATATCGTCCATCCCAGCTGATAATGTATTCATTAAATTTTTTAAAATGTATTTAATTACATTTTGGGTGACAAAAAATGAGACCGCTTGTTCGTCATTTAATTCGTTTGCTTTAAGGCTTTCAGAGAATGCTGTTATGGTTGTCAGATTGCTTTCAAATAATATTTTTGATTCTAAAAATAATTAAATTTCTGAATAACCTCTGCTGGTTGGCATTGTCAAAATCAATCTCTTTGTGAGAGTGGATTGACTCAAAGTATCCAATTATATTTACAATATTACTCTCCAGAAACTATAAAATTCTGGTCGATATCTCTCTCGATACCGTCTAGATTTTAACATGCCCTATGTATAATATTTTCAGAATGTCTTGGTATTTTTCAGTATTCTATGTTTATGCTTGTTTTTTTTTTAAAACACTCTTGATTCTGTTAAACATGTCTGCTGAGTTCCTTGTATCTTTGACTTTTAGAGAAAAATGGCCTTTATAATGCCGCCAGACCAAAATCCACACCAAACAGTGACTCGTTGTGAATGAATAGTCACGTGTGGGTTCTATGAACTCCAAATGCAGCAATTTTGCTTATTGACATAGCTACCGACATAAAACTAAGCTTCGTCCAAAAAACACTATTTTTCGGTAAAATTCTTCATCTCCTGCCAAACAATCTTCAGCCCATTGTGCTTAGCGAAAACGCATCGGAAAGTATTCCATTATTAAATGACAAAGTTTAAACTTTCCAATATAATCAAAAATTTGAAAAAAAATAATGGTACTTTTCTTTACAGCCGATTTATATTTAAAATATTGAATCGCCCACTCTGTATATTGAATAACAATACAATTTTTCTACGTGTCAAATATAAATTGTCTTTCCCTAAATTTTGGGTGACGGGCTCCAATGGCCTCTCGGAGTTAGATAAAGCTCTCGCACATATGTTCATCCGGTTTTACATTTTTAGCTCTAGAATCCACAAGTTACTCTCTTTTTGTCCTTGATTATTAGTACTGCTTTAATCTATTAGTCTTAAACATATACATATGTACACGTTAGAGACATATACGTACATACTCAAGCATATGAAGTTCACTCAACCTAAGTCCAGTGCCAACTTCTAATAGCAATTTAAAATTTTATTTTTGTTATAGTTGTGGTGGATTAAAAAAATCAGTATTTTTAGTTTCTAGAATTGCAATCTTTTTAATCCTATTTCCGAAACTAAATTTTGCCCCTACTGTACTGCTGATTGCCATAGGAACTATGCCTGATTCCAATGAATTTGATTTTATTTTCTACTAGAATGCACTTAAAATTGATGAAACTCAATTTTCGCAGGATTTTTCTTTATACGTCTGTACAATAGGGTACGTTTATTAAATTTTCCTCAAAATACAATTCGAAATACACAAACATACATTATCGTATTGGGTTAGATAATTTCAGCCAAGACGAAAAAAAATTTAAAGTTTTTGATTTTAATTAGTCTGAGTATAAGTGAATTACTCTTTAAACGTATCGTAAACACAGGGTGTCCACCAGGAAGGTATAATACTTTGCTTTGCCGTCGTTTTGTTAAACATTAGTCTTGACAGTTAATATTTGGCTGTCGTAAAGCAGCGACGTGGCAAATTTATTATGGAAAAATATTCGATAAACCAACGAGTTTTAATCGTTGAAACATTTAATCAAAATCAATCATCGATTACTGTGACGATGAGAAACTTGCATTTTTGGGAGAAACAATGTGCCAACTAAACGCACTACGAGGGTGGTTCAGAATCTTTTTAGCATAGCACAAAAAGCGCGGTATAAACAGAAAAAAGTTAAGTGTTTTGGAAACTTCCATCTCTGCTATGAACACATGTTAAATTTTGTTTCGATCTGGCAACTCCTTCATATAGAAACAGGTGTTCACAAAAGACGCATCCGCGATTTTTTTACAATGGAAAAATTAGAAATGCGTGGTGTCATTAAATATTTACATAAAAAAGGTTTATCGGGACAATAAATTCATAATGATATGGTGAATGTGTTAAGTGAAAGTGCTCCTTCATATGCAACAGTAAAAAATTGGGTTGCTGAATTTAAACGTGGTCGTACAAGCATTGAAGATGAACCACGTAGTGGACGTCCAAAAACAGCAACAACAACAGAAATTGTAGCCAAAGTGCATGATATGGTATTAAATAATCGACGAATAAAAGTGCGTGAATTAGCTAATATCATGGACATCTCAAATGATCGAGTCCATTTAATTTTGCATGAAGAACTACAGATGAAAAAGCTTTCTGCAAGATGGGTGCCGGACTTGTTAACAGTCGACCAAAAACGCATAAGAATGAACATTTCTCAAGCTTGTTTGGATCGTTTTCAGCGAAATAAAATGGATTTTAAGCGTCGTTTCATAACTGTTGATGAGACATGGATCCACCACTATACTCCAGAGACAAAAGAACAATCCAAACAATGGACTGAAGCTGGATGAAGTTTCCCCAAAGAAGGCAAAAACAATTCAATCGGCTGGTAAGGTTATGGCAACGGTTTTTTGGGACTTCAAAGGTATTTTATTGATTGACTATCTGCAAAAGGGTAAAACAATAAATTCAGAGTACTATTGCAACCTTTTAGATCAATTAAATGTACAAATTCGAGAAAAACGTCCTGGCTTACAACACAAAAAAATAATTTTTCATCAAGACAACGCACCAGCGCACAAGAGTGTTTTAACAATGGCTAGAATCAACGAATTAAAGTACGAGTTGCTTGACCACCCACCTTATTCTCCTTATTCTCTATGATTTAGCTCCCAGTGACTTTTTCCTTATATCCAAATCTAAAAAAATTCCTTGCTGGCAAGCGTTTTACCTCAAATGAAGATGCAATTACAGTTGTAAACCACTATTTTGAAGACCTTGAGGAAAACTATTTTAATCAAGGGATAGAATTGATAGATAATCGTTGGACTAAGTGTATTGAAGTTTCAGGAGATTATATTGAAAAATAAAAATATTTTTGAAAAACTAACTATTCTCTTTCATTGATAGGCTAAGAACTTTCCGAACCGCCCTCGAATTTATCGTGTAGTGAATGATTTTGAAGAAAGAGGGTCTGTAGCTGACCACAACGTACTGCAAGATCGGCTGAAAACATTACTGCTGCTCAAGAAAGTGTTCAAAACAATCCATCAACCTCAATTCGACGCCGTGCTGAATTTAATGAAAAATGTGCTCAAAAGGGCTCGCTTTTGTGAGTCTAACAAAGGTTATTGTATTCCATACATAATTGCCGACCATAAGTAAAACATTTATCAATATAAGATTCATTCTCTTTCATTTAATCGAAAATTATAAACAAACAAAGTAGTATACCTTTCCGACGGGCACCCTGTAGTATACCTTTCCGGTGGACACCCTGTATAAAAACCACCTAGTTCTAACTGGGCAAAAATCAGTTTAGCTCAAGCTGTAAATCGCATCGACGCATTCCTTATATAAATTTTGTTTTCCCAAAATGGTGCCAAATGTGCTCTTCTAATATAAAAATGTGAACCAGAACATACAAACCCTATTGTACTGGTATATGATTTTGTGTATTATTTGTTCTTTAAAGGAAACAGTTTGACTTTTAATTGATGAAATATTTCGACAGACAAGCAAGATAAATTATGTACAGTGCAATATAAAAAGCAACGTTTTGTTGTTGATTTTTCCAGACTAAGGGAGCAGAAAATCTTTTCTTTGAACGAACTCACTTGCGTATTGAGAGATATTTTATCCTAGCAACAATGAGTAATGACTTTTTAGAGCAAACATCATTTACTGGACATTAGAAATTGATAATGGTTTTCGCAATGCACAAAATTATTTAGTTTTGTGTAAATTTCATGGAAACTAATTTCATAGTCGAATGGATAACATCCGTTCATCAGACTATCCCAAAAACAAACAAAAAACAACATTTAAAAAATTTAAGAATCAGGAGTGGTAGAAGCCACATATTTGAACTGATTGTGACCAAACTTTACATACAGCGTTACGAGCGGCCAATGTTGAACTTTGGTAAAATTTCAAGTTTCCGAATTGCTTCCTTACAATATAAAGGATGTTTTTTTCGACTTGTGGTTTTCAATCTGGCCACACTTTTTCCGGAGATAGTCTTTTCAAACGATTCCACTTGATTTTTGCTTAGTTCGTTGTGATATTTCATAATGAATAGACGTACTTAGAAACAACGTTTGCCAATCGCGGTGAATGGGTTCAAAACGAGATGGCCAGCGATCCTGATTTTTACAAGAAAATTTTGTCCAGCGATGAAGTTTACCTTTGGTTTAATGGGTACGTTAATCACCAAAATGTCGCATTTGCAGTAATGAAAATCCACAAGCCACTGTTGGATGCTGTTTTAGCCTCAAAACGTCACTGTTCGGTGTGATCTATGGGCAGAGGGGATGATTGATCTATATTTCATCAAAAGTTAAGCTGGCCATAATATTACAGTTAATAGATAACGCTTTAGAGTCATCATTAATTAATTTTTCGTGCCAGAATTGGAGGATGTGGATGTGGATGACCTGTAGTTCCAACAAGAGGGCCTACATGCCATACAGTCAACGAAACAATTAATTTATTGAAGGAAACTTTTGGTGTGCGCATTATCCCGCGTCGTGAGCCTGTGCCGTGGCCTCCAAGATCGTGCGATTTAAAACCGCTGGACTATTTTTTGTAGGGTTATGTCAAGTAGCTTGTCTACGCAGATAAGCCCGACACAATTGATGCCTTGTCTACGCAGATAAGCCCGACACAATTGATGCCTTGGAAGAGCTTATTTGGTGCGTTATTGCTGACATACGGCCCTAAATGCTGCAAAAAGTGGTCGAAAATTGGGCATCTCGGTTGTTATTTATTCAAGCCATCCACGGCGGCCACATGCCAGAAATAATTTTTAAATCACAATATCAAACCCTTAATAAAGCTAAATTCTTGGCCATAACATTAAATTGTATGCATTTTATTTCTTCTTGAAAACCATAATACGGAAAAACACCAGTTATATAAAGGGTGGTCCAACCGTAAAGTTCGATGTTAATTGTAAGTCACACACTAACGTCAAGTATTTTGCCTAACTAACTTAATTTGACATTTTTTTGTTTCAGTGTTTGCCAAATTCAACAATTGAGCAGCGCATTAAGATTGTTTAAGCTTTTTTGGAAATGGGCGTTCAAATCAAGCAGAATTGTCGTATTTGTTCAAATGAGAATCCACGAGTGATTATTGAAAAAACAATATATCCACAAAGAGTGACTGTTTGGTATTGTTTATGGTCTGGCGGCCTTATCGGGCCGTACTTCTTCGAAAATGAGGTCGTCAAGCACTTAAATGGTGTTGGCTATCGCTAGTTGACAACGGATTTCCTGTGACCTGAAATTGAGAGTATGGACCTGGACGATGTGTGGTTTCAGCAAAGTTGTGCCACACGAAACAGTTTCTCTTTTGCGAGAGAAATTCAATGGCCGTCTATCGCCATGATCATGTGATTTGACACCGTTGGAGTTCTTTCTTTGAGGGTGTTTAAAAGAACAAGCGTACGTCAATAATCCAAGAACTATTATAGAGCTAAAGAATGAGATAATTCGGCACATTAACGACATTGAACCTCCATTATGTCTCGGAGTTATTGAAAATATGGACCATCGGGTAGAGGAATGCCACCAAAGCCGTGGCGAGCATTGAACTGATATTTGGTTTCACACATAATTGTCATAAATCCTTCTATCATAATGAAAAATACTAAGCTAATTCGTTTTTGTTTCATTTACAATTGACGTCGTGTGTTTTAGTAATACCATCCTTTAGTATGGATATGGTCCAGTTTTACCACAGTTAATTATGTGTCGCTTATAACGTACCATTCGAAAATTGAGTTCGTCGTAAAATTCTAAGGCGATCTAGCCATGACCGTCTGTCGTTTGAGTTAATTTAATCAAAGCGAAAAGATCTAGAGTCTTGTAAATTATTAGATACGTAGGGATTTAAAATTTGAAATTGAATCGGCTGTAAAAAAGAAGTACTGCAAATGTTTTCAAGTTTCTGTCATTTAATAATGGAGCACAATATCATTTCATATGTTCATAATACTACCACAACTGGATCGACAGTTCGACCATCCCATCAACCAAATTTTGCAGGACATTTTCGATTATTTTGGATCGAATCACAACTTCGACTTCAATCACTGCCCAGAGGCGGACAATGGAGATCATAATTTCGGCGTAAAATATCGATTGTTGCGTTGGCTGTGTGACATGTGGCCCCGTCTTGTTGAAACCAAATATCGTCCATGTCACGACAAAGTTCAACCTTTCCCATAAAACCAGTAATTTCAAAAAATTATTAGTACTTTGGATAGCCGGTTCAAATTTAAAATTTTAAATGGCCCACCCTTTATTAATAAATGGAATTGAAAAAAACCCTGTTAATCGATATTGTGTTTCTTGCTGACTTTTTATTTGTGTTTTTTCTGTAGAAAAAAGATGTAAACAGAAAGTTAACAAAAAAAACTAAAGGCAAAAAAAAATGCAATTGAATTTTTGTATTTTTCATTTCGTGCGACTAAAACGAACTTTTGTTAATATATTATTTTTGGTCACGGTTAACCTTTCTCTGAAAATACCTATATGCAAGATCAGTACTGGATTTTGTATTGTTAAGACCAATCAAACGTGCTTGGTATCGCAACATCCCTATGTTACCTATATCCTTTATAGGGCCTCCGATTAATATTCAAAGGTGTGGTACGACAAATTAATATATAAGCATATGTGACAGCGCATAGAGAAAGGGACCTAAGGGTAACAAAAATCAATTTTCACTTTTTTTTTGATGTGGACAACATCTGAACATCAAATGAGACCTATCTCATGCCCCAAAAGTGTTCCCTCCCAGAGATATGCGGGTTTTATGAAAGTGATACACGTATTTAAATCTTTAAAATGGCTCTTCTGAACAAAACTGGTTTTTACCCTTAGGTCCCTTTCTATTTTACGCGTCACATATACTCATATGATTTAAAATGAGATGTCCCACTCCACTTGAACTATCGCATAGCGATGTTTCGGATAAAGGGTCGTATAATTTATTTAAAATATTCCACATACGGCACCATGGTTTAGGCAAGCGTAAGGTTTGAATTTCAACTGCCAAATGTGCCCAACTGGCCACTCCAAATTTTATTAATCTAAGTTAATTAACAAATTATGCGTGTTATTCTGTTTCGGTACTTGTTCCGCATTAATTTAAGTACAGTTAAGCCTTTTGTCCAATATTAGTTCAATCCCCTTAGTTTATACAAAATGTTCGACTCTCTATCATATCAGGAGAAATAAGTGTCAATTAAAAGTTATTTGCACCCCCTCTTTAGCATTGATGCAACTCTCTAAAGTGTTAAGCACATAACACAATAATTTATAGTACACAAATACATACGTACGTATGTATGTACATAGTTTTTTTTTACATTCACCCAAAGGAATACTGGCGACTTCTGAATGGCACTGCAGTCAAGATGTGGTGGTATTGAATGGAAACACCAAAGGATCCAAGAGTGGAAAAATCAAAAGAAAATTGTAAAATCTGCAAAAAAGAAATAGGGGAAGAATTAACTAAGGAGTGGAGAAGGTGTTTGGCGCCAGCTTCGAACTCGAATGATTTCGTTTTTATTTTATTAAGGGATTTGGGAACAGATAACGTTGTTCTTTTTTGCTGTAATTGCGATAATTTAGTTTATTTTAGACCTGCCAATGGGTAGAGTGTTCCTCAGTTGGTCTTTAATAAAATTAGACAATTTATATCAATTGAATAAGATTGGCAATGAGATTTTTTTATATCTTAACAATACAGATTTAAAAAGTCAGCATTTTAGATGCCATGCCGAAATGTTAAAAGTAATGGAATAAATGTAAGATAAGTACATGTTTGTATGTGAGTTGGTGATAACGATTATGCCCTCATCTTAAGTAGGAAGACTTTCTATTGTTCATGTTGCTGCCCACATAGTTAAACTTATGTCGATGTATCCTTGAAACTTGCCACATGTTAATGGTTTGGAATCATTATCTAATAAGTTCATTCAAATATTATTCAATTCGTATAGCGTTGAATATTCGTCCGGTAGTTCAGAAGATGGTGTTATCGTACCAAAGAGAATTGAGAGAATGCAGATGCAAGGAGTGTGAGTTTAATGGAATAAGAGATGATTATGTGGATTTATGTAGTGATGATTTTTAAATCTTTAAACTGGTCTAAAAATACCGGACCAGCATTCTTCTAACTTATAAAAAATCTTGGTTAGGATATATTACGGCATAGTTGCAGATGGCCAAAGGGGAGAGCTGATAGGGTACAATGAAGTAGATGAAAATTTGCCAAAGGATGGAAAACTCAGCGTATGAAACATTTTAGTCGATAAAAGGAAGATTTCACTATGCTGAGTCGATTTCTCAAGTCAACCAAAATTCCTAATTTCCAAAGAGAATTTCAAGAATGCAGATGTAAGGAGTGTGAATTTAATGGCACAAGAAATGTTTATGTATGTAAAAAGAGCTGACAAAGTGGAACAACATTCCACCAACTTTTAAATAACCTAGTTTAGGCATTAATCCGTCATAGATGCTGACGGAACATTTGCAGAAATGTAGTGAACAAGGGGAAGAGTTGACAGGGTACAATGAAGGAGAATACTAAATTTGCCAAAAAAAAAAATCGGAAACTCAGCGTAAGACTTCAGAGCCACAAGTATCCGATTTGAACATGAGAACACACTTTTGTATAGGGTGATCCATCTAAAGGTATTTTTTCAGAACAAAAAAATTATGAAAATTCAAATCAAGTGTGTTTTGTTTTTTGAAAATAATTACCTTCAAATGTTGGCATTTGTATTATGGGTATGAGCGTTCGGTTAATAAAGAAAATTTGCCGCATTTGGGCTGAAGAGCAACAAGAAGAGGTTCAAGAGGTGCCATTATACCCAGAGAAAACCACGGTTTGGTGCGGTTTATAAACTGGTGGAATCAACGGTGCATATTATTTCAAAAATGATGATGGCCGGAACGTAACCGCAAATAGTGCTCTCGACATAAAGATCGACATCATGGCGCCATGATGTCGATCTTTTTTGCTTCCTGAAATTCAAGCCTGTAATCTGGCCGAAACTTGGTTTCAACAGGACGGTGCCACTTGCCATACAGCTGCTCAAATAATGGATCTATTGCGAGGTCATTTCGAAAAGCAGCTAATTTCACGTTTTGGAAAGGTAAATTGGCCGCCTAGATCGAGTGATATCACACTTGTAGACATTTTTCTTTGGGGTTACGCAAAGTCCAAAGTCTATACTGACAAACCAGCTACATTTCAGGTTATGAAGCCAACATTACGAGTGTCATTAACGCCATACCGGTCGAAATGCTCCAACGAGTTATCCAAAATTGGACCTTCAGAATGGAAACTTTGAGGCGAAGTTGCGGCCAACATTTGAAGGAATTTATATTAAATTGATTTCAATTTATATTTTTTTTTGTTCTGAAAAAATACATCTAGATGGATCACACTATACTTAGTAGGGACATAAATACTGTTACACACGGTTTTTGCTGTAAAATTAAAAGTACTGAATGTTTTTAGACCAATAATTTTTTAATATATTTATTGATGTATATTGTATCAAAAAAGAATCTACTTATTTGAATGTCCGCCTTTTGCCTTTACACACGTCTTAAGTCGCACTGGCCAATCGTCAATAGCTACACGAACCTCGTCCGTTAGAAAATTAGCCACAGCTCGAACCAAAGCAGTCTTAAGAGATCCAATGTTGGGGTATCTTTTGTGACAAACCTTGTCCTTTAAAACCGTCCACAATTTGTAATCCAATGGGTTCAAATCTAGACTGCCTGAGGGCCAGTTTCTTGGTAAACTTTGTCCGATGTTTTGACTCCTTGTTCGCAGAAATGCAGGTCTGTGACCCAATCGTAAGAGACACCCCACCAAACCATGACTGAAGCTGGGTGATGACTCTTTTCCACCCTTGGGAACAGTTCAGATGCTTTCTTAGATGACCGCGCATACACTCTATAATTTTGCTTGGTAAATTTTTCCTGAACGGTAAAATTTTTTTCATCGGTGAACAAAATGTTTCTGTGCAAGTTATCAGCGTGCTTTACAAAAAGACGTTTGTATTTTTTAATCCTATTTTTTTAAAGCTGCAGTCAATAAATGTCCGTTACGTTGTTTGAAAGCCCCAAGTCCCAAGTCTTTTTTAATGATTCGACTCATGGACTTTTGCGTGATATTTATCTAACGGGCCATGATTTTCTGTTTTCGGAGCGTCAGTCAACAAAAATTTGCACTTACTTTAAAATTTGATCATTAATTTAACAACATGAATATCTTTTTTCCAAGGCATTTTTCCGAATATTGGAACGGGAAAATTTTGCTCTAGATGATCTAGAGAATACTTGCTTAACTAAATGTTTTCATTCAACCCTAAAAGGGGTTTAATTGCGATTAGTTCTTGTGCGCTTGACCTCCAGTGCACAGTGGGAAAATTACGAAAAAAATTGGAAATAATTCGGCCATTTCGTTTGTAATGGTCCGATTTAAATGAAAATTTACATTGACCTTCTTGAAGTGTTACTGAGCTTAAGTTTTGAATTTCATGCATCTGTGTTTAACAGGTGCTGCACAGTGGGCCCTCAAAGTTGGTCACCTCGAGTTAAAATTTTCTTTTTCAAGCCGCCAAAAGCGTATTTGTAGTCCGATCGTAATAATTTTTTCTTTAGTGAAATCTGCTGGACAAACCCAACCAAAAATGTTATTACAAATTTTTTCATATCTCGTACAATAAAAAAGATATCGGGACTTAAAGTTTTTTTTTCGAAAAATTTGCTTTGGATTTTCTGGGATTATTTTATTTTTGGGAATCAGTTTTAGGTGAATCGGGGAAAATTTAATCCTGGTTTAAAGAAAACACTTTGGTTAATGTTTTAAAAAAAGAATTGTAGCAAGATCACCAATAATATGAAAATGCCAGCTGTTCAAATTCAACTATTGCGAAAAAAGTGGGATTTTGAGTGTTTTACGGCGAAAAGGTACCTTTACTCTTATGTCAATAACTTTAATGTTTCTTAAGTAACATACAAAAAATTTGCATTTATTTCAAAGAAAACTTTATGCTTAATACAAATAATAAGCAATTGTGACCCTAGTCGGTACTTTTCTTGCTCCAGGCGTCTCCAAATATGGGCATTTTTTTCAAAAAAAATTGAGTTTGAGCTCAAATAAAAAAAATCGCCACACTGCTGGCCCAATTTGGTGCTATAAGTCAGTTAACTACATATGTTTTTTAAAATCCCAAGCAAAGAAATTTTGCGGGAGGCCATTTCTAGGACAAAAAAAATGAGTTTTTGTTAAAAAATCCCATTTCTGGGATTTTGTTTTCCCCTGTGTCAAATTTTAGAAAAGTGGCAACTCCAATTTTTTTTTTGAATAAGTTTTTCATTTTGTCACAAAAATATTGATACTACGTAAAAAAATCAGGTTTATATCTCCAACCAGCAAAATTTTACAGTGGTCTGAAATATTGACTTTTTTTGCTACCTTCACAAAAAAAAAAATTTTTTCTCGTTTTTATCAATTATTATTCAACATATTGAGTTAATTGCATTCTTTTTTATAATCTGTTAAAACTAGAGGTAATTACCTTTCCATTGGTATATAAAAAGTATATCCTTTTACCTACACTTATAACAGCACGTGCGCTGGAATAAGACCCCTTTGAGTAAAGTATGAATTTTATAGGTAAGAATACCAATTTTAAAAATTCTCGTACCTATCCATAAATAGCAAAAATATATATTTTTACCATTATTGTTTACCTATTGTGTAAAAACGGAAAATGGGTAGTATTGTATAGTATGGATCTAGGTACCTAAACATTCATTCTTATATGTTTTGGGGGAATACCTGTCCCCTATGTCCGGAATATTGTGCAACATTTTAGGCGAATGTACCTGGGTACTTAAAAATTCATTGTTATAAATGTATTTTTGGGGAATACCTGGTATTTTAGTCAAGTATTAATTGCGGATATTATTGTGATTACCTGTAAGTATTACTCATTGATATAAGAACTGCCGATTTTGTATGGGTTTATCATAACAAATTAATCCGCCATGACGATAACACTCCTTGTTCAAGAACTTGTTGAATTTTTAAAAAACACCAAACTTCGGAAAATGGAGAACAGAGTAGCATATTTAATAGAGTGCATAGAGTCAACATATAGCGAGATAACACAATCTAACGAAAGCAGCAAAGTATTAAATTTTTTGAAAAAATTTGACCGGCTCATGGAGAAGTATCACAGGAATTATTCAAGATTACCAACTGAGTGGCTCGACAGTATAATTGAATTTAAAACTGTCCCTGCTTTAGTGGGTGCTCCTACTAAGGAATACGACGATCTATGTCCAAAGGCAAAGAAACAACGGTTGTCGGCTGAGATGGCAAATCATTCACCTTCAAAGATTTGTGATACATTCAAGGAATTACTGACGGTGGAAAATCGGCCATCTAGCGCAAAAAGAATTGCAGACGTGTTAACGGAAGCATCACCAAGGCGGCTCCAACGCATTGAAAGAAGTATTGCAACACCATGCCCTGGTTTTAGCGAGGAAGAAGCATTAGCTTTAATCATCGAATTGGGATTGAGTAAGAACAAGTACACTCATTTAAGAAGAATGCTGCTTGATAAAGGATGTGACATGTTTCCCGCATACAACCGAATAAAGGAACGAAAAATGGAAATTTTGCCAAACCCAGTGATAATTACAGAAAAGGCCGGCAGCGTTAGTTTGGAACTACTTCTCCAAAATACTGCCAGTAGGATAATAACAACATTGAATGAGGAACAACTAAAAAAAATCAACAACAGCCATCTTCAATTAATATGCAAGTGGGGATGTGATGGTTTGTCAGCACTTTCGGAGCGTATTCATGGCATCTTTGGTTCCTCTGAGGTTAAATTTAGACTCTACCTTACCTTCAACTTCGCGCAGAAAATCAAACCCTACTGAAGCAATATGGCGTAATCCAACACCTGGCTCCAAAATTTATTGCAGACCAATCTCCTTCGTATATCATAAAGAAACGAGTGATTTAACCAAAGCCATCACAGACAAATTAAAAGATGATATTTCGAGATTAGAAGATTTTGCATTTAAATTCGACAGGTATTCTATTACAATATCTTTTAAAATGTTCCTGACAATGGTAGATGGAAAAGCCGCAAACAATATTACAGGAAACAAATCTAGCTGGAAGTGTTTCATTTGCAATAAAAGCAAAGTTAATTTTTCAAACGCTTCGAATAATTCAGTAGTCAATGAAGATACCCTTGAGTTTGGAATAGCACCGTTACATGCTCGAATCAGGTTTCTAGAACACTTTCTAAACCTTGCTTATGACATTAAGTATAAATCTATACCAGGAAATGAAAGGAAAAACATTCGAGCTAACAAAGAAATGCATGAAATGAGAGCAAGTGAAAAAAAAAGAATTCAAGATGCATTTAAACAAGAAACTGGCCTAAATATTTCTAAACCACGCTCGAACTTTGTGAATACAAATGATGGAAACACTGCCAGAAGATTCTTCGCAGACTATAATACAGCTGCAGAAATAACTGGAATCAATAAGGAGTTGAATCGAATGGTTAATATATTGCTTTTAGCTCTGAATTCCAAACAAAAGATTAATTCCGATAAATTTGGAGTTTACGCCGAACGAATTTTAAAAATGCTTGCTGATCTCTATCCCTGGAAAGATCTAACGCCAACTATACACAGAGTCCTGTTCCATGGGAAACAAATAATCGAGTCTCAGCTTCTCCCTATAGGCGAGTTAACTGAAGAACCACAAGAAGCTAGAAATCGAGACTTCAGATATGTTCAACAATTTTCCACAAGAAAATGCTCAAGAATAGCACAAAACGAAGACTTACTTAATAGTTTATTATTATCTTCAGATCCTTTTTTATCCTCCATGAGAAGTAAGTTGACTTCGTACCACGAAATGACGCATGGAGACGAAGAAGAATTTTCTGATTTATTAGATATGCTGGACGTGGAATAAAATCATTTAAGTTTAATGTTTTTTAATTATAAGATTTATTTAAATGTTAATTTATTTAAAAAAAAGTTTTTCAGAAAAAATGAAGTCAATAGCATCTTTTTATTCAAATTTTCTATCTGCAACAATTAAATTACTTTTTTGCGATTGGAAATGTGTAAATTTGATTTTTTTAAATGCAACAACATTGATCTCGCACAAAATGAAATTGCTATTTACCAAAAAAATTAATATTTTACTCAAAGGGGTCTTATTCCAGCGCACGTGCTGTTATAAGTGTAGGTAAAAGGATATACTTTTTATATACCAGTGGAAAGGTAATTACCTCTAGTTTTAACAGATTATAAAAAAGAATGCAATTAACTCAATATGTTGAATAATAATTGATAAAAACGAGAAAAAAATTTTTTTTTGTGAAGGTAGCAAAAAAAGTCAATATTTCAGACCACTGTAAAATTTTGCTGGTTGGAGATATAAACCTGATTTTTTTACGTAGTATCAATATTTTTGTGACAAAATGAAAAACTTATTCAAAAAAAAATTGGAGTTGCCACTTTTCTAAAAATTGACACAGGGGAAAACAAAATCCCAGAAATGGGATTTTTTAACAAAAACTCATTTTTTTTGTCCTAGAAATGGCCTCCCGCAAAATTTCTTTGCTTGGGATTTTAGAAAACATATGTAGTTAACTGACTTATAGCACCAAATTGGGCCAGCAGTATGGCGATTTTTTTTATTTGAGCTCAAACTCAATTTTTTTTGAAAAAAATGCCCATATTTGGAGACGCCTGGAGCAAGAAAAGTACCGACTAGGGTCACAATTGCTTATTATTTGTATTAAGCATAAAGTTTTCTTTGAAATAAATGCAAATTTTTTGTATGTTACTTAAGAAACATTAAAGTTATTGACATAAGAGTAAAGGTACCTTTTCGCCGTAAAACACTCAAAATCCCACTTTTTTCGCAATAGTTGACTTTGAACAGCTGGCATTTTCATATTATTGGTGATTTTGCTACAATTTTTTTTTTAAAACATTAACCAAAGTGTTTTCTTTAAACCAGGATTAAATTTTCCCCGATTCACCTAAAACTGATTCCCAAAAATAAAATAATCCCAGAAAATCCAAAGCAAATTTTTCGAAAAAAAAACTTTAAGTCCCGATATCTTTTTTATTGTACGAGATATGAACAAATTTGTAATAACATTTTTGGTTGGGTTTGTCCAGCAGATTTCACTAAAGAAAAAATTATTACGATCGAACCACAAATACGCTTTTGGCGGCTTGAAAAAGAAAATTTTAACTCGAGGTGACCAACTTTGAGGGCCCACTGTGCAGCACCTGTTAAACACAGATGCATGAAATTCAAAACTTAAGCTCAGTAACACTTCAAGAAGGTCAATGTAAATTTTCATTTAAATCGGACCATTACAAACGAAATGGCCGAATTATTTCCAATTTTTTTCGTAATTTTCCCACTGTGCAGTGGGCTTTTTAACGATTTCTTAGGTATTAGGAATAGGTCTTTCCAACGGAGCCTCGGTCGGCCCCTTCAGCGCGAGATGTCAAAAATAGTCATTGCCAATGTAACCATCGATATTTTAAGCACTGTTTTTGATAATCGAATATTCAGAGGAAATTGTGATGTCAAGTGACTGCCTTGGAGCTGTGATTTGAGCCCTTTAGATTATTTTCTATGGAATGCTATTAAGGATAAATGTTACGCAAAGCATGTAAAGACAATTGAAGCATTGCTTGAAACTTGAAATCGAAGTTGCCATTGACGAGATTCGACCCGAAACAAAGTACTGAAAAATTGAATTGATCGGATGAGGTACTGCCCACCAGTTATAGTAGTTATATGAATGATATTGTGTTTCATTATTAAATGAAAAAATTCAACCTTTCCAATAAAACCACACGCAGAGAAAAGATATGGTTACACTATGGTCACCGCAACAATAATATGTTCTCTCCAATAAAAGCATGTTCGTCGCAACCATAGTATTGTTTTTTGAATTTCATTTTGACAATAGTATGATTGCGACAATATTGCTATTGTTGAAATGTAACAATAGTATTATTGTCAAATTTAGAAATGAAAATATGGTTGTAGCAACCATATAAACATGGTTGGTGCAACAAAAGTATTGTTGTTTAAAATTTACGTTAACAAAAATATGATTACGGCAATCATAGAGTATGTTGTGACTATGAACATAACAAAACACGTTTTGTAGAGCACACATGTATGTGTGTGGGTATGTTTTTTTGATATACAAAAAAACACGTACACACGATACAGTGAATGGATGCTGTCCATTAAAAAAGACAACAACAATCGGAATGTAGTTCGAGGGATTTTTATTGTGTTTACTTTGTTCGGTGAAATACTCTAATAACGACTGGTTCTCGTTTATTTAAAATCTGCCTGCACTTAAATATGTAGCCATTGATCATGGTTTAATCACATTCGTTATTTGGTGTCTACGGATGGTGAAGTAGCATTCACCCCTGCTGGCAACTAAATGTATTTTTGACCGTTGTAATATATATTTTTGTTTCTTGAATGAAATGTTAAATAAAAACATGGCTTCAATTCTGGCTATGAACTAATAGTAATGCAATTTTATTTAATAAAAACAATTTAATAAAAACCTCTATGTTTGAATAACAACAATAACCAATCCTAATAAATAATTTTGGGGATCATAGTATGGATGAGTGTGGATCATACTATGGTTGTGGGGATCATAGTATGGTTGTGTGTGAATCATACTATGGTTGTGAGGATCATACTATGGTTGTATGAGAAACATACTATGGTTGTGAGGATCATACTATGGTTGCGGGGATCATAGTATGGTTATGTGTGAATCATACTATGGTTGTGGGGATCATAGTATGGTTATGTGTGAATCATACTATTGTTGTGAGGATCATAATATTGTTGTGTCACAACCATATACCCAACAATAGTATGATCCTCTTCGAATATTGTCACCCCAACCATACTTTTTTTCTGCGTGCAGAAATTTGAAAAAAATATCAGTACTTTTTTTTACAGCCGATTCAAATTTTAAATGCTAAATCACCCACCCTGTAGAAACATTTGCCATGGAACTTACTTATCATAGCTTAAGCTATAATGACAATATTCTGTCCGCTTATTTTCACACACAACAGAAAATGTGGATGTAATGAAGTTCAAAAGCCTCTACGGGTTCCCTATCAGCCCAAAAGCTGTAATCCTGGGTCATTGATGTATCCCTTAAGCCAAAAATGTACCTCGTCACTAAACTGTTTGAGAGCCTTTTACATAAATTAAAACGTATATTGAATAAGTTTGCCTCAGGTTTTAAAATAGTTTAATCTTGCGAGCCTTTATAAAAATATCCTTTCGTCCGTCCGTTCATCTAAAGCCTCTTATCACACTATAGGTCTCATTTAATTTGGCAGAATACGCTTTTTGTTGTTGTAGGAAATTGGTTCAGATTTAGCTCCCGCGAATAATGTTTCAAGCCACATCTTACATCCAATCTTACGACTGAGTTTTTTGGTTCAAGGAAACGTTATTGAAAATGAAGAAAATCAATTCAGATTTTGATATAGCTACCACACATGTATGCTGATCCGATTTTATACGTTTGGTTCTAAAAGCCACATATTACAGCCAATCTGAATAAAACTTCATATTGTGGCTAATATTGATAATGGCGTATGGTTGTTTTTCGACCAAGGAAGCACGTTATTTTAATTAAAGAAAATCGGTTCAGATTTAGATATGGCTCCCGCATATACTCATATGTTCTTCCGGTTTTTATATTTTTTGCATAAGGAGCCATGTTAGTCTTTTAGGTCAAGAAAGGACAAAGGAATTAAAATTGAAGAAAATCGGTCCAAATTAAGATATATCTTGCACATATACTCGTATGTATAACCGATTTTTCTGTTGTTAGCTGATGCAACATATTACATCCAATCCTGATGAATTTTGGCACAAATTATTTCCTAGTGCTAAGAACGTACGCTTTACATTAATTTAGAAAAATTGGTCCAGTTAAGATATATAAGTAGCTTCTACTTATATGTTTATACAATTTTCCTGTTTAAGGTCTAGAAGTAGCACATTTATCCAATTTTGATGGAATTTGATACAAGTTAATTCGTTGGACCATGGAAAGATGATATTAAAATTGAAAAAAACCAGGTCAGATTTTCTTTTGTTTTTAGCCCTAGAAGCTACATACGAGGGCTGCTATACATATTTCTGGCCTTATAATGAAGAGGTGAAGAGGTCTTGAGCCGGTTAATCCCTGTTCAATGTGTAAAAGCAACAGACACAAATAAAACAAACGAGCAAAACAATGCGAATATTTATCTTCAAAAATGGTTTTATTGTTTCCAAAGTATTCTCCAGCATGATTTATACACTTTTGCATGCGCTCAAACCAATTGTCGAAGCACTTTTTCCACTCCGATTGAGACACCTCCAAAACATGGTTTTTGAACGCTTCAACAGCATCTTCTGGCGGCGAAAATCGTTGACCACGCATTTTTTTCATGTGCGGCAATAAAAAGAAGCCATTGGATGCCAAGTCAGGGCTGTTTGGCGGATGACCCATCAATTCGACGTTTTGGCCGGTCAAAAAGGCGTTGGTTTGAGCCGATGTGCGAGAGCTTCCATTGCCATGGTGCACAATGATTCGTCTTCACTTGTTCGTTTTTGAATTGTTGCTTAAGCAAAACAGTCGCCACATGACCAGTTTTGCCGAAAAAAAGGCAACCATTTGCTTCGAAGTGCTTCTATCACAAACAACTTTCGTTGGATTTGGCTCGTCTTCGAAGACCCACACGGTCGATTGTTTCGGGCTCCTACGCATAGATCCATGATTCGTCACCTATGACGATCTTATAAACTTTTAAAGCACCGCGATCGTACTTTTTAAAAATTTTCTCAATCGACACGAGCCTTTTTTTTGAGCGATTGTCAAATTGTAAGGGATCCAACGAGAACAAACATTTTTTACGGCCAGGTGTTCATGCAATATAGAATGTATGCTGGTGGAAGAAATGCCCAAGGATGCCTCTTTCTCACGGTATATCACATGACGATCTTGCATTATCAGTTCACGCACGGCATCAATGTTCTCTGGCACAACGGCTGTTTTTGGACGACCTTCGTCGAGCGTCGGCCACGATTGAATTCATTAAACCAGGTTTTCACGGTGCTATAGGATGGTGCTTCATCGCCATACAATGATTTAAGTTAATCGATGCAATCTTGTTGTGATAATCAACGTCGAAAGTTGTTAAAAAATGATCGCACGAAAATGTTCACGAGTTAATTCCATTTTTTTTGCCAAGTTGATTTTTTCATGTCACTGTAAACAGCACAAATTATGGTCGTACGTCAAAACGTTCTGAGTACGTTTATGCTAAAAAAAAGGTCAAACTTTCCAATGGAAATGTCAGATTTCGCCAGGCGACACTAAGTGTGTCCTATGCCAAAAATATATATAGCAACACTCGTGGTATTATTTGCAAATTAAAAAATGAAAAAAGGTTGAAGCGACAATATAAACATGCTTGGCGCGACAACAGTATTGTTTTTTGGGGTTTTATGTTAACACGAATATATAATTATAATAATTACGGCAGTCATACTGGATAAATGTAATTTTTCTATATTTGAATATGGATTTTAGAACAATGTTATTATTATAAATCATTTCTCTTAATTTATTTTTTAATAATTTTCATAATTCAAATCTGTTGTTGATAACTTAACCAAATTCTAATTAAAAAGCCGTCATATAGGGTCAATGACATATCCATTAAGCCAAAAGTGTCACTAAACTGTTTGAGAACCTTTGACTAAAATTAAATCGTATATTAAATATGTTGGCTTTAAGTTTTAAAATAGTTTGATCTTACGAGCCTTTGTAAAAAAATCCTTGAGTCCGTCCTTTAAACACACTATAGGTCTCATTAATTAAATTTTGCAGAATAAGTTTTTTGTACCAAGGACACTACTGAAATTAAAGAAAATCGTTTCAGATCTATCTACCACACATACATAAATGTTCACTATATTTGTATGTTTTTAGCTCTAGAAGACACATCTTACATCTAAGCTTACGATTAAGTTTTTTGGTTCAAGGAAACGTTATTAAAATTTAAGAATGTCGAATCAGATTTTGATAAAGCTACCATACATGTATGCTCATCCGATTTTTTATGTTTAGCTCTTGAAGCCACATTTTACATCCAATCTGAATGAAACCTCATATGGCGGCTAATATTGATAATGGCGTATGGTTGTTTTTCGACCAAGAAAGGACGTTATTAAAGATACATAAAATCGGTTCAGATTAAGATATATCTCCCACATATTTTCTTCTGGTTTTTATATTTTTGCTCTAAAAGCCACATATTTTATCCAATCTTGATGAAATTTACTCACGTTAGTTTTTAGGCCTAAGAAGAACATTTTAAAAATTAAAGGAAATCGGTTCTGATTGAGCTATAGCTCCGATTTTCAACCGATTGTCTGTTTTAGCTCTAGAAGCCGCACATTACACTCAACCTTGATGAAAATTGACACAAATTATACCTTGTACTAAGAACGGACATTAATTTGGAAAAATCGGTTCAGATTAAGATATAACTTCCACATATAACATAAATGAACATTGTTTATCCAATTTTCTGTTTTAGCTGTAGAAGCCGCACATCACATCCAACATTGATGCAATTTGACACGAGTTAGTTCGTTGGACTAATGAAAGATGATATTAAAATTGAAGAAGATTTAGATTTAGCTCCCACATATATGTTTATCCGTTTTTAACAGATCGTACAAGAGGTTCCAAACACCTATTTATAGTTGGCTTATCTGAACATACACAAGTTCAGGGCATAATAACTTTAGCTTTTTTTACTTTCTTTTTTAAGCAACTTAAAAAAACTAATTTCTTCTAAGATTGCAGTTTAGAAAAACTACACTTTTTGTATCTCATTAACTTAAACAGTTATCCCAATTAAAAAACGTTGCTATCACAATAGCCATGGAGAATATATTGCAGTACAAAGAACTGTTAAGTTCATAATTTTCGGAGAGCTCAGGTGCCAGAATTCTGTCAAACTTCCCAAAATTTAATTTGCTTTATTTCAAGAGAACACTTCAGCATGCTATCATGTGGCCTCTATAAATTCTATTACCTTTTATGGTCGCGAATCTCTAAGCCGAGCAACGTGTAATAGAAGTCCACAAACTTAAGGCCTTCTTTACTTTGCCAACAGCATGGATGACCTTTAAATGGACAAGTCCCTCTCTACGTTTGTTCCACTTAATAAAACATCCTTGCCTTAGATGCTTTAATTACAATAGCCGTTATTTCTAGTGGCCCAGTAATCCTGCTTGTTTTACTTTTACAATTGTCATGTTTTCCATGTTGACGCTTCGTTTTTATTTTTCTGTGTTCGTAGAACAACATTTCATTTGCAGTCCCAACAACGCCACAGAGCATAGGATGGGAAGATGTACCGAATCTCTCAGATTAGCATTTTTTTCACGACAATGAGAAATAATTGTAAACAAGAGCTGGTAAAATAAGGCTAGAGGGCGGGCTGAATATGTGATACCCTACACCACTCTGATACTCAGAAGACTCGGCGCTCCGGTAGAGAATCTGAGCTGTGTCAAACTTAGGTGGCGGCTTTTGTTGGTGGTAAGTCAGCTTATGTGAGGGCTACATGGAAACATGAAAAGTCCAATCTTCCAGGGTTCTTTATAAGTTATTTACAACACAGTATGCAAAATTTGGGCAAGATCGTATTTTTTTTATTTACATACTTATTTATTGCAAATAACATTACAATAAATTAAGTTGAAGGGCCTGGCATCGAAGGCTATCGGCCGAAAGATCGTATTTAATTTTGACTTCTACAGTGGGTAGCCCTTAAATTTTAGCACGTTTTTTGGTACGTTTATGTGGGGGGCTATTTGAAATTTATGAGCCGATAGTGTCCAACTAATTCAGCAATATATTTTTGTTACCCTTAACGTGTCAAGCTAAATCTGAGGCAAAGCGTTTTTAAATTGTGGTGTCTAGACTAGGAGGACCTTAGATCGGATCGGAATTTTGTGACGGGGCTATTCGAAAGCATGAACAGGTAAGAACCAATATCAATAGAAATTATTATCGGGTGAACTTTTTGCGCGACCTATATGAAAAAAGGAGCCAATATGACATAATTATACTATTTGTGATTACATTTCTCTTTGATTAAATTTCTCTCATAACGCACAACGCTAAATTCGGATTTAAAAGTATAAGTACTTCTTCCACGAACAACTTTTGTTGGATTTGGCTCGTCTTGAAAACCCCATACGGTCGATTGCTTTTTATTTCGGGTTCATATGCATAGATCCATGATTCGTCACCTGTGACAATGTTATTTGAGCGGTAATTTATAATTTTTCAACATCTCTTTGCACCAATCCATACTAGCCTTTTTTGAGCATTCGTCAAATTATGTGGGATCCAACAAGAACAAATTTTTTTCACGGCCAAATGAACATGCAGAATCCTATTGAGGCTTGTCATACTAATGCCTAAGGATGGCCCAATCTCTCGGTACGTCACATGTTGATCTTGCTTAATCAGTTCATGCACAGCATCGATGGTTTTTGGCAAAGTGAACGAAGTTAGACGTCCTTCACGAAATTCATCCTGAAGCGAACGGCGTCCGATACTGAACTCTTGGTACCAGCGATTAACAGTGATTTGTGATGGTGCTTCGCCAAAAGTCCAAACAAGTTGATTTAAACACTCTTGTCTCGATAACCCACGCCGAAAAAATCATCGCACGAAAATGTCCATGGGATAATTCCATTTATTGACTTAGATGAATTTTTCAACACACTGTAAACAAAACAATTCGCCTTCAAATGACAAAACATTCTGGGTGAAGTTATGCTAAAAAATGTCAAAGTTTCCAATGAAAGTTCCAGTTTGCATCTGGGAACACTAAGTAGTATTGTCAAAACCCAAAATATAAATAGCAACCCTCGTATATGAAAGTAAGAGCAGAAAATGTCCAATTAATTCAGCATTATATATTTGTCACACTTAAGCAAAATGGATTACAATTTTTATGTTAGACCAGCAGGATTTGAAATTGGATTAGAGTTTTGTGATGAGGCTATTTGAAAGCAACAGAAATTATTACTGGCCACTTATAAAGAACCATCCAAATTTAAGCAGTGCATTCAAATTATGGCCTCTAGAGCGACAGGACCCTAAATCGGGAGAACTTTTTGCGCAACCTTTAAAAAAAGGAGCCAATATGGCATAATTACGTATATTTTACAGCAGCAGCGCCTGTATTCGTAAAGGCCCTTTGCATGTGGTCCATTGAAAACATAGACCAGTTTAGTTTAATTTTACCAGAATTGGTCAGAAGTCGTTAGTAATGCACTAAGCTAAATTTAAGCAATAACGAAAGCAAACTGTGACTAGTAAAGCGAAAGGATCTCTAATTGTGAGCGACATTTGCATGGTGGCAATAAAAAAACAGGGAACGTTTCGGGATACTTATTGGTAGCTACTGGCGTATAATGCCAAATTTGAGCAAGGTCGTACTTAGTTTATTGCTTGCTTATTGGTAGCTACTAGCGTATAATGCTAAATTTGAGCAAGATCGTACTTAGTTTATTGCTTCTAGAGCTGCAGGACATTAATTCAAGAGGTTTCTTATGCAAGACTTTAAAAAAAATGTTCCGATATTGTAAAATTTTACCTAAACTCAATATTCTCTGAAAAAGTTAATGAGAATCCGTTTTATAATCACGAAGTTCCTTTGTTATATATAACCGATGGATAGTTTGTAAGTTCGGGAGCTAATTTTCGGCGACTATTATCCTATGGTTCGAGGCCTTTAATTAACCTTTTCAGCCAATTCGTAGAATGACTTATTTAGATTTTTCAGAAAGTTACATTGTTTTTGACTATCCATATGTCAATTCTTGAAGGGAGTCGGTTTTGCACTCCTAGGGCCCGTAGATACGGACCTAGAATTTAGACGAATCATTAAAGAAAATTCATATTTCGATTAATAAAAAAATTTTACTTTTTCTGAAATTTCATGTTTAAAGGTCGTATTTAGCGGCGTCTAAGGTATCTTATAACCATTGGTCAAGGCAACAAATTAAGTCAAATCAGAAAATAAATACTCTTATTATGTTCGGATTTGGGAGGAAATTTAATGTTTTTTAAAACCCATAAGTCCATTGTTGAATGGCATTGATTTCGGGCCCCAACTGGTCCATCCAAATAACTTTCTAGTCCGATATCTTAAATAAAGGTGCATATTCGCATTTGTGATTAAATTAACTTAAATTTACAGTTGGGTCATCGTCTCGGGCATACGTTTTGTCAATAAAGTTACATCCCAAAACTTGATTTTTGGCATAATAGTTGTTGCCAATTTGGCTCATGTTTTTGAGTTATCGTGTCGTACATTTTTTGGTTTAGAGTGGATATTAGAACTTTTTTGATACTTTGAGACGCCAATAACTCGGAACGGAATAGTGATTTAGTGTCTTAAGCTAAGTTGCAGCTATTGCTTGAAGAAAGTAAAGGAAAACAAACTTACCCAAAAAGCGCATCTAATGTTTTAAAATCACAAATTCCCACTTTTCTTCAATGCCAACTAGTCCCGTACCAAGTTCTGGTTCTGATAATGATGATTAGAATACCTAGAATAGAATGAGATTACTATAGACGTCAAATTCAAAGCATTTCAACAATAAACATATTTATATCTCTTTTTTGTATATACATTACAACTATAAACTCTCTATAATTATTACTTTACGAGTAAAATAAATCAAAAACATTTGTTTAATTTAAAATAAGGTTGAAAATAAAAACAACATTTTTGCGGAAGTTCAGACATGAAAGTGAAAAATGGGCATTTTTGTGATATTGCGGCAGTAGATGCTTTTTTCGGGTAAGATTGTTTTGCATTTTTCCCATTTAAAAGCTATAACTTTTCTTAGCCTGCTCATTAAACATACAATTTTAATTGCAGCAATTCTTTGCGATTCTAGAACTTGCCACTTGCATTTTAACATGCAATTCGTCAGCGTTTGAGTTGCTGAAATTTTTGTTTTTTTTTTTTTTGCAAAGCGTACTATGCCAAAAATCATGTTTGGGGGTGTACTTATACTTACTTTAATCCGCCATTAAGAAAACTTCTGCCCGAAAAAGTGTGTTGCAGTGTGTTTTGGACCCTTAGGGGCCCATACCCAATGTTGACCCAATGTTCAAGTCAATTTTTCCGGCATAAAATGATAAAATTGTGTACGACTTTCAAGCAAGTGGATTTACAAATTAATTACTTAAGTTGGATAGTGGAAATTTCAAATAAAAGTCATGATTGTTTTCTAGTCGCTCAAGGAACATCTTTTTCCTCTTTTGTCCGTTTTGTCTATTTTCAATACTAATGATCTTCAACTATGGGGCATATATCTAATAAATGGGAATACTCAAGTTTCTTTCGTTTGGGCTGAATCGTGCTATCAACAGACGGACACAGCTAAATTGTCTTAACAATTTATGAGGATCAATTATAATTATACTTTACTCGCAGTTAAGCCTCTCGATGTTTCGTGGTGTTGTAATACGTCTCTCAGACCCCTTCGTGCAAGTGACACATTTCCTGATGTTCTCAATGAAGATACCCAATTTGCAATTGATTGCCGTCCAGGAACATGACCGCGCGTACGAATAGCGAAACGTAAACGAAAAGCAAGCTGCACTGCAATGATCGAGTGTGTATTTGAAAAATACACATCAACACAAAATGACCTCTCCTCACGTGTCCATGATGGCAACTGAAAGGCAGACGGATACATATCTCCCGTCAGATAATAAATGGGGGCTCAATCTAAAGGTATGTTTTCAAAATAAAAAAATTCAAAAAGTCAAATAAAATGTGGAATATTTGTGGTTCTTTCGAAAGGACATTTTATGCCAATTATTTTTTTTAATATAATTTCCCTTAAATGTTAGCCGCAACTACGCATCAGGGTATCCATTCTGGGGATCCCATTTTGGACACGCATAATGTTGGCTTCCAAAACCTGATTCCTACCTGGTTTGTTAGCATTGAATTTGGACTTCGCTCGATCTAGGCGGCCAACTCACTTGTCCAAGACGTGAAATTAGCTACTTTTCGAAATGACCTCTCAATAGATCCATTGTTTGAGCAGCTGTATGGCAAGTGGCACCGTCCTGTTGAAACCAAGTGTCGTCAAGATTACGGGCTTCAATTTCAGGTAGAAAAAGTTTGATATCATGGCGCAATAGCGAGCACCATTCACGATTACGTTACGGCCATCATAATTTTTGAAAAAATATGCACTCATATAAACCACCAGCTTATAAACCGCACCAAACCGTGGTTTTCTCTGGGTATAATGGACCTCGTATGGTTGCTCTTCAGCCATATTTGTTTATTGACGTTGTCGTTGAGCCAGCAATGTGCCTCATCATTAAACAAAATTGTGGTCGAAAACAGTTTCTTACCGAACGCTCTTTTCCATTGTACAGTTGCACAACTTTGAGACGTTGTTTCGGAATAAGTCTTTCCATGATGAAATGGCAAACAATACAGAAAAGGAAAAAAATAAAGTTGAACACAACTCACACGAAATCTGTGAAAAAAGGCTATTGAAAAAAATACCTTAAGATGGAACACCCTATAGAAGCCACGCACACTCTCCACTCTCTTCGACCAACAGTGCCGCCATAGCCTGCAGTGCAAAAATGCAAAATACCGCGCTCCACCCTGTATTAAGCAAGTAGCCTATGCTCAACGAATTTTTGTTTCCAAAAGTTCAAGAGAATTACATGGACATTTAGTTTCAACAAGACGGGGGCACAGTTTTTTGTAAATACTCGTAATTCAAGACTGCTGCTAGAAATCAGGTCTTAATTTCATGAGCAAATTAACTTTATAAAAATTTTTTGTTTTGTGAATTTGGTCCAAATCAGTCTGTAATACAATATTAATCGGTCTGTAGTACAACACTGTGGAACAAATTCAGGTTAGAAAAAGTTAGTTCGATTCTGATAGTGAGGGGTGAAAATATAGGCTAAATTAGAAGACCCGTTTCGCGACGTTTGTTTATGTTAGTTCGATTTATTTTAATCGACCTTCGAACTTTGCAGTCAAATGCCGATTTTCAGCATATTGTTTATATGGTTTTTTTTGGCTATAACTCGTCAACTACTTGATATTTTAAAATCTGTAAAAGCCGAATTATTGCTAGAAACCAGTCCATCAATTAAAATTTTTTAAAAAAAATTATTTAGAAAATTTTTGTGGTGCTTATGAAGCAAAATGTTGGAAAAATTATTTTTTTTCATGCTTTTTGAAAATATTTTCCACAAAACTAAGTCTTTCTGCTTTCTGTTTGATTTACAATATGCTTCTCAGTTTCTTCAATAAATTTCATTTGGAAAGAAAACAATCATAATACAAAACTTGCGTTTTCCAGCTTAATATTCATTTACTTCCTATTTTTTATGTATCAATTTTGTTCAGTGTTGGTTTTGAAGAAACATTGAAAAAGAGGTAGAAGTAATTAAAAAAGGAAGTTCCAAGAATTAGGAAGAAGTAAAACAACTTTTTTGTTTTCAACCACCGCGCAGGTAGCGTTTTTTTATTTCGTACAAGCGAATTAATTTAAAAAAAAGATTCAGTTAAGACTCGAAACTCAGCCGAAGCTGATGTCTTTTAATTTTCGCTCGGTCGTGAAAAAACACGATATTAATTTTTTGGTACTTATTTCATTTTGTGAATGATTTAAGTTAATTTCATCGGTGTCATAAAAATAAAAAAAAATATTGAACTTATATAATACTTATATATATTGTATAGGTATTAAAAATGTCGGAACCAAAATGTTAAATGGACCATTTTTGCAATGATTGTGGGCGTACCATAGCAAGCGATGAAAAATGTGGCAATGCGAGTGCAATCGGAGCAAACCTTCCAAATAGTAACATATTGTCCAATTTATGTGGCAATTGCTTGAGGGAATTACATAATAGTTCGAAATTGATCGGTGTTAAAACCTTGGGGTCTACTTTCTTTTGTTTTGGGTGTAAAAAACATCAGCGCTAACTAACAACAACCTGTACCACTAGGTTAAAGGGTATAAATATTAATCGATTTTTATATATTTGTATGCATCTAAACTGATGTATAGTTGATAGCGAATTATTCTTTGGCAATTATAAGTTGGCAGCGATCTTTTCTGTAGAATTTTTTAAAAAAACAGACTTCAAATAAGCCGCGGCGGTGGATAATAGGCTGTATCAAGCTGGTTTAGTTATAGTCCACTTACGGAACACCCTCAGATCATATAGATCGATGTAAACTGAATTTCCAAAGTATTGACCAATGTACATCTTTGTCGCTAATGCCATTAAAGTACCCTTCACCATGGACCAATATAACTTGTTTCGGGGAAAATATGTTGTTTGTGAGAAAAGAACACTAGCTGAGACTCCAACAGCTCTAAGGGCAAACTATATTCAAAAAATATGTTGCTGCTATTTGATACATCTTCCTCTATACCTATTGTCTTATCTCTAAATAGAAAAGGTCAGTTTTTGTTGTGTTTGTCGGTTTTTTTGTCATTTCTAAAATTCTTGCAATAATTAAATTTTTTCCACTATCAGCACCCACAGTTTCGTTTACAGACTCACAGATAAACAATGGGTAACTGAATGTAACAAATGCTAAACCACCAGAAAAAAGGAATCGAAAAATGTTAACAATTTCTGTTCTGTATGTGAGGGTGGGACTGGAAGTGAGGGAAACATAATTACGGTGTAGCATACCTATCGGCTATGGTGTAACACTTTAGTAGAGCAAAAAACTCTACTCATATACATACAAATTGGAGTATATTTCTGAAAAGACCAGGTTAGTTTTTAATGATTGGTCCTTAACTATGGAATTAATCCAAAGATTTTAGTTGTTACACCTTACATCACACTGTGGTTAATTATATTATGAAATAGTGCTGAATGGTTTTAAGATCTTATTTATAATAATTTAATGTATAAAGAGAGATTTGTAATCAATTCTGGTAAAATTTGATCGTATCGGCCCATATTGTGTAATAGCGTCTATATACGAGTATAAGCCATTACTGATTTGAGGTAATGCCACCCCACAAGCCACATTTTACAACTTATCTCGTTTACAGTTTGTATAGTGCATTAGATATGATACACATTTAATCATGGTAGTATTGAATATATCGGTCTACGTTATTTTATAGCCCTCGCCAAGTGATGAACTTTCGCTTTTGACGTTATATTGTACTTAGTAGGGACATAAAAACTGTTACACACGTTTTAAGCTGTAAAATTAAAAGTACTGAATGTTCTTGGACCAAATATTTTGATTATAAGTATATTTATTGATGTATATTGTATCCAAAAAGAATCTAATTATTCGAAATGTCCGACTTTTGCCTGTACACACGCCTTAAGTTTGTGCAGCTATTGACGATTGGCCAGTCAATAGCTGCACAAACCTCGTCCATTGGAAAATTGGTCACAGCTCGAACCAATGCAGTCTTAAGAGATCCAATGTTGGGGTATCTTTTGTGACAAACCTTGTCCTCTAAAACCGTCCACAATTTGTAATCCAATGGGTTCAAATCTGGACTACCTGAGGGGCATTCATTCTTCAGAGAAAATGAACGCTGGCAAATTGTTTCGAAGCCAGGCCTGGGACGCTTTAGCCTTATGGGCCGGCGCAGAATTCTGCTGGAACGTCAAAAAGGGTATTGTTAAGAGGCTTCACAACAGCTCCCAAAACCGTTTCTTGGTAACCTTTGGCCGATGTTTTGACTCCTTGTTCGCAGAAATGCAGGTCAGTGACCCCATCGTAAGAGACACCCCACCAAATCATGACTGAAGCTGGGTGGTGACCCTTTTCCACCCATATGACATTAACGGGGTATGTTCAGTTCTACTATTGAAATGGGTGTGTTCAATGTTGTAACAGTATTTATGTCCCTACTAAGTATATACAAGTATGTATATTATTTGCATAAATCTGATCAAATAGGTCAATCTTTTTATATAGCCCCCATTCACACAAAAGGCTCGCCGTTCTAGCTCTCAGAGGGATGATTGAAAATAAGAGATAAACTCTAGAATTTTTAAGAATTCAACAGAGAATATCAAAATAAATAAATACCAAAATAAGTTTTGCTGTGATTTTTACTTTTATTTATTTTTTATTATTAAATGGTTACGTGATGTCCAGTTTTTTAATAGTAGTACGAAATTAAGGCGAATGAAATGTAATACTTATTGTGAGTAAAACTAAGACAAAATTATTATACATAAAATTATACATAACACAACAGTTTTTGTGGACAGGATTTAAAAATTAACATCCCCTGAAGAAGCTAGAAAATAGCTAACGAAACGTTGGAAAACATGGAATAAAAACGACGACATAAATAAAAGAAATACCCATCTGGTCAAAGAGGAATAAAAGAACTTACTATTTCCTTAAAACAAGAGAAAAACGACATTTGTTTCGGACTGGACGAAGTTTACATACTTTCCAAAACAATAATTATATTTATGGTCCATATGGCAGTATTATGGGCCCCTCACGTCATTCAGACCGATACTGTTTTCTGTAAACTCTTAAAAAACCATTTTGGATTCGAAATGAAATTGATTTCAATTTTATGATTGGTTGCTTTACAATTGGTTGCTTATGTTTAATTTAATATTAATATCCCTACAGTGGACGATTCTATGGGTACCAGGGGCCCATAAGTCGTATCCCAAATCTCAGTTAAACTAAAAAAAATAAATCCATACATGGGTTCTAAGAGAAATTTGTTTAAATTGGAGAACCCGTTTGTTTTTACTTAATCGACCTTTCTAAGGTCCCTATGATCCATTCGTTCGAGCAAATCCTGAAAACGCATTTATATTCCAATAATAAACTGATTATATATATTTGATTCTATTATTTTATTTATTATTTCTTATATGTTTGTTATACCCTGTTTCCACTACGCTTGCATCCACATCCACATCCAAAAATCAACGAACGCGCGTTAAAGCGTATACAAAAAGCATAGGCAGGTAAGTATGGGAAAAAGTTGCGTTCATATTGGACGCGACTTTCGATAAGTTGCGTTTACTATAAATTCGACTATTTTTGCAATCGAAACCCACCCATACCTGTTAATGGCAACACTGCAAATTGCCCATCCCTACTAAAACAGCTGTTTATCAGCATAAACATTAATAAAAAAAAAGCCGCGAAAATGGAGAAAACAAAAGGTAAGTTTATATTTGGAATTAATTGTAAAAGTTTTCTATTATTTTAGGTGTGCCAAAAGCAGAATGGACAACAGAAGCTACGTCCTGTCTCATCGATTTGTGGGAAGAACATATTGATGACCTGAGAGGTGTCCGTAAAAACTCCCATGTTTTTAAAGAGATGGCCGACAAATTGGGAATGCCTGGGCTGACTGCTGTTGAGGTCAAGAATAAAGTAGAAAACTTGACGAAGAAATACAGGTAAGTTTGTGGCTTCACCAAAGTATACTTAAAATTCTCCAATTTAATTGAAACTTTGTGTGTAGATAAAACTGTTCATGCCGAATTCATGAAACAATAATTTTGGCCCGGTCACCCATATTTCCCCAAACTGCACAATATGGGTATGATTGGAAAGCTTATTAAAATGCCTTTCAAGCGGCATACAATTTTAAAATCCATGAATCCATTGTGGAGCGGTAGGTGTTTTTCTGATTTTTTAGATGGAATTTTCAAGGAAAACCCCTGAAAATCAAAAAATTGCCGTATGTGTTAATAAATGTTTTGTTTAAATGTTTCCACATAGGATAAAGCGCATACATTAAGCTTTAATCGTAGCCGGTGTTGCTCTATAGGAGAAAGTCTTTAAGCCCGGCCGATGGCCGGCCGCACGGGACGAGCTTTTTGCTGAGGGATTATGGGCAGTCAGCGTAGCCGGTGTTGCTTATAAATTATCGCGTAATACCATAACGTTCCTATTAAATAAAAGTTAAAAACAATTACTTGAAATCAATGAATCAGCTGTTTGGATGTGAACGCGGATGCAAAACACAATGGAAACACCATGCGTTCAGTTTCGATAAATCGTTAACGCGATAACCAAACGCAGGCTAATGGAAACAGCATATTAGGGCCATTTGAACCTATGTTTAGGCGACAAGAGTCCTTTGGTTTCCCTATTGGATGAGTTAAGTGAAATTACTCACCCAAAATAATCAAGAAATGTTGAACAAATACTAAAAAAAGTGTATTTTTCCGAAGATTCTTAAAATCCTTTTTCCCCTTCAAGGCCGATTTCTTTTATTTTTAATTTCAATCATTATTATAAGGACATAGCAAGATGTACTTCGAATTTTTAAACGATCAATAATATGTATATATGCAGTAGACTCTCGGATCAGTATTTCCAGGTGTTGCAAACACTTCATATATAGTGTAGCTTTTAAAAAGCTAAAACTCATAACACAGTACATTGCCAAGTCGTTTGCGCAAGACCTAGTCACCAGCGTAGGCCAATCCCGCGACTGCCGGTTCTATGTACCGGATTGACCCGGAACTCTTCGGCCAGGGGCAGTCACCTCAACAATATATGTTTTTTGTTCGTCCATTTTTTCGTCGTGGGAGCAGCACTTCCCGGAATGCCTGCTACGAATACTACTGGTCCGAGCCGGGATCGAACAAAACCCCGGACCTTGGATCTGCTCGGTTTGTCAGAACCGAATACACCATCGTGCTACGACTGTAAGGTGTAATCGTTGCATGGAGTGGGTGCACTTCAGGAGCTGTTCAGGTCTGAACCACATCAGGGAGTATAGCGAAGCAGACTTTGTTGCCTCATGCTGTATCAACGATGTTAGCAGTGGGTCTCTGGATTTGGTGTTATCATCGTCGTCTGCATTTTCGTCGTCGTCGTCATCATCATCTAACTACGAGACTCCCCCGCAGTCGCCCTCGCAACGCCATCAACACATACAGCATCTTACACCACAGATTGCTGTTGCCACTCCTGACAGTGCATCAATCTTGCAATTTAATTGTAATGGCCTACGCAACAAAATCAGTGAGGTCATAGAATTTATGAATCGGAGAAACATCATGGTCGCCGAGATCCAAGAAACTAAGCTGAATGCCAGTTGCAGCCTGCACAGTTGTGACGGATACAACGTGCTACGTAAGGATCGCACCAGAAGTGGAGGTGGGGGACTTGCTTTCCTGTTACACCATTCTGTGCAGTACAGACCTATTTCGCCTGAGCTTGCCTCTAGAGACCCATACATGGAATGTATGGGGGTAGCAGTCAAGTCTGGAACTGCCGAAATAGAGCTGTACAACGTATACATCCCGCCGGTTGGTAGCTGTGCCCCGCGTTATCTGCCAGACATTAGCAATTTGCTACAAGGCAATAACCGCTTGGTCCTAGGAGACTTTAATGCTCACCACGAACTGTGGCATTCTCTCCTAGACAACGACCAGAGGGGCATAGCTTTGGCAGAGCAAATTGATAGCTCTACGTTCTGCACAGTGAATGAGGACGCCCCCACGCGGATTATGGGCGATTGCCATAGCTCGCCAGACATCACTTTGGCATGGCCTGGCCTGATCAACGACGTCACCTGGCAACCCGTCATCTCACTAGGATCGGACCACCTTCCCATAATTCTCTCCATTAATAGACCACCCGATTTCATAACCTCTGAACGCCGTACGTTTCTCAATCAAAAAAAGGCTGATTGGGAGGCCTTCAGAGAAGCCACCAACCGCAGCTTTAATAATCTAGCTATTCCGTCGGACGTTCGGGTAGCCGAGAAAAAGTTCCGGGCCACCATTAGCGCAGCAGCCGCTCGCCATATCCCTGCTGGTCGAATACCCGAAGTACGACCAAACTTTCCAGCAGAGGCAGCGGGACTCGCAGACGAGCGTGATGACATTCGTCGCTCCAACCCTACTGACCCTAGAATTAGGGATCTCAACTCCGAGATCAGTAGGTTGGTCAACGAATATAAGCGGAACAAATGGCTAGCCCACTTAAAGCAGTGCAACTTGAGTTCCGGAATTGGTAAGTTGTGGACAACGGTCAAATCACTCTCTAACCCTGTAAGGAAGGATGATCGGACAGCTGTCACGTTCGGTGATAGAACAGTGACAGATCCGAAGCGGTGCGCGTGTTATTTTAACCGGCTTTTTATTGAGCACCCAGAGAGTGATAAGGCGAAAAGGAGAGTATTGCGTCGTATCCGCGCTCTCCGAGTCGAAGAGGCACCACCACAGTTTACCGTTGTCGAAGTTGCCCATGTCATCCGCAGCGCAAAGTCATCAAAGGCGCTGGGTCCGGACGGAATCTCAATGCTGATGTTAAAGCACTTGGATACTCCGGGAGTAGAGTACATGACCAAAGTGCTCAATCTGTCGCTAGCCACTCACGAAGTTCCCGATGCCTGGAAAATGGGCAGAGTGGTCCCGCTACTGAAGCCAGGCAAAGACGCAAGTAAAGGAGATTCGTACAGGCCGATCTCCTTGCTTTCTCCAGTAGCAAAGACACTTGAAGCACTGCTCCTCCCCAGCCTGATCGAACACTTTCCTAGTGCTGATCATCAGCATGGATTCCGCAAGCAGCACAGCACAACAACTGCTTTACACGCCATCACCACACGTATAAGTCGCGGCCTTAACCAGAACAAGCCTAACGACAGGACGGTCCTCGTGGCTCTTGACCTCACAAAAGCCTTCGACACGGTCAATCATGCCACTCTGTTCGAGGACATGGAAGAAACGTCCCTTCCGCCCAGTTTGAAACGTTGGGTCGTAAACTATATGTGTGGGCGCCAGTCATATGTAGAATTTAGAGACAGAAAGTCGAAGCCCCGTAGAGTTAAACAAGGAGTTCCCCAGGGTGGAGTTTTATCCCCGGCTCTGTTTAACCTCTACCTCTCTAAAATTCCTGCACCACCAGACGGCGTTGAAATTGTGTCGTACGCTGACGATTGCTCAAATCTGGCGTCAGGACCTAAAGTGGATGACATTTGCGAGAAAATCAACTATTACCTCACTGACTTAGCACGTTTCTTCACTGCGAGGAATATGAAAATATCCGCCTCCAAATCATCAGCCACACTGTTTACTGCTTGGACCGCAGAGGTGCGGTTGTCACTCAATGTGAAAGTCGATGACGTCAACATCCCGACCACCAACTACCCCAAAATCCTTGGGGTCACATTGGACAGCCTTTTTAGATCCTCTGCACATGCTACAGCTATCTGCGATAAACTCAAAAGTAGGAACAAGGTCCTCAAGTCACTTGCCGGCAGTACTTGGGGAGCCGACAAAGAAACCTTGTTGACCTCTTACAAAGCGATAGGTCGGTCTGTAGCAAACTACGCAGCACCTGTATGGTCGGCGAACGTGAGTACGACGCAGTGGAAGAAAATTCAGACATGCCAGAATGCCGCCCTTAGAACATCAACAGGGTGTCTTCTTATATCCTCTGAGGACCATCTACATGAGGAGACGAAGGTCCTTACCGTGCGCAGACACAATTTCCTGTTGTCTAAGCAATACCTACTAGGGTGTTTTCGCAGCAGTCATCCTAACCACCATCTCTTGAACAGGATGCCTCCACCCAGGCAGATCAGGTACGATCTTCATGATCTAGAGAGAGAGGTCCAGCGGTATAAGAGAGAACCTTTAGATCATCGAAACTATCAGGCAGGTTTGAACAGCATTCACGCCGATGATGTCGCAGCAGCAGTATCCAGCTACCGTGTGAATGCAGTTCTAGGGGAACATCCCCCGGAGATTTCATCTGAGGAGAAGGTACTACCTCGGCAGACGCGCGTGGTTCTGGCGCAGCTGAGATCCGGATGGTGCAGCCGCCTCAATTCTTACTGGGCACGAATTGATGCTAACGTTCCGGACATCTGTCCCGCCTGCCATGAGGGACCACATGATGTACTGCACCTCTTCAATTGTCCGGCCAAGCCCACTCAGCTGACCCCCAGGTCTCTGTGGACGCATCCAGTTCAAATGGCGCGTTTCCTTCACCTGGATATCGAAGCAGATCCCCCATAGACGAACAAGACTTCAAAATAAATATATTGTTGTTACAACAACAACCAGCGTAGGCGCAGCGTATTGTTTTACACAATGAGACTTTAGACAAGTTATACCAATAAAAAAATTTGGCGATAACGTCCAAAACCCAAGAAAATCGAATTCAAGCGACCATCCGACCAAATCTTAAAATTTTAAATCCATCGTACCAAATTTAGTCGTTGAAGACCAAAACGGCAACGCTGTTCACCTCTTAAATGCCGGCGACTTTGCTAGTAAGAAATTTAAATCTGCGCCATATAAAAAATTCTCTATTACTCGTAAATGCATTAGCAGTGTTGTGGGAATTATTTCGGAGCCGGTGTAGGTGCCGGTCAGTGAATATAAATATTAAATCGTGTACAGCTTACAGATTTGAGAGAAGTTTCGCCTTGTTCCCCAATGAATGTTGTGGGAATTTATTAAATACGGTGACCTTTGGTGAAATTATACTTTCTATTTTTTCATATAGGAGTCATTCCATGCCAAACGGAACGCATTTTTTACATCACAAGCTTGGATTGCTTAACTAGTTTGTGTATGCATTCTTCTCTTAAAAATATTATATACGTGTTTCAAGAAAAAAAATTTAAAATTTTTTTTTAAATGTTATGACCAATTGAACTTTGGTGAAATGAAGATTTTATCAAAGAGGTGTGTTCATTCAGTCGCATGTAACTCCGGAAATACTTGACCGATTTTACTCTGCTATACCTTGTTTTGAAGGTAATTTTAAGCACTTCTAAAATAACGAAACGGTATGGCATAACGCCATAGAATTTTTTAAGTTTGTATCATTTTAATCCTTTTATTTCGATTTTGAAAATGATTACATCTTTTTTTATTTTTGAAATTTTGCAGGCGTATTCTTACAGGTCTGTTTTACCGACTGTGTAAGTTTTAAAGTGGTGAAATAATGCGTTCTATTTTTAAAAAATTTTTTTTACCTTATACCTTTTTCACTTCCATGAATATAGAAAATATAATATAGAAAAAAAATATTTTTTAATACTTTATTGACACAAGATATAACAACAACAAAAAAACAAAGAAAAAAAGAAATAAAAACATGATACAATAGCCGTGCACGTATTCCAGGAGGGGCTTGTAAATTTTTTAAAGAAAACCTTAGGACCTGTAAGTAAAATATTTTACTTTTCTGATGGCGCAAGCGCACAATACAAAAACAAGAAAAACTTTTTAAATCTGACGTTCCACGTAGAAGATTTTGGAATACCAGCGGAATGGCATTTTTTTGCAACGTCTCATGGCAAATGGCCCTGCGATGGTCTGGGAGGAACAGTCAAAAGACTAGCAGCACGTGCAAGCTTGTCCAGCCTCATAAATCCCATTAATAGTGCCGTCAAATTTTATGATTGGGTGAATAAAAACGTGAAGAATATTCATACAGAATTCTTCAATAACTATCAATATCAAGATAGGGCGAAACACCTGAAGGAGCGTTTTGAAAAAGCGAAAACAATTTCTGGAACTCTTGGCTACCATGCATTCATTCCACAACCCGATAAAATAATGAAAGTCCAGACAACATCATCTTCTGAGCAGTACTGTATGAAGATGGTATACAAGGCATAACATTTATTTCATTACTCATTTTTTTATTTCTTTTTTTCTTTGTTTTTTTGTTGTTGTTATATCTTGTGTCAATAAACTATTAAAAAGTATTTTTTTTCTATATTATATTTTCTATATTCATGGAAGTGAAAAAGGTATAAGGTAAAAAAAAAATTTTAAAAATAGAACGCATTATTTCACCACTTTAAAACTTACACAGTCGGTAAAACAGACCTGTAAGAATACGCCTGCAAAATTTCAAAAATAAAAAAATATGTAATCATTTTCAAAGTCGAAATAAAAGGATTAAAATGATACAAACTTAAAAAATTCTATGGCGTTATGCCATACCGTTTCGTTATTTTAGAAGTGCTTAAAATTACCTTCAAAATAAGGTATAGCAGAGTAAAATCGGTCAAGTATTTCCGGAGTTACATGCGACTGAATGAACACACCTCCTTGATAAAATCTCCATTTTACCAAAGTTCAATTGGTCATAACTTTTGAAAAAAAAAATTATATTTTTTTTTTCTAATCGCGGATTAAATAGAATTGCTAGAGGACCAAATCTGCAAATTTTCATAAAAATCGGAATCATTGCGTTAAATTTTTGCCCAAAATCGTACCGTTTGGCATGGAATGACTCATAGGCTCTATTAAACTGGGCTCACCAGATTTGAGGTCCAGCCACTCAACAAGTCACAAATTAAATTAGATATTTAAAAAATTCCATACAGAAGCAATAGTCTTCGATATACTACAGCGGTGTAGGATATTATACACACAGAGAAAAATTAGCTGGAAATCTGTTGGAAGTACAATGATTCGGTTGCAAAAGAAGAATTTCGGTTTTTTTTTTTTTTTTTTTTTTTTTTTTAAAGCGTTTATTTATTTGTATGGTATATAATAGATTCTATAAATAAACAAATAGATTTAACATTTTGAATAATTCACTTATAAATACATAGTCTCAAACACGAGCTCTCAAGTATACATACATATTTTAAGTACATTGTACAGTAAAGATGTCTTTTCAGAATTATTATAATTAAAGAATATATATGTAATATACAATGATCAGTTGAATGGTAATGAAAATATTTAGAAAAAACATTACCTTTTCTATAGATTTATTTATATAAAAAAGATGTCAAGAGTAAAAAAAAGAAGAAGAAATAATGATTTTAAAGTTTAATCCACCAATATTTATTTAGATCGATATTTCTCGTTTCATATTCATCCTTTGACGGGATACTGGTGTCATATCGAATCTCATTGTTGAGAACTAAATTGCCATCAACAGCTTTATTAGTTGCTCTTCTATAAAGATGATAGAAGATAGGAATGCCTTGGTTGTTTTGGATAAATCCATTATTATCAAGGTAAAGAAATGCCTCAGGTGGAACAAACCCAGTTGATAAGGTTTTACATATATATTCTTCGTTTACATAGAATGGTGCCATGATTAGATTATTTGTTGTGCAGTCTAAACATTTAACTATATGATTTCTAATTATCTTTATTATTGCATTGTCAATCCTATTTGTTTGCGAGGAGTTGTACAGCAATTTGTTTGAGATGTATTTAGTATAGTTACTATTTGGAGACCTATATAGTTGAGTACATGCTCTTAAGCACTTTCTTTCAAATATTCTGACTTTTTCCATGTATGATGGTGAAATATTAAACCAGGTAGGACAACTGTATGTTATTATAGGACGTACTAAAGATTGGTACATGAGGATTTTTACTCTTTTGTTGACGTGTCTCGAATAGAAAAGAGATTTGTAGTTAAAAAATGAATTTCTTGCTTTCGATATTTGTCTGTTTATATGTATATTAAAGTAGAGAAATTTATCTAAATGTACCCCTAGGTATTTTACCACATCCCTGTTTGGTATATTTTTATTTTGCAATAAAGACATAATGCCGAAATCCCTCCATTTTTTTCTGATGTTATAGTTGCATCTGTTCACTGGTGGCCGGAATAGAATCGTTTCGCATTTATCTGCGTTTATTTTCATATTCCAGTTGATAGAATAATTTTCAACAACGTTAAATTTTTCTTGTAATTTGGAATTAATTTCATCAATTTTGTCAGCCGCGTGGTATATTATTATGTCGTCGGCAAATCCAATTATGTTTTCAATATCTTCTAATAAATCGTGTATGAACAAGTTAAAAAGAATTGGGGCATTTACAGTTCCCTGTTGTAATCCATTAATAATTAAAAATTCTTTAGAGCTAGTCTGTCCACGATTACATACTACAAATCTTTTCTCACTTATCATGTTGTGTAGTAGAATGACAAATGACAAGGGAAAATTGTATTTTAATAATTTATATATTAATCCAGGGATCCATATTGTATCAAACGCCTTCTCGAAATCAATAAGGCAAGCACCAGTGGCATATTTTTTATTCATCTGCCAGTTTATATTTGATGTTAATAGATTAATAGCATGAGTTGTAGAGTGTCTATATTTAAAGCCAAATTGTTTTCCGCATATGAGATCGTTTTTAATGCATATCTTATTAATGAAATTATTTACACAAACTTCAAAAATTTTGCTGATGTTTGGCAGTAAGCCGCAAGTTTTTTAAACTATTTGTATTCTTATCCTTTTTTGGTATTACCACAACCTTTGCCAGTTTCCAATTTCTTGGAAAATACAAATTATTGAGCATGTTATTGAATAATGTACAATATTCAAAAATTAAAGTTGTGGGAACATTTTTTAAAACAATATTAGGAATTTTATCTATGCCAGAAGACAGTTTTCCCCTCAGTTTGGAGAAAATATATATTATTTCATCTCTAGTTATGAAAAAATTATCTGCCATAGATTCATCAACAAATTCATTGGCTCTTCTGCCGTCATCGAAAACGCTGATATTGAAGTGAACACTTTCATGACTTGCTTTTGTTTCCAAAAACTGAGTGTAACATTCAGATACTTCATTATGAACAGTATTGTTAATGTCCATTATTTTCGATGAATGAATATGTTCCAAATACGTTCCTATAATATCTAATATTTGCGCCTCGTCCCTTATAATATATCTAGCAGAAGCCGCCTCGATTTGAAGATTGCGAGGATTAATACCGGCTCTATCCAATAAATGAGTATCTGTCTGATCTATCTTGATTATGTCGATATCTGTTAAATTATATTTTCTAAAATGTTTTTTTACATCCGTAAACATTTGAGATGGATCCTTGGGGCTGATGCAACTAAGTTTTTTTTCGAAATATTTATTTACTGAAATAGTAAAATTATCGAGTATGAGCTTTTTAATTAGTTTCAGTTTATTTTTTAAGAGTAGCAATTCACTAGGTATTAACAAACATTCTAGTCTATTGTGTTTCTTTATTTTTGTCAAAATTCTGCTTTTCTCAGTGTGTAACTTTCTTATCATGTGATTAACAAATTTTTGTATGTTGTTTTTATTCTTAATTTGTGGAACATATTTATCAATAGACTTAGTTATTAAGTCACTAAGTTTCTGCAAGTGAAAATCGATTTCATCGTTGGAAAGATTTCTATTATTAGGTATTAACGGCTCTTTGATGATCTTCCTATTCAAATCTAGGGTAAATTTGTTCCAATTCGTCTTTTTATAGTCCAATTGTGGTACAATTTCCTCTTTTATGAGAGAAAAGGGTTCCTCATTCCTATTGCTGGAGGCCATTATTTGTATGGCGTTGTGGTCGCTATCGTAATCTAATGTTTTGAGACAATTTTTGGTGGTATTTTCCCTAGCAATATATATTCTGCTATCTGCTATGCATATATCTAAATAGGAACCACATCTTGGGTAAGATGGCGAAACTGAAGCATAAAAATTGCATTTAAATCTTATCTCGTTGTTAGATAACCAATCCTTCAATATAATTCCTTTTGGGTTGTTTACTGGATTGCCCCAATCTAGATGTTTGGAATTTAAATCGCCGGCTAATATAAAAAAATTGTCTAAACTGTCTAGTTGTAGTGATTCAAAAAGTAATTGTATTTCGGTTTTTAAGCGGTCATTATTATTACCTGATGGATAATATGCTGAAATGACATATAATATTTTATTTAAAGACATAGGTATCTTTATAATACAGGTCTCCAAATATTTAAATGTATCTATTACAGAATTGTGATATTTTTTATATTTTAACCCCTTTTTAATTAAAATTGCTGTACCACCCCCCATTAAAGCACCTGCTCTGTCTTTTCTTACAAAATCAAAATTGTCAAAACTGACTTTGTTTCTGGGATTCAATTTCGTTTCGTTTAGCATAACTAAATCTGGATTATGCAAAGCCAGAAAGTTAGCTAACTCGTAGCGTCTATTTAGCCTGATTAATGAATTTACATTTATCTGAATTATATTCAACTTTTTAGATATCAAATTTGTTACATTTGAATTAGATGACATTACACTTCAAGAAATGAAAAAAGAGCATCGATTCTTGATGCTTGGATATTCAATTGTTTTTGAAAGTTTACAATTTGATTAGATAATGTATCTATAGAATTTTTGAGATTTTGAAAAAAGGAATTATTAAGAATATTATCGTTATTGCTAACATTTTCGGTATTAAAAGATCCAGTATTAATAGTGTTCATTTTTAATATATTTGCAAAACTAACATTAGAATTTACTTTTGGTGTATTAGAATTTCTGTTGTTTATAAGAATTTGTCTTTTTTCTCTTATTTTTCTTTGTAATTCTTTATATTTTTCACAGCCTTTGTACGATGCTGGATGTCCATAGGTATTACATAGCACGCAGAATAGTTTCTCTCTTTCGTTTACAGCAACATTCGCTAATTCGCATTTCCCAATATCATGGTTTTGGTTACATTTTACACATCTTCTTTTCAAAAAACAGTTTGAGGCGCTGTGGAAGAAGCCTTGGCATTTCCTGCATTGGGGTATTTCAGGCCTCTTTAACGGCTCCCAGTGGACACAGCGATGAAGCAATCCTCTGATTGATTTTAATTGATTCGGATTACTGCCAGAGCTAATTTGCACCAAAAAAAAATTGGTAGGTTATACCCGTCTTTTTTCGATTTATTTGTGATATAATGACTAACTTTCACAAATTCCAAATCATCGGTTTGAAGGTTAGATAGTTCTTCGAACACAATTTTGGGGTCGATGTCTGCGCTAAGCCCTTTTAGTAGGAATGTTTTTGTTTTTATACACTTTGGCGTAAAGGTAAAGAATTTAGTGTTTGTGACTTGTAAATGTGATTTAACACGAATATAGTTTTCCATGGAGTTAAGAAACAATGTAATTTTATTTAATTTGGTGTTAAATTCTTTTATTTTAAAGTCATTAATTTTCAATCCATTTTTAATAAACGTAATTAGTTCTTTTGCATTCACATCGAAGATATGAATAGGTGGAATTTTTTCTTTTTTGTTTATATTATTATCATTCGTTTGTTTAGACTTTGTTTTTTGTGAAGGGTTTATGCTTGTTGCGGCTGCAGCTGATGTGTTTGGATCTTCTATTGATGCTGATGTTGTTGTAATATTATTGTCGACTGTCTGACGTTTATCACTGTGTACTTGCACGTGCTCTTTAAATTTAGATAACGACTCTGCGTCGCATTGGAATTCACTTTCAATGTCTAGTATTGAGTAGTAGTTACTCTTCAGATGTTTGCTTTCGGTTGCAGTCTCCATAGTGTTATTGTTGTTGCATTTTCTTTTTCTTTCATTTAATATACTGTTTGTTGAATTTAATAAAATAGAGTTTTGAGCTATTTGCTCACTCATTTTATTAAATTAAGTATTTGTGACACTCAGAATACTTTTTTATTCTTCCTCAAGCACTTATAAATGAAATTAATTAAACCAATTGAGTTTATAATAACAGAAACGTTTACTAAAACTTTCACTCTGTCACCAGAATAAACAAGACGTCTGTCTCTCATGCCGGTTTCGATCGAACTGAAGAATTTCGGTTGCAATCACCAAATGTTTATACTCGTAATGGATATTTGGTTCGAAATATAACATGATGATAAATAAGATCATCTTTCTGTACCTACAACTTATTGATCGGTCATAATAATGAATCAAAAATATCCGACCGCTGCACAGTGGGGTATTTGGTACCAAAACTGTCGATTAATTCCCAGGCCCCTGAAACTGATAATATTTAGTTATTAAATCTCAAAATAAAAAAAAAATATCGATAACTCGCATAGTTATCGAGATATCTGGGGTTGAAGTTTTAAAACATCGTTAACTTTTTACCGTTTTATTTTTTTAGAGCATATTAAAAATATAAGCCAAAAAAAATTAAATAAAAATTATCGATAACTTGCTTAGCTATCGAGGTATCGGAGGTTGAAGTTTTAAAAAACTAGATAACTTTTTACAAGACCAGATAATTTTGTTTTGTCAAACTTCCGAAATTGGGCGGAACATTTAAATGCAGCTATCGATAACTCGCTTTATATTGAGATAATTCTACTATTTCATATTTCATTACAAATTATAGTAGAATTAATAAATTGTGCATCGTCATTACTATCATCGTCTTCATCAGTATCTTCATAATGGACGTCTTCCTCGTCGGATTCACTGCCATGAGCACTATTATAGTCTCTGACATGAACTTTTGCCAAATTTAAGGATGGATATTGTAACAGATCCAAAGCCATTTTTGGTAGGCTTTGCAAATTTTTGTCAGCCAATTTTCTCCTGCTTCATATTATTGGATCAGAGGTAATTAGCATTAAATTTAAAACGCCTTGATTGGATTTTTCCTGACTCATTTTTCTAGAATAACTCTCTCGATATTTTTTGAAATCTTTGTTGCAAGCTTTCTGCGCTTCTTCCGATAATTGTCCAATAGGTTACAATGCGTATGCTATTATTTCAGGTCCGTGAATATGAAATTTATGCAACGTTGGGGGCATATAGTACCATGGATAATTTTTTTACAAATATTCTAGCCGTTTACTGTGCAAACTCCCAAAACTTATCTTCATTTACTTTGAAATTGAAATTGAGCATTTTTGTCTATGGATTTTAGGAACAAAAAGTGGGATTAATCATAAAAGGGCACCTCAATTTTTTGCAGAAATATTGTGTACGATCCACAAAATTAGAAAAAGAAAAATTTAGTGCCCAATCTAGCCCTACAATGAACTATATGTCCATCTATATATTCAAAACAGGCAAATTTTGTGGACTATTTACAACGATAATCAGACGGACGACATTGTTTTGTTAATTGACAACCCCTGAAGATGATTGACGAAGTCAATCGAAATATTGGGATAAATAAAAATTAAACAACACATAGAACAACGAGTTTAAATAAATGACCTCAAGCCGAAAAATAATTTTATAAAATAAAAAAAAACAATTAAAAATATTAGATCACTTCTTTTGCAAAATTTTTTTTTCTAAAAATAGTTTAATACCTGACATTGAAGGCTCCACACTCAAATTTGCATTACTTCAAGTTTTTTTTAACGAAAAAACACTTGGAAAACTTATAAATATCACTTTTACAGCGAGCGCAAGCGAACAGAGAATGAAAGTGTAAATTCATAAACACAATGCAGCTACACTATACAACTTAGAACCGTTATTATTTCGATTAGTGATGCAGAATTATATCTACTTTCAATGGGTATTAAGTATTCGAGTGTAACTTCAAAAATATTTTTTTAATTAATCTACAGTTGTGATACTCAATACCCCAGTGTGCGCTGGTTCAGAACTTACGTAAACGTAATTTTAGCCTAGTACCCTCCGACCACCAATCCGAAAATTTTCAAACCAACGCCATTTCGCCCCTTGCGTTTTCGGGCACTGAAGTAAATGGACATATTTTGATGAAATGAGCCAAAGAACACATTGGTGAAATTTGTCCAGTCGTGAATGAAACGCGATCGATGTTCCCATGCGATCGATGTTCCCATTAGAAGAACTAAAGAACTCAGGGCGATATTTTTTGACATTTCTTCTATTTAACTTAAATATTTAACATTTAAATTAGATTTTCTTAAATGCCGTAGGCATAGCCGCATTATGGGTTTAGGTAATGTTCATGGCCTAGTGGTCCAAAAGCCTTCCCCAAATATTTGGGCATATATGTGTATTTAGAGACATTGTCTTTAAATAAATAATCCAAATATGTGTATTTGGGCCCTTGAGTTCTAATAAAATACTGTCAATGTCACACTGGCACCTAGTAAGATTCCTTGGTACTGATTCATGTTGAAAAACATAAAAGCTTCGGCCGGGGAAAAACTACGAATTCTCCACTTGTTTTAACTTATTTAATTTTATTTGTATGTATAAGTATCTATACAACAAGTTTCTACTTTATGAAGATTTCAAGATGAAATATTTTAGAGTTTATATTTAGAGAAACTGTTTATGTATTAAAGAACCTCTTAAAAATCAACCATAATGAAGCCAGTTTTCATCTCAATTTATTACTTTGTGCTTTTATTTTATTTGGTTGCTGACAAGTTCAGCAAATATAGTTACTGTGAAAAGTAATATTTATAGCACATTTTTTAAATGAAATTTAATGGTAATTAAGTTTAAAGTAAAATTCTTATCTCATCACTGACATAGTTAAATTTAAATGAATAAAGTATGGCCGGCGTCATTTTTAAACTGCTAAGCAATTGACGTTACATTTGTGACGCAGTATTTAAAGTAAAATACCAATTGTATTGTATCTGGCCGCGTACGCCAAGTGATCACCTGTTCATAGGATGTTTGTAGGTTCACTTACATCGACTGCAACATTTTCCGATGTTTCATTCGTCCGTCGTTCTTGTCGATTCCACTTTTCATTAACATTTCTTGTTACTAGCTTGTTCTTATCGTTCGTTTTTGTTTAATGTCTTTGACCGAAATGTTTTGGTGTTTTTTGCATTTACAAGCGTAGATACGTGGGTCATTCTGTAAGATACATAATGCGGTGGCTATTTTATTGGGCATGAAATAACCGTTGTGTATTCTATGGTATACGTTGTACGAAATAGTTAAACAAAAAATGCTGTACAAGAGTAATTACAATTGGAGCGACTATACCTGGTGCATACGTATTTAACTCAAACAGGGAACTTTTTGTATCAATGAGTTGTCCAAATATAACTTCCGTACCCACTGACAGGATCCCACTAGAAAAAGCCTGGTTTGGACGATTCATACATTATAAGAGAGTCATCTTGGCTTAAAAAGTAAACTCTTACTTGGGGTGGTAAACTCTTACGAGGTGGTTTAAAAATAGAGTGTCCCAAAAACGTGGTTTTCAGGCATTTCAGGGTTTTTCAAAGCTATGATTGGAAAAAACCGACTGTCAGGTTTTTTTATGAGTAAACAGTCGGCATTATCCGACATGCCGGTTTAAGCCTTAGAATGGGAATTATTTTCCGAATCAGAAGTAATAGTGATTTAAGCTCCGTTTGGTTGGCAAATCGGGGTGAATGGGCCCAAAACGAGCTGGCCATCGATCCTGATTTTTACAAGAAAATTTTGTTCAGCGATGAAGCTCATTTTTGGTTGAATGGGTATGTTAATGACCAAAAAATTCACTCTTTGGTTTGCTCTATGGGCGGTGGGAATCATTGGTCCATATTTCGTTCAAAATGAAGCCGGCCATAATGTTACAGTCAATTATGAACGCCATAGAGCCATGATTAATGACTTATTCGTGCCTAAATTGAAGGATACTGATGTGGACAACCGTTGGTACCAACAAGATTGCGCTACATGCCATGCAGCTAACGAAACAATCAATTTATTGAAGGCAACTTTTGGTGAGCGTATTATATCGCGTAGTGGGCCTGTGGTTTGGGCTCCAAGATGTGCGATTTAACACCGCTCTATTTATTTTTTGTGTGGTTATGTGAAGTCGCTTGTCTACGCCTCGCTTGGAAGAGAATATTCGGCGCGTTATTACCAACATTCGGCCACAAATGCGGCAAAAAGTGGGCAAAAATTGGGCATTTCGGCTGGAATTTATTCGAACCAGCCGCGGCGGCCACTTGCTCGAATTTTTTTTAAAACATAATGGCAAATGCTGCAAAAAGTGGGTAAAAATTGGGCATTTCGGCTGGAATTAATTCGAACCAGCTGCGGCGGCCACTTGCGTGAAATCATTTTAAAACATAATGGCAAACCCTTATCTTTATAGTTAAGCTAAATTCTTGACCATAACATTAAACAATATTTGTTTTTTTTCTTCTTGAAAACAGCACGTCGAAAAAAATCCTTACTAAGTTACTACTATTATCATTTTGGAATATAGATCTGTAAAAAAATAATAATAACCGATTTCAAAAAGTGCTTATAGCCCACAATCTTTAAAATACATATAAAAATTCACATCACATTAACAATACTTTGCTTCCTTAACAGATACAGTCTGTTCCGACTTCTAAAAATTACCGTATACCCAATCAATATTTGCTTGTAGGGATGGAATACATGCACGTAGAAAAAAAGTATGGTTGGGATAACAATATTCGAAGAGCATCATAATATTGTTGGGTATATGGTTGTGGTACAACAATATTATGATCCTCTCAACAATAGACTGATTCAAATACAACCATATTATGATCCTAACAACCATATTATTATCCTAACAACCATATTATCCTCACAAAAATAGTACGATTCACACACAGCCATACTATGATCCCCACAACCATAGTATTATTGACACTCAACCATACTATGATCTCCACAACCATATTATTATACTTACAACCATAGTATTTTTCCCATACAACCATAGTATGATCCTCAGAACCATAGTATGATTTACACGCAACCATGTTATGATCCCTACAACCGTAGTATGATCTCATACAATTATACTATGATCCCCAAAACTATTTATTAAAATTGGTTTAAGTTGTCAACATTAGATTTGAATTTTAAAAATTATTTAAAAATATATTAAAATTAAAATTATAGGAGTGAATTATGTAACAGTAGAATAATTTAGTTAAAAAAACGTAAGCGTGTTTATTAACAATGGTTTAGTTACACAAAGCTAACGCAGTTTGTTCGAAAAATGTTGGTTTACTTAGTAGGGACACAAATACTTTTACAAACGTTTTATGCTGTAAAATAAAAAGTACTGAATGTTTTTGGACCAAATATGTTTAAATATATTTATTGATATATATTGTATCCAAAAAGAATCTACTTATTCGAAATGTCCGCCTTTTGCCTTTACACACGCCTTAAGTGGCACTGGCCAATCGTCAATAGCTGCACGAACCTCGTCCATTGGAAAATTGGCCACAGCTAGAACCAAAGCAGTCTTTAGAGATCCAATGTTGGGGTATCTTTAGCGACAAACCTTGTCCTCTAAAACCGTCCACAATTTGTAATCCAATGGGTTCAAATCTGGACTGCCTGAGGGCCATTCTTCAGAGGAAATAAACGCTGGCAAATTGTTTCAAAGCCAGGCCTGGGACATTTTAGCCTCATGGGCCGGCGCAGAATCCTGCGTGGCTGTTTTTGGAACAGGGAATTGTTAGGAGGCTTCACAACAGCTTCCAAAATGGTTTCTTGGTAAACTTTGGCCAATCTTTGGACTCCTTGTTCGCAGAAATGCATGTCAGTGACCCCATCGTAAGAGACACCCCACCAAACCATGACTGAAACTGGGTGATGACCCTTTTCCATCCTTCGGATCCGTTCAGATGTTTCCTTAGATGACCGCGCATACACTCTATCATTTTACTTGTTAAATTTTTCCTGAACGGTAAACAAAATTTTTCTGTGCAAGTTATCAGTGTGCTTCACCAAAAGACGTTTGCATTTTTTAATCCTAGTTTTTTTTAAAGCTGCAGTCAATAAATGACCGGTACGTCGTTTGAAAGCCCCAAGTCCCAAGTCTTTTTTAATGATTCGACTCATGGACTTTTGCGTGATATTCATCTCACGGGCCATGATTTTCTGTTTTCGGAGCGGATTACTCTGAATTCTTGATTTAACGGCTTTGATGACATGCGGTGTTAGAACAGATCGTGGACGGCCCGACCGGTGGCGGTTTTTTTTACATCTCCGGTCTATTCAAACAGTTTAATGCATCGTTAGACGAACATGCGGCTAATTCCTTGAATCAATTTTAAAGTCCCGTTACAGACTAACGCTATTGAGGTTCAGTTCTATTATTAAAATGGGTGTGTTCAATGTTGTAACATTGTATACTATGATCTCCAAAATTATTTATTAAAATTGGGTTAAGTTGTCAACATTACGTATTAGTAGATTTGAATTTTAAAAATTATTTAAAAATATATTAAAATTAAAATTATAGCAGTGATTTATTTAACAGTAGAATAATTCAGTTTAAAAAACGTAAGCGTTTTTATAAACAATGGTTTAGTTAAACAAAGCCAAATCAGTTTGTTCGAAAAATGTTAATTTATGTACAAAAGGTACTATCATTGCATTAAATCCGTATCAATAACATTGTTCTAAAAAACATATTCAAATACGAAAACATTACAGTCACACAGTATATTGCCGTAACCATATTATTGTTAACATAAAACCCAGAATACAATACTTTTGTCGCACCAACCATACTTACATTGTTGCTACAACCATATTTTAATTTTTGTATTTGGCAACAATACTATATTGTTACATTTCAACGATATGTTTATTGGGGCAATCATACTATTGTCAAAATAAAATTTAAATAACAATACTATAGTTTTGTATAGTATTATTATTGCCGTGACCATATAGTTACCATATTTTTTTCTGCGTGTAGATAGTACGCGCAAATACCAACATTCGGTTGACAAAAAAAATCGGTTGTTTGAAAAAATATTGTTGGGCAACACATTTATTCGAAGTGGCGAAAGAAGCATGGACTTTCTAAAGCGGTACCAGAAATATTACACTTCCTAAGATCTTTTCAATATTTATATAATTTTCATCAGGCCGACAGCCATCCGTTGTCTTATTCCTGACCTGAGGATGTTCGCCATTTAGTAACGACTTTCCAGAAATTATCACCTGTTTGTTATTGATTTGCTGGTCGACCGCACTTTACGCTACAGAACGAATTTTTTATTTCCCGTACAGTCTGTATGTGAAATCGAATTCCGGCGAATGTATTTGCCACTCTTACTTTCCACCTACCAATGCACCTACTTTCCACCTACCAAATCCCCTTAGTGTTGGTCAATTAAAGAAACAAATAAACGATATATGAGATTTAAACGAAATTTAAAGTGCGACCTGTAATTTGTTTACAGCGATCGATGAAGAAACGGAGAGCACTTTACAAGGGGTCTTAATTAAATATTTCAAATATTTAAGGCATTACAAAAATCAGCACTAAGTGAAAATACCCTGTACTGCAGTGTGGTGTTGGTGTTAAAAGTAAATATGTCGTACTTGGTCAACCAAATTGTAATGGGTGATTCAAGTAGAGATACTTTTTTTGAGTCGTGTCATGCTGTCATGTTATTTTTGTTTAGTATTGTTTGGCATTTCATCATGGATGTGACTTACGCCTGAACAACGTTTACAATCGTTCAACTTTATTACGAAAATTCCCGTTCTGTGAGGAATGTGTTTCGTGCACTTCGTTCAACTTATGGTCAACATAATCGGGCTACAGAGCGTACTATTCGCAACACCATCACCTACCTTGAGACCCAGCATTCGTTATTGGATAATATTCGACCGAATAGACCACTTTAAGCACGCAGTGAAGAAAATGTAGCGGCCGTAGCTGAGAGTGTACACCAACACCATGGATACTCGATTCGGCGACGTTCGCAGCAACTCGGACTGACTTATGGAATGGCTTGGCGCATTTTACGCCGAGATCTTAAATTGAAAGCGTACAAAATACAGCTTGTGCAAGAACTAATGCCGCCCGACATTCCCAAGCGACATCACTTCGCTCTATGGGCTCTTGAAAAGTTCCAAGAAGATCCGACGTTTTCGTGCCAAATTTTGTTCAGCGATGAGGCCCATTTCTGGCACAATGGGTATGTAAACCAGAAAAATTGCCGCATTTGGGACGAAGATCAACCAGAAGAGGTTCAAGAGCTGCCACTTCATCCAGAAAAAAACACGGTTTGGTGTGGTTTGTGGGCCGGTGGAATCATCGGTCCATATTTCTTCAAAAAAGATGCCGGTGAGAACGTAACCGTCAATGGCGACCGTTATCGGGCCATGATAACCGACTATTTGATGCCTGAAATTGAAGTTCGTGATCTTGGCGATATTTGGTTTCAACAAGACGGCGCCACTACCCACACATCGCATCAATCAATAAATTTATTGAAAGAATATTTCGGTTAGCAGATAATTTCACGTTTTGAGCCGGTCGATTGGCCATCAAGATCGTGTGATATCACATTATTAGACTTTTTCCTGTGGGGATATGTAAAGTCTAAAGTTTATGCGGACAAATCCGCTTCCAGGCCTTGGAGCAAAACATCACGCGTGTCATTCGCCAGTTACCATTCGAAATGCTCGAACAAGTCATCGAAAATTGGACTCAATGAATGAACCATCTGAGACGTAGCCGCGGCAAACATTTGATAGATATAATCTTCAAAAATTAAATGCCAAAAAATGTTATTTCAAATGATAATAAACATTTTCCATTCAATTTGAATTTTCTGTGTTTTTTTCTAAAAAAAAGTAGTGAACCTCGAAATGGATCTCGAGTTATAAAAAATAAAATTCACTTTTTATAAGAAAACTATTAACTGAGCAAATCTTACATCTAAATCTCCACGATTTTATAAAGAATAGCTAATGCGAACAATGTTTGTCCCTACTGAAAATATAAACGATTTTAATTATTAATTTTTTGTTAAAGCCCATCCCAGTTTTGTATTTTTGAAGTGTCATTTAACTAAGGGTACCAATACTGATGTTATCATTTTCGACGCTATATTTGATTTTTATAAAATCGGCCCGCTTGTCAGTACTTCCTGAGCCGTTTGTATATTTCAGTCATATTACAATGCGGCCCAAATGCAAGGGTTTATGTATCAATATTTCGTGACCTCATTGGTTTGTCCAATCCTTCGAAAACATCCCACGCAAGAGTGCAACAAAATGTAAACGGATACAAAACATTTGTTCGTTGTCGGTGGAAGGACGAATGTTTTATTATAAAATACAATTTTTATGACAATGTTGGTTGCCTGGTGTAAATGGCAATAAAATATGTTTTTACAATTGTTTTTTTGTGAGACTTTTGTTGTTCTTGTTTGAAAAAGTCCAGTGAAAAGTGTCTATGTTGTTTGTAAGCCAGCCAACACAACGAATAGAAACCCTTGTCCTGTATTGTACTTTAAAATTGTATCGTGTTTGAATAAATTCATTACGATTCACGAAAAACAGCGAGGTCTTAAGACAGTCAAGAAATTTTACATTTTGAGCAGTTGTTCACCAGCGCGAAGGCAAAAACAGCCCAAAGGCGTAAAAGCAATTTGTCCCGAAAAGACATGTTCGTAACATAACATTTAAATTTATAAGTATTTATTTAGGATTAAGTTTGGGTGTTTTTGTTGTAACAATCAATCGTCGCTGGACAAAACAAATGTATATCTGTTGTCCTTGGCCTTTTGCGCTGCTCTCACCCTCTGGGCAAGGAACATGACTTTGAGGCTTTTTCAATCCTTTCTTAGCTGTCGTACATGTTTTTAGCCTCTTTGTTGAGATTAATTTCCCTTTTTTGGCAACAGATTAGATAGGATTTTTTCAGTGCATAACAGGATATCACTTGTGCTGACATTTCTATTGAAATTGAATTTAATTTTATGATAAAAGAAAATAGTATAAAGTGTCAGATTAAATGGCATGGCAGTCGATGAAAGAAATTCACGTACACATACAAATGAATAAAGTTTTATGTTTCTCAAAAACACAACAAAGTCAGATTTATAAAATTGGGAAGCAAATAATTTAATTTAATTATTGAAAACCCACATAATTTTTAGGACTTTGAATAAGGTTAATTTATCTTTAATTTAGTCTTAATATTCAAAAAAAACTAAAGATTTTCGCAAAATATAAAATAATAACGGAAAAGAATCAACAACAATTCAAAAAGATCTAGTTTTGAATTTAGCATACTATAGGGTGATCAATCTTCAGGTATTATTTTACATAGGGGTTCTTTTTGCAGATAACGAGTGAGTTGTGTTAAACTTTATTTTTTTTTCTTTCAGTATTGCTTGCCATTTCATCATGGAAAGACTTACACAGCAAATAACAAGGTTTGGTGCGGTTTATGGGCTGGTGAAATCATCGGGCCATATCAAATTTGTGACTGGTGATCAATATAGAGGTATTTGTTTCAATAGGATTTTTTTCAGAGATTACGCGTGAGTTGAGTTATACTTTTTTTGCCTTTCAGTATTGTTTGCCATTTCATCATGAAAAGTGTTACACCGCGAAAACCACGGTTTTCTAATGCTCAAAAACGAGTCATCCAAAGGCGTTTGAAGGAAATTATATTCAAAAACTAAATGGCTTAAAATGTTCTTTTGAATGAACAATAACTATTTCACATTTGATTTTTCAAAAGTAGCTTAAACCTGACTTGTCGGTTTACCCTATTTTTGCCAGGCAAAACCTTACACAGTACAACACATGATTTCGGGACTCATTTCTGATAATTGTTTGTGAAAGTAGCCTCAAGGTACATCATATTATAATTTAGTAATAAATTTGAAGTTAGTAAGTATCGTATAGGGGAATTTTTCACGTTTTAGGTTCTTTTGTTTGTCATAACTCGAGAACCACTATCAGAATTGAGTCCCGAATCAATCACCTGAAAAATGTTGTACTGTGTCCTTACGCTACGAAAGCACAAAAAGGTCTGTTTTTTGGGTCGTTTAAAAATTACTCAGTAGTTATGCCCATATTGACTAATTATCACCCGTTTTGATCATGCGGGACGTTTTTTGAGCCAAAGGGTTGCTAACGTAATAACAAACTGAATTTATTCTTTTATTTATTTCCATATTAACATCATATGCGAGTATACCAACTACTATCGTCATATTGTTATAAGCTAAAATAATATATTCTTTGATGGTTTAGGGTTGAATTGGCGGGGATACACCCTTTTGTCAAATTTTATCATAACATAGTTCAAAATAATTTCCTAGTAATTTTATTTTGTTAATTAACATTTTAAAACTGCCGTTCCAAATATCATCTTCATTTCTTTAATAGTTTAGGAGATATTTTGTTTTTAAGGTCTGGGCTGCAGAGTTTTCAAGGCGTTGAACCAACCCTTGTGAAGGGAATATTTCTACTTTTGACCGATCTGACCCACTTTCAATATCAACCGATTCAGTTCATCAACAAATATTTCTGTTAAAGACAGAGGCATAGAATCTTCCGAACAGCGGAGTGGTGTAGGGAATCCCATAGTCGACCACAAACGACTTAAACTTTTTTCACCTGCTTTAATTTTTATTGATTTTCGTAAAATTATCAGACGATCTAATCATGATCAGAATACTTAAATTTACGATACTTTAATTCGGCCTGGCCGTACCTACCTTACTGCCCAGAAAAGTGTAGGCTATTCAACGCTCTGCGCAGCTCTATCAGCCTTAGTAGAACGCCACTGCTTTTATGACTACCTCCTTCCCCCTAATTTATTCAACAGTGCTTTAGGGGAATGGCCTGTGCCATTCGGTTCAATAAAAAAGGTCAAAGAACTGTAGAAGTGGCAGTTTTTTTATTTGTCCGGTTATGTGTTCTCCTTATTGTCTGTATGACTAGACTTCGATCTTATTTGAATTCATATAAAAGTATATTTTTATCACAAATAACTTCAATACTCTTTGAAAATAAAGACATCTGCTATGAAATGATGTCTAGTATTTCAGACACAAGTGTTTTTTACATAAATAGTAATTTGTATGCATTTCTGAAATGTATATTTATTTCATATTGATTCTGATTAAATTTTGCCACCTTTTGTCTTTATGCCCAACAGCTATGGGGCGGATATACTCAGTTGTTTGTTAAGATATTAACACCGTCGGAAAAGAATCGATGATGCTAAATTATGTTTGGAGTTTTGCTCGATTGTGGTAAAGGCAAGGAAAAACGGATGAAAAATTGTTCCATATATATCTATCACTTGTAATACTTGACCATATCGGTTTACGTTTCGTAAAGCCCTTACACAAACCTCTCTCCCGATTTGAGATTTTGGCACATATGAAATCTGATGTTCTCAAAATTGGACTAAATATTGCACCATTGCATTGAGATAGCATTTATACAAAGCTATATCCCGAATTGAAGCTCAATTAATAACAATTTACTACGACGGTTGCTGTATATATTTATGGCTTAGGCAACACTAAGTGTTGCCTGGCGCCATCTGACATTTCCTTTGGAATGTTTGACATTTTTTAGCATAAAATTGATTTGAAAAAATCAATTTGGCAAAAAATGGAATTAACTCGTGAACATTTTCGTGTGATCATTTTTTACAACTTTCGACGTGGATTAGTGCATCGATGAACTTAAATATTTGTATGGCGATGAAGCACCATCCTAAACCACTGTGAAAAACTAGTTTAATGAATTCAATCGCGGCCGACGCTCGCTTAAAGAACGTCCAAAAACGGCCGTTTTGCCAGATAACATCGACGCCATGCGTGACCTGATAATGCAAGATCGTCATGTGACATGCCGTGAAATAGAGGCACCCTTTGGCATTTTTTTCCACCAGCATACATTTGATATTGCATGGGTTGCACCTGGCCTTAAAAAATGTTTGTTCTCGTTTGACCCCGCACAATTTGAAAATCGCTCAAAAAAGGCTCGCGGTGGTTGGTGCAAAGAAATTTTGAAAAAATACGATCGCGGTGCTTTAAAAGACGGTTGCTCTCGTCACAGGTGACGAATCATGGATCTATGCGTATGAGCCTGAAACAAAGCAGCAATCGACCACTTCGTAGCAAATGGTCGCCTGTTTCTTCGGCAAAACTGTTCATGTGACGACTGTTCCGCTTGAGCGACGTAGGATGGTCAATTCTGAGTGTACACCACAATTTGTTTACCTTAAGTCTTCGCAGAAATTCGAAAAACGAACAAGAGAAGACGAATCCTTGTGCACCATGACAATGCGATCTCTCACACATCGGCTCAAAACAGCGCCTTTTTGACCGGCCAAAACGTCGAATTGATGGGCCATCCGCCGTACAGCCCTGACTTGGCACCCAATGACTTCATTTTATTCCCGCATATCAAGAGAAAAATGCGTGGTCAACGATTTTCGTCGCCAGAAGCGTTCAAAAACCATGTTTTGAAGGTGTCTCAATCGGAGTGGAAAAAGTGCTTCGACAATTGGTTTGAGCGCATGCAAAAGTGTTTAAATCATGCTGGAGAATACTTTAAAAAACAATTAAACCATTTTTGACGATAAATATTCGCATTTCATTATTAGGCCAGAAATATATAAAGCAGTCCTTGTATTTCTGAAACTAAGCTACTTAATTACAAGTGAGCTATAACCAACCCGGGTAAAATTAGACCATATCATTTCGTTTTCTCCTGTTGCTCTCATGCAAAGGTCCTTTGCGATGTGCCATTCTGGAGGCCACATTTTAAATTGTGCCATAGTACACTATATAAGACCCAACTTACTGTGGTGCAGTAAAACCATATCGACTAATTTTTCATGTAAGAACATATTAAGACAGACCTTGTTCAAATTCTTGAGGCTCAATGTCTTCTGAAAAACAGAGTGTTGTTAAGTATGACAATGTCTGCCCTATCCTTCTTTAGCCTTTTTCAGTTTTTTAGAGAGTACAAGATATGACAAGTGTCATCTTACAAAGGCTTTTAAGTTTTGGGGTCTAATATATTGTAAAATACTCGTATTGGTTCCGAAAGGCTTATGCAGATTGTAGAGAAACTGCTTGCCGTTGAAATCAATCTATAAATTGATGGGTTTTTTCTATATCTTACAATGTGGATCCCATAGTTATACAGGGTGGCCCAAATAGATTGAACGATTAAAAATATTCATAAATTTTTTGTTTATAATCTGTCTCTTTTATGGAGAAATATGGTGGCTACATATGATGTACAACAAACAACACGTTAAAATTGTTCAGTTTTATTAGTCTTCTGGTATGTCTAGTCTTAATCCAGCAACAACACGTTTGGGAACTTAGTCTCCCGTTTTGAGGAATCAGAATCCTAGGGTTTTGCTTCAACGTCAATTGCACCCCTCCAGATGTACTTTTTGGTGCGGTGTTATAGTTGACAAATTTATCGGTCCATATTTTTTGGAGGAAAAACTGAGGAGGGTCAACCAGATACACTTAACGTGGCTCTGTATAGAACTATGATCAAAAATTGTACATATGGTTTCAGCAATATGGAGCCACTGCGCATACAGCAAGAGCCACAGTGGAACTTCTTCGCAACCTTTTTATTGAACCTTTGGGCCACCCATTACTTATAATAATGCAGCTACAGTTTTGTCAGCCAATTATCCTAGCCTATTATACTTTATACATCAAAAATAATTTACCATTCATTTGAATAGACCTGAGGCCACCTAAATATATGTAGCATATGTGACAGCGCATAGAGAAAGGGAACTAAGGGTAAAAAAATCAATTTTAAATTTTTTTCTTTTTTTTTGTGTGGACAACATCTGAGCATCGAATGAGACCGATCCCATGCCCAAAAGCGTTCTCTCCCAGAGATATGCTCGTTTTATGAAAGTGAAGTCGACGATTCTAAGCGCAAATAGAAAGTAACCTAATCTTTAAAATGGCTCTCCTGAATAAAACTGGTTTTTAACCTAAGGTCCCTTTCTATTTTGCGCGTCACATATATATTTCAACGCTCACACATATCATGTACATCATTTTAATTTTAATGTTGGAAATCAATGAATATAAGCCCAGAATCTGTATATGTTTTTTGTGCTTTGTCATTGGCAACTGGAAATTCAATTATTTTCAAATACAATTGCAATCAAACAAACATCATGTCCTGTCAATAATTATTGTTATCCTGAAATATTGTATTCATTTATGCAGAATGTGATGATTTTATTAACATGCGCATTTGATTTTGAGTTGGTCACGAACTACTAATACAAAACGATGTTTGTATACTGAATAAGACCGTATGTATGTTGTCGGTAATGCTTCATTCTTGCTAGACCAATTCCAATTTAACTACATTGTTTTAATTTCATCGAACTCAATTGTAGATAAAAAATGAATATTCGACGATTTGTATCTATAAGATGAACTAATTAAATACTCAAGCTCTAGGCCGTGGTTTTGTAATTATAATATTTATTTTATTCAATATTTCGTCTCTCTTTGAGAGACTTCTTTAGGAATTCTGTAGACGAAAATACATAAACAATATATGGGTATTTCCATGAAATGGTCCACCGTGACTTAAAAAATCAAAACGCTCGCATAATTTTTTTAAGCACAGAAAATTGAAAAAAAGCTATTGAGATATATCTCAGCAAAGGAGATTGGCGATTTTTCTCCACCATTAAATGAAAAATGGAAAATTGTCCGCTCTATTCCAGGAATACAAAAAATGCATTGCTTTTCCTACCAAGATAATGAATATATAAATGTTGCTCGAACAGGATACTCACTTAAGGAAAAAAATTAAGTTGGATTAATTTTGTAATATATTTTTAATCTTTGAATAAAAGTTTATTTTTTTTTTGTTAAAAACATTTGAAAATATATGTAAAATTACTAAAATATGTATGATGGCTAAAAGTGTCACGTGCGTAATGTAACGTTCGTAATCAATATTTTTTTTTTGTTGCCAACCCATGCATTGTTTTTTTTTGAACAAAACAAGATTAAAAAGGTCTATTATTAACCTTTATAAAAACATTTTTTCCGAAATAAAAATTGCCTACAATTCACGTACTTTCGTACTTCTTCTTACGGCTATAAAAGGCACTTCCACTTTTTGTCACGTGCATAAGTCAACTTTGATTGCATAGAACTTGGGTCTCCAGTGCTCAATTTTCCAATATATATACTTTTTGGAAAGAACTCATTATATAAAATATACGATTGTAAAATACCATTCTAAAATTCCAGTCCATTTCTATTTTCACAATATTCAAAGACAATTAAACGTGTACAATTGTCACGTAAATAACCATGGAAGCACCCATATACAAATACGTAAAAATGTTTTTCAAAACAACAAAATTTTACATTTAAAAACAAAAACTAACTATTCCGCTTTACTATGCTGTCCAATGTTTGGAATTGATCTGATTAGAATTACTCTCAGTTGACTTTGTTCAATTTTTTGATCAGCATTTTTGTTGTTGTTTGCGCACCCTCCTATGTCTGCTTTGTTGTTCATTCGTTGTGCAGTAGTTGTGTTGATGATACACAGCATATCTAATGTGAGCCTTTTGTTGTAATTCGTCTCTCTCTATAACTTTCACTCTCTCCAGTTCAGGGTGATGCTGTTCAGCTGCACAGTGGGCTGCGAACGCTGTTCTGTGGATATACTTATAGTTTAGATTGCGAAGTTTAATATCCGATCTGTAACCAGCTAGTCTTGTTTTTAATTTGTTCTTCGTCGTACCGGTGTATGTTTAGTTATAATTCGTTGTGTCGTTACCATTACAATTTATCCTATATAATACATTAGACTTGTCCATATTGTCAACAGGGGACTTTATATTCGTGTATTGCTAGTTTTGGGGGTGATCTTATAATAATTAATTTTTTCTTGAGAATTATTCAGGATTTTCAAGCAAACACTTCGTTAAGTGCGGATTCTTACTTTATATACTTGCATCGTAGGGTGATCAGTTCAGTTTTTCAAAACCAGCGCTGAATCGTGTTTTACTAGCCAAAACTCTGTAAGTTTTGAACCGATATAAATATTTAAGTAATCAACAGATAACTCCTTTAGCTTTTTTCCAGTTTTAAAATCGATTCGGCTGTTAGTAGGAATTCAATGTCAAAATTAAACTTTTGAATGTTTTTAATATTAAGAATGGAAACGTGGGTTTTTAGTTTTTTTAACTTCTCTATTTATGAAAAGAAGTTCATACGCTAATAAATAAAACATTTTGTAAGCAGTTGTTGAAAAATAAAACAAAAAATTACCTAAACATTTTCTCCAGCTTAAGTCAAAACATCGGCCAAAGTTCACCAAGAAACCGTTTGGGAAGCTGTTGTGGGCCTCTTAACATTCCCAGCCATGGACTAAACGTGGGCTAAACCATGGGCTAAAACGTTCTACGGTTGGATTCGAAACAATTTGCCAGAGTTCATTTCCTCTGAAGAATGGACCTCAGACAGTCCAGATTTGAACCCATTGGATAACAAATTGTGGACGGTTTTAGAGGACAAGGTTTGTCACAAAAGATACCCCAACATTGGATCTCTTAAGACTGCTTTGGTCCGAGCTGTGGCCAATTTTCCAATGGTCGAGGTTCGTGCAGCTATCGACGATTGGCCAGTGCGACTTAAGGCGTGTGTAAAGGCAAAAGGCGGACATTTCGAATAAGCAGATTTTTTTAGATACAATATACATCAATAAATTTATTAAAAAAATAATTGGTCCAAACGGATTCAGTACTTTTTATTCTACAGCATACTACGTGTGTTACAGTATTTATGTCCCTACTAAGTAGTTAAAAAAGTGAAAAATCACACAGATTTACTTGGTAAACATACAAACATAGTCATAGTCATCCATTTTTTCCCGAGTTATTTCATTCAAATTAAAAAAGTTTTCTACAGACCGGTCAAGTCAGGAACAAAAGTATACCGGGTGATTCATTCACGACTGGACACATTTCATCAGCGTGTCCTTGGCTCATTTCATGAAAATATGTCCATCTACGACCATGCCCGAAAATACAATGGGGCGGTTTGAAAATTTTCTGATTGGTGGTCGGAGGGTGCTAAAGTAAAATTTCTAATTTCTGAACCAGTGGTCGCATTTTCTATCTTAAACGATAGCCATACCTCTTACCTTTTCTAAATTACCTGAACAAATCCCAGAGGTTCTGTCAAATAGTCATAACTTTGGAAAAATAGGACCTGGTTGCTTCCTTTAGGTTATTTTAGAAAGGAAAATCATTCTGTATATGAACTAAAATAGGACACTTTTTTTTAAAATAACATAAAATATTTGTATTGTTTTTTAGCAGCGCTCCGCGCCAAAGATTACATATATTTTTATCTTTTTTTTGGTGCCTTATTTTATTATGTTTACTATTGAATGACACTAAAATTTTAGAAAGAGGTAATGACATAAAATTAGACTTTTGGCCAATAAAATTAAATTCTGAACCTCTGTGCGGTGGTTAGGCTTTTTTGAGAAGGAAAAAACCGTTGGATTCCTGAAAAATTTCCATTTTCCGGTTTTAGTATAATCTTTTTTTTTATTCGAGTTAATAACCGCTTTCTTCAATTCTCCCCAAACGCATTATACTCTGCTGTTCGTTTAAGGCACATAATAATATTTTTGCATTAAGGCCCAATTAGTCTTGACGGTAGACGGTTGATTCTGCAACCTGCAGAAGTCTACCGTCTGCAACCGTCAAACTGTAGTTATCTCCCTCTAACACATGCAAAATGCAACCCCTAACTGAAATAGCTGATTGCCTACCGTCAAGCGTCCACCGTCAAGACTAATTGGGCCTTTACCCATTTAATCATACTCGTATTGACTATTGACCGCTCGTTTTTACCACTGGCAACTATGCCCCTTTTGAGGTATTTACTTAGTCTTAACTTACACTCCCCATTTAAATCGTTTTGCGTTTTACACGTTTAATGCTTATATCTGGCTTGCAACAATATAATTGACAATGGCTATGAGGTTATTGTACAAATTTGATTTCTCAGATTCCTAAACTATAAGAAACAATATATATGATTTTTTCTTTCTAAACCCTTTGGATAACCACGGCATATATTCAGGGTCAGGCGATTGGAATGTTACCAACTTCACGTTGGCAAACCAACTTCACGTTGGCAAACTTTTTATGATGCTGGGCAGCTTTCACAATTATTTATGTTTTATAGAACAAAAGATCTTCGAAATGGAATTCAAACGTGATAGTGTGATTGCGTTGAATTTGGCTAAAAAATCACATTTAACTATTGTTCGTGAGCTGGACCACCTCGTCGATTCGTGAATAAAATGTTTGTGCATCACACTATAAATCGTTAAAATGATACAGGCAGCATTGCCAAATGCTTTGACGGTGAACGAAAAAAACCGCAACATCGCATGAAATGGTACTCAATGTAAAGTCTCTACTTTAAAGAAATCCACGTCGCAGTTGTAATCAAATGATCAAAGAACTGAACATATTCCAGCGAATCTTACGATGCATATTCAAAAAAGAGCTTAAGGAAAAGCCTTACAAGTTCCACAGGACACACGATCATACACCAAAGCAAAAAAAGTTAGACTCAAAAGAGCAAAAAAATTGTTGCAGTTACATGAACGTGGCGAATTTCCAAACATTGTGTGCTCTGATGGAACTAATTTTTCTACAAAGCAGTTCATAAACTCTCAAAATTATCGTGTTAACCTAACTGAATAAGCTGATGAAAATCTGAGCCTACGAACTGCCACCCTAAGTAATATTTCATCTCTTGTAATGGTATGGACAGCTGTGGCTACCGATGGACGCTGAGAGGGCTGTCAACGTCATTGCGACTTAGTATCGGGAAACCCTTTTGGAAGCTGCTTTAGGGCCGTAGGCTTGCAAACACTTCGGTTGTAGACCATGTCCGTTCTAATAAGACTCCGCACCGTCTCATAAAGAATGGTATAAAAACAATGACGCACTTTATTTCGTCCACACAGCAGCTTTCGAGTCTGGCCCATTTTGTAGAGTGAAGTGAGCACAAAAAAATGTCAATATGGATGAGCAGAAGAAAGCCACTGTACAGGAATGGGTTAAAATACCAAATTAAAATCATATTTGTAACTTGTAAGGCTTCGTATACGAGGGCGAATAAAACACAGTTTTTTTTTTTCAAAAAAAATTATTTTTCAACATAATCTCCTTTTAGCTCAATACCCTTAGTCCAACGTTTCTCCAATTTTTGTATCACTTCCAAAAAACAGGATTTTTCTAGGCCCATAAAATAGACATTTGTGATCAATAATTTCGTCGCTGGAGCTGAATCTCTTTTCATCGAGTCATACCTTAAAAGTTGGGAATAGTACATTGTCACTGGGGGCTAAATTGGGAGAATATGGCGTAGGAGGTACCAATTCGTAACCCAATTCATGCAATTTTGCCATTGAGACTGCACACGTGTGCACCAGTGCCTTATCTTGATAAAAAATAACTTTTTCTAAGCCATATGAGGTCGTTTCTTTTAAATCCTCGTTAAATGGCAAAAATAAGTTGGCATAACATTCGTCGTGTTTGAAGGTAATCGATGTTGATTATTTCACGTGCATCCCAAAAAAACTGTTTCCATCACCTTATGGGCCTTCTTCGTAGCCGGTTCACCCGAAGAAACTCATTGTTAAAAATGCTGCTCCGGAGTGTTGTAAAGGATACAAGTTTCATCCACAGTTACAAAACGCCCCAAAAACTCATTCGAGTTGCGGTTAAACAACCCCAAACAATCCTTTAAAGTTGTCACATGATTACCATTATGGTCAATTAAAAGCAAATGCGGCACATACTTTGCAGAAAGCTTTCTTAAACCCAACTGATCATGCAAATCGACACCAACAATCTCACGCACTTTTACTCTTCGTTCGACCAACACCATATCCGACATTTTCCGGTGTTTTGACCTCAATTGGCCGTCCAGAACGTTCAGCGTCATTTGTACTTGTGCTACTGCAACGAAAGTCATTGAACCACTTTTTTTACCATTGAAATCGATGGTGCAGAGCCCCCATAGTATTTATCAAGCTTTTCCTTAGTTGGAATCACGGTTTTTTTCCTTAAAAAATAATGTTTAATGAGCACTCAAAATTTACTTTTTTCCATTTTTAACAATATATGCGAGGTTGTATGTTTTGAACAGCTGTTAAACACAAACTTAATGACGCAACTCTCTTCAAATTTGACAGTATTCTATTTACAGATAGTACTTGATGGGAGCAGTGTTGCATTTCACACAACTACAAGTGAAGTTAGAAAAGTCACGGAATTATTGATATGCCCTAGTATGTCAACACACCAACACCCAAAACTTAACACAGACGCAAAAAAAATAAGTAGCCACAAAAGTATTCGGTATTTGAGTTTCGAACCTTCTCGTCAAAAACCTGCGAATATTTATCATCAAAAATGGTTTTGTTGTTTTTCAAAGTAGTCTCCAGCATGATTTATACAATTTTGCATGCGCTCAAACCAATTGTCGAAGCACTTTTTCCACTCCGATTGAGACACCTCAAAAACATGGCTTTTAAACGCTTCAACAGCATCTTCTGGCAACGAAAATCGTTGACCACGCATTTTTTCTTGATTTGCGGGAATAAAAAGAAATCATTGGGTGCCAATTCAGGGCTCTACGGCGAAGGACCCATCAATTCGACGTTTTGGCCGGTCAAAACGGCGCTGGTTTGAGCCGATTTGTGAGAACTCGCATTGTCATGGTGCACAATGACTCGTCTTCTCTTGTTCGTTTTTCGAATTTCTCCGAAGACTTCAGGCAAACAAACTGTGGTGTACCACTCAGAATTGATCTCCTACGTTGATCAAGCGGAACTGTCGGCACATGACCAGTTTTGCCGAAGAAACAGGCGACCATTTGCTTCGAAGTGCTTCTTCCACGAACAACTTTCGTTGGATTTGGCTCGTCTTCGCAGACCCACACGGTCGATTACTGTTTAATTTCGGGCTCATACGCATAGATCCATGATTCGTCACCTATGACGATCTTATTAACGTCTTTTGAAGCATCACAATCGTCGATCACGATTTCTTTGCACCGATCGACACGAGCCTTTTTTGAGCGATTGTCAAATTGTGAGCACGGCCAGATGTTCATGCAATATCGATTGTATGCTGGTGGAAGAAATGCCCAAGGATGACTCTATCTCACGGTATGTCACATGGCGATCTTGCATTATCAGTTCACGCACGGCATCAATGTTCTCTGGCACAACGGCCGTTTTGGGGCGACCTTCGTCTTTGAGCGAGCGTCGGTCACGATTGAATTCATATAACCAGTTTTTCACAGTGCTATAGGAGGGTGCTTCATCGCCATACAAAGATTTAAGTTCATCGATGCACTCTTGTCGTGATAATCAACTTCAAAAGTTGTGAAAAATGATCGCACGAAAATGTTCACGAGATAATTCCATTTTTTTGCAAAATTGATTTGTTCAAGTCTCTTTAAACAACACAAATGATGGTCGTACGTTCTAAAAAATGTCAAACTTACCAATGGAAATGTCAGTTGGCGGCAGGCAACACTTTGTGTTGCCTAGGCCAGAAATATATATAGCAACCTTTGTACACATGTGAACCATAACTGGGCAACCTTGAATTTGATTGTTTTTTTGGTGTTTGTGTTAAGTTTTGAGTTTTAAACATAAACCAATGTAATCCAATTACAGAAAAGATGCATATGTCACGCTCAAAATAGAAAGGGACCAAAGGTTAAAAACCATTTTTGTTCAGGAGAGCCATTTTAAAGAATAGGTCCCTTTCTACTTTTGGGGCATGGGATCGGCCTCATTCGATTCTCAGATGTTGTCCACATCAAAAAAAGAAAAAAAAATGAAAATTGATTTTTTTTACCCTTAGGTCCCTTTCTCTATGCGCTGTCATATATGCTGAACGGTTTATATACTGATGGCAAAAGTATTAGAAAATACACAGTAGATACCGAAGGTCACAATCTATTCGATGTTGTTTGGGTGCAGCTACTAACTAAATGATAGGCGACAAATGCAGCAACGAGGTAACCGAAGACAAATTTACCTACCCCTTTATTAAAAATAATCATATTTCACAGCCTTTGTGCCTTAGTTGCGAGTGTTACCACCAAAAGTTAAAGATTTTCAAAAATAACCTCTTGCTACGGGCCACTATCATATGTCTGAGTAGTATACAAAGTCAATTTGAGACGACAGATTGAATAGATAATCCTTTGATCTTGAAAGTTATGCAAACCTTTTTGTTTTTTTTACAATTCTATTCTCACCTTCATCCTGGTCCTTTTGACATCGAATGTCCATTAGGGCAAAATTTAATTTAATACTTATACAGACAATACATGTATTAAAATATACATACACATTTGACAAGATATTCAATTTTCAAACTATAGATATTTTCGTAGATATGTGCGTATTTCAATTAGCATGGCTGACGTAAATGTGTAGGATGACCGTCCGTAGGTGTAAGCATAGGTATACTTGTGAGCAAGTGATTTTTTGGTTTCCTTCAATTAGGTTATTTCCCATTGTTTGTGGCTCAGATTACCCTTTATGTCTCAGCTAAAATTTGAAAAATTCAATTTGAAGATGCTCGAATGTGTTGGCGTGTGTGTGTATAAATATGTGGGAGAATATCTGTATGTGTACATATACAAAGAATATTGGAAATTTGAAGCTAGGTCCTTGAGAGCTATGAGACAACAGATATGCCATTTGTTGATTGTTCTTGTGTTGCTGACTTTCTCGCAAGAGAAATCTTATCAGAGAAATTTCAGGTATTGCTGCTTCATCTTCCCTGGGAACTCATGGAAAATCAATTGACTTTCTTTATCTTGTATAGTTATTTGTCCGGTTTTTGGTTAGGACATTTATATACATTCCTTTATGTATGAACGTTAGACTGGGTCACCATTATGGAAGATTTCGTCGTGACAATATCATAGTCATATGCCAATATCGAAGTTACAGAAATTTTGTTGGAAATCTTTGTTTCTCCCCAGCTTTTCATTATTGAAACAAAGGGGAATTCTTAACAAGCTATGAGCGGTGACCAATATTTATATGGTTGGGTGGATCGATTTTAGCAATCGATATTCTCCCATCGATTTTTCGACATGAGGAAAAAAGTTCCACTACGACACATAAAAAAAATCATTTTCGAGGCGCCTAAATTATTTTTAAGGTTTTTTAGTAGGTAAGAAAAATAATATTTTTTTAAATATAGGGTGATCAGTCTGGAGGTATTTTTCAGAACAAAAAAAAAATATAAAAATTCAAACCAAGTGTGGAATCTTTTTTGGTAATTTGAAAGGACCTTTTATGCCATAATTACATTCAAATGTTGGCAACTGTATTATGAAAATGAGCGTTCGTTAAGAAACAGGAAGATCCGCTGTTTTCGACCAAAAGTTTTGTTCAGTGATGAGGCCCATTTCTGGGTTAACGTCAATAAACATAATTGCCGCATATAGGCTGAAGAGCAACAAGAAGAGATTCAAGAGGTGCTGTTAAGAAGTGTTGCTGTTAAGAAGTGTTGCTGTTAAGAAGTGTTTTTTTTTTCTGAAAAAATACCTCAAGATTTATCACCATTATAGCCTTTCCAAGGTGACATACAAATAAATGGTGATTTATTCACGACTGGACAAATTTCACCAGCGTATGCCTTGGCTCATTTCATAAAAATATGTCCATCTGCGACCAAGCTTGAAAATGCAAGGGGCGAAAAGGCAGTGGTTAAAAAAATTTCGGATTGATCGTCGGAGGGTACTAGGGTAAAATTGCTAAGCCCAGGTCCTACCGTTCCAAAGTTATGACTATTTGATTGATATGCAGTTTTTTTTGGTAGCGAATTACCAGCGAAATATGTTTTTGTACATTAACACACAAAAAATGTTTGCATTTCAGTCAAATAGTCCAAAAGTTATAAGACAAACTCTTAGCCACGCCCTCTATAGTACCTCCTATACAAGTGACCCCTTTTCAGTGCTGATAAGAACCCACATAATTTGTCACCCAAAGCGTGAAGTTCGATAAATTAAGAGGACCTTGATTTTAAAAAACCGAATTGTGCTCGAATATGAAATTGTGGTTGACACGTCACATTCTGGTACCCCCATGAAAATGCACCATCACGACAACTTTTGGTATTCTTTGCTATTCGTACGATATGATTCAAAATCAGTTCTTAAGAAAAGAATCTCACACAAGTGAGGTATTTAAAAATAACGGAATTCTCAGCCACGCCCCATCTGGTACCTCCTACACAAATAAATCTTTTTCTGTGCCGAATAGAATCCACAAAACTTGTCACCCAATGCGTGAAATACTATTTAATTGAAAGCATTGTAACATTTTAAAATTGGCTGTAGTACAATTTCACCGAAAAAAAAGTTTTCCTTTATATTTTTTTTGAAACAAAGTACTTTGCATGACGATCTTTTTTAATGTTCACTTTGTTTATTTATTTAAACAATAATTTTTATTCGTTCAGTTGAAAATTGCCCGCAAATATTCCTTATTTAGTTCCGTATTATTTCTGCATTTGTGACGCGCAAAATAGAAAGTGACCTAAGGGTAAAAACCAGTTTTGTTCGGGAGAGCCATTTTAAAATTTTAAATACGTGTATCTTTGGTGTACCATCACTTTTATAAAACGCGCATATCTATGAGAGGAAACACTTTTATTGAATGGGATCGGTCTCATTCGATGCCACATTTGTCCACGTCAAAAAAAAAGTGAAAATTATTTTTTTTACCCATAGGTTCCTTTCTCTATGCGCCGTCACATATACGTTTTGCTTCTTCATATAAGTCACGATGTCATTTGTTCTATTGATTTCGAACGTTAGAAATGCGCGAATCTGACTTTGCCATCCAACTATGAAATATATGATAATTTTGGTAGTCTCCCACAATTCTTTTTATTTGTACTTTCTGAAGATGCATGGACACTAAGTTCGCCCTCTAAGCATTATAAACTACTTAAAATATCTATGTTAACTCCATCCACCTTTTTTGCAGCGCTTCGTTAAGTTTTTGACAAAAATCATTTATTTATTTTAAAGTTCCATTTGTATTTCCGTGCTTCAGGAATTTACTTTTCTTTGACAGTAAATTAAAATAACTTGCAACACCTCGAACAAGCAAGCAACACCTGTCAAAGCAAACTATTTTTGGACTCATTCTGAAACTTTTTGAGAAGTCTATTCAGTTTATGTCGTGACCTACTTAGACATACCTTAACCCTTAGTATTTAAAAAAATAAATAAATAATAGTGTATCCCCGAAAAGGCATAAAATAGTACTCGTACTTGAATCAAAGACATTTAACAAAAATATCACGTTTACATTTGTCTAATGTTTGACATATTGTCTCTTCTTCGCTTTTGACTTATTTTATGATTAAGATCAACGTATTCAAAAAATTTATTCCATAAATTCGATGTTGCTTAAATTTCTCTTAAAGCTAAGTACGAGTATCAACTCAGATTTTGCAGATATGTAAAATAGGGCGTTATCAGCGACTTTCACTAGCCCAACCGAAGCTCGATTTCAGATCCTGCTGACATATAGGCCACATTTTAGATTTGATCTAACTTATTAACCTGGTCATATTGGACTTGTTACTGTGTTCATAAAGCCGTCACGCCCTTTGATTATACTCCGGACAAAGGCGGGGTGTCTTCTGAATAGCAGAGTAGTGTGGGTTATGACATACAAGGGCGACCGCAAAAGTAACTGGCCTAACATAAAAAGACCGTTTTTTTGGAGTTATTATTATTTATTTTTCAACATAATCTCCTTCCAACTCAATACACATTATCAAACGTTTTTCAAGTTTTTTAATTCCATCCGAAAAATAAGATTTTTCAAGACCTTCAAAATATTCCTCAGTTTCAGCAATAAACTCGCTATTGGACGAACATTTTTTTTGGAAACAAGAAAAATAAATAATCAGAAGGAGCTAAATCTGGACTATATGGTGGATGTGGAGCAATTTGAAATCGTAATTCGGCCAGTTTTTGTTGAGTTAAAAATGCAGTGTGTGAAGGAGCATTATCTTGATGAAAAAGAACTTTTTTTTCTAAATGCGGTCGTTTTATCTTGATTTCTTCACTCAACCGATCCAATAATGCACAATAATATTCACTATTTATAGTTTTTCCTTTCCCAAGATAATCAATCCCAAAATACTGTGGCCATTACTTTTCCTGCTGACTTAACAGTTTTCGCCTTCTTGGGACCACTTTTACCAGCTTCTATCCATTGTTTTGACAGTTCTTTGCATTCTGGGATGTAGTGATGGATCCATGTTTCATAAACAGTTATGAATCGGCGCAAGAACTCTATTGGTTTACGCTGATAAATCGCTAAAAATTCTTCGGAATTGGTCCAACGGACGATTTTTTGGGGCAAAGTCAACAAACGCGGCACCCATCTTGCGGAAAGCTTTTTCATGAGGAGTTCATCATGTAAAATACTCCAAAATTGTTTTTCGTGTATTTTAACAATATCAGCAAGTTCTCTGAGCTTTATTCGTCTATCTTTAGTCACTTCATTAAATATTTTTCTAATGTTTTCAATAGTAGTAGCAGTTTTCGGTCTTCCAGAGCGTTGTTCATCTTCCGTACTTGAACGACCCATTTTAAATGGTTGAACCCAGGATTTCACGGTGGAGTATGATGGTGCATTATCACCATGAACAGAATGCAAGTCATCTTTGATTAATTGTGGCGTATAACCTTTCATATAAAAGTGTTTAATTACCGAACGAAACTCTTTTTTCCATTTTTCAAAAATTATAAAACTTGTTTACTTCAATCACCTGTAACAAAGAAAATAATCATTAAATATTTCGGAAATTTTGACAGATGGCTTTTAAAAGATTGTTTTTAAAAAACAAAAAAAAGTTGCTAGTAAAACAGAAAATGTGCCAGGCCAGTTAGTTTTGCGGTCGCCCTCTTAGTTATACCCTGTTCGACATAGGCTTTTTTAATGTTTTTTAATTTTATTAATTTGTCCATCTGCAGCAAACTATTCAAACACAACTTCCGAAGGTTCACACTAGTATACAAACATTTTATATTAGTGCTTAGGAACATTGGCATTTTTGACATGACCAACAAGATTTCTCCAGAGAGTTAATGATTCCTGTACTAGATGGCGAACACACGACCATAACCAAAAATGTATATAATAACTATATTTTTGTTGAATACTCGTATCTTTTCTATCAAATCCAAAAGGGCATTACTCGTATCAAACATTTATAGGTACGAGTATGTATATTTAGCAAACGAATTCATGGACAAGCGTAGGTTTATTACGGGTGGGAGGGGAAATAAATACTATAGAGTAAATGTTTTCTGCAGTGAGTCTAATGGCATGTCAGATTAGTTACTATTATAGAAGTCACAGAGTATTAAATAGAGACATGTTTAGAACTGCTGCTTTAAATATTTAATATAAGGTTAGCGGTTCAATACAAAATATTTAGTGACAGGGCTAAGATTTATTGCACAAAATTGTGCTTATCAAGATTGGGTAATGCCCACTAAAAATAGCAATAGCAAATAATTTGTTGTTTCCATATAGTCGACCAATAACGTTCTTGAGTGAAAAAAGCCGTATCTCCCAAAACTTGTACTTTCATTTACGTAAAACTCTTTCGAACTCAGTAAACTGTACAGGATATGTACATATACCCGGCGCACAGAGAACACATTTGTTGCCACAACCGAACTTTGGCAATGGAATATTGGTGGTTGCACGTACTATCCATGTATTTTATCGCTGCAACCGAATGTTGATTTGGTACTTTGGTACTTTTCACTAGTGTGAACTGACAGTATCGGTTGAAGAGACAAAGTATAGGTAACCCCTTCTAATTAGGATGATTTTTGGAATTGATTTTGAACACGATTGGTTGTTGTTATAGATTATTGGCTATAAGAACTCTTTAAATTCGGTTGTCAGCGCCACAAGCAGTTGTTAACTGGATCAACTGATAGTTAAATTTTATGTATTCGGTTGTCTGACCGAAAAAATAAAGTTTTTTTAATTATATTTTTTTATAAGATTTATTCTGTTATTTGAACTATGAGCAGGTTTTTTAAAATTTTTTTTTTTACTTTCGAATCTAATAAAGTTTGTTCAAATTGTTAATAATAAAGTTTGTTTAAAGTTTTGAATTGATAAAATGGGCTAAAAAATTTTGGTTTTAAAGAAAAAGCTGATTATAATAAATTATTTCAGTGAAGTAAAGTGGAATTTGAAACGTAAATATTTCCGGCTACTTAAGGGTAATGTGACACAAAATACCCCCGATGAATTCCTGAAGTCTTGGCTTCATACGAAGGCATATCAACAAATCCGTGATCTTTCCATCTTCCCTCGTAGTTATATGAAATTAGTTAAATGCAACACTGCTGTCATCAAGTACCATCTGCTACTTGATGGGAGCTTTTTACTACTGTCAAATTTTAAGAGAGAGTTCCGTAATTAAGTTTGTGTTTAACAGCTGTTCAAAACATACGTATAAACTAGTGGGTTTTGTTAAAAACGGAAAAAATTCAATTACGAGTGCTCATTAAAAATTATCTTTTGCGGAAAAAACCGGCAAATAAACCAAGGAAAAGCTTCATAAATACTACCATCGATTTCAAGGTTAAAAAAAGTGGTTTACTGACTTTTATTGTGGGCGCACAAATAAAAATGACGCTGAACGTTCCGGTAGGCCTATTGAGATGCTGAACGTTCCGGTAGGCCTATTGAGGTGTTGGCCGATCATAGAGTAAAAGTACGTGAGGTTGTTGATGCCATACACATTTCATATGACAGTGTGGTTTCGATTTTACATGATCTGATGGGTTTAAGAAAGCTGTCTGCCGCGTTTGCTCTCAATTGACCATAAACGTATGACAACTACAAAGGATTGTTTACAGTCGTTCAACCGCAATTCGAGTGGGGTTTGCGGCGTTTTGTAACTGTGGATAAAATATGGATCCATTACAACACTCAGGAGACCAAGCAGCATTCTAAACAATGGGTTTCTCCTGGTGAACCGGCTCCGAAGAAGGCTAAGGTGGCTTTGTCTGCCAATAAGGTGATGGCAATCGTTTTTTAGGATGCATGTGGCATAATCAACATCGATTAGCTTCAAAAGGGAAAAACAATAAACGCGAATATTATGCCACATATTGTCAAGAAAAAAGTTCTTTTTTATCAAGATAATGCTCTCAATGGCAAAATTGCATGAATTGGGTAAAGAATTGGTACATCATCCGCGATTTTCTCCGGATTGAGCCCTCAGTGAATATTTCCTTTTTCCAAACTTAAAGAAATGGCTCGGTGGAAAGAGATTCAGCTCCAAAGACGAAATTATTGATCAAACAAATGCTTGTTCTATGATGGACCTCGAAAAATCCTATTTTTTGGAAGCGTATTGAGCTAAATGGAGATTATATTGAAAACTATTTTTTTTTTTGGCAAAAAAACTGTTTTTATTCGAAAAGTTACGGAAATTTTGATATGCCTTCGTATGATATAAAGTATATACTTTCATATCGATCATAGTTTGTAGGTTATTTAAAAAAATAGGAGGAAAAAAAATTTATTTGATAATTGCATCTCTGTGTAGACATGCATAACAAATTCATTAAATTTTTTTGAATTGGTGGCGACAAAGGACGAAAAGTGCCTTTCTTGAAAATATTTTGATTTTATTTTAGAAGATCTGTACTAAAATGATAATAGTAGTAACTTAGTAGAATATTCATTGAACAGGGATTAACCGGCTCAAGACCTCTTGCTTCTACATTTAAAGGTCCATTTAGTCTTGAAGGTTGACGGTGGACGGTTGACGGTAGGCAATCAGCTATTTCAGTTGAGGGTTGCATTTTGCATGTGTTAGAGGGAGATAACTACAGTTTGACGGTTGACGACGGTAGACTTCTGTAGGTTGCAGAATCAACCGTCAACCGTCAACCGTCGAGACTAAATGGGCCTTAAATAGAAGACAAGTTTTTAACAAAATGGCAAAGTGACATTAATTTTCGTGGCTGCACACTGCTTTTATGATGATTTCGGGTCCGTGGCAAGAGTGAGTTGTATTTTCGTGGGCAATTGTGTGAAGAAAACTTGAAAAGTAAGGTTTACAACAGTAGTTCTCATTCGTTTGGGGAGAGCCTGGCCTTATAGAGTTCGGGTTTTACTTTCACCAATTGCAGCAAAGCTTTCTGAAGAGGGTTGACAGGGACCCGAAATCATCATAAAAGCAGTGTGCAGCCACGAAAATTAATGTCACTTTGACATTTTGTTAAAAACTTGTCTTCTATTTAAATATAGAAGCAAGAGCACTTGATCCGGTTAATCCCAGTTCAATGTGTAAAAGCAACAGACCGAAATAAAACAAACGAGCTAAACTTAGTTGAATATATTAACCAAAAAACGACCATTTTAAAAAACATTTATACAATTTCATTAAAAAAGACACACCCCAATCAAAATTATGTGGACAGCATTTTTTTTTTACTTTTCTTCACTTTTTCGGAAAAAGGACGAAAAGAAAACTCCAATCTTAGAGATGAGATGTTACGTAAAATGTTTTATGAATAAACTTCATACGATTTTACTAAAGACACCTCACGAATTAACATTTACTACCAAAACGAAGGAACATTTACTACTTTCTAAGTTATTCGATAAAAAAAAATAACTGGGATCTACCAGGGCCGTCCTTTTGAGAATTTACTATCATCAACTAAGTCTTTAATTTCAGAAGAAATAATTCACCTCCTGAGAAAGACCAAAATGTTCTTCAAAAGTGTTATATGTTACAACAGCGAACTAAAGGGGGTTTGATTACTATAAACAATTTATCTGTTGTCTCCACCTTTTGTTGGTTCCAAAGTAAAATGTACTTCATAATTGATTGGTTGTCAATACCATTAGTTTAGGAAACCAATAGTTTTCCTATTGGATGGTACAACCGACGTATTGTTTGTAAGTATCGTAGTATTACTGTAGCTACCATCTTATGGTAAGCCAAACCATGTAATCATCAATACCATGAAATGTTGGCTATTGCAAAAGAAAGTATGTTTATTAATCGAATATTTCTAGTTCGGACCGATTTCCTACTGTTTTTTTCTCTGCGTACGCTGAACGGAACCTAATGTTTAAAGCCGACTTAGGAAAGATTTTCAGATGTCTTAGATATTAATCTTGTACTCGGCATGGTTGAACCAATTCATGTAGTTGACGTTTGTTTAGATTGTTTGAAAAGGTTAGCCTCCTAATGACATCGTTATGACTTGGAAACGTGAACAAAAGGGAACATGACCCAAAATAAATTTGTGATATTCGCTTATATTAAAAATTCAGCAATAATTTCATAATGGTTTCCTAGAAAATAGTTTTTTTACACATTATTTATAATGTTTTATAAACTAAAAATTATATCGCTTTTTTGACCACTTACTCATATAAACCGCACTTACTGCTATAGTAAAGTTCATATTGTGGGTATTAGAATTTGAATATTAAATTTCCTTAGCAGCCACCTTCTTGTAAAAAGCTGCATTTTAAATGTTTTATTAGAAAAAACCCTTTTCAAGCCCATTCGAAAGGATAAATACAACGTCCCTGTTGCGAATTGTATGAATATTATTTTGATGCTGAAGAACAATTTCAAATACACAACATATTTACTGAATAACCAGAAACCTAATATTTCACGAAATTGAACTTTAAACACTTAGGGAGATATGTACAATTTATTGAAAAAGTTGAGAGATTTTTTTTGTTTTTTAATTTCCTGCAAAAGTTTTGGAGTTTTATTTATGTATGTCCGATCATCATAGTCGGATGGTTGCCTTTTGCCATAACGTTGTGTTAAAGTTGGCAATATCAACAGTAGAAGTGAAACGAATAGTAGAAGTGAAACGAATAGCAAATGCCCTTTTAGTACTCGAATTTGTTGATAGTGGTAATATTAAAGTGAAGAACATAGATGTCAGTAGAATGTAGAGTTTTGCAAATGTTGCACCTTTGGATTAAGAGGATATTGAACACAGTTTAGTAACTGTTCGATTTTTGATTAGTACAAATTTAAATATGAGAGTTCACAGCATATTATTTCACATTAATGCAAACCGTATTATAAATTTAAATAAATTTATTATTACAACAGACGACAAAGTGCCAATGACTTTTTAAAAACCCTTTTTATGATATCAATGAAACTACGAAATAGTTAAAAACTCAAGCTCGAAGTCGTTCCCTCCCAGAGATATGCGCGTTTTATGAAAGTGAAGTCGACGATTCTAAGCGCAAATAGAAAGGGACCTAATCTTTAAAATGGCTCTCCTGAACAAAACTGGTTTTTAATCTTAGGTCCCTTTCTATTTTGCGCGTCACATATTCGGATTCATAGTTAAACCGGCTATAATTTCATGACCTGTATGCCCATATTTAGCGGAGGTCACTTCTTTAACCATAGGGCCATTTTTTGGTCCATTAGTCCAACCATAATTTCAGCCAAAACTTAAAAAAAAACATATTTGAGAGTACATCTACGTTGATACTTAATATTGATCGATCGTTTTGACCACAATGGCCGTTTTTTGGACCACATTCTGTGGCATTAAGTGCGTTTTAACTAACTCTCCACTTTTTTACCAGTGTCCATAAAAATTACGAATTGTTAAGCAAATAATAAAAATAGTGTCCTCGTACTTTTATCCGAGTTACCTTTAGTCCCCCAAAAGGAAACATCTCTTCCTCCTTGGGCGATCTCGCCCATTCAAAATATTAAATTGCCTATGCCTGTAGGGCCTCATCATGCAAAATTACAGGGTCCAGGGTCATTTCTTTTGACCTCTATCGTCCTTTCAACACATACAGGGAGGCGGACATGGCTAGATCGTCTTAGAATTCTTACAAAGGGTTCATTTTGAGAGTTTAAGAACTTTAAATGATAATACAAGCGAGTAATATTGTTGGAATGAAATTGGCCTTAATCTAAAATCTATGTAATGGGTGATCCAAGTAGAGATACTTTTTTCAATAGCCATTTTTTGACAGATCACGTGTGAGTCGTGTCATGTTATTTTTGTTTAGTATTGTTTGGCATTTCATCATGGAAAGACTAACGCCAGAACAACGTTTACAAATCGTTTAACTTTATTACGAATATTCACGTTCTGTGAGGAATGTGTTTCGTGCACTTCGTTCAACTTATGGTCAACATAATCGGTCTACTGAGCGTACTGTTCGCAAGACTATCACCCTTCTTGAGACCCAGCATTCATTATTGGATAATATTCGACCGAATAGACCACGTCCAGCACGCAGTGAAGAAAATGTAGCGGCCGTAGCTGAAAGTGTACACCAAGAACGTGGAGAGTTGATTCGGCGCTGTTCGCAGCAACTCGGACTGACACACGGAACGACTTGGCGCAAATTACGTCGGGTTTTAAATTAAAAGCGTCAAAATACAGCTTGTGCAAGAAGTGAAGCCACCCGACGTTCCCAAGCGACATCGCTTCGCTCTATGGACTCTTGAAAAGTTCCAAGAAGATCCGACTTTTTCGAGGCCCATTTCTGGCTCAATGGGTATGTAAACAAGCAAAATTGCCGCATTTGGGACGAAGAGCAACCAGAAGAGATTCAAGAGCTGCCACTTCATCCAGAAAAAACAACGGTTTGGTGTGGTTTGTGGGTTGGTGGAATCATCGGTCCATATTTCTTCAAAAATTATGCCGGTGAGAACGTAACCGTCAATGGCGACCGTTATCGTGCCATGATAACCTACTATTTGATGCCTGAAATTGAAGCTCGTGATCTCGGCGACATTTGGTTTCAACAAGACGGCACCACTTCCCACACACACAAGGTCGTGACGGTCGTCCAAAAATGGCCGTTGTGCCAGAGAACATTTATGCCGTGCGTGAACTGATAATGTAAGATCGTCATGTGATAAACCGTGAGTTACAGGCATTCTTGGGCATTTCTTCCACCAGCATACATTCGATATTGCATGAACACCTGGCCATAAAAAAGGTTTGTTCTCGTTGGAACCCGCACAATTTGACATTGGCTCAAAAAAAGGCTCGTGTAAAGAAATTTTGAAAACATACAATCGCGGTGTTCGTGGAAGAAGCACTTTGAAGCAAATGGTAGCCTGTTTCTTCGGCAAAACTGTAACGTATGACGGTCAATTCTGAGTGGTAAATCACAATTTTTTGACTGAAGTCTTCGGAGAAATTCAAAAAACGAACAAGAGAAGACGAATCATTGTGCACCATGACAATGCGAGCTCTCACACATCGGCTTAAAACAGCGCCTTTTGACCGGCCAAAACGTCAAATTGGTGGGTCATCCGTCGTACAGCCCTGACTTGGCACCCAGTGACTTCTTTTTATCTCGCACATCAAGAAAAAAATCCGTGGTCAATGATTTTCGTCGCCAGACGATGCTGTTGAAGCGTTCAAAAACCATGTTTTGAAGTGTCTCAATCGGAGTGGAAAAAGTGCTTCGACAATTGGTTTGAGCGCATGCAAAAAGTGCATAAATCATACTGGAGAATACTTTGAAAAACAATAACAGCATTTTTGATGATAAATATTCGCATTTTCATTATTAGGCCAAAAATATATATAGCAGCCCGCGTTTATATACTTATAAGGTCGCAGATAAATATTTAGAGATGTAACAAACGAAATATTAAATTTGTGTATACTCTTATCCTATGGGGCAGAGTTTGAATTTAAAAAAAATAGTTTGAATTTTAAATAAGTAAATATTTTATTAATAACTGTAAATATTTTATTAATTGTTAAGTGAATATCTTGTTAATGCATTTTTGCGTGTCCCCGATCGATACATAGTGTCTCCGATCGATAATTCGAGATGTTGCAAAAGGAATGACACATTTCGGCGTAGGGTATAAAAAAGAGGTGTCTTTTGTTTAGTTTAGTTTAAAAAATAACGACGTCAATCTGCACAAAAAAAACCATTATAATGCTCAATTTGCTATATCCTGATGAATAGACATACGCTTTCCAACAGTGCAAATTCATTTAAAAGGCTATAGTTAAGTTCACTGTTACTGATTAGACAATTAATCGTTTCGTATCACATTCACCCTACTAGGGCTGTGAAGTTTTCCGGGGTTAAGAAACCTTTTTAAAAAAGCCCACTGACTTAAGGTCAAAAGTCGGGACATCAGAATTCGTGTTTGAGGTATAGTTTCTCGGGCAAAGTTTCCTATTTTGATCCCTAGAATACGATTTTCCTTGTCACTTGGGCGGTTATTCCACGTGTCGCCCTGTGTACCCAAGGGGAACCATTGGGTCAGCTATATATGCGGTGTAGGTACTAAAGTTCGGCCTACGTTTTTACTTGTTTTAAAATAGCGCTACTTTGTTTTTTATTGAATGGTGAAACAATAATACCTCCATCCAATGGTAGAGTGTAACAAATATCCCTTTTCTACAGCAGCGTAAAAAGTAAATCTGAGCTACATGGAAGTTCTTCTATTATGTATGGAACATTAGTTCAGTAAATGGAAGTACTTGTGCGTTGTACAAACATAGCCCGAAAACAATTTTAATAAAAAACATTTCCTAAAATAAATCCGGGCAAGCAACCAGGAAGACCGTATCGAAATAATTCTCTAAGTAGCTAAATTACAAAATAGCCCAAGAAGAGAAAAAAACGCAAAAAGTTCGCAATCTAATTATCCATGAATCTTTTGCAAGCAAATCTGTTGGCGTATTCTCTATCCCAACAATGCAGGCAAAAGAAATTAGTTAAACTTCAGATTCGGGAGCAAAGCAGTAGCAGCAGCACCAGCGGAAAAGGAAAACACAACCATCTTTAATGAATTCATTCATGCAAAGGATGTGCCAATATAGTTTACATTTGCGGAGAAAAAAAAACATGTTTATTGTTTTACCTTTAGCCTTTTAAAGATATCCTGTGTTGGCTTGCGCTTCCTGCTGCGACAAAGAGCTATATTTGGAAAATAATCACGAATTAGATAAATACCAAAGTAAAGGCCATTAGGACACTTTTCCGACTAAAGTACATAGTGGGCTTTCGGTAGTCATAGCAACCTTTCCAGTGTTTATAAAACAGTATCTATGGAAGTGTGTGTGTATGTGTTTCAGTGTCTGGGAGTGTGTTTATTCAACAAAAACTTCAAAATCAATAAAAAAAAGTTTGAGTTTTTTTGGGTCTTAAGCTATTAAACTTTTCCCATCAAGGGAAGATACAATAAATAAAGCATGTTCAAGTATTTTAGTCGTCATGGCAGGATGTTTGAGACACACCCTCATCAGCAATGTTTAGGAAGTGAAATGCAAAAGAAAAAAAATGTTAAGCAAAACAGACCGAGAATATTGACTCTCTATTTTTTAGACGTGTTGTCATTTTTTATTGTTTCTTTTTGGGTCGTTATCCTACCCTTCTGTGAAACCGATAAATTGTGATTGGACATTAAATGCTTTTAAGGACAGTGCCAATTATAGACATTAGAAAAACCAATTAACACCACTAACGAAACAGAAACAATAACAATAATTTAACACATCCATATACGAGTAACTTAACGTAGAGCGTCATAACGACCAGCATGCGACACTATCACACAGTAAACGCTGGCTTTAATTTTGGTTACTCGCCTGGCAAAGGGTCATTTAAATGTCCCGTAAATGCCAACAAAATGTCACCTTAATATGTTTAATAGATATTGCCATGAGATTTGTTCGTTGAAATTTTGACATTGTTAAGTTAAGTTAAATTTATTTGAGTCTTTAAAAATCATTAACAAAGTAAAGTACTTACATATATTGTTTTAATAACATGAATGTGAAATATTATTAATTTAAATAAGATGAATTTCCATAATTATTATACTTATATAATTTCGTCTACCGATGCATAAAACTGTTTGAGGAGTCTGGAGATGTAAAAGACCACCAACGGTCGGGCCGCCCACGCTCTGTTCGAACACCGCATGTCATCAAAGCCGTTAAATCAAGAATTCATAGAAATCCACTCCGAAAACAGAAAATCATGGCCCGTGAGATGAACATCACGCAAAAGTCCATGCGTTCGTTCAGGATAAATTTAAAAAGCAAAATGATAGAGTGATAGAATGATAGAGTATGCGCGGTCATCTAAGGAAGCATCTAAACTGATCCCATGGGTGGAAAAGGGTCATCACCCAGCTTCAGTCATGGTTTGGTGGGGTGTCTCCTACGATGGGGTCACTGACCTGCATTTCTGCGACCAAGGAGTCAAAACATAGGCCAAAGTTTCTGTTCCAAAACCAGCAATGGACTTTCCAGCAGGATTCTGCGCCGGCCCATAAGACTAAAACGTCCCAGGACAGGCTTCGAAACAATTTGCCAGCGTTCATTTCCTCTGAAGTATGGCCCTCAGGCAGTCTAGATTTGAATCCATTAGATTACAAATTCTGGACAGTGTTAGAGGACAAGGTTTGTCACAAAAGATACCCCAACATTGGATTTCTTAAGACTGCTTTGGTTCAAGTTGTGGCCAATTTTCCAATGGACGAGGTTCGGGCAGCTATTGACGATTGGCCAGTGCGACTTAAGGCGTGTGCAAAGGCAAAAAGCGGACATTTCGAATAAGTAGATTCTTTTTTGATACAATATACATCAATAAATATATTAAAAAAAAATTGGTCCAAAAAAATTCAGTACAGCATAAAACGTGTGTAACATAATACGTAAATATTATACATTTCTAGCCCCTATGGACACAAGGAGTTGTTCGTAAATAAAAGTTTTGACCTGGAAGATCATCATGTCCCCCATTGTATAGGCGGAGCTATGTGGTTTTTTTCTAAAGAAAAAATGCATTGTTTTGTTTGCAATATTTTTCAATAATTCTCTGCGACCTCTCGTCATACAATTGTAAGAATTTCTAGCCATATCCCTCTAGGTTAGTAACAAAAATGGACCTAATCGAGCCAAGGAGGAAAAGCTCCCCATTTAAACGCAGAGTAAAGATATGGTTATTTAATGGTCATGGCGGAAGTAGTATGTTCTTTGCAAAAAATTAAAAAAATGTAAATATGATTGTAGCATTCAAAATATGGTTGTATAATAATGGTTGTACGACAAAAGTATTGAACTTTTGGTTTTATGGTGTCGTCGTGTTTTGTGTTATTACGCAGAAAAAAGATATGGTTACTATATGGTCACGGCAACAATAGTATGTTATCTGCAATAAAAGTATGGTCGTCACAACCATAGTATTCTTTTTTGAGTTTCATTTTGACAATAGTATGATTGCGGCAATATTAATATTGATGAAATGTAACAATAGCATTATTGCCAAATTTAAAAATGAAGACTTGGTTGTAGTAACAATATAAATATGGTTGGTGGGACAAAAGTATTGTTTCCATAGGTTTTACGTTAACAATAAAATAACGGCAATCATACCGGCAAAATAGTATTATTTTTTTAATTTGACAATGTTATTTTTACGAATCTTACGCAATAATAGTACTTTTTACATGTAAAGTAATTTTTTCCAAAACAAACTACGGATTAGTATAACTGAAATATTTTTACTAAATGATTTTTTTACTGTTAAAAAAATCACTCCTTTCCTAAAAAATTTTGGGGATCATAGTATGGTTGTGTGTAAGTTATACTATGGTTGTGAGGATCATACTTTGGTTTAATGCGAATAATAATATGGTTGTGGGGATCATAGTATGGTTGTGTGTGAATAATTCTATTGTTTCGAGGACCATAATACTGTTGTGGGGATCATAGTATGGTTATGTGTGAACCATACTATTGTTGTGATGATCATAATATTGTTGTGCCACAACCATATAACCAACAATAGTATGATGCTCTTCGAATATTGTTACCACAACCATACTTTTTTTCTGCGTGATGCCACAAGCATATACCGAACAATAGTAAAATTTTCTTGAAATATTGTTTCCCGAACCATACTTTTTTCTTCCTATAGACGCTAAAAAACTGATGACCAATATGGTTTTTTACATTTCAGGGCTGACAATTAGATGCCCTAAATCACAGTCTGTGATATTCAGAAGACCCTCGGTTTTGTTCGGAATGGAACAAAGCTCTGTTTTAAACCTTAACCCTAGAATGGTAAACATATTTTTAAGTTCTTTAATAGTAAAATTCGCCTAAGAGGTGACTTTATTAAAATCCACATTTAACATTTAAAAATACAAAAATTTATTAAGAAATAAACAAGAACTTATTTCTTTTATATTAAATAACAACAATAAACAAAAACAATTATTTTTTAAATATCTTAAAGATTTTGTAGGCGTGTTTGTAAATCACATATTTTGTTTGATAATATGAAGAGATCTTTTGCTATGCCTCACAGGGTTAACCCTTCTAGGGTTAAGAGTGGTAGAGACTCAAATCGGACAGGACCATTGTAGGCAGCATAGACAGACGAGATCCAATTTTAACGGGGGTTTTAACAGGTCGCACCTAACGCACTACGTTTATTTTTTGAGCAAGTTTGACTTTTGATTAATCTTTGCAGATTGCTAGTGCCAATAGGATCCAATTTTACCAAGCTTGCTTAGATTTCTTTTAAGCATATTTCTTAATTTGAAAAAGATTGTGTTGTATAAGTGACTCCTAGGCTGGATGGGCCTTAAAGTTTGACAAGTTTGACTTTTAATTACTCTTTGCAGATTGCTAGTGCCAATAGGATCCAATTTTACCAAGCTTGCTTAGATTTCTTTTAAACATATTTCTTAATTTGAAAAAGATTGTGTTGTATAAGTGACTCCTAGACTGGATGGGCCTTAATTTGGGAAACACTATTTTTTGTTATCTTCACTTGTTTGTTTTTACTGCAACTAGTTCAAGTATCAAAGATCTGCTATTGAAAAGCTTATTTTTCAAGCTTATTATATGTTATGAATGTACGTATATTTAGAGTTATGCTCGTCCGCCTCTAGTGAGCAGGCTTCCACCAAGTAAATCAATAGGTTTTGTGCGTAATAAACTCCTTTATGTTATGGTGTCGTAGAAAAATCGGACAGCTTCTTGATTTTTCTGAGATTGCAATTTTGTGTAATAAAGAATTGCGTATTGTTATCATTTCATCGACTTTATCGATTCCTAGATCGAGATGGGGAAGTTTGATGGGTTTGTGTGTTTGATTTGTGGGAGCATCCCCCAGTTGAATACCATAGGACCATATGGGGACTACACATTTTGTTTATATCATTAGCTTATTGTGAGTGTATTTGTTAGATTTTTACCAAGTAGTCAGTAAGTGTAATGATCTGTATATTATTACCAGCTCTGTTTTAATACCCTCCTATAATTAAAGAGGGTATATATAAAATATACATATATTTACAGTCTCCTCAAACAGTTTTATGTAATGTCCGTGAGATGAATATCACGCAAAAGTCCATGAGTCGAATCATTAAAAAAGACTTGGGACTTGGGACTTTCAAACGACGTACCGGACATTTATTGACTGCAGCTTTAACAAAAAAAATATGATTAAAAAATGCAAACGTCTTTTGGTGAAGCACGATGATAACTTGCACAGACAAAGTTGAAAAAATTGTTACCGTTCAGGAAAAATTTAACAAGCACAATGATAGAGTGCGTGCGCGGTCATCTAAGGAAGCATCTGAACTAATCCCAAGGGTGGAAAAGGGTCATCACCCAGCTTCAGTCATGGTTTGGTGGGGTGTCTCTTACGATGGGGTCACTGACCTGCATTTCTGCGAACGAGGAGTCAAAACATCGGCCAAAGTTTTGGAAGCTGTTGTGAAACCTCTTAACAATTCCCTGTTCCAAAAACAGCCATGGACTTTCCAGCAGGATTCTGCGCAGGCCCATACGGCTAAAACGTTCCAGGCGTGGCTTTGAAACAGTTTGCCGGCTTTCATTTCCTCTGAAGAATGGCCCTCTGGCAGTCCAGATTTGAACTCATTGGATTACAAATTGTGGACGGTTTTAGAGGACAAGGTTTGTCACATAAGATATCCCAAAATTGAATCTCTTAAGACTGCTTTGGTTCGAGCTGTGGCCAATTTTCCAACGGACGAGGTTCGTGCAGCTATTGGCGATTGGCCAGTGCGACTTAAGGCGTGTGTGTGTAAAGGCAAAAGCAGACATTTCGAATAATTAGATTCTTTTGGGATACAATATACATCAATAAATATATTAAAAAATATTGGTCCAAAAACATTCAGTACTTTTTATATTACAGCACAAAACGTGTGTAACAGTATTTATGTCTCTACTAAGTATACCGTGAACTAATACCGATATGACAATAGTAATAGATAAAAAAGAGACCGGTGCCAAGCTCCTATGGCAAAATATTTATATTAGACCGTAATCCATGATGCTTCGGCACGGCTGAACCTAGTTTGTTAATTTTATTTTCTTAACAAAAATCCTTGTTCTTAAGTTTCAGTTTGGTAGAATTGGATAATGGTCAATACATCATTTTCTCCAAAAAAAAAATGTATAGGGTAAGGGTTAGATGGTTACACTACGAAGTTTTCGGAAAGATACAACAAGATAAATAGACAATTTTGTCTTTGAAGAAAATAATTCCGAATGTTAAAATACATATAAGTTTGTCAAACCGTTTGCAAAATCTAGAAATATTTATCTGCAACCGATTAAAAAATTTAAATTATTGATCGTCGTAAAAATCGAATACGTTCTTGCCATATGCATCTGTATGTCTGTTGAAACCTAGTTTCAGATAGTTAGTAAAGTCTTCTAACTCGGTTATTATTAAATATTAGGGTACCCAATTAATCGGGTTTTTGGATTAATCGGTTAATCGTACATTTCAATCTGACAATTAACCGAACAAAACGCAATCAAATTATTCGATTAATCGAATAAAATAAAACAAAATAAAAAGAAAGCAGTGTTCAAACATTGTACTTGGTACATTTATTAAAACAAAACAAAACGTAACAAAAACAACTTCAATATATAAAATAAAGGTACAATTCACAAATCGTTGTAATAATACAACAAATATATAATATATAGATATATGTTAAGAGATCATATAAGCACTTTATTTAAGATTTAATAATTGTATGTACTAGCACAAATTTTTATTGCGATCTTAAAAAATAATCTTTTAAAAATAAAACGTTGTTTAGATTTTGGGCTTTTAAACGGTTTTTTTCCTTAGTTTTTATAAAAGAAGATTTTGAAAAAGCTCTTTCGCTCATTGTAGAAGTAGGTGAAATTGTTAAAAGTGCATTAAAAAGCCACTCTAATTTGTGTGTTCTCTTCTGAGATTCACCTAAATATTTTAAATCATCCCAAATGTCGTCTCTATGTATTTTACGTTTTTTAGATGGGCACTGTACACTTCTTATAGACGATGAAAGTTCTAATACAAGGTCAGTTTCTTCAAGACCACCTACTTCTTCAATTGATTCATTATTGTCCGAAACAACTTGTTCATTATGATTTCCAAATAACCTAGTATACAAGTAGCAAGCATATTCTTCAGTTTCGGATTTTGACGAGTATTTAGACAAGTCATCACTACTTGGGAAAATTCCAGATTTTAAATATATTATTAATGTGTTTAATTTTTGGTTTCTTCGGCCTGCAAACCGTGTTTTAAGTTGACGAACTAAGTCTTTTGCAAAACAAGTTTTTAATGTTAGTAGTTTTTTTAATAAAAATCTTATACTACCCTCAAAATCAATGAGAGTAGCAGTATCTTTACCTAATTCTTTTACAGCAATGTCAAATGGTTTTAAAGTGTTATTTAGATTTATTAAAAGTTCGATTTCAAAGTCTGAAAATGGGCTCAATGATAAATCTAATAGGGCATGATTGACACATTTATAGATTCGTAAGAAATTGCCAATCATATTCGAAAGAGAAGACCATCTATGCTTAACATCATGCACAAGACGAATTTCTTTGCCTTCCTGTTGTTTAACATAATATTGCAACTGTTTTTGTTTTTCGTGCGATTTGTTAAACATTCTTACATATTTGCGTAGGCGGGTTATAGTTTCTTTTATTTCACGTTTTAAACTGTATTCACTTTGTATTTGAATTACATCAGTGCCCTCATCTTCTTCTGATTCTTCAGCGGAACTCTCAGTTTCGTTTTCATCAGTTTTGGAATATAAAGTGTCGGTAATACACAAATGTATACCATGATTCGCACATATTTGCGATTCCGATGGTATATTTTTACCGTACTTTACCATTGTGGCAGCACCATCATGGGTTGAACAAACTATATCCCTCTCAAAATTTAACCCAAATTCTTGCAGTTTTTTATTAATAATTTCTTGAATATTTATTGCAGTCCCTTTAACTTTGATCTCTTCTAATCCTAGATTGTACACTTTAAAGCTTGATGATTTTGAGTCATATGACCGTAACGTTATGTTTATGTACTTTAGATAGGAAACGTCGCTCCACTCATCTACAACAATGGAAAATCGGCCATTTGATTGTTGCAAGTTTTGAATATTTTGTGTAAGTTCAGACTTCTTTTTTAAATAAAAGTTATTCAGATATTTCCAAATGGTTGTTTCACTTGACGGCATGTCCAAACCTTTTGATCGTAGAAATGAGTTTATGATCTTGGACTTTTTAAACGATCGCACGGACATTCCGTCCTCTGCAACACTTCTTGAGACAATTTCTTCAAAGCACCTTATATGATTCTTTTCCACATATTTTTCAATTGCTCCTGCTGCACTTTTACCAGATGTTGTTGGTTGTTCTTCGGAATTTCCATGGTGAGGTGTCATGTGATGAACACTTTGCAAATGGTAAAGAAGCGAAGAAGTTGTATTGCCATTGCATTTTAAAACTTTTGGACTTTTTTGACAATAAGCTTTTGATTTGTCATTGTTGTCTCTTTTGAAATGCTTCCACACGTAACTCATGCTCGAATTTTATAACTTTGTTTATGCTATGACACACGATAAAGTTTTTAATTTGTTTTGACAATTTTGTGTTTGGAAGTGTTTGGAAAGTTATGAAATTTGTTCACAAATCACTGCCATATGAGTTGCCACATTGTAGGGGTTTTTCAAGATGGACTGCTTGCCATAAACACGTATGTTTAGCGATTAATCGATTAATCGCACTGGTTTGTTCGATTAATCGTTATTCGAAAAAATGAATTATTAAATTGTTCGATTAATTTTTTAACACGATTAATCGATTAATCGAATAATGATTAATTGAATGGTTACCCTATTAAATATGTACCAAATCTAGAAAAAGAGGAACAAGTCCCCTATTGATGGAGTAAACAACTCATGACCTATATTGTTATTTTTTTTTGACATTTCGACTATGAGTCATTCCATGCCAAACGGTACGATTTTGGGCAAAAATTTAACGCAATGATTCCGATTTTTATGAAAATTTGCAGATTTGGTCCTCTAGCAATTCTATTTAATCCGCGATTAGAAAAAAAAAATATAATTTTTTTTTTCAAAAGTTATGACCAATTGAACTTTGGTAAAATGGAGATTTTATCAAGGAGGTGTGTTCATTCAGTCGCATGTAACTCCGGAAATACTTGACCGATTTTACTCTGCTATACCTTATATTGAAGGTAATTTTAAGCACTTCTAAAATAACGAAACGGTATGGCATAACGCCATAGAATTTTTTAAGTTTGTATCATTTTAATCCTTTTATTTCGATTTTGAAAATGATTACATCTTTTTTTATTTTTGAAATTTTGCAGGCGTATTCTTACAGGTCTGTTTTACCGACTGTGTAAGTTTTAAAGTGGTGAAATAATGCGTTCTATTTTTAAAATTTTTTTTTTACCTTATACCTTTTTCACTTCCATGAATATAGAAAATATAATATAGAAAAAAAAATACTTTTTAATAGTTTATTGACACAAGATATAACAACAACAAAAAAACAAAGAAAAAAAGAAATAAAAACATGATACAATAGCCGTGCACGTATTCCAGGAGGGGCTTGTAAATTTTTTAAAGAAAACCTTAGGACCTGTAAGTAAAATATTTTACTTTTCTGATGGCGCAAGCGCACAATACAAAAACAAGAAAAACTTTTTAAATCTGACGTTCCACGTAGAAGATTTTGGAATACCAGCGGAATGGCATTTTTTTGCAACGTCTCATGGCAAATGGCCCTGCGATGGTCTGGGAGGAACAGTCAAAAGACTAGCAGCACGTGCAAGCTTGTCCAGCCTCATAAATCCCATTAATAGTGCCGTCAAATTTTATGATTGGGTGAATAAAAACGTGAAGAATATTCATACAGAATTCTTCAATAACTATCAATATCAAGATAGGGCGAAACACCTGAAGGAGCGTTTTGAAAAAGCGAAAACAATTTCTGGAACTCTTGGCTACCATGCATTCATTCCACAACCCGATAAAATAATGAAAGTCCAGACAACATCATCTTCTGAGCAGTACTGTATGAAGATGGTATACAAGGCATAACATTTATTTCATTACTCATTTTTTTATTTCTTTTTTTCTTTGTTTTTTTGTTGTTGTTATATCTTGTGTCAATAAACTATTAAAAAGTATTTTTTTTTCTATATTATATTTTCTATATTCATGGAAGTGAAAAAGGTATAAGGTAAAAAAAAAATTTTAAAAATAGAACGCATTATTTCACCACTTTAAAACTTACACAGTCGGTAAAACAGACCTGTAAGAATACGCCTGCAAAATTTCAAAAATAAAAAAAGATGTAATCATTTTCAAAATCGAAATAAAAGGATTAAAATGATACAAACTTAAAAAATTCTATGGCGTTATGCCATACCGTTTCGTTATTTTAGAAGTGCTTAAAATTACCTTCAAAATAAGGTATAGCAGAGTAAAATCGGTCAAGTATTTCCGGAGTTACATGCGACTGAATGAACACACCTCCTTGATAAAATCTCCATTTTACCAAAGTTCAATTGGTCATAACTTTTGAAAAAAAAAATTATATTTTTTTTTTCTAATCGCGGATTAAATAGAATTGCTAGAGGACCAAATCTGCAAATTTTCATAAAAATCGGAATCATTGCGTTAAATTTTTGCCCAAAATCGTACCGTTTGGCATGGAATGACTCATATAATATTTTTAAGAGAAGAATGCATACACAAACTAGTTAAGCAATCCAAGCTTGTGATGTAAAAAATGCGTACCGTTTGGCATGGAATGACTCCTATATAAGTATAACCTTTATTGTTTAGTCGGTCAGGGCTAAAGATATGATACCATTCACCCTGGGCTGTATGAAACCGTTAACCGATAAGGTCCATTTTAACAGGCTGTTATGCACTTTATTAAATTTGAAAAATATCGTATTAAACAACTGAGTTCTAGAGCAGCAGTCACTCAGTGGCTATATGAAAACATTGATTGATAATACTTATATATTTTTTTCATAATGCACCATTCTAACATTGAATGTTAGATCTGGCTTGTGGAGTGGCAAAACCTTAAAAATCAAGGGAACTTTTTATGGGAGCTATAACAAAAACATAGCATGTTATGGTCCAGTCTCACCACAGTTGGTTATCGATCACTTTTAACCTTCTGTACGATATTTTGGTCAATATTGGATGTCATATATATCAAAAATTACACCGGTATGTACCGATTTAAAAAGAGTTTCATCCTTATCCTAGTCCTGATTAATGTACTTACATAATTAAGTCCCACAACATCCCATTAAGGAAAAGGGGTAACTCTTCTCCAATCAGTGAGTTATACACGATTCAATTATTATACTCACTGAACGGGAAGGCTAATTCATTTTATAGAAACAAAAATTTTATAGCGTAGAGATATATCCCTTATTAGAAAATTCGCCATCATATCCAAGGAGGAAAACCTGCCGCTGAAAAATTGCTAAATGTTCTCACCCGGCTTTGATCCTGGCTTAACTGGTATGATAGTCGTGCACATTCCATCACACAACTGCAGCCCAAGAAAAATACATACATATACAGAAATATACATATGTACATGTATAAACTATAAGAATACTTATAACACCAACCTCGAGATTTATGATACCTGTATGTTTAACACAAGTTCGACATTGTGAAAGAAAACTATTTCCCATGTGAATATGTGATATTCAAAATTACTAGTTAAAGTTTCATACACACAGACAGGCAAGTACAGGTTTTGGCAAGTACTTATAAATGTTGGCAAAGACACATTACACTTAAAAGTAAATCTCGTCATGCTTGAATGGCATATAAAATATATTTCATTTGCAACTCAACGACATGGTGTGTTTAAGTATAGCAACCCAGCGGAAAAATTTGCAAGGCCTTCTCATAAGGAGACCTTCCAGAAGGCCCCCTTTTTAGATCCAATACACATTCGTTTATGCCTTCGGAATGGTGGCATTTCAGAAGGCCTTCTTTGCAAATGAAAAATGACCCCCCAAACATTTCCAAATTGCTTCTCTAAAGAGGCCTGCTATGCGTAGAAGGCCTTGTAATAAATCCTCTACTCATTAGTTGGTGCAATAAACATTACTTACCATGCCTGATAAGTAAAGGTAGCACGAAAAGTGTTCGTCACAGCAATGGGCAGTGAAGATATATAAATAAAGGGTGATCTATCTGGAGGAATTTTTTCAGAACAAAAAATATATAAAAATTCAAATCAAGTGTGGAATCTTTATTGGTAATTAATAAAAGAACATTTTATGGCATTTATTTTTTAAAATAATTACCGTCAAATGTTGGAAACTGTATTATGAAAATGAGCGTTCGGTGAGAAAAATTGATCAGTGATGAGGCCCATTTCTGGCTCAACGGCAAAGTCAGTAAACAAAATTGCCGCATTTGGGCTAAAGAGCAACAAGAAGAGGTTCAAGAGGTGTCATTATACCCAGATAAAACCTCGGTTTGGTGCGGTTTATAAGCTGGTGGAATCATCGGTGTTTTTTTTTATTTAAACTGATGATGGCCGGAACATAACTGTGAATGGTGCTCTCTATCGCGCCATGATATCGATTTTTATGCTACCTGAAATTGAAGCCCGTAATCTTGACGACACTTGGTTTCAACAGGACAGTGCCACTTGCCATACAGCTGCTCAAATAATGGATCTATTGGGAGGTCATTTCGAAAAGCAGCTCATTTCACGTTTTGGACAGGTGAGTTGGCCGCCTAGACCGAGTGATACACCTTTAGACATTTTTCTTTGGGTTTACGTAAAGTCCAAAGTCTATGCTGACAAACCAGCTACGATTCAGGTTTTGGAAACCATACCGGTCGAAATGCTCGAACGAGTCATCCAAAATTCGACCCTTTGAATGGAAACCCTGTAGTTGCGGCCGAAATTTTAATTCAATTTAATTAAAAAAATAAATGTCATAAAATGTCCTTTCAAATTACTAGTAGAGATTCCACACAATTTCGTTTGGTAGGAAAGTATGCAGCATATTGGAGTAGTAACCAAAGGCCGTAGGTTCGAGTTCCTGTGGAGGCAAAACAAAACAAAAACCATAAAACGGAAAATTAAGTAATTAAAAACAAATTTTTGATGTGTTAAGGCGCAGGTACGGACTAAACTAACAAAGTGAACACATTCAAACAAAGAAGCACACAGATTTGTCCGACTGCGGTCCCACATTTTTTGGCTTTAAACTCCTCTAAAATGGCTGGACCCATTTGTATGAAATTTTGTGTGCATTTCGGGTAGGTCTCAGAATCGGCCAACATCTAATCGGCCCCTTAATAATAAGGGTGACCCACCACTAGAGCTAGAGAGAGATAGATAGAACACCGATTTGTCCGACTGCGAAACACAGATTGTCTTGTGTGGGTGCGGATCACTCTCAGAGCATAGGGAGTATTGACGTGCTTATACGTATACGCAGAAAAAAAGTATGGTTGGGGTTACAATATTCGAAGAGGATCATACTATTGTTGGGTATATGGTTATGACACAACAATATTATGATCCTCACAACAATAGTATGATTCACACATAACCATACTATGATCCCCACAACCATAGTATGATTCACACATAACCATACTATGATCCCCACAACCATAGTATGATCCTCACAACCATAGTATGTTTCTCATACAACCATAGTATGATCCTCACAACCAGAGTATGTTTCTCATACAACCATACTATGATCCCCAAAATTATTTATTAGGATTGCTTATTGTTGTTATTCAAAAATAGAGGCTTTTATGCTACTTCACCATCCGTAGACACCAAGTACTACTCTAAATAGAAATTTTCTCAATTTTTTACAAAAATATTAATTATTTATTTAATATAACCAGTCCATAGTAAAAAATAATATTCAATTAATTTTGTTGCTATTAACGATTATAATTTTTTATTCAATTTATATTTTTATGGATGTTCATTTTCTGTCCCTGAAAATACACAGTATTCCCCTGTAAAATCTAATATTCGCTAAAATTCAAATTCTAAACCAATCCTGATTTCAAACAACTCAGATATGATTGAACATTACTTTTAGTGGGTGCACATCTAATAGTTTTTTCGTCAACAGTCTTATTAAAATTAAGTAAGTCGTATTTTGTCACTTGTTACGAACGTTCACACTTAAGTGGGTCATTCCCCTGTGTTGTTTTTTAAAAAGATAATTAATACTTTTTATAATTTTGCAAGTATTTTTGTTTTTGTGTTAATTGCAAGTAAAAACTTCCAGCTCAAGTCAATTTTGTAAGGGTAAGTACTTAAATGCATGAAATGCATCATTCCCCTGCCAAAATTTTTCACACAAGCAGAGAAAAAACGTGGTTACTACATGGTCACGGCAATAATAATATGTTCTCCGCAATAAAACTATGTTCGTAGCAACCATAGCATTGTTAACTGAATTTAGTTTTGACAATAGTATAATTGCTGTAATATTAATATTGTTGAAATGTAACAATAGTATTATTGCCAAATTCAAAAATGACAGTATGGCTATAACAACAATATAAATATTGTTGGTGCAACAAAAGTATTGTGTTTTGCGTTTTATGTTAACAATAATATGATTACGGCAATCATACTGTATGATTGTAATATTTCTTCATTTAAATATGCTTTTAAGGACAAATGCTATTGGTGCGGGTTTAATGCAATAATAGTACTTTTTTTATCGAAATCAAAATTTTTCAAACAAGCTGCTTTGGCCTTGTCTCACTGAAATATTTTTAATAAAAACGCTTTAATGTATTTTTTAATAATTTTCATAATTCAAATCTATTGTCGACAACTTAAACAAATTCTAATAAATTATATTGGGGATCAAAGTACAATTGTGTGTGATCATACTATGGTTGTAGGGATATATTATGGTTGTAAGGATCATACTATGGTTGTGGAGATCATAGTATGGTTGAGTGTGAATCATACTATTGTTGTGGGGATCATAGTATGGTTATGTGAATCATATTATTGTTGTGAGGATCATAGTATGGTTGCATTTGAATCATACTATTGCTGTGAGGATCATAATATTGTTGTACCACAACCATATACCCAACAATAGTACTATCCTCTTCGAATATTGTCACCACAACCATACGTTTTTTCAGCGTGCAGGGGTATGACGAGTAACAGATTTTTATATTTATTATTTTTACAAAAGAACTGAATTTGTTGATTTTAAAGAAAAAATACTATATATTTTATTGTCTTCGTCATTTCTTTGTTCAATGAGTCATTACCCTGGAGGTTATATTTTTAAATTGTTGCATGATTCTGTTAAAAATTAAAATTTTGATGTTTACCTTTTAAAAATGACTAGTCTTTCTTAGAAATAAGACATCTACCTGATTTAAATATTAAATTCTACAAAAAATCGAATTCCAAAAATCATGTCGAAATTGGCCCTTAATCTCAGAATCACTATATGTTCTATGTCAGTTAGCACGACTAAAAATAATTTGTATTGCCATCTACATTTTACCAAACCATTCTGTTCAGAATATAATAAAATTTATTAATTTTTCACTTCTGCCCTTCACCAGAAATGGTTCAAGCGAACTACAAGAGGACTATTTTTCAATACCAATAATGATGGGTGGTGACTTTAATACGAATTTTTCAACCTCAGAAGCGCTAATAAATGCAAGCTTACTATTTATACATAGTTACAGTCCCCAACTGCTTTCCAAGGAACTTCAATTGACGGTGTTTTCTCACGTTATTTAGATAGAATAGAATCAAAAACGCATGTGTCATATTTCAGCTATCACAGACCAATGTTATAAAAATAAAAGTCGAACTAAATTGAATAGACTATTCTTTGTTATTTTCCAATGTAACATTTACTAATGTGCTTATAGAAATCGAACAGGTACCATGTAACAAATAGGTGTTAACACATCGCCCGTGAGTTGGAACACCCATTGTTTTTTTTTTTAATATTCTGGAAGACCATTTCCTATAGGCCTTTCAATAGAAAGGAGCGTGGATTGCTAACTCCGTTACTTTAAAATGAAGGTAGAATGCAGCAAGCATTCCTTAGAGCATCCTTTAAAGGGCTCTTAGAAGGCCTTGCTGGGACCTTCCATGTCCAGCTGGGAAAGTGAGCAGTTGTGTTTGTATGCTGGTTCTTGCAATGGTGTGAAGTTTTGACTTTATTGCGGTACACATCCAGGCACTGACAATCAAAGATCTGCTACTTACATTGTACCTGCATGATTGCCAACAGTAGAGATAAACTTATTTTAAAGGGATAGCAAGGCGCAACTGGAATGGAAAGGTTTTAAACAATTTTTCACACTGTAGGACAGTGGTACTATAAAAATAGAGAAGTTGAAATTTCTAGGAAAAGATACAATTTTTTTTAGGATTTGTCGAGTACAACAATAATCGGTTTCTTAAACCTGGCTAAAAGAGCGTTTTGAGTAGTTTTGCCCACTTAAAAGCTCATCCAATTACTAACGAATAAAAAAAATAATTTTCGCTTTTCTAAACGCGTCCTTAAAGTAACTCATTGTACGGTTTCCTCATAAAATAATATTTTTAATCATTAGTTAAATTAGGAGTGACGAATAGTGTAAAAATGCGAATGTTAGCCGGAAAAAAACACACAATTGTCAAACTTCCTTAAAAAAATATGTATCGTTAGAAAGGACTAAAACTCGTATTTTTAAATGCGTTAAAAATTGGTTAGTAGTTACAGAATTAGAAGAGGGAAAATATACTTAAAATCGGTGTTTTACCGGATTTCCACTATTTGGGGATGTTTGAAAATTTTACGATCCGATTCTAGTTGACCTCGACAAAAACTACAAAAAAGATAGTATCCGTACATTTTATTACTATCGCACAGTGTTATATACAATTTTTCATGCCATTGTCTCAACATTGTCTGATTTCAATGATCTTGACGTATTTTGCCGGAATCCATGAATTGCGTCATTGATCCAAGAAAAGATATATTAAAAGAAGCACAAATGTGGAGATTTGATGGGACTCTATGGCGCACAAGGGCCCTTTGAGGGTATATTCACTCGATCATTTCGTTTGGAACACCTCGAAATACTCGTCAGAGACCCCATAATATTACCATAGGTTTAAAAATTTAATAGCTTTTTCGTTACATATTTTTTTTTATTTTTATTTTTTAGATTGTATAAGTATAAATAACACTCGAAGAATAAATAATGCAGAGATTCACAACAAAGAACCAAAATAATAGAAATTTTTTATTTAACTCAGCAATCAATTAATTTAACGCAGATCTAAAGGTTCTGGTGTTCTGAAAATCCAAGAGCCATTCATCAACGCCAATTGCACCCCATTAGGTGTACAGTATGGTGTGGGATCACATCTGCAAATATCATTGGGCCTTACTTCTTCCTGAATGAAGATGGAAGTGCTGTAACCGTAAATGGAGAGCGGTATCGGTTTATGAAAGAACATTTTTTACGTCCTGCTTCTGAAAACAGACCTGAGGCAGAGCTGTGGTTTCAGCAGGACGGAGCCACTGCCTTCACTGCTCTAGACACAATAGCACTTTAAGTCAAATTTTTGGAGAGCGAATAATTTCCAGAAAATAATTTGGCCAGAGCGATCGCAAGATTTGTCAGCACCCGACTACTTTCTTTGGGGTTATTTAAAGGAGCGAGTACATGTGAACAAGCCCGAGACAATCCTTTAACTCAAGGCCAACATTGTTGCAGAAATTCGAACGCTACAGCTACAAATTTTGAAAGCTGTTATGAAAAATGCTCTAAACGAGCCCGCCATTGCGAAGCTGATAACGGGGGTCATTTTAGTGACATAATTTTTCTTACTTATTGTTGAAAAAAAATCCGTTTTGTATATTATATAAGCTAAGAAAAAATAACAAAAAATTAAGAAACCAAAAAGTTATTGAAGTTTTTAACCCCATGGCAACTTTTGGCCCACTGTGTATATATATAGAGTGATCCATCTAGAGGTATTTTTTCAGAACAAAAAATAAATATTAAAATTCAAATCAAGTGTGGAATCTTTTTTGGTAACTTAAAAGGACATTTTATGGCATTTATTTTTCGAATATAATTTCCTTCAAATGTTGGCCGTACCTACGGCTCAGGGTTTCCATTCTGAGGGTCCAATTTTGGATGACTCGTTCGAGCGTTTCGACCGGTATGGCTTTAATGACACGCGTAATGTTGGCTTCCAAACCCTGAATCGTAGCTGGTTTGTCTGCATAGACTTTGGACTTTACGTAACCCCAAAGACAAAATGTCTAAAGGTGTGATATCACTCGATCTAGGCGGCCAACTCCATAATGTAAAATTAGCTGTTTTTCGAAATGACCTCTCAATAGATCCATTGTTTGCGCAGCTGTATGGCAAGTAGCACCGTTCTGTTGAAACCAAATACCGCCAAGATTACCGGCTCCAATTTCAGGTAGCATAAAGATCGATATCATGCCGCGATAGCGAGCACCATTCACAGTTACGTTCCGGCCATCATCATTTTTGAAAAAATATGCGCCGATGATTCCACCAGCTTATAACCGCACCAAACCGTGGTTTTCTCTGGATATAATGGCATCTCTTGAACCTCTTCTTGTTGCTCTTCAGCCCAAATGCGGCAATTTTGTTTATTGACTTTACCGTTGAGCAAGAAATGGGCCTCATCAATCAACAAAATTTTGGTTGAAAACAGCAGATCTTCCTGTTTCTCACCGAACGCTCATTTCCATAATACGAGTACAGTTGCCAACATTTGAACGAAATTATTTTCAAAAAATAAATGCCTTAAAATGTCCTTCCAACTAACCAATAAAGATTCCACACTTGATTTAAATTTTTATATTTATTTTTTGTTCTGAAAAAATACCTCTAGGTGGATAACCTATATAAGCTGAGAAAAAAAATTAATAAACGAAAAAGTTATGAAAGTTTTTAACTCCAGGGTAACTTTTGGCCCACCCTGTATATAAATTCTACTTGTCGTTAAATTCTAAAACGATCTAGCCATAGCTGTCTATCTATTGAAGCTAGCTGGCTGAAATTTCGCAAATACATGTGTTAATGGACTGAACCGGTTGGTATTGGAAATGGGCCAGATCGGCAAAAAAGTACAAGTTTTTCCCACACAAGGACTAAAAGACAATATCTTATAACTATATAAAAGACAATATCTTATAACTATTAGAGGCATGAGGATCATATTTGCAATATACTTGTTTAATGTTGGCATGGGTCGAAAGACATACTGGGGGAAAAGTGGGCTTTCAAAAAATCCCATTTGTGGTTAAAGTAATCGGCCAAGTGTTATAAAATTTGAACAGAATGAAATCAATGATAATGTGTGAAAATTGGACAATTGGCTCCGAACTTTGAAATGTTTTTTGTTGTAATATAATATCGATATGATCATAGTAGTTGGTATACTCGTATATGTCGTTGGTATGGAAAGAAAAAAAACCCTGATAGAAACGAGGCCGGTGCCACGCATTCATGAAAAACTTTATTGGACTGTTATTCATGGTGGAGTGCATATAATCTTCATCACAGCCAAACTTTATTTGTCCACTTGTATTGTGAAATCAAGGATCCAGCTAAGAAATCTGATGTTTTGGATGTACCAGTCCACTTGTATTGTGAAGTCAAGAATCCAGCTTAGAAATTTGACGTTTTGGATGTAGCGGTCTTTGAACTAATTTTTTTCTTATATACCATATGACTTTTCCTCTATGTATCTGGCGAATCACCAATTTTCTTATTTTTTGCAGCTAATTGTGTTTTAATACCGGAACCTACCGTCTTCAAATTATAAATGAATAACGAGTTAGAATAAAGAATTCGCAATGTAACCAATGGACAGTGTTAAATGCAGCTAAAATTATTGAGTGTTTTTCGTAGATCACAAAACCGCATGTAAGGTTCATTCGAGAGTACTGGAACATTTTTAAATCTCTAGCCAGAATAGATATCGTGCAGCACGGCTCCGAATTTGGCCACCTTTGGTGTAGAAAAACTTATAACTAGAGTGTCCATAAATTTGGCTATACGTGTTTTAGAATGTCTGTCATCGGTTTAATCGAAAAATCAATTTTTTGCAACCCCGGTTTTCGGTAATCGTTTTCACGCATACCCGGTGAACCGGTTAGGTTTTTATTTAATTTGAGCAAGATCACATGTAATACTTATATATATCTTCTATATTAATTTGGAAGCAATCAACACAATTTGAATGCTCACTAAATCCACTCATATTATCTTATATAAATGACATTTGATTTTCTGTAGGACTTTCGATTCCTACAAAAAACCTGTCTAAATATTTTTAGTTTCTCCTATAGTTTAAAATTATTTACAATCAAAAATTATTGTTTTCAATCAATTTCTCCGATCTTTACTTAGAATGTTTCGCGCATCGCGGTAAACTTTACACAAATCTACAGTAAGGTTTATTAAAATAAAGGAAACAAATGTTAAGGGAGTTTTTAAAAAAATTACTAAAATTACTAAAATTAGGAGGGAAACCCCAAAAATGGGTACTGAAAAAATGGGTACTGGGTTCATAAATAGGTTGGCGAGTTTGTACTAGAAATTTTTTAGACGAGTAGTTTTGGACCAAAGATGTACCAACGTTTTTATCCCACATCACTCTGAGATACAGAGCATTATGACTAAGTACTGAAGTTTAAAGGAAAGAAGATACTCGTAAAGCCATATGTGACGCGCAAAATAGAAAGGGACCTAAGGGTAAAAACCAGTTTTGTTCAGCGGAGCCATTTTAAAGATTTAAATACGTGTATCTTTGGTGTACCATCACTTTCATAAAACGCGCACTTTTGGGGCATGGGATCGTTCTCACTCGATGCTCAAATGTTGTCCACATAAAAAAAAATGAAAATTGATTTTTTTACCCTTAGATCCCTTTATCTATGCGCTGTCACATATGGATTCAGAATCCCTATCTGATTCCATTGAACAATTACCGTCTCTGCATTGTTTAGGATTGGGCCAAGAATTAACGCTATTGAAATTGGTCAATTGGCTCAATATAAACTGGGGCAAAGTGTGGAATCTTTATTGGTAATTTGAAATGACATTTTATGGCATTTATTTTTTGAAAATAATTACCTTCAAATGTTGGCTGAGAACCGGGAAGATCCGCTGTTTTCGACAAAAATTTTGTTCAGTGATGAAGCCCATTTCTGGCTTAAAGACAAAGTCAATAAACAAAATTGGCGAATTCGTGCTGAAGAGCAACAAAAAGGGGTTAAATAGGTGCCATTATTCCCAGAGAAACCACGGTTTGGTGCGGTTTATAGGCTGGTGGAATCATCGGTGCATATTATTTCAAAAATGATGATGGCAGGAACATAACCGTGAATGGTGTTCGCTATCGCTCCATGATATCGATCTTTATGCTACCTGAAATTGAAGCCCGTAATCATGACGATACTTGGTTTCAAAAGGACGGTGCCACTTGCCAAACAGCTGCTCAAATAAATGATCCATTGAGAGGTCATTTCGAAAAGCAGCTAATTTCACGTTTTGGTTAGGTGAGTTGGCCGCCTAAATCGAGTGATATCACACCTTTAGACATTTTTCTTTGGGGTTACGTAAAGTCCAAAGTCTATGCTGACAAACGAGCTACGACTCAGGTTTTGGACGCCAACATTACGCGTAACATTAAAGCCATACTTGTCGAAATGCTGGAACGAGTCATCCAAAATTGTATTCTCAGAATGGAAACCCTAATGCGGAGTTGCGGCCAACATTTAAAGAAAATTTTATTCAAAAAATAAATGCCATAAATTGCCATAAAGTATCAATAAAAATTCTACACTTGATTTGATTTTTTTTATTTATTTTTGTTCTGAAAAATTACCTCTTGATGGATCACCCTACATATATTTTTTTCATATAGTCCTTTTCGTTTTTAAGGCATCGCCGCTATAAAAGCCACATATTACGGCAGACCTTGCTAAAATTTTTGTGAGATCTGCGGAGTTATTTGAGTAGCAGAGAGACTTTATCCTTGCTTTAAAATGTGTAGTGGTGTTTTTTTTTTGTCAGCCTTGCTATTAGTCCGATGATAAGGCTGATAGCAAATACTGCTACTTATGTATCCCACAATTTCCGGATAATGGGAATCTTCTCTTAAATCAGTGAGCTGTTTACGAAATAAATCTTATACTCACTGACCGGGATCTACTGTTTAACGCCAGCTTGGAACGGCTAATCCATTTTATAGAGAATTTTTTTAATGGCTTAGAGATAAATATCCTACTCTGGAATTAACGAGGTGGAAACTCTAAAGTAAGATGTTTTTACCAGGAGTGGCATGATAGCCGTGTACACAACCATCACAATACGACTACACTTATACTGCATCGAACGGTACAATAAGCATGGAATCTGTCTCCTTTTGGTTTAGGAGTTGCAACCACTAAGCACTAAGTTACAATTTTTCGTACGAGAGTGAGGAGTAGGGTAGTATAACTAATTTTTATTTTCTGAATGGTTAGATTGGAATAGTTTTAAAGGAATTTTCTCTCCCGTACGGTTGGCAACTCTTCACTGCGTATAGTCGTACGTTGTTAACATAGGGATGTTGCCGCCAGGCTGTGTAATAACATTTGTAATTTTAATGGAATCGCAATATCACGTGGTTTCTCTGTGTTGAAAGTTTAATTAAAAATTATATTATTCCACGATATGTTACCACCGAACGAACTGAAGTAAGGCTTTACATAAGTCTTCCCATGTGCGTCGTTTTGGAATTTGCAATTTTACAACGTCTACGTAACGAGTTATAGAATTTTTAATTTAACCACTCGTCAATTAATGTCAGTTCGTGGGAATAACGTTGTGATTGTACACACACGCATACATATACAGATATACTCGTACTCACCAATAGGCGTTAGTCTGTATGCTGCTATGAACGAGTATGCATGTTTATTAATTGGATGAATATGGTGAAATCTATTACGCTAATTGGCATTTAATTAATCATTGAATGAACCGAACCGAGAAACTAAATAAAATGTACGGAATGACAGTAGTTTAGTAGTGTAAACTGTCGAAAAAACTTTAAAATGAGTACAATGGATCCTATTGGTATGGTGTTAAGGTTTTTGGAACCCGCCAAATGGGTCAAACTTAAACTTAAAGATTTCAAAAAAAAAAAATCGAATTTGAGTTCGTAAGAAGTTTAGTTCATGTTTGAAATCAAATTAAGGCAAATTTAAAAAAATAATTTTATTTTTGACCTCGTGGCAAAATTTTAGTTTTTATAAGTATACCATTTATCATACACAAAGAGAAACAATCTGTTGGAAATCGGCCCGAACTACACAAATTCGGTTGAATCAACCGAATTTCTGTTGCAACAAACAACATTCCATAGTATTTATGGTATCATGATTCGAGATATAATATGATGGTTGCTACAACCATATCACGGTATGTACAGCAAATAACACAGTTATACAAACCGAATTTAGTTTAACTATTGGTTGCAACAACTGGCGGTTAAAGCAACCAACCAATTGTGATGTACATGTTACTTTTGTACTAATAATTGGTGGTGACAACAGAAAAGTTCTTTGTAGTGAACAAACCCCGTTTTTGTTGGCTGTTGTAACATAATATAAGTTATTCCAACATCAACATATAAAACCTATAATACAAAGGTGACGCGCAAAATCGAAAGGGACCTAAGGTTAAAAACCAGTTTTGTTCAGGAGAGTAATTTTAAAGATTAGGTCCCTTTCTATTTGCGCTGGGAGGGAACACTTTTGGGGCATGGGATCGGTCTCATTCAGACGTTGTCCACATCAAAAAAAAAGTGAAAAGTTGATGAAAAGTTTTGTTCAGGAGAGCCATTTTAAAGATTAGGTCCCTTTCTATTTGCGCTTAAAATCGTCGACTTCACTTTCATAAAACGCTCATATCTCTGGGAGGGAACACTTTTGGGGTATGGGATGGGTCTCATTCGATGCTCAGATGTTGTCCACTTCAAAAAAAGAAAAAAATGAAAATTGATTTTTTACCCTTAGGTCCCTTTCTCTATGCGCTGTCACATAAATATTATCGGTTTTAGTCAGAATAAAACTTATTCACAATTAAAACATTGTTTACGACGGAAACATATTTTGAAATCCCCAAAAATGTGTAAAAACTAAAAAAAAGTCAGCCGGTTTAAGTTTCTTGCTTCCAAACGATACTGCCATATAAATAAACGAACTATAAATAAAAAATAAAATAATATAAATATAAAAAAATATCTTCCAGAATACAGAAACTGACTTAACTGTTATTTAGCGAAAATACTCAGACTTGATCAGAATTTTTGCCTTATAATTCAAAACAACAACCAATTTTTTTGGACTTTTTCCCTCGTATTGTAATGTATTTTTATTAATCGTTTCCTGATTGGGGCATCACTACAATGTTTATTAAACATTTATCCAAACACGTATTTATTTTGCTGGTCAGTTTACCTATTGCAAGCTGGTATAACACAGTACAACACATGCATTCGGGTCTCAATTCTGATAATTTTTTGTGAATGTAGCCCCAAAAAGAAGAATTTCTGCATCATTCGTTTGGTCAAGGTACATTAATAATTTTATAATTAATAATTTAATAATTAATTTAAAGTTAGAAAGTATCGTATAGGGGAATTTTTCACGTTTTAGGCTCTTGTGTTTGTCATAACTCGAGAACCACTAGTCCGAATAAGCTAAAACAAATTTAAAAAAAATTAAAAACTACGATTCCTTTAATCAATTAAAAATAAATGTATAAAGAAAAAAATATTTTTTGCCTAAAAAATTTTTTTAATTCATAAAAAATACATAACGGTAAAAAGTGTCAAGTCCTATTACTTTCACGTAAAGTCAAATAACCCACGAACAAAATGAGACATATATCATGAAAATCGATTTACGCGTTTCGCTTTTATGCACAATTAAGTAAAGGTATGAATTTCAAAAATTTGCTCGAGATATGTACAAAATTCTGTGGATAAAACATTGATGACTATTTTATTACCAACATTCGGTTGGCAAAAATTCGGTTGTGGCAACAAACTTGTTCTCTGTGTGTAGGGTAAATGGTATATTTACATAGTCATTCGATTTGCAAAACCTCGAAGTACTGATCGGAGTCCCTATTAAGTATGTATATTTTTAATCGTCGTAAAATTCTTAGATGATCTATCCCTGTCCATCTGTCTGTCTGGTTTTATTGGAAAGGTTAAATTTTGTCATTTAATAATAAAAACCCGTTTGATGTGTTTTCGCTTCGCCCAATGGGCTGAAGATTAAGAATTTTACCGAAAAATCCTGTTTTTTGACGAAGCTCATTTTCATCTCGGTGGCTATGCCAAAAAGTAGAATTACTGCATATGGAGTTCATAGTAGAATCCACACCTGACTATTGAGAAGCAAATGCTTTCACAACGAGTCACTGTTTGGTGTGGATTTTGGGCTGGTGGCATCATTGGGCCATTTTTCTTCGAAAGTGAGCAAGGATCCGACTTTACCGTCTAAGGTGAGCTTTACCGCGCAATGCTCAACAAATTCTTGTTTCTAAAAATGCAAGATAACGGCGTGGACGATATTTGGTTTTAACAAGACGGGGCCACACTTCACACAGCCAATGCAACTATCGATATTTTACGTACTGTTTTAGAAAATCGAATAATCAGCCGAAATTGTGATGTCAATTGAGCCCTTTGGGATATTTTCTGTGGGGAGACATTAAGGATAATGTTGCGCAAGGCATTCAGAGACAAATGAAGCGTTAAAACATAAAATCAAAGTTGACATTTAGGAGATTCGACCTGAGGCCATCGAAAATCTTCTGAAATATTGGGTTGATCTGTAAAGGTACTGCCAAGCCATTCGTAGTAGTCATATTAATGATATTGTGTTTCATTATTAAATGACCAAGTTTAACTTTTCCAATAAAACCAGAAATTTAACAAAATTATTAACACTATTTTTTACAGCTGATTCAAAAATTGTAAATGGCCCGCCTGTATATATTCCGAATCGGTGTAAATTCTATGATAGTCTAGCAATGTCCGTCTGACTGTAGAAAGCAAACTTCAGGTTGTACTATTGAAGCTTTGCAGATACAGGTGTTGAGGGACTAAAACGGTTGGAATTGAAAATGGGCCAGATCAAGCAAGAGACAAAAATTTTACTATCTCTTACTATCTCAACATTCCTGAACTGAAAATGGCTGGTATTTGTAACAAAAGATATTGACAAAGTCCGAAACACATCCTGGAGGACAAGTAAAATGCATATAAAATGGAGAGGAACCTCGGCTTTAAATATTGGAGATATAAAAAAACGTGCACCTTTTTGACCCATTTTAAACTGAGCTTGTGCTGGTCAAGTAGTGAAAGTTTTCGTGAGGACAATCCTTCTGGCTCATTTGCGTATGAGCAAACAGTAAGCTGAACTCTCCAATTCACAATATACATTAGCATGGGTCGCTTGATTGAGCAAATCTGCAGATTTTGAAGTCAAGGAGGACCCTTTGTGTGGTGGCTATACGAAAATATGGACCTATGTAGTTCAGATTTACCACAGTCTAATAATGTATTATACAAAATTGGGGCGTGATCAGGTGGAATTTGTGGCTTCTAGCGCAACAGGACCTCAAATAGGGAGGGACCATTGTGTGGGCCCTATTCGAAAACATAGACTGATAAAGCCCAAGTTAACCACAGGTATCTGCTTATAACTGGTAGCGCTCTATGCTAAATTGAGTTGGAGTTCGGTGTTATTGTGCCTTTAATAACATTAGGTTCTGAAATCGGAAATTTATGTATGATATCAAAATATGGATCGCTGCGGGCCAATTTTTATAGGGTAAGTCTTGGCTCAAACTTGAAGTACAGGATGGCACACCAATTGTGCTACAAAACAAATAAAATAACTTTTTTTAATCAATGTTTTTTTATTTCTTTTTGTTTTGTTTAGAAAATTCAATTTAACTTTATATGACTAATTGTGTTTGAAAATGATAGACCGCAAAAGCCCTTATCCTCTTATATGCGACACCTGATCACAAAATTTTCATTGCGGCCTAAAGGGTTGAAGTTGGGCTCGCTTCGATAATTGTTTAATGGACTGTTTTAATTAAGTCAATTTCCTTGTTTTCGTTTTGTACACCTCTTTCTTGACACAACGGTATCATAAAAAAAGTCTGGTGCAGTCCGGTTTGGTGACCTTGAGTCCAACGGAAAAATTTCTGAATACTTATTTGTTTGGGAATTTCCGTTGGAGCTCTGCCATAACCGGTCTGGCTATATGTACAGTCGAATACATTTTCGGCACAGTTCTGGGTACAAAAACTGCTTTCGCAATTTTAAATAACGATCCCCATTAAGAGTCACCGTTACACCGTTTTCTGCAAAGATGCTGCTTGTTGGAAATGTGCACAGTAACTGGTTCTGGCTGCAGTTTCGTCTCGTGGAGTATTTGTGGATTAGGTTTACTCCATATACGACAAATTTGCTTGTTTTAATTGCCTTGTATAGGGTCATCCATCTAGAGGTATTTTTCCGACCAAAAATAAAATATAAAAATTCAAATCAAGTGTGAAATCTTTATTGTTAATTTGAAAGGTCATTTTATGGCATTTTTTTTTGAAAATAATAAAATAATTCTGGCAACTGTATTATAGAAATGAGCGTTCGGTGAGAAACGGGAAGATCCGCTGTTTTCGACCAAAATTTTGTTCACTGATGAGGCCCATTTCTGGCTCAACGGCAAAGTCAATAAACTAAATTGCCGCATTTGGGCTAAAGAGCAACAAGAAGAGATTCAAGAGGTGCCATTATACCCAGCGAAAACAATGGTTTGGTGCGGTTTAAAAGCTGGTGGAATCATCGGTGCATATTTTTTCAAAAATGATGATGGTCGGAACGTAACCGTGAATGGTGCTCGCTATCGCGCTATGATATCGATCTTTATGCTACCTGAAATTGAAGCCCGTAATTTTGACGACGCTTGGTTTCAACAGGACGCTGCCACTTGCCATACAGCTGCTCAAACAATAGATCTATTGAGAGGTCATTTCGAAAAGCAGCTAATTTCACGCTTTGGAGAGGTGAGTTGGCCGTCTAGATCGAGTGATATCATAACTTAGGACATTTTTTTTGGGGTTACGTAAAGTCCAAAGTCTTTGCTGGCAAACCAACTACGATTCAGGTTTTGGAAGCCAAAATTACGTGTGTCATTAAAGCCATACAGGTCGGAATGCCCGAACGAGTCATCCAAAGTTGGACCCTCAGAATGGAAACCCTGAGGCGAAGTTGCGGCCAACATATGAAGGAAATTATATTCAAAAAATAAATGCCATAAAATGTGCTTTCAAATTACCAATAAAGATTCCACACTTAATTTGAATTTTTATATTTTTTTTGTTCTGAAAAAATAACTCTAGATGGATCACCCTATATATATAGAACATATGTTGCTGCATGACTATGATTTCATGTGGCAACAAATATAAAATTCCAACCAAAAATCACGTCCATTTTAATATTACTTATTGTTAAATCACTGAACCTCAGATTTGGGTTGTGTCAGTCATCCACGTAATGTGACCTTAAATTGCTTTGAAATGCACAATTAATTGTTTCAAACCCTGATTGTGTAGAGTTCAAAACTGAAATTAACATTCAACCATTAACACACGTACTACATTGGCATAAAGCGTTTTTTTCTCTTCGTTCTTTTAATTCGTTTAAAATTAAATATCATTTTCATACTTCGTTACATCGGATTGCTGTTGTTGCTGCTGCTGCTAGTGCTTGCACGACTCATGTTGTATCCTTGTAAATACCATGGCTAATATAATATCAGCTTTGTTTATTAAATTTCACATTTTGGCAACTTTGCCGAGAAAGTTAATGCAGACGCAAAAGTTGAATTCCGTTTTCCCCCCCAGTGTACATGCCCTGCCTTAAATGTACAACTTTTCAACTTGCAACCTATAGCCAACAACCGAACTTAACGAAACGAAACGAAAAACGTCTTAAATTACAAATGTTAATAACAGAAGTTCCTTCAGAAACACAGACACACAAAACCCAACAGAGCAGCGTAAAGGAAATGCCAAAGAATGGAATTGAATGTGCGCAAATTAGAAGGACAACAAATCGTTGCAAGGAGTTGGAAGTCACAACCAACAGCCAAAGGTACCACCTAGGATGGGTACATAAACTTAAGTTTTGCAGTGAAACAGAAACACAACAAAAAGCAATCAAAGGACGAGAAAACAAACAAAACAAATAACATGAGATCAGATCAGAAGTAATAGGAATGTGCTGTCAGCAGCAGACAACTACAACGGCGCGGCTCGAAAGTTGTTGCGATTTGAAATTGTCGCTACAGTTTTGCCGGATATTAAAAAACAAAAGCGCCGGCAACTCTTTACCAGCATGAAATTGAAAAATACAAATAAAGCGCCATGTGCACGGAAGGAGATAAACTGTACACTTAATTCTCAAGTACATTAAACTTAGAAGGGCGCCATTTTCCTGCCTCCCGCTTTAGGTAAAATAATTGCATTTCATTAAAGACTAGAATTTCGAAAAGAATTCAAACGGGTTGTTAGCGATGCGACCTTCGTTTTGTTGTGTTTGGTAAATGAGTAGGAGCACACAATGGTTTCAAATCAAAATAATCTAAGTTTAATTGATTGAGTTTCTGAATATTTAAAAATTGGTAGTGTCTAACAAGAGAAGCAAACCCCTAGGTATATTTCTAAATTAACACAGATTGTAAAAAAGGCCGTCAGGGTTGCTATTTATATTTCGGTCGTGACAATATTAGTGTTCCCAGATGCAAACTGGAACTTCCATTGAAAACTTTGACATTTTTTAGCATAACTTCACTAAGAACGTTTTGTCATTTGAGGACGAATTGTTTTGTTTACAGTGTGTTGAAAAATTCTTCTCAGTCAAAAAATGGAATTATCCCGTGAACATTTTCGTGCGATGATTTTTTACGATTTTCGGCGTGGGTTATCGAGACAAGAGTGTTTAAATCAACTTGTTTCGACTTTTGGCGATGAAGCACCATCAAAAACCACTGTTAATCGCTGGTACCAAGAGTTCAGTCTCGGACGACGTTCGCTCCAGGATGAATTCCATGAAGGACGTCCAACTTCGGTCACTTAGCCAGAGACTATCGATGCTGTGCGTGAACTGATTAAGCAAGACCGATATGTGACATACCGTAAGATTGAGGCATCCTTGGGTATTAGTATGACAAGCATCAATAAGAAATTGCATGTTCATTTGGCCGTGAAAAAAAGTTGTTCTCGTTGGATCCCACAAATTTTGACAAATGCTCAAAAAAAGGCTAGTATGGATTGGTGCAAAGAGATGTTGAAAATGTTTAACTGCGGTAGCTCAAAAGCTGTGTATAATATTGTCACAGGTGACGAATCATGCATCTATACATATGAACCCGAAACAAAATAGCAATCGACCATATGGGTCTTTCAAGACGAGCCATATCCGACAAAAGATGTTCGTGGAAGAAGTACATCGAAGCAAATGATTGCGTTTTTTTTCGGTATAGCCGGCCATGTTGCCACAGTGTCTTTAGTGGAACATAGGAGGTCAATTCTGAGTGGAATACAACCATTTGTTTGCCTACAGAGTTCGAAGAAATGAGGAAAGACAATAAGAGAAGACGGATCATTTTGCATCACGACAATGCGAGCTCTTAAACATCATCAGAAACGATGAGCTTTTTGATCTCTCAAGATGTCGAATTGATGGGCCACCCACCGTACAGCCCTGATTTGGCACCCAATGACTTCTTTTTATTTCCTAGCATAAAGAAAGAAATGCTTGGTCAACTTCTTCGCCCGAAGCATATGTTGAAGCGTCATAAAATCATGTTTTGGAGGTGTCCCAATCGGAGTGGAAAAAGTGGTTCGAAAATCGGGTTGTGCGCAAGCAAAAGTATCTTGATCTTAAAGGAGAATATTTTGAAAAGCAATAAACCATTTCCAATGATAAATTATTGTGTTTTTTTTATTGCTGAACCCGAAATATAAATAGCAACCTCGTATCTAAATTTTTGCTGAAATTTCATTATTTTTGGTACTCACGTTGTATCCTTGACATTTAAATGGGTTAGATATTTGCACATCCGCCACCCAAATTTAGTAATACTCCAAAAAATGTTTTTAGCTTCCTCAGAAAATTTAAATCTCAACATATTTACTCGTAATCTAAGATATCTCAACATACAGGGTGGCTGATGAAAGCCGCTACCAAAAAAAAATGTAATAATTTTTTTCCATTTAATGAATATGTTTTTTTTTATTTTGCAGCTCGATTTTTAGCTTTAACACAAATGGATAACTGGGGCACTTAAACAAGAATTTGGACTGTCCGCCTATATCACGCACTGTAGTCCGTAGTTGCGGTTCTAAGAAAGTATCTGCGCACGTTTGGCTCCGGGCAGATAGACCATAAAGAGACTTATTAACAATTCTGCCGAGCATGGGATAGTCAACAGAAGACCTTACCATCGAAAAACTTCAGTACGAACGGAGAAAACAATCGCTGCTGTAGCCAATCAAAACGTCTTTAATCTGGAATCCCTTTTATTCAATTCACATTTGTAGACTTGAAAAAATTCAAAAGAGATGTATATCGTTTGCTATTCGCTCAACTTATTTAGCTCAACCTCGGCCTTTATACGAGTATGTAGATAAATGTAGGTTAACTCATTTGAAAACGCTGGACAATAGAAGAACATTATTATCTCAAGTTTTTCTTCATAAATTGGTTTCTGGCTCGATAGGTTCATCGTGTTTGTTGGTCGATTTTTGTTTTCCTACCAGAGTTTTGCGGCGCTTTAACTTGTTTTGTTTATTATTATTCCCTTTATGAACCTAGAACTAGATCAATGAAAGAGTTTAATAGTATCTCCAATCATAACATTGATTTGTTAGATTCGTTACATAATTTTATTAATAACTTAGATTTAATTTACTTATACTTTTAGATGTAAGAAATAGTATGTAAGGATTTTGTACTTCCATAGACTTAATAAATTAATAAATAAATAAATAAATAAAACAATCCAAGAGTTTCGACAAGAAGCTTATCAGCTCAAATGGTTATAAGCAGACAGTCATTGCAGTCAATTATGCACAATGATTTGGACTTATGCCCAAATAAAATTCAAATGGCCAACAAACTGAACGCAGCATCCTTCCCGATTCGCTCGGAAGGATGCTGCCATTTCGATTTAAACGGCAATTTGCTTTTTTGTACTGCAGGCTGTGGCGGCACTGTTAGTCGAAGAGAGTGGAGAGTATGTGTGGCTTATAGTGGCTGACGGTAGATTTAGTTTCGACTGCCCTTCCTTTGCCATCATGCATTGGACACGTGAGAAGAGTTTATTTTGTGTTGATCTGTATTTTTCAAATTCGCCCACGATCATTGCAGTGCAGCGCGCTTTTCGTTTACGATTCGCTGGACTGCAATCAATTGTTAATTGGGTAACTTCATTTAAGGGCATCGATGGGCATTTCCAGACGTTCTCTCCACCGGATTCTTTATGATGAACTGAATTTTCACTCGTATAAAATGTGCGTGGTCCAACAATTGTCAGCAAGGGACTATTAGACAACCCGTGACGCAATTGTATTATTTTCTGATGAGGCTCATTTTTACCTCAGTGGTTATGTTGACAAACAAAATATGCGGTACCGGAGTGAAACAAATCCCAGAGAATGCAGGATAACCGTCTTGCCGTAACTGTGAACTCTCAACGGTACTTGACTATTGTACAGGATTTTTTTCAGCCGTCACTTGAGGCAATGCAATTAGATACTTGGTTTCAACAAGATGGTGCCACTGCACACACAGCGAGGGTTACCATGAGTTTTTGGAGGCAAATATTTCCTGGACGGCTTTTCTCTTTGAGGGGTGATGTGAACTGGCCTGCACGTTCACCAAACTTAGCCCCATGCTATTTTTTTCCTTTGGAGTAACCTAAAGTCGATGGTGTATATCAACCATGCCAACAACCTAATTAAGAGTATTGAGGCTGAAATTGGCAGAATACCAGTCGACATGCTTGTTAGAGTTCACGAAAACTTCAGAAAACGTATGCAGCAGTGTGTGGATAGCGAAGGTCGCATTTGCCAGATACACCATTTAAAACCATGTAATTTCGAAACTCCTTTACTGTTCAATAAAGTTAAAATATAAAATTTATTTTTCGAAGGTTCATAATTTTTTATTTCATTTCCATATAAGCAAATTCGCGCGTACATGGACATATGTGTACCAAATATCTATCTGATTTCTCACGAATTTAAAAATAAAAAAAAATTTGCAATTTCCTCAATTTCGAAGACGAAAATTCGACATTTAAAAGTAGACCTATGGGTTTTTAAAAACCACTGAAACATTCTCGCAAATTGAATTGTGACATTAGTTTTAAAATCTGGGTACATTTAGAACATTGCAGTCCAAAAACACGTTTTCGATTGGTTGTCCTGAACATCTTTAGGGTATGCTATAGTCAGCCACACCTGACTTTAGCTTTTTCATAGTTTTTTAAGGTTTAATTGCTAATTAAATTTGAGGGGTTTAAACAATTCATTCATCGGACCTTTATGACGTTTTTACTTGTTTTCCAATCAAATACCCAAAATTGTTTTTTTCTAAACTTGCACTATTCAAAAATCCAAGCCAGGTATAGCTGACGATGTTGTTGTTATTATTTACACAAGTCCTCTATATAAATAACTTATAGTTTCACAAAATTCGATCATCATCCAATGAAAAGAAATCGACCAGAGGTAATATTATTTCACCGTTTTGGTAAAATGTGTTACCAAGTATTTTTCACATTTCCCTTCCTGCAATGCCAGGAATGCCATGACCACTTGTACTTTAAAGTGAATTTATTAAATCTGCTTGAGGACGTACTCGTACTATTTTTGTGTCTCAATAATTGTTGCATATACAAGAGCAAACGTCCTGCTGGCATTATCAAGTGGAATTATATTTAACTAGCCCTTACCACGTTTTTAATTCTGTTAACTGTTTCCCTTATCTCCTTTTCTCTCAATGGTCCTTGTTGACGACATTCAGAAAAGTGCATACAATTTCAATTTAATTAAATCACAAGTTGATTGCGTGATTTTTTATCTTTATTTTATTATGGCACATTCCTTATTAATCCGTGTGTCGTGGTCTTCATTCTTGCTTTCCATTGCAAATTCAATTTGTTGAAATATTAAAATCGTATTTATGTGTCGTGCTGGCAGGTATGTAGGAATCCGATTTTAATTTAGTATTAAGTAAGAAAGCATGGAAGATTTGGCTTGGATAAAATATCGCGGGCATCGACACGGGGTCTATGTGGCTAAAATACTTAGAGGGATATTCACATACCATAAAGACGAAAAACCGGTAGTGGCGGTTAAAACTTAAGTATTTAAATGTGTGTACTACGTTTGTTTCATTTTAATTTTTTTTCATGGTTCACATACAGCGATTTATTGGCAGTGCTGCATTTTTGTGTCATGTGACACATTAAAAGGTTTTGGGTTTATAAGTATGGGACCATTTTGTTTAATTGTTGTCTTAATTATTAACTGGCAGAAAGCGAGCCTATTGTTCATTAAACTTCACTCAAATTACTTAGTAGGGACAGACATACTGTTACACACGTTTTATGCTGTAAAATAAAAAGTACTAAATGTTTTTGGACCAAATATTTTTTAATATATTTATTGATGTATATTGTATCTACTAATTCGAAATGTCCGCCTTTTACCTTTACACATGCCTTAAGGCACACTGGCCAATCGTCAATAGCTGCACGAACCTCGTCTATTAGAAAATTGGCCATACACGCAGAAAAGAGTATGGTTGTGGTGACAATATTCGAAGAGGATAATACTATTGATGGCTGTATGGTTGTGGTACAACAATATTATGATCCTCACAATAATAGTATGATTCAAATAGAACCATACAATGATCCTCACAACCATACTCTTATCCTCACAAGAATAGTATGATTCACACATAACCATACTATGATACACACAACCATATTATGATTCACAATCAACCATATTATGATTCTTACAACCATAGTATGTTTCACATACAACCATAGTATGATTCTCACAACCATAGTATGATTCTCACGTAACCATGGTATGATCCCTACAACCATAGTATGATCATACACAAATATACTATGATCCCCAATATAATTTATTAGAATTGGGTAAGTTGTCAACAATAGATTTAAATCATGAAAATTCTTTAAAAGTACATTAAATTCAAAATAATAGTAGTGATTTATTTAACAGTAGAAAAAATCAGTTTATAAAAACGTAAGCGTTTTTATTAAAAGTATTTCAGTTAAAGAAAGCCAAAGCAGTTTGTTTGAAAATGTTACTATAATTGCATTAGATCCGTAATAATAACATTGTTCTGAAAAGCATTTTTAACTGAGGAAAAACTACAATCATACAGTACGATTGCCGTAACCATATTATTGTTAATATAAAAACCCAACAAACAATACTTTTGTAGCACCAACCATATTTATATTGCTGCTACAACCATATTTTCATTTTTAAATTTGCCAACAATACTATTGTTACATTTCAGCAATATTAATATTGCGGCAATCATACTGTTGTCAAAATTAAATTCAGTAAACAATGCTATGGTTGCGACGAACATACTTTTATTGCGGAGAATATAGTATATTGCCGTGACCATATAGTAGCCATGTTTTTTCTCTGCGTGTAGCTCGAACCAAAGCAGTCTTAAGAGATCCAATGTTGGGGTATCTTTTGTGACAATCCTTGTCCTCTAAAACCGTCAACAATTTGTAACCCAATGGGTTCAAATCTGAGCTGCCTGAGGGCCATTCTGCAGAGGAAATGAACGCTGGCAAATTGTTTCGAAGGCAGGCCTGGGACGTTTTAGCCTTATGGGCTGGCGCAGAATCCTGTTGGAGAGTCCATGGCTAGTTTTGGAACAGGAAATTGTTAAGAGGCTTTACAACAGCTTCCAAAACGGTTTCTTGGTCAACTTTGGCCGATGTTTTGACTCCTTGTTCGCAGAAATGTAGGACCCATCGTAAGAGACATCCCACCAATCCATGACTGATGCTGGGTGATGACCCTTTTCCATCCTTGGGATCAGTTCAGATGCTTCCTTAGATGACCGCGCATACACTCTATAATTTTGCTGGTTAAATTTTTCCTGAACGGTAAAATTTTTTTCATCGGTGAACAAAATTTTTCTGTGCAAGTTAACAGCGTGCTTCACCAAAAGACGTTTGGTGAAAAATCGTTTGAAAAATGTTCGGTATTTTAGTATGGTTTAGGGTGTCTACAAACAGAGAACACATCGGTTGAAAATCGGTCCGATCTACAAATTTTTTGGCTAAATAAACATACTTTCTGTTGCAATCACCAGCATTCCATGGTATTGCTGGTTACATGGTTCGACTTACCATAGGACACAATATTATAACGATTCAGCCAAGAAGTAGGTTATACCAGCGAACTCATTTGGATCCGAAATGTAAATAAAGGTATTGTGAAATTAGACAGTTTGCTTAGGTTGTACTGAAGAAATACTTGGAGAGCACAATCGTTCTTTGTGTGTTGTTGCCACAAATCTGTTTTCTGTATGCAGAAAAAGCATTGGCATAGTTTTTGAACGTTTCAACAGTTTCTTCTGGCGACGAAAATCTTTGACCAAGCATTTTTGTCTTGATGTGCGGGAATAAAAAGAACTTATTCGGTGCTAAGTCAGGGCTGTACGTACGGCGGATGACCCATCAATTCGGTCAAAAAGGCGCTGGTTTTAGCCGATGTGTGAGAGATCGCATTGTCATGGTGCACAATGATACGTCTTCAATTGTTCGTTTTTCGAAATTCTCCTAAGACTTCAGGCAAACAAATTGTGGTGTACCACTTAGAATTGACCGGCCTACGTTGCTCAAGCGGAATAGTCGCCACATGACCAGTTTTGCCGAAGAAACAGGCGACCATTTGCTTCGAAGTTCTTCTTCCACGAACAACCTTCGTTGGATTTGGCTCGGCTTCGGCCACGATTGAATTCATTAAACCAGTTTTTGGCAGTGCTATAGGATGGTGCTTCATTGCCATAAAAAGATTTAAGTTCATCGATGCACTCTTGCCTTATAAACCACGTCGAAAGTTGTGAAAAGTGATCGCACGAAAATGTTCACGAGTTAATTCCATTTGTTTGCCAAATTAATTTTTTTAAGTCACTGTAAACAACACAAATGATGGCCGTACGCCAAAACGTTCTGAGAACGTTTATGCAAAAAATGTCAAACTTTCCAAATGAAATGACAGATGGCGTCAGGCAACACTTAGTGTTGCCTAGGACAGAAGTTTATATAGCAACCCTCGTAGTAACCCTGACAACTATCGCCCAAGTGCAGATTGCTCTGCATTCTCGAAAGTGATAGAGAGTATGGTTAATCAACACTTTGTAAATTATTTGGAGTAAAATGGCCTTCTCTACGGCCTCCGTAGCAACCGATCTACGGAAGACCTGATTGGGTTTTTTCGGAGCTGTGGAGTCGATCAATTCACCGACTTGGTGAAAGTTAGGTAGTAGCTCTGGATATATCCAAGGCGTTCGATAGAGTGTGGCACGGCGCACTATTATCAAAGCTAATTGCTTTTGAAGTCGGTAGTGATTTCTATCAATTCATATCGAATTTACTCAGAGATCGTTCTATACGTGTTTTTATAGACGGAGTCTCGTCCGATACAATATACTGCATATATAGTGGACACGCCCTGAGTGTTGCTCTTAATATAAACAAAAAAACGGAGAACTCCTCCGCATGAGTTAGTTTATAACCATGCCTATGATTCGAAACCAACATTTCATTAATGGTGAGTTGTAATGTTATACGTACAATACTCGTAGTTGGAAGCAGCATTTAAGCAAATTAAATAAGCATTCCCAATTGTTGCATCATTATTTCCATAAGCTAACCAGAATTTATGTACGAACAAATTAGTGCGATAATTAATTTATGATTTTCATTATCGAATATTTCACATATATATGTATATATATGTACTCGTATGTGTGTGTTTGGATGGCCTTTAGTTTTAAATTTTGGGAAGTTTAAGTTGCCTTCAGCAATTTGGTTAATTTGTTACAAAAGTTGCATGTATGGTAAGATTGCCTCCAGACATCACCCAAGCTGTGTAGGGGAGGGGAGGAACAAAAAGACTCATAAAACCCAACCATTTTTTAGCCAAAAAATTGCAGAATTATAAATTTGACAAAAAAAAAATTAAAACTTTAGTTTATTTCGAAAATGGCCTTTAATTTCCAGGCCAAATCCATTGCGCTATATCGTAAATATCGATAAATATTTGGGTATATGAAAAATGTAAGTGTTTCTGGCTATTAATACTCATATGTCCTCAAACGATGGGCCGGTTTCCCATAGAGCCCTCTGGACCAATATATGCGCCTTTTTTATTGCTTACGACATTTAAGCTAAGGCAATTTTAAAGTTAATTACACAATTTCATCACACTGTTTATCATATTTACTTACTTATATATAAAAAAATCGCTAACATACACGCAGAGAAAAGATATGGTTATTATATGGCCACGGCAACAATAGCATGTTCTGTGCAATAAAAGTTCGATCGTCGCAACCATATTATTATTTTTTTAATTTAATTTTGACAATAGTATGATTGCGGCAATATTAATATTGTTGTTGCCAAATTTAAAAATGAAAATATGGCTGAAGCAACAATATAATTATGATTTATACGACAAAACTATTGTTTTTTTGGTTTTATGTTAACAATAACATGATAACGACGATCATACCGACGAAATCACAATATTTTTTTATTTGACAATGTAACTGTTACAAATATTACGCAATAATAGTACTTTTTATATGTAAATTAAATATTTTCCAATCAAACTACACGCAGAAAAAAAGTATGGTTGTGGTGACAATATTCGAAGAGGATAATACTATTGTTAGATATATGGTTGTGGTTCAATAATATTATTATCCTTACAACAATAGTATGATTCAAATACAACCATACCATGATTCTCACAACAATAGTATGAATCATACATAACTGTAACATACTATGATCCCCGCAACCATAGTATGATTCACACTCAACCATACTATGATTTTCACAACCATAGTATGATCCTCACAACCATAGTATTATAAACACTCAATCATAGTATTATCCTCACATCCATAGTATAATTCCCACGCAACCATTGTAAGACCCTACAATCATAATATGATCACACATAATTATATTATAATCCCCAATATAATTTATTAGAATTGGTTTAAGTTTTCAACAATAGATTTGAACAACGAAAATTATTCAAAAATACATTAAATTCAAAATAATACGAGTGATTTATTTCACGGTAGAAAAAATAAGTTTAAATAATTTAAGCGTTTTTATTAAAAATATTTTAGTTAAACAAAGCCAAAGCAGCTTGTTTAAAAAATTTTAATTTCAATAAAAAAGTAATATTATTGCATAAGAACCGTGCTAATAAACTTTGTTCTAAAAAGCATATTTAAATGAAGAACAATTACAATCATACAGTATGATTGCCGTAATCATATTATTGTTAACATAAAGCCCAAACACAATACTTTTGTCGCACCAACCATATTTGTATTGTAGCTATAACCATATTTTCATTTTTAAATTTGGCAATAATACTATGGTTACATTTTAATAATATTAATATTACAGCAATTATACTATTGTCAAAACTAAAGTCAGTTAACAATGCTATGGTTGCGACGAACATACTTTTATTGCGTAAAACATATTATTATTGCGGTGATCATGTAGTAACCATGTTTTTTCTCTGCGTGTAAATTGGATTAGTAAAACTGACACATTTTTTATAACAGCATTTTTTCTACTGTTTAATAAATTACTCCTATTATTTTTGAGTTGTATTTTTACATAATTTACTAAACTAAAAATTTCTATTGTTGAATAACAACTTAATTCAAGCCTTACAAAGAATTTTGGGGAATATAGTATGGTTGTGTGTGAGTCTTACTATGGTTGTGAGTATCATGCTGTGGTTGTATGTTAAACATACTATGGTTATGATGATCATAGTATGGTTGTGGGGATCATAGTATGGTTAAGTGTGAATAATAATATGTGGCAGCGCATAGAGAAAGGGACCCAAGGGTAAACAAAAATAAATTTTCATTTTTTTTCTATTTTTGATGTGGACAACATCTGAGCATCGAATGAGACCGATCCCATATCCCAAAAGTGTTCCCTCCCAGAGATATGCGCGTTTTATGAAAGTAAAGTCGACGATTCTAAGCGCAAATAGAAAGGGACCCAATGTTTAAAAGGGCTCTTCTAAACAAAACTGGTTTTTAACCTTAGGTCCCTTTCTATTTTGCGCGTCACTATGGTTGTGGGGATCATAGTGTGGTTGTGTGTGAGTAATTCTATTGTTGTGAGGACCATACCATAGTATGGTTGTGTGTGAACCATAATATTGTTGTGATGAGCATAATATTGTTGTGCCACAACCATATAACCAACAATAGTATGATGCTCTTCGATTATTGTTTCCCAACCATACTGTTTTCTGCATGCCATCATCTTTAAGCCGTGCTTACATCGGTTTTAAATTTGTCCAGTTTCAATGATATATTTAAAGTTTAAAAAAATACATTTTTAAAAAATATTTTTTTTGTTCTTTAAAAAATTTAGAAAATCCATCACTAAATTATGTTTAACCTTGGTTTTTCTGCCTCTTAGTCTTAATTACAATTATGGAGTTATAAGCCAAAAAAGACAATTTTTTTATTTTTTCATAATTTCAATTTTTATCATTCAGTGCACAGATTGCAAAAAAATAAAGCTCATTTTATTCGAACTATATTAAACTTAATGTTTCAAGACCAAAACTCTGACTTTTGTCGCATTTTTATATTTTATAAACTAAAAAAACAAAAACAGTTTGTTTTTGTTTAGAAAATTGTGTTGTTTATAAACATCAGAGATACTACTGAGCACAATTAAAACCAGTGTAAGCATGACTTGAAGATGATTTTGTTGGTGATTTTTTTAAATTTTTTTGAACTAAATATGTTTCAATATATGTGACGCGCAAAATAGAAATGGGCCTATGGTTAAAACCAGTTTTGTTCAGGAGAGCCATTTTAAAGATTTGGTCCCTTTCTTTTTGCACTTAGAATCGTCGACTTCACCTTCATAAAACGCGCATATCTCTGGGAGGGAACACTTTTGGGGCATAGGATCGGTCTCATTCGATGCTCAGATGTTGTCCACATCAAAAAAGAAAACAAATGAAAATTGATTTTTTTACCCTTAGGTCCCTTTCTCTATGCGCTGTCACATATGTAGTGGAAGTGCCTTAATGTCACAACGGTATATCTCAAAAAGCTAGCAAATAGAGAAAATTGGAGATTTGATCAACACAAAAACGTTTAATTTTGTTCCCATGTGAAATTAACTGTAAAATAGTCTTAGCTGAAATATGGCAAGCAATTAAAAGACGCTTATATGGGTCCAGAGGGCGCTATGTATTGGGAAACCAGGATCGTTGCTCGGGGACATGTGGCTACCAACCAAGTACAGATTTTGATTCAGCATCCCAATTAACCTTAAAAACAGCACTTAGTTCTTAAACGCCCTGTTCCCTAGTGTTATTAAAAAAAATCCAAAAAATCAGCTTTGCATGCGATTTGTTGCCTTAAAGGTGAACTCTTCTCCTCGCTGCTACGGTGAATAATTCATAAATATATTTATTGATTCTAAACCGCAGCTTGTCTTAAGTTTAACATCAACAAATATAAAATATGTTTAATTAGTGCCTTTTATTTCTTATGTCGCGCGATACTTAACTAATTTCGATGAAATGAGTTACATTCTGCAGTTTGGGATGAATAAGGGCGAACCCTATATAAATTTGTCCACATCGGCACATATTTTAATATCAAAAGCTCTTAAAGCTACATATTACATCCGATTTCGACCAAATTATGCACAGAGTATTATGACGTATTGACACCATCTCTGGCTAAATAACCATATCGGCCAATGTTTTCGAATAACCCCCATATAAAGTCCTTCTCGATTTTAGGTCATGCAGCTGTAGAATCTACAAATTACACCCTACAATTTACATGGTACGTTATGAGGAACTGATAATTTACTTAAGTGAAACTAGACATCGTCCTTTCCGATTTTAAAACATAGAGCTTAAAAAGCCACATATTACATCCGGTTACAAAAAAAACTTGTATGGAGCGCAACGAGCAAGAAACACACTTGTAAAATTGAAGCGTATCGACAGTGTTTTCGAATAGCCCCCACACAACGGACCCGTCCAATTTGAGGTCCTCTCTTTGATATAACTAGACCATATCGGTACATGTTTTCGAGTAGTTCCCACACAATATATTGAGGTCCTTTCCATTCCACAAATCGAATTTGAGGTCCTCTCTTTGGTATAACTAGACCATATCTGTGCATGCTTTCGAGTAGTTCCCACACAATATATTGAGGTTCTTCAGCTCGATATTCCACAAATCGAAGGTGATCAACCTCAAACCCTGCATGATAATTTATGAACGATTTCAGAACAAGAAGCCAAAAACCATCTCTGGGAAAATTGGACAATATCAGTGTATGCTGTTTGAATAGACCCCACACAAAGTTCCATAATGATTTGAGGTCCCACCGCTCCAAAGGCAACATTGCTAGTCCGATCCAATAAATATAAAGCTCTGAACAAATGGGCGGAATCTTCTTAACTGGGGATTTTGTACTGGGGCTATTTAAATACGAGAATCGACATGACCCATTTCCATCTGAGCTGCAAATGAACTGTGCCCAAGTTCACAAAGATTGGATTGGAAAATATGTGACTTCTAGAGCTAAAGAAAAATAAGATAAATATATTTGTGGGAGCTTTGTCTAAATCTGGTCCGGTTTCAAATTTCTATACTCTTCATACTTCTGCATACAGAGAACAAATTAGTTGGAAATCAGTTTGAACTACAGGGTGGGCCAAAAGTAAATTCAAAACCTTTAATATCTTTTTCGTTTATTATTTTTTTTAAGATTATAACTCGTGATCCATTTCGAGGTTCCCTACTTTTTTAATGAAAAAATACAGAAAATTATTTGAAAGAACATTTTTTGGCATTTGAAAATTATGTCTATCAAATGTTAGCCGCGGCTACGTCTCAGATGGTCCATCCATTGAGTCCAATTTTCGATGACTCGTTCGAGCATTTCGACTGGTAACTGGCGAATGACACGCGTAATGTTTTGCTCCAAGGCCTGAATCGAAGCGGGTTTGTCCGCATAAACTTTAGACTTTACATATCCACACAGGATATAGTCTAACGGTGTGATATCACACGTTCTTGGTGGTCAATCGACCGGCCCAAAACTTGAAATTATCTGCTCACCGAAGTGTTCTCTCAATAAATCCATTGATTGATGCGATGTGTGGGAAGTGGCGCCGTATTGTTGAAACCAAATGTCGCCGAGACCACGAGCTTCAATTTCAGGCATCAAATAGTCGGTTATCATATCAGGATAACGGTCGCCATTGACGGTTAAGTTCTCAACGGCATCATTTTTGAAGAAATATGGACAGATGATTTCACCGGCCCACAAACCACACCAAACCGTTGTTTTTTCTGGATGAAGTGGCAGCTCTTGAACCTCTTCTGGTTGCTCTTCGCCTCAAATGCGGCAATTTCGCTTGTTTACATACCCATTGAGCCAGAAATGGGCCTTATCGCTGAACAAAATTTGGCCCGAAAATGTCAGATCTTCTTGGGAACGTCGCGCGGCTTCATTTCTTGCACAAGCTGTATTTTGTACGCTTTCAAATTAAGATCTCGACGTGAAATGCGACAAGTCGTTCCATACGTCAGTCTGAGTTGCTGCGAACGGCTCCGAATCGACTCTCCACGGTCTTGGTGTACACTTTCAGCTACGGCCGCTACATTTTCTTCACTGCGTGCTCGACGTGGTCTATTCGGTCGAATAGTATCCAAAAATGAATGCTGGGTCTCGATATGGGTGATGGTGTTGCGAATAGTACGCTCATTAGGCCGATTATGTTGAACGAAGTAAATTTTCGTAATAAAGTTGAACGATTTGTAAACGCTGTTCAGGCGTAAGTCTTTCCATGATGAAATGCCAAACAATACTAAACAAAAGTAACATGACAACAGGACACGACTTACATGTGATTTGCAAAAAAGGCTATTGAAAAAAGTATATCTACTTGGATCACCCATTATAATACGAGTATACAAAATGGATTTTTTTTACACTATAAGTAAGTATAAAAAAAAATGTCGCTTAAATGACCCCCGTTTTAAGCTTCGCAATGATAGGGTCGTTTTAGAGTATTTTCCATAACAACTTACAAAATTTGTGGCTGTAGCGTTCGAATTTCTACAACTATGTTGGCCTTGAGTTGAAGGATTATCTCGGGCTTGTTCACATATACTCGATCCTTCTAATAACCCCAAAGAAAATAGTCGGGTGCTGACAAATCTGGCGATCGTTCTGGCCAAATAATTTCCGAATTTCTGGAAATTATTCGCTTTCCGAAAGTTTGACTTTAAAGTGCCATTGAGTCTCCGGCAGTGGCTCCGTCCTGCTGAAACCACATCTCACATCGCTAATAACACGATACCCCTCTCCATTTACAGGTACAGCACTTCCATCTTAATTCTCGCAGAAGTTATGGTCAATGATATTTGCAGATGTGATCCCACACCATACTGTACACCTAATGGGGTGCAATTGGCGTTGATGAAAGGCTCTTGGGTTTTCAAAACCTCAGAACCTACAGTTCTGCTTATTAACAAAGCCATTCAAATGGAAATTAGCTTCATCACTCATCAGTTAGCGTTACAATAACCGATCGCTGATTTAAATAATAAAATTCTATTATTCTGGTTCTTTGTTCAGTGGCGAATCTCTCCGTTATTTATTCTATAATCTAAAAAAACAATAAAAAAAATATATAAACGAAAATATTATTAAATTTTAAACCTCATGGTAACTTTTGGCCCACTCTGTACTACCTAAATATTTTGGTAACGTATGTATTTCACTTGCAAAATATTTATTAATTTTTTATTTAGATTTACGGATTTCCGTGTATACCTTTAATCTTCCTACCGCAGTTTCCAATATTTCGATCTGTTGCAATTTTTAAATTTCAAAATATTGCCTTTGTGAATTTTGTTGCTGGGTTCATATACAAATTTAGTAATAATCATCATAAAACATTTCTTCCTGCTTCCTCACACAACTGTACTCGTATAAATATTTATTTTGTAAGAACTAACTTAGTAAAGTTTCCCTTTAGGACTTCTGTATTGTCAATAAATCTTGCATACACAGTAATTGAATAGTCAGTAGCACAAATCCACTACTTTTACTTCTGTGTATTCAATGCAGTTAATGTAATAAAATAATTTTCTCATTCAATCATCATAAGGGCAAATTCAATATTATTGATTTCGAATTTACGCACTGTATTGTACAAGTTCATATATACATATATAGTGAATATTGAATTTTCTTACTACGAATATGAAAGAATGGGCCACTGAAGAAATCAAGGGGCGAATCAATGTGGCCAATCAAATCATAAGTTATATCAATGGACGAAGTACAAGTAATTGTGAATAGAAAAGAAGAAAAGCATTCGATATTGGGTTGCTGCCTCTGCCAAGTGGTTGTTATTTATTATTGCGCCCATCAAAATAAACAATAACAAGAATAACCATAAATTAACTCCAAAGTGAGCAAACTTGCTATTTACTTACAATCTAATAATATTTTACCTTGAATATTGAATGTCATAGAAAAAAACAGTATGAGCTGCTTTAAGAACATTTTCAATTAAATGAAAATCTCTGCTTGTGAATTTTACCTGTCGCCTTGTTTGCACATCATTATTGCGTCCTTTAATAACTTTTAATTTCAAATTCGGTTTTTATGGAGAATTTTACTATCAAAGATCCTGTTCTGTCCACCTGCAGTCAGCCAGTCATCAAACAGAAAAGCTATTATTTGCCTACCGAAGAAAAATGAAAAAAGGGAATTTCGCTTATTTTTCCATCTCACTGAGCCCAGTTATGACTTTCTGGCCATCGCATAATTTGCATTGTGCTGTGTTGTTGGTCGCTGGGCTTTTTCATTTCACATGGCTCAGTGGCTGTTGGTCCAACACCATGCGGTTGGCTTTTTTCCTATTTGTCGATGAGAAATGTATGCTTATTATTTCGTTTCTAGCAGGTGGTGCTGTCATGCTGAGTTTGTGTTTTTTTTCGCTCACACAATGAAGTCTTTACAATGGAACTGCGTATAAATATAGGGAAGCAGTAGCGGGGTAAGAGTGGGGGAAGCATTTAGGTTCCAGGTGCGATTACAGTTCAATGTATACTTAGTAGGGATATAAATACGGTTACACACGTTTTATGCTGTAAAATAAAAAGTACTGAATGTTTTTGGACCAAATATTTTTTAATATTGATTATTGATGTATATTGTATCCAAAAAGAATCTACTTAATCTAATTGTCCGCCTTTTGCCTTTACATACGCCTTAAGTCGATGAAAATTGAAACAGTTTTAAAATCCAGTCACAGTCTAACGCTATTGGGGCTAGCTTTCAAAACCCATATGACATTTATGGGGTATGTTCAGTTCTACTATTGAAATGGGTGTGTTAAATGTTGTAACAGTATTTATGTCCCTACTAAGAAATATTGGAACTTTTACACATAGCTCAAGAAATGACCTGCTTTCTACTCACAGAGAACAGATTAGTTGCCGAATCAACCCAATTTGTTTGTCAGCCGAATGATTGAGGTTACATGCTTCTCAATTATTCCATTAGTACAGTTGGTGCTCTGTAATTTTCAGTTTTTGAAACTAGAGTATTTTTGGATCTAAAAATCTATTACTTGTTTAACGAAAAAATTGAAATTTTTTGTCAGAGGAAACAAACTGTTAGACTCGTAGAGAGTGTCATGACAAGGAAAAAGTCGAAAAGATAATGGATAATTTTTACTGGAAAAATTTGGTGTCGGTTTGGAATCGATTGTTTTAAAGTCTGTAGTAATGAAATTATTTTAATTTAAAAAATAAAATAATCTTGTTTTTGGTGATGGTGATCACTAAAAATTGGTTACAACAAAATGTTTACAAAACTATTGGTTGCCACAGCCACCAGTTGTGACAGCTCAAATACCTTATTTGCCTTTCATGACTGATCATTAAATTGTGAGTACAGTATGTAAGTACATCTTGTGGTATTTCTAACCGAATATCCATTACGTTAAAAAACATTTGGTAATTGCAAGAGAAATTCCTCTTTTTCAACCGAATTATTGTAGTTCCAACCGATTTCCAACTAATTTTTTCTCTGTGTGTCATAATTCCGTTATTGCTTGCCATTTCGTCAATGAATGACTTACAGCGCGGAACCACGGTTTGGTGCGGGTAATGGGCTGGTGGAATCATCGGTCCATATTTTTTCAAAAAGGATGATGGCCGGAACGTAACCGTGAATGGTGCTCGCTAACGCGGTATGATATTGGCCTTTTTGCTACCTGAAATTAAAGCCTGTGTTCTTAACGACATTTGGTTTTTAACAGGAAACCATACAGCTGCTCAAACAATGGATCTATTAGGAGGTCATTTCGAAGAACAGCTAATTTCACGTTTTGGACTGGTGAGTTGGCCGCGTAGATCAAGTGATATCACACTTTTCGGAAGCCAACATTTCGCGTACCGGTCGAACAATATTACGCGTACGACATACCGTTCGAAATGCTCAAACGATTCATAAAAAATTGGACCCTCAGAATGGACACCCTGAGACATAGTTGCGACCAAAATTTGAAGGAAATTATATTCAAAAAAATAAATGGGATAAAATATCCTTTCGAAAAAACAATAATGATTACACACTTTATTTAAATTCTTGTAGTTTTTTCATTTTGAAAAAATACCTTTATGTTGATCACCCAATACAAGACCACATGTTTATTATACCGAACTATTCAAAAACACTGTCAGTTTAGACTGAGCCGTGTCCTTCCGTTTTTCCATCTATCATAGTAATCAATGATTAGTTTAACATTATAAACTGATTTTGACGAAGCATAACTATTCATGGTCTGATCTAATACAGCTACTGTTGCCGATTTCTAAACCTGCAGCTCTAAACGCTATATATTACATCAGATTCTGATTAAATTTGCAACTCTCTTTAAGTAGAGCCTTGTATCTTGAACAGCAGCTGCGCTAGAATTGTCTAACTAATGGTGAAAAGCCAATGTACGCGTCATGCGGGGCGGTGACGATATTTCCAATTCAATAAATAAGCTATGTTTTTAAAAATGTCCGAACAAAATTTTTAAAATATTACAAATATTTGCATCTGGCAAGCGTACAAAGCGGAGGGTGGCGCGACGAAGTTGCAATTTGTTTAACTTTTTTGCGGCGCCGCTTGTGTTGGATTTGAGATTTGTTTTTTTATTATTTAAGATAACAAAGAGGATAAAGCATAATAATAAGTAAAAAATGGAAGATGGAAAATTTATTGCTGAAGTTAGCAAATATAAATGTTTATATGTTAAAAATGCAAGTGCTTGGGCTGATATAAGCTTATTCATGATAATGAGTGGTAAGTATTTACCGTACATTTGTAACTTTATGGTGGAAACGTAAAACTTTTTTGATTGTATAGCTCTAGGTCCTTGTATTTTCAATGTTTAAAAGTGACCGCAAAAAAACAGATGTATTCCTTTGGAGGTAAAGTTATAAAAGGCATTTCCATGCAAGTAAGAATAAAACTTTTCAAAATCTTCAACCATTTTTACTTTTTTTCTTCATAAGCTGTTTCCCAAATTTTTATTTTTTGATGTAGACAAATCAATTTTAATAAATTTAGACTTGCCGCTTTAATAATGTCGCGGTTATTGGCCTACCTTAACAAATTTCATGCGGAAAAGTGAACAGCTGACTGCCGCGACGCGCCGCATGTCGCGTCAACATTCTGTTGTAGCGATGGAATACAACGATGGTCTATCTAGAGGGAGTTTTGTGTAATTGCTTTTCGAAAACAAGGGTCTAGTTTCATCAGAGCTAAATACTGCTCGCTTTTTCATATCATGTGGAATTTCAGCGTGATCAGAGTTATGGTGAAAGGCCCTTTACGAGTACATCATTTATTTACAACAGCAAATTAAACGGGGTTTAGTTACTACGAAGAATTTATATGATGCCACCATCTATGGTAAGTCGATCCATGTAAGCTAATATTTGTAGTTCGGATCGATTTCCAACAGATTTTTTCTGTGTGTGTGTGTGTTTGTAACTTTTGTATGTATGTACAAAACTGAAAAGCTATACATAAAGAATCTATAAAGGGCTTCCTCTAAACAAAATGCAACAAGAGCATATATGAATCAATTATAACGAAACTATTCGCACTCTTTTATGCGGATTCATATTAAAGTTGAAACACTTGCAAACTTAATAGAACTACGCCTCTGCAGCAGATGTTGGTCCTTATTGGCTACTCCTTATTCGCAAAACCGAAAAACAGAGAGAATGTGTAGAAAAGCCTAAAAATATCTTTTACTGCAAGTCAGCTTTAATTTAAACCGCAACCAAAAATCTAATTATTTCCATTCTCATTTAGTCTTGTTCCAAATGTTGATTGCGATATTTCTAAATTAGAAAACGAAATATAGGTACTTATACATATGTTTAATATATCCTGCATTGGTATTAAATAAAAAAATGAAAGGAGCTTTCTAATGGCTAAAACCACATTTAGGAGTTACTTTTTGTGGCTTGAATAACGCATGACTTTTATGGTTCAGAAACAGCTAATACCATTGAGCTTGCTTTCAGTTATAAGTAAAGTAATTTTAGTTCTTGGGCTTGTAATTAAAATAAAATTAATAAAACCCATTTTACTAAATGAGGAATTATCGAGCTTAAAAACAAATCTCAATCAACAAGTGGGCAGGTTGTAGTGACTTACTCCAAACTGCTTTTGTTGATTTCAGGGACATTTTTGGTCCCCTTCCATTTATTTTTTAGCATGATAATACTCCTATCCGCACTGCTCGCCAATACAAGTTCGGAGTAAGTCTCTGCAATTGTTTCCCAGACGTGGAAATTTTATCGTGGCCGACTTAAATATTATTGAAAATGTTTGGGGTAGATAACACGCAAAAGTTATGAAGGACGAAGGCAAATTTAAAATACAAATTAGCAATAAAAACGGCCTGGTCCGAAATTTCTTTGAACTATCTGGCATTTCTCTGCGATTCTAAGAAAAGCCGAATCTACGACATAATTTTAAACAAAGGAGGGCAAACTAAGTATTAAAGCTTGTAAAACAATATAATTACTTAAAAATAAGTAAAACTTTTCAACAAAAAATCTGAAAATTGCACTTTTCATTAATTAAAATGCGGTGAGGCTTATCTGAGCAACACTGAAAATCACATGTTTTTAAAATTTTTTGAAAAAAACATACCCTATTAGTTTTGTTGTTGTTACAGAAATAGAATACACTCTTTTCAATGGCATTAACTCATTTTTGGTGGCGTTTGAGGGAAAATCATAATATGAAATTTTATTTTTAAGTGATGATATCCAATGTTAAATGAGTGTATGATCATAGGTCAAGGAGAACGAATTTTGGACTCTTGGGCCTTTATGCTACGAATACCTAATTGAATCAATTCTTCAATATTGATACATATTGGGAGAAGATGTTCCTGTTTCTGGTTAAGGGGACGGGCTTTGAGCTTCAGCAGTCAGGAAAGGTAAAAGCATTTGTGCCTACAACTTCAAAAGAAAATTGTTTTAAAAGTTATGAAAATTTAAAATTTGATTTGGACTTTTTTTTGTAGAAAGCCTTTTTTAATTTTTGGGCGATTTGATTCATTTTCTATACTAACTGATCGCTGACTATTAAACAAATATCAAGTACATTTCATTACTCCCATCTACGATGAAGAGTATACAAAATATTTTAGTATGCAACCGGAAGTGCATATAATCGGAAATGTAAAATACTTATAATTGTCGCAAGATGACGCTACAAAATACACCAATTTTTGAGCCAAAATAAGTGGACAAATTATGTTCTGCCGGACCGATGCTTATATACTCTCTATCATAGATTACTGTCTAGTATGAACCTCTTTTCTATCAGGCTTTGCCTCTTTCCATACCAATATCATATATAGCAACTACTATTGTCATATCGGTTTTAGTTGGCAAAATATAGCCTTTTAAAGTTTAGGGTTGTACGAACGGGTCCACTCCTCTTATCTTATTTCACATTGTAATAATAATTTTATATTTAATTATGACATAATCATTAAGTTCATTCTATTACAATTTTATAACGATCGGTCTATTACTTTGGCCATTATTGAGATTTTAAAAAGGGGCGTGGCACTGCCCATTGTCTAAGAAAATTACCTAGGCATTGGTTTCATCATGTTAATGGTTTATAACGATCGGATCATTGGTTTTTCTTTAAATGCGAATTTTTGAATTGAGCGTGGTCACTACTATTTTGTGGGTTTTTAGGTTCAGGTTGACCCAGTTCTAGTGAGGGGAAAAATTTTTAAGTTTTATCCGATCTGGTCCTTTTTTATACCAACCGTATTTTAAGTGTTCTTCGTAGAATCTATGGTTTCTTTAAATGTAACGACGAATATCGAAACCGTAAGAGCAGTGAGATATATGCCAACAACGACAAAGTCGGGTACATCAAACTAAGAAAACAACGTTTCCTAGTACATGTTGAGCTAATGAATTTAAACGCTCCAGCACTGAACATTTTTTGGCGTCGAGCTCTTAAGCACTCGCAGAAGATGCGTACTGAACATCCGGTGGAAATACCAAGTTCAGCAAGACCTAAGGAATATTTGACATTACCCAGATCGAAGCACGGACATTTAATTTTATCGGCGCTAATAATTAGGGCTGTTGCAACAATGATAGTGCTATTGATAGGTTTGACAGCTCTACTAAAGATCAGTTAAGGTCCAGGATTTCCAAACAATGACAGATAACACACAATACGTATTCGAAGTACACAAAAAGAATATGATGCATATTCCATTGAAATTAAAAACATATAAAAAAGTAAAACAAGACTGCAACAGAATGTTACTTTCTAAAAATATTTTGTCAATTATTTAGTATATTCTTAAAATTCAATACAAACAAAACGACGAACATCCTAATTTAGATGTATCGTACTGTGCCCCATGTATTTGATGTATTTGATGTATGTATTTGAGAGGTCATGCTTGTACCTCTCCGTGTTAACATATTGCAGTCCGTAAATTGAAACGGGAAAGCTACAAACTCCACAAATATACGCTCAAAAAGGATACCAAGAAAATATGATTAGATTTTCGTTTGCTATGTAGTTCAAAGCAAAATAAATGACAGAATATCTACGTTTGACACTTGCCGTTTTCTTACCTACAGGTGTTGCTTGGGATTTACGCATCAACACGTCTTCATACCATACGTGAGAGGGTTTTGTACTGCATACGGCGAAGCAATTTCGGTATTTTACTGCCATCATTTTTTTGCAACAGTAATCAAACATTGAAATTGATTTCTAGGTAAGTGATGTATGAGTATACAGTGTTTTCCCAAGCCGCTATAAAGGCAATGTCAAATTTTGGAAATTCCGTAGCGGGAAATTTGCACCACAGGAAGGAGTGTAAGTAAGATTTGTTTTTTCATTTGTAATACACAGACTATATTAAGTAAATTTAGGTTGAAAAGTATTATCCACCATGAGCATTTTGGAACATTTGTAACCACTTTTGACGAAGGGTGGTAACATTTTAAGGGCCGATCATCCACTGTTTCCATTTCTTGCCACCATTCTGACCATTGACGACGTTTGGAATGGTCAAGAGGCTTTAGTTCTTGAGGCAATTGCACCTTGTAAGCGTGTAAATGCAAGTCTTTGTGCATAAGGTTCATCAACGACGAGCGTGAGAGGTGCAATTCTTGGGCACGGCGACGAGTTGAGGTGGACTGCTCTTCAGAAAAACTATCGCAAACAGCAGCAATATTTTCTGCAGTACGAACTGTATGAGCATGCACTGGTGTTTTCACATCTCCTACAGACCCGGTTTGCTTAAATTTCTGCACGATTTTTCCGATTATACGCACATTCGGACGATTTAATAGATCGAAAAAAATCACAGGGTGCACGATATGCATTTTGATTTGAACGCCCATATTTATAATGAGCCTTAATAACGCGTTGTACGCTTGTGTTTCTATCTATGATTCAAATTGAATTAGTCTGAAATTGATAAATATCAAATGAAATGCAGAAAAAAAGCTTGACGTTTAGGTGTGGTTCGCATCAAACATCGGCCCGTAAAATTTAGCCACCCTATCTATACATACCAAAACTTTTTTTAACGAAGTTGGAAAACGTGAATCAATTGTATTTCTCTGCTATTTGTTAACACAAGTAAAAAACATAATATGTGACGCGCAAAATAGAAAGGGACCTAAGGTTAAAAACCAGTTTTGTTCAGGAGAGCCATTTTAAAGATTTGGTTCCTTTCTATTTGCGCTTAGAATCGTCGACTTCACTTTCATGAAACGCGCATATCTCTGGGAGGGAACACTTTTGGGGCATGGGAACTGTCACATTCGATGCTCAGATGTTGTCCACATCAACAAAAAGAAAAAAAAATTAAAATCAATTTTTTTACCCTTAGGTCCCTTTCTCTATGCGCTGTCACATATGACTAAAGGCATAACGATAATGCGATAAAAATAAGTGTGATATAAGGCCCATAAACGTTACGTTATTTTCAAAGGTTCGCAAGGTCCATTTACATTAAGACCCCTTCGACAAATTCACAAAACAGTACGACTATGTGTCTGTTACTACACGTAGAAAAAAAATTTGGTTGAGATAACAATATACCAAGACCATCATACTATTGTTTGTTATATGGTTGTGGTAGAACAATATTATGATCCTCACAACAAACAATACTTAGTAGGGACATAAATACTGTTACGCACGTTTTATGCTGTAAAATAAAAAGTACTGAATCTTTTTGGACCAAATATTTTTTTAATATATTTATTGATGTATATTGTCTCCAAAAAGAATCTACTTATTCGAAATGTCCGCCTTTTGCCTTTATACACACCTTAAGTCGCACTGGCCAATCGTCAATAGCTGCACGAACCTCGTCCATTGGAAAATTGACCACAGCTTGAACCAAAGCAGTCTTAAGAGATCCAATGTTGGTGTATCTTTTGTGAAAAACCTTGTCCTCTGAAACCGTTCACAATTTGTAATCCAATGGGTTCAAACCTGGACTGCCAGAGGGACATTCTTCAGGGGAAATGAACGCTGGCAAATTGTTTCGAAGCCAGGACTGGGACGTTTTAGCCTTGTAGGCTGGCGCAGAATCCTGCTGGAAAGTCCATAGCTGGTTTTGGAACAGGGAGTTGTTAAGAGGCTGCACAACGGCTTCCAAATCGGTTTCTTGGTAAACTTTGGCCGATGTTTTGACACCTTGTTCGCAGAAATGTAAGAGACACCCCACCAAACCATGACTGAAGCTGGGTGATGACCCTTTTCCACCCTTGGGATCAGTTCAGATGCTTCCTTAGATGACCGCGCATACACTCTATCATTTTGCTTGTTAAATTTTTACTGAACGGTAAAAATTTTTTCATCGGTGAACAAAATTTTTCTGTGCAAGTTATCAGCAGTCTTAAGTCCCAAGTCTTTTGTTATGACTCGACTCAAGGACTTTTGCGTGGTATTCATCTTACGGGCCATGATTTTCTGTGAATTCTTGATTTAACGGCTTTGATGACATTCGGTGTTGGAACAGAGCCCGACCGGTGGCGGTCTTTTACATCTCCAGTCTCCTCAAACAGTTTTATGCATCGGAAGACGAACATGCGGCTAATCTCTAGTGGCCGGAGCGTTTTGAAAATATCGCTTTTTTCATTTCACACTTGAAAAGCGCTATTACTGCGATACGGTTCTCATTATCTGTCCACTCCATGATGAAAGTTGAAACAATTTTAAAGTCCCGTTTCAGACTATCGCTATTGAGGTTAGCTTTCAAAACCCATATGACATTAACGGCGTATGTTCAGTTCTACTATTGAAATGGGTGTGTTCAATGTTGTAACAGTATTTATGTCCCTACTAAGTATATCATTATTTCTGAGATAAGTTCTTCTGAAAAGTCTCTGCAGTATACGAATTTTTTTTTTACAGCCATGTTGTCCGTTTGTGGAAGTTTTTCGTGCACTTCTGACATAGAGATTCAAAAAATTTATACACACACAGAGAACAGATTTTACCAATTATCGGAACCAGTTACCACTGGTAACATGTATTTCATAAATGCTTGGTTGCTTTAACAATTTGACTAAATTCGACTGATACCACCGATATATTGACTATGAGTACCCAAATATTATCGTAGCTACCATCATATAGTATGTCGAACCATGCAACTATCAATGCCATTGGTGAATGCAACTGAATGTGTGTTAATCGAACCGAATTTTTGTAGTTCGGACCGATTTCCAGGTGTTTTTTTCTGTGGGCATATTTTAACTTTACAGGGCATAAGTAAGGTAGTTTATGGGAAAGGAGCCTATCTTTTTCGCTTTCTCGCAATCACCAGTTCTAGAAAATGATTTTTCTTTGAAAATCAAACAAATTTTATTTGCTGCAATACATTTTGCTATTAACTATTTTTAGGCGTTATGGTGACAGAAAAAAAGTAAAAACGTCCTTAAGGTTAGACAGATCGAACCCTCCACCATCCACCAAAATTTGCTTAAAATTGAGTACTGATATGTCTATATTGACTATTGATCGCACGTTTCGACCATAACGGACATTATTTAAACCACATGAGGCAAAAAGTCTACCAAATGTGTTTTTTTGTTGAGGTTTTATGTTCGTCGGTACCTGAGGTACCTTTGGTTTAGCTTCTTTGTTTTATATCAGTCTTTTGCATAAACACATTGAGCAGGGATTAAATCTTCATTTTATAAGAAGACAAGTTTTTAACAAAATAGAAAAGTGACATTAATTGCCGTGGCCTCACACTGTTTTTCTCGCGTTTCCGTGTCCGTTACGACCTTCATCACAAAGCTTCGGAGCAATTGTTGAAAGACGAGCTCCTTACCAAACGAATGAGAACTACTGTAGTAAGTGTCACTTTTCAGGTTTTCTTCAAACAATTGTCCATGAAAATACAATTCACCTTCACCACAGCTACAGAGATTCCTCATTTAAAGCCATTTATAGATCCTTGTTCCTGAAAGGCAACTTTTTCCCCCTGGAACAATTTCGTTAATTAACAATCCCAAACAGCTTATGACTATAAATTATTATCATGCTGAAGTTTAGGTTTTTTGTCCTTAGAGTTTTACGATGTTCAATACTATATACACATTATGAGTCTCCAGTTAATATTTTGTGGAGTAGCAAACGGAAGAACGGAAAAAATTAGAAATTCTTCATTGTTTCTTTACATTTACGTAACTTTATAAAGAATAAGTACCTACAATTTCAAAATTTGGGATCAGCTCCAAGTTAAAGGAGTCCGTATATTTTATCTTTATACTCAAGTTTTAATAAAAATTTAATTCTAAAGTTTTTGGAAAAATTCAAACGAAAAGCTAGAAGAAAACTTGGTTGAAAACTAAACTTCCGGACTGTATTTTCAAACTAAGTTTGGTCAATGACTAACTACCCTCGTAAGTATTAGTATGCACTACACATACTCGAACATATGCATACCCAGTAAACCAAATTTGCCGATAATGTCTGATATCAGACAATTCTGAACAATATCTGAACTCTATCGAGAATTCTTATCGAAATCGTTACAAATTCTGTTCGATTTGTCTGAGGATTTTTTATATATTATGTTAAGAAATATCTGAACGAATTCGGCACAAATTCTGTTAGACTTGTCTGTGGGATTTTTAATAATTTTTTGTTCAGTCTTCTCTTATCGAACTCGCAACGAATTCTAAACTATTTATCTGAGGTAGTCTATTCGTTTAAAATTTTTTTATTTGCTTCATATTTTACAGTTGTTGTTCTTGTGTTCAGACATGTCGGAACTAATTCTGAACGAATTCTTAACTGTTTGTCTGAGGTATTTTTATATTTCAAATTCAAATTCTGAACATTTGGTTAGCTTAGCTGTGCGAGAGATTTTTATTGTGTTCGGGGGAAAACTCTCCTGCCGGCAGTTCTCGTTAAATGCAAAACTGGTTGCCCTTAAGTGTACAGCTACTAAACATAGTTACAGCACAATTATTGCTTGCGAAACTGCAGACACCCCTGCTTGTAACTAAAAGTCTTTTCGAACGCTTTTTGAAAATGTTTTACAACTTTTTTTTGTAGAACAAAACTATTTTCTTCTTTTTAATTGTTTATATTCAGAATTTATCATGACTTAAGTTTAGAATTCGTTCAGAATTCGGTTCGTAATATCGGTAAAAACCTCAGAATTTAATAAGACTTAATGCCAGAATTCTGACCGAAGTCGTTCAGAATTAGTTCAGAATTCGATACGACTAATCCAAATTTCCTTTCGAATTTCCCAAGACTACAGTGTAGTTAGTATTCGATCAGAAATCGGTTCGAAATGTCTGCAAAAAATTCAGAATTCCCTCAGAGAAGTAGTTCAAAATTCGTGTCAACCCTCTCATATGTTTTTCGTTACGAACTCGCTAAGAATTCTGATCCGAAATCGGAACATTTTGCCGATTGTCGTACAGAATTCTGACCGAATTCTGAAGGTTTGGTTTGCTGGGTATTCACATACTACTTTAGTAACAACGTAGTTGTATTTACGAGCATGTATACGAAACTCAATTGATATTTTCTTGCCAAATGATAAATATTTACACTGAGACATACATAATGTTTCTAGTTGATTCCCATACAGATATGAAAGTGAATGTGCACTAAAAGTAACCTATATATAAATGTATGTACGCGTGCTTATACTTATATACATGCCTATGTACTATGTATATAAACATATATACATGTAATGGTGAGTATTCCTGGCAATGCTAAAAATTGGTAAACTGCATTTAAAATAAAACCACAATCAACACACACCAAATATTTTGCATTCGGTTTTAAATGTGTAATTGCATATGTGGTCAATTGTGTCAATTGTTTTACAATTCCGAATGTATGCCTTACAAGGTTGCATTTACTTATGTACATACGAGGGCTGCTATATAAATTTCTGGCCTAATAATGAAAATGCGAAAATTTATCATCAAAAATGGTTTCATTGTTTTTCAAAGTATTCTCCAGCATGATTTGTTCACTTTTGCATGCGCTCAAACCAATTGTCGAAGCACTTTCTCTACTCCGATTGAGACACCTCCAAAACATGGTTTTTGAACGCTTCAACAGCATCTTCTGGCGACGAAAATCGTTAAATATACATTTTTTCTTGATGTGCGGGAATAAAAAGAAGTCATGGGTGCCAAGTCAAGGCTGTATAGCGGATGACCCATCAAATCAATGTTTTGGTCGGTCAAAAAGGCGCTGGTATGAATCGATGTGTGATAGCTCGTATTTGTCATGGTGCACAATGATTCGTCTTCTCTTGTTCGTTTTTCGAATTTCTCCAAAGACTTTAGGCAAACAAACTATGGTGTACCACTCAGAATTGACCGTCAAACGGCACAGTTGCCACATGACCAGTTTTGCCGAAAAAACAGGCGACCATTTGCTTCGAAGTGCTTTTTCCACAAACAACTTTCGTTGGTTTTGGCTCGTCTTCGATGACCCATACGGTAAATTGCTGTTTTGTTTCGGGCTCATACGCATAGATCCATGATTCGTCACCTGTGACGATCTTATAAACGTCTCTTGAAGCAACGCGATCGTATTTTTCCAAAATTTCTTTGCACCAATCGACACGAGTAGTTTTTTGAGCGATTGTCAAATTGTGCGGTATCCAACGAGAACAAACCTTTTTTACGGACAGGTGTTCATGCAATATCGAATATATGCTGGTGGAAGAAGTGCCCAAGGATGCTTCTAACTCACGGTATGTCACATGACGATCTTGCATTATCATTTCACCCACGGCATCAATGTTCTCTGGCACAACGTCTTCGAGCGAGCGTCGACCATGATTGAATTCAGTAAACCAGTTTTTCACAGTCATACTAAGATTTAAGTTCATCGATGCAACCTTGTCGTGATAGTCCACATCAATAGTTGTGAAAAATGAGAGCATGAAAATGTTCACGAGTTAATTTCATTTTATGGCAAATTGACTTTTTCAAGTCACTGTAAACAACACAAATGATGGTCGTACGTCAAAACGTTCTGAGTACGTGTATGCCAAAAAATGTCAAACTTTCCAATGGAAATATCAGATGGCGCCAGGCAACACTTAGTGTTGCCTAGACCGGAAATATATATAGCAACCCTCGTACATATATTTAATTATGCATTAAATTGTTCATGCATGTTGTCATTTTATTTACTTATCGAAATTGTTTACAAATAACCACAAGTTTCTTGACAATTATTAAACTTTTAGTAATTTGTAAATGTAAACATCGGTGTTGGTGAAAAATCAAGAAGGTAGATACATTGCGTTTTAAAATAAACCTTAGGAAAGTATGTAATTACCATAGAAAATCGTAGGTAAGCCAAATTTAAAAGTATGTACCAGTTACAATTTGACCACCCTTTGAATAACTAGAATATGGCGATGCCGTAGTTTTTCTGGGAAATGCATGACGTTTAAGAAAAATCAAATCAAAATAAATAAAAAATGAATTTGTCGGACATATGAATTTGGGACATTCTGGCCACCAGCCTTAGACTACAGATACTGTCCTATAGATTGTGACAACAACTTGTTGCTACCCAGAAATAAAAATATAAACAACAAACCTATAGCGGTTTGATTTCATTTGATTCTGGCAAAGTGTCCAAATTTAGAAACAGATTGCAAAGCCCTGTGCCCAGAAATCATATTTAGTAAATGCTTCCCTTTTAAAAACCTCCAACGAAGGATGGATAAATTAGTATTCTTGAGTTTTGCATGATATTGGCTTTTAGGCATAAGCTGCTTGGTATTGTAAATGGGCGAAATCGGCCAAGGGGAAACAAAAGTTTTGTTTTAAGGTCTAAAGGACTACAGATAACTCGAAGGAAGGACACTTTTATGAGTATCGTCTCAACAAATCATATGTTATTGTGGACGAACCAATTTCTTAATGGTAAAGTTAAAAAGCATATAATTCCTTACGGCATATTTTGATTATTTATATGAATTATGATATTTTTCAGTTATAAAAATATTGTATTCAAAATAATAGGAGTTAACTATTTAACAATCGAAAAAAATCATTTAAAAAACTCGTAAGTTTTTAATTTATTAAAAATACTTCAAAGCTGTATTTGCGAAAAAAATTTATTTACCAAAAACAGTACAGTTTAACCTTTTCTGATCCGGCCAGATCTAGTTTCAAGCTTTGTCCAGATTACTGAATTGTCCGGACTACAGTACAAAATGTTTTCAACTCGAAAGTTGGTGATGTTTACTTAATTTATTATGAAATTAGTTATTTTAAATTGAAAACATAAAAAACAAAAAATATTTTTTTAGTTTTCACCACGTGCCCAAGCATTAACTTCAAAATTGGCAGAAGGATTAAGAATGGACAACGTTGGGCACATTCTTTTGTTATCCTGATATGTCTAATCTATCGCTCTTAACTGATTCTGTGGTACAGAATCTTCATCGTCCGGCAACACTTGTGATATTTGCATCGTGTTTTTCAAGAAAGTGGTGTAAAAGATTATTTCTATATCCAACTCTGATGTTGTGAATTAAATTCTGATTTATTGGCTGTAGGATTGCAGTGCAGTTCGGAGACAAAACAAAACTCGAAAGCTTGCAAGATTGGTCAACAAATTCTTTAAGTTTTTTAATTAATACATTCTTAAAGCAATCTTCGAAAACCGATGTCGTTATCCAGCCATTGTGGTACACGGATAACAAAAGGAAGTGAAGGAAATGAAAGTAAATCTATCTTTTGATATTTTTCTACCAGGTGCTTAATTCTCCCCGCTATAAACCGATGTTTTTATTGGAAGAGCTCTCCAAAATAGCGCAGACTATATATCTGTTCCTCATCAAGCCACATTTCCTAAACAGTTTTTGAGAACTTTGTTTTAAAGGGCTCTACAGCAGAATCGTTGATTAATAATTTTTCGCCACACATTTTCAAACTCCTGATTCTTCTTAGAGTCTTTAACTTTTGCAACAAGCCGTTATTTGCAGAGAAATGAATATTTCCCAAAATTTAAATATAAATTTTAACAGAAATTTGCACATGGTTTTTACGCTGCTTAATAAGCCATGTCACCAATGCTTCTTCCGTCTGGGGACTTTCACCAAATCTCAAAATTTTCTTAAACAATTTTTTCTGACCATATTTTTTTCGTTTTCAAGTTTGAGACACATATTTTCTTACATTTTTTTTAATATCAATATCAAATATTTTGAATATTGAAACATTCAAATTTATTGCAATTAAAGGATACATGGTTCAAAGGAGATGGTGGCACTGCAAACACAGCGAGGGTTACCATGAATTGTTTAAGGCAAATGTTTCCTGCACGGCTTTTCTCTTTGAGGGGTGATGTGAACTGGCCGAGACGCACATCAGACTTGCCCCATGCCATTTGTTCCTTTTGGATTTCCTGAAGTCGATGGTGTATATTATCCGTCGCAACTCCTTGGAAGATCTTATTCACAATATGGAGGCTAAAACTGACAGAACACTGTGCGAGGTCGACTTTTTCCAGATACACTATTTAAAACCATGTAATTTGAAAATTCCCTTAATGTTCAATATAAAAATAATATAAAATACATTTTACTTTGGTTCATACATTTTTTTATTTCATTCTAAAATAAGCAAATATTCGCGCTCCACCCTGTTTTACAATGTATGTATATACAACAAGTCTGGATCCGGTTAGTCCCTGTTCAATGTGAAAAAATTAATTTTTGTTTATTTTTTAGTTTTTCAAACGCAACTTGTATTTGGAGGACCCAGTGCATGTACTTCTCCTATTGCCGAAACCATACTCTACAAATACATCAAGCATTATAGATTAATGTTTCTCCCAAAGTATAAGTATAGAAACCGCGTATCCTCACTTTCCTTAATTGAAAGTAGTTTGCTATCGCGATAAAGAAAACCAAGGTTCAGTGTAGGGTGTTGATAGCCACGACTCCTTTTGAAGGCCTTGTAGTTGAGATACTTTAACAAAGATACATAAACATCAAACACGAATCAGTTAAAGTCAACATATTCAAGATTCCCAACTAGATATTTATCACCGCCTCATTTGACACTATATCAGCAGCGGGTAGCCTGAAGTCTTCCATATTTACATCCTTCTAATATCCTGAAAAATATTCGAAGTTTGCTGTATCAAGTACGATTAAAGCAAAACACAGCCGGGGGGCCTATCTTTTTGTTTTTGTTAATTTTCTTTCCGCAGCTGAGCAAAATATATTAAGAGAGTTTTAGTTCAATATTTGTAGGCGGCATGGCGCGGCAGCTGTTTTCGTATAACTTTATTGAGATTTCATGTTATTATTCTTCATTGGCGTGTTGCTGATAATAAATTTTCAAAAATATTTGTATCCAAACAACGATGTGGTTAACATTAGCATGATGAAACTTTAATTTTGCTAGCTCCATTTGCAAAATCCACAAATAGTTGAATACTTTACTCTCAAGAGTTACAAAAAAATTTAATTAATGCAAAATTAACATGGTTTTTTTTGGAAAATGCGGAAATGTCAAAAATGTTTCCTTTTCAGAGAAATGATCTGGCAAATAAGAAACTCTAGTAGATATGCTGGTAAAATCTACGTCTCCTTATGTCCTTCGCGGCATAAGATACATTTTTGCAGTTCACTAGGCGGCGTTCTGGCAAATCTTTAGATTCCTCTACTGCGCCCCACTCATTTTCGGCATCCACACGCAGAGAAAAGATATGGTTACTATATGGTCACGGCAACAATAGTATGTTCTCTGCAGTAAAAGTATGGTCGTCGCAACCATAGTATTGTTTTTTGAATATTATTTTGACAATATTAATATTGTTGAAATGTAACAAAAGTATTGTTGCCAAATTTAAAAATGAAAATATTGTTGTAGCAACAATATAAATATGGTTGGTGGGACAAAAGTATTGTGTTCTTGGGTTTTATGTTAACAATAACATGATTAAGGCAATCATACCGGCAAAACCTTAATTTTTTTAATTTGACAATAATAAAAATTAATTTTTTTCAAAAAAAAAACTAAGGATTATTATAAATAAAATATTTTTAATACTTATAAATGAATTTCTTTACTGTTAAATAAATCACTCCTATTGTTACATAACTTACTTAATACAATTCTTAATTGTTGAATAACAACGTATTCCAGTGTTTACAAACAATTTTGGGATCATAGTATGGTTGTGCGGATCATACTATGGTTGTACGTTAAACATACTATGGTTGAGGATCATAATATGGTTGTGGGGATCATAGTATGGTTGAATGTGAATAAAAGTATGGTTGTGGGGATCATAGTATGGTTGTGTGTGAATGATTCTATTATTGTGAGGGCCATCAAATTGTTATGGGGATCATAGTATGGTTGTGTGTGAACCATACTATTGTTGTGATGATCATAATATTGTTGTGCCACAACCATAAAACCAACAATAGTATGGTGCTCTTCGAATATTGTTACCCCAACCATACTTTTTTTCTGCGTGCACAATGTCGCTGCATTGTTTACTAATGTTTCAGCTTATCAACTTATCACAGATAGTCGCAATTGTTGCGTCATCGACTATCATATTCAATGGTAGATTTAACTCTGCTAACTACTTTATGTAGTGAAATGTGTGGTACACGCAGAAAAAAAGTATGGTTGGGGTGACAATATTAGAGGAGCATCATACTATTGTTAGGTATATGGTTGTGCATCAACAATAGTATGGTTCACACACAACAATACTATGATCCCCACAACAATATTATGGTCCTCGCAACAATAGAATTATTCACACACCACCATACTATGATCCCTACAACCATATTATTATTCACACTCAACCATACTATGAACCCCATAACCATAGTATGTTTAACATACAACCATAGTTTGATCCTCACAACTATAGTACCCAATGGTCAATAGCTGCACGAACCTCGTCCATTGGAAAGTTGGTCACAGCTCGAACCTAAGCAGTCTTAAGAGATCCAATGTTGGGGTATCTTTTGTGACAAACCTTGTCTTCTAAAACTGTTCACAATTTGTAATCTAATGAGTTCAAATCTGGACTGTCTGAGGGCCATTCTTTAGAGGAAATGAACGATGCAAATTGTTTCGAAGCCAGGCCTGGGGCGTTTTAACATTATGGGCCGGCGCAGAATCGCAGAATGGAAAGTCCATGACTGGTTTTGGAACAGTGAATTATTAAGAGGACTCAAAACAGCTTCCAAAACGGTTTCTTGGTAAACTTTGGCCGATGTTTTGACTCCTTGTTCGCAGAAATGCAGGTCAGTGACCCCATCGTAAGGACACCCCACCAAACCATGACTGAAGCTGGGTGAAGACCCTTTTCCACCCTTGGGATCAGTTCAGATGCTTCCTTAGGTGACCGCGCATACACTCTATCATTTTGCTTGTTAAATTTTTAATGAACGGTAAAAATTTTTTCATCGGTGAACAACATTTTTCTGTGCGAGTTACAGGCGTGCTTCACCAAAAGACGTTTTCATTTTTCAATCCTATTTTATTTTAAAGCTGCAATCAATAAATGTCCGGTACGTCATTTGAAAGCCCCAAGTCCCAAGTCTATTTTAATGATTCGACTCATGGACTTTTGCGTGATATTCATCTCACGGGCCATGATTTTCTGTTTTCGGAGCGGATTTCTGTGAATTCTTGATTTAACGGCTTTGCTAACATGCGGTGTTCGAACAGAGCATGGGCGGCCCGACCGGTGGCGGTCTTTTACATCTCCAGTCTCCTCAAACAGTTTTATGCATCGGTAGATGAACATGCGGCTAATCCGCAAATCGCTTTTTTTCATTTCACACTTGAAAAGCGCTATTACAGCGATACGGTTTTCATTATCTGAGCACTCCAGAATGAAAGTTGAAACAATTTTAAAATCCCGTTACAGACTAACGCTATTAAGGTTAGCTTTCAAAACCCATATGACATTATTGGGGTATGTTCAGTTCTACTATTGAAATGGGTGTATTCACTGTTGTAACAGTATTTATGCCCCTACTAAGTATATATGATTCGAACTGGCCAAACTTAACAACGGTTCTATTTATTTCTCGTTTATTCGCCGAACATGGCGACTAGCTTTGTTACACTTGCATGTATCACATTTTTGCTACTCTCTTTTGTTAAATAATCAATCATCCTAAAACATCACTCCGAGTCACATCTACAAATGCACCCTTTGAGTGTGCATTGAAAACTTTCAGGTTTTTCGCTTTTCAACTTATGTTGTTGAGTTTGGTAACTTTTAAATCAATTGCTAATAATTAAGGAAGCATTGTTATCACTTACAATCTCAATTAAATCTCTTCAGAAAACTTTTCAAAAAACAAAAGGGATAAAAACTCATAAGATTCGCACAGCTTGTTAACAGAAGGGGGAGACGACAATAAACGAATTGTTAACACTGTGCGCAAATGATGAAAGCCCACATAATTTAATAATTCAAAGGAATTTGATTAAACATATTTTCGAAAAATGTTTGGTTCGCTGCAAATAAATACAATTAGAAGGGACATCTTAATGAAATCTTTTATACCGGCGACCAGCTATTAACTTTTGGTTTCATTAATTAAGACTTTTCGCACAAATGCCTTAAAAGCGAGCGAGAATGAATAAGGGGAAATACGGTAAAAATCACTTGATTGGTAAGATTTGGTTTAGAGGGAATTCAGTCATTTATTTTGTTTAGAATATGGAAAATAAAAATGTTTAAAATAAGTAAACATTAAAGGTTAAAATATATTTAATGAGGTATACATATTAATTCCTTCGATATTGCACTAAGAACTAAGGGGGAACTTGTCACAAATCAATGAACTGTGAACGAAATTATTCGCACTTACACTGATGAGACAAAAAACAAAAATCTGACTCATCATTTTTATGAAACGAACGTCTTTAATAGATACGAGTTCTCAAGGCACGTACATATAAGTACATTAATCTTTTTTTCTTCAGGTCGATAATTATTATGGGCCAAAAAATTCCCCGCTACAAAGGCCAAATTTATTTTGTCCAACCTAAATGGGGACATAAGTTATGCGAAATTCTATAATATAAATTCTAAACGATCTTTTATTGATATTTGTAAAGTGACCATGGCATTTTGATGGCCATTTGGCTACTTAGGGCGATAAGTTCTCGCACAGAACCTAACGTCCAGCTTCCACTGTTTGTTGTCATACGAGTAAACCTGTGCGTTTTGATAAATTTCGAATTTAAAGACTTTTTGTCCTCTCTGCACCAAATAATGATAAAAATCTGTTTCTAAGAGTGGTTTAATAAAACGCACGTTGTTATTTTTGAATGAAACAAAAAGTGTTCAGAGAATTTTCTTAATATTGGTTATTCTGATAGAAGGATCTATGACAATTATGTTTAAACCAAAATATCAGCCAAATGCTCGCCGCGGCTTCGGTGGTATACCTCTATCCGATGGTCAATACTTTTAATGACTACTAGACCTAATAAAGATTCAATGTCGTTAATGAGTCGAATTATCTTATCCCTAAGCTCTGGAATTGTTCTTGACCCCAAAGAAGGAAGTCCAACGGTGTCTGTGTGGCAAGTGGCACCATTATGTTGGAGCCACATATTGTCTAGATCCATATCCTCAATTTCTGGTCAGAAGAAGTCCGTTATCATCTCGCGATAGCGAGCACCATTCTCGGTAAATGTTGGGCGTTACTACCTTATTTTCGAGGTAGAACGGCTCAAAGTGCGCCAATTCTGCTTGTTCACGATTCCACTGAGGTGAAAGTATGCCCCGTCGCTGAAGATGTATATCTTTGTAAAGTCACCATTCACATCACTTCTTCAACTATCCATTCGGTGTATACTTAGTAGTGACATAAATTCTGTTACAACATGAACACAACCATTTCAATAGTAGAACTGAACAAACCCCGTTAATGTCATATGGGTTTTGAAAGCTAACCTCAATAGCGTTAGTCTGTAACAGGATTTTAAAATTGTTTCAACTTTCATCATGGAGTGGTCAGATAATGAGAACCGTATCGCTGTAATAGCGCTTTTCAAGTGCGAAATGAAAAAAAAAACATTATTTTCAAAACGCCACTAGGGATTAGCCGCATGTTCCTCTACCGATGCATAAAACTGTTTGAGGAGAATGGAGATGTAAAAGACCGCCACTGGGCGGGCCGCCCACGCTCTGTTCGAACACCGCATGTCATCAAAGCCGTTAAATCAAGAATTCACAGAAATCCACTCCGAAAACAGAAAATCATGGCCCATGAGAAGAATATCACGCAAAAGTCCATGAGTCGAATCATTAAAAAAAACTTGAGACTTGGGGCTTTCAAACGACGTACCGGACATTTATTGACTGCAGCTTTATTTAAAAATAGGATTGAAAAATGCAAACGTCTTTTGCTGAAACACGCTGATAACCTGCACAAATAAATTTTGTTTACCGATGAAAAAATTTTTACCGTTTAGGAAAAATTTAACAAGCAAAATGATAGAGTGTATGCGCGGTCATCTAAGGAAGCATCTGAACTGATCCCAACGGTGGAAAAGGGTCATACCCCAGCTTCAGTCATGGTTTGGTGGGTGTCTCTTACAATGGGGTCACAGACCTGCATTTCTGTGAACAAGGAGTCAAGAAAGTTTACCAAGAAACCGTTTTGGAAGTGCAGCCTCTTAACAATTCCCTGTTCCAAAGCCAGGCATGGACTTTCCAGCAGGATTCTGCGCCGGCCCATAAGACTAAAACGTCCCAGGCCTGGCTTCGAAACAATTTGCCCTCAGGCAGTCCAGGTATAAACCCATTGGAAATTTGAACATATTGACAATTGTGGACGGTTTAAGAGGACAAGGTTTGTCACAAAAGATACCCCAACTTTGGATCCCTTAAGACTGCTTTGGTTCGAGCTGTGGCCAATTTCCCAATGAACGAGGTTCGTGCAGCTATTGACGATTGGCCAGTGCGACTTAAGTCGTGTGTAAAGGCAAAACTCAGACATTTCGAATAACTAGATTATTTTTGGATACAATATACATCAATAAATATATTAAAAAATATTTGGTCCAAAAACATTCAGTACTTTTTATTTACAGCATAAAGCGTGTGTTACAGTATTTATGTCCCTACTAAGTACATAAATGGTCAGTAGGCTTTAGCCCTTCAATTAATTGAGCCTTGTAAGCGTGTTTTCAAAAGTATGGTTGTGGAGACAATATTCGAAGAGGATAATACTATTGTTGGGTATATGGTTGTGGTACAACAATATTATGATCCTCACAACAACAGTATGATTCAAATACAACTATACTATGATCTTCACAACAATAGTATGATTCACACATAACCATACTATGATTCCCACAACCATAGTATGATTCACACTCAACCATGATCTCCACAACCATAGTATGATCCTCACAACCATAGTATGTTTAACATACAACCATAGTATGATCCTCACAACCATAATATGATTCACACGTTATGATCCCTACAACCATAGCATAATCACTATTTAGATTTGAATTATGAAAATTATTCAAAAATACATTAAATTCAAAATAATAGGGAGTGATTTAGTTCACAGTAGAAAAAAATAAAATTTAATAAATGTAAGTGTTTTTATTAAAAATATTTCAATTAAACAAAGACAAAGCAGCTTGTTTAAAAATTTTAATTTCAATAAAAAAGTACTATTATTGCATTAGATCCATACCAATAACATTTGTTCTTAAAAGCATATTTAAATGAAGAAAAATTATTGTTAACATAAAACGCAAAACACAATACTTTTGTCGAACCAACCATATTTATATTGTTGCTATAACCATATTTTCATTTTAAAATTTGGCAATAATACTATTGTTACATTTCAACAATATTGATATTGCAGCAATTAGACTATTGTCACAAATAAATTCACTTAACAATGCTATGGTTGCGACGAACATACTTTTATTGCGGATAACATATTATTATTGCCGTGACCATTTAGTAACCATGTTTTGTCTCTGCGTGATGCTTCAGTGATGTCGTGAGATGTTCAGTTATTGGGTAAGACGAAAAGTCGAGGTTGACGGCTGTTTTAAAGCACACTATTGCGAACAACATTAACGTTTACAGCAGAACGAACTGGGCGCGCATGCACAAGTGTTTTCAAATTTGCTACAGGCCCGGCTTGCTGAAATTTTCGCACTATTCTTCTGCTTGAGCACACAATTGGTCAAATATGCTGACCAACAAAATCACGAAGTGCATGAAATGCATTTTGATTTAAACTCATATTTTTTTATAGGCTTCAACAACCGTAACGCGCTGCTAAATTGTGTACTTCTCCATTGCTAAATTTGTCAAACACGGAATCAAAAAATTTTAAAATTGAATTGGGAAAAAAACTTGACGTTAAGGCGTGACTGATAATAAACATCGCGCACCATGAGTGGGCCACCCTTTAAAACAAAAATATGGTTTTAATTGGACAAATGGGCGTTTTATTTAGCAATTTTTTTGTTGTAGTTGAACCAACTACGATAATATGAACCACAATCTATTTCCATTTGTTTCGCTTATTGTTCGCTTATTTAAAGAGGAGGCTGATGTATTGTCCACATCATAACGAAACTGACCCAAATTTACATACCAATAAATTTTGATATATTTTTCGAAAAATATTGTTCTGTTAAAAGCAAGTTCATTGCGTCGAAAAAAATCGTTGTAAATCAACCTTTTCCTTGGAAATGTTTGTTAATACTAGACCCACCTTTGACTTACTTATACGTACATACACCAATCTTTTTCTCGCCAGTTCGATAGCTTTGACAAGCCAGACTTTAATGGGGAAACAAATTATGCGAAGTTATATAATTTAAATTCTAAATGATCTTTTTTTTCTGATTTTTATTAAGTGGGCCAATGCATTTTGATGGTAATTTGGCTACTTAGGGCGATAAGTTCTAGCACAGAACCTAACGTCCAGATTCTACTGTTTGTTGACATACGAGTACGAGTAAACTTGTGCGTTTTGACAAATTTCGAATTTAAAGACATTTGGTCCTGTGTGCACCAACAAAAGACCAAAATTCGTTTCTAAGAGTGGTTCAATTAAAACGGAATATGTTATTTTTAAATTAAACAAAAAGTTTTCAGACAATTATCTTAATATTTTTTATTCTGATAGGAGGATCTATGACAATTTAAACCAAAATATCGATCAATTGCTCGCCACGGTATCATAATACCACTATCCCATGGTCAATGTGTTCAATGACTCCTAGACATAATAAAGGTACAATGACGTTAATGTGCAGAATTATCTTATCCTTAAGCTGAGGAATTGTTCTACCTATTGACCTATTGACGTACATTTTTGCTTTTAAATATCCCCAAAGAAAGAAGTCCAACAGTGTCAAATCACACGATGGTGGCGGACTATTAATTCGGCACGACAAGAGATAACACGGCCATGGATTTTCTCGCGCAAAAGAGCCATTGTGTCGTTGGCTGTGTGGCAAGTGGCACCACTCTATTGGAACCACATATAGTCTAGCTCCATATCCTCAATTTCTGAATAGTACGTTATCATCGCGTGACGTACTTTGTCATCTCGCGATAGCGAACACCATTCACAGTAACTGCTCGGCGGTACTACCTCATTCTGCATAGGTAGAACGACCACATGACGGCGCGGATGACGTCGCCGTTGGTCGAAAATCGACCTTTTTCTGGCAAATGTTTGAAAATACTAGACACACAGTTTTAAGGGAGGCACACCTCTAAGTGTACCGATTGACTCAGAATCGCAGCAGATACCTTTTAGTGATGTCCGTCCCTCTGTTGTCTATTAAGAGTTTGTAATCAAACTACAGGTCGCAATTGTTGTCCGATATTCATGATATTTGGAACAAGTGATAATTTCGACTAAGGACCGAAATTAAATAAATTGATTCAGATTTAGATTTATCAAAGATACATATTACATCCAATTGTAATGAAATTCGGCAAAGTAAGCTTTTTTGGACTCAATTGTAATTAAAGAAAATTAGTTAGATTTAGATACAGCTACCAAACAAATTTGTTTAGCCGATTTTATGCTTTAGCTTTAGAAGCCACATATTACTTCCCATATTGATGAAACTTGGAAATTAAGTTTTTTGTACGAAGGACAGTGTTAATTTAAATTGAAGGAAATCGGTTCAGATTGAAGTCATATCGGCCCACCTGTTGATATATCCCCAATACACAGGTCTCTCCAAGTCTACACACAACGGTTCTAGGACACCTACTTTTATAAATTAGGACAACAAACCAATGTTGCACCATATAGGCCCATTTTTCGATACACACAAAGAACAGCTTCGTTGCCGCAATCGAATGATTTAGGTACACCTCAATTGATCGAGTTACAACCTCAATACAAGGCACCACCAACCGAATGTTAGTTGCTGCCTTGTACATTTTAGTAAGTGGAACTTAAGTATCGGTGTAACATACGAAGAGACAAAAACTGTTTGCTTATACACTTAAAGTGCTCTTAAACATAACGGGTGACCAATCAAGAAATATTTTTTTCAATATCCTATTGAGTGAGTTGTGTTAAACTTTATTTTTTTTCTTTTTAGTATTGTTAGGCATTTTATCATGGAAAGACTTTCACCGCGAAAACCCCAGTTTGGTGCGGTTAATGACAGGTGGAATCATTGGACCATATGTTTTCAAATTTGTAACGGGTAATCTATCTAGAGGTATTTTTGTCTACGGGGATTTTTGCGTCAGTTGCGTTAATCTTAACTGGTGGAATCATCAGTCCACATTTTTTCAAAAATGATGTTGGCCGGAACGTAACCGTGAATGGTGCTCGCTATTGCGACATGATATCGGATCTTTTGCTACCTGGAATTGAAGCCCGTAATCTTGACGACATTTGGTTTCAACAGCACGGTGTCACTTGTCATATACTTAGTAGGGACATAAATACTGTTACAACATTGAACACACCCATTTCAATAGTAGAACTGAACATAACCCGTTAATGTCATATGGGTTTTGAAAGATAACCTCAATAGCGTTAGACTGTAACGGTATTTGAAAATTGTTTCAACTTTTATCAGGGAGTAGTCAGATAATGAGAATCGTATCGCTGTAATAGCGCTTTTCAAGTGTGAAATGAAAAAGGCGTTATTTTCAAAGCGCACCGGCCACAAGGGATTAGCCGCATATTCGTCTACCGATGCACAAAACTGTTTGGGAGACTGGAGATGTAAAAGACCGCTATTGGTCGTGCCGCCCACGCTCTGTTTATACAACGCATGCCGACGAAAAATTTTTTACCGTTCAGTAAAAATTTAACAAGCAAAATGATAGAGTGTATGCGCGGTCATCTAAGGAAGCATCTCAACTGATCCGAAGGGTCATCACCCAGCTTCAGTCATGGTTTAGTGTGGTGTCTCTGACGATGGGGTCACTGACCTGCATTTTTGCAAACAAAAAGTCAAAACATCGGCCAAAGTTTACCAAGAAACCGTTTTTGAAGCTGTTGTGAAGCCTCTTAACAATTCCCTGTTCCAAAACCAGCCATGGACCATGGATTCTGCGCCGGCCCATAAGGCTAAAACGTCCCAGGCCAGGCTTCAAAACAATTTGCCAGCGTTCATTTCATCTAAAGAATGGCCCTCTGGCAGTACAGATTTGAACCAATTGAATTACAAATTGTGGACGGTTTTAGAGGACAAGGTTTGTCACAAAAGATACCCCAACATTGGATATCTTAGGACTGATTTGGTTCGATCTGTGGCCAATTTTCCAATGGACGAGGTTCGTGCAGCTATTGACGATTGGCCAGTGCGACTTACGATAAGGCGTGTGTAAAGGCAAAATGGGGACATTTCGAGTGGGTACAAAATACACCAATAAATATATTAAAAAATATTTGGTCCAAAAACATTCAGTACTTTTTATTTTACAGCATGAAACGTGTGTAACAGGATTTATATCCCTACTACTCCCAAACAATGGATCTATTGAGAGTTTTTTCGAAGAGCAGCGAATTTCACGTTTTGACCGGTAAGTTGGCCGCCTAGACCTTTAGACTTTTTTCTTTGGAGCTACGTAAAGTCCAAAGTCTATGCAAACCAGCTACGATTCAGATTTTGGAAGGCATCATTCACGTGTCATTAATGTCATAATGGTCGAAATGCATGAACGAGTTATCCAAAATTGTACCATCAGCATGGATACGATGATGCGTATTGCGGCCAACATTTAAATGAAATTATATTTACAAAATAGATGGTATAAAATGTGCTTTCGAATGAACAATTGAAGATTTATACTGAAAACATTAAAACGCACAGAGAAAAATTTAGTTGGAATTCGGTCCGAACTTTAAAAATTCGGTTATATGAACTGACTTTCAGTTGCACTAACTAACTAACATTCTATAGTATCGATAATAAGATGGTTCAAAATATCATATGATAGTTGTTACAACCACATCAAGGAACTCACAGCCAAAAACACAGTTATACCAACCGAATTTAGTTTAACTATTGGTTGAGACAACTGGCGGCTGTGGCAACCAACGAATTGTAATGTATATGTAACTTTGGTACCACAAATTCGTGGTGACAACAGACTAGTTCTGTGTAGTGACTTAACGCTGTATAGTTGGCTGTTGTAACGTAATATTAGTTATTCCCATAAACATATGTGACAGCGCATAGAGAAAGGGACCTAAGGGTAAAAACTTCAATTTTCATTTTTTTTCTTTTTGTTGATGTGGACAACATCTGAGCATCGAATGAGACCGATCCCATACCCCAAAAGTGTTTCCTCCCACAGATATGCGCGTTTTATGAAAGTGAAGTCGACGATTCTAAGCGCAAATATAAAGGGACCTAATCTTTAAAATGGCTCTCCTGAACAAAACTGGTTTTTAACCTTAGGTCCCTTTCTATTTTGCGCGTCACATATAAAACCTATAATAGCTTATCGGTTTTAGTCACAACAAAATTTTTGTTTACGACGAAAACACTTTTTGAAATCCCCAAAAAATGTATAAAAACTGTAATAAAAAAATGGTCAGACAGTTTAAGTTTCTTGGGTTAGACGGTAAATGCTTCCAAATGATTCTGCCATATAAAGTAAATAAATGAACTATAAATAAAATATTGAACAGGGATTAACCGGCTAAAGACCTCTTGCATCCATATTTAAATAGAAGACAAGTTTTTAACAAAATGGCAAAGTTACATTGATTATCGTGGCTGCACACTGCTTTTATCATGATTTCGGGTAGGTGACAAACCTCTTCAGAAAGCTTTGCTGCAATTGTTGAAAGTGAAACCGAACTCTATAAGACCAGGCTCTCCCCAAACGAATGGGAACTACTGTTGTAAACCTTATTAAAATATGTATTTTCCAGAATATAGAAAAAGTCTTAGCGACATTACTCAGACTTGATCGGAATTTTCGATGCAGGTACTCTCATTACTAAAAACAACAACTAATTTTTTTTTGGTGGCGACAAATCTTTCCCGAGTTAATTAATTCTTTTCAGATTGGGGCATGATTGCAGTGCTTTTAAAAACATCTATACAAGGACTTTTTTATTTTACTGATTAGTTGACCCATTGCCAGGCGATAAAATATTAAATTTTTTAAAAAAGTACTTATAACCAACAATTTATAACAACAACCAATGCATGCATAACTTCAATTAAAATAATCATCTTTACCTGTTAGGATTACCAATACTTGTGTTCTTGAATCGATAGTGTCAGTTCCCTCTTCTGAAAATTGCTGTGCACTCAACTAACATCCGGTTGTAACGATGGAATACATTGATAGTTCGTGCAACCACCAACATTCGGTTGGCAAAAAATTGTAAATGTAAATTGGTTGTAGCAAAAAATCTGTTCTCTATGTGTAGGCTTAATGCCAGTTACGAGGGCGACCGCAAAAGTAACTGGCCTAACATAAAAAGAACCGTTTTTTTTTTGAATTATTATTAATTATTTTTCAACATAATCTCCTTCCAACTCAATACACTTCATCAAAAGTTTTTCAATTTTTTTAATTCCATTCGAAAAATATGATTTTTCAAGACCTTCAAAATATGCCTCAGTTTCAGCAATAACCTCGCTATTGGGCGAAAATTTTTTGCCACCGAGAATTATTTTTAAATTTGGAAACAAGAAATAATCACAAGGAGCTAAATCTGGACTATATGGTGGATGCGGAGCAATTTTAAATCGTAATTCGACCAGTTTATGTTGAGTTAAAAATGCAGTGTGTGAAGGAGCATTACCTTGATGAAAAATAACTTTTTTTCTAAATGCGGTCGTTATATCTTGATTTCTTCACTCAACCGATCCAATAATGCACAATAATACTCACTATTTATAGTTTTTGCTTTCTCAAGATAATCAATAAATATTATACCTCTTGCATCCCAAAATACTGTGGCCATTACTTTTCCTGCTGACTTAACAGTTTTCGCCTTCTTGGGACCACTTTTACCAGCTTCTATCCGTTGTTTAGGCTGTTCTTTGCATTCTGGGATGTAGTGATGGATCCATGTTTCATCAACAGTTATGAATCGGCGCAAGAACTTTATTGGATTACGCTGATAAATCGCTAAAAGCTCCTCGGAATTGGCCCAACAGACGATTTTTTGAAGCAAAGTCAACAAACGCGGCACCTTTTTCGCGGATAGCTTTTTCATGTGGAGTTCATCATGTAAAATACTCCAAACTTGTTTTTCGTGTATTTTAACAATATCAGCAAGTTCTCTGAGCTTTATTCGTCTATCTTTAGTCACTTCATTAAATATTTTTCTAATGTTTTCAATAGTAGTAGCAGTTTTCGGTCTTCCAGAGCGTTGTTCATCTTTCGTACTTGAACGACCTATTTTAAATTGTTGAACCCAGGATTTCACGGTGGAGTAAGATCGGAAATTTTGACAGATGGCTTATAAAAGATTGCTTTTAAAAACAAAAAAAGTTGCTAGTAAAGCAGAAAATGTGCCGAGCCAGTTAGTTTTGCGGTCGCCCTCGTATAAGCAAACTATTTTATTTTAATAACGCATATTCAAATCAAACAAAATTTACCTTTAAACAATCCATTTTTGGTTTTGATGAAATTTAGGTATCCTCACCTATAGTTCTTTACAACAACTCAAATTTTGCAAATCTCTTGGTGGCCACAACCTATATTTGTGGCAACTTAATACATTTTAGGTATGATCAATCATTTATTTGTCTTTTATGTCGAACCAAATATCCATTACGATAATAATCATTTGGTGATTGCAAAGGAAATTCTTCTTTAGCAACGGAATTTTTGTAGTTCCAGTGGGACACTCTAAAATAAGAGCAAGGCAGTTGTGTACATTTTTAGGTATATAAGTAATATTTTCGTGGAGGATGTAATTCATACTTTTTTGCTCACGAAACCAAAAATGTGTCCAATTTTGGCCGATGGATAATAGGGCCGAAAATCCGGTAAGCTGTTACATGAATATATAACTAAAATTAATGAAATTATTTTTAAAATGTAGTCCAAGAGGTTGTGCATCTAGAAGAGCAGGGTACAATATAGTCGGCCAGGCCCCTATTCAAGTTTCTTCAAAGTTTTTATCTTAAGATAAAATTTCCCACATGCATGCCACAATTCAAGAATTACATTTGCTGCTGTTTTTAGTGAAAGACCCCTCATCCGAAAACATTAATCTGAACAATGAACGTGACAACTCTTAATCACTGCTCGATTGTTGTGTCACTGTCGACTTGACATCAACATAAGATGTACCTGATGTCTAACTGCTGCCTTGCGAATGTTTCATTCTGCGTTTGTTCAACAGTGAGGCAAAACCCTAGGCGCTGTTGAGCAAGCAAACAAACGAAAAAACATTTACGACGACGACAATAAATAAGAGGAACTTAAGGAGAATTTTAAATGCAAGTAACCCTTTTTTTGTTTCGAAATGTAATTTTATTTACGCACACATACTAAATAAACATGTTTGTATTTGTTTGCTTTACGTTTTGTCGGGTATCCGACATACACATGTACATATGCATATAGGTAGGTACATAAGGGTGACTATTGATTGTTCGAAATTCAATATTATTAAATACTCCCATTAAAGGGGGCTTAAGCACTTTCCCTTAACATTATACGAGTATTAAGGAAAAAAAGGTGAGCTGCTTTCATATCAGCAAGCTTTGCCCGACGGTTTTACGCTGAAAAATCGGAACCTGCACACAGAGAACAGATTTGTTGCCAAAACCGATTTTTTTGCCAGCCGAATTTTGGTGGTTGCATGTACTATTGATCCATCGTTTCAACCGAATGTTGATAAGGTACACGGCATTATTTAGTAGTGGAAACTGATGGTATCCGCTAAAGAGACAAAGTCTCGGAAAATTTATCTTATTAGGATGATTATAGGAACTGTATGTGAACATGCATTGGTTGTTGTCATAGATTATTGGCTATAAGAACTCTTTGAATTCGGTTGTCATTGCCAGGTGTATTTGATAACTGGACTGATGATTAAGTTTTATGTTTTCAGATATCTGTCGGATATAATACGAGGGCGACCGCAAAACTAACTGGCCTGGCACATTTTCTGTTTTACTAGCAACTATTTTGTTTTGTTTTTTAAAAGCAATCTTTTATAAGCCATCTGTCAAAATTTCCGAAATATTTAATGATTATTTTCGTTGTTACAGGTGATTGAAGTAAACAAGATTTATAATTTTTGAAAAATGGAAAATAAAGAGTTTTGTGCGGTAATTAAACACTTTTATATGAAAGGATATACGCCACAATTAATCAAAGATGAATTGGATTCTGTTCATGGTGATAATGCACCATCATACTTCACCGTGAACTCCTCGGTTCAACAATTTAAAATGGGTCGTTCAAGTACGGAAGATGAACAACGCTCTGGAAGACCGAAAACTGCTACTACTATTGAAAACATTAGAAAAATATTTAATGAAGTGATGAACTCCACATGAAAAAGCTTTCCGCGAAAATGGTGCCGCGTTTGTTGACTTTGCCCCAAAAAATCGTCCGTTGGACCAATTCCGAGGAACTTTTAGCGATTTATCAGCGTAATCCAATAGAGTTCTTGCGCCGATTCATAACTGTTGATGAAACATGGATCCATCACTACATCCCAGAATGCAAAGAACAGTCAAAGCAATGGATAGAAGCTGGTAAAAGTGGTCCCAAGAAGGCGAAAACTGTTAAGTCAGCAAGAAAAGTAATGGCCACAGTATTTTGGGATGCAAGGGGTATTATATTTATTGATTATCTTGAGAAATGAAAAACTATAAATAGTGAATATTATTGTGCATTATTGGATCGGTGAGTGAAGAAATCAAGATAAAACGACCGCATTTAGAAAAAAAAGTTCTTTTTCATCAAGATAATGCTCCTTCACACACTGCATTTTTAACTCAAAAAAAACTGGCCGAATAACGATTTGAAATTGCTCCGCATCCACCATATAGTCCAGATTTAGCTCCTTCTGATTATTTCTTGTTTCCAAAATTAAAAAAAATTCTCGGTGGCAAAAAATGTTCGTCCAATAACGAGGTTATTGCTGAAACTGAGGCATATTTTCAAGGTCTTGAAAAATCTTATTTTTCGAATGGAACTGAAAAAACTTGAAAAACGTTTGATGAAGTGTATTGAGTTGGAAGGAGATTATGTTGAAAAATATATAATAATAATTCCAAAAAAACGGTTCTTTTTATGTTAGGCCAGTTACTTTTGCGGTCGCCCTCGTACATTTTTTTGTTTAATTTAAATATTCAGCGATTTGAAAATATTTATTTTGTTAATTGAAATATGAACAGTTTTTTTTTAACTTGGCCTTTACTTTTGAGTCGAATAAAATTTGTATGTACAAGTGGATCGATTATTAATGCATCAAATTGGTAATGCATCACATTGTCCAAAGCACACAATGCTGCTCAAATAATCTTATTATGGCTCCTTACTATGTGAACGATAGTTATATTCAGTTAACTCTATTGACAGGATACGTCCCTCCTGAAGTCTTCCTCTTCCTAGACAAGGAAGGCTTCATACAAAATAACTATGGTATTCCCATTTTCTATCATTGTTATCGGAGAGCGAATGAAAAAGCTGTATGCAGTAAACTGTTAGTTAATAATAATTTAAGATTCGATACTAGCGTATCAAATAAAGATATCAAGGAAAGGATTAAAATAAACACAAATAGATTTTAGTGGTTGAAATAACTAACCTTTTTATTTTTATCAACCTTGACCGTCCTTTTTATCATCTCTTAATAAGAAAGTAATGTTTTTAAAATTTATCATTGCATAATTTAACATATTACAGCTATTATACGAGGGCGGTTCGGAACACTTAGTCCAACGCTTATCTAGCAATTCTATCCATTGATTAAAATAGTTTTACTCGAGGTCTTCAAAATAGTGGTTTACAACTGTAATTGCATCTTCATTTGAGGTAAAAAGCTTGCCAGCAAGGAATTTTTTTAGATTTGGGAACAGGTAAAAGTCACTGGGAGCTAAATCAGGAGAATAAGGTGGGTGGTCAAGCAACTCGTACTTTAATTCGTTGATTTAGCCATTGTTAAAACACTCTTGTGCGTTGGTGAGTTGTCTTGATGAAAAATTAGTTTTTTGTATTGCAAGCCAGGACGTTTTTCACGAATTTGTACATTTAATTGATCTAAAAGGTTGCAATAGTACTCTGAATTTATTGTTTTACCCTTTTGCAGATAGTCAATCAATAAAATACCTTTGAAGTCCCAAAAAACCGTTGCCATAACCTTACCAGCCGATTGAATTGTTTTTGCCTTCTTTGGGGTACTTCCTCCAGCTTCGGTCCGTTGTTTGGATTGTTCTTTTGTCTCTGGAGTATAGTGGTGGATCTATGTCTCATCAACAGTTATGAAACGACGCTTAAAATCCATTTTATTTCACTGAAAACGATCCAAACAAGCTTGAGAAATGTTCATTCTTATGCGTTTTTGGTCAACTGTTAACAAGTCCGGCACCCATCTTGCAGAAAGCTTTTTCATCTGTAGTTCTTCATGCAAAATTAAATGGACTCGATCATTTGAGATGCCCATGATATTAGCTATTTCACGCACTTTTATTCGTCGATCATTTAATACCATATCATGCACTTTGGCTACAATTTCTGTTGTTGTTGCTGTTTTTGGACGTCTACTACGTGGTTCATCTTCAATGCTTGTACGACCACGTTTAAATTCAGCAACCCAATTTTTTACTGTTGCATATGAAGGAGCACTTTCACCTAACACATTCACCATATCATTATGAATTTCTTGTCCCGATAAACCTTTTTTATGTAAATATTTAATGACACCACGCATTTCTAATTTTTCCATTGTAAAAAAATCGCGGATGCGTCTTTTGTGAACACCTGTTTCTATATGAAGGAGTTGCCAGATCGAAACAAAATTTAACATGTGTTCATAGCAGAGATGAAAGTTTCCAAAATACTTAACTTTTTTCTTTTTATACCGCGCTTTTTGTGCTAGGCTAAGAAGTTTCTGAACCGCCCTCGTATAATACAATGTAGCAACAATAAATAATTATCTAAAATGTATTTTTGGTAGAAACCAATATTAAGTGTATTTGAGTTCCCGATTAAGGGCTATGTATTGTTATAATATGTAATTAAAACCTTTTCGTTTATTTATGGCAACTTTGTTAACTTGAATTAAATAAAATACACAACTAAAAAAAAATTGTAAAGTGGGTCAAAAAAAAAATTCAACTTTGGTTTGACTTTCAACAAATTTCAAGATAAAGCGGATTATGATACATTATTAAAGTGGAATTTTAAACGTATTAAATATTTGTGGCTACTTAAGGGTTAGTGTGCCACAAAATACCTCAAATCAATGCTTGAAGTCTTGGCTGTAGATGTGATATTAAAAAATATATTTACTTTCATATCGGCCATACTTTGTAGGTTATTTTAAAAAATGGTTGGCACAGAATTTGATATTCAAATCGCTCCTCTGTGTTGATTTTTGTTTTCATTCTGAACTTATCATATTTATGTAATTATATTAAAAAATTATTTTTAAAAACAGGTTCAGATTATCTTGAAGATATTGTTTGATTGTGTTTTAGACGATCTTTACGAAAATGATAATAGATCTAATTTATCTACAAAGTTTTACCCAAAAAACAAAATTTTTTAAAAACATTTTTAAAATTTTATTTTACTTATAAAAAGGACACGACACAACTGAAATTAATTGGACATTTTTTTTTTAATTGTTCTATACTTTTAGAAAAGAGAACGAAAAGGAAACTCAAATCTTTGAGGTAGGATGTTAAAATGATCTTCGAAAATAAACCCCATACTATTTCAGTTTAGGCATTTCAGCATGACACTTCGGTAAAACGAATGAATATTTACTACTTTTTAACTTATTTCATATGGTACAGCGTTGCAAAACAAAAATTTCTTTAGCCCGTAAAAAATAAATCGGACCTACGAGGGCTGTCCTTTTTGAATTTCCTATAATCGCCTAAGTCTTAAGTTTCTAGAAGAATCATTCAACGTTTCAAACTAGGCGGAAGGCACGATTTTTCAATATCCTCGATTAAAGTGGAAGGGTTGATCATGTAAGGTAAAGAGCCATTAGGCCCATCCTGTCTTTGGGTTTGTTCTGGTAAAGGCCACGTACTTGCGGAACTCAAACTGATGATCAGCACATGGAAGGTGTTCGATCAGGGGGAGGAGCAGAGCTTTAAGCGTCTTTGCTACTGGCGAAAGCAACTAGATTGACCTTAATGTGATTTTCCTTTGCTTGCGTCTTTGTCAGCCTTCAGCAGCGGAAACACACTGCCTACTTACTTTTATATTTCTAGACATCTGAACCAAAGTGACATATTGTGCACTTTGGTCATGTACTCTACTCCCGAGAGAGAGAGCGAGAGAGAGAGAGAGAGAGGGAGAGAGAGAGAGAAAGAGAGAGAGAGAGATTCCGTCCGGACCCAGCGCTTTTGAAGACTTTGCGCTGTGGATGACATAGGCAACTTTGCCAACGGTAAATTTTGGTGGTGCCTCTTCGACTCGGAGAAGAGGCGTTTAAAATAACTAACGCACCTGTCACTGAACGAGACGGCTTGGGCTGCGTTGATGATGGCCCGCAACTTCTTCTCGGCTACCCGAACTTCCGTGAGAAAGGGTAGATTATTAAAGATGCGGTTGCTGGCTTCTCTGAAGGCATCTCAATCAACTTTTTTAATTGAAATACGTACGGCGTTCAGAGATTTTGAAGTCGGATGGCCTATTTATAGAGAGAATTATGAGAAGGTGGTTCGATCCTAGTGAGGTGACAGGTTTCCAAGTGACGTCATAGTAATGTCTGGCCATAGCTCTGTCCATAGCTCGCCATCGCCCGTAGTCCGCGTGCACGCAGGGAAAAGACATGGTTACTATATGGTCACGGCAACAATAGTATGTTCTCTGCAATAAAAGTATGGTCGTCGCAACCATAGTATTGTTTTTTGAATTTAATTTTGACAATAGTATGATTGCGGCAATATTAATACTGTTGAAATGTAACAGTAGTATTGTTGCCAAATTTAAAAATGAAAATATGGTTGTAGCAAGAATATAAGTATGGTTGGTTGAACAAAAGTATTGTTTTCATGGGTTTATGTTAACATAACATGATAACGGCAATCATACCGGCAAAATTGTATTTTTTTTAATTTGACAATGTTATTTTTACGAATCTTACGCAATAATAGTAAAAATAATTAAATTTTTTCGAAACAAACTACGAATTAGTATAACTGAAATGTTTTTAATAAATATTTTTTTTTATTGTTTAATAAATCACTCTTATTATTACATAACTTACTAATTTAAATTCTCTATTGTTTAATAACAACTTAACCCAATCTTTACAAAAAATTTTGGGAATCATAAAATGATTGTATGTAAGTCATACTATGGTTGTGAGAATCATACTATGGTTGTACGTAATACATACTATGGTTATGAGGATCGTAATATTATATGTACGTTATACATACTATGGTTATGAGGATCATAATATGGTTGTCGGGATCATAGTATGGTTGAATTTGAATAATTATATGGTTGTGGGGATCATAGTATGGTTTTGTGTGAATAATTCTATTGTTGTGAGGACCATAATATTGTTATGGGGATCATAGTATGGTTCTGTGTGAATAATTATATTGTTGTGATGATCATAATATTGTTGTGCCACAACCATATAACCAACAATAGTATGCTGCTCTTCGAATATTGTTACCCCAACCATACTTTTTTTCTGCGTGTGGGGGCTTCCTCATTCACTGTGCAGAACGTAGAGCTGAATATACCCCGTTAATGTCATATGGGTTTTGAAAGCTAACCTCAAAAGCGTTAGTCTGTAACGGGGTTTTAAAATTGTTCAAACTTTCATCATGGAGTGGTCAGATAATGAGAACCGTATCACTGTAATAGCGATTTTCAAGTGTGAAAAAGCGATATTTTCAAAACGCTCCGGCCACTAGGGATTAGCCGCATGTTCGTCTACCGATGCATACAAATGTTTGAGAAGACTGGAGATGTAAAAGACCTCCACCGGTCGGGCCGCCCACGCTCTGTTCGAACACCGCATGTCATCAAAGCCGTTAAATCAAAAATTCACAAAAATCCGCTCCGAAAATAGAAAATCATCGCCAGAGATATGAATATCACGCAAAAGTCCATGAGTCGAATCATTAAAAAAGACTTGGGACTTGGGGCTTTCAAAGGACGTACCGGACATTCATTGACTGCAGCTTTAAAAAAATAGGATTGAAAAATGCAAACATCTTGCACATAACTTGCACAGAAAAATTTTGTTCACCGATAAAAAAAATTGTTACCGTTCAGGAAAAATTTAACAAGCAAAATGATAGGGTGTATGCGCTGGCATCTAAGGAAGCATCAAAACTGATCCCAAGGGTGGAAAAGGGTCATCATCCAGCTTAAGTTATGGTTTGGTGGGGTGTCTCTTACGATGGGGTCACTAACCTGCATTTCTGTGAACAAGAAGCCAAAACATCGGCCAAAGTTTACCATTAAACCGTTTTGGAAGCTGTTGTGAAGCCTCTTAACAATTCCCTGTTCCAAAACCAGCCATGGATTTTCCAGCAGGATTGTGCACCGGCCCATAAGGCTAAAACGTCCCAGGCCTGGCTTCGAAACAATTTTCTAGCGTTCATTTTTTGTGAAGAAGGCAGTCCAGATTTAAACCCATTGGATTACAAATTGTGGACGGTTTTAGAGTACAAGGTTTGTCACAAAATATACCCCATCATTGGATCTCTTAAGACTGCTTTGGTTCGAGCTGTGGCAAATTTTCTAATGGACGAGGTTCGTCCAGCTATTGACGATTGACCAGTGCGACTTAAGGCGTGTGTAAAGGCAAAAGGCGGATATTTCAAATAAGTAGATTCTTTTTAAATACAATATACATCAATAAATATATTAAAATACATTTGGTCCAAAAATATTCAGTACTTTTATTTTACATCATAAAACGTGTGTAACAGTATTTATGTCCCTACTAAGTATGTTGGTGCTGTTACGAGGAAGACTGCGGTGGAGTCTTATAGTTGCATGATAATGACGACGACGACAAAAGTGTAGACGGCGATGATGACACTAATTCCAGAGACCTAGAACGAACTATATTGATACAGCACGAGGCAATAAAGTCCGTTTCGCTATACTCATTTATTTGGCGCAGACCTGAACAGCTCCTGAAGTGCCCCGGATACGCTTTTGAAAACCGAGGCCGGGGTTTTCTTCAATCTCGACTTGGACCAGTAATATTGGGAGCAGGAATTCTGGTAAGTTCTGCTCTCATGCCGAAAAAGTGGTCAAACACAAAATACATTCTCGTATTGTTGTGATGACTGCCCCTGACCGAAGAGTGTTTGCTTCTGGTCAATCCGGTACATATAACCGGCAGTCGTGGGATTGATTGATTATTGTTGTCCTACAAGTCAGCGGCATTAACTACACAGTCGAATGGGTTAAAATAAGTGCCACCCTAGTGTACATGCTGTAAATCTCATTGGTAATATTTACACACATTTACATACATGTCACATGTTTTCCAATGAAAATGTTGTTATTTGCCAAGACATTTTTTTAAGACAATTGTTAAATTGTTTTTTTTTCCTCATATCGCAGCATGTCCTTTGTGGTAAATACATTTACTTATGTACACACACACACATTTACTCGCATACATACATCTGTATAGTTGTATGTGGGTGGGCCTTTACGTTTATGGAGAGATATACGTACATGGAGCGAGCATAATGTGTATACAATAGTTAGAAACATGTGTTGGTAACAATTTGCCTTTGCCGTATAATTTTGTTTGTATTTGTTTAAAACGCATGTGCGTATGGGCGCGTATGTGTGTTTAGTAAGGCTGTACTATGTTTACATATTGTTTAAAATATATTGTTATTCCGAAAGTTCTTGTTAAATAAAACAAGCATACAACAAAACAAAAAAAAGACAGCATATTACGAACATTTGTACCACAACATTTACGAGTTCTACACATATGCAAAACCATTCTATTTCGCAGAGAAAGGATAACGTTTTGCCGCAATGTTGGTATGTATGAGAGCTCTATAGCACGGTTTTAGGAACCACGTAATGTCACAAGGCAAAATCAGTTAATTTTATTAACGACTAACGTTTTATTCAATATATTGTATAAGTACGCCATGTTGTACCAAAGCAAATATGCGGCCGTTAGCTAAAATTAAATTGAAATGCACTAACAGCAAGAAGGGCATACTTAGTCCCACTTACTCTAGGGTTATGGGCATAAAGATATGATTATGTGGCTAGAAAGTTATAAAAGTGTAATAAAGAGATAGCACACAAAGACCTCATAAGAAAAGTGGCCTTCATCAAAATAAACCACCAACTCGCACCTTTGAGAAAACTTAAGAGTGATGTTATCGTATAGTCGATCCTACATTACTGTGCCTTCAAATATTTTAATCGTCCAACTTTATTATTGGTTTAAATATTTATGAGACACATAACATTAGACATGTAATAAATATTTATGAGAGATATGTAAACCTATGGTTGACCTTGTCAACCATTACTGACCACACACAGAGAAAACAAGTAAAAACATCGTTCAGTTCGACCAGACCAAGCCTATAGTTTGAGTACCTACGTATCTATATCACAATACTAATACTTAGTAGGGACATAAATACTGCTACACACGTTTTATGCTGTAAAATAAAAAGTACTGAATGTTTTTGGACCAAATATGTTTTAATATATTTATTTATGTAAATTGTATCCAAAAAGACTCTACTTATTCGAAATGTCCGCCTTTTGCCTTTACACACGCTTTAAGTCGCCCTGGCCAATCGTTAATAGCTGCTCGTCCATTGGAAAATTGGTCACAGCTCGAACCAAAGCAGTCTTAAGAGATCCAATGTTGCGGTATCTTTAGTGACAAACCTTGTCCTCTTAAACCGTCCACAATTTGTAATCCAATGGGTTCAAATCTGGACTGCCTGAGGTCCATTCTTCAGAGGAAATGAACGCCGGCAAATTGTTTCCAAGCCAGGCCTGAGACGTTTTCGCCTTATGGGCCGGCGCAGAATCCTGCTGGAAAGTTCATGGCTGGTTTTGGAACAGGGAATTGTTAAGAGGCTTCACAACAGCTTCCAAAACGGTTTCTTGGTAAACATTGGCCGATGTTTTGACTCCTTGTTCGCAGAAATGCAGGTCAGTGACCCCATCGTAAGAGACACCCCACCAAACCATGACTGAAGCTGGGTGATGACCCTTTTCCACCCTTGGGATCATTTCAGATGCTTCCTTAGATGACCGCGCATACACTCTATCTTTTTTCTTGCTAAATTTTTTTCTAAACGGTAAAAGTTTTTTCATCGGTGAACAAAATTTTTCTGTGCAAGTTATCAGCGTGCTTCACCAAAAGGCGTTTGCATTTTTCAATCCTATTTTTTTTTAAAGCTGTAGTCAATAAATGTCCGGTAGGTCGTTTGAAAGCCCCAAGTCCCAAGTCTTTTTTAATGATTCGACTCATGGACTTTTGCCTCATATTCATCTCACGGCCCATGATTTTCCGTTTTCGAAGCGGATTTCTGTGAATTCTTGATTTACCGGCATTGATAACATGCGGTGTTCAAACAGAGCGTGGTCGGCCCGACCGGTGGCGGTCTTTTACATCTCCAGTCTCCTCAAACAGTTTTATGCATCGGTAGAAGAACATGCGGCATGCCTTGTGGCCGGAGCGTTTTGAAAATATCGTTTTTTTTTTATTTCACACTTGAAAAGCGCTATTACAGCGATACGGTTCTTATTATCTGACCACTCCATGATGAAAGTTGAAACAATTTTAAAATCCCGTTACAGACTAATGCTATTAAGGTTAGCTTTTAAAACCCATATGCCATTAACAGGGTATGTTCAGTTCTACTATTGAAATGGGTGTGTTCAATGTTGTAACAGTATTTATGTCCCTACTAAGTATATCGGTTGATCAATATAGTGGCATTTTTTTCAAAATTAACAAAAAATAAAATACTATAATTGTAATCAAGTGTGGAATTTTTATTGTTTATTCGAAAGGACATTTTAAGATATTTATTTTTAAAATATAATTTACTTCAAATTTTGGCAACTGTATTATGGAAATGAGAAGATACGATGTTCTTGACCAAAATTTTGTTCAGTGAGCCCATTTCTGGCCTAAAGTTAACGCCATTAAACAAAATTGCCGCATTTGGGCTAAAGATCAACCAGAAGAGGTTTAAGAGGTGCCATTATACCCAGATAAAACCACGGTTTGGTGCGGTTTATGGTATGGTGGAATCATCGGTCCATATATTTTCAAATATGATGATGGCCGAAACGTTACCGTCAATGGTGTTCGCTATCGCGCCATTATATCGAATTTGTTGCTACCTGAAACTGAAGCCCGTAAACTTGACGACATTTGGTTCCAACAAGATGGCGCTACATGTCATACAGGCTACGAAATTATCAAATTATTTAAGGAAACTTTTGGTGAGCGCATTATATTGCGTCGTGGCCTCCAAGACCGATCGATTTAACACCGCTGGACTATTTTTTGTCGATTATGGGACGTCACTTGTCTACGCAGATAAGACCGACACAATTGAAGCCTTGGAAGAGAATATTCGGCGCGTTATTGCTGACATACGGCCCAAAATGCTGCAAACATTGGTTGTAAATTGGGCATCTCGGTTGGAATTTATTAGAGGCAGCCTCGGCGGCCACTTGCCCGAAATCATTTTTAAAATATAGGGGCTAGCCTTTATCTTAAAATAATGCTACATTTTTGGCCATAACATTAAATTAAATGCGTTTTATTTCTTTTGAAAAAACACACGTCTGAAAAAAATACCTTTTACAAAAATGCAATGTTCGGTGTACGAGAGCTCAAAACTCAAAACCCGCTTTACCAATAAATGGCAGACCTGGAGCATATGCCACCTATGTCAGTTGGTAGGTTTCTCGTAGGTTTAGACCCGATAGGTGGCGCTGTCGTTTAAAAGTTCAAGTTTTTCGTATTCGTGGTACGATGGGTTTAAAATCAAAAAATAAATCTATTAAACAAGCATACATTCGCACATGAATTAAATTAGGACCCGCTCAGTAGCAACGAACATCGGATATTTACGAAACATATATGATTATAGAGTTGAGGTAGACTTATGTGTCAAGACTTAGAAACTCATACATTTTATTTACAGCGTTCACAATTTTCAGCAGAAGGTATGTGTGGAAGAAAATTTGGAAAAAATCTCACAAATAATAGTATTATCGTGGAAAATTAAAATATACATATATATATTGCAAATAGAAGTAGGATACTATTGCAAGACCTGAAAAGAGTTCAACAAACAGTCGTTCTTTCGACAGAGCAAATTGTACAAAATACTATGGGGATGGTCTTGCACGAATAAGGACTTGTCCTTACTCAATGTACATTTAATCGATAATTTTAGCAACACCAATTTATTCAATGTGCTTTGAAACAAAAAATTCAAACCAATGGCACAGTTTGCAATGAGCAACAGCGTATGACGTATTTTGAAAGCAATGGTTGCAAATTTGTCTATTTCATTCATTTATTATGGGTTAGATTCGTGCACAATGTTGGATTACTTTAGCTGTTGGATCATCTGCGATTGCCGCTGCATTGGTTAAATCCGGCGAACAGGTCAAACTCCCGTTGAATTTGTAAACGGCAATGGTCCGAAAAGTTACCAAAAATTGCTGGAAACAGCATTAAAGAAACTCAATAAGTACACCAGCGATAATGTTCAAAGGAGAGAATGCTATATTTCTAACCAAATTGCCGTTCGAATTCAAACATATCCAGTCTCAGGTTCAGAATGCCTTCACAATGATGATTTAAATCCATAAATGTACGTAATGATATTAATTTAAATTGTGAGACGATACAACATAGTATTACATAAGACCTCAAATAGTTGACTATTTTTGGAGTCACTTTAAATTCCCAATGGGAAAGTTTTTCAAACTGGGCCTATTTCGTCAACATAAAATTGTAAACAGCGTCTACGAACAGAGAACAGATTTGTTGACTTTTCCGCTGCCGAATTTTTGTGAACCTAATGATTGAGGCTGCATGCACCTCTGGTATTCCATTAGTACAACCGAATGATGCTCTGTAATTTTTAGTTATTGGAACTGTAGTATCAGTGCAACATACCAAGTATCCGAACCATCAGAAGAGAATTTCTGGATCTAAAAATCCACATCCCACACATGTTCAACGAAAAGAATTAAAAACAAGTTAAAAATGTTAAGTTTAGCTGTGCCGAACTTTGGATACCCTTCACCAGATTCCCAAATAAAACCAAATTTGGCGAGGAAGTGTGTTCTATATAGAAATCTTTATGTGCAAATTTCATTTCGATAGGTCAAGCTTGTGGTGAGTTATCGTCATATTATTTCTCAAAGCCCATGAGACCGTTTGTGTGGGAGGTACCAGTAGGACTTTTCCGATCTCAACAGAATTTGGCGCAGAAGTGTGTTCTATATAAATATCTTTATGTAGAAAATTTCATCTCGATAGGTCAAGTTTGTAGTGAGTTATTGTCATATTATTTTTCAAGGCCCATGATACCGTTTGTGTGGGAGGTACCAGTAGGGCCTTTCCGATCTTAGCCAAATTTAGTGCAAAAGTCTGTTCTATATATTAATCTTTATGCCGCAGAAGTGTGTTCTATATAAATATCTTTATGTAGAAAATTTCGTCTCGATAGGTCAAGTGTGTGGTGAGTTATAGTCATATTATTTTTCAAAGCCCATGAGACCGTTAGTGTGGGAGGTACCAGTAGGCCTTTTCCGATCTCCACCGAAGTATGTTGTATATAGAAATCTTGATGTGTAAAATTTCATTTCGATGGGTCAAGTTTGTGATGAGTTATAGTCATATTATTTCTCAAGGTCCATAAGGCCGTTTGTATGGGAGGTACAAGAAATGGTGGCACAATCTAAACCATTTTTACATAGATGATTGCGCCTATATAGAGACTATTATTTTCAAAATTTCAGTGATTTTGCTCAAAAACTGGACGGATATTTCCAAATAAAAAACTAATTTTTATGAGGTAGTGTCGGTTGAGGGTCTCCAACACCAACTTCCCGTAGAGCTATATAGAGCATTTTCAATACCAACCATGCTAGATTAACTACACATGTTTGTGCCAAATGTCAGCTCCCTAGCTGTTTTTATGCAGGCTCTATCTTGTTTTCAACAGACGGACAGCCGGACAACACGTCTTAGAATTTTACGAGGATCAAGAATATGTATACTTTGTTGGGTCTCCGCTGATTATTTCCAGGTGCTACAGACAGAATGACAAAACTAATATACCCTCCATTGTATGGTGGAGGGTATAAAAATATCAGAGGCAAAAAACTGTTTGCTTACACTATTGAAGTACTTTAAGTGCTCCCATGGAGGGACATGACAAGGAAAAAGGGGAAATATTATAATGATTTTTACTGGGAAGACTGTGGTTAATCGATTGGCTTGTACTTAGTCAGTAATAATAGAATTATTTAATTTTTAAAAAATTCCATTAAAAAATCTGTTTTATTATGGGTATCACTAATAATTGGTTATAATTACAAAATATTCGCAAAACTATTGGTTGACGCAACCAGCAGTTGTGGCAACTAAATACCTTTGTCGCGTTTTATTGCGATGATCATATTTAACATCTTGGTGTATTTCAAACCGAATATCCATTGAGACTATACACATTTGGTGATAGTTACCGCAATTCCTCTTTTGCAACCGAATCATTCTAGTTCCAACCACTTTCAAACTATTTTTTTTCTGTGTGTAGCTATTAGCCATCATTATGCAAAATATTAGCGCCAACAATTATTTCGTTTGACCGCTTTGTGACTGACGAAAGGGCTAACAAACTTAGAATGTCTTGACATTTTGACGATTAAAATACATGTTCATTTCAGAGTCTCCGATCCGTATTTAAAGGTGTTGCAAACGGAATGACAAATTTAGTATACATTCCATCCCATGGTGGAGGGTTTATACATTTCAATGCACCACTCAACAATCGGGTTTAATCATGAAAACTTGTAGCCTCATTTATTCCTTTTTTCATATTGATGTTCGGGGATTGCTATATAAATGACTTTTAAGTACTTCATTCTTGAGCGTGTTTTCTCCAGTTTCCTATCCGAAGGATATTCACATCATGCTCAACTTGGACTCTCTACCGGAGTCTCGGTCTGTTCTGTATGTGCTTCTTTGGTAGTTATCGCACAAAAAGAACCGACTCGTTGTCACAGCCGAATTTTTGCCAACCGAATGATAGAGGTTACATCTACTCTAGGTATTCCAACAGTACAACCGAATGTTAGCTCGTGCGCTGGATTTTTCGAAATATGCGGCTTTAGATATAAAATAAATTCCCCGTAACTAGCATTGACTTTACTTAAGGGTCAATTAGGCAAAGTCAACAAATTTTATAGTCAAGTCAAAAGAAATATTAATTTGACCAATTTCAGCATTTGATCTGCTTTGGTCTACTACATTTAGAGGATGATATCTTATTTGCCTTTCGACAAATATTTTTTATTCCAATCCACTAAGTAGTATAAATGAAAATACATTTACTTCTGGCCCTATTTAATTTCTATTTGTTTTAATTAAAGTATATTTCTGGTTTATAACGTTGGGGTCGGCAATACTAGAAGGTCAAAGAATTAAAACTATTTGTTGGCATAATCAATAGTTTGCACCAAAAACAAATTATAAACAAAACTCTTAGTTGCCAAAACTTCCGGATCTGGATCATATTACTTACACTACATTCCATAAGTACAACCGAATAGTTGGTTATATTTACCATGATATTATCAATACAACTATTTTATGGTATATCGAACAGAATAACTGTCGAGATTATTAGCATTTGATTTTTGCAACTGATAGACTTTACGTCCTTGTTATAAATTTTTCTCTCTCGACTTTACAAATTTTTTCTCTGCATTCCTCTACTACTAAGACTTTCTAGACTTTCATATTTTTCTCTACGCCATGTCCATTCCATCTAACTTCCTAGATGGCGGCGATATTAGCCTTGTATGTTTTAAAGATATTAGTCTGAGGCACCTGTTCGCAGGTGTGTTTGGACATTTATGTTTACATTTATCGTCATTAAAAAGTTTGCGATAGTCCAGCAGGTTCTTTTTTCAAACTGAAGATCAAGAAACCAGTTATTTAGACTTTCTATTACCCTATCAATTTTAGTTAAGCTTGATTGCACTGATGAACAGTTGCTACTGCCTTTAACCACAATCATTTGGTTGGCAAAAAAATTTGCTTGTGACTATAAAGCTCTTCTCTAAGTGCACCACAATTTAACCTAAGTTCCTTTGAAGTTTTCCGTGCGTGCCGCAAATTCCCCGAGACACTTTTTGGGACATAAGAGTTGTTGTGGCGCTAGTTCGACTTAATTAAACGGCTCTCGTAATTAGGACATGTTGAGTTAATTAAAATGTTGTAGAGATAACCTCAGAAATCCAGGCAATTTTCCTAATTCGCCATATCGAATAACGAAACCATATCAGTGATGGGGCAGGCAAGAAGCACACCTACATACATACATACATACCTATAGATGTAGCGGTGTTTGTATATGAGAAAAGGTGTTTGTCTGGTTATGTGCGTGTGTGTGTGGATGATGTGGTGGATTTTAAAATGAATTTCGGACCCTTGTCAAATAGGAAAATTGACATTAATTAATTTTAGAATTTGTTCATTTTGACAAACAAGGATATCGCAGACAGATACACGGACAGCAAGACATGCACAAACATGAATAACAATGTTTAAGTTACGACCCTACACGCAAACACACATATACACATATACACACCCATACATTCTCTCATTCCGTTCAGGTGAACCGTCGGGCTCTAGATCCTGCTACAAAGAAATGTCCTAAATTCTTAAGTAAATATACAGACGCACAGCTTCTTAGGGTTTGTATGTTTGTATATAAGGCTGGACCGAACAATAGAACTTCGCTTGGCTGAAAATTCAATAGAGCGGATATTTTAGCTATTCAGCTTTAAAAGGCATATTCCAAGTAGATTTGCTGTATGAGGTCGATGAGGAACCAGCCCTTAAGATAAGTGAGTTAACGTTTTTTTTTCTAAGACATTGGCATAACATATGTTGTACTGATTCGACTTTATCTGTGTCATTGTAGTTACTAAAGTATTCCCCATAATATACGATTTTACTTATATATTTCGTAGAGCGCTAGAATGTTTAATATGTACATAATATTTATATATGTTTTTTGCTTGAAAAGCTTGTTTAAATCTTCTTTATAATCGTATTAGTGGCTGCTATCAGTCTTTTTCTATTTTTTGTTTTGGTTTCTCATAATGGTCATAAAATGCATTTTAGGCGTTACTACAAGTCATGCTTTCCGATTTGCATTGACTGGATTGATTTGGATCATATAAAAGAGAACACTTGTAGTTCTACGTAGTCAAATTCAAACATATACGAGGGAGACCGCAAAAGTAACTGGCCTAACATAAAAAGAACCGTTTTTTTTTGAATTATTATTATTTATTTTTCAACATTATCTCCTTCCAACTCAATACACTTCATCAAACGTTTTTCAAGTTTTTTAATTCCATCCGAAAAATAAGATTTTTCAAGACCTTCAAAATATGCCTCAGTTTCAGCAATAACCTCGCTATTGGACGAAATTTTTTTGCCACCGAGAATTTTTTTTAAATTTGGAAACAAGAAATAATCAGAAGGAGCTAAATCTGGACTATATGGTGGATGCGGAGCAATTTAAAATCGTAATTCGGCCAGTTTTGTTGAGTTAAAAATGCAGTGTGTGAAGGAGCATTATCTTGAAGAAAAAGAACTTTTTTTTTCTAAATGCGGTCGTTTTATCTTGATTTCTTCACTCAACTTCACTCATATTTATATTTTTAATTTTTTTTCAAATCTTCATATATAAAATGAATTAATGAGAATTACCCTTTGATACTACCGTATAAGTCATTTGATTTGTAGCCGAAGTAATCGTTGCCAAAGACTGCTGGAGAAAACCCTTGGCGGGTTTTGAAACAGCTGTGCAGTCAGCCTGCCAACCATAGCCAATACATTTCACCAAGTTTTTAGTTGATTCTGAAAAAGAAACAACAAAAGGTCTCGAATCATAATAAAAACTATTCAAATCATAATAATGATAAAAGAATAAATGTAAACAAAGCAAAAACATAATATTTTAATTTGTAAAAATAGATAAAAATTTAAAAAAAAAACTATATGTGAAGCGCAAAATAGAAACGGACCTAAGGGTAAAAACCAGTTTTGTTCTGGAGAGCCATTTTTAAGATTAGGTCCCTTTCTATTTGCGCTTAGTCGACTTCACTTTCATAAAACGCGCATATCTCTGGGAGGGAACACTTTTGGGGCATGGGATCGGTCTCATTCGATGTTCAGCTGTTGTCCACATCAAAAAAAAAAATAATAAGTGAAAAGTTGATGAAAAGTTTTGTTCAGGAGAGCCATTTCAAAGATTAGGTCCCTTTCTAATTGCGCTTAGAATCGTCGACTTCACTTTTATAAAACGCGCATAACTCTGGGAGGGAACACTTTTGGGGCATGGGATCAATCTCATTCGATGCTCAGATGTTGTCCACATCAAAAAAAAAGAAATAAAATGAAAATTATTTTTTTTCCCTTAGGCCCCTTTCTCTATGCGCTCTCACATATGTAAATTATAAAAATATAAAACTTTAAAAAAAAAATTCAAATTAAATTTTGACAACCTAAAATATATCGTAGTTCTTTTTAATATAACCCAAATTTCTTACAAGTCGACCAGTCTCTCTCAGAACAACAAGATTTTTTAGTAAAGCCCTCCCAAAAAATGTATACCAGACATTCATACGATTATAAAAAGAGTTTCATAGGCTTTTCAAGCAAAAATAATTTAAGGTGCGTATAAAAGATTCTGACCCATAGTGTTTTTTACTCACTCCTCTACAAAAGCAAAGGCTCTGTATATTGTTAATTTTTAGTTTTATTAATGGTCATATAAATTAACATAGGCTTTGTCGGAAAAAATTAGGAGTAAAAGTTTCTAAGCTATGTAAAATGTATTAGACGTTCGGAGTTATTGAATTGAAGAGAAAAGCTTGCCATTTTAAAGGAGCAGTTTTAGCTATAATTTCGCTTCAATTTGAAAGATACACAGACACAGGAACTGATTGGCATGACCACTGACCAGACCCACTGGCCGAGACCTAGGCAATGGGTGCATTTAATAGAAATGTGATTGATGTCGACTTATACTGGGATCGATGGTTGTCATCACTGTAACACCTCATAAATGGGCATGGTTGTATGATCTACGAGTATAAGCCTTTGTGAATGAAATCACCGGCACTATATTATCCCAACAAACGTTCGATAATTAACATTATCGCTTATATTTTTTTCAAATTTTACAACAGTTCCACATGAGCATGTTTATATTTTGAAGTTCTGCCAGACCCTCCACAGAAAAATTTCATAGTTTTTTCTCCAAAAGAAATTTGTTTACTAAATATAAGTATATAAAGAACTTGCATGACCAACCGAATTGGAAACTGAAATCTTTTCAAATCGAAGTGCATGGCATGTCTGTAGGTATCATGTGTTGGTTCTTTATATTTCCTCTTATATAGGGAAATGCGAAACTAATAAGTTCCTCAATAGATTAGTCAGTTTGCAAATCCAGGTGGAAATGAAATATTATTTGTTAAATCAATGAGAATTTTTCCATTTCCTAAATCCAATAAAACTTTGGATAATTGAGCTGCAGATATGTCATTTTGAAGTTGCACACGCATAAGAAACGCCAAGAATCCATGACTTTAAGCATGCATTCGGTTTATCTGCAGGAGTTGAACAGGGAACTACTGGGAGAGTTTGGCGAAAATCTCCGGCTAATAAAATGAGTCTTGCTCCAAATAGTCTGTTATTGCCTCAACAATTTTTTAAAGTGCGATCTAGGGCCTCTAAGGAATTTTTATATGTCATACATAGTGCATTCACCCTAAAAAATTATTTTGCATAATTGTAGGATTTTTACTCATTGATGAATTATTGCAGATGTTGCAAGGATGTTGTTACGTCTCATTAAATTAAGGGGCACCACACCCCTCCAAACTTGGTTCCAATTTAAAACGGAGATATACTCTTGAAATGTTTAACATAATCGATTGGTTTTAAAGAGAGTAGACTGGTAATGCAAGATCGTGGGCATTTCTTCCACCAGCATACATTCGATATTGCACGGACACTTGGCCGTAAAAAAGATTTGTTATCGTTAGATCCCGCACAATTTGACAATCGCTCAAAAAATGGCTCGTGTCGATGGGTGCAAAGAAATTATGAAAAAATACGATCGCGGTGCTTCAAAAGACGTGTATAAGATCGTCATAGGTGACGAATCATGGATCTATGCGTATGGCCGAAGCAAAACAGAAATCGACCGTGTGGGTCGTAAAAGAATAGCCAAATCCAACAAAAGTTGTTCGTGGAAGAAGCACTTCAAAGCAAATGATCGCCTTTTCTTCGGCAAAACTGGTCATGTGCACGCAGAAAAAATATATGGTTACTATATAGTCACCGCAACAAAAATATGTTCTCTACAATAAAACGATGTTCGTCGTAACCATAGTATTGTTTTTTGAATATTATTTTGACAACAGTATGATTGCGGCAACCTTAATATTGTTGAAATGTAACAATAGTATTATTGTCAAGTATACAAATGAAAATATGGTTGTTGTATATAAACATGGTTGATGTAACAAAAGTATTGTTGTTTAAAATTTACGTTAACAATAACACGTTAACGGCAACCATACTGTATGGTTGCGACTATGAACATAACAAAACTGGTTTTATTGAGCATACATGCATGTGTATGCGTATGTTTTTTTGATATAATGGTTGTTGTCCATTATAAAAAATAACAGCAATCGGAAGGTAGTTCGAGGGATTTTTATTGTGTTCACTTTGTTCGGTTCTCGTTTATTTAAAATCTGCCTTCACTTATGTATACGAGTATAGCCATTGATCATGGTTTAATCACATTCGTTACTTGGGGTCTACGGATGGTGAAGTAGCATTCACCCGTGCTGGCAACTAAAAGTATTTTCGACCGCCGTTGGAAAATATATTTTTGTTTTTTGAATGAAATGTTCAATAAAAACATGGCCTCAATTCTGGCTATGAACTAAGTGTAATGAGATTTAAAATAACTTGCTTGATAAAAATCTCTATTTTTCAATAACAACCCAATCCTTTTAAATAATTTTGGGTATCATAGTATGGTTGAGTGAATCATACTATGGTTGTGGGGATCATAGTATGGTGCGAATCATATTATGGTTGAGGATCATACTATGGTTGTGTGAGAAACATACTATGGCTGTGAGGATCATAATATGGTTGTGGAGATAATAGTATGGTTGAGTGTGAATCATACTATTGTTGTGAGAATCATAGTATGGTTGTGGAGATCGTAGTATCGTTGAGTGAGAATCATAGTATGGTTGATTATGAATCATACTATGGTTGTGGGGATCAAAGTATGGTTATGTGTGAATGATACTATTGTTGTGTGGATCATAATATTGTTGTGCCACAACCATATACCCAACAATAGTATGATGCTCTTCGAATATTGTCACCGCAACCATACTTTTTTTCTGCGTGTGGCAAATGTTCCGCTTGACAACGAAGGACGGTCAATTCTGAGTGGTACACCACAATTTGTTTGCCTGAAGTCTTCGGAGAAATTCGAAAAACGAACAAGAGAAGACGAATCATTGTGCAGCATGATAATGTGAGCTCTCACACATCGGCTCAAACCAGCGCCTTTTTGATCGGCCAAAACGTCGAATTGATGGGTCATCCGCCATACAGCCCTGACTTGGCACCCAATGACTTCATTTTATTCCCGCACATCAAGAAAAAAATGCGTGGTCAACGATTTTAGTCACCAGAAGATGTTGTTGACGCGTTCAAAAACCATGATTTGGAGGTGTCTCAATCGGAGTGGAAAAAGTGCTTCGGCAATTGGTTTGAGCGCATGCAAAAGTGTGTAAATCATGCTGGAGAATACTTTAAAAACAATAAAACCATTTTTGATGATAAATATTCGCATTTTCATTATTAGGCCAGAAATATATATAGCAGCCGTTAAGATCGATTGAGCAGTATAAGATTGACACAAATGGAATGACACTCATAAACATAAACCTAGGGCATTAACATACGAGGGCTATCGCAAAAGTAACTGGCCTAACATAAAAAGATCCGTTTTTTTGGAATTATTATTATTTATTTTTCAACATAATCATCTTCCAACTCAATACACTTCATCAACCGTTTTTCAAGTTTTTTAATTCCATCCGAAAAATAAGATTTTTCAAGACCTTCAAAATATGCTTCAGTTTCAGCAATAACCTCGCTATTGGACGAAAATTTTTTGCCACCGAGAAATTTTTTTAAATTTGGAAAGAAGAAATAATCCGAAGGAGCTAAATCTGGACTATATGGTGAATGCGGAGCAATTTCAAATAGTTATTCGGCCAGTTTTTGGTGAGTTAAAAATGCAGTGTGTGAAGGAGCATTATCTTGATGAAAAAGAACTTTTTTTTCTAAATGCGGTCGTTTTATCTTGATTTCTTCACTCAACCGATCCAATAATGCACAATAATATTCACTATTTATAGATTTTCCTTTCTCAAGATAATCAATAAATATTATACCCCTTGCATCCCAAAATACTGTGACCATTACTTTTTCTGCTGACTTAACAGTTTTCGCCTTCTTGGGACCACTTTTACCAGCTTCTATCCATTGTTTTGACTGTTCTTTGCATTCTGGGATGTAGTGATGGATCCATGTTTCATCAACAGTTATGAATCGTCGCAAGAACTCTATTAGATTACGCTGATAAATCGCTAAAAGCTCCTCCGAATTGGTCCAAAGTACGATTTTTTGGGGCAAAGTCAACAAAGCTTTTTCATGTAGAGTTCATCATGTAAAATACTCCAAACTAGTTTTTCGTGTATTTTAACAATGTCAGCAAGTTCTCTGAGCTTTATTCGTCTATCTTTAGTCACTTCATTGAATATTTTTCTAATGTCTTCAATAGTAGTAGCAGTTTTCGGTCTTCCGGAGCGTTGTTCATCTTCCGTACTTGAACGACCCATTTTAAATTGTTGAACCCAGGATTTCACGGTGGAGTATGGTGGTGCATTATCACCATGAACAGAATCCAATTCATCTTTGATTAATTGTGGCGTATAACCTTTCATATAAAAGTGTTTAATTACTGCACGAAACTCTTTATTTTCCATTTTTCAAAAATTATAAAACTTGTTTTCTTCAATCACCTGTACAAAGAAAATAATCATTAAATATTTTGGAAATTTTGACAGATGGCTTATAAAAGATTATTTTTAAAAAACAAAAAAAAGTTGCTAGTAAAACAGAAAATGTGCCAGACTAGTTACTTTTGCGGTCGCTCTCGTAAGTCAGATGGCCAAACAACAGTGTTTCTTTTCATTTAATGTAATTATTGTTTAAATTATTCTGTTAGTGTTCTGTGTATTAAATGTAAAACATATTTTGAATTTCTTAGTGATACCCCTGAAGATGATTGCTGATGACATAACAAGTTGACCTCAAGCCGAAATTATAATCAAACATATAAACTTACATAATATTTATGAAATATTATGCAATTTTGATCAAATGTGTTATGTGTTGGACGTCTCTAATATAAATATTTCATTAGGAAAAAATTAATTGAATATTTCATAGATATTAAGCAGAAAATATTTTCAGTGTATGATCCAATAGAAATCCTACTTATATACATGTTAGAACTTAAATTAAATCTACTTTCAGAACAAATGCAATTATGGAACCGTTTTTAAGATCGGAGATCGGGACCATGAGACCGTAGAGCCCTTTTTTAATGGGCTTTACGGCCAATACAAGCGACCCATCGTAAATATGGCTAATAAAATCAGCAATTTTTACAACGAATACTAATTAGATACATTTGTTTCGATTTATTTTACAATTACTGCGCGGAACCAAATGGCGGAAAATGCGGCCCTTATGTTCAAAGTATACAAACCATCGGAAATACGGACAAAAGTTTAGTTATATTAAGAAACATTTTATGAGGGCCATAAATTTTCGGGCAACTCGCTTAGGAGGTCGCTAACGCGATACCTTAAAGCCATTGTGCAAGAATATAAAAATGATTTTGCTTAAAGAAAATAATAGACAATTTGCGTTAAAACCTGCGAAGAAAATTATTTAGTAATAACATTTGGCGAAATTTAGCGAGCTCGGTTAATAGTCGCTTATAGTATTTCTTAATTATCTTTTTTCCGACAAATTTTCAAATTAAACGGTTTATGATGCATAAAGCCATTCAGTTTTTGTATACAAAGAAATTTTTAAAATTGTTCAAGTTTTTAAGTTATCGCCTTAGCGATCACTTACTTATTTGAAAATCGAGTACCAATCGAACACTCCTATTGCGTTTGTTTTTCGTTTCAATAGTGAATCCCTTGCAGTGGGGTTGAACAAATCGACACGTTTGTTCTACTAAGTTTGTTTTAAAGCATAATTATTTTAATAAGGTCGAATATCTACAGCGAACATTTTACGCCGAAAATATCTATTTCGGCCCACCCCAATGTTTGATATTACATCTGCACATCAACCAAGTTTTGGGTATTGGGATATCGTGGCCGTTGGTTTGAATATTAGCGTGTACCGTTGAAAAAACGCAATTGATGTCACTAAAAGGATGAGTAGAAATAAGCTAATTATGGTTAGAATTGGTAAACATCAATAAAAAAAGTAACTTTCGGACAACATGCCTCACGGAGTGCTTGATACGTCAATATTGGCATAAAGCCCAGATGGCACAACAAATTTTTATCATAACTCACCGTCATATGTACTTTAAGTGTGTAAAGTGTTGGTTCTGTCCCTCATAAGAGGTCTTTATTTTACACTACACCGAATTATTGTAAAAAGGGTATTAAAACATTGTGCTGATGTTTGCAACTCCTAAACTGATTGAATTTCGATACGCTGTTGACAGCAAATCAAAATGGAAGGAAATTCGAAACATTGGAATTTGCGGAAATCGGTGTGGTTCTCTGCATCAATCCAGCATTAACGTCAATGAACTTAACGAAAACTTTGTACACGTAAATATAGCTCAACCTACTGATAATATATATGAAAACATAAGCACTGTACCAATTGAAAATTCCTTTCATTTTCGCTGTGTTGACGATGCTGAAGTCCTTCAGAGCATTATTAGAATAAAATCAAATGCAGTAGGCACGGATGGTCTCAATCCAAAATTTCTAAAAATTATTCTTCCTAAGTTGCTGCCCTATATCACTTTTTTGTTTAATACTGTCCTCACTAAGTCTATTTTCCCCCACGCATGGAAAATGGCTAAAATAATTCCTCTTCCGAAACAAATCAATGAATATCGTCCTATTGCTATACTATCTTCGCTTTCCAAGGCCCTGGAACACATGATAACTGAACAAATTAGTACTTTCCTAGATCAACACAAATTACTGTCTGAGAAACAATCTGGTTTCAGGAAGAAAAGAAGCTGCATTACTGCTCTAATCGAAGTAGTTGAAGATTTACGGCTTAATCTAGATGATAAAATGGTTTCTCTTCTGGTCCTGTTAGATCACAGCAAAGCCTTCGACACTGTGGACCACAACATACTTATCTCCAAACTGAAAAATCTTTTCTTTTTTTCCAACACTGCTTGCAATCTTTTGTCCTCGTACTTATCTTATCGATCACAAACTGTTATTGTTGGTAATCTACGCTCGAATGCTCTAACTGTCTCTCGGGGCGTCCCCCAAGGATCCATTCTCGGCCCACTTCTCTTTTCTATCTACATAAACGACCTCCCTGATGTCCCGGAAACATGTAACATGCAAATGTATGCCGACGATGTGCAGCTCTACACTGGCGCTAAATCAACAGATGTTCATTCACGCATTTCGCTCATAAACAAAGATTTAGATTTTATTTATAAATGGGCTAATAATAACGGATTGCGCCTCAATCCCTCCGAAACAAAATTAATTGCTATAAGCAGAAGAGCTGTTCCTATACATTACAACGTTATGCTTGACAATACTATGATAGATTGTATTCAGACTTCATCAAATCTGGGCATAACCTTTAACTCAAAACTTACATGGACAAATCACATTAATGGAACTGTCGGTAAGGTGCAAGGAATGCTGAGAAATTTATGGGCAGTTCGAACTTCTACTCCGTTTCAAATTAGAATGTTGTTAGCAAAATCATATCTAATCCCAACACTTCTCTATGGGTCAGAAATATTCGCCAATTGCGACTCAGAAGACATACGGAAACTAAATGTGGCTTACAATGATATTGCATGATATATTTTTAACAGAAAGCGATACGACCGAATTTCTGAGTTTTCATGTCAAATATTTAACATATGTTTTGAGAATTTACTCAAAGTCAAAAGTCTTTTACTACTCCAAAAAATCTTTAATAACAAAGAGCCTGAGTATCTTTTAACCGCTTAAAATTCGCTCGATCCAATCGGGGAATGAAATTTTTCTATCCGAGAATTAAGAGTCTAACATCTAAACGACAATTCTTAGTACACGTCTCTGGAACAATCTCCCGTCAAGCCTTCAAGTCATAAGCAATGTAACAACTTTTAAAAAGGAACTACTTAATTTCTATAAATAGTAAATTTGAATATAATTAGTTTTAGTACAACCCAATTCAAACTATGTAATTGTAATTTGATTATAATATTATTAAAATTTCGCAAAATGTTTAGCTCATTTGTTTTATTTCGGTCTGTTGCAAAATGTTAATCTTACAATCCACTAAGCCCGCACTAGAATATATAAGATGTTACATCCTGTAGTGCGTGGTTAAACAAAATAAATAAACAATAAATAATTAATTAAAAGGTGAAAACCACGTTTATTATTAGATGCTCTTTTTAAGGAATAAAAAAAAATATTTTTGTTAAATTGAAAACATTTTTACTCTGGCCTAATGCGCGTATGGGGAACACTAATTACTTAGTAGGGACACAAATACTGTTACAACATTGAACACACCCATTGCAATAGTAGATCTGAACAAACCCCGTTAATGTCATATGGGTTTTTGAAAGCCTCAATAGCTCAATAGCGTTAGTCTGTAACGGGATTTTAAAATTGTTTCAACTATCATCATGAAGTGCTCAGATAATGAGAACCGTATCGCTGTAATAGCGCCTTTTAAGTGTGAAGTGAAAAAAGCGATATTTTAAAAATGCTCCGGCCACTAGGGATGAGCCGCATGCTCGTCTACCGATGCATAAAACTGTTTGAGGAGACTGGAGATGTAAAAGACCGCCACTGGTCGGGCCGCCCACGCTCTGTTCAAACACCGCATGTCATCAAAGCCGTTAAATCAAGAATTCACAGAAATCAGCTCCGAAAACAGAAAATCATGGCCCGTGAGATGAATATCACCCAAAAGTCTATGAGTCGAATCATTAAAAGAGACTTGGGGCTTGGGGCTTTCAAACGACGTACCTGACATTTATTGATTGCAGCTTTAAAAAAATAGGATTGAAAAATGCACACGTCTTTCGGTGAAGCACGCTGATAACTTGCGCAGAAACATTTTGTTCACGATGAATAGCATTTTACCGCTCAGAAAAAATTTAACTAGCAAAATGATAGAGTGTATCTAAGGAAGAAAAGGGTTATCACCCAGCTTCAGTCATGATTTGGTGGGGTGTCACTTACGATGGGGTCACTGACCTGCATTTCTGCGAACAAGGAGTGAAAACATCGGTCAAACTTTACCATGAATCCGTTTTGGAAGTTGTTGTGAAGCCTCTTAACAATTCCCTGTTCCGAAACCAGCAACGGACTTTCCAGCAGGATTCTGCGCCGGCTCATAAGGCTAAAACGTCCCAGGCCTGGCTTCGAAACAATTTGCCAGCGTTCATTTCCTCTGAAGAATGGCCCTCAGGCAGTGCAGTTTTGAACCCATTGGATTAAAAATTGTGGACGGTTTTAGAGGACAAGGTTTGTCACAAAAGATACCCCAACATTGGATCTCTTAAGACTGCTTTGGTTCGAGCTGTGGCCAATTTACCAAAGGATGAGGTTCGTGCAACTATTGACGATTGACCAGTGCGACTTAAGGCGTGTGTAATGGCAAAAGCGGACATTTCAAATAAGTTGATTATTTTTGGATACAATACGAGGGCGACCGCAAAACTAACTGGTCTGGCACATTTTCTGTTTTACTAGCAACTTTTTTGTTTGTTTTTTAAAAGCAATCTTTTATAAGCCATATTTTCCGAAATATTTAATGATTATTTTCTTTGTTACAGGTGATTGAAGTAAAGAAGTTTTATAATTTTTGAAAAATGGAAAATAAAGAGTTTCGTGCGGTAATTAAACACTTTTATATGAAAGGTTATACGCCACAATTAATCAAAGATGAATTGGATTCTGTTCATGGTGATAATGCACCACCATACTCCACCGTGAAATCCTGGGTTCAACAATTTAAAATAGGTCGTTCAAGTACGGAAGATGAACAACGCTCTGGAAGACCGAAAACTGCTACTACTATTGAAAACATTAGAAAAATATTTAATGAAGTGACTAAAGATAGACGAATAAAGCTCAGAAATTCTCTGAGCTGATATTGTTAAAATACACGAAAAACTAGTTTGGAGTATTTTACATGATGAACTCCAAATGAAAAAGCTATCCGCAAGAGATTCGACGCGTTTGTTGACTTTGCCCCAAAAAATCGTACGTTGGACCAATTCCGAGGAGCTTTTAGCGATTTATCAGCGTAATCCAATAGAGTTCTTGCGCCGATTCATAACTGTTGATGAAACATGGATCCATCACTACATCCCTGAATGCAAAGAACAGTCAAAACAATGGATAGAAGCTGGTAAAAGTGGTCCCAAGAAGGCGAAAAATGTTAAGTCAGCAGGAAAAGTAATGGCAACAGTATTTTGGGATGCAAGGGGCATAATATTTATTGATTATCTTGAGAAAGGAAAAACTATAAATAGTGAATATTATTGTGCATTATTGGATCGGTTGAGTGAAGAAATCAAGATAAAACGACCGCATTTAGAAAAAAAAGTTATTATTATCAAGATAATGCTCCTTCTCACACTGAATTTTTAACTCAACAAAAACTGGCCGAATTACGATCTGAAATTGCTCCGCATCCACCATATAGTCCGGATTTAGCTCATTCCGATTATTTCTTGTTTCCAAATTTAAAAAAATTTCTCGGTGGCAAAAAATTTTCGTCCAATAACGAGGTTATTGCTGAAACTGAGGCATATTTTGAAGGTCTTGAAAAATCTTATTTATCTGTATTGAGTTGGAAGGAGATTATGTTGAAAAATAAAGAATAATAATTCCAAAAAAACGGTTCTTTTAATGTTAGGCCAGTTACTTTTGCGGTCGCCCTCGTACACTCGTACATCAATAAATATATTAAAACATATTTGGTCCAAAAACAGTCAGTGCTTTTTATTTTACAGCATAAATCGTGTGTAACAGTATTTATGTCTCTACGAAGTATACCCATACCCTACGGTGAAGTAGAACTATTTTTTATACAGGGTATTCCAATAGGGACATAACAATTTCGTATCTTTATGTCAACGCTCCCTCAAACATTTTTAATGATCTTTCAGTGTCAAAACGTTAGTCGAAGTCAACATTTTTGTGATGGTAAGGATCACTTACGAGCAACGTTTGGAAATCATTAAAAATTATTACTGAATTTCTAAATTGGTGCCCGCAACTTTAGGAGCGCTTACTCCAATTTCCTGCCGTAATAATCGTCCCACCCGACAGGGTGAGCGATGAAGCTCATTTTTGGCTAAGTGGTTTTGTGAATAAACAAAATATTCGTTATTGGGCAGCAACATACTCATACTTTAAGAGACACAATTACTCTAAAAAAAAATACTGTGTTGTGTGGTTTTCATGCTGGAGGTGTGATTGAACCGTATTTATTCGTCGATGAAAACAATCGTCATGTTACCATCAATGGAGAGTGAGTGCTATCATGCCGTGTGAGAAAATTATTTTTGGCCTGAATTAGATGAGCTTGACATCGCGGACATATGGTTTCAACAAGACGGTGCCACTAGCCGCACTGCACACGTTACAATCGATTTACTAAAATGCAAATTCGGGAAACGTGTTATTTCGAGAAATGATCCGCTTGAATGTCCACCTCGTTCATGCGATTAACCGCCGTTGGATTTCTCTTTATAGGGTCCCATCATTAGTCATTAGTCGATGTAAACCAGCCAAAATCCACAAGGATTGTCAAATTTGAATCCTAAATGCCTGACGTGAATTTAACTATCGTCAAGAAATCCAAAACTTCGAGTTTTACAGGACACACTAGTGCACTTGTATACGTGTTGGCGGTAAATCAAAGTTAACCGACAGGAAAGGCCCACAACATTTTGATTTTCAGAATAAACAATGATTATGGCGATTGAGATTTTAAATTATAAAAAAACAACATGCTCGAATTTATTTAGTTATACAAATAAGCGGCGAATGAATGGTGTCTAACATTTTGTGTGCTTATTGTGTTAAAGTGTATTTGATTCATTAGTTTTTGATTTTGAAACAAGATATTCTCTGGGTTGGGTAGAATATTTTTTATCTTTCCTTACTCAAAGCGACAAAAGATTCTAATCTCAAATAAAAAAAGAAGAAATGTTGTTTGCATTGTAATTTTTTTTTTTTGTGAAAGCTTTATCACTAAAAGCATTAGTAGCTTATCCTTAAGGTAACATCAAAGAAAAATACCTTCCACGTTTCTTGTTTTCGGTAGTAAAAGGAAACCTTTAGGTGATATGAACCGACCAGTTTTCCAATACTGTACACCACTTCTTTTGTGTCGGTAATACAAAGATGAGGATATTGTGTAGGATGTTTGTAAAATGTAAACTACCACCGTAAGAAGAGTTGTGTGTTTCTGGGCAGATATTTAAAGGAAAAAACAGCAAACAATCCTCATTTAAGACGTTCGACCCTGTGTAGTCGCCTTCACGAAGTTCTAGGAAGAAAGTGCTGCTGTTTTTTTCCGGAAATTTTAATGTTAGTACGCAGAGAAAAGTTATGGTAACTATATGGTCGTTGCAACAATTTTATGTTCTCTACAATAAAATCATGTTCGTCGCAACCATAGTATCGTAACTTTAATTTCATTTTCACAATAAAGCGTGATCTATTTTAAGGTTCCCTCCTTTTTTAAAGAAAAAAAACACAGAAAATTCAAATTGAATGAGGAATATTTATTATCATTTGAAAGAACATTCTTTTGCATTCATATTTTGAAGTTAAAGTCTATCAAATGTTGGCCGCGGCTACGTCTCAGATGGTCTATCCGTTGAGGGCCAATTTTCGATGATTTCGACTGGTAACTGGAGAATGACACGCGGGATGTTTTGCTCCAGGGCCTAAATCGAAGGCGATTTGTCCGCATAAACTTTAGACTTTACATATCCCCACAGGAAAAAGTCTAATAATGTGATATCACACGATCTTGGTGGCCAATCGACCGGCCCGAAACTTGAAATTATATGCTCACCGAAGTGTTCTCTCAATAAATTCATTGATTGGTGCGATGTGTGCCGAAATCACGAGCTTCAATTTCAGGCATCAAATCGGACCTGGTCTGTTCGGTCGAATATTATCGAATAATGAATGCTAAGTCTCAAGATGGGTGATGGTGTTGCAAAAAGTATGCTCAGTAGGCAAATTATGTTGACCATAAGTTAAACGAAGTGCACGACACACATTCCTCACAGAAAGTGAATTTTCGTAATAAAGTTGAATGATTTGTAAGCGTTGTTTAGGCGCAAGTCTTTCCATGATGAAATGCCAAACAATACTAAACAAAAGTAGCATGACAGTATGACACGACTCACACGTGATCTGTAAAAAAATGCTATTGAAAAAAAAGTATTTCTACTTGGATAACCCATTAGTATCAATGCGGCAATATAAATATTGTTGAAATGCAACAAAAGTATTATTGTCAAATTCAGAAATGAACCATATGCATATGGTTGGTGCGGAAAAAGTATTGTTTTTCGGGTTTTATGTTATCAATAATATGCTTGCGGCAATCATACCGTATAGTTGTAAATTTGAACTAAACATAAGAGTTTTTATAGACCAACAATACATACCAGCGTGAGATATTTTAATTTTGTTTGCTTTGTTAGAATCTGCCTGCACTTAAGTGTGAAGCCATTGATCATGATCTAATTACATTCGTTGCTTGGGGTCTGTGAAACCTACAATTGTGGTAAAGATAATAATATGGTTGTTAGGATAATAGTATGATTAAGTGTGAGTCTTATTATGGTAGTGGGGATCAGACTAGAATGGTGTGTAAAACTTACTATGGCTGTGAGGATCATAATATGGTCTATGACTATGATATTCGAGATATGACTATGATATTTGGAACATATGATATTGCATTGAATCGAAACACATTCTAGAAAAACGTGGACGGTCAAAGTAACGGACCGAGCATTCTAAAACGTTAACAAAATAGTTATTAGCATATTACAGGGTGGTGCAACCATAATGCAGGATGTTAATTGTGAGTCACACCTTAACGTTAATTTTTTTGCTCAACTTAATTTAACATTTCTTTGTTTTAGTCTTTGACAAATTGAACCATGGAGAGGTACACAATTGAGCAGCGCATTAAGGTTGTTGAAGATATTGTCGAAAATTGGCGTTTTAATCAAAACACGCAGAATTGTCAGTTTAAGAGATAGAAAGTGAAAGGTGACTTTACCAATAAAATCAATTTTCGCAATGAGGCACACTTTCATCTCAGTGGATTTATTAACATGCAGAATTGCCGCATTTGGGCAAATGAAATTCCACAAGTGATTCTTTAAAAGCCGATGCATCCACAAAGAGTTACTGTTTGTTGCGATTTATGGGCTGGTGGCTTCATATGGCCGAATTTTTTTGAATATGGGGCCGGCTAAGCAGTTACCGTAAAAATTGTTCGCTATTGCGAGATCATAACGGACTTCATGTGACCAGAAATTAAGGAAGTTGAGCTGGACTATATGTGGTTACAACAGGATGGTGCCACTTGCCACACAGCCGACGAAACAAACGCTCTTTTGCTCGAGAAATTCAATGGCCGTGATATCTCACATCATGGTGATGTTAATTGGCCGCCACAAACATGTGATTTGAACCCCTTGGACTTGGGGATTTTCAAAAAAAAAGTGTACGTCAATAAACTATGAAGAATTCAAGACCTAAAATATAAGATAATTCGACACATTAACGACATTAAACCTCTATTATGCCTCAGAGTCATTGAAAATATGGACCATCGGATAGAGGTAGGCCACCTAAGCCGTGGCGAGCCTTTGGCCGAAATTTTGTTTCACATGTAATTGTTATAGATCCTTCTATCATAATAAAAAATATCAAGATAATTCTCTGAACATTTTTTGTACTATTTATAATTAACATCGTGCGTTTAAGGAGGGCCACACTTTTTATACACTGTGTTTTAAATGAAAAAAGCTCGTTACCCCTCCAATGCAACGCTGAAAGGGACTAAATCCTGAGAACATAGTGCATGAGGTCCCAATTCGTAACCCAATCCATGCAATTTTTCCAGTGAGACTGCACGCATGTGCACACGTGCTTTATCTTGATGAAAAATAACATTTTTTCTAGGCCATACGGGTTGTTTATTCCTCGCTAAATCGGAGCAATAAGATGGCATAATGGCTGCAGTTTATTGTTTTTCCCTTTTTAAGGTAATCGATGAGGATTATCCTGCTTGCATCCCAAAAAACTGTAGCCATCGCCTTTTTGGCCGACAGAGTCACCTTGGTCTTCATCGAAGCCGGTTCACCTGGAAAAACCATTGTTTATACTGCTGCTTGGTCCCCGGGTTGTAAGAGTCCATTTTTATCCACAAATTACGGTTAAAAACCTCCAAACAATCCTTTGAAGTTGTGACACGATTACGTTAATGGTCAATTGAGAGCAAACGCGGCACTCATCTTGCAGACAGCTTTCTAAAACCCAACTGATCATGTAAAATCGAAACCTCACTGCCAAATGAAATGCGATCGGCCAACACCATCGTGCGTTTAAGTATATTGTTGATTTTTTGGGCATTTTCAGATGTATTGACTCCAATTGGCCATCCAGAACGTTCAGCATCATTTGGACTTGTGCGACCACAACTAAATTAAGTAAACCACTTTTCACCATTAAAATCGGGGTTTTTAAGCAAAAAATAATGTTTTATGAGAACTCGAAATTCACTTTTTTTCATATTCAACAAAATACACGAGGTTGTGTATTTTGAACAGCTGTTGAACACAAACTACATAGTAGGGACAGACATACTGTTACACATGTTTTGGACCAAATATTTTTTAATATATTTGTTGATGTATATTGTATCCAAAAAGAATCTACTTATTCGAAATGTCCGCCTTTTGCCTTTACACACGCATTAAAAAAGACTTAGGACTTGGGGCTTTCCAACAACGTACCGGACATTTATTGACTGCAGCTTTAAAAAAATAGGATTGAAAAATGCAAACGTCTTTTGGTGAAGCACGCTGAAAACTTGCACAGAAAAATTTTGTTCACCGATGAAAATTTGTTTACCGTTCAGGAAAAATTTAACAAGCTACGATTCGTCAAAAGCTGCACGAACCTCGCCTGCTTTCTTAGATGACCGCGCATACACTCTATAATTTTGCTTGTTAAATTTTTCCTGAACAGTAAGCATTTTTCATCGGTGAGCAAAATTTTTCTATGCAAGTTTTCAGCGTGCTTCACCAAAAGACGTTTGCATTTTTCAATCCTATTTTTTTAAAGCTGCAGTCAATAAATGTTCGGTACGTTGTTGGAAAGTCCCAAGTCCTAAGTCTTTTTAATGATGCGACTCATGGACTTTTGCGTGATATTCATTCATTCAGCGGATTTCTGTGAATTCTTGATTTAACGACTTTGATGACATGCGGTGTACATCTCCAGTCTCCTCAAACAGTTTTTTTGCATCGGTAGACAAACATGCGGCTAATCCCTAGTGGCCGAAGCGTTTTGAATATATAGCTTTTTCACTTCACACTTGAAAAGCGCTATTACAGCGATACGGTTCTCATTATCTGACCACTCCATGATAAAAGTTGAAACAATTTCAAAATCCCGCTACAGACTAACGCTATTGAGGTAAGCTTTCAAAACTCATATGACATTAACGGGGTATGTTCAGTTCTTCTATTGAAATGGGTGTGTTCAATGTTGTGACAGTATTTATGTCCCTACTAAGTAAATGACGGAACTCTCTAAAAATTCGACAGTAGTCTATTGACAGATGATACTTGATTGGTGCAGTGTTGTATTTCATAAACCTACACGCAGAGAAAAAATATGGTTAGTATACGGTCACGGCAATATACTATATTCTCCGCAATAAAAGTATGTTCGTCGCAACCATAGTATTGTTTTCTGAATTTAATTTTGAAAATAGTATGATTGCCGCAATATTTATATTGTTGAAATGTAACAATAGTATTATTGCCAAACTTAAAAATGAAAATATGGTTATAGCAACCATATAAACATGGTTGATGCAACAAAAGTATTGTTGTTTACAATTTACGCTAACAATAATATAAATACGGCAATCATACTGTATGGTTGCGAATATGAACATGACATATGTGTGTGCGTATGTTTTTTTAATATACCAAAAAAACACATGCACACGATACAGTGCATGGTTGTTGTCCATTTTAAAAAACAACATCCATCTGAAGGTCGTTCGAGGGGTTTTTATTGTGTTTACTTTGTTCGGTGAATTACTCTACTGCCGACTGGTTCTCGTTTATTTAAAATCTGACTGTCACATTCGTTACTTAGGGTCTACGGATGGTGAAGTAGCATTCTCCCCTGCTGGCAACTTAAAGTATTTTTGACTGCCGTTGGAATAGATATTTTTGTTTCTTGAATGAAATGTTGAATAAAAACATGGCCAAATTTGGCTATGAACTAATTGTAATGAAATTTAAAATAACTTGCTTGATAAAAATCTCTATTTTTAAATAAAACCTTTACCCAATCCTAAAAAATAGTTTTGGAGATCTTAGTATGGTTGTGTGAATCCTCAACCAAGGTAGCGTGTGAATCATACTATGGTTGTGAGTATCATACTATGGTTGTATGAGAAAAATAATATGGTTGTGAGGATCATAAATGGTTTTGGGGATCATGGTATGGTTGAGTGCGACTCATAATATGGTTGTGGGGATCATAGTATGTTGTGTGTGAATAATGCTATTATTGTGAGGATCATAATATTGTTGTGCCACAACCATATACCTAACAATAGTATGATCCACTTCGAATATTGTCACCCCAACCATACTTTTTTTCTGCGTGTATGAGGGAATTAGGAAAAGTCACGGAATTATTGATCCGGCCTCGTAGTAGAAGGAACCCCCTACTTTCATATGGTATCATAATCCATAATGAAAGGTATTTAAGCTTCGGTCTCCTTGTTTATGTTTAATATGGTCAATATTTTTGATTTTCAAGTAAAGAAGAGACACAGCATGGCAGAAGTTTGTAAACGACTAAGTTGTGCTTGTAAATTTTTTTCCGAAGTTCATATCAAATTTTAAAGCCGCGTAAAGCTTTACCCTATGTTTCGTTCAAATCTAGGTTGTCACTCAAATCAACAGTTTATCAAGAGAAACTTTTTTTGGCCTCACAAGTTTGTGTGTTTGTAGGTGTTTACAAATTGAATGGTATCCTATAGTCGCTGTCAACGAAACTCGTTACTACACTTTTCTTTGTAAAAAATTTCTTTGGTAATCTTAAATTTAAGTGTCCGGTGGAGTATGAAAGACATTAAACAGTCTTGTCAGTTAAAACCGTCGCTATTATTGTTGTCCTTACTGGCAAAATTTAAATGGGGAAAAAAGGTTCAAAAGGGACATTCTACAACGATTTTTTACGCAAGATAAGCTTAAGTATTTAATAGCCTTAGTAATGAATTGATATTTGAGACTCGGAAACATTACAGTGTATGTGTGTGTAGAGGTTGGTGTCTATCCCAAAAAGTGACGCAATTTTTGTATTGAAGTGTAAAGGAATTTTTTCAAAGAAATAGAAAACGGCCGCACTATGGGTTAAAATCGCCAAATTTGGAAACTCATTTCGGCGTTAATTGTTGTGATATTCTGTGATATGAATTAAATCTAATTTATAGGCTGAGTGCAAAAAATTGTTACAGTTGTTACAAGTTTCTTAAGACTGTAGGCCAGGGTAAACGGCTCAGAGGGCAAAAAAACGTTCCTTTTAAATCGAAGACAACTCGATTCAGAAATTTAGGAAAACAAGAAAAAAAATCTCCTGCTACACAACTCCGCAGGATTTTAAGCATTTGTGGAATTGTGAGTCCCGTCATTGGTGAATTATGTGGGTAGTGGAATATTTGTTGTTGTTGTAACAACAACATAATATGTTTTAAAGTACTGTTTATACAACTGCTTCAATACTTAGCTGAAGGAAACTAGCCATTTTAACTGGATGCATCCAAAGAGCTGACTTGCCTTAGCTGAAGAGGTACAGCACGTTTTGTGGTCCGTGATGGAGGTGGTGCAAACGTCTAGAACTTTAGATCAATTCGTACCCAATACAAATTTAGGTCAGCTGAACCAAAACCTCGCACGTCTGCCGACGTAGCGTCTTCTCTTCTGGTGAAATCTTCGGAGAATGTTCCCATAGCACTACATATATGTGACGCGCAAAACAGAAAGGGATCTAAGGGTAAAAACCAGTCATTATAAAGATTTAAATATGTGTATCTTTGGTGTGCCATCACTTTCATAAAACGCGCATATCTCTGGGAGGGAACACTTTTGGGGCATGGGATCAGTCTCATTCGATGCTCAGATGTTGTCCACATCAAAAAAAGTGAAAATTGATTTTTTACCCTTAGGTCCCTTTCTCTATGCGCTGTCACATATGCCAAAGGTGGATACTACTGCAGCGGCGACTTCATCAGCGTAAATGTCCTTCAGACCTGCCTGACAGTTGCGATGATCTAAAGGCTTTCCCTTGTACCGCTCTCCCTGGATCATAAAGATCGTACTTGATCTGCCTAGGCGGAGACATCCTGTCCACGAGATGGTGGTTGGAATGACTACTGCTAAGACAGCCAAGCGAGGCCTGTCTATAAAACAAGCAGTTATGTATATCAGCGCACGGTAAAGAACTTCGTCTCCTCATGATCCTCAGAAGATATAAGAAGAAACCCTGTTGATATTCTCAGGGCAGCATTCTCGCAAGTCTAAATTGCTTTCCCATGCGTCGTACTTGCTATTCTACGACTGCTGTTCTTTGTACCGGATTGACCCAAAACAAACACTGTTGGGACAGGGGAAGTCACCTCAACAATATGTATGCGAGGATCATGCTTTATCGATCTTTAATATCAATAATATATGTCAACGTTTTTCTTATACTTCTTTCAGACAATTGATACCACAGGTATTCGATTTCTTGGTCATGAAGCGATGATCAGCTGAACAACGTTTAGAAATTCACGCTTATAAGAACTGCAGCTAGTTCGGCTGAAAATATTTTTGCTGTGCAACAAAGTGTTAGCCAAACCGTCGTCTAACGCTGCAATTGAACCTTTTACGCAGCTTATATAGGTTGGGCCATATAAAAATATTTATTTTGCATCGGCTGTAAAAAACAGGGTATGATAATTTTTTCAAATTTCTATTTTCATTGGGAAGGTTGAACTTTGGCATTTGCTAGTGGAACACCATCCTTTGCGTTTTCGTTTCGTCCAATGGGCTGACGATTTTTTGATAGTTAATGTTTTTGTTAGAACAATCGTGTTTTCTGTTGAAGCTCATTTTGATCTCGGTGGCTATGTCAATAAGCAAAATTGCCGCATAGGGGACTTAGAGAACCCACACGTGACTATTGAGAAGCTAAACATCCACAAAGAGTCACTGTTTAGTGTGGATTTTGGGCTGGCGGTATCATTGGGCCATTCTTCTTCGGTGAGAGATATTGCGACACACTCAACGAATTTTTGATTCAAAAAATTCAAGAGAATGGCATGGACGACAGTTAGTTTCAACAAGATGGTGCTACATGTTACACAACCATATCAACCATCGGTATTTCACGCACTGTTTTTTAAAATCGAATAATCAGCCGTGATGTCAATTGGCCACCTCGGAGTTGTGATTGAGCCCTATGGATTATTTTCTGTGGAAAGCCATTTAGTATAAGTGCAACGCAAATCATCCAGAGATAATTGAAGCGTTAAAACATGAAATCGAAATTGGCATTGAAGAGATTCGACCCGAAACAATCGAAAATGTACTAAAAAATTGGGTTGATTGGATGAGGTACTGACGAGCAAGTTGCGATACTCGTATACATATATAAATAAATATTACCAGTTCCGGAGCTCGACATTGCCTCATTAAGGTCCTCACAAAATCCCACTATCTGTGATATAAATTATAATTCAATCAATGAGTTTAAAAATGCTTAAACTATTTTAAAACATTTTCTTAGTTACACCACTGTGCAACCTACAGCAGGGGGTAGTTTAGGGGTTCTAGGAATTTTTCCTTTTTTTCAAATTGATTAATTTGATTTGTGGGTACTGTCAACTGTAGGATGGCTAGTAATTATACGGATGAATACTATCGCTTTACGAAAATTTGAATATGCGGAACTTCGCCTTTTTTATATCTTCAGTAAAGTAACGCTTGGCGAGTGTACGTATTCTAAATTTAAGTTGGCCATTGTGCCATACTTTGCTGTATATCAAATCAATGACAATTATTTCTTGCATTCATAGTTAGTTCTTATCTTAATAAAATCTCTATTAATTATTGTAAGTTTTATACCTTTCATGTTGACTGTTTAATATTTGAGGAAACATAATTTATGAGTCGAAGAAAAATCAGCAAACTGAACTGAATACCACCTGCAGCTTGTTCAGTTCTGAAGGATACAGCGTGCTACTTAAGGATCGCACGATAAGTGCAGAGGAGGATCAGCTTTCCTGTTACGCCGTTCTGTACAGTACATATATATTTTGGTTAAGCTTGACTCTGGAGACCCATTCATGGAATGTATGGGGGTAGCATTCAAGTTAGTAGTTTGTAGCTGAGCCCCGAGTGATTTGCATGATATTAGCAAGCTGCTACATATTACCGTCTAGTCCTAGGAGACGTTGATGCCCACCATGAACTGTGGCATTCTTTCCTAGACTACTACCAGAAGGGCATAGCTTTGGCAAAGCAAATTGATATCTATACGTGGAATAAATATCTGGATCACTTAGAGCAGTACAACTCGATTTCCGGAATTCGTTATTTGTGCACAACGGTCAAATCGCTTTCTAACTCTGAAAGGAAGGATGACCAGACCGCCGTCTCGTTCGATAACAGAACAGTGATAGATCCGAAGCGGTGCGCACGTTTCTTTACCGGTTTTGTTTTGAGCATCCAGAGAGCGACAAGGCGAAAGGGAGAGTATTGCGTCGTATCCGCACTCTTCAAGTCGAAGAGGCACCACCAAAATTTACCGTTGGCGAAGTTGCCCATGTGTTTCGCAGCGCAAAGCTATGGCCGGACGGAATCTCAATGCTGATGTTGAAGCAATTGGATACCCCCATCACTTAGTTCCCGATGCCTGAAAAATGGGCAAAGTGGTACCGCTACAGAAGCCAGGCAAAGACGCAAGCAAAGAAGAATCGTACAGGCCGATCTCCTTACTTTCCCCAGTAGCAAAGACGCTTGAGGCAATGCTCCTTCCCAACCTTCCTTGTGCTGATCATCAGCATGGGATCCGCAAGCAGCACAACACAACAACTGCTTTACACGCCATTACCACACGTATAGTAAGTGGCATCCTTTACCAGATCAAGCCCAAGGACAGGACGGTTCTCGCTCCTCCTGACCTTGCCAAGGCCTTCGACATGGTCAATCATTCGCCTTTAGTAGAGGACATTGCAGAAAAGTCCCTTCCGCCTTTGAAACATTTTTATGGTGTTCAAACTATATGTGTGGGCGCCAGTCTTATGTAGAATTTAGAGACAGGAAGATGAAGTCACGTTGAGTTTAACAGGGTGGGGTGATATATCCGGCAATGTTTAAGCTCTACCTCTTTAAAGTAACTGCATCACCAGACGGCGATGAAATTCGGTCGTCAGGACCTAAACTGGATGACATATTGGAGAAAATCAGCTGTTACTAAGCACTATTCTTGAATGCGAGGGTAAATATTCGCATCTAAAGCCACACTGTTTACTGGATGGATCGCAGGGTGCGGTTGTCCCTTAATGTGAAAGTCGACGATGTCAACATCCCGACTACCAACTACCGCAAAATCTTTGGGGCCAAATTGGACAGCTTTTTTCAATCCACTGCATATGCTACAGCTATTTGCGATAAGTTAAAAAGGCGGAACAAGTCACTTGCCTGCAATACTTGGAAAGTTGACAAAAAAAAACTTATTGACCTTTCAAATTGATATATTTTTATAGAACCTATGAATGGAAATGCTTGTGACAGCTGGTAAAAAAAAATAAACAGCCGTCATTGGTATGTATTGGACATGGTTGACATTATCGGTTTGCCAGAATTGCTAACGTGGATTTGGTAACACTACAATCGAATTCAATCCACTGCATATGCTACAGCTATTTGAGATAAGTTAAAAAGTCGGAACAAGTCACTTGCCTGCAATACTTGGTAAGTTGACAAAAAAACAAATTATTGACCTTTCAAATTGATATATTTTTATAGAACCTATGAATGGAAATGCTTGTGACAGCTGGTAAAAAAAATAAACAGCCGTCATTGGTATGCATTGGACATGGCTGACATTATCGGTTTGCCAGAATTGCTAACGTGGATTTGGTAACACTACAATCGACTATCCCCGTACACAGTCATATAATTTTAATAGCCAAGCTAGGCTTCCTATTAATTGATGGCAGGTTTAATACCTCAAAATTCAGCAAAAATATGTTTATAGTTTTCTCAACATCCATTATGGAGCAACAAAAAACTTCACTCTTCTCAGTAAGCCGTGCACCATATAATTCTTATACTCACTGACCGAGACATACTGTTTAACGCCAGATCCGAACGGCTAAAGACTTTTATATAAAAAGCTTACCCATAAAGTCGCCGCAATTGACGTAGTAGAAAATCCAACACCCTACCGTTCCTTGAACATTTTCGGCTCCTCTGCACTAAAATTAGGTAGACATTGAAACACTTGGACATCTCGCGGGTGGTTGTTGAATTCTGGAATACAACTAAGGGAAATTAAAACACTTTATACTGAAGTATTTATGGGTGTCGATAGCGATTATGAAATTTTGTCAGAGACAATTGGAAATATTTACATATAAGCGGATATGGCTCCAATACCTTAAAAGTCGCAAAATTGGTTTGGTCCAAACTTTTATGAGATATTTTGTTAGTGGTAGTTATGTATCTTTACGCATGTTTCCTTATCAGCTGCTAACATAAACTGACAAATATATTTAAAATTTAAGTTCAAAATGTTGTGGCTACAAAATTTTTCAGATTATTTTCCTACAAAATCTCACAGTATTATTCAGCCCAGCATGATTAAGTTTAACAAACTGCGTATCCCATATACACGATTCATTTTAAGATTGTTTTATGCCGTAAACCACAGCATAAACCAAATAACATCGCGTGAATAATGTTCAAGCTCTGAGTTGAATTACTGGCCCATTTCACTTGTGCTTCTTCTTACCAAGTATTCCATCACATTCACTATTTTATACACACGACTGCGTTTGTTATTTTGTATGATTTATTGCAAAACCACATACGATTCTAGTCCGTCAGGATTTCACGGCGAATACGTATTGCGGAAACATTCACAATATTACTTATACGACAGATGTGTCACTAAGCAAATGTGGCACAGCTGATCTAATCTCCCATCCGCAATTTTAGTTTCATTTAATTCCAGATTCTTCAAAGCGAAATGCGAAGGAAACTTTAATTTTAAATAAAGCACCACAACATTGTAGATAGAAATGCTTTACAATTTTCATTTCTGGTACGCCATCAACTTCACTCACGTATTCTGTGATTTAAACCCTCATGCGAAAAGAAATTCATCAAAGTTGTATATTGTAGGGTAGAGGGTTTGGCTGCTGGAACGAACAGCTTATTGGATTTTGTTTGGAATTCCTTCCTTCCTTTGGGCTTTTGTAGAAAATCCATTTGTATAGAAAATAACCAATTTTCGTGTCTGAATAGTCATGGCCTTGTTCGTTTTAGTTGAAAAGTTATCCCTGCACCTAATGCAGCTAAGCGAATATTATTAGTCGAAAAAACAGCCGACATCGCTGGCCGACATCGACGTAGGGGGGCCAGGAAACTTTAAAGACTCGGTCACTTGTTTCGACTTTTGATGACGAACTAACTACTGTACATCACTGGTACCAGGAGTTCAGTCTCGGAAAACACAGTGGTTCATAATGGTTTTTTACTGATCAAAACTCTCAAACTTTTAACCGATAAAGATATTTCAGTATTTTTTTATTGGAGAGATAACTTCTTGAGCTTTTCTCCAGTTTAATTTTTTTATAAATTCGGTTTAGTAGTTATTGGGGAATTCAAGTTAAAAGTTGAAAATTTATATTGTTTTAATATATAGCACGTTAGTGTGGGTTTTTTTATTAATTATTACAAGAAGGTTATACTCGTACGTTGACAAATAAACCATTTAAATAATACATTTTGAAAAATAAAATAAAAATTTTCGCAAAAAATGGTTTCCTTTGATATTGAATAATAAATACTTTTCATAATGAACTTTTTCAATGCTCATTCCGTTTTTTTATTTAAACAACATCAATGGAATTAAATTTGTATTCTTTTATACTCGTAACCGAACCGGTGAAATTTTATTTTTATTCTTTCGGTTGAAAAGTTTCCTGCAAAAATTCCATTTTTAGTTCCGTATTACTTCTGTCCTCTAGCAACCCTTTTGCTTCTTCATCTAAGTCCCGATGTTCTACATTTCATTGATTTCAAATGCTAGAGATGAGCGGAACTGCGTTGCCAACAAAATGTGAAATAACACTTCAAATGTAGAATTTTGTAATATTTCTCTGGTATCCTTTTCCGGGACTTCCTCAGATAGATCTCCTAATGGTACTTAAAGATGCTGTTGCAGACATAATCCTCCATGGATATTTGATATTATATACTCGTGCAATTTGCTTGGTGTATTCACCAAATTGTTTAGCACCACTTTCTTTATAGCTCACAAGTACATCGATAATTGTTTTTAATCTTGAAATGAAATTTCTATTAACACCACTTATTTCAGATGCTTTTTCCGGATCATGAAAGTACCTTCCTGCTGTTTCCCATCATTTGTATTGTCTGATATTTATGATTCTATTGATTGGTCTACGAGCATAATCAACCCATAGTTGATAAAACCATCTTGCACATGTTTATTTTTGAAACTTCTCAACCTTGCTGGTGTCATTGTTTCTTATTGATCCCGTGGGTCCAAAATCAAAATCATAACTGATGTTAAGTATGTGTTCCATAAATCGTATTTTTGTTATGTAGTGGCAAATATCCATATCATATGCATCAGTATTATCTAATGATTTTTCCGGGACTTGTTTTAACTGGCATGATACGGTTTGGCATATGAAACAACTGGGTGAAGCCTTTGTGTCAGTCAAAGCCTGACCAACATTTTTACGTATCATCGTAATGACTAATCGCTAGTTAACTTCAATTGTATGACCGTAGAGCTGTAAAACTATCGATAGTATCGATAGTTTTTTTGGCGCCAAAATCGATTGTTTTAATGACTATCGATAATATCGGTACAAATGTCATCACTAGCATATACGTATGTTGGGACTCTACAAATTTTGGCAAGTAAAATATAAAGAATACTAAACAAAAAATATTGACTAATTATTATTGCTTCAAAATAGGTAAACCTAAAGTTAAGTTGACGGTTCTGCAAGTCATGCCAACGAGATGTCAACACTAAGAGATATTTATGCATTTCAGCAACTACGCAATATACCAAGCAAATTGCACGAGCATATAATATCAAACATCTAGGGAATCTGAAAGAATGTTCGCCAGAGCTGGCTCTTTCAATTCTGACAGAAAAACTTGCTTGGAATCCAGAAATGCTGATATACTAAGTAGGGACATAAATACTGTTACACACGTTTTATGCTGTAAAATAAAAAGTACTGAATGTTTTTGGACCAAATATTTTTTAATATATTTATTGATGTATATTGTGTATATTGTATCCAAAAAGAATCTATATTGTATCCAAAAGAATCCAAAAAGAATCTAATTCGAAATGTCCGCCTTTTGCCTTTACAAACTCCTTAAGTCGCACTGGCCAATCGTCAAAAGCTGCACGAACCTCATCCATTGCAAAATTGGCCACAGCTCTAACCAAAACAGTCTTCAGAGACCCAATTTTGGGGTATATTTTGTGACAAACCTTGTCCTCTAAAACCGTCCACAATTTGTAATCCAATGGATTCAAATCTGTACTGCCTGAGGGCAATTCTTCAGAGGAAATGAACGCTGGCAAATTGTTTTGAAGATAGGCCTGGGACGTTTAAGCCTTATGGGCCGGCGCAGAATCCTGCTGGAAAGTCCATGTGTAGTTTTGGAACAGGGAATTGTTAAGAGGCTTCACAACAGGTTCCAAAACGGTTTCTTGATAAACTTTGGCCGATGTTTGACTCCTTGTTCGCAGAAATGCAGGTCAGTGAACGCATCGTAAGAGACACCCCACAAAACCATGACTGAAGGTAGGTTATGACCCTTTTCCACCCTTTGGGATCAGTTCAGATGCCTTCATAGATGACCGCGCATACATTCTATCATTTTCCTTGTTAAATTTTTCCTAAACGGTAAAAATTTTTTCATCGGTGAACAACATTTTTTTGTGCAAGTTATCAGCGTGCTTCACCAAAAGACGTTTGCCTTTTTCAATCCTATTTTTTTTTAAGCTGCAGTCAATAAATGTCCGGTACGTCGTTTGAAAGCCCTAACTCCCAAGCCTTTTTTAATGATTCGACTCATGGACTTTTGCGTAATATTCATCTCACGGGCTATGATTTTCTGTTTTCGGAGCGGATTTCTGTGAATTCTTGATTTAACGGATTTGATGACATGCGGTGTTTGATTAGAGCGTGGGCGTCCTAGCCGGTGGCGGTGTTTTACATCTCCAGTCTCCTCCAACATTTTTATGCATTGGTAGACGAACACGCGGCTAATCCCTAGTGGCCGGAGCGTTTTGAAAACATCGTTTTTTTACGGTTCTCATTATCTGACCACCCCATGATGAAAGTTGAAACAATTTTAAAATCATGTTACAGACTAACGCTATTGAGTTTAGCTTTCAAAACCCATATGACATTAACGGGCTATGTTCAGTTCTACTATTGAAATGGGTGTGTTCAATGTTGTAACAGTATTTATGTCCCTACAAAGTATGCATATGAGCATCCTTCCATGTGGTTGCAGTTTACTAACTAAAGGACATTTAAATATTAGCTTGTGACGCTGACGAACTGCTGTGGCATTACCTGTCGACTTGGCGTGAATCCGAGCAAAACAGAACGTACATGCACGGCACGGCACACAAGTTGACATAGTCGACTAAATTCTTTTTACAACACACACACGTTGTAAAAGAAATCTATTGATGGCTCTCGATGTGAAGTCTCTTTAGAGGTGGCAAGAGTGAGATGTATTTTCGTGGGCAATTGTGTGAAGAAAACTTTAAAAGTAAGGTTTACAACAGTAGTTCTCATTCGTTTGGGGAGAGCCTGGCCGTATAGAGTTCGGTTTTAGAGTTCAAGGCTTTCTGAAGAGGGTTGTCACGGACCCGAAATCATGACAAAAGTAGTGTGCAGCCACGAAAATCAATGTCACTTTGTCATTTTGTTAAACACTTGTCTTCTATTTAAATATAGAAGCAAGAGGTCTTGACCCGGTTTAATCCCTGTTCAATGAGAACTTATGTTGTTTAGAGGAAAATTCCAGCCTTCAACGTCCCGAGCACCAAAGGACATGAAATCCAACTGCTAAATCGCACAAAGTACTTTGGCACGAAGTTAGACTGGAAACAATCCTGGCAAAGGAGCATACATAGGACCCTAAAAGCCAGGGTGGTTCGAAATATGCACTTTTATTAATGAACTAGACTATTTAATTTCTATCGAGTCTTAGTTGTCAAGCCATTAATATCTTGGAATTAAAGTCTCAAGGTGAAATGCTTTGGAGCCGTGCAAGATATTAAAGCAAACCAGGCCATAATACGATACGGTTACCTTTGACGGTTTCCGAGATTTGACGCTGAAACAGCTTATACACCCTTGACGGTTGCCCAGATTTGACGCTGAAACAGCTTATGCATAAAGCTTACACTTTCACTATTGTTGTTTAATTTATATTTATTCTCCAACCGCTCCTACCTGGCCACCCTGTAGTTAAATAATTATTGATTTATCGACTTGTTCAAGAAATCTACAAATTGAATGTTCTGTGTAAAAATTAGAAACCAATAAATAACTTGATGTCAATACACCATTACGTTCTAGCCCGTTTATAAATAATGCAATAGTTTTGGTTTCTATTTTATTTGATTATTGCTTTTGTAACACTCAATATGATAATCAAAAACACCCTAATCGCTTTATTGTTTCTTTAGAACCCGTAATCATTTTCATTTCGCATATATAATTTGTTGCCCTCAAATTTCCCCAGAGTGCCAAGCGGTATAGTAAAATTTTCGATCGAAATGAAGCGAAACCCCTAATTGTGGAAACAAAATTGCTGTGATTTATATATCACAAAATCCTTTTCTTTAGGGGGGAGGACGACATGAACAAACAAGTGTACAGCAAAACAAAATCGTTCAAGTTTTCTGTTGGCCATTTAACGAACATATCATTCATTACAGATTTTGCAATTTCGTGTCCTGCATTCTAAAAGAGTTTTCTCCATCACCAAGCTGGTGTTTTGTACAAGTATCGAGTACACAATTTGAAAAATGAAGAAACAAAAAACGAAAAGAAAAAAATTCCATGTTTCCACTAAAAAATATGTGTATTGTTGTTGTTCTTGTCAGTTAATTATATCGATACATTTTGTTTTGATATATCAGCATCTATCTTTTTGTGAAAATAAAATCGCGAATTTGTTAACCTTTGCAATATAATCAGGGCCAGAAAACCCCCTGCTTTACGAGGAGAAATTTTCAAGTGAAAAGCTTAGTTTTTTTTAGTGTACCATTAAAGCCTGCAGGAAGATTGGCATTATCTTAACACAAATAATTACATCACGTTCATATTTACCGCATAAGAATATTAGGTTGTCTAGATTTCGCGCTCGCCTATAAATAACCTTTTTGGATGTGCACATATTTCGTTTATTGTAGAGCGTCTGCTCCTTAGAAATAATACATTTTGGAAAAAGAAATAAAAAATGCTATGAATAAATAAATCAAAACAAAAAAAAACAACAACAAAACCATAAAGTTGTTATTCAAATGTTTGAGTATACATGGCTAGTTTGGGAAGTTTAAAGCATATAAGCAGGCCACATATAAAAACACTCAACCGTTCTTAGCCATTGCTAAAGGAAATTTGTCAAGTGTAAAATCGGCTTATAATGATTGGAGTCAGTTTTTTAATAAAAAAAACAAAAAACGAATAAATCGTAAGAAATCTGGTAACTGCGGATTTTCTTCACTTTATTTGGGAGGAATAAGTAATTCAGCAACAACGTTGTTGCCGGGGAATAAATAACTTATGAAATTATGGCAACTGATTACCTTTTCTTTGAGTTTAGCGATTTTCTTTTAAGCTTTTTTTAACTGCATAAATATAATTTTAGTTACTTTGGCTGTCGCACAATGAGTTCGACATTTGGAAAAGTAGTAGCAATTGTAAATATCTAAAACCACTGAATTTCCTACATAGCAGGAGATGCAGGATGTCAAAGTAAATCTCTTATGTACTTAGTAGGCTAATAAATACACTTACAACATTGAACACACCTATTTCAATAGTAGAACTGAACATACCCGGTTAATGTCATATCGGTTTTGAAAGCTAACCTCAATAGCGTTAGTCTGTAACGGGATTTTGAAATTGTTTCAACTTTCATCATGAAGTGGTCAGATAATGAGAACCGTATCGCTGTAATAGTGCTTTTCAAGTGTGAAATGTTAGAGCTTTCAAACGACGTACCGGACAGCTATTGACTGCAGCTTTAAAAAAATAGGATTGAAAAATGCAAACATCTTTTGGTGAAGCACGCTGATAACTTGCGCAGAAAAATTTTGTTCACGATGAATAAAATTTTTACCGTTCAGGAAAAATTTACCAAGCAAAATGATAGAGTGTATGCGCGGTCATCTAAGGAAGCATCCGAACTGATCCCAAGGGTGGAAAAGGGTCATCACCCAGCTTCAGTCATGGTTTGATGGGGTGTCTCTTACGATGGGGTCTCTGACCTGCATTTCTGCGAACAAGGAGTCAAAACATCGGCCAAAGTTTACCAAGAAACCGCTTTGGAAGCTGTTGTGAGGCCTTTTAACAATTCCCTATTCCAAAACCAGCCATGGACCTAGCAGCAGGATTCCGCGCCGGTCTATAAGGCTAAAACGTCCTAGGCCTAGCTTCGAAGCAATTTGCCAGCGTTTATTTCCTCTGAAGAATGGCTCTCAGGCAGTCCAGATTTGAAGCCATTTGATTACGAATTGTGGACGGTTTTAGAAGACAAGGTTTGTCACTAAAGACACCCCAACATTGGATCTCTTAAGACTGCCAAGCTGTGGCCAATTTTCCAATGGGCGAGGTTCGTGCAGCTATTGACGATTGGTCAGTGCGACTTAAGGCGTGTGTTAAGGCAAAAGGGGGACATTTCGAATAAGTAGATTCTTTTTGGATACAATATACATCAAAAACATTCAGTACTTTTTATTTTACAGCATAAAACGTGTGTAACAGTATTTATGTCCCTACTAGGTATACTCATTTCAATCGTTCGTACGTTCAAGTTCAAAAACATGCGTTCAGTTTAAAATCTTTGAAGGCGAAACAAGTAAAAAGAAATTTATTTCGGCAGAGCCGACAACATGATACCACCTTTGGTCAGTCAATCCCACGACAGCCGGTTCTATGGACCGGATTGACCCGAAGCATCAACTCATCGGCCAAGAGGTGTCACCCCGGCATACAGTTGCCTCTACAACAACTACAACCTTTGGTCAGTACAGCCGTTCTACACCACACCATTTGTTGGGTTCCTAAACAGTTTTTAAAAAACATGAATAATAACCACCACATCACGTAAGCCCCCGACTTTCATTTAAGTCCTGTGCGAATTAAACTTAAACAACTAAAATTGTATTCATCAAAGAAATATTCTTTTTACTTAGTTTTATTGTTTTTCAAAGTATTCCCCAGCATGATTTATACACTTTTGCATGAACTCAAACCAATCGTCGAAGCATTTTTTCCACTCCGATTGAGACACCTCCAAAACATGGTTTTTGAAAGCTTCAACAGCATCTTCTAGCGACGAAAATCGTTGACCACGCAATTTTTCTTGATGTGCAGGAATAAAAATAAGTCATAGGGTGCCAAGTCAGGGCTGTACGGCGGATGACCCATCTATTCGACGTATTGGTCGGTCAAAAAGGCGCTGGTTTGAGCCGATGTGTGACAGCTCGCAATGTCATGATGCACAATGATTCGTCTTCTCTTGTTCGTTTTTCGAACTACTCCGAAGACTTCAGGCAAACAAATTGTGGTGTATGAGTCCCAGAATTGACCATCCTACGTTGCTCAAGCGGAACAGTCGCCACATGACTAGTTTTGACGAAGGCGACCATTTGCTTCGAAGTGCTTCTTCCACGAACAACTTTCGTTGGATTTGGCTCGTCTTCGAAGAGCCACACGGTCGATGGCTGTTTTGTTTCGGGCTCATACGCATAGATCCATGATTCGTCACCTGTGACGATCTTATAAACGTCTCTTGAAGCACCGCGATCGTATTTTTTCAAAATTTCTTTGCACCAATCGACACGAGCCTTTTTTTGAGCGATTGTCAAATTGTGCGGGATCCAACGAGAACTAACCTTTTTTTTCCGGCCATATCATGCAATATCGAATGTATGCTGGTGCCCAAGGATGCCTCTATCTCACGGTATGTCACATTATCAGTTCACGCCATCAATATTTTCTGGCATAACGACCGTTTTTGGACGACCTTCACGACATTCGTCTTTGACCCACTAATCGTCGGCCACTAATGAATTCATTAAACCAGTTTTTCACAAAGCTATAGGATGGTGCTTCATCGCCATACAAATATTCAAGTTCACCGATGCACTCTTGTCGTGATAATCCACGTCGAAAGTTGTGAAAAATTATTGAACGAAAATTTTCACGAGTTAATTCCGTTTTTTTGGCAAATTGTTTTTTTCAAGTCACTGTAAACAACGCAAATGATGGTCGTAAGTCAAAACGTTCTGAGCACGTTTATGCTAAAAAAATGTCAAACTTTCCAATGGAAATGTCAGATGGCGCCAAGCAACACTTAGTGTTGCCTAGCAACCCTCGTAATAAAAAGAAATGACAATAATTTCCTAAATAATTTGTGTTTTATTCAAAATCAACATCGGCCCTAAAAATTTAACCACCCTTTAGTTTAATATGGAATGTTATTGACCCTGCCTGGTAAAAATGAACGTTTATAAGCCACATTTTTACTCATATTTGCCACGTTTCGTTATTAAACTGTTTTGTATCGGTGCATCATTTGATAAAGTCCTGTCGTTTCGGCCGGCAGTTGCAGCGTCGAGGTAGTAGGGTAATTTGTACACCTCGTTATAGTTATAAACCAAAGAATAAAAAGAGATGTTAGAAATGACATAATACGAAGTATAGTGCTGACGAATAGATGTAATTTCGGGTTCGGTTAACAGTTAAAGTTCTTTATCGACAGACGAAGATAACACTTTACAATGAACTGATACTACCGGTGCTTTTATATACGTCGAAACATGGGAGCTATCAAAATCATCGGAATGTGTATTGGCAATGTTTGGAAGAAAAGTCCTTCGTGAAATCTGCGGCTCAGGTGCGAAGGCAAGGAGTATAAATTTCGGAGGAGTCCTGATCTATATCCCCACATGCATTTAGTTGAGTACATTAAAATGTAACGATTGTGCTGGCTTTGACTTTCTTGAATGGAAACAAATGCTGGCTTGGACTCTATTGAATGGAAACGAACGTTCCAATAACTACCGCGGAAACGGTAGGCAGGAAAGACCGTGACTCTGATAGAGAGACCAAGTGAAGGACAATGCTAGAGTTCTTGGCATTGGAAAACTAAGACCGAAGGGTTTAAAGATTATTTGTTAAGCAGGCCACTACCAAAAAGAGGTGGTGGAGCCAGTCTATGCTGTAACAGAGTATATTAGATAACTATAGTTAGATTACTATTCATCATTATATACATCATTATTATAAGTTTAACCATTGTTAATCGTCTACCTTGTTCTTTAAACGTGCCAAAACTTAAGTGCCGGTCCAAGATTCTTCATACCACTGCACGTGGATGAATTCTGTTTAGTTGCAGTTTAAGCTAAGATCACATTTTTTTTTATTATTTATTGAAAACGTTTCTTAGCCTAATGTTATCACACAAGTTTACAGAGTTTTAGTCGCATCATGCAACTTTTCATCTAAAACATTTTCCTTTCAATTGTTGTATGATTTATAACGTAACAAAAATATAATGTTTCAGAGGAAAGTAACTGTTTGAAAAACCTCTGATTTATCACAAAAAAAAGAAGTTAATTATATATTTTTTTAGAAATGTAATGCAGTTGATTTGATTTACATGTATAGATTTGAGATTAGAGAATTAGATGAAATACTACAATGTAATTTGAATCTATCTGTTAAAGAGCGGATTTTGTCTTTGATTAAATGTATATTATTATTTTTGTGTAGATGGGAGAATGCAAACGTTGGCAATTTATAATCAACGAGCAGGGGTAGTTTTATAAAAGAATAATCAAAAAAAATCTGAATGTTTTACACGACCACGTAAAGCGGTCATCATTCCAAGCCTAATTGATAACATATATGCTATAACCCAGTAAAATAGGAGATTAAACGCAAATTCTGCTAGTAGGGTCTATTTAAAACTCAATCTCCAGACTTGGGGCCAAGCAGTGGTGTCAAGGTACGGTATAATGGTTGCTATTCTTGGGCTCTAAAATTATACATTTGGTGCGAGAGGATTTTTTAACAATGAAGACGTAATATCGGTTGATTGAGGTATTTTTTCAAAATAAAAAAAAAAAAAAAAACAAAAAAATTACAAATCAAGTGTGGAATCTTTATTGTTCAATCGAAAGGACATTTTATGTCATTTATTCTTTGAATATAACTTCCTTTGAATGTTGGCAACTGTATTATGGAAATGAGCGTTCGGTGAGAAACTGGAAGATTCGCAGTTTTCGACCAAAATTTTGTCCATTTCTGGCGCAACGGCAAGGTCAATAAACAAAAGTGCCGAATTCGGACTCAAGAGCAACCAGAATATCTTCAAGAGGTGCCATTATACCAAGAGAAAACCACGCTTTGGTGTGGGTTATGGGCTGGTGGAATCATCGGTCCCAATTTTTTTTTAAAAATTATGATGGCCCGAACGTTACCTTGAAAGGTTCTCGCTATCATGCCATGATAACGGAATTTTTGCTACATAAAATAAAAGACCGTTATTATGACGACATTTGGTTCCAAAAAGACGGCGCTTCATGCCATACATTCAACGAAACAATCAATTTATTGAAGAAAACTTTTGGTAAGCGCATTATCTCTCGTCGTGGACCTATTATTTATTATTTAACACCATTGGACTATTTTTTGTTTGATTATGAGAAGTCGCTTGTCTACGCAGATAAGCCTGTTCCGCTTGACGCCTTGGAAGAGAATATTGGGAGCATTATTGCTGACATACGGCCTTAAATGCTGCAAAAAGTGGTCGGAAATTTACCCTCTCTGCTGGAATTTATTCCAGCCGCGGCGGTCACTTGCCCGAAATTATTTTCTAAACATATGGCAAACCCTTATAACCCTTAAAGCTATAACATGCGTTTTATTACTTCCTAAAAACCACACATTCTTGAAAAACACCCATTATAAAACACTCAAGAACTTTTACGATTCTAAAAAAAAGGCCGTGGAAGAGAAGAAAAAGCTGCTAATTTGCTTGACCTACACTCGCAGAAAAGTGTGCAATAATATCAGAATGAAAAATTCAAATATTATATATTTTTAACCGAATCATACTGTACTCTTCTTTAACATGTCAGATTAGACGGTATCATCAGTTCTTGGGCATACTCCGCATGGACACTTCCCATATATATGGTCACATTTTTCAACTAGAAGCGTGTTTTCATTACAATAGATATACAGATTTTACCTCTTATTAAACCAAAATGTTCTAAAAGCTTAAAATTAAGTGCAAATGAAAACGACACAAATCAGGATATACAGAATAACTTAAAACTTTTATAGCCTCCCACATATATGTACTAGTGTATCGATTTACATACAGACACCCTTATATGTATGTATAAGTATATAATGCTATAAGTATTAGTTGATATACATTAACTCCATCTGATAGCTTGCCATTTAAGGAAAAAATACTCAAGTAGGACGCCTTTTATTATACGAGCGAGTGGGTGTGTGTGCAAGTACAATCATTCGCGTTCACTCACAGTTTCCTACGCATCATTAATTTGAGGCTTAAGGCAACAGCAACGAAAAGCCACACTGCATTAAAGTTTAATAAGAAACATAAAAATATATTAATATTTTAACGCTCTTTTTTCGAGTATGCCGCATTTAAAATTAAAACTTACCGAAGCGTATCAGATTAAAAATTCGCATCTCGCCTCCGACTCGCAACAGAGAAGTCACTAAGCGAGTTTATACCACTTCCATCCCACTGAATTAATTTCATTTTGTGGGCAGCAAAAATTCAATGGCATTTTTTTCCCTTCGCCCGGTATATGCTCGAGCATATGTCAGTTAAGATGTTGAAAATCAGTTTGGGGATCTTTTTCTTCTCGGCAGCATTGAAACATTTTTGCATATAAAACCAATGAATTTGCATATATACGGAAGTATTTGGAACTACGCATATGTGTACTCGTATATATAAACCCTTATACATTCGTATGTATTACATTCGGGGACATGTGCAATATAAGTGAGAATGTATGTGCTTGACGAAGTTTTAAAGAAGTGAAATGACGTTACGCAGAACGTGGCATAAGAAAGGAAACAATTGTAAGAAGCGGTATAGAAACATGTCACCTTACTAGGGTGTGCATGTTTCCGGGATATCGCAACTATATTTAGCAAATACGTACTAACTCCTGCCTAACTAAGTTGACACTGTCGAGAGGTTGATACTTTTACATATGTGACGCGCAAAATAGAAAGAGAATAGAAACCAGTTTTGTTCAGGAGAGCCATTTTAAAGATTAAATACGTGTATCTTTGGTGTACCATCACTGAGCGTGTTGGCGCATATCTCTGGGAGAGAACACTTTTGGGGCATGGGATCGGTCTCATTCGATGCTCAGATGTTGTCCACATCAAAAAAAGTGAAAATTATTTTTTTTACCCGTAGGTCCCTTTCTCTATGCGCTGTCACATACATAAGTATGTAACTATATTTGTCCATTCAGAATTACTGATATTGGTGTTTACGAAGAACTAATTCGATACAATAAAAGTTATCCGTATGGAAACAAATTTGGAAAAAAATTAAAATTCAAAGAAATAAATAAGGATGTCTACAGTCGAACGGGGCATACTACTTAGTAGGGACATAAATATTGTTACACACGTTTTATGCTGTAAAATAAAAAGTACTGAATGTTTTTGGACCACATATTTTTAAATATATTTATTGATGTATATTGTATCCAAAAACAATCTACTTATTCGAAATGTCCGCCTTTTGCCTTGACACACGCCTTAAGTCGCACTGGGCAATCGTCAATAGCTGCATGAACCTCGTCCATTGGAAAATTGGCCACAGCTCAAACCAAAGCAGTCTTAAGAGATCCAATGTTGGTTTATCTTTTGTGACAAACCTTGTCCTCTAAATCCGTCCTCAATTTGTAATCCAATGGGCTCAAATCTGGACTGCCTAAGGGTCATTCTTCAGAGGAAACGAACACTGACAAATTGTTTCGAAGCCAGGCCTGAGACGTTTTAGCCTTATGGGCCGTCGCAGAATCCTGCTGGAAAGTCCATGGCTGGTTTTGGAATAGGGAATTGTTAAGGCGCTTCACAACAGCTTCCAAAACGGTTTCTTGGTTAACTTTGGCCGATGTTTTGACTCCTTGTTCGCAGAAATGTAGGTCAGTGACCCCATCGTGAGAGACACCCCGCTAAACCATGACTGCAGCTGGGTGATGACCCTTTTCCACCCTTGGGATCGTTTCAGATGCTTCCTTAGATGACCGCGCATACACTCTATCATTTTGCTTGTTAAATTGTTCCTGAACGGTAAATTTTTTTTCATCGGTGAACTAATTTTGTCTGTGCAAGTTATCAGCGTGCTTCACCAAAAGACGTTTGCATTTTTCAATCCTATTTTTTTTAAAGCTGCACATCGTTTGAAAGCCATAAGTCGTGAGACTTAGTCTTTTTTAATGATTTAACTCATGGACTTTTGCGAGATATTCATCTCACGGGCCATGATTTTCTGTTTTCGGAGCGGATTTCTGTGAATTCTTGATTTAACGGCTTTGATGACATGCGGTGTTCGAACAGAGCGTGGGCGGCTCGACCGCTGGCGGTCTTTTACATCTCCAGTCTCCTCAAACAGTTTTATGCATCGGTAGAGGAACATGCGGCTAATTCCTAGTGGCCGGAGCGTTTTGAAAATATCGATTTGTTCATTTCACACGTGATACGGTTCTCATTATCTGACCACTCCATGATGAAAGTTGAAACAATTTTAAAATTCCGTTACAGACTAACGCTATTGAGGGGTAACGCTAACGGGGTATGTTCAGTTTTACTATTGAAATGGGTGTGTTCAATGTTGTAACAGTATTTATGTCCCTACTAAGTACACTACTCATTTTTTGGTACAGGGTGGCTCATTAATCTTTCTACATTAGGAAACTCAAATAAATATTCTTTCAGTATGAAGAGTTCATTTTTCTTTTATTAATGATAAAGCTTATTCAATTTTATTAAATACAGCTTAATAAGTTTTAAAAATAATGGAATTTATATGCTCCCTGCTCGTTGATGCATGTGCTGCATCTTACCAAAAAGTTGTTCATTACTGCTTAAACTGCTTGAAGTGAAGGAATAGCCGCAAGTGTGTCTCGAATGGATTGCTTTAGTTTATTGAAATTTGTTGGTTTTGCTTTGTTGTTCCTGTTTGCAATAATCCCACAAGAAAAAGTCAGGTGCGGTAAGGTCAGGCGACCTGGGGGGCCAACGGAATGTGGAGTTTCTGGATATCAGCTTATTGGGAAATTTTCGTCGCCATTCTGTCATAACAGCCTGGACTATGTGAGGAGTTGCATCATCCTGCCGAAACCACACTGAGTTGAAGGTAATTCTCATTCGGCGAAATTCTGGATCGGAAAACTCTCTCAACGTACTTAAGTAACGATCTTTAGTAACCGTAACGGTGTGACCGTTTTCTTCAAAGAAGTAGAGCCCGAAAATGCAGCCTGATGAAACTGCACACCACAATGTGACACGAAGTAAATGCAATTCCTTCTCATGGAGTATCTGTGGGTTGGAAGCACCTCCATTTTCCATTTTCGACAATTTTGTGTGTTTATGTTGCCATTTTAATCGAAATGGTCCTTGTCAGACATGAAAAGACCGTTCACTACGTTTCCGTCCTCTTCCATCTTCTGGCAAAATTCCAAGCGAATCGGAAAGTCAGCTGCGTTCAGTTTGTTGGCCATTTGAATTTTATATGGGAATAAGTTCAAGTCTTTCTCCATAAATGACTTCAATGACTGTCTGCTTATACCAATTTGAGCAGATAAGCTTCTTGTCACGACTCTTGGATTGATTTGTATGGCAGCAGCTGCAGCGATTGTTTCCACCATCCGAACTGAAGGGTTTCGAAAGTCTTCTGTTGACTATCCCATGCTCGGCAAAATTGTTAACAAGTCTCATTGTGGTCAATCTGCCCGGAAAATTGTCGCCAATAGTGCGCCTAACTCTCTCTGAGACGAAATTACGGATTCCAATGCGTAAAAGCGGTGGACAATTTAAATTCTTGTTTAAGTGTCCAAGTTATCCATTTTTGTTAAATTTAAAAATCAATCTGCAATTAAAAAAATAACCAGATTCATTAATAAAAAAAAAGTTATTAAATTTTTTTTGGTAGCGACTTTCATCAGCCACCCTGTATTTGGCCTTTAACTCCATTGTCATATCGCAGAATAGAAATTTGCCAAAACGTCTATCAACTATGCATTTAATGTCCCATTTAAACTATTGTTCGTATACAACAAATAATAATTTGTAAAGCAAATACTCAGAAAAAAAGTGCAAAGGAAAACTCTTTTTAAAAAATTGCTTATCTTCAAAAAAAAACCAGAGTGAAAACTGGACTGCATGGAATTTGCTGGGATACCTCGGAGGAATTTTATCGGTAAGAAAACCCTACAGAGCAGTTTTAGTGTTTCAACTACCGGATACATTTCACTTTTCTGTGATGTTTCAAACACATTTAAGGGATGGCTCCTTTCGGCTATCCCTTAACAGATAAGGAAGATATAGCCCCTCTTAAAAATATGTCATAGAAAAAGGAGCAGATTCTGCACAAAAATGGCATAGATTTGCCGCCAAAAATTTATTTACATGGCAAATCGTTGGTGTCACATACTTAGTGCATCTGTTTCAACTTAGACTCCAAGCAATGATATAAGCTTTGGTTCGGTCACTGACGGAATGTTCTGTTTTTTGTGAAACGCCTTTTTAAAAATATAATGGAAAATTCAACTACCAAAAAAAGTAGGAAAAGCAAATTTTAGTTTAATTAAATGGTGTCCATAAAGTAGTGATAGTTTTTCCAATTTTGGACGATGTTTGCGTTGCCAATATTACCTATCTATCAGAAAAGTTTGCCATTTCTTCATGGATAATAAAATATAAAAGGGTGATCCAACTAAAACGTATTTTAATTGCAAATAAATCAAAAATGTTGAAGAGAATTATCCTCAATTTGTTATTATGATAGAAGGATTGATGACAAATATGTGTAAAAGAAGCTATCAGCTAAATGCTAAACACGACTTCAGTGGCATACCTCTATCTGTTGGCCCATATTAGTCATAATGAAGGTTCATTGTCGTTAATATGCCCAATTTTCTCTTTCTTAAGGTTCTTGAGCAATTGACGTGATCTTTTCCTTTTCAATACTCCCTAAGAAAGAAATCCAACTGTACCAAATCATATGCTTGTTGCGGCCAATTATTATCGCCACGAGGTGAAACAACACGACCTTTGAATATTTTGGGCAAAACAAACGTTTCTGAGTTCGCTGCGTGGCAAGTGTCACCATCCTTTTGACATCATATATTGGCCTGGTCCACTTCCTCAAAATATGGCCACAAGAAGTTCGTTATCATCTCGCGATTAACTGATCTTCTACCACACTATCTCGAACAACTTCAATGTTTTCCGCCGAACGAATAAGGCGAGATGCACAGGTGTTTTTACATTTCCGACAGACCCGGTTTGTTGAAATTTGAGTACAATTCTCCTGATTGTAGACACATTTGGTCGGACCAAAAAAAATCACAATGTAAACGAAATACAATTGAACGCCAACTTTCGTAAAAGACGTCAACAATCTTAACACGCTGCTCAATTGTGGTTGAATTGTCCAAACAGTGAAACACAGAAATTTCAAATTAAGTTGAGCAAAAAACTTGACACAATTAACATCGTGCAATATGGTTGGACCACCCCTTATAATTTATATTTCGGCTCATTTGCAAATACGCAATGTGAATTTTCTCAAGAGGTTGAATATGATAATATGATGGCTTTACACTGCAGTACTGCAATTCGTGGCTTCGTGAAATAGTTGGGGCCTTAAGCCTCTAAACCTGTTTTTTATGCGCTTAGATTTGGGCCAATGCCTATATGAACTTGTGGTGATGCAATTTTACACAACGTTGTGCGTTACTTGGTTGAATATATCATTACTTTTAAACAAAATGTTGTACATTTGGTATACGTCATCAATACAAAATATTTAGCCAAGCATCCCTCAGCATAGATTGCAATTTTGCTGCAGTTTATGGCTAAACAGCTGCCGTCATAGCTCCTCGGCATAAAACGATGTGAGCAAAGGTCGACCACGTCGACATATTTGAGTTGAGGTTCGGACAAGATGGAGCTTGATGCGATACAACAACGCCACTCTCGAAGTTGTGAGGTAAAAATCTGGCGACAAGGTCTCCGCGAGCGTTTACCAATTGATTGCGACAGCCCTCTACTTTTCACAGCGGCTACGTCAAGTCCTTAGCTTACGATAACAATTAAACCATTTTCGATGACCACGAGGTCGCCATTTATTTTGATTTCGATGCATCTGAGTGTGGCGTATGAGCAATATTTAAATGGAGACTAATAACACTCATACGTTTAAGGTGTATTGTAGAGTGTCCAAAAAACCGGTGTTTTTAGAAAACCGGAATTTCGGATTTTTTTCAAAATCATGTTTCAAAATATATGTTTAAATAATACCGACTGTCGGGTTTTTTTTAAATGTAAAAACGAAAATTACCGACATTCCGGTTTTAGCCTTTTGAAGACAGGGTCTTGAACCCCTTGAACGGGCTCTAAATTTACCAGATTTATAAATAAGATCGTATTTGAATTTGTCAGTTCAAGCATTTCGACCGATATTGCGTTAATGACACGCGTTATGTTGGCTTCCAAAACCTGAATCGAAACTGGTTTGTCGGCATAGACTTTGGACTTTATGTAGCCCCAAAGAAAAAAGTCTTAAGGTGTGACCCAAAAAAATGAAATTAGCTGCTCTTTAAAATGATCCATTGTTTGAGCAGCTCTATGGCAAGTGAAACCAAATGTATTTAAGATAACGGACTTCAATTTCAGGTAGCAAAAAGTATGATATCATGGCGCGATAGCGAGTACCATTCACGGTTACGTTCCGGCCATCATAATTTTTGGACCCATGATTCCGCTAGCCAACAAACAGTGGTTGGGTTACTCTTCAGCCCAAATGCGCCAATTTGAGCTTGAGATGGGCCCCATCACTGAGCAAAATTTGGTCGAAAACAGCGTTGTTGCGGTGTAGGTCTCACGATGAAATGGCAAAGAATACTGAAAAGAAAAAATAAAGTTTAAAGCAGTTCACGCGTAATCCGTAAAAAACGCTACTGAAATAAATACCATTGATCATCCGTTATATTAGAATCCATTTTAGGGTGCTTGGACCTTATAAAAAGAGCACATATGGTCGGTCCAAGATTGGTCGGTTGTCCATCATTACATACTACTCGTATTCAAACTTTGATCAAAATCGAAAGTAATGTGGTTGTTTTTTTGTATGTATTATTACCATCTTTGTACTGGAACTACCCAGCAAACCAAACCTTCAGAATTCGGTCAGAATTCTGTACGACAATCGGCAAAATGTTCCGATTTCGGATCAGAATTCTTAGCGAGTTCGTAACGAAAAACATATAAGAGGGTTGACACGAATTCTGAACTACTTCTCTGAGGGAATTCTGATGTTTTTTCAGACGTTTCGAACCGATTTCTGACCAAATTCTAAACTGTAGTCTTGGGAAATTCGAAAGGAAATTTCGATTTGTCGTATCGAATTCTGAACTAATTTTGAACGAGTTCGGTCAGAATTCTGGCATTAAGTCTTATAAAATTCTGAACGAATTCTCAGCTTATGTCATGGTAAATTCTGTATGTAAACAATCAAAAAGAAGAACATATTTTTGTTCTACAAAACAAAGTTGAAAAACATTTTCAAAAATCGTTCGAAAAGACTGTTAAGTTACATGCAGGGGTGTCTGTCTGCAGTTTCGCAAGCAATAATTGTGCTGTAACTATGTTTAGTGGCTATACACTTAAGGGCAACCAGTTTTGCATTTAACGAGAACTGCCGGCAGTAGAGTTTTCCTCCGAACACAATAAAAATCCCTCGCACAGCTAAGCTAAACAATCGTTTAGAATATGAATTTGAAATATAAAAATACCTCAGACATACAGTTAAGAATTCGTTCAGAATTATTTCCGACATGTCTGAACACAAGAACAACAACTGTAAAATATGAAGCAAATAACAAAATTTTTAAACGAATAGACTACCTCAGATAAATAGTTTAGAATTCGTTGCGAGTTCTATAAGAGAAGTCTGTACAAAAAATTAATAAAAATCCCACAGACAAGTCTAACAGAATTCGGGCCGAATTCGTTCAGATATTTCTTAACATAATAAATAAAAAATCCTCAGACAAATCGAACAGAATTTGTAACGATTTCGGTAAAAATTCTCGATAGAGTTCAGACATTGTTCAGAATTTTCTGATATCAGCCATTGTAGGCAAATTTGTTTTACTGGGTATGCACACCCGTATTTCAAAACGTAGATCGGTTTGTGCCCGATTTTATTAAGGTGCATGTAATGTGTGTCTTTAAGAGCTAAAGACATAAAATGGGTTGAACTTATGCATGGGAGCTGTACAAAAATTTTAACCGACTTTCTTTAAAGTCAACAGCTTCCGTAATTTGTCCAAAAAACTAACTTTTGCAAATTTTATTGAGATTGGAATTAATATGTGACTTTCAGAGTCGGGAGCTATATCTTAATCTAAACCTATGGCGTTCGCCAGCGGCATAGACAAATTACATATACGAAATTTCATGAAGATCGAGCAACAACTGCGGCTTTTAGTTGGATAATAAGCTTACGAAAGACAAAGACGGACGGAGGGACTGATGGACAGATATCGATAAAGTACTTCATGCGGTGGTTCTGAGTCTAACGGTTTCCTTCCATGTGGGATTAGCTCAAAAAAACATTACAAAAAAAAAACATTAAACAAAAAAAAACCTAAAAAACCGGGAAAACCGACATGTCGAGTTTTGACTACTTAAGAAATACCGATTGTTGGATTTGGACATAAAAACCCGAAAGTCAGTGTTCGATTTTGGACACTGTAGTGTATTCTGGTCGAAGGGAAGATAGCTACAGAAAAAAATAATAGGTTATTTCCTTACGTATTCATATGGTTCAGTATCCATTCGATGTCACAAATATAGGCAATGTTAGTAACTAGCCATGAGCAATACGCAAGAATGCCGCCATCGTGTGAAGGTTAGTATGCACGACTATCTAACAAGTAGCAAAAAATATTACGCTGCGGCGACTTTATAAGTAAGAGATAAATCTCTAAGCCATGTTAAAGCATAAACAGTAGGTCCCAGTCAGTAAATATAATAATTATATCGTGCACAGTTCACTTATTTGAGAGAAGTTCCCCAGTTTGGTTATTAAAGTAGTGTTGAGCGAATTAAGTTATTAAGCTTAATAATACGACAATATAAATTCATTTCTTTCAATACAAATATCATACTAAATTAGCTCATGGAATCAATATACAATGTAATTCTATTCATTAACCGGGGTCTACTGTTTAAAGCCGGTTTTTTAATTCTAACTCGGGGTTACTTTAATCCAAATTAAATATAGAAGTATGATAATAGTGGGAGCAACCAATCACACTACGGCAGCCCACATAACAATATCTTAGCAAGCTTAAATGTTTACTTTTAAGGATTCGAAACCAGCTTAAAGTGAATTTAGTGACAATCGTAATACGTCGGCAACTTTCATTTAGACTTTTAATATATTCGGTATGCAGGAAACTACTGGAAATAATTTTAAGCACACGATCTGATAGAGGTCCCTGTTGAAATGTTCTCTTATTGTGAAACCAACTCCAATTGTCTCAATCTCAAGAGGGCGGGCATTGTAAAACTACACAAGAGCTAATCAGAAATTCATACAATAGCACTGCAAATGTACGGGCAGTTCGAGTGCCCAACCACCCCCTCAGTAATTGAACACAGGTAAACTCACAGATTTACATGTACTATCACATGCAGAAATGTTTTTGTATAATTTTCACATCCACGCAAATCTAAAGACAGCATCGGGCCACCGCATTACAACGGATGGAATTCAAGTTAGAAAATCTAGATTTTCTTCCTAATGTGATAAGAAAACGCAAGAAATAATATCACGAACTAATTGCATTTTCAAGATCAGATACACTTTTTGTTGCATAACCAGAAAAAACTTATCGGCACAACACACTAAACCGATACGTAATATCGGTTTAGTGTGTTAACAACACATGATTACATATCAGTTGAATAGAACTTTTACGTATATTATTTAAGACACATTTTATGATATTGGATAAACTGATCACACTGGAGGCAAACCCTTTTTTTCAGAGATGATTCGAAATAGCCACGACCGCTAAACAAATTAGGTTTTATATTAAACTTAAAGAAGGCTGTTTTCTGCAATAGATGCATTCTTATTAATAATTTAATTAGACAATTTCATATAAAGAGTACTAGAGATTTATGTCTTGCTGGTGTTGGTTAAAGCCTGCTTTACGCATTCTAGCATCTGTTGAGGTCCTAAGTTTTTGATTTTTCTTCAACTTGAGCACAAAATGTTGTGCATCATTCTCGGGTTTCCATAAACGATACACCGCACAGTGATGTGCTTTCATACAACAAACGGTCAATACTAAAAGAAGTGATCGTAAAAAACTGGCATATGGCACAAGCTAACGAAGCTACTTAGTATGATTACAAATAATTTTTTTACAAAATGGGATAAAATATATAACGCTAACATTTAAATAATTTTTTTTTCCTATAGATAAATTGTTCACCCTACAAAGTATGAGGGATTTTCTCAATGGATACGGCTTTAAAATACAAGGCATCAGAAAAGCCTTAAATGTTGCCTTTTAAATTCATTTCCTGATTAATTAAGTCATTAAGGCCGTGTCTTTCTGTGCCCCTTGCGAGTAGTTATCACGATAACTTCGTAGATAGTTCCTTGTTTCTTTAAATTCTGCATTGCCTAATATTGTCTTTTCGGGAGTAAAAATTGGCTATATTGTCACACCCTTTTTGGCTCGTCTCACACAAATGTACAAAACCACCTATTTTTTTTTTTGTCCTTATACTATCTATGAGTATAATACTTTTCGTACAATATTGCTCAAAATAAGTACTGAAGAATACAAATGTTTTTGAGGTAAGGTAAAAAACATATTAAGTACTTCATCACGTCTCTATCGGTACCTATCACACAAAGGACCTTTTCCCAGTAGAGATCATGTTAAGTAGAGACCTTGTCCCAGTACACAAACCCAAACTAATTGCAGCCTAATGATCGTTAAAACTGCTGCACAGCTCAACATACTTAGTAGGGACATAAATACTGTTACAACATTGCACACACCCATTTCAATAGTAGAACTGAACATACCCCGTTAATGTCATCACAGCGCATAAAGAAAGGGATATAAGTGTAAAAAATCAATTTTCACTTTTTTTTGATGTGGACAACATCTGAGCATCGAATGAGACCGATCCCATGCACCAAAAGTGTTCCCTCCCAGAGATATGCACGTTTTATGAAAGTGATGGTACACCAAAATAACACGTATTTAAATCTTTAAAATGGCTCTCCTGAACAAAACTGGTTTTTACCCTTAGGCCCCTTTCTATTTTGCGTAGTCTGTAACGGGATTTTAAAATTGTTTCAACTTTCATCATAGAGTGGTCAGATAATGAGAACCGTATCGCTGTAATAGCGCTTTTTAAGTTGAAATGAAAAAAGCGATATTTTCAAAACGCTCCGGCCACTAAGGATTAGCCGCATGTTCGTCTACCTGTTCGAACACCGCATGTCATCAAAGCCGTTTAATCAAGAATTCACAGAAATCCGCTCTGAAAAATCATGGCCAGTGAGATGAATATCACGCAAAAGTCTATGAGTCAAATCATTAAAAAAAGACTTGGGACTTGGGGCTTTCAAACGACGTACCGGAAATTTATTGACTGCAGCTTCAAAAAAAAAACAGGATTGAAAGATGCAAACGTCTTTGGGTGCAGCACGCTGATAACTTGCACAGAAAAATTTTGTTAACCGATGAAAAAAATGTTTACCGTTCAGGAAAAATTTAACAAGCAAAATGATAGAGTGTATGCGCGGTCATCTATGGAAGCATCTGAGCTGATCCAAAGGGTGGAAAAGGGTCATCACCCAGCTTCAGTCATGGTTTGGTGGGGTGTCTCTTACGATGGGGTCACTGACCTGCATTTCTGCGAACAAGGAGTCAAACATCGGCCAAAGTTTACCAAGAAACCTTTTTGAAAGCTGTTGTGAAGCCTCTTAAAAATTCCCTGTTCCAAAACCAGCCATGGTCTTTCCAGCAGGATTCTGCGCCGGCCCATAAGGCTAAAACGTCCCAGGCCTGGCTTCGAAACAATTAGCCAGCGTTCATTTCCTCTGAAGAATGGCCCTTAGGCAGTCCAGACTTGAACCCATTGGATTACAAATTGTGGACAATTTTAGAGACAAGGTTTGTCACAAAAGATACCCCAACATTGGATCTCTTAAGACTGCTTTGGTTCGAGCTGTGGCCAATTTTCCAATGGACGAGGTTCGTGCAGCTATTGAAGATTGGCCAGTGCGACTTAAGGCGTGTGTAAAGGCAAACGGCGGACATTTCGAATAAGTAGATTGTTTTTGGATACAATATACATCAATAAATATATTAAAAAATATTTGGCCCATAAATATTCAGTACTTTTTATTTTACAGCATAAAACGTGTGTAACAGTATTTATGTCACTACTAAGTATTTATTACGGATTTGTACGCGTGTATGAAAATAGTGATTGACACGCCCCATTTTACTATCTACCAAGCAAATTCACCATTAACATCATTTTTGTTGTTTTTGCTACACACAGAGATAAAAACTCAGTTGGAAATCGGTCCGAATTTCAGACATTCGGTTGGATGAACCGGCTTTCTGTTTCAATATCCAATATTCCACAGTATTGGTGGTAACATGGTTCGAGATATAATATGATAGTTGCTACAACCATATCATGGCATTGACAGCCAATACAAACTAAATTCAGTTTAACGATTGCTTGCGAAATCTGGCGGTTAAGGCAACCAAATAAATGTGATGTATATGTTACTTTGGTTCTTTGGTTCTTTGTAGTGACCAAAGTCTGTTTATTTGGCTGTTTATTAGTTATTCAAACATAAACATATAAACCCTATAATATGTTATTGGTTCTAGTCACAAAAAATTTTTTGTTTACGATGAAAACATTTCGAAATCCCCAAAAATGTATAACAAAAAAAATGGTCAGACAATGAAAGGTTCTTGGGTTATATGGTTAATGCTCCGAAACGATACAACCATAAAAATAAGCGAACTATAAATAAAAAAAAATATTTTCCGGAATATAGAAACGGGATTAACTGTTATTAAGCGACATACCTTAGATATGATTAGCATTTTTGCCTTAAATACCCTTATCATTCAAAACAACAACCAATTTTTTTGTTAGCGGCCCATACTTCCTGAGTTGCAGCCACCCAAAGCTTTACAATAATTTGTTATATACCTTAATAAATTGTTTTCAGATTGGGGCTTAGTTTAATGCTTATCAAAACTTATATCCAAAGACGCATTTATTTTACTGATCTGTTGACCCATTGCAAGGTGGTAAAACTTAAATTTTTTTAAAAAATACTTATAACCAAAAATGTAATACAACAACTAATACATGTACAAGTTCAGTTCCAAAAAATCATCTTAATTTGTTAGGATTACTGATACTTGTTTTCTTCAACCGAATTTGTCAGTTCCCCTACTGAAAATTGGTGTGTATCCAACGATGTTGTGTAACGATGGAATACATGGATAGTACGTGCAACCATCAACATTCGGTTGTGGCAACTAATTTGTTGTCTGTGTGTATGTGAACAAAATTTGTTCTGACTACGTCAGACACGGTTGCAAAAGAGTAATTTCAGTTTCAATCACCAAATGTTTTTAATCGTAATGGATATTCGGATTCGGAAATATATTTTTTTCCTCGTCATGACCGTCCCTACGAATTATTCAAGAACTTAAATTGTGTATTGTCTGTGCTTATTTTAAAAGTTTTTTTCTGAAGGTTAGAATACTTGGTATGTTGCATACTATGTTGATACTACGGTTTCAATAATGATTATTGATAATTGCAGAACACCAAATAACATCAATCATTCAGTTGCCAAAAAAAAGTCCAGGCGGTTAATGTTTCCAAACGATTCCGCCATATTTATTAGCCAACTAAAAAACTAATATTTTGTAGCATATTGAAACAGGCTTAACTGTATTTTAGCGACATTACTCAGACCTGATTAAATTTCAGACCTGATTCAATTTTCACCATAGGGAGAATATTGAAAAACACAACCAATTTGTATTTGGAAGCGACCCATATTTCCTTAGTTATGGTCCCCTAAAGCTTGACAAGAAGTATTGTTACTCTTTTTTCATCTATTCAAATCAGAATTTTTGTTACTGACTCATTAATCTATTACGAGTCGTTTTTAAATACTTATTATACAAAATTGAAAATAGCACACTGTGTGAAAATATCCTTAGCCAAGACTTTTTTTTAGCAGTAAATTTTGAGGCTAATAAAGTCTAACTTTCTAATTTATTTGAAATATTAGCATCAGTATTTTCTTAAAATTGCTTTTGATACTTTTAAACAAAAATTTAATTTTATGACCCACTATGCCATATTGATGAACCAAATCATTCAACCAAGTTTTTAAAATAACTGCTCATAATTCTAATTACAGAATCAATATTATAAACAACATACGGTTGTAGGGATGGCATACATGAATAGTACGTGCAACCACCACAATTCGGTTGGCTAAAAATTCGGTTGTGTCAACGCAGCAATTGTATCACCGTTCAAATGATTTTTCTATTGCTTGGTCAGGCGTTTTACTTGTACGATGGTGATGACTGTGACACTTCCGGAATCAAAACTGATGCTCTTGTTTTATATTATTTGACGGTAAACGGTTTTAGTTTTGATAAGAGAATTTTTTTGAAATAGTTTAAGTAAGCAGAGAAGCAAACTAATCGGCTTTAAAAAAATTTGAAGAAACTTCACAGTAATGTCGTATTCGGGTGCTTTAACTGCATTCACGGTTTTCTAAATGGTATGTAGGACTTCATTTCCTTTTGTAATCAATGGAGTTATGACAGAAACTTTTTCATTAGGTGAAAGAAAGTTTCTACTTGGGAATTTTGGGAGAAACTCTTGGTCCAGTTTGTTTGCGGAAACATTGGCTTTCTTCTCGCCTGCTAATGACAAGGAATAAGCCGAAGAATATGATTTACTAATTACTTCTCTTATATTAACAAGTCTGACTTTTATCAAAAAGACGGTTGTCTAAGCGATATAAAGTCTCATTCATTTTGATGTCACAGTAGACATTTATACAGATGGTTTTCCCTCGGGTTTGTTAAACGGGGTCCCCAGTGCGTTTGTTTCGCATTATAGTCCTAAGGAGCAATAATGTTACGTCCGAGACTACTGAAAAAGTTGTTAAGTATATTTGCTGATGTAATTTTGACGCCTGCTTATCAAGACCTCGAGCTGAATACTTGAGTTATTTTATCATAAACTTATAAAGGTACAGTAGATATAAAAGATCGAATATTCATTATTTATCTACAATAACGAAGTATTTTTTTATCACTATGTTGAATAACATCGGTTAGATTCCACTCGCAGGGATCTTTCTTCTTCATGTAAGGGAATTTTCGAATAGGCGTGTCGTACATGACTAAATTAAGAAATAACAAATTGCCTCTTTAAGTGGCTGTATCTAAAGGAATACAGGTTTTTGACATATTAATCACATATGAAATTATTCGATGAACAATAGTTTTATATCTTTCAAAAAATAGATATAACCTGTTTTAGAACGAATTGCTTTGTATGTGGTGTCTTTGTGAATTCTTTGTATCTCATTTGTACTGAACTTGAAAAAAGTATTTTTTGCGACAAAGTCTGTATTGAAAAGTTCCACCACTTTTCCAAACTGAAATACTTTAGATATTACGTTATCGATATAGTTCAGATGAGGTACGGAAGAAATACTCCTATATACTTTAAATACTTACACGGTCATAACTCAACATCCATGGAATGTAAAGTGGTATTTGGCATTTAAATATCCTTTCATTTTATCTCAAGTGGAATTAGCGTTTGTATGCGAACACACACATGTAACTTACGAACAGCACATACACGAATACAATCACACGTACATGTGTATGTACCGCCTATATGTATTCACAAACGTATGAATGCCATTGGGTTGCTGGTTCTTTTGGTACGAGTGTATTGCGGTAGATTGCTTTTTGGTATTGCCGCGCGACATGAATGTGAGTGTGTATTGTAATCTACATTTTCGTGCGATTAATATGTGGGTGTGTATGTTTGTATTTTTTATGTGCCATTACATAAGTATTGGTACATATACTGCAGGTGAGTTGTACGAGTATGTGTGTGTGTGCGGGTGTGTGTGTGGTAGTAGTGTTCATTGAAATGCCATCGCATGAAAGTAATGCCAGAATTATAAATGACGATTAAGCAGTTAAATAATTTTTTCAACACTCTTAATTTTTAAAATCTGCAACTCGTAATATGGTGACATTTAAATTCTATGTTTTGAAATGAGTTGGCTTTTTTACATCTAAATATCGTTTAAAGTTTTACTTTTTTACTGACAAATGTTGTTGAAGTCAGGGGCCACAAACATTTTCTAAGACTGCTAGAACTATTTTTAAATTGTTTTCCCAGGATGGTAATAGAGGTCGTTCTACAATTTGATTTGCAAGGAAATTCGAAGGTGAACAAATTTAAAAGAAAATAATTAATTTAGCTATAGTCTGACTCCGGATTATTGTTTATATTGATTTTTTATTACTAGATTCAACTAGCAAAAAAAAAAAAGACTAAAGTCGATCGGGGCCAAATATATTATAAAGTACACAGCACCACTGTATATGTAGATCAGACAACTGAAAAAAGTAAAACGAAAAACTTCAGGCCTGCCGTAATATAAGATACCCTACACCACTTTGCTAATCGGAAAATTGCACGCCTCTGACTGGGTGCTTGAGCAACGTGAGGCTTAGTATACGAGTATAATTGGGAGCGGGAAGGGTATTTTCGTGGGACTAAATAAAACATCGAACGGCCTAATTTTACCTGGGACATTTACAGATCGCATCTAACGCACTATACTTTTTAAGCTAAAAGGTGGGACATTTAAAATTTGAAATTTGAATTACTGGTTTTATTGGAAAGGATGGTCTTTGTCAATTAATAATAGAATACCATCCGATGCGATTTCACTTCGCCCATTGGGCTGAAGTTTATTTGGTAGGAGATAAAGAATTTTATCGAAAATCTTGTTTTCAGAAGATGCTCATTTTCATCTCGGTGGCTATGGCAATAGGCAAAATTGCCACATTGAGGGGTTCAGAGAACCCACACGAGAAAACGCGAAAAGAGCCGCCGTTACCGTCAAAGGTGATCGTCACCGCAGCATGCTCAACTAATTTTTGTATCAAAAAAATCAAGAGAGTGACATGGACGACATTTGGTTTTAACTGGATGAGGCCACAAGTCACACAGCTAACGCAACCATCGATATTTTATGCACTTGCCTTAGAGCTGTGATTTTAGCCTTTTGGACTATTTTCTGTGAAAAGCCATTAATGAGCGTCCAAAGCGTTGAAACATGAAATCAATGTTGCCATTGAAGTGATTCGAACCGAAAGAATCGATAATGAACGTTGTGGGTCGATCGATGAGGATCGCCGAGCCGGTTGTGGTACGAGGGCTGCTATATATATAATTATGGCCTAATAATGAAAATGCCAATATTTATCATCAAAAATAGTTTTATCGTTTTTCAAAGTATTTTTCAGCATGATTTATATACTTTTGCATGCGCTCAAACCAATTGTCGAAGCACTTTTTCAATAACGACACCAGACAGACAACAGACACTTCCAAAACATGGTTTTTGAATGCTTCAACAGCATCTACAGGCAACGAAAATCGTTGACCACGCATTTTTTTTCTCGATGGGCGGGAATAAAAAGAATTCATTGGGTGCCATGTCAGGGCTGTACGGTGGATGACCCATCAATTCGACGTTTCGGCCGGTCAAATAGGCGCCGGTTTGAGCCGATGTGTGAGAGCTCTCATTTGTCATGGTGTGACATGATTAGTCTTCTCTTGTTCGTTTTTCGAATTTCTCCGAAGACTTTAGGCCAACAAATTGTGGTTTACCTCTCAGAATTGACCGTCCTAAGTTGCTCAAGCGGAACAGTCGCCACATGACCAGTTTTGCCGAAGAAACAGGTGACCATTTGCTTCGAAGTGCTTCTTCAACGAACAAGTTTCGTTGGATTTGGCTCGTCTTCGAAGACCCAGACGGTCGATTGCTGTTTGGTTTCGGGCTCATACGCATAGATCCATGATTCGTCGCCTGTAACGATCTTATAAACATCTTTTGAAGCACCGTGGTCGTACTTTTTTTTGGATACCGCAATTTGACAATCGCTCAAAAAAAAGGTGCAAACACTTTTTTTTGAGCGATTGTCAAATTGCGGTATCCAACGAGAACAAGCCTTTTCAACAGCCAGGTGTTTATGCAATATCGAATGCCCTAGGATGCCTCTATCTCACGGTATGTCACATGACGATCTTACATTATCAGTTCACGCACGGCATCAATGTTCTCTGCCACAACGGCAATTCTTTGAGCGAGCGTCGGCCACGATTGAATTTATATCGAATATATGGCTTCTCAAGCGAGAGGTTTCAAAATCCGTGTTATATTTGTATGGGGGTTATAATAACATATGGAACTATAGGTCGATTTAACCTGGTTTAATTATTGTTTGCTTGATTAATTGTGATTAATTGGTGAGCGCGACTGGGTATAATTTGTGCCTCCTCAAGCTATAGCACCTCAATTCACAAGGGTCCCTGGAGTAAGGGGACCCTTGTGGCGTTTAAACAAAAACGTCAATACTGAACTGCTGCGTAAACAGACAAGAACGTCGTGTGCCAGAGTGCTTAGGCGTGAAAAGTTTCTTTACGAGCAACGTCTACGTACAAAGGTTCTTAATTCTCCCAGGGGAAGTAAGAGCTTTTGGTCGTTTGTAAGAAGAGTAAAGGATAGTTCTTCATCTATCCCAACTCTTGTTAAAAACGACCGGGCATTCACTGACCCGGTTGATAAAGCCAACCTTTTGGCTGAAATGTTTGCAGGAAATTCTTCCTTGCCGGAAAGCAATCAACCACTCCCCGAGATCGAAAACGTATCTAGTTCCATGCCTAAGATATTTTTTCGAACTCGTGGAGTTAAAAGGGTTCTTGCGAATCTCGATGTTAGTAAGTCCCCGGGCCCGGATGGTATCTCGGCACTAGTCCTATGTAAGTGCTCCTCGACGCTAGCCCGTCCACTGCGCAACCTTTTCAACCTTGCTTATCGTGCAGGAGTCTTCCCAGCGTGTTGGAAGGTTGCGAACGTCCAGCCGATCCCTAAAAAGGGTGAAGCCAATAATCCTGCGAATTATCGGCCAATCGCGATCTGCTCTGCGCTCTCCAAGGTAATGGAGAGCATGGTTAACCACCATCTAGTAGGGTATCTAGAGTCCAACGACCTGCTTAGCGACAGACAGTACGGCTTCCGTAGAAATCGCTCTACGGGTGACCTGATGGCTTTCCTATCGGAAAGCTGGAGTCGGTCTATCCACCAGTTTGGTGAGAGTAAGGTCGTGGCTCTGGATATATCCAAGGCATTTGATAGAGTCTGGCACGGTGCACTCTTATCAAAGCTGATCGCTTTTGATGTCGGTAATACATTTGCTCGATTTATATCGAGCTTTCTTAGAGATCGCACTATACGAGTTGTTGTAGATGGGTTCTCATCCGATAAACATAGGCTGACCGCAGGTGTGCCACAAAGCTCTGTCCTTTCTCCCTCATTATTTCTCATTTTCATTGATGATCTTTTGGGTCAGACCGTAAATCCAATCTACTCTTTCGCGGATGACAGCAACCTTTGTCATTCATATTCATTCGACCGTAGGCCGAGTCTTTAAGATATTGAAGACAAAAGGCGAATAATGGAAGAGACACTTGGCCGGGATTTACTGGCCATTTCCGACTGGGGTCGAGAGAATAGAGTAGATTTTAATGCGCGTAAGACACAGTGCTGCTTGTTGTCTCACAAGCGATTCGCTGACCCAACAGTGTCGTCATTATCTATCGATGGTATGGATGTCGAACAATCAGATGCTCTTGATGTTCTGGGCATGAAAATACAATGTGACGCTCGTTGGGCGAGACATGTATTCGAAGTGTCGAAAGAAGCACTCAAGTGTATAGGCTTCCTAAAGCGGTGCAAAAAATATTTCACTCCTTCTAATCTTTTCGATATCTATACAACCTACATCAGGCCAAAGATGGAATACAACTGCCATATATGGGCAGGTGCTCCAAAATCATCCTTGGAGCTTCTGGACCGTGTTCGAAGGAGAGCGATGGTGCTGATAGGAAAATGTAGGGTATCCAACTCTATTGTTTCCCTGGAGCATCTTCGGTATGTGGGTTGTGTGTCGCTGTTCTATCGCTACTTCGATGGTGTGTGTTCTTCAGACATTCGTGGTCTTATTCCTGACGTGAGGATGTTCGGCAGGGATACACGACTTTCCAGAAATTCACACCCATTTGTTATCGATTGGCCGGTTGACCGCACTGTACACTACAGATCGAATTCGTTTTTCGCCCGTACTGTCCGTATGTGGAATCGACTTCCGGCAAATGTATTTCCCACCAATTACGACATCCAGAAATTCAAGGCGAATGTCAATAAACATTACTCCCTCTTTCCCCCCTTCGATCCCTTGCTTTCCAACGACCAACGCAATGCATTGCATGTATAGGGGAAAACCCCTGAGTGTTGGCTAATTAAAAAAAAAACTGGTGATTTCGAAAGTGGGAAACCCAATTTATGGTACCAAAAGGTGGACCGATATCGACATATATTAATAGTGTCCATGGCTCAAATTAGATGATTTTACCAATTTTAATAGAAATCAATTCATAATTGCGACCTGAGCAGGGACAGAATCGTAAGATTTTACAAGCATTAGCAACAATAAATTTTCCTTTGAGGACATAACAGTTTTATATATTAATAAAACATAGAATATTTAAGATAAAGAGATCATACATACGAGTATTCCAGGTGTAGTGAAAATGTTACATTTTATAAATGAAATTCGACTTATTTTTGGACCCAAATTTCCATCAATCGCATTGGACGTTGTCTCTGAGCTCATCAAAACTATTGGCTTCTTTACATAGACCTATGATTTGATGTGGCCCCATAAAAAAATCCAATTACGTTAAACTGTACGAACGAGGTGGCCATTCGACCGGACCATTTCTCGAGATAACACGTTCACCACATTTCCTTTCAGTAAATCGATAGTAACGCGTGCTGTGTGGCTAGTGACACCATCTAAGATATCAAGCTCATACAATTCTGACCAAAATAATTTTCTAACGATAGCGCTTTCCATTGACGGTAACATGACAATTGTTTTCATCAACGAAAAAATGCAGCCCAATTACACCACCGGCGTGAAAACCACACCACACAGTAATTTTTTGCGAATGCAATTGTGTCTCTTGAAGCACATGTGGGTTTGTTGCTATCCAAGAAAACATATTTTGTTTATTGACAAAACTACTCAGCCAGATATGAGCTTCATCGCTGAAGATGAATTTTCGATTAAATTCTGGATTCGTGAAACTTTGCCAGAACCCAATCAGAGATGTTACGGCATTTCAAATGATCAAGTGGCTTTTGTTCTTTAGTCAGTTTGATCTTATAAGGATGAATGCCAAGATCTTTTCGCAAAATACGCCACATTATGGTTTAAGAGATGCCCAACTCCTGAGAACGACGTGGAGTCGGCTGATTTGTCTCATTTTGAAAGGATATTTTCGTCACTTACTGTGGTACGGCATCTCTATGGCGCCGGAACATCCAAAAGTGATGATTTGGTCCGAATTTATCGACTATAGCACGCACAGCCTATCGAGTTGGACGATTATTACGGCCGAAAATTGGAGTAAGCTCTCCTAAAGTTGCGACCACTGACTAAGAATTTCGTTAGTAATTTTTAATGATTTCCAAACGTTATAAAAAAATGATAATAATGTTGATTTCGACTAACGTTTTGACACTGAGAGATCAATAAAATTGTTCGAGGGTGCGTTAAGCTAAAGGTTCGTAAAGATACGAAATTGTTATGTATCTTTTGAAAAACCCGTTACCACCGCATGGTGGAGGGTATACAAATGTGAATCTAACTGACAATTCAAGTCAATAAAAAAGATTTCATTTGTACGAGAATTAGTGAGGAAGGTCATTGTTCTTACACACCGATAAACTTACATATGACGGTGCCTGTTATCGACTCTTAGGTGGTTTCTGCATTCCTTAAAGTAGCCTAAATTCTAATCCTGCAATTTAATTTTCTGTATTTTTCAAAGTAGCCTAATTTTTATAGTGTCATATTTGTTGCCGTTAAAAAAATGGCGGTCAGGTCCTAAGGCCCAGATCAAACTCAGAAAAATCTTAAGAAAAAGTGCGTATTTGAGGTGGTGCGAAAATTGTAACGCTATTGCTTATGTCCCAACAATCAACTTAAGCTAAATTCTATAAATTATAATATATACTGATTCCTTGGCCCAGTCCGGCATTCTTTTTGAGTCAGATCTAATGAGTTAATTTCATTGAGCAGTTTTTACAATTAAAAGGCAGATTAAGTTGCAAACACAGCTGTCTGGACAGTTTCAAAGAATGCTAATTCACCCTGTTGAAAGTTCAACAGAAACAATGGTCTCATATCAGACTATGAGCTAATACTTGTAAGCAGAACTTTTTATGGACCAGCCATTCATTACAAATAATAATATTCGATTTTCTTTCTATGTCGATTACAAATATGGTATAGAAATTGTTTAGTTTTGTTCGTGGCTACTTTCAATCACTGGTTTTTACCTAAGGGTAAAAACCAGTTTTGTTCAGGAGAGCCATTTTAAAGATTTAAATACGTATATCTTTGGTGTACCATCACTTTCATAAAACGCGCATATCTCTGGGAGGGAACACTTTTGGGGCATGGGATCGATCTTATTCGATGCTCAGATGTTGTCCACATCAAAAAAAAGTGATAATTGATTTTACCCTTAGGTCAATTTCTCTATGCGCTGTCACATATGTTCTTTGTTGTTATAAAGGCCGCAATGTACGTTCCCTAAAAGATCAATTATTTCAATATTTGATTGTTGTACATCGGGTATATATCAGTATCACTGATATCAAAACAAAGAATCAACATTTTTTTTGACGCGTTACGCATTTTGATTGGATAGATTCGAATGTAATACGTTGAACTTATTTTTGGTGTGCTGCTTTGACCTCACACAAACGTTTTATTTTGATTTTCTTTCACTTCCAGTTCCAATTAAATAATATTTGTGTTGTACTAATTTGATTACATGTTTATTTATGGTGAAAAATGATTGGTATTTAAGTAGTTTTATGGGGAAAAATTTGTTTGTTTTACGATGAGTATTTTTTAATACGTTTCAAACATATCTGGGGTTTTTTATAATTTTACTTTACTCAATTTGATGAACCATCCAAATAAAATATACATTTCAGTGAATGCTTCTACGTAAGGGTTGGTCTAAAGCTAAGTTTCTTATAAAAAGTTCAAAAAACAAAATAAAGAGTCCAACGTCTTATTAGTTAGGGAACACAATTTTATTCTCACAGTAGCTCATTCTGTCACCACAATTTTTCAAGACTGTGACTATTTTTCGGCTCAATCTCACCAATGGTTTGCTTAAAATTCGGCTTAAGGAACTGAACCGCTAATATATTGTTCGCACAACATCAGTCCTTCACTGTACCCAAACACATCAAACGGCTTAAAGTCGGAGATTAGCGTATTGTGTATGTATTACCTAACATGAGCTCAAAACATTAATTATAACGTGGGATGTATGGCATGGCGGGCCAAAGATTGTACAACTTCATGACATCAATCTACGGCCCCAAAAATGGATTATCGTGCCACTTAGTGTCCAAATCCGAACAAAGACATTTCGCTTTTAAAGGCCAAACCCGTCAGCCGTTTCTAAAAATATTGGACCGATTTGGATCATATAAGCTCCTTTTTTAGATATAGTCCCCGTATAAAATGTCGTGGGGCCAAAAAATGGCTTCCAGTATACATGGACATAATTATAATATTTTCTCACTAGGCCAAAAAAATGTATTTGAAGTTTGACGAAATAAAGCCGAAATTTTTATCCATTCTAACATGCTCATATGGGTACCAACAACAATGAAATTTTCTAACAAATTCAAATATTATTATTGCGTAAATTTAGTGCCCGTTCAAGGGGTTCAAATGTGATTTAACTGGATTACGAGGGTTGCTATGTATATTTTTGGCCTAGACAACACTAAGTGTTGCCTGGCGCCATCTGACATTTTCATTGGAAAGTTTAACATTTTTAGCATAAACGTACTCACTACGTTTTGACGTATGACCATCATTTGTGTTGTTTACAGCGACGTGAAAAAATCAATAGAATTTACTCGTAAACATTTTCGTGCGACCATTTTTCACAACTTTCGACGTGGATTATTGCGACAAGAGTGCATCGATGAACTTAAATCTTTGTATGGCGATGAAACACCATCTTAAAACACTGTGAAAAACTGGTTTAACGTATTCAATCGTAGTCAATGCTCGCTCAAAGTCGAAGGTCGTCCAAAAACGGCCATTGTGCCAGGGAACATTGATGCCTTGCGTGATTATATTTGTTACTTGAGCAGTTTTTTATTCTGGTTCGGAACCTTTATGTTGTTTCATTTTCAGAATTAACGTAAAAAAAAGAAATTGGTGAAATGTATTTGCTACGATTGCCAGGCAGACTGCACAGCTGTTTCTAAACCCGCCAAGGTTTTTATTTAGCAGTCTTTGGCAACGATTACTTCGGCCACGAATCAAATGACTAATACGGGAGACTCATTTTTATTTATGAGAATTACCCTTTGCGTATAGTTTTCGAACTGTGCGTAGAGCAATCTTCAACGCACAATATCTGTTCTGAAAAAATTCCTCTAGATGGATCACCCTATATCTAGAATATGTTGGTTTTGGTGGTAAAGATTTCATTTAATCCATGGACCATAGGAACTTAAAATATAATAAAGATTGAAACAAGTCTATTCATTGTGAAATGGCAGACTAAGTTGAGCATAAATCAAGTGACAGCTGTCAAAAAGACCAGCTTCAAAAATAGTGTGGCCAGATTCAAAACCACACGCCAAAAAAAACTTCCGCTTTGAGGTAATAAAAAAGTCTAGACCTATCTTACACTTTATAACGTTGACAATTGCATTTAAAAAAAGATTTACTTGGTGCCGCAAGCGCATTAAACGCTGTAAAAATTGGCGTAGTCGTTGGCTCTAGGGACTCAAAAATATTCCCTTAAACTACGGGACATATGTGTATACTAAAGTGAAATTTTCTTACTTATCTAAATATGTACCTACAGTACATATATATAGGTCGAATTTGGACTCGGTTCGGCCATAATAGACGACGGCACTCTTTGACAATATACATATGAGTTTAAAAAAATAACATTTTTTCACAAATCCCAGTATAACATTAATTCTGCTGTTTGCCCTGATTTAAGGCCTCGACCCATGGAAGTATGGTTTGGTTGAATTGGAGGCCTAAACATCGTTCCCTAATGTTCGGTCACATGTGGGTATCAGGAATCCGTGTAATCTTTCACAATTTCAAATATGGACCTATAATTACGATTCGGATAAATTTGGAATTTAGACAGGCCATATAAACCCTAGGGACCCTAAAATCGGCCTTCTTCAACTTTGGACATATGGGTAATAAAAGCTAACAAAATTTCATCACAAATCCAAATATAAATATAATTTGACCTGTTTTAAGGTCTTGTCCCATGGGTCTATGGTGCCTAGGGTACTGAAAATAATAAACTTTCGTCACAAATCCGAATATAGCATTAATTTTGCGATTTGACCAGATTTATGGCCTTAACCCATGGGAGTATGGTGTCTAAGACGCCGAAAAATATGTCCTTTTGAATATGGACATATAGGTACTCAGGAACATTAAAATTTTCTGAAGTATCTGAACATGACAAAAATTTTAAGATTTGGTAAAATTGAAGGCCTCGACCTATTTATACTCCCAGGGGCCCAAAAACCATCCCCAAATGTTGGGGAACATATATGTATCCAGCAACGATGAAATCGTATCGCAAATTAAAATATGAACCTATTTCTAAGATTTGAACAAATTTGGGATTTTTTACCGGCTTAAAATTGCTCTCCTTGAATTATGGACATATGGGCACTATAAAGCAATAAACTTTCGTTACGAAACCTTATATTATAGTAATTTTAAGATTCAACTTTGAGTCCTTGACCCAAGGGCATAAGGTTCCGAAAAAATAGGTTCTTTCAAACATGGACTTATGGGTTGTCAGTGTTTAAATTCACCGATTTGTTTCAATTAGAAGCCTTAACCTATGGGACCTGGGGTCTCAAAATCCATGCGGAAATGTTCGGAGATATATGGGTATTTAGAAACAATAACATTTTCTAAGCGGTCATTAGGGCCCAGAAACACTCTCCTTCGTAACGAATCAGAAAATAAGGTTAATTCTACGATTCGACTATATTTGCAGCCTTGGCTCGTTCATAGATCCAAGGTCCCTAGAATTCTAAAATCATTTTCTTTTCGAACATCGACATTTGCTTACTCAGAAACAATGAAAACTCATTCCTAGTTATTCCTATTTATTAACTTTAAAGATTGGTATACTTATATTTGAAGCCTTTGCTCATTCAAAGGTCCGAGGTCCCTAAAGATATAAAAACATTTTCTTTTCAAACATCGACATTTGTTTACTCAGAAACAGTGAAATTTCACCCCAAGTTATTCCTATTTATTAGCTTTTAAGATTGGTATATATTAAAGGCCATAATCTACGGGCTCCCTATAGCCCTGTCGGCTTACTTCAGCAGTAGGTTTCTCAAACCAATTAAATTCAAGTATCTGAACAATCTCCTTCATATGGTATCGTAACGAATCAGGAAATAAGATTAATTCTACGATTCAATTATATTTGGAGCCTTGCCTAAGGTATAAGGTTTCTAGAGTTCTGAAAATATTATCCTTTCGGAAATCTATATTGTATTACTTAGAAACAGTGGAGTTTTCTCATTAATTTCTATGTTTACTAACTTTTAAGATTGGTCTAAATTAAGGCCCTAATCTGTGGGATCCCTATAGGCCTGTCGAACCACTTTATCAGTAGCTAAATAGGTTCCTCAAAGCAATAAAGTTCGCAAATCTAAACAGGACAACGAATAAAAGGACCTCAAAAATTTAGTTCAGTTAATACCCCAATCCTGTAAATACCGTACCCTGGTGGAGAGTACAAAAGTTTCAATGACCAACCTAATATACACTACATCCTATCGATGGTCATATTACAACAACAATAACGAGACCGCAAACAGAAGCATGAAATCAATGAACTACCGCAGAGAAAAAAGTTTATTGTATTTATTGAAATTGCCACATTGCCACACATGACGTCTGAGGGTGTGACTACTGTGTTGCTGACATACAACATACTCACTCATACACACGCACGCACGCATTCACATATGCGTGTATGTATGTTAATGATGGACTAGGAACATGTACTTTTCTACGTCCACAAGTGTATAAACATTGGAAAAAGTGAACAGCGGCACTGTTCGTTCAGCTCACATGGAAATGTTCTGAATGGCACACAAACCAACATTGCACACCCTGAACTTGAAATGTCAAGAATTGAATGCTAAAAATACGCTTTTCCTCTCCCTTTCGATCTCGATATATAAATAAATAATATTGTACACTAACAACTCGGTACACGTCCGAGTCCGAGTGATGTGTACTGAGTAGGGTACGAATTGAAATGACACTTGTTTTACAACTTGTGAAGAAATAGGTGGATGAGTGACGGATGCATGTGATGTGGGCTGATGGGTGGGCATTTAAATGTGTATGTGAATTAAATCAGCTCCTTGGAAACGGATCATAAAAATACCCCTTAAAAACAAATATGGTTTAATAGAGTTTTTGTATATCTTTCACTTGCAGAAATGAATTATGTTTGCTACATCCAAGGCAAAATCTTGACTTGCTGTGGGGACTTTTAAGCAGTTTTAAGGGTGGGCGGTTGTGCTGCAAAAGGTTACCTTACCCATGCGGGAAGTCAGATTTACCAGTACTCTTTAGACGGGCGGGCCAACTATGTCTGGAACAGAGTATACCTCTCCTGTGATGACTGCTTTTGGTTGAACTGATTTTTTAGCAGGGTCTAATAAATTCCGGAGGTGGGTGCCTATCTCTCACATCTCACTTGTGTCGACATAGAGGCGATACAGCAGATTCACCAGTACTATTACCACCTTAAGGCAGACTTAAAAAAAAACTAGTTAAAAATGGCATCGAAGATCGCGGAGGTGTTGGGTAGCGCGGTTCCAAGTTTATACAACTCTGAAGCATAGATCAGGGCCGTAGGGCCGTTTACTATTCCTTGCCATTTACATGCACACAGAAAAAAGTATGGTTGTGGCGACAATATTCGAAGAGGATAATACTATTGTTGAGTGTATGGTTGCGGTACAACAATATTATGATCCTCACAATAATAGTATGATTCAAATACAACCTCCTCACAGCCATACTTTGATCCTTAGAACAATAGTATGATTCACACTCAACCATACTATGATCTCCACAACCATATTATGATCCTCACAACCAAAGTATGTTTTACATACAACCGCAGTATTATCCTCACAACCATAGTATGATCCACACGTAACCATGTTATGATGCCTACAACCATAGTATGATCACACATAAATATACTATGATTTCCAATATTATTTATAACAATAGATTTGAATTATGAAATTTTTTTTAAAAATACATTTAATTCAAAATTATGGAGTTTATTTTTTTAACAGTAGAAAAAATCAGTTAAAAAAACGTAAGAGTTTTTATTAAAAATATGTCAGTTAAAAAAAGCCAAAGCAGTTTTTTCAAACCATATAAAAAGTACTATTATTGCATTAAATCCGTAACCATAATGAGGAAAAATTACAATCATACATTATGATTGCCGTAATCATATTACTGTTAACATAAAACACAAAAAACAGTACTTTTGTCGCAGCAACCATATTTATATAGTTGCTACAACCATATTTTCATTTTTAAATTTGGCAATTGTACTATTGTTACATTTAAAATAAATATTAATATTGCGGCAATCATACTATTGTCAAAATTAAATTTAGTATACAATACTATGGTTGCGACGAACATACTTTTATTGCGGAGAACATATTATTATTGCCGTGACCATATAGTAACCATGTTTTTTCTCTGCGTGTGCGTCTTCGGAAAATTACATAATTAAATCCCTCAAATTTAAAGGGATTTTTCAGGCGTGTTATTTTTAAGAAGAAATAAAAAGTACGAGTATATAATTTATTGTATTGGCCAAGCTTTATTGTAAATATAAGATTATATTTTAAAAATGATTTTGGCCAAATGGCCGCCGCACCTAGCTTGAATAAATTTCCGCCGAGAGGCCCAATTTTCGACCATTTTTTGCAGCGTTTGGGGCCGTATATCAGCTATAATGCATCGAAGAACTTCTTCCAAGGCGCCAATAGCGTCGGGCTTATCTGCACAGATAAGGGTTTGCCATTATGGTTTAAAAATTATTTCGGGAAAGTGGCTGCCGCGGCTGGCTCGAAAAAATTCCCGTCGAGAGGCCCAATTTTCGACCACTTTTTGCAACATTTATAGCCGTATTTCAGCAATAACGCGCCAAATTGTTACTTCCAAGGCTTCAATTGTGTCGGGCTAATGAGTAGGTGAGGCACATCACATGGTCACAAAAAATAGTCCAGCGGTATTTAATCGCACGATCTTAGAGGACATAGGCCAACGACGCGAGATAATGCGCTCTCAAAAAGTTTCCTTCAATAAATTGATTGGTTCGTTGTCTCTTTGGCATGTAGCGCCGTCTTGTTGGAACCAAAAGTCATTCAGGCACGAAAAAGTCATAAATCATGGCCCTATAGCGTTCCCAATTGACCGTAACATTAAGGCCGTCTTCGTTTTTAAAGAAACACGGATCAATGATTCCCTCTGCCCATAAAGTACACCAAACATTGACTTTTGGAGGATGTAACGACGGCTTGTGAATTTGTATTACTCCAAATGCCACAATTTTGATTATTACCGTACCCATTTAACGAAAAGTGAGCTTCATCGCTGAACAAGATTTTCTTGTAAAAATCAGGATCTGTGGCCATCTCGTTCCCATTCACCACGACTTGCAAACGTTGTTCCGGCAAAGTCTATTTATTATGAAATGGCAAACGAAACTGAGCATAAATCAAGTGACAACTGTCAAAAAGACCAACTCCGAAAAAATGAGGCCAGCTTGAAAACCACACGTCTAAAAAAACACACTTTGCAACATCGCCTATGGACTAGTGGCCGCATTTATTTTTTTTATTGCAACCCACTCTAATAAACGCACACATGTATGTGGCTAATTTCGGAAAACAAAACATTGCTGAAAAAAATTCAAAATGCACTGAAATGAATTTAAATAATTCCAATGAAGAACAGATGTCATTAGCAATTTCCCTTACAGATGTTACAAATTCATTAAAAACCACAAAAGAAAAATGTAGTTGATACAAGTCGAACACGTGGTACCCTAAAACCACCAGTCTAGCCAGTTTCATATAGGACAGCACGGAATTTTTAAGTTTCAGAATGGTGAGTATACTCAATAAAGAGATCTGGTCGGAACGGAATGTTGAAAACCCTGGGGATTTCAGCATGGACATTTGGTACCAAAACTACCAGGAAGTTTCTAACAAATGCAAAGATTTCGTACTTTGTAAGATCATATTTTTCGGTAACCAAAAGGTGGTTAAATTTTAAGGGCCGATGTTGAATGTAAACCACCCCACAGTGGATTCGTCGGTACGAGGGCTGTTATATATTTCTGGCCTACTAATGAAAACGCGAATATTTATCATCAAAAATGGTTTTTATTGTTTTTTAAAGTATTCTTCAGCATGATTTATACACTTTTGCATGCGCTCAAACCAATCGTCGAAGCATTCTTTCCACTTCGATTGAGACACCTCCAAAACATGATTTTTGAACGCTTCAACAACATCTTCTGGCGACGAAATTCGTTGATCGCGCATTTTTTTGCTTGATGTGCGGAAATAAAACGAAGTCATTGGGTGCCAAATCAGGGCTGTATGGCAGATGACCCATCAATTCGACGTTTTGTCCGGTCTAAAACGCGCTGGTTTGAGCCGATGTGCGAGAGCTCGCATTGTCATGGTGCACAATGATTATTCTACTCTTGTTCTTTTTTCGAATTTCTGCGAAGACTTCAGGCAAACAAATTGTGGTGTACCACTCAGAATTGACCGTCCTACGTTGCTCAAGCACAACAGTCACCGCATGACCAGTTTTGCCGAAGAAACAGGCTACTATTTGCTTCAAAGTGCTTCTTCCACGAACAACTTTCGTTCGATTTGGCTCCTTTTCGAAGACTCACACGGTCGATTGCTGTTTTGTTTCGCGCTCATACTCACTGATCCATGATTTGTCACCTGTAATGATCTTATAAAAGTTTTTTGAAGCAGCGCGATCGTATTTTTATACCCGCACCACATAGTGGTATGGGGTATAATGGCTTAGTGCTTGCGTTTGTAACACATCGAAGGAATCGAGTTAGAATACCGGGACCAGAGAGAAAGTTGCTCAGAATTACATTTTGAGTCGATCTAGCCATGTCTGTCCGGCTGGCTGGCTGGCTGGCTGGCTGGCTGGCCGGCTGGCTGGCTGGCCGGCTGGCTGGCTGGCTGGCTGGCCGGCTGGCTGGCTGGCTGGCCAGCTGGCTGGCTGGCTGGCTGGCTGGCTGGCCGGCTGGCTGGCTGGCTGGCTGGCTGGCTGGCTGGCTGGCTGGCTGGCTGGCTGGCTGGCCGGCTGGCTGGCTGGCTGGCTGGCTGGCTGGCTGGCTGGCTGGCTGGCTGGCTGGCTGGCTGGCTGGCTGGCTGGCTGGCTGGCTGGCTGGCTGGCTGGCTGGCTGGCTGGCTGGCTGGCTGGCTGGCTGGCTGGCTGGCTGGCTGGCTGGCTGGCTGGCTGGCTGGCTGGCCGGCTGGCTGGCTGGCTGGCCGGCTGGCTGGCTGGCTGGCCGGCTGGCTGGCTGGCTGGCTGGCCGGCTGGCTGGCTGGCCGGCTGGCTGGATGTAAAGATGTCCATCTATTCTTGTAATCAAAGTACAGGTCGCATTTATGCACCGATCTTGATGAAACTTGGCAAGTGGTAATATATTGGGACAAGGACGGACGCTATTGAATTTGGTCCAAATCGGAGCACTTTCTGATAGACCCCCCATACAAAGGAACTCCCGGATTTGGTCCAAATCCAGTTGATGTCGCGTGTATTGGTCAACAAATTAAAAAAATATGACATTCGATGAAGAACTGACCACAAAATGTAAAAAAAATAGTTGGACCCGCCTCTCGGACCTACGGGGCCTTCAGAACCCAAAAAATGGACCCATGATTTTAAATATAAGTGTGACCCCTTAAATGAAAGGAAATTATCTTACAATTTTAAATACAGAAAAAAATTCGACCTGTTTGGGCCCCAGGGTCCATTAGGAGGGTCCAAAAGTTTCGGTTTACCTGGATTTTAGTGTGACCCCTCAAATGACAGGGAATTGCCTCAGGACTTTAAATATGTCAAGCCAAATGATTTATCTCGTCCGTGGGAGGGCACAGGGTCCGAAAACAAGGCATGAAAATGTGGACCAACTATAATTGTTATACCCTCACCACATAGTGGTATGGGGTATAAAGGCTTAGTGCTTGCGTGATAGATACAGATAGAAATAGCGACGAGTGCTTTCGATTAACAGGAGACTTAATCACATTTATAGTGGTGCGGGTGTCATAGAGTCGGCCACGCCCGACTATAGCACTTACTTACTTGTTTTAAATTTTTTTTTTGCAACAATCGACACGAGCCTTTTTTGAGCGATTCCCAAATTGTGCGGGATCCAACGAGAACAAACCTTTTTTTAACGGCCAGGTGGTCATGCAATATCGAATGTATGCTGGTGGAAGAAATGCCCAAGGATGCCTCTATCTCCCGGTATGTCACATGCAGATCTTGCATGATCAGTTCACGCACGGCATCAATGTTCTCTGGTACAACGGCCGTTTTTGGACGACCTTCACGACCCTTGTCTTTGAGCGAGCGTCGGCCACGATTGAATTCATTAAACCAGTTTTTCACAGTGCTATAGGATGGTGCTTCATCACCATACAATGATAAACGTTCATCGATGCACTCTTGTCGTGAAAATCCGCGTCGAAAGTTGTGAGAAATGATCGCACGAAAATGTTCACGAGTTGATTCAATTTTTTTGCCAAATTGATTTTTTCAAGTCACTGTAAAAAACAAAAATGATGGTCACACGTCAAAATGTTCTGAGTACGTTAATGCTAATGTCAAAGTTTCCAATAGAAATGCCAGAAGGCCCCAGGGAAATATATAGCAACCCTCGTAAGCAGAATTGCCGCATTTGGACGAATAATAATCCAAGAGTGATTGTCGAAAAAACAATGCACCCACAAAGAGTGACAGTTTGGTTCGGTTTATGGGCTGGCGGCATCATCGGGCCGCATTTATTCCAAAATGAGTCCGGTCAGGCAGTTACTGTGAATGGAGTTCGCTATCATGGGATGATGACGCACTTTTTATGGCCCGAATTGAAAGATATGGATGTGGACGATTTGTGGTTTCAACAAGACGGTGCCACTTGCCACGCAGCTAACGAAACAATGGCTCATTTGCGCGACAAATCAAGATCGGCCCATAAAATTTAACCACCCTTTAGATCAAAGGTGCGAACCATAGTTTCTATATAATATTGGTAAAAATTAATTTAATAATAGTTAGATTCATAAGATAATGTTCCCTTAACTTGAATGCTTATTGTCCATTTTGAATCTTCACAATATATTTGGTTTCGTAGTAGACGTTGCTTTTTTTGTGTACTCATATTTGCAATTTATCGCTCGTTTTGACCATAACGGCATTATTTTTTAATAAACAACACTCATGTCGTCATCATGTTGTCGGTAGCGGTAGGGGAAGAGAAACTAATGTTTATTGACATTTGTCTTGAGTTTTTGGATGTGGTAATTGGTGGGAAATACATTTGCCAAAAGTCGATTCCACATACGGACAGTTCGGGCAAAAAACCAATTCCATCTGTAGTGTATAGTGCGGTCAATCAATAACAAATTTGTGTGAATTCCTGGGCAGTCGTGTATCCCTGCCAAACATCCTCACGTCGGGAATAAGACCACGAATGTATGAAGGAAACACACCATGGAAGTAGCGATAGAACAGCAATACACAACTCACATTCCAACGATGCTCTAGGGAAACAAGAGAGTTGTATACCCTACTGTCACCTAACAGCTCCATCGCTCTACTTTGAACACGATCAAGTAGCTTCAAGGATGATTTTGGAGCCCCTGTCTATATATGGGAGTTGTATTCCATCTTTGGCCTGATATAGGTGGTATTGATATGCAAATAATCAGAAGGAGTGAAATATTACTTGCATCGCTTTAGGCAGCCTATACACTGTGTTTTTCGACACTTTGAATACATGCCTGGCCCAAGGAGCGTCAGATTGAATTTCATGCCCAGAACATCAAGAAAATCCGGTTGTTCAATATCCGAACCATCGATAGAAATTGAAAATATTGTTGGGTCAGCGAATCGCTTGTAAGGTAGCACTATGTCTTACGCACATTAAAATCTACTCCATTCACTCGACCCCATGCGCAAATGGACAGTTTATCCCGACCAAGTGTCACATCCATAATTCGCCTTTTGCCTTCAACATCTTAAAGATTCGACCTACGGTCGAATGAATATTAATGACAGCGGTTGTGTTATATTCGAAAGAGTAGATTTGATACACGGTCTGACCGAAAAGATCGTCAATGAAAAAAAGAAACAAAGCGGGAGAAAGTATAGATCCTTGCGGTACACCTACGGTCAGCCTGTATTTATTGGATGAGAACCACCTACAACAACCCGTAGATGGGTTTAATACTTATAATGAACATGGTGATTTGGCCAAGTTCCTTAGAACAAGACGGTTTGTTATTTTTTGGTCACAGAATAGATCCAAAAACCATGCCTATTTTATATTTGCCAAGGGCGCCTTCATTAACGATTCCAAAATATTTCATTAATCGCCAGCAAATAATGAAGATAAGGCTACTTTTTAATAGATTATTTAAGTCCATTAAAGGGACTTAGTGCTGATTTCAGACATTTACAATCAAAAGCAGCTTATGGCTATAATATATCGTTGTGTGCAATTTCAGGTTCTAATATTTTTCGTTTGGCACATAATTAATATTTCAGTTTCGTTTTTGAATAAGTTTCTTACTAAATAAACACAAGAGTTTAGTGTGATGGAAATCTTTATTTGAAAATTGACATCTTTTCTATTACGTGAAAAGATAGCATGCGTCAAGTGCCTACCACTGCCACAAAATTCCGGTAATAACTTTTAGCATTCCTGTCGCAAATTCTCCCATATTTTGGTTATGCCTGACACTTATTACTGAAAATCCCGACTTCAAGTAGCCCAAAGAACTACGCTATCTACACACTGCTGCATACGTTTTCTGAAGTTTTCATGAACTCTAACAAGCATGTCCACTGGTATTCTGCCAGTTTCAGACTCAATAATGTTAATTAGGTCTTCCAAGGTGTTGGGACGGTTGATATACACCTTCGACTTCAGATAACCCCAAAGGAAAAAATCACATGTGGCTAAGTGTGGTGAGCGTGCCGGCCAGTTCACATCACCCCCCAAAAAGATAAGCCGTCCAGGAAACATTTGCCTCAAATCCTCGCTGTGTGTGCAGTGGCACCATCCTGTTGGAACCATGTATCCTCTAATTGCATTGTCGAAAGAGTCGGCTCAAAAAAAATTCTGGAAATGCCGAGAGCAACTAATTGCTTCCGAACAGAGAGTTTCGGAGATTGCAGTAGTGCTGCTCTAACTCTCTCGATGATTTGTGGCATTGTAATCCTTCTCTTAGGTCCCCTTCGTCCACATTACACATTCCCTGCTGTTCTCAATAAAGTTACCAATTTACAATTGATTGCCATCCGGGAACACGTCCTTGTGGGGAACACCGAATCGTAAAATAACACTAGTTTACATCGGAAATGTACATTTGATTAGAGGTGACTTTTCTAATGTATTTCCATCTGCTGAATTCAAAAATCAAGGTAAAATTTTTTTTTATGAAACAGTTTTTGAGATATCCTTATATTTTTATTTTTTCGTCCTTTTTTCACTTGACAAATCATATCTCGAGCTAGAAATGTCTGATTATATCGTTCTTGGTACTTAAATGCAAGGTATTGAGTAGACGAACAAACATGTATAATTGGATCTTTTATAAGTTAAGTGGTTAAAAATATATCGATGAAAATAGGGCAAATTTTCAAAAAAATCATATTTTAGAGTGATCCTGTGCCGGCGGAAAAGTACATACCGTTGAAAAAACGTCCGGTTTCTCTTCATGTTCGTAAAGATGATACTTTAACGTAAGAACTAAGACCAACCACAAGAAAATCGACCGAAAAATGACAAAGTTATAAGCAATTGAGTGAATAAATCCAAATCCAGAAACCGTGGTGTACCTTACGCACAACATTTTAAGAAGGAAAACGACATATGCTATTGCAACGATATTCCTGCATTGTTTGAGCAACTCGGAGAGCCTTACGATCCAAATGAGTGGCGCTTGTTCATTGACGGTAGTAAGGAGAGTTTGAAAGCAGTCATACTGCATATTGGAAATGAAAAACCTTCTATTCCCATCGCTCATGCCATCAACACTAAAGAATCATATGCCACAATGGCTATTTTGCTCAAATACATTCAATATGAGAAGCACAACTGGAAAATATGTTCCGATCTCAAAGTCGTCGGCATGTTGTGTGGGATGCAGGGTGGATACACAAAATATTGCTGCTTTCTTTGCCTTTGGGATAGTCGTGCTTGTGATCATCATTATGTAAGAAAACACTGGCCAGAAAGGGAGAACATCACAGTGGGCAAAGACAATATTAAATACGTGCCTCTTGTCAAAAAAGAAAATATAATCCTTCCAGCGTTGCACATTAAACTTGGCCTCATTAAAAATTTTGTGAAGGCCTTAGACAAGGAAGGCCAAGCACCTATCCTTCCTATCTGAAAATCCTTTTCCCAAACCTTTCTTCAGCAAAAATCAAGGAAGGCTCCTTCGATGGTCCACACATAAAGAAATTGGTAAAAAGCACAGATTTCCCAAAATATTTAACACCCGTTGAAAACGAGGCCTGGAATTCATTTCAGCTGGTTGTTACCAATTTTCTTGGGAACACTAAAAGCCCTAACTACGAGGTTATTATTACCGATTTGCTGAAGAACTACAAGAATATGGGTACGGAATGCCATTAGTTAATTTCCTTCCTGGTTGTTTTCTATTGTATTGTTTTTACCATTTTATTTATTTCTTACAGGTGTAAATATGTCTCTAAAAATCCATTTCTTGCATTCGCATTTGAAATTCTTTCCGGACAATCTTGGTGACGTGAGTGACGAACACGGCGAGAGATTTCACCAACAAATTAAGACCATTGAGCGGCGCTATCAAGGATTTTGGGATGAAGCAATGTTGGGAGACTATGTATGGTTTCTCACTAGGAAAACGGATCCCAAAAGCAACCGAAGACAAAGCAAGAGCCACAACTATTTCTAACACACAAAAATGTCAAATGTCGAAAAAAATAAAATATTCGGAAAATATGGGATTTGGATTTATTCACTCAATTGCTTATAACTTTGTCATTTTTCGGTCGATTTTCTTGTGGTTGGTCTTAGTTCTTACGTTAAAGTATCATCTTTACGAACATGAAGAGAAACCGGACGTTTTTTCAACGGTATGTACTTTTCCGCCGGCACAGGATCACTCTAAAATATGATTTTTTTGAAAACTTGCCCTATTTTCATCGATATATTTTGAACCACTTAACTTATAAAAGATCCAATTATACATGTTTGTTCGTCTACTCAATACCTTGCATTTAAGTACCAAGAACGATATAATCAGACATTTCTAGCTCGAGATATGATTTGTCAAGTGAAAAAAGGACGAAAAAATAAAAATAGAAGGATATCTCAAAAACTGTTCCATAAAAAATTTTACCTTGATTTTTGAATTCAGCAGATGGAAATACATTAGAAAAGTCACCTCTCATCAAATGTACATGAAAAAAATTTTATTTTGTAAAGTAGTGTAAAAGCACCCTGCACTGCAATGATCGAGCGCGCATTTGAAAAATACGCTTCAACACAAAGTGACATCTCCTCACGTGCCCAATGCATAATGACAACTTAAAGGTAGACGAGTACAAATATCCCGTCAGCCACTATAAGTAAAAGCCACGCACACTCTCCACTCTCTTCGACCAATAGTGCCGCCACCGTCTGCAGTGCAAAAAAGAAAAATTCCTCGCTCCAATCTGTACATGAGCGATGGCGTTGACTTGTAACACTATGTTCTTCGAGTAAACACATACTTTTTTTTAATAACGATTTGTCATACCAATCGTTATTAAAAAACGTAAAAAAACACTTTAAACGACTAACATGTAGTTTTCCTCCGTCTAAATCAGAAATCGGAAAATTCAAAGAGTACTTATAACCAACAGTCTGCAACAACAACCAATACTTGTACAAATTCAGTTTCAATGTATATCTTAATTAGTTCGGGTTCGGGTTATATATATCTTAATTAGTTCGGGTTACCGATACTTTGTCTCTGCTAACAATAGCGTTCGTTCCCTCTACTAAGAATTGGCAAGTACCCAATCAACATTCAGTTGTAGCGATGGAATATTTACGTAGTACGAGTACATGCAAGCAGAAAAAAAAATTGTAAAAAAATTTGGTTGTAGCAACAAATCTGTTCTTTGTGTTAGGGAATCTACACTCACAGGTTTCGCTGTATTGACATGAAAGTGTTATGAACATTATAATCCTTTATCTAATGCCCTGACTACATCTTCAAGAAAGGTCTTAATTGAAATCTTTCTTTTATTCAAATTTAATTACCACCAAATTTTCATAGAAAAATCTTTTGAATTCAAATGATATGGCAATATAACGTAACAGATCTTGCAATCTCCTTGATGGATGGTATCACGCCAATTAGGATTTCATAAAAGGTCAAATAACAAAAGAAAAAACAAAAACACGACCAACTCCACCATGCAATACCAACAAAATAATTGTAGCTGAAAATTTTCGTTTGGGGGGTAAACCTCAGCCGCATGATTGATGTGTAATTTATGCAATGCGACTCTTAACGCTTGATGTGAACAAAGAAGAAAACGAAAAGAAATCAGCAGCAGCAAATAACAAGTTGTTATTTTCTTTTGGCGTTCGCTGTTCTTGTTGTGCTGGTTGGTGTCTTTAAGAAAACAGATGTTTTTCTCGATTACAGACGTCTGTTTTCCCACAACGCTTTTCTTATAGGACTAACATGCATGTACGAGTCTGTCAGAACGTCGGTATGTGAATGACAAATAATAAACGATACGTACGGAATGACATTATTTCCACCACAAGTTCAATGCTAGTTTTATTTTGTTTTGCTTACAATATTCCGAGCTGCAAACTAAAAAAAAAACATGGAATGCAATACTAAATGCGAAAGTCAACTTGAACTTGCGTATTCTTTTATTGAAATGTGTAGGAATAGTTACGTATCTACACTGGCTCACAAATGTGTTTGCAAAAAACAAAGAGAAAAAATATATTTTTTTAGCAACTTCTGAATCTTAAAACCTGAATCTTATTAAAGTTGTAATAAAGTCTTAAATACAACTTTATTTCTTTAAAACTGGTCAAGTCAAAATAAATCAAAAATTTCGAATGCTACTCAAATCATGTCCAACTAATATTCAGTATTTGATGTAAGTAGCATCTTTTCTAAAATAAAGTTAGTATCTTAAAAATGCTAAAAAAAGAGAAAAAAAAGTATTTTTTAAGCTACTCCTAAATCTTAAAACTTCTTATAATTGAAGTCTTAGGTACGAGTATAACGAATACAATTTTAATTCTTTAAACATGATCACGTCGAAACAAATCAAAAATTTCTAATGCTACTCTGATTTTGCCAAAACTGATTTTCTTTATATGTGACGCGAAACCGGAAAGGGACCTAAGGGTAAAAACCAGTTTTGTTCAGGAGAGCCATTTTAAAGATTTAAATACGTGTATCTTTGGTGTACCATCACTTTCATTAAACGCGCATATATCTGGGAGGGAACACTTTTGGGGCATGGGATCGGTCTCATTCAATGCTCAGATGTCCACATCAAACAAAAGTGCAAATTGATTTTTTTACCCTTATGTCCCTTATGCGCTGTCACATGTTCTAAAATAAAGTAAGTATTTTACAAATGCCCAAATCGAGTTGGTGTTTTAAAAAGATAATACACACATACATATCATTCATAAACTAACAAATTTTTATAAAACTGAAAATGTTCTTTCGAGAAAAACGGCTTAACGTCAGAATTTTGAACGGTCTAAACAGGAAAATTAAAATCTAACAAGTAGAAACGTCGTTAAGTTCGACTAGGCTGAACACTTTCCACCGTCCCGACGTTAATAAAAATCAAAAAAGGAACGTTTTTTATGGGGACCATGAGGACCTCTCTAACCTCAGCCAAAACTAACCTATATTTACCCTATATTTAGATTGCTAGCAAAATTTAGTTTATCTTGAGTTTACATCGCCCTTTTTGGCAATGAGGGACGCTGTTTAGGCCACAAAAGCCAAAAAGTACAGCAACTACGCCCTTTTTTGTACCCATTTCAACTTTCGTCTATCTACAAACAATTATGATTTGTTAAGGAAATACTCAGACAAGTAATCTTTTTACCCCTTAGCCGATTCGCCTATTTAACAGCTTACGACTATAATCCATAATCATGTAAAATTTCAGGATCAGAATCAACAGGCCTACGAACGGACGGACATGGCTAGACCGCCCTAACTTTCTAAGAAGATCTCTTCATGTCAATCTGTTGAAAGCATGATTCTGTACAAACACAAAAAGCTAGTGATTTCAAACTTACCTAAAGGCGGCGATCGGTTTATGTAGAAAATGGACCAAACTGGACATAAGGGAAAAAAGTTCTCCTTTGTGGGACTAAAGAAAGTCCTGATTATATTTTTAACTTTACGGTAATTAGTTCTATGTAATTTGAATAATTAATTTTTAAATCAGCGAGCATTAGTAGGTAGGTACTGTTTATCCTCCCATAAATGGGCATGGTCATTAGGACGTGGGCCCCCTACAAGAAGCTTCCTCTAATGTTCGGGCACCCAGAAACGATTAAATCTACTCACCAAATCCAAATAAGTAAATATGTGACAGCGCATAGAGAAAGGGACTTAAGGGTAAAAAAAAAAATCAATTTTCACTTTATTTTTTTGATGTGGTCAACATCTGAGCTTCGAATGAGACCGATCCCATGCCCCAAAAGTATTCCCTCCCAGAGATATGCGCGTTTTATGAAATTGATGGTACACCAAAGATACACGTATTTAAATCTTTAAAATGGCTCTACTGAACAAAACTTAGGTCCCTTTCTATTTTGCGCCTCACATATATAGTGTGGATCTTGAGCTTTTTTTAGAACAAAAAAAATGTATAAAAACTCAAACCATGTGTGAAATCTTTACTGATAATTTGAAAGGACATTGTATGGCATTTATTTTTTGAATATAATTTCCTTCAAATGCTGGCCGCTTCGAAGCCTCAGGGTTTCCATTCTGAGGGTCCTATTCTGGATGGATCGTTCGAGCATTTCAACCGGTATGGCTTTAATGACAGGCGTAATGTTGGCTTCCAAAACCTGAATCGTAGTTGGTTTGTCAGCATAGACTTTGGACTTTACGTACCCCAAAGACAAATGTCACTCGATCTAAGCGACCAATTCACCCGTCCCAAACGTCAAATTAGCTGCTCTTCGAAATGACCTCTCAATAGATCCATTGTTTAAGCAGCTGTATGGCAAGTGGCGCCGTCCTGTTGAAATCAAGTGTCGTCAAGATAACGGGCTTCAATTTCAGGTAGCATAAAGATCGATATCATGGCGCGATAGCGAGAACCATTCACGGTTACGTTTCGGCCATCATCATTTTTGCAAAAAATATGCACCGATGATTCCACCAGCTTATAATCCGCACCAAACAGTGGTTTACTCTGGGTATAATGGCACCTTTAAATCTCTTCTTGTTACTCTTGTCGCCCATATTCGGCAATTTTGTTCATAGGCTTTGGCGTTGAGCCAGAAATGGTCCTCATCACTGAACAAAAGTTTTGACGAAAACAGTAGATCTTACCGTTTCTCACCGAACGCTCATTTCCATAATCCAGTTGCCAACATTTGAAGGTAATTATTTTCAAAATAAATGCCATAAAATGTCATTTCAAACTACCAATAAAAATTCCACAACTGATTTGAATTTTTATATTTTTTTTTGTTCTGAAAAAATACCTCCAGATGGATCAACCTATATTTAAGTTCTGAGTAAATTTTTGATTCAAACCATATGGGCCCATATATGCTTATATAGGGTAAATTTTTGCCAGGATTTCGAGCGAAAAAGGATGTAATTGTCAAAAATTACATGATTCAAAAAGAAACCGGTATATGTGACGCGCAAAATAGAAAGGGACCTACAGTTAAAAACCAGTTTTGTTCAGGAAGCCGTTTTAAAGATTGGGTCCTTTTTTATTTGCGCTTAGAATCGTCGACTTCACTTTCATAAAACGCGCATATTTCTGGGAGGGAACACTTTTGGGGCATGGGATCGGTCTTATTCGATGCTCAGATGTTGGTCCACATCAAAAAAAGAAAATAAATGAAAATTGATTTTTTTTACTCTTAGGTCCCTTTCTCTATTAGTAGGTGTACTGTGGATCTCAAATCATGACGGAGGATACATAAAATTCGGTCCATTTAACTTCGATTCGTCCAGTTGTAAGGATCGACGGGTTTTGTTTGCAGTGGATGATTTCGTTTGAAAAATTTAAATATGCTTTTTGATACTCGTAGACTTGTAAAAATCTTGTGGAAATTTTGTTGCGATATACCAAAATTCTTCTGTGCAGGTAGAAAAAATGAGTATCTTCTCCAATTTGTATCGAAATATTCGAGTATTTTCCCACAGAAGTGTTTTCGCAGTAATGTGAATAGCTATTTTTTTTAAAGAAGGGTCACTTAATTTAGTGTAATGCGTCCACAAAAAGCGCTCCCTGTGCAACCTAATGTGTGCGATTGAATTGTCGATTTTAGAAAAATATTGAACACTACTTTGCCTGTGGTTTCAATTAAATTCTTTTAACGACATATTTTCTGAGCCACTGTGTTGGTAACTTACTTAGCATTTCTATTTGCATGTTGCGGATAGCAATTTGAGCAATTATTAGCACTTTCTTTCGTTCGAAAAATATTCGAAAATACCAAAACGTTATTTATGATAATATTCAATTTAAGATTTATGATGCATTCGGTCTCTTTTGGATTCGTCTTGATTTATGGCATTCGGCATGAGTTCGCCTACTCCCACCGGTATGGTGGCGAAAAAAGCAAAAAGAAAAAACAAAGATGAAATGATGTTCACACAAAAACCATTTGTTTTCCATTTTTGTTTCATTTCATGGCAAATAAAATTTGTGGGTGTGTAAGAAAGTTTTCGCTTCTGTGATCTTTGAACTGGAAACCCTTTTGCACAGGGAGGGCTTGTAAGAAACAACAGTAAGGGCATTGAGATATGTTACGGATATGTTAAATATTCCATAGAAACGAATGTTCTGTATTAGAACGATTTAGCATACATACAACAAAAATTTAGTAACAATTGCTCAGTGTTAGGGTGAGACTGTATTCGGCGTATATTGCAAAATCATAATTGTCTAAATATTATTTTTTAGTCAAAGTACGCATCGCCGGTCAACATTCCCAGCGCCCAAATATCCAACTCTCGGCATTGTCTATGGTCACCCGTTTGGCATTACTGTCTTAGATAAAATTCAACCACAAGGCAAGCCAAAAGTGTTATGTCTTACAGGTTCAACTATGTAATACCTTATACAACAACTGGAGATTCGGGCTATGATTCCTTTCCAAATAGTGAATAAGAAGAAATCATCCATGAGGTGTTAAAATGATCGAATGTGATTAAAATTTACAAAGTTAAAAGGGTGGTTTAAATTTAAGGGCCGATGTTAATTTTGACTAAAACACGAATTATTTAGGAAACTATTGTCATTTATTTTTAATATGATAATATTGGTATGGTTCAATTATGTGTGGAACAAAATATTGGCCAAATGATGGTCCAAATTTTCGATGACCCTGAGGCATAATTGAGGTTCTATGCCGTTAATGTGCCAAATTATCTCATCCTTCAGCTCTTGAATTGTTGTTGGCTTATCGACGTACACCTTTTCTTTCAAATAACCCCAAATAAAGAAGTTCAACGGTGTCAAATCACATGATCTTGGCGGCCAATTAATATCTACACGACGTGAGACAGCACGGTCATTGAATGTGTCGCCCAAAAGAGCCTTTGTTTCGTTAGATGTGTGACAAGTTGCACCGTCCTGTTGAAACCACATATCGGCTTCATCCATATCTTCCAATTTGGGTCATAAAAAGTTCGTAATCATCTCTCAATTGCAAACACCATTCACAGTAACTGTTTGACCGGCCTTATTTTGGAAAAAAAATACGGGCCGATGATGCCGGCAGCCCATAAGCCGCACCAAACATTCACTCTTTGTGGCTGCTTTGTTTTTTCGCAAATCACTCTTGGATTATCATTTGCCCAAATGAGGCAATTCTGCTTATTGATGAATCCGCTTTGGTGAAAATGCGCCTCATCACTGAAGATGATTTTCTTCGAAACTTGATCATCCACTGTTGCCATTTCTTGCCACCATTCTGACCATTGACGATGTTTGGAATGGTCAAGAGGCTTTAGTTCTTGAGTCAATTGCACCTTGTAAGCATGTAATTGCAAGTGCATCTATAACGTTTATCAACGACGAACGTGAGAGGTGCAATTGTTAGGCACGACAACTAGTTGAGGTGGACGGCAGCAATATTTTCTACAGTACTCGTATAAGCTGTACAAACATACATTGGTGTTTTCACATCTCCCACAGACCCGGTTTGCTCAAATTTTTGCAGGATTTTCCCGATTGTACTCACATTTGGACGATTAAATTGACCGAAAAAATCACGAAGTGCATTTTGATTTGAAAGTCCATTTTCATAATAAGTCTGAGTAACTTTAACGCGCTGCTCGCTTGTGTATCTTTCCATGGTTCAAATTGAGTTAGTCTGAAATTGAGAAATATCAAATGAAAAATGAAATGCAGAAAAAACTTGACGTTTAGGCGTGGTTCACATTCACATAGAAATTCAAAAAAATTATAATACTATAGTTTTAAAACAGTTTTTTTCTGCATTTCCTACCTTGTCCCTATTTCCTTAAATTTTTTGGTTTTCTCACAATCTTTGCACACAGACAACAGATTTGTTGCCAATCGAATATTTTAGAACCCAAATTTCAGTAGTGGGAACTGACAGTATCGGTTAAAAGGACAAAGTATGGGTAACCCTAACTAATTAGAATAATTATTGGAAGTTGTATTTGTATATGTATTGGTAGTTATTATAGATTATTTGCTATAAGTACTCTCTAAATTCGGCTATCGTTACCGAGAGCATTCTTTATCTGGCCCAAGTTATGATTACATTTTATGTATTCGGGTTTCTGATCGATTTTTTTTTATTTAACATTCATCTTTAACGATTTCAAAGTCTTTAGGTTTTTGTAATTTTTGTTTTTTACTTTCGCATTTAATAAAGTTTCTATGCACAAGTGAATTTTAAGAAGAAAAAATTGAGAAAAGTGAAGTTAAGTGGAAGTTATACCTTAATATTGCTGTCTACTTAAGGGTTACTGTGACACCAAATACCTTAAACGAATAGTTGAAGTCTTGGCTACTGATGTGATAATGTATGCCTTCAAATCGTTTATATTTTGTAGGTTATTTAAAAAAACATTGGCGAACCAAATTTAATATTCAAATCGGCTGTTTTTATCGATTTGGTTCCCATTCTGAACAAAACTTATTCATTACCATTTAATAACACACGCAGAGAAAAGATATGGTTACTATATGGTCACCGTAACAATAATATGTTCTCCACAATAAAAGCATGTTCTTCGTTACCATGGTATTGTTTTTTGAATTTCATTTTGACAACAGTATGATTGTGGCAATATTAATATTGTTGAAATGTGACAATAGTATTATTGGCAAATTTAGAAATGAAAATTTGGTTGTAGCAACCGTAAAAACATGGTTGGTGCAACAAAAGTATTATTTAAAATTTACGTTAACAATAATATGATTACGGCAATCATACCGTATGGTTGCGAATATGACCATAACAAAACAGGTTTTATAGAGCATACATGCATGTGTGTGTGTATGTTTTTTTTGATATACCAAAAAGAAATGCTTACACACGACAAAGTGCATGGTTGTTGTCCATTATAAAAAACAACAACAATCAGAAGGTAGTTCTAGGGATTTTTATTGTGTTTAGTTAGTTCGATTAAATACTCTACTACCGACTGGTTCTCGTTTATTTAAAATCTACCTGCACTTAAGTACGAGTATAAGCATATTGCCATTGATCATGGTTTTATCACATTTGTTACTTGGGGTCTGCGAATCGTGAAGTTGCATTCACCCCTGCTGGCAACAAAAAGTATTTTCGACTGCCGTTGGAATATATTTGTTGCTTGAATGAAATGTTCAATAAAAATATGGCCTCAAATCTGTCTTTGAACTAAAAGTAATGCAATTTAAAACAAGTTACTTGATAAAAATCTCTGTTTTAGTATAGTTGAGTGTGAATCATACTATGGTTGTGGGGATCACAGTGTGGTTGCGTGTGAATCATACTATGATTGTGAGGATCATACTATGTTAGTATGAGAAACATACTATGGTTGTGAGGATCATAATATGGTTGTGGAGATAATAGTATGGTTAAGTGTGAATCACACTATTGTTGTGAGGATCACAGTATGGTTGTGGAGATCATAGTATGGTTGAGTGTGAATAATACTATGGTTGTGGGGATCATAGTATGGTTATGTGCGAATCATAATATTGGTGTGAGGATAATAATATTGTTGTGCCACAACCATATACCCAACAATAGTACGATCCTCTTCAAATATTGTCACCCCAAACAAACTTTTTTCTGCGTGCAGAGCCAGTTTATTTTGAAATAAATACTAAATAGTAATTTAGTGGAACATTTGAAACCAAAAACGAAAATTTTTAAAACCATTTATACAATTTTATTAAAAAAAAGAATACGAGGATTGCTATATATATATTTCTGGCCTAGGCAACACTGAGTGTTTTGTATGCCGATGAAGCACCATCCTATAAGACTGTGAAAAACTGGTTTAATGAATTCGATCGTGGCCGACGCTCGCTCTAAGACGAAGGTTGTCCAAAAACGGCGGTTGTGCTAGAGATCATTGATGCTGTGCGACAACTGATAATGCAAGATCATCATGTGACAATGGTCATGCGGCAACTGTTCCGCTTGAGCAACGTAGGACGGTCAATTCAGAGTGGTACACCTTAATTTGTTTGCCTGAAGTCTTTGGAAAAATTTAAAAAACGAACAAGAGAAGACGAATCATTGTGCACCATGACAATGCGAGCTCTCACACATCGACTCAAACCAGCGCATTTTTGACCGGCCAAAACGTCAAATGGCCGGTACAGCCCATCAAGAAAAAAATGCGTGGTCAACGATTTTCGTCGCCAGAAGTTGCTGTTGAAGCGTTCAAAAACCATGAAAAACAATAAAACCATTTTCGATGATAAATATTCGCATTTTCATTATTAGGCCAGAAATATATATAGCAGCCCTCGTAATGCTCGTATTTAAGTGAAGTTAAGTGGAATTGAAACCTAAATATTTCCGTCTACTTAAGGGCTATTGTGACAGAAAATACGTTAAATGAGTAATTGAAAACTTGGCAACAGATGCGATAAAAAATATGTTCTTTTATATCGGTCATATTTTGTAGGTTATTTAAAAAACATTGGTGGAAAAAAAATTTAATATTGCCCTTTTGTCGTTTTGGGTTTAAATTCTGAACAAAACTTATTCATTAACATTTAACAGGGCCAGTTTATCTTGAAAATAGTAGTTAATATAAATTTAGTAGAACATTTTAACCCAAAAACAAAAATTTTAAAAACCATTTATGGGTGATTCTGAGATTATGGGCCAATTTCGACATCATTTTTGGCATTCGATTTTTTTTGCATAATTTAATATTTAATTTAATAATAAGACTGTTGACGAAAAAACTATTAGATGTGCACCCACTTCATGTAATGTTCAATCATATTTGAGTTGCTTGAAATCAAGATTGGTTTGGAAATTTGAATTTTAGCGAATATTAGATTCAGGGGAATACTGTGTATTTTCAGGTGCATAAAATAATCATCCATAAAAATATAAATTGAATAAAAAATTATAATCGGTAATAGCAACAAAATTAATTGAATATAATTTTTTACTATGGAATGGTTTTATTAAATAAAAAAATAATATTTTTGTAAAAAATTGAGATAATTTCAATTGAAGTAGTGTAAGGGACAACCAGGGTAATGATATTTGAACACTTTGGTACGAAAATTTTTGATGAACAAATAATTTTTTAAAAAAGCAATTTTAAAGAGTTTAAAGGTCCTATAAAGATTTATTGTATAGTAAATAATAAAGTATAAAATATTTTAATTTTCCCGCTTGAAACAACCAAGGACAGCAAAGTGGCCCATAATCTCAGAATCAACTTTATACAATTTTATTAAAAAAAAAGAACAAACCACAATAGAAATAATTTAGAGAACATTTTTATAGAACATAAAAATACTCAAACTCCCGTTAAAGAATCAGTTTTTTACTTTTTCGAAAAATAGACGAAAAGGAAACTCAAATCTGAGAGATTAGATGTTTATATGTTGAACGAAAATTGTCTCCATACGATTCCATTAAAAACACCTTATCAAAAAAATTTGTTCAAACGAAGGAAGGAGTTGCACAATGAAAATTTCCTATGCTCATAAAAAATAACTGGGGATGACCAGCTCCGTCCTTTTGGTAACTTACTATAATCACCTTAGTCTTTCACCAAAGTCTTCGAGAAGCGCGAACTTTTGTTGCATAGTTCAATAGGTTACGAAAGCGTACTACGCGGGGTTTGTTTACTACAAAGAATAAATCTGTTGTCATTACCAATTATTAGTACCAAAGTATTCTTCAAAACTCGTTGGTTGACATTACCGGCAGTTGGGGCGGCGTGTAGTTTTACTGAGTTCAGTTGGTCCAACCGCCTTATTGGTTATAAGTATCGTTATATTATTGTAGCTACCATATTATGGTATGTCGAACCATGCAACCATCAACACTATGGAATGTTGGTGATTGCAACAGAAGGAATGTTTATAAAACCGAATATTTGTAGTTCGGACCGATTTTCAACTGATTTTTTCACTGTGTGCGTGCTAAAATGTTATTTTCTTCCCAACCTTAGGTGTATCACGCTAAGGCCTCGGCACATCAAGAACCCTCTGCTTCGCTCTGGTGCCACTCCGACGCTTCATGTAACGATAATGATGTTGAATGTATTCATTTTTTGCATGAAATATTTAAATTTGTAAAAGATTTATTTATTTTTTGGCAGAAATTTGTTGGATTTTATTATATCATATACCCATTTTTCCAGAGTCGAATGTATCATCGTTTATTATGTCTTACAGAATATCTGCAGCATTTTGATACAGTGATACACGCTACGTTCACCCGCACATTCGTATGCCGTCTGGTCTTCGTACAATATTGATATTTATTGGTTAGTCGAAGATATCAAAATGTTTATAGGCCCGCCGCTCTTGTAAAGGATATTGATTCATTTGCATAATTTAGCCCTTTTCCCCTCCGCATTGTTATACGCACAGTCGTAAACATACGTTTCCCCAATATCTTTCCTTATGTTAATTTTCTTTCTTTTTTTCTTGAGCGGTGATATTGTCTGAACTGGTGGTGGCAGTGGGGAATGTAAAAGAGGGCGAATCGCTTTTCTGTGAATAAATTTCTTTTTATGCATTTATTAAAATTTACACAATATTGTACATACAAGGTTTCCTTTTTGTGGGTGGAACAATGGCATTGTGTTAATTCAATTGGAATACATGGCGTATCTTAGGCCATAAACGCTATTCGAATCGGTAATTGTCTATTTTTCATTTTACGGGTGGCTGGATGCGGGTATTCACAAATCTTTTTCAAATTTATATTGATTTTATGATTTGGCGTTGGATGGCGTTGATGAAAAGCGCCGTCAAATGTCATGAATGATTAAAAGGCAATGGGATTATTTCGGAACTCGCAGTTTAGCTACCAATGATAAACGATGCATGAATGAAGTAGCGAGTAAGACATGTGAATTTTAACTTCCACAGTACGTAAGCAAAGGCTTAAATTGGGTGAATGCGACCATATGAGAATCGACATAAAATTCTGAATACTAATCCTGGATAAGTAATTCAAAAAAGAATGAAGGCCAGATCGGTTATAGCTATAACCATGAGCTTATATGGGAAACATAATAACTATCATGACCCCCAAAATACTCATTTTCGTACTTCGCAGGTGCAGATATTGCTTTTATTATTTACAGAGGTACGAAGGTTGCTATATATATTTCGGGAAATTTATCTTCAGAAATGGTTTTATTGTTTTTCAAAATATTCTCCTTTCAGGTCAATACAATTTTGCATGCGCATAAACCAATTTTCGAAGCATCTTTTCCACTCCAATTGAGACACCTCCAAAACATGATTTCAACAACTGCTTCGGGCGATGAAAAACGTTGGCCACGCATTTTTTTCTTGATGCTAGGAATAAGAAGAAGGCATTGGGTGCCAAATCAGGGCTGTACGGTGGAAGCTCATCGTTTCAGCTGATGTGTCAGAGCTCGCATTGTCGAGATGCAAAATGATCCGTCTTCTCTAATTATCTCTCCTCATTTCTTCGAACACTGTTGGCAAGCAGATCGTTGTGTACCACTCAGCATTGACCTCCTATGTTCCACTAAAGGCACGGTGGCACCATGGCCAGGTATACCGAAAAAAACGCAATCATTTGCTTCGATGTACTTCTTCCACGAACAACTTTTGTTGGATTTGGCTCGCTTTGAAAGATCCATATGGTCGATTGCTGTTTTGTATCGGGTTCATATGCATAGATCCATGATTCATCATCTGTGCCAATGTTATACACTGCCTTTGAGCTCGCAGTTATATTTTTACATCATCTCTATGCACCAATCCATACGAGCTTTTTTTAGGCATTCTTAAAATTATGTGGGATTCAACGAGAACAAACTTTTTTTACGGCCAAATGAACACGCAATATCTTATTGATCCTTGCCATACTAATGCCCAAGAATGCCTTAATCTCACGGTATGTCACATGTCGGTCTTGCTTAATCAGTTCACGCACAGCATCGATGGGTTCTAACAAAGTGGACGCCCTTCACAAAATTCATCCTGGAGCGAACGGCGTCCGAGACTGAACTCTTGTTACCAGCGATTAAGAGTGTTTTTTATGGTGCTTTATCGCCAAAAGTCGAAACAAGTTGATTTAAACACTCTTGTCTCGTTAACCCAAGCCGAAAATCGTAAAAAATCATCGCACGAATATGTGGGATTTACACACGGAATAATTCCAGTTTTTGACTGAGATAACTTTTTTAACACACTGTAAACAAAACAGTTCGCCCTCAAATGACAAAACGTTCTGAGTAAAGTTATGCTTGAAAATGTCAAAGTTTCTAATGGAAGTTTCAGTTTGCATCTGGGAACACCAGTATTGTCCGGACCCGAAATATAAGTAGCTTCCTTCGTAACGATACTCTGCCTTTCGGTAGCTTTTAGCAACAATGGGCAATTTGTTGACCACTTGTCTTATTGTTGCGCCCCATTTTTAAAACCAGTCGATCTCAGTCTTTAAGAAACATGGGCAAAGATACCAATGTTTTTTATCAAATAAAATATTAAAACGTGTTTTACTTGACAAGCTTAAAAAATTCGCTTAACTTTTTGATACTTTGTTCACTGCCGATATGCCCATCTCACCCGAGGTTACTGTAGCCACGTACGCAGATGACACGGCAATTATTGCCTCAAGCACATGTCCAAAGGAAGCTTCAACATTTATACAAACCTAACTCCATCTGCTCGAAAAACGGTTTAAAAGGTTTAAAAGGTTGCTGTCCAGTTAAAATTTATGAAGAAGAAATCCCTAAACAAAATGTGGTAAAATACTTAGGTATGACACTAGATAGGCGATTAACCTGGAAACCGCATATAAAAGCGAAACAGACACAACTAAAAATCAAAAACCGAAAACTCTATTGGTTATTGGGTCCAAAATCAAATCTTAATATTAACAATAAACTACGAATGTATAAAATAATTCTGAAGCCTGTTTGGACATACGGCATTCAATTATGGGGTACGTCTAAAAATTCAAATATAGATATATTGGAAAGATATCAATCTAAAACCTTAAGATTTATCACGAATGCTCCATGGTTCGTTAAAAACAGCATTATATCGAGAGACCTGAACATGCCTTCTGTTAAAGATGAAATAAGTAGATTCAGCGAAAATTATATTGGAAGACTAAATCAGCGCCCAAATCCCTTAGCCACATCTCTATTAGATAATGCTAACGAAACAAGAAGACTTAAGAGAAAACATATACTAGATCTAGCAAACATGTAAATTTGACTAATGTGTAAATTTGATTATGCTGTAAATACTGTTTATTTTTTTGAAATAGTTATAAACATTCAGTAAATATGCAAACAAAACTAAATATGTTCTGTAATAATTATGTAGTTTACTGAAACTACATAATTCCTGTCATATACCACTTATATTATCAGATTTGCTTATTGTCCTTTAAGATAGATTGCAAATAAAGAAACACAAAAAAAAAAACTTTTTGGTGCGCACATATGTGCGGGAGCTATGTCTAAATCTGAAACGATTTTCTTCTCTTACAATTTTCATCAAGATTACACGAGGAAAAAAACTATGATTGACATAACAATACGCGAAGAGCACTGTACTATTGTTGAGTATATGCTTGTTGCATAACAATATAATGATCCTCACTACAAAAGTATGATTCACATGCAACCATTCTCTGCTCTACTCCATCCTCATGCCACTATGTCATGATTCCTACAACCATAGTATGATCCAAGTCAACCATACTATGATTCCAAAAACTATTTATAAGGAGTAGGTTACGTCGCTATTTAACAATATATTTTTTTAAATAATTTTTTTTTAAATACATTACATTCAAAATAAAAGGAGTGATTAATAAACAATAAAAAAATCCATTAAAAAAACGTAAGTAATTTATTTTTTTAAAAATATTTCAGTCAGCCGAATCCAAAGCAGTTTGAATGAAAAAATTAATTTACATATTAAGAGTACTATTATTGCATTAGATCCGTATAAATAACATTGTTCTAGAAAGAATTTTTAAATGAGGAAAAATTACAATCATAAATTATGATTACCCTAATCATATAATTGTTAACATAAAACCCAAAAAATCATACTTTTGTCGCACCAACCATAATTATATTGTTGCAACAACCATATTTTCATTATTAAATTTACCACTAATGCTATCGTTACATTTCAACAATATTAATATTGCCATAGTCATACCAGTGTCAAAAAGAAATTAACAAAACTATACTATACTTATAGTTGCGACGAACATACTTGTATTGCAGAGAACATATTATTGTTGCCATGACCATGGTAACCATATTTTTCTCTGTGAATTGGATGTATAAGTAATAAATGGGTCCTAGACCTAAACACTTATAATGGTATTAACATATATATGTGGGAGCTATATCCGAATCTGAACCGATTTTTAATAGCGTCAGTCCGCGGTTCAAAACCGTACTTCCGCAAATTGCATGAGAATCGGACCTGTTGTTTGACTACAATCTTTAACTTTAAGAAGGGACGAACAGACAGACATCGGTAAATGGAATCAGCAGGCCGATCGGTATATCCAGCATAAATATTTTTGGTGGTTACAAAAATTTGACGTGAAATTAAATTAAAATACATGGTTTCACAGAATCGTGCAGGGTATAAATATAAACATGTTGAAAAAAAAAAAGTTTCAAAATATTTTCAACTTTCCGGTATTTAAATGTAACATTTCTAAACAAATGGACTTATTAAATGTGGCCATACCAAGGCATATACTATAATCATAGATTCCGCTACAAAATGAAAATATCGTCAAGCGGGCATATTGTCATGTGGGCATCTTAACATATAAACTAACCACTATATTTATATCGGTATTAGTATACGAGATATGGCCTTTTAAAATTCAGGGTTGTATGGGCGGCGTCTCGTCCTTTGGTCTTAATTCAACACAACATGGTTCTCCAGCATTATTTATATACCTTTCCATGCGCTCAAACCAACTGTCGAAGAACTTTTTCCACTCCGATTGAGACACCTCCAAAACCTGGTTTTTGAAAGCTTTAACATTTTTTTCTGGCGACGACAATCGTTGACTACGGATTTTTTTCTTGGTGTGCGGGAATAAAAAAAAATCATTGGGTGCCAAGTCAGGGCTGTACGGCGGATGACCCATAAATTCGACGTTTTGGCCGGTCAAAAAGGCGCTGGTTTGAGCCGATGTGTGACCGCTCGCATTGTTATGGTGCACAATGATTCGTCATCTCTTGTTCGTTTTTCGAATTTCTCCGAAAAATTCAGGAAAACAAATTGTGGTGTGCGAGTACCACTCAGAATTGACCGTGCTACGTTGCTCAAGCGGAACAGTCCCCACATGACCAGTTTTGCTGAGGAAACAGGCGACCATTTGCTTAGAAAAGCTTCTTCCACGAACAACTTTCGTTGGATTTAGCTCGTCTTTGAAGACCCACACGGTCGATTGCTAATTTGCATAGATCTATGATTCGTCGCCTGTGGCGATCTTACAAACGTCTTTTGAAGCACCGCGATCGACTTTTTTCAAAATTTCTTTTCACCAATCGACACGAGCCTTTTTTGAGCGATTGTCAAATTGTACGGGATCCAACGAGAACAAACCTTTCTTACGGCCAGGTGTTCATGCAATATCGTATGTATGCTGGTGGAAGAAATGCCCAAGGATGCCTGTATCTCTCGGTATGTCACATGACGATTTTGCATTATCAGTTCACGCACGGCATCAATGTTCTCTGGCACAACGGCCATTTGGAACTACCTTGACGACCTTCGTCTTTGAGCGAGCGTCGGCCACGATTGATTTCATTAAACCAATTTTTCACAGTGCTATAGGATGGTGCTTCATGGTCATACAAAGATTTATGTTCATCGATGTACTCTTGTCGTGATAATCCACGTCGAAAGTTGTGAAAAATGATCGCACGAAAATGTTCACAAGTTAATTCCATTTTTTTGTCAAATTTATTTTTTCAAGTCATTGTAAACAACGCAAATGATGGTCGTACGTCAAAACGTTCTGAGTACGTTTATGCTAAAAAAAAATGTCAAACTTTTTAATGGAAATGGCAGATGGCGCCAGGCAACACTTAGTGTTGCCTAGGCCAGAAATATATAAAGCAACCCTCGTACCATGCGCCTCATGAAGTTAATTCCTTTAAAATTGTATAATGATCGGTACACAATCATGGCCATAAGTGCTCTTTATTAAAGCGGCATATATTTCAGCCTGCATTTGTTAAGTTCCACTCCAATTGCATACGTTCAAAACACCATCGTCACATCTTTAATAGCTACTTGTCTAATCTTTTAGCAACGTACCTTACAAATAACACCTGACCGACCAAAAATCATGTGAAAATTTCGTAAAATTCGGAACTAATAGTGATGATATAAAAGCAAAAAACACCACAAATATTAGAATTATATTGATTTTTGGAGAGGTTGACTTAGTCCCTGTGTAGAGGAAATTTTTATCTCTTTATCGACTTGGCCGTCTATTTATACTGAGCGTTTTAGTTCATCAACAGAAGTTTCTGGAAAATTCAGCTTTAATTAAATTCACCTTAAGACAGACAGACTGACCTGACTAGATCATCTTAAAATTTAACGACAACTTAGAATATTTATACTAAATGTTATTTTCAACAAGTATTTTGAGGCGTTGGAATCGAATTGACAAATTGAGTAAACCCTTTATCCTATGATTGAGGTGCTTTCCACAAGTTATTTTTCGGATTTTCAATGTTGGCTATTGAAATTTAATCGATGGAAATTCATACTGTACCATTGTGCACAGTGGCTTGATGGCTAGTGTGCGCGGACATCACACAGGCAGCGCAGTTTCCAATCTCTAGATACGAGTATATGTCATACATGAGCATTAAGGCCCAACTAGTCTTGACGGTTGACGGTGGACGGTTGATTCTGCAACCTGCAGAAAGTTCCCCGTCGTCAACCGTCAAACTGTAGTTATCTCCCTCTAACGCATGCAATATGCAACCCCTAACTGAAATAGCTGATTGTCTACCGTCCACCGTCAAGACTAATTGGGCCTTTAAGCATTGCATTCTTTATGAAAAAATCAATGACTCTTTAGGATAATCTAAATGCCCCTAATTACACCCCTACACAAAACAATTATCCTCACCATGTGCATATTCGAGTATTAAATGTTAATTTTTATCTATTACTTTTTTAGCAAACCTATAAGAAATTCAATAATGTCGCATTCATGTGTTTTGCTAAATTTATTCAAAACCATAATGATAATTATATACAATGTGTTTTTTTTGGCATGTACGTGAAAATATCTAGGAGCATTTGACGCCAGTAGAATATCTGACAAGATATTATGTGAATTTCAACGACACAAAAAAAATTAAACAAGAAAGTAACCATTGAAGCATTACGTTGACAATATTTATTTTAGTTAGTGTAGAACGAATAGGCAATACGCTACACAGCCAATTGTGGGTAATGACATACGAGTACCTATGTAATGAATCTATTTGATGGTTTGGGTTTTTCTATAGGATTCTGCTATGATTTGTTTCCCTGGACAAACTCTTCCTTTTGAGTTACGGTTCTTTTACACTTTAAACAGGAGTTTATGAAAACAATTAATTGGACAAAAAAAGGAAACTGCCATTATTTTAAAAATAAATAAAAAAGCTTTAGTCGGTTGAACCGATTACATATAGCCATACCCATATAATATATAAGATTTTAAATTTTCTGTTGTTCGGTCCTTCATTGCCTAAAGCGTACCGATTTTAATGAAATCTAGTAGAGAATTGCGTAAGGTGCTATTTATTTTATCGCATACAAAGATAAAATAAATATTTTGTAGAAAACAAAATTAAAATGGTATATGTGACGCGCAAAATGGAAATGGACCAAGGTTAAAAACCATTTAAAGATTAGGTCCCTTTCTATTAGCGCTTAGAATCGCCGATTTTACTTTCATAAAACGCGCATATCTCTGGGAGGGAACACTTTTGGGGCATGGGATCGTTCTCATTCGATGCTCAGATGTTGTTCACATAAAAAAAAGAATGAATGAAAATTGATTTTTTTACCCGTAGGTCCCTTTTTCTATGTGCTGCCACATATGGGTTTCAAACTACGCTCGGATAATACGGTTTGTGTGGGAGGTTTATGAAGGGGAGTGGCTAAGGCTTCAAATGTTCGTCAGCTTGTCTTACTGATATTCGATTTGCCAATTTTCTGCAGAATCGTATAAAAAGTATTAAAATTATTATCAATTTACAAAAAGTGGGCGGAATGGAAAGTATTAAAATTATTATGCAAATTCAAAATGTGCATTTGCACTGGAGGCTCCAGAATGGGCTGTTCACGTGTATGAAGCCATTATAAAAAATATAATGAAGTTCACAATTTAAGCGAATTTCACGCCCTGGGTGTCAAGTTATGTGTGTTCTAATCTGCACCGATATTGAGCTATTTGTGGGTGAGGTACCAGATGGGACCTTTTAACTCTGATCCTAAGTATTGATTTTGGATTAGGTCCTAAAAGTTGTAATGAAGTTATTTGAAGAATAATAAAGTAGACGGTAAGCAAGTCAAAGACGTTATACAAAAAAATATAACGGAGTTGTCAATTTAAGCGAAAAATTCGCACATGCGCACAAACCAATTTCAAAAATTGGTTTGTGCGCATGCAAAAGTGTATTAATCTTATAGGAAAATATTTTAAAAAACAATAAAACCATTTCCAAAGATAAATTATTGTGTTTTTATTGCCGGACCCAAATTAAAAATAACAACCCTCGTATATCTCTTACCCAGTAGGGTGCAAATATTATATGACACAACACCACCAAGATGTTGCCACCAAGTCGCCATCCATCCATGAGTCATATTAATTTGGCATGACGGCACGTATGTATTAGTTAGAACTAATCAGAACTGAAGAAAATTTACCATTTTGTACACGCAGAGAAAAGATATGGTTACACTATGGTCACCGCAACAATAATATGTTCTCTACAATAAAAGCATGTTCGCCGCAACCATAGTATTGTTTTTTGAATTTAATTTTGACAATAGTATGATTGCGACAATATTGCTATTGTTGAAATGTAACAATAGTATTATTGCCAAATTAAAAAATTAAAATATGGTTGTAGTAACCATATAAACTTGGTTGGTGCAACAAAAGTATTGTTATTTAAAATTAACGTTAACAATAAATTTGATTACGGCAATCATACAGTATGGTTGCGACTATGGACACAACAAAACAGGTTTTGTAGAGCATACATGTATGTGTGTGCGTATGTTTTTTTGATATAAAAAAACACATACACACCATACAGTGAAGGGTTGCTGTCCATTAAAAAAACAACACAATCGGAAGGTAGTTCGAGGGATTTTTATTGTGTTTACTTTGTTCAGTGAAATACTCTAATACCGACTGGTTCTCGTTTATTTAAAATCTGCCTGCACTTAAGTATATAGCCATTGATCATGGTTTAATCACATTCGTTACTTGGTGTCTACTGATGGTGAATTAGCATTCACCCCTGCTGGCAACTAAAAGTATTTTTGACCGTTGGAATATACATACGTATATTGAATGAATGAAATGTTTAATAAAAACATGGCCTCAAATCTGGCTATGAACTAATAGTAATGCAATTTAAAATAACATACTTAATGAAAATCTCTATTTTTGAATAACAACAATAACCAATCCTAACAAATAATTTTGGGGAGCATAGTATGGTTGAGTGTGAATCATACTATGGTTGTGGGGATCATAGTATGGTTGTGTGTGAATCATACTATGGTTGTGAGGATCATACTATGGTTGTATGAGAAACATAATATGGTTGTGAGGATCATAATATGGTTGTGGAGATAATAGTATGGTTGAGTGTGAATCAAAGTATGGTTGATGGTTATGTGTGAATCTTACTATGGTTGTGGGGATCATAGTATGGTTATGTGTGAATCAAACTATTGTTGTGATGATCATAATATTGTTGTGCCACAACCATATACCCAGCAATAGTATGATCCTCTTCGAATATTGTCATCCCAACCATACTTTTTTTCTGCGTGTATAATAAGTTGACTTAGTATTTACGATTGCTAACGATTTCGGAGGCGCGACTTGTGGAAAAATGATACCAATATTTGTCACAGTATTCATAGAGTAAAACTTTATATTATAGTAAAGAGCAAATTAACGAATCAGACGGGGCTAACTCTGCACGGAGTTTGATCAAGGTCGGACTTAAGATGTAACTTCTAGAGCGGAACGGTCATATTTCGTTAGGTCTGAACGAAAACATAGACCGAAATGGCACAATACCACCATGGGAATTTATAGGTCGCACTTTATGCTTCATTTGAGCTACATCGAATTTAAAATTCTGTATAGGACTTCAAATTTAAAAGATCATTTATTTAGAGGGTGTCCAAAAAGAGTGTCAAAAAACCGGGTTTTTCAGAAAAACGGCATTTCGAGTTTTTTTCAAAACCGTGTTTTATAAAAATCAACTTCGGATTTTGTTTGAAGTAAAAACACGGCATTTTGCCTAAAAGTGGGTAATATTTTCTATTCAGCTGTAAAGTGTTTGACCCCTTGAATAACGTCAAATTTTTTTTTGTAAGAAGAGTTTCTTTTTCCAGCACCCAAATTTAGGAAAATTGCTAAAAATTTTTAACTATTTCGTTAATGTTTTTCGATACCCATATGTCCATCTATACGCATACAGTTTTCGGGCCCTTACCCCATTTATGTGGGGAATATATAAAATTTTCTATGTAGTCCAAATTGTTCCAAGATTTGTTAATTGTCTGTAGTCTATTTACAGTACCTAATTTGATTTAATTCGGAATGGAAATGGGTTTTCTAGAGCGGTTGTATTAAAAATAAGGAATACAATACTGGGTCTACCAAAAACCGAAAAACCCGACAGCAAAAAACCGGGTAAACCGACATGTTTGGTTTTAGCTATTTCTGAGAAACCGATTGTCGGGCTTGGACATAAAAAAGGGAATGTCTGTTTTCAGTTTCGTTTTTGGACACTCTAATAGGGGGCATATCGATAGAATGACCAATATGGTTAAGCTTCAGTAGGAATGGTTTTAGATGCTAAAAGGGCAGTTTGGAAAAATTTATCTCATTTGGATTTAATTTATGCCTTCTAGAGCGGTTGAAACTATACTCTGTAGAGAGCGTATCGGGCTAGTCGAAAACAACACTTGAATTTTTACCAATGCTGGATATTGGTTGAGTGTTACAAATTATATGAAATTTAGTTGGAATCCGATGAATATATGGCTTCTGGACCAATGCGACCTCAAATCGGAATGAACGTTAATCATGAGGCGATTTTTTTCTAGTTTTTTCGGAGATCATAATTGGACCACAATTGTTTATTTTGCAGCTTTTAGAGCTGCAGGACCTTAAATCGCGACTGACTATAGTGAAGAGAATTGTTTACAATCTTCCACAAACGTATTCGACGGTATTTTTGTATAAGGAGTGTCTAAAACAATTTTGCCTATATATGGACTATCTAAAATGCACTTGTTAATGTACGTACATGTTTAAATCAGTGCGTAACATTGGTTATCATTCAATTCAATACTAGAAATCGATCAAACTTGCTTATCAAAAGATGTAGGCTGGAATCAACAAAACAACGTATTGAGCATACCGGTTGCTCTGAATATAATCGCCTGCCTCAATATATCAAAAATATTTTACGAATCTCTATTTTCAAAACAACATTAAAAACATATTTTTTAGATAATATTGAGTTGCTTCTATTGTAAGTTTATTTAGTTTTTAAGTGCACAATTTTTTGTTATATCGAATTTTCGAGCTACAAACTACTTTTAGCTAAATCTTTGCCAACTGGCCCCAAAAATGTCCATGTGGCGCTAAGGGCAATAATTTGTTTTTGAATTTTAAATATTATTTGGTAGGAAATAAATAAATAAATAAAAAAGAGGCTATTCAAAAACATACTCGTAAACCGAAAATGAGATGGGTGCCGGATGCTGTACTGCTGTGACTGAAATTTGGCACAATCGGTGTAGTTTCACCTAAAATCGGAAAAACCCAATGTTTGATATCAAAGCATGGACCGGTGCGAACCAATTTTAATATGGTTCGTCCTTAGCTAAACTTAATCAAAATTGGTTCATAATTTCGAACTGTACTTTGATAAAAACGATAGATAAACAGACGGACATAGCTGAATGGAATCAGATCGTGCATCTACATCGATCGGTAGACCTAACACGGAGCCTTTCTCGTTTCCTTCCGGGTGTTACAAACATTAAAAAGATTCAACTAGGCCGCAAAAGCCTTATAAAACAGTTAATGACCTGAATTAGATGGCTAAGCTTATTGTGTAATTCCAACAGAACGGTGGCACTTGGCACATTGAGAATAAAAGAATGTTCTTTTTGGAAACAAAATTCCCAGAATTCTTTTAAAAAATAGCAAGGTAAATGGCGACGGACATCTTGTGATTTGACGTAGACAATTCCATAGCTAAAGAACAAAATAATAATCGTAATAAGTGATAAGCAGGTGAAACTGTGCCTTAAAGTCATGGACATTTTGATAAAGTCAGTTGGTGAAATCTGAAGAGGAATTCGTGTTTGTTTTGGAAATAAATCCCAAAATTCTGGAATTTTATTGAACAGGCCTTAAGTTTATTATACAACATAAGATTTTAATGCTACCTACTATTTCGATTTATTGTTCTATTTAAAATAAAGGTTTGAAATATGAGCCAACCACGACGATATTTTGCCCATGTCCAGGTTTGGGCCAAGGTCAGTCTCTATTGGAATTGGACCATATTGGTCAATTTTATGGAAAAGCCCCCACATAAATGCCCCTATGTTCGATTTGAGGCCTATCGCAGTAAGCCCAAATTTGACAAAGTCCAATAACAAACTGCATCAGTCCATGGTTTAAAAAAGAGCGTTAACGAAGGTCCTTCCCGATGTAAAGTTTCAAAGGACTCATATAAAGGCCAATCCGAAGGCGACAGTCTTTATTAGTGCAGAGTTGTTTGGGATTTTATATAATAGGTCGTATCCAACTGTAGTGATATTTCCTTGTTTGGGTATTATAATAGAGTTTAGTGGTAAATGTTTGTTACTACCAAAAGTATTTGAAAATCCGGCTCATTAAACATTCGAGTGCCACAAAACAATGAAACATTTACAAAAGTTCAAATGTGACATTATTTTTTAAATCTACGTAAATTTAAATACCGCCCAAGGGATTTAAAAACCTCTTTCCAATTGGGGTTTCTGCACGACCAGTAGTGCAGGGTATAATTTAGTCGATCTAGATCGACCTATTCATTAGTTTTATTTACGCTTGAAAAACGTGCTTTAACCGTGGCGTTAAATCTTCTGGCTTTCAAAGACAATTAAATATACTTTAATACGGGGGTTGCGCTAAAATTTTCTGGCTTAGGCAACACTAAGTGTTGCCTTGCGCCATCTGACATTTCCATTGGAAAGTTTGACATTTTTTAGCATTAACGTACTCACAACGTTTTGACGTACGACCATCATTTGTGTTGTTTACAGTGACTTGAAAAAATCAATTTGTTAAAAAAAATAGAATTAACTCGTGAACATTTTCGTGCGATCATTTTTCTTAACTTTCGACGTGGATTGTCACGACAAGAGTGAAGCACCATCCTATAGCACTGCGAAAAACTGGGTAATGAATACAATCGTGGCCGACGCCCGCTCAAAACGAAGGTCGTAAAAGTCGTCCAAAAACGGCCGTTGTGCCAAAGAACTTTGATGTCGTGCGTGAACTGATACTGCAAGATCGTCATGTGACACACCGTGAGATAGAGGCATCCTTGGGCATTTTTTCCACCAGCATACATTCGATATTGCATGAAGAACTGGCGGTAAAAAGGTTTGTTCTCGTTGGATCCCGCACAATTTGGCAATCGCTCAAAAAAGGCTCGTGTCGATTGGTGCAAAGAAATTTTGAAAAATACGATCGTGCTGCTTCAAAGTCGTTTATAAGATCGTCACTGGTGGCGAATCATAGATCTTTGAGTATGATTCCGAAACAAAACAGCAATCGACCGTGTGGGTCACCGAAGACGAGCCAAATCCAACAAAAGTTGTTCGTGGAAGAAGCACTTCGAAGCAAATGGTCGCCCGTTTCTTTGGCAATACTAGTCATGTGGCGACTGTTCCGCTTGACCAACGTAGTACGGTCAATTCTGAGTGGTACACCACAATTTGTGTGCCTGAAGTCGGCGGAGAAATTTGAAAAACGAAGAAGAGAAGACGAATCATTGTGCACCATGACAATGCGAGCTCTCACACATCGGCTCAAACCAGCGCTTTTTTGATTGTCCAAAACGTCGAATTGATGGGTCATCCGCCGTACAGCCCTGACTTGGCACCCAGTGACTTTTCTTTATTCCCGCACATCAGGAAAAAAATGCGTAGGCAACGATTTTCGTCGCCTGAAGATGAGATGCTGTTGAAGGGTTCAATAACCATGTTTTGGAGGTGTCCCAATCGGAGTGGAAAAAGTGTTTCGACAATTGGTTTGAGCGCATGCAAAAGTGTATAAATCATGCTAGAGAATACTCTAAAAAACAATAATACCTATTTTGATGATAGATATTCGCACTTTCATTATTAGGCCAGAAATATATATAATAGCCCTCGTATCATCCCTGGTTTGAGTTATTAATTATTACTAACACTTAATAGGGACATAAATACTGGTACAACATTGAACACACCCATTTTAGTAGTAGAACTTTACATACCCCGTTAATGTCACATGGATTTTGAAAGCTAACCTCAATAGCCTTAGTCTGTAAAGGGATTTTAAAATTTCATTTTAAAGTTTCAGCTTTCATCATGAAGTGGTCAGATAATGAGAACCGTATCGCTGTAATAGCGCTTTTCAAATGTGAAATGAAAAAAGCGATATTTTCAAAACGCTCCGGCCACTAGGGATTATCCGCATGTTCGCCTACCGATGCATAAAACTGTTTGAGGAGACTGGAGATGTAAAAGACTGCCACCGCCCACGCTCTGTGCGAACACCGCTTGAATCAAAGCCGCTAATTCAAGAATTCACAGAAATCCGCTCCGAGAACAGAAAATCATGGCCCGTGAGATAAATATCACGCAAAAGTCCATGAGTCGAATCATTACAAAATACTTGGGACTTGGGGCTTTCAGTAAAAAATGTATAAGCAAAATGATAGAGTGTATGTTCGGTCATCTAAGGAAGCATCTGAACTGATCCTAAGGGTGGAAAAGATATGGTTACTATATGGTCACCGCAACAATAATATGTTCTGTACAATAAAAACATGTTCGTACCAACCATAGTATTGTTTTTCGAATTTCATTTTTACAACAGTATGATAGCGTCAATATTAATACTGTTGAAATATCACAATAGTATTATTGCCAAATTTAGAAATGGAAATATGGTTGTAGCAACCATGTAAACATGGTTGGTGCAACAAAAGTTGTGTTGTTTAAAATTTACGTTAACAATAATATGATAACGGCAATCATGCAGTATGTTTGCGACTATGAACATAACAAAACAGGTTTTATAGAGCATACTTGTATGTTTGTGCGTATGTTTTTTTTATATACCAAAAAAACACATACACACGATACAGTGCATGGTTGTTGTCCATTATAAAAAACAACAACAATTGGAAGGAAGTTCAAGGGATTTTTTTTGTATTTACTACTTTGTTGGGTGAAATACTCTACTATCGACTGGTTCTCGTTTATTTAAAATCTGCCTGCACTTATGTATATAACCATTGATCGTGGTTTAATCACATTCATTACATGGGCCTACGGATGGTGAAGTAGCACTCACCCCTGGCTGGCAACTAAAAGTATTTTCGACTGCCGTTGGAGTATATATTTTCGATTCTTAAATGAAATGTTCAAAATTTAAAATCATAACTGCCTTCATAAAAATCTCTATATTTTATTTTCAACATTAACCAATCCTAATAAATTATATTGGGGATCATAGCATGGTTGAGTGAATCATACTATGGTTGAAGGGATAAAAGTTTGGTTGCGTGTGAATCATATGGTTGTGAGGATCATACTATGGTTGTATGAGAAAAATACTATGGTTGTGAGGATCATAATATGGTTTTGGGGATCATAGTTTAGATGAGTGTGAATCATACTATTGTTGTGAGGATCATAGTATGGTTGTGAAAATCATAGTATGGTTGAATGTGAATCAGACTATGGTTGTGGGGATCACAGCATGGTTGCGTGGGAATTATACTATGTTTGTGAGGATCATACTATGGTTGTATGAAAAAAATACTAGGGTTGGGAGGATCATAATATGGTTGTGGAGATCATATTATGGTTGAGTGTGAATCATATTATGGTTGTGGGGATCATAGTATGGTTATGTGTGAATCATACTATTGCTCTGAGGATCATAATATTGTTGTGCCACAACCATATGCCCGACAATAGTATGATCTTCTTCGACTATTGTCACCCTAACCATACTTTTTTTCTGCGTGCAGCTTCAGTCATGGTTTGGTGGGGTGTCTCTTACGATGGGTCATTAACCAGCATTTCTGCGAACAAGGAGTCAAAACATCGGCCAAAGTTTACCAAGAAACTGTTTTGGAAGCTGTTGTGAAGCCTCTTAACAATTCCCTGTTCCAAAAGCAGCCATGTACTTTCCAGCAGAATTCTGCGCCGGCCCATAAGACTAAAACGTCCCAGGCATGGCTTCGAAACAATTTGCCAGCGTTCATTTCCATTGAAGAATGGCCCTCAGGCAGTCCAGATTTGAACACATTGGATTACAAATTTTGAACGGTTTGAGAGGACAAGGTTTGTCACAAAAGAAACCCCAACATTGGATCTCTTAAGACTGCTTTGGTTCGAGCTGTGGCCAATTTTCCAATGGACGAGGTTCGTGCAGCTATTGACGATTGGCCAGTGCGACTAAAGGCGGACATTTCGAATAAGTAAATTATTTTTGGATACAATAAACATCAATAAATATATTAAAAAATATTTGATCCAAAAACATTCAGTACTTTTTATTTTACAGCAACGTGTGTTACAGTTTTTATGTCCCTACTAAGTACATCTTATGTCTAGTATGTATGCAAATATACAACCACTGATCTAAACTTGGAAGGGTCGCAAAAACATCAAAGCAAAGTCCTTTATGAGGTACATTCACAGCTCGATTTCCGACGCAATCTGCACACACTGTAGAAGAGTGTGTGATAAATTTCATTTAAATCGAACAAGCCACTTAGAAATGCCACATATATTAGCAAACATTTTACAAACTTCCCCCACTGTGCAATGTTGGGTATTCAAACTACAGTCTTCATAACACTGTGCGACAGCCACAATCGGTTTGGGATGAATCCACCGGGGAAAGTTATATCGGTCAAAAAAAGGTCATACGTGTCCCAGCGTTTCGTTGGGTCTCATCTAGGAATCGAGATATATCGATTTGAAGTTAGTAAGTATCGTATAGGGGAATTTGTCACGTTTTTGGCTCTTTTGTTTGACATAACTTGAGAACCACTCGTCCCATTTAGCAATTTAGCTGAAAGTAATAGGACTTGACACTTTTTACCGTTATGGATTTTTTATGAATTAAAAAAAAAAAATTTAATTTTTAGGCAAAAATAATTTTTTTTTTCATACATTTATTTATAATTGCGAAACTGTTGCTTAAGTAGGAAAACGGTTTAAGAACAGATTAGAGGAATTGTAATTCTTAATTTTTCTAAATTTGTTTCAGCTAAATCGGACGAGTGGTTCTCGAGTTATGTCAAACAAAAGAGCCTAAAACGTGACAAATTCCCCTATACGATACTTACTAACTTCAAATCGATATATCTCGATTCCTAGATGAGACCCAGCGAAACGCTGGAACACGTATGACTTTTTTTTACCAATATAACTTTCCCCGGTGGTTTCATTCCAAACCGATCACTGACCCTTACCATTTGTCGCAGAGTGTAATTAGTCTGTAATTAAAAACGAATAAAGTTTGTTTTTGCCCGATATATGGATGTAAAATTAAAGAATATTAAACAAACGAAACAATTGAACCGAAATGAAATTGAAGTTTATTACCAGACACTCGGTTTTTGGTTAACCATCAAAGTGAGAAAAAAAGACGAAAGGAAACTTGCCATACTTGAGTGATTCTAAAAATCAATGAACATAAAACCATGCAACTGAAAAGTTTTGTGGCTATCCCCCCTTTAATACTCGAACATTCATACATAAATGAATTTATTTCTCAATTCTAGCTACAGATGCTGTTTTTCTTTTCAATTCAATTGAAATATTCCTGTACTGAGGGTTTTTTTGTTGGTCTTTGTCGGTATGGGTGCAGAACAAGTGTTCACATGAATTTGAAAAACAGCGAAATATGACAAACCTACGACGTGTTCAAAGAATAAATCAAGCATACACTTGTATTTCTTGTTTTACACAAATAAACATAGGAAACATAAATTGAACTGTGTTCGTATTCCACTCGCACAGAGAAGAGTCATTCATCCGTTCGGCTGAAAATGTATGAAAATAGAAATATTTACTTTTGCTTTTTGCTTACAACCATCAGCGTTTACAAGTTCGTTTCCTCTAGTTGATGTTATTTTAATCAAATATTTTTAAATATCAAGAGTATGGGTTAACATCGAATGACATTGAAACGAGGGCATCTGTATAAGTAGCCGGGTTGAACATGGATGTTGGCAAGATCCATGAAATAAGCCATTTCTTATTTCATTCTCTCACAGAGCTTAACCACCTTGCCGGCATTCAGGAGGAGGAAAAGCCAGGAAAATTGTAGGTGTTCCTCCCTGGCTTTGAACCTGGCGACTTAAGATTGCAATTAACCATTTGTTAAAGTTTGCAAACCGTAAGAATCAGAAGAAGAATACATGCAATAGGTTTGATTATTTGCATGTTCTACTTTATAATCACTGTAAAATTCTAAGCATATATATTATTTGTCAAATTGTCCCATAGGGGATAAATTTCCACTTTTTTATTTATTGATTTTATAGATTTTTATTTAATAACAATGGAAAATATTTGCTTCAATGCCTCCAGGGCATTTTTGAGAATAGTTGAGGGACTAAAGAACTCATAAGCATAATAGGTTTTTCAAAAATTTAATATAGGCATAGCCGCATTAAACGTCTCATTAAAAAGCGTAGGGCCCAAACACAAGCCCCAAATTTTCAAAACAGAGATTCCCACCACCAGAAATATTTTCCAAGCATTCAAATATGTGCCTTTATTAAGGGATTGGCACGATTTGAATTACTGACATATGGATACTTACAATTTGTAAAAAAAAACTAAACTCGGGCTCGGCCACCTACGAGTATTTTATACACTGCATCGTGGATGTTCAGAAAAACCACCTGAATATATGTGGACTCAACTTTAAAAACTTATGTTATATTTGTATTTTATTTTTCTGGTAAAATCAGTTGGACATTTACTTAAATGTAGGAGTTGAACCATTTTTCTCTAATTCAAAAGCACCAGTCTTTGGTACAAGGAACTAAATTGTACCAAACATTATCAAGATTAGTTGTAATATGTGGGTTCTAGAGAATAAAACATAAAATCGGCTGAGCATAAATTTAAGATCTACTTATATAATAGTAAACTTACTTTATTAAACATGGCCGATCAAAGGTCCACGTTTAATAAAGTAAGTTTACTTCGATCATACTGGGCATTTTTTGGACGCTTATACATCCAGCAAGGCTGTTAATTTTGCAGATAAAAGAGGCATCTGCACAATTAATTGCAAGTGAGACATGGTTTTCGTTTAATACTGAATATATATTCAGCTAATTTTTAATATAACATATTTGGATTTGTGCAAGAAAATTTGGTCCTGAAGTATTTCATTTCCTCAAATGGGAGATTTTTTCGCTTTTGCTCTATATGGAAACATTTCAATACCACATTTCTACTAGTTTTAAGAATTGTAACAGGTAAGTTAGAAGACAGCAGGGCTTATAGTGGCGCCTGAATCGTGCTATCAACAGAGAGTCAGACGGACAGACAAGGCTAGATTTTGTTAGTTTTTAGCATCTTTATACGCGCATAGAAAAGATATGGTTACTACGTGGTCACGGCAACACTAATATGTTCTCTACAATAAAAGCATGTTCGTCGCAACCATAGTATTGTTTTTTGAATTTAATTTTGACAACAGTATGATTGCGGCAATATTAATATTGATGTGTAACAATAGTATTATTGTTAAATTTAGAAATGAAAATATGGTTGTAGCAACCATATAAACATGGTTGATGCAAAAAAGTATTGTTGTTTAAAATTTTAATTTTAACAATAACATGATTACGGCAATCATACATTATGGTTGCGACTATGACGAAAACAAAACAGGTTTTATAGAGCATACATGTATGTGTGTGCGTATGATTTTTTTAATATACCAAAAAAAAACATACACACGTTACAGTGCATGGTTGTTGTCCATTATAAAAAACAAAAACAATCGAAAGGTAATTCAAGGGATTTTTATTGTGTTTACTTTGTTCGGTGAAATACTCGACTACCGACTGGTTCTCGTTTATTTAGAATCTGCCTGCACTTTAGTAGCCATTGATCGTGGTTTAGTCACATTCGTTACTTGGTGTAAACGGATGGTGAAGTAGCATTCGCCCCTGTTGGCAACTAAAAGTTTTTTGTTTTTTATGAAATGTTCAATAGAAACATGACCTCTAATATGGCTATGAACTAATTGTAATGCAATTAACAATAGCTTGCTTGATAAAAATCTCTATTTTTTTGCTCGATTGTTTTATTTCGGTCTGTTGCTTTTACACATTGAACAGGGATTAAACCGGCTCAAGACCTCTTGCTTCTATACTTAAATAGAAGACAAGTTTTTAACAAAATGGCAAAGTGACATTGATTTTCGTGGCTGCACACTACTTTTATCATGATTTCGGGTCCTTGACAACCCTCTTCAGAAAGCCTTGCTGCGATTGTTGAAAGTAAAATCGAACTCTATAAGGCCAGTCTCTCCACAAACGAATGGGAACTACTGTTGTAAACCTTACTTTTCAAGTTTTCTTTACACAATTGCCCACGAAAATACTACTCACTCTTGCCACCTCTAAAGAGACTCCACATCGAGAGCCATCAATAGATTTCTTTTACAACAACGTGTGTGTGTGTTGTAAAAGAGTTTAGTTGACTATGTCAACTTGTGTGCCGTGCCGTGCATGTACGTATGTTTTGCTCGTTTGTTTTATTTCGGTCTGTTGCTTTTACACATTGCACAGGGATTAAACCGGCTCAAGACCTTTGCTTCTATTTTTAAATAGAACACAAGTTTTTGACAAAATGGCAAAGTGACATTGATTTTCGTGGCTGCACACTACTTTTATCATGATTTCGGGTCCGTGACAACCCTCTTCAGAAAGCCTTGCTGCAATTGTTAAATAACAGCACCCAATCCTAATAAATATTTTTGGGGATCATAGTATGGTTGCGTGTGAATCATTCTATGGTTGTATAAGAAAAATACTATGGTTGTGAGGATCATACTATTGTTGTGCAGATCATAGTATGGTTGAGTGTGAATCATACTATGGTTGAGCGGATCATAGTATGGTTGCGAGTGAATCATACTATGGTTGTGAGGATCATACTATGGTTGTGTGCGAATAATACTATGGTTGTGAGGATCATACTATTGTTGTGGATATCATAGTATGGTTGAGTGTGAATCATACTATGGTGGTGGGGATCATAGTATGGTTGCGAGTGAATCATACTATGGTTGTGAGGATCATGCTATGGTTGTATACGAAAAATACTATGGTTGTGAAGATCAAAATATGGTTGTGGAGATAATAGTATGGTTGAGTGTAAATCATAGTATTGTTATGAAGATCATAATATTGTTGTGCCATAACCATATACCCAATAATAGTATGATCCTCTTCGAATATTGTCACCCCAACCATACTTTTTTTCTGCGTGTAGGATTTTTTTAAAATAGTTTTTTGTTAAGTTTAAAAAGGAATTGCAAACTTATACGTACAAACACTTCATCCTGTAGTAAAGAGTATTTTATAAAAAGTTATAAATGTAAACATGCCTTATCAAGGCAAGAAAATGGCGTTTAAAGACACTGACCTTCTAAAAGTCTGAGTTTCTTAAAAAACTGTGATACATATGGCAATTGTAATCTATATCAAATATTTTTGGGAATTCCCAGCAAACCAAACGTTCAGAATAAGGTCAGAATTCTGTACGAAAATCAGCAAAATGTTCCGATTTTGGATCAGAATTCATATTGAGTTCATAACGAAAAACATATGAGAGGGTTGACAAGAACTCTGAACTACTTCTCTGGAAAAACAATCCTCAAACAAACCGAACAGAATTTGTAACGATATCGGTAAGAATTCTCGATAGAATTGCCTGATATCAGATATTGTCAGCAAATTTGGTTTACTGGGTTGATTCTGTCGAACAAACTCCTAGGTGTAGGGTATAAGGGATTCAGCAAATTGAACTAGCCTGCCCTGATATTCTTTAATTATGTCTGAAAGCAACAAGTTCAACTTGCATTTTTTGGCAAGAACTAAAACATTGATCTTTACTAAAAAATAGAAGTATACATATTCAACATAACCTTCCATCCTATTACCGTAGACTGAAAATAAACGTATTATCACACTTATTTAGTCATTAACCGATTATTCATTTCTCCATTGAATTTATTCATGTCTTTATTGTATTTGCTGGCGGTGTCACTTCATAGATATTGAGATTTCACTTAATGCAGCAAAAAGACCACGGGGTTTGTTGTTATTCATTTGTATTCCGTAGATTAAACAGGTTTAAACGTTTTATTCAATATCGGCATATTTGCAATATGCGAACGAGCAATTCGAGTGTGATAAATTTTTATATTGTTTGTTATTATTGCCTATTTTTTGGACATTAACTGGGGAGGTGTTTGCTGGAAGTGCATTTAGTACGCGTGTGTGTGTGTTTATTTTACATTTTGGTTATATGCAAATCAAATGTTTATTTAATCGTTTTCGTTTAAATAATTACGACTTTTTTCAATTTAGTTTTCAGTGAATGCGTTGGCCATTGCCAAGTTTATTTATATGTTGATCGAACTTAATAATGGTGGTATTAATAGATGAAAGTGTTACATTTGAGTGTGCGGAATGAACATTGTAAGTATTGGAACACCCTGCAGCTGGAAGAGGAAGATTTCAGTTTATCGTTTGCTAGGCAACAATTTTATGTTGATAATTTTTAAGCTCTGTAAAACTTCTGCCTATTTGCGATAGTAAATGTAGATCGTTAACATTACAGCAGCATAAAATAGAAATATGCATGTGAACAAGGAAGTGGAAGATTCCTACCTTCATAGAAGCGAGCTTTTAGGACAAAACTAATTATACTTATATTTATTAAGTTACATATCAAGAAATTATTCTAGGCAGGAACCTGAAAAGATTTAAACATGTTGGTCTCTACACGCAGAAAAAAGTATAGTTGTGGTGACAATATTGGAAGAGGACAATACTACTGTTCGTTGTATTGTTCTGGAACAACAATATTATGATCCTCACAATAATAGTATGATTCAAATACAACCATACTACATTCCTAACAACCATACTTTGATCCTCACAATAATAGTATGATTCACACATAACCATAGTATGATCCACACAACCCTAGTATGATTCATACTGAACCATACTATGATCTCCACAACCATATTATGATCCTCACAGCCATAGTATGTTTCACATGCATCCATAATATAAATCTCACATCCATAGCATGATTCACACGTATCCATGTTATCATCCCTACAACCATAGTATGATCACACAAAATTATACTATGATCCCCAAATTATTTAATAGAATTGGATTAAGTTGTCAGCAATAAATTGTAATTATAAAAATTATTTAAAAATCCTTAAATTCAAAATAATAGAAGTATTTTTTTTAACAGTGGAAAAAAATCAGTTTAAAAAAACGTAAGCGTTTTTCTTTTAAAATATATCAGTTAAACAAAGCCAAAGCGGTTTGTTTGAAATTTTTTTTATTTCCATATAAAAAGTACTGTTATTGCATTGGATGCGTAACAAATTACATTGCTCTAAAAAGCGTTTTTAAATAAGGAAAAATTGCAATCATACAGTATGATTGCCGTAATCATATTATTATAAACATAAAACCCAAAAAACTAGACTTTTGTCGCACCAACTATATTTATATTGTTGCTACAACCATATTTTCATTATTAAATTTGGCAATAATTCTATTGTTACATTTCAACAATATTAATATTGCGGCAATCATAATATTGTCAAAATTAAATTCAGTAAACAATACTATGGTTGCGACGAACATACTTTTATTGCGGAGAGCTTATTATTGTTGAAGTGACAATATAGAAACCATATTTTTTTCTGCGTGTATGTAGCAATTAGATCAAAATGGGACCTAACACAAAAAACTAACCGATAGCTTTATACAGAAATATAGAAAAAAAATATTTGAAGCTCTAGATGACACATACGAGGGCTGCTATATATAGTACCAGCATGATTTATACAATTTTGCATGCGTTCAAACCAATTGTCGAAGCACTTTTTCCACTCCGATTGAAACATCTCCAAAACATGGTTTTTGAACGCTTCAACAGCATCTTCCGGTGACGAAAATCGTTAATCACGCATTTTTTTTCTTGATGTGCGGGAATAAAATAAGTCACTGGGTGCCAATTCAGGGCTGTACGGCGGATGACCCATCAATTCGACGTTTTTGCCAGTCAAAAAGGCGCTGGTTTGAGTCGATGTGTGAGAGCTCGCATTGTCATGGTGCACAATGAGTTGTTTTCTCTGGTTCTTGTTTTGAATTTCTCCAAAAGACTTCAGGTAAACAAACTGTGGTGTACCACTCAAAATTGACACTCCTACGTTTCTCAAGCGGAACAGTCGCCACATGACCAGTTTTGCCGAAGAAACAGGCGACCATTTGCTTCGAAGTGCTTCTTCCGCAAACAACTTTCGTTCGATTTGGCTCGTCTTCGAAGACCCACAAGATCGATTGCTGTTTTGTTTCGAGCTCATACGCATAGATCAATGATTCGTCAACTGTGAAGATCCTACAAACGTGTTTTGAAGCACCGTGATCGTACTTTTTCACAATGTCTTTGCGACAATCGACACGAGCCATTTTTGAGCGATTGTCAAATTATGGGGGATCCAACGAGAACAAACATTCTTTAGGTCCAGGTGATCTTGTAATATCGAATGTATGCTGGTGGAAAAAATGCCCAAGGATGCCTCTATCTCACGGTATATCACATGACGATCTTGCAATATCAGTTCACGCACGGCATCAATCTTCTCTGGCACAACGGCCGTTTTTGGACGACCTTCATCATTGAGTGAGCATTTAACCAGTTTTATACAGTGCCATAGGATGGTGCTTCATCGATATGCAATGAGTTAAGTTCATCGATGCACTCCTGTCGTGATAATCCATGTCGAAAATTGTGAAAAATGATCGCACGAAAATGTTTACTAGTTAATTCCATTTTTTCCAAATTGTTTTTTCACGTCACTGTAAACAACACAAATGATTGTACGGCTAAACGCTCTGAGTACGTTTATGCTAATAAATGTCAAACTTTCCAATGGAAATGTCAGATGGCGCTAGGCAACACTAACGAAACAACGGCTCTTTTGAGCGACAAATCAACATCGGTTCTTAAAATTTTACCACCCTTTGAAAGCAGACAAAAGTATTACTAACGACGACGAAGATCGCGGAGCTTATGAAAAACTGCATTGAGAAATTCCATTTTAGAGCTTCAGTTACCTCTAAAACAAATAACTCAAACGTTTTGGCCATTTCGGGTGATTTCTAATTTTCGAATTCGTTAAGATTTAGTGTTTTGAAGTAACAGTATATTTATTTAGCAATATAAAAATATGCGTGTGCACTTTTGAATTTAAATCAATAGCTCAACAATGAACGGTCGAACAACGAGAAACCGATGCATCATAGGAAGTACGTAACTGTAGTTACTGACACCAAACACAACGGCCCTCTTTATATGTTAGCAGCCACTCAGAGGGCCAATAGTCCGAGAAAGTACCAACAATTTCAAGAAACTAAAGTGGAAAGAGGTCTTAAATGCAGTCGATCTAACAATAATAGATTTCCGCAAGAATGATAGTGTTCAAAAGCGAGGATGTACTAATTCCATCCAACTTTCCGTTCTAATTCAACTATGTCCAGCCTCAGGTTCAAAATGCATTCACAACGAGGATTAAATATTCGTAAGTTTACACAGACACATCAATTTAAATCATGAGGTGGTACAGCAACAACGTATTACTTGGGACCTGCAAGGGTTCAGCTAGTGAAATATAAACGCAAAGTAGATTTAATTTTACAATTTTTTCTACCTTGCACCGCCAGGAATGTAAGGTATAGTATAATTGGCCGCGTCCAACTTAGGCATTTTTTAATAGTTTTAAGTCGTAATGAACATCAACACTATGTTAATCAACCGAACAGGGTTCATAAAACACCATTAATCCTCAAGATAAATTTCCAATTTAAATCCAATTTTTCCGAAAATAAAAAGCTGCAGTGTATCTGGGCATAAAACAGATGATTTAAAACACACTTCACTAAGATGGATGCAATTAGAGTACTTCCGAAAGAAAAAAAATAAATTTCTAACCACAATTGGTAACAACATATAGGGTGGTCCGAATAAGACCCAAATAAGGGTACAAAATATTTATAACTTTTTGTTTATAATTATGTTTTTTTTCTCCCTTACAGGTCATATAGTTTTTTATAGCTTCATATGATGAATAGCAACGGATCAAAATTGTTGAATTCTATTATTTATATTGTATCCACGCCCTCCGAGTCGAAGAGGCACCACCACAATTAATCGTTGCCGAAGTTCCGCATGTTATCCGCAGCACTAAGTCATCAACATCGCTGGGTCTGGAAGGAATCTCAATGCTAATGTTGAAGCACTTGGATCACCCTGGAGTAGAGTACATGACTAAAGTGCTCAATCTGTCGTTAGCCACTCACTTATTTTCCGATGCCTGGAAAATGGGCAGAGTGGTACCTTTACTGAAGCCAGGCAAATACGCAAGTAAAGGAGAATCAGCCAATCTCCTTGATTTCCCCAGTATCAAAGACGCTTGAGGCACTGCTGTTACCCAGCCTGATCGAACACCTTTTTTGTGCTGATCATCAGCATGGGTTTCGCAAGCAGCACTGCACAACAACTGCTTCACGCGCCATCATCGCACGTAAAAGTCGCGGCCTTAACCAAAGCAAGCCCAACTACAGGACGGTCCTAGTGGCTCTTAACCTTACAAAAGCCTTCGACACCGTCAATCATGCCACTCTGTTCGAGGACAATGCAGAACATTCTGTAAAGTCCTGGACTTTCAGTCCAGTTTGAAACGTTGGGTAGTAAACTATAAGTGTGGGCGCCAATCACATGTAGAATTTAGAGACAGGATGTCGAAGCCCCGTAGAGTTAAACAAGGAGCTTCCCAGGTTGGAGTGATATCTACTGCTTGGTTTAACCTCTACTTCTCTAAAACTCCTGCACCACCAGACGGCGTTGAAATTGTGTCGTACGCTGACGATTGCACTATTCTGACATCAGAACCTAAAGTGGATGACATATGCGAAACCATCAACTGTTACCTCACTGACTTAGAAGGTTTTTTCACTGCAAGGAAAATGCAAATATCAGCCTCCAAATCATCAGCCACATTATTTATTGCGGTTGTCACTCAATGTGAAAGTCGATGACGTCAACATCCCGACTACCAACTACCCCCAAATCCTTGGGGTCACATTGGACAGCCTTTTTTCGATTCTCCATGCTTCTGCTATCTGCGATTAGCTCAATAGTAGGTCCTTAAGTCACTTGCTGGCAGTACTTGGGGAGCCGACAAAGAAACCTAGTTTACCTCTTACAAAGCTATAGGTCGGCCTGTAGTGAACTATGCAGCGCCGGTGTGGTCGGCGCACGTGAGTAGGACTTAGTGGAAGAAAATTCAGACTTGCCAGAATGCCGCCCTCAGAACATTAACAGGGTGTCTCCTTATGCCTTTTGAGGACCATCTACATGAGGAGACGAAAGTCCTTACCGTACGCAGACAAACCTTCGAGTTGTCTAAGCAATACCTGCAAGGGTGCTTTCGGAGTAGTCATCGTAACCACCATATCTTGGAGAGAATGCCTCCGCCCAGGCATATGAGGTACGATATTCATGATCTACAGATCATGAAGAGAGGTTCAGCGGTACAAGAGAGAACCTTTAGATCATCGAAACTATCAGGCGGGTCTGAACAACATTCATGCTGATGAAGTCGCAGCAGCAGTGCGAGGGCTTTTATATATATTTCTGGCCTAATAATGAAAATGCAAATATTTATATCAAAAATGGTTTTATTTTTTCAAAGTATTTTTCAGCATGATTAATACACTTTTGCATGCGCTTAAAACAAATGTTGAAGCACTTTTTCCACTCCGATTGTGACATCTCCAAAACATGTTTTTTTTACGCTTCAACAGCATCTTCTGGCAACGAAAACCGTTAACCACGCATAAATATTAAAAAAATAAAAAGAAGTCATTGGGTGCCTAGTCAGGGCTATACGGCGGAAGACCCATCAACTCGAAGTTTTGGCCAGTCCAACTTTTCACAACTTTGTCGTGATAATCCACATCAAAAGTTGTGAAAAATGATCGCACGAAAATGTTCACGAATTAATTCCATTTTTTGTCAAATTGATTTTTTCAAGTCACTGTAAACAACACAAATGACGGTAGTACGTCAAAACGTTCTGTTTACGTTTATGCTAAAAAAATGTCAAACTTTCCAATGGAAATGACAGATGGCGCCAGGAAACACTTAGTGTTGCCTTGGCCAGAAATACATATAGCAATCGTATCCAGCTACAGCGTGAATTAGGAGAAGTGCTACCTCGGCAAACGCGTGAGCTGCTAGCTCAGCTAAGATCTGGATGGGGAAGCAGCCTCAATTCGTATTGGGCAAGAATTGATGCTAACGTTCCGGACGATTGACCTGCCTGCCATTAGGGACCACATGACGTGCTGCACCTCTTCTTTTGTCCGGCCAAGCCCACGCAGCTGACTCCCAGGTCTCTGTGGACGCATCCAGTTCAAATGGCGCATTTCCTCCACCTGGATATCGAAGCAGATCCCCTATAGACGAACAGGATTACAAAACAAAATGTTTTGTTGTTACGACAAAAACAACAATGCTATTATTCTTCTATCAAGTCTTTTTGTCTAAATTCAACAAAATTATAGTAGTCATTTTAATGGCAGAACAACATGACTAGGAAAGTCTTCAGGTACAGGCCCAGTGTCTGAATCCTTGGGTATTACATCATCCTTAAGTACATCTCTTTATAACGGGTGCTCCATCTCGAGGTATTTTTTTCAATAGCCTTTTTCAACAGATTTCGCGTGAGTTGTGTTCAACTTTATTTTTTTCTTTGCAGTATTGTTGTCATTTTACACCGACTTACACCGAAACAACGTTTCAAAATTGTGCAACTGTATAATGGAAAAGAGCGTTCGGTGAGAAACTGTTTTCGACCACAATTTTGTTCAGTAATGAGTCACATTTCTGGCTCAACGACAACGTCAATAAACATAAGAGGTTCAAGAGGTGCCATTATACCTAAAGAAAACCACGGTCTGGTGCGGTTTATGGTCTGGTGGAATAATCGGTCCATATTTTTTCAAAAATGATGATGGTCGGAACGTAACCGTGAATGGAGCTCGCTGTCGCGCCTGGAAATCGGACTTTTTGCTTCCTGAAATTGAAGCCCATAATCTTGACGACATTTGGCTTTAACAGGACGGCTCCACTTGCCATACATCTGCTCAAGCAATGGATCTATTAAGAGGTCATTACGAAGAGCAGCCAGTTTCATGTTTTGACCACCTAGATCGTGTAATATCACAGCTATAGACTTTTTTCATTCGGGCTAGGCAAAGTCCAAATTCTATGCTGACATTCCAGCTACGATTCAGGTTTTGGAAGCCAACATTACGCGTGTCATTAAAGCCATACCGGTCGAAATGCTCGAACCAGTCATCCAAAATTGGACCCCCAGAATGGACACCGTGAAGCGAAGTTGCGGCCAACATTTATAGGTCCTTTCGAAAGAACCACAAATATTCCACATTTTATTTGATTTTTTTTATTTTTTTATTTTGAAAAAAATACCTTTACATTGATCACCCACTGTTTTGAAAATGAGGAGGTTCAGCCACAAAGCATTAACGGGGCTCAGTATAGGACTTTGATAGATAATTTTTTACGTCCGCATGTTCCTAACATATGGTTCTGGCAAGATACAGCAAGACCCACAATAGAACTTCTTCGTAACCTTTTTGGCGATCCCTTCAGTCTTTTCTGGGCCACCCTGTATAATAACAAATTAGAAACAGACGCCATGGAGACAACAAGTGTGTATGATGATTTTTTACCACATATGTTTGTTGTAATAACAAAATATCCAAAAGCAATCAGTGCGTCAATGGAAAACCAAAATTACCAAGCATGCTTCAAGTAGCTGTTGCTATCGGCCAATGTTTACTAGACCTCATTTAAATTTCCTGTGCTTTTTCCCAAATGAGTTTATTTGGCGAAAATACATTTCCGATAGCTAAATATTTATTTTGTGTTCAGAACTTAAAATATTCCCTTGGTGACAATGGCATCCTGCGCGTACTCATACCCACACACACACAGCCAGACATACACGACAAACGGGCATATGTGCGGACATGACGCAAAGACAAACATGTAGACTTTTTGCAACAACAACAGAAAACAGTTTCTGATGACTCGTTGAAGTGAAATTCCTCGCAAGCACTTCAAGTCAGCATGCACTGCACACTTCTGCTCCATAATATTTTCAATTGAGTAAAAAGCAGCACTTGAGAACTCAATAAGTGCTCGAAGAACTTCTACAAAGTGAAAACATATAACATCCGTATTGATTTCCTCCATCCATAGCAGCAGTAAAAACCAAAAAGATAATTTAAATTATATCGAAAGCGTAACATAATGAATAACAGGTCCATCCGAGTAACATAACACAAACTGTGTTAAGTAAGTCAAAATGTTAAGACCGCTCGCTCTAGTTCCGTGAAATTCCAATGGATATTGCCTGGTGATGAAGAAAAAAGTAGCATGCTACAAAATATTCGGCTAAACATAGCATAACATAATGTTATAAGCAGACACAACACTCGGGCAAACTTCTCTCAAATGAGTTGATGCTGAATTGAGAGAGTATTCATACCGAGCTCGTGAGAGGAAAGAGCGAGAGAGAACGAAGTGCCCTCAAAGAGATAGTGAGAGGGAAAACCCCCTTACATGATGACGGTTTCTGTTAAAACACAAACCCACTGACACAGTGTCCGTTGAAATGCCTTGTCTGTAGAGGGATGGCGTATGCATAATTACATTTCAAATGTAATTTCGCATAACTCATACGACCTGTTGGTAGGTAAACAAATCTAGAAGTGAGTTGCTATTAGGGCTGTCAGGTTTATGTTAGTCAAATGTTGCCAAATGGGTAGCTGCACTTTGCCAAGAAAGAGTACGGAAAATGATTGCACTTTTGAGACCAGATCCATTTTACGTACCTGTCAGTACCCTCAGACGCATTTAAAGGCAATGATATCAAAAGCCCTAAAGCAAAAGGGAACTGCTGCCACATTATTTTTTATCAAAGTTATTGTAAGGAGAATAATAAACATACATACTCATTGTGGCTGGGCTATGTCAAGTTTTAAATTTGAATCGGCTGTAAAAAAAAGTACTGATAATTTTGTTCAAATTTCTGCTTTTATTGAAAAGGTTAAACTTTGTCATTTAATAACACAGTACAATATTTTTCAGGTAATTGATTGAACCACAAGCGTCAACTTCAACGAAGATGGATAGTAACAGTAATTGAAAATGTTCTAAATTTTGTTTCCATGCATAGATAACATATAAAAATCTCATATTTTCTGTGTAAGAAGAGCTGTAATATGAATCGGAATGCTTATTTTCACGCAAAATAAAGAATCAATAAAAAAGTCAACAATGTTTTTTTCCAAAGAATTTTGTGCATATCTCGAGCAAATTTTTGAAATGCATACCTTCACTTAATTGTGCATAAAAGCGAAACGCGTAAATCGATTTTCATTATCTATGTCTCACTTTGTTCATAGGTTATATGACTTTACGTGAAAGTTATAGGACTTGACACTTTTTACTGTTTTGTATATTTTATGAATTAAAAAAAAACTTTAATTTTTTAGGCATACAATTTTTTTTATTCTTCATACATTTATGTATAACTGCGAAGCTGTTGCCTATGTATCGAATCGTTGTATGAACAGATTAAAGGAATTGTAATTAATTAATTTTTTTAAATTTGTTTCAGCTTATCGGACTAGTGGTTCTCGTATTTTGAAAAACAAAAGAGCCTAATACTTGACTAATTCCCCTATACGATACTTACTAACTTCAAATTAATTATTAAATTATTATTTGATGTACCTAGACCAAACTAAAGATGCAGAAGTTCTTTTTTTTGGGCTACTTTTACAAACAGTTACCAGAATTGAGTCCCGAAATCATGTGTTGTACTGTGTAATGGAACACAATATCATTGATATGACTACCACAACTGGCTCAGCAGTACCTCATCCAATCAACCCAATATTTCAGTACATCTTTGATTGTTTCGGGTCGAAGCTCTTCGTAAACATTGATTGCATATTTCAACGCTTCAATTGTCTCTGGATGCTTTCGGCAACAGTTATCCTTAAAGGCTCCCTACAGGAATAAATCCAAACGGCTTAAATCACAGCTCCGATACGTCCAGTTGGCTGTATGACATGAAGCGCCATCTTGTTGAAACCAAATGTCGTCCGTGTCATTCCTTGACTTGAGCATGGCGCGGTAACGTTCATGGTAAAAGGCTAATGTACGCGACATACGGTGCGGTGACGATATTTTCAATTCAATAAATAAGCTATGTTTTTAAAAATGTCCGAACAACATTTTTAAAATATTACAAATGTTTGCATCTGGCATTACCGTGCAAAGCGGTGTCGCGGCCAATTTGAAAATTCTTTAACTTTTTTGCGACGGCTCTTGTGTTGGATGTGAGATTTTTTTCGTTATTTAACAAAGAGGAATAATATGGAAAAATCGAAAGATAAAAATTGAATTGCTAAAGTTAGCAACTATAAATGTTTATATGTTTAAAATGATGCGAGCTACAAAAAAAAATACAAACGGACAAGAGCTTGGGCTTTTTAATGAAAATGAGTGGTAAGTATTTCGGTACATTTGTAACTTTATGGTCGAAACGTAAAACTTTTGGAATTATATAGCTCTAGGTCTCTGTATTTGCAATGGTTTAAAGTAACCGCAAAACAAAACTAAATGTTTTCCTTTGGAGGTAAAGTTATAATTGGTATGTCCATGCAAATAAGAATGAAAAGTCTTCAAAATATTTATCCATTTTTACTTTTTTCTTCAAAAGGTGTTTCGCAACTTTTCATTTTTTGATGTAGACAAATCACTTTTTATTTAGTTTTGACTACCTTAACAAATTTTAGGCGGAAAAGTGAACAGCTGATTGCTTTAATGCGCCAAGTCGCGTGCATTGGCCTGCCACCATTTCCGTTAACGGTAGCGGCTGCTCATTGTGACTTTTCTTAGAAAAATGGCTCAATAAAGCCACCATCTCAAAGAACACACCAACCAGTGACTTCTTGTGGATGTATTGGCTTCTCAATAGTACCGTATGGATTCTCTGAACCCCACATGCGGCAATTTTATGTTAAGCTTATGTTAAGCAAAAACTTAAAAAAGTGTACGTTGTTGAGAGGTATCTTAAGTCCCTTAAAGGGAAACCGATTTCGTGCGCAATCGGTACAAAGGTAAATGTGCCGTATTATTATCTCATGCTTCAGCTCTTAAATTTTTTTCAACTTATTATCGTACACTTTTCTTTGAATATCCCAAAGAAAAAAGTCCAACGGTGTCAAATCACATGATCATGGTGGCCAATTAACATCGCCACAATGGGAGATAGCACTGCCATTGAATTTTTCGCGCAAAAGAGCCATTTTTCGTTAGCTGTGTGGCAAGTAGCACCATCCTGTTGAAACCACATATCGTCCACATCCATATCTTCCAATTCGGGTCATTAAAAGTTCATTATCATCTCACGATAGCAAACATCGTAGTAACTGCCTGGCCGTTCTCATTTTGGAAAAAAATACGGCCCGATGATTCCGCCAGCCCATAAACCGCACCAAACAGTCATTCTTTGTGGATGCGTCTGATTTTCAACAATTTCTCGGGGACTCTCATTTGCCCAAATGCGAAAATTCTGCTTATAAACGAATCCACTGAGGTGAAAGTATGTCCCGTCGCTAAGATGATTTTCTTTGTTAAGTTAGGAAATGCATTTTGATTTGAACGCCCATTTTCGTTAAAGGCTTTAACAATCTTAACGCTCTGCTTAATTGTATACCTCTTCATTGTTGAACTTGTCAAATACTGAAACAAATAAATGTCAAATAAAGTTGGGCAAAATCCTTAACGTTAAATTGTGGCTTACAGTTATCATCGTGCATTATGGTTGGACAACCCTTTACATTCGACTGTACTGTTGAAATGCTTAGCGTATACGCAACCACAATAAACGGTTATGAGCAGTATTGCCATAAGCCTACAATATAGTGCCAAATAGCTAAAAAAAAAGCCGCAAAATTAAAAAAGGAGTTACACTAGAAAATATATTTTTGTATTTTTTAAATTTTTTTTTTTGTAATTTTTGGAAGTTTTAGCATATTTTTTGGCAAAATATTAGCTAAAAAAAAGTGCCAACATTTTAAATATATTGTCTCTGCAATTGTATTTAATCTAACATTTACACAATATGAAATATTTTAAATACATATTTCAGCTTCGGTGTTCAGCCAGCATTGTTAACAAAAAATGTACGAGTATTGCTAGGAGCATTTAAAAAAACGTTCCAAACTTTTTTGTCTAAGCTAACCTGTTGCTTTGGTTTAACAAACAGTTAAACATTTTACAGGGTGGGCCAAAAGATACCATGGGGTTAAAAACTTTAAGTGCTTTTTAGATTATTAATTTTTTTTTGTATTTTTTTTCTCTTATTATTTAATATACCAAAATCGTTTACACTAAGTATGAAAAATCATGTCACTTAAATGACTCCCGTTTACTGCTTCGTAATGCTGGCCTCGTTTTAGAGCATTTTCCACAACATCATTCAAAATTTGTGGCTGTAGCGTTCGAATTTCTGCAACAATGTTGGCCTTGAGTTGAAGGATTGTTTTGTTCACATATAGTCCCACCTTTAAATAACCCCAAAGAAAATAGTCGGCTGCGGACAAATCAGGCGATCACGCTGATCAAATAATTTCCGAATTTCTGGAAATTATTCGCTCTCCAAAAATTTGACTTAAAAGTGTAATTGTGTCGCGGGCAGTGGCTCGTCCTGCTGAAACCACATCTCAAGTCTGTTTTCAAGAGCAGGAAGTAAAAAATGATATTAGCAGATGTGATCCCGCACCATACTGTACACCTTATGGGGTGCAATTGGCGTTGATGATAGCTCTTAGATTTTCAGAACCGCAGAACCTACAGTTCTGTTTATTAACAAAGCCATTCAAATGAAGTGCCACCACTCATGCGTTTGCGTTAAAATAATTGATCTCTGATTTAAATAATAAAATTCTATTATTCTGGTTCTTTGTTCAGTTGTGAATCTCTCCATTATTTATTCTCCAAGTGTTATTTATATATGTGACGCGCAAAATAGAAAGGGACCTAAGGTTAAAAAACAGTTTTGTTCAGGAGAGCCATTTTATAGATTAGGTCCCTTTTGCATATCGCGCATATCTCTGGGAGGGCATGGGATCAGTCTCATTCGATGCTCAGATGTTGTCCACATCAAAAGTTGATGAAAAGTTTTGTTCAGGAGAGCCATTTTAAAGATTAGGTCCCTTTTCTATTTGCGCTTAGAATCGTCGACTTCACTTTCATAGAACGGGCATATCTCTGGGAGGGAACACTTTTGGGGCATGGGATCGGTCTCATTCGATGCTCAGATGTTGTCCACATCAAAAAAAGAGAAAACAAATGATTTTTTTACCCTTAGCTCCCTTTCTCTATGCGCTGTCACATATATATAATCTAAAAATAAAAAAAACGAAAAAGTTTTATAATTTTTAAACCCCATGGTAACTTTTGGTCCAGCCTGTATAGACACATTTTAAAACTAGTTACTATCAAATTTTATTTTAATACTGGAATAAACTCATATTTGCTGGCATACAAAGCGATAATTCAACTTAGAATATCCGAATAAAACAATTTTTTTTTAAATTTCTTGCACAGATTCATTGAAAATCCGTTTCTCGCTATATTGATTTTGGCACTTTTTAATAAAATGCTAAACATAAACAAACGTGCTTAACTGGCAACTCTGAGTGAGAGGGAGAGAGCTTACATACAAGAGAGCAATATTGTTGTTTACGTATGTGCTCGGTTTTTTTATTCGGTGAGAGCTGCTGTATTCGGATGTTTGTATGTTTGCTGTTCTATTAACAGAGAAATTTATTACTTTTACGGAGACCTGCAAATCAAAACATTGTTTGTGTCCAGCTATGGGCGAATGCAAAATGAAAATGCAAAGAGAGCGAATGTTGTGTATATATACAAAATTGATGAGCGAAGCAGATAACTTATCTGCTTCGCAAAAGAGCATAAAACCAACAAATGCACCAATACAGTGTCACATATGAAAAGCTTTCAATGTAGTGGTGCCCATACTTGTTTGTGTCCCATCTCACTGTTATGGATTTATGTGCGACCAGTCGTGTTTAACATACGAACGGCGCCAAACCAACGAACGTCAACGTCACACTTAACAGAGAAATTGACTTGTGTTCTGTTCTCTCCGTGCGTGTGTGAGTGCTGTGTGTACGGCTCTGACCGGGGGTTTGTTGTTGTGCACAGAGGATGATGTTACTTGAAGAACTGTTAAATCACAAGTTTACGGTTGTGCGCTGCTGCTGCCGACGTTGCTGCTACCGTCGACGCTGTTGGGGGCTGTGTGATGTTTCTCGTTTGTGTAGCGCCAGCCAGTGAAAGGTTCCAGTTAAATTTCTACCGTGCGCGCGTGAGGAAATACAATTGTAAAGCGGATATGCAGAATTCGCTTTAAAATTTGTGTTTGTGTTTTTTTTCTTCCACTTCTTTCACTGATGTTTAAATTCACCCCCACCACACACACGCACAGTCGTTCCTTAGGAAACGAAGGGGTTCTTCGTGCTGGTGGAAATGTTAATGTTTGAGTTACTGGGCAAAGGTTTGATGTTAAAGTGAAAGTAAATAAAAAGGAGAATTCCAACAAAGTGTAACACGGTCGCAACGGAAGTTAAATAATTATGAATGAGAAAAAATATGAAGAAAAAAAATTTAAATAGTTTTCAAGGTGAAAAAATATTTACAAATTTTTTGAGGATCTGATTCTTGTTTAAAAAAATTAAAGAAAATTGTTTGAAAATAAAAAGTGTTTAAACTTAAAGTTTAAAAACCAATAAAGGGAAACGGGGGGATGCCAATGAAAATTCTATGCCATAACTTAAAACAGAGTAAATGGAAAACCAGCGAAAGATTTGAATTGTGTATGTTTAAAAAAAAATTGAAAATTAATAATAAATATGCACACAAGTGTTGACCATTACATAAAAACCAAAATGTGTTTGCCTGGCGGCAGACAATTAAATGTATTTTATTATTAAAAAGCCAAATGTTTTGATTAATTAGTGTTATCTAAATAAAGAAAAGCAAAAACAAAGATATGAAAACCAAACTGAAATCTTGAATGGAAAGCAATTTTTAATGGAATTAGAATAGCGAAGCAAAGCATAAGTTTTTCAACAACAAAAAAACACACACAAGCATAAATCAAATATAAAAATAACACAAAAGTCATAAAAAAATTTTAACATGACCCACCTTTAAAAATAATTGCAAATTTAGTGTACAACAACAACAAAAACACAAGCACAGCAAGGACTGCATTGCATGACCTTTACATACGGTTGATGATCTACGACAACAACAACAAAAGTAATTTGTGAATATTTTTATTAAAATTTCTCCACTCAAGTGTGTCTACCGAATAACAAAAAAAAATGTGTGTTTGATTCATTCCTTTTTTTCTAATAAAGATATGTCAGTTTATATAAAAAAATCATTTATAATGTTTATCGTTCGTAAAAAGTGCCCGTAATTTGCATACTTTGAGCACTTAATTTGCCACCATTTACAGAAAGTGAACCACAGCTAAAAAAGATCTGGGGACACATGCACACCTACTGGCATCGAACAAAAAACGAAATAATGCACAGTGGTCATAAGTCTCCGTCAAATCAAATGTACAGAAATATAACTCACATTTCTCCCATTTAATCCACCTCGTCCAGCAAACAACAGTTACGCTATTTAGCATCTGTTTCGCACCAAAAAAGGCAAAAAAATAAATAATAATAAAACAAAAACAAATAAAACCCAAACAAAGTTAAACTATTTTAGGTGTAATCTCTTCCGTTCCCTTCATCAAATTTTTACCACTTGGACGACATCATCAGCATCGCATCATCTCATAAGCTGTTGTTTGTTTGCTGCTAATCATAATAAGCATCTTATATCAGCTTGTTTTAGTTGTAATAGTATTACTGTTGTTGTTGTTTTGGAATATGTAACTACGTTGAGGAACACCATGTCATTCGTTGTATAAAATAGGTAAGTAAACGAAACAAGAAGTACATATATTTACCTTGATAGCCACGTACATACAAATGTATGTATATAAGTAAAAGTGTGCTCGATAGGGATGCCGTCGGAGATGGGTTTTTGCCATTCCCGGGAAGTTGAACAGTTTTCTTTGTTGTCAATATTAGTTGTCCCATTATTAAATTGAATCGATCTATAATAAAACATAATCAAAAAAAATTTATCTACAAAATATAGAGATATATGCAATCTCAAACAAGACAATATGTACAAGTAAAGGAAATTGAAATAAGGAAACAAAACTAGGGTCGGACTGAATACTTGTAACACACTCTGTAAACCACATTGTCGTACTTGAGGATGTCCCTATAATACTAAAATTATTTGTTTCTCCTATTTAGTAAAACAAATCTTAGGCAATATTAAAAAAAAAGTATTCACATCAGGATCTAGTGTTGATCTTTGGTATTTCTGTTTTTTGCACATTGTTTATATTTTTTGCATATTTTGCTTATTTTTTGAATATTTTTTTCAAAAAATTTTGAAAATATGCATTTGTTTTCTAATTCCTTTTTTTGATGAACCGAGTGAAAATTTTATAACTAACTTCATTGAAAATATGCAAAAATCGGTGGTCTATTTGTAAGGTACAGGGTTTTCCATTAAGGACATAACAATTTAAATATTAATAAAACACAGAATATTTAAGAGTTCTATAGAGTTCTAATTTATTTCAGGTGTAGTGCAGATGCTATATTTTAAGAATGAAATTCGATTTTGGTTATGTGACCACCACAAGCCCGTGTACTGCGATCAATTCTTTAGACCCAATTTTCCACCACTCTTGCACACATTTCGACCGGAACTTTGGCAATTTTGCGTTGGATGTTGTATCTGAGTTCGTCTATAGTTGTTGGCTTGTTGGCATATACATATGACTTGATGTGGCCCTACAAAAAGAAATCCAATGGCGTTAAATCGCACGAACGAAGTGCCCATTTGACCGAACCAATTTTCAAGATAACACGTTCACCGAATTTCCATTCAGTAAATCGATTGTAATCGAAGACATTGCCACTAGCCAGGCACTGTCTTGTTGAGACCACATATCGGCAATGTCAATCAAGCTCATCCAATTCAGGCCAAAATTAATTTTCTAACATGGCACATCAGCATTCTCCATTGACGGTAAAATGACGATTGGCCCAATCACACCTCCGGCATAAAAACCACTCCCATAGTATTTTTTTGCGGATGCAATTGTCCTACGAGGGCGGTTCTTTAGAAGCACATATGGGTTTTTTGCTGTCTAATAACGCATATTTTGTTTATTGACATAACCACTCAGCCCGAATTTGAGCTTCATCGCTGAAGATGATGTTTCGATGAAACTCTGGATTTTGCTAGAGCCCAATCGAAGAAGTGGCTTAAGTTCTTGAGTAAGTTTGATCTTATAAGGATGAAGACCGAGATCTTTTTGCAAAATACGCCACAGTTGGTTTGAGTGATGCCCAATTCCTGAGAACGACGTGGAATCGACTGATTTAGCTCATTTTGAACTTACTACGGCTGCGATACAGAAGAGAAAATATGGATCCAAATTTATCCACCATTTCATGCACAGCCTGTCGCGTGGGACGATCATTACGGCCTAAAATTGGAGAAAGCGCTCTTAAAGTTGCGACCACCGACTCAGAATTTCGGTAGTAATATTAAATGATTTCCAAACGGTGCTTGTAAGTGAACATGAAGAAAATTTTGACTTCGACTAACGTTTTGACATGTAAAGATCATAACAAATGTTTCAGGGTGCGTTGACATAAAGATACGAAATTGTTATGACCTTATTGGAACACCAGTTAATTATCGCTCGTTAAAAGCCGCCATAAATGAAAAATGCTCCAATATATAATGACATGAGTTATATTTAAACTATAGTTATAGAGAGCACGTCGACTGTAAGATACACTACACTGTTATTTTGAAAATTCCGCACATCTGTTTTGATCCTGACATTGATTGGATTGGATAATGGGGGCTATTTGAAACCCGCTATTATCCAATTTCACAAGGCATGGATATAAGGCTCCATTCGAAATGGGGTCGGAATCGGATGTAATGAGTGGTTTCTATGGTTAAACGTTCAGAATTTGTAAAGGACCTTTATAAGGGGCCTATGCGAAACTATGGACCTACGAGGGCGGTTCGGAAAGTTCTTAGACTATCAATGAAAGAGAATATTTAGTTTTTCAAACTATTTTTGTTTTTCAATATAATCTCCTGAAACTTCAATACACTTAGTCCAACGCTTATCTAGCAATTCTATCCCTTGATTAAAATAGTTTTCCTCAAGGTCTTCAAAATAGTGTTTTACAACTGTAATTGCATCTTCATTTGAGGTAAAACGCTTGCCAGCAAGGATTTTTTTTAGATTTGGGAACAGGTAAAATTCACTGGGAGCTAAATCAGGAGAATAAGGTGGGTGGTCAAGCAACTCGTACTTTAATTCGTTGATGTTTGCCATTGTTAAAACACTCTTGTGCGCTGGTGCGTTGTCTTGATGAAAAATTATTTTTTTGTGTTGTTAGCCAGGACGTTTTTCTCGAATTTGTACATTTTATTGATCTAAAAGGTTGCAATAGTACTCTGAATTTATTGTTTTACCCTTTGCAGATAGTCAATCAATAAAATACCTTTGAAGTCCCAAAAAACCGTTGACATAACCTTACCAGCCGATTGAATTGTTTTTGCCTTCTTTGGGGCACTTCCTTCAGCTTCAGTCCATTGTTTGGATTGTTCTTTTGTCTCTGGAGTATAGTGGTGGATCCATGTCTCATCAACAGTTATAAAACGACGCTTAAAATCCATTTTATTTCGCTGAAAACGATCCAAACAAGCTTGAGAAATGTTCATTCTTATGTGTTTTTGGTCGACTGTTAACAAGTGCGGCACCCATCTTGCAGAAAGCTTTTTCATCTGTAGTTCTTCATGCAAAATTAAATGGACTCGATCATTTGAGATGCCCATGATATTAGCTATTTCACGCACTTGTATTCGTCGATCATTTAATACCATATCATGCACTTTGGCTACAATTTCTGTTGTTGTTGCTGTTTTTGGACGTCCACTACGTGGTTCATCTTCAATGCTTGTACGACCACGTTTAAATTCAGCAACCCAATTTTTTACTGTTGCATATGAAGGAGCACTTTCACCTATTACATTCACCATATCATTATGAATTTCTTGTCCCGATAAAACTTTTTTATGTAAATATTTAATGACACCACGCATTTCTAATTTTCCATTGTAAAAAAATCGCGGATGCGTCTTTTGTGAACACCTGTTTCTATATGAAGGAGTTGCCAGATCGAAACAAAATTTAACATGTGTTCATAGCAGAGATGGAAGATTCCAAAATACTTAAATTTTTTCTGTTTATACCGCGCTTTTTGTGCTAGGCTAAAGTTTCCGAACCGCCCTCGTATGTGGTTCAGTTTCAGCGATGTTATTAGTTGCACATAAAGTATCATGCAAAGTTTGAGCGTGATCGGGTGTAAATATGTTTGTAGCAATAATATAATTACGGTTAATGGGGCAAAGGCATTGTTATTTGAAGTTTTATGTTAACAATTATATGATTACGGCAATCATACCGTATGATTGTAATTTTTATGAATTTTAATATGTTTATGGGATCAATGTTATTGTTGTCAATCTTAAGCAATAATAGTACTTTTAATCTGTAAATAAAATATGTTTTAAAACAAACTGCATTGGATTTGTCGAACTGGTATATTTTTAATTAGTGAACGACTTACGTTTCTTTTAACGGATTTCTTCTTTTGTTAAATAAACCACTTCTATTTTTCCTATTATTTTTAGATAATTAATTTCATAAAAATCTATTGTTGAACATCATTGTTGTAGGTTTGGTTGTGAATAAATCATACTGTGTTTGTAATGATCATAATATTGTTTTGCCACAACCATACGAGTATACCCAACAATAGTAGGGTGCTCTTCAAATATTTTTACCTCAACCATACTTTTTTTTCTTCGTGCACTTTTTTAATTGAAAATATGGACCAATACAGGGCAATTTTACCAGCGATATGTGTCAGTTGCTGCAAACGCTTTATGTGAATATTAATCGGAAACGGGTGCTGAATGATTTTAAGAGCTATAGGTTATGAAATCGGCAAAAACCAGTGTATGATATCAAAACATGGACAGAACATGGTTCGTCCTTAGCCCAAACTTTAGCAATGGACCAACTGTAATCTAAATTGATTCATAGCAGCGGTCGGTACTTTGATTGCAACGATAAATAGGCAGACTAAAGGGCATTGCTCAAAGGAACAGATGATGATTCTGAATCGATCGGTATACTAAACATGGCTTCTATTTCTAATCCTTAAAGGTGTTATCTTGCTAGCCCGACGTCATAGTAGTTGCAAGGTTTAAGTAAAGAAATGGTTTCAATTATAAGTGAAACATGGAATAAATTTTGTCATTTGTTATAAATTTTGGACAAACGAATTGTGGTCGCTGTAAATGGGCAATATCTGCCGAGTAGCAATAGGTTTTCCTTTAAGAGACTTAAAGTACCTACACGCAGAAAAAAAGTATGGTTGTGGTGACAATATTCGAAGAGGATAATACTATTGTTGGGTATATGGTTGTGGTACAACAATATTATGATCCTCACAACAATAGTATGATTCAAAAACAACCATACTATGATCCTCACAACAATAATATGATTCACACATAACCATACTATAATCCCCACAACCATAGTATGATTCACACTCCACAACCATAGTATGATGCTCACAACCATATTATGTTTCACATACAGCCATAGTATGATCCTCACAACCATAATATGATTCACACACATCCATGTTATGATCCCTACAACCATAGTATGATCACACACAATTGTACTTTGATCCCCAATAAAATTTATTAGAATTTGTTTAAGTTGTCGACAATAGATTTGAATTATGAAAATTATTGAAAAATATATTAAATTGATAATAATTTATTTTACAGTAGAAAAAATAAGTTAAAATGAACGTAAACATTTTTTTTAAATATTTCAGTTAAACAAAGCCAAAGCAGCTTGTTTAAAAAAATTTTAATTTCGATAAAAAAAAGTACTATTATTGCATTAAATCCGTACCAATAACATTTGTTCTTAAAAGCATATTTAAATGAAGAAAAATTACAATCATACAGTATGAATGTCGTAATCATATAATTGTTAACATAAAACGCAAAACACAATACTTTTGTCGCACCAACAATATTTATATTGTTGTTATAACCATACTTTCATTTTTAAATTTGGCAATAATACTATTGTTACATTTCAACAATATTAATATTGCAGCAATTATACTATTGTCAAAAATAAATTCACTTAACAATGCTATGGTTGCGAAAAACATACTTTAATTGCGGAGAACATATTATTATTGCCGTGACCATGTAGTAACCATGTTTTTTCTCTGCGTGTAGGAAAAAGTACACTTTATTTAATTTATTTGCTTAAAAATGGGGGACTAAAGTCATCTATAGTCATATTGAGCGATCAGAAGTTAGTTATAATAAATAAGTTCTCAAAGAGAATAGAGTCGGACTCATGGACTTAAGAGACCCAAATAAATTGGCAAGAGAAGATACCTTGGTAAATATGGACTAATGGATACTCAAATTAAAGCCGGTTTCACTACAAATCCAAATACGGATATTGAACGAGCTTAAGAAACGGGTCATTTCAATTCAATTGGCCTGGCTAAAGTTAACGATATATGTTGCCACTAACAATCGTTGATACTAAAGGAAAAAATATATACAGACAGAACAATATTTTGAACATCAACACATTGGTATAACCGTATAGGTTAATGCTTTCACTTTCTGGTGCGCCGAACCATATTTTCATTAACAATTTTAACATTCAGTTATAACAACAGAAGTCCTTCAGTCTAACGAATTTATTTATCCTCGACCGAAGGAATGACAAATTTAATATACCATCCATTAAATTTGTCATTCCATTTGCAACACCACAAAATATTTATAGGAGACCCCCTAAAAGTATATATATTCTTGATAGTTATAAAATTCTAAGACGAACTAGCATTCTCTGTCCGTCCATCCGTGTGTCTGTTGAAAGCAAGACAGCGAGCAAACGAATCAACCTATGATCCTAAAATGTTGCATGATGTCAGCTAATGGTCATAACTTGTTTGAGATTGTAAATGGACATAATCTGCCCAGTGAAAAAAAAAATCCCTTTAAGGGACTTAAGGTACCTCGAAAAAAACTTTTTTTGAGTATTTGTTTAAAAGATCAATTTTTTTTTTAGATGGACAATGGTTAAAATATATACTGTTGACAGGGACTCACAAAAACCCTTATAGGGCATAGGTGCTGGACTTTTATGCTCTTATGGCCCAAAAAACGTCCTACATGGTCAAAGCGGGCGATTAAGAGCTAATATTTTTTCATTTTGTTAGGAATCATTTTGAAGTTTTAGCTGAGATAAAACACGGACCCATAGGCCGAAAGGCCCGAAATATGCACAATTTGTTTTGGATCTTGAGTAGTTTATAAACGATGAATTGTTTATAACTTTAGGCCAGGTTAAACTTAATGACGTTTGTAGTTTTTGTAGTTCGAACTGATTTCACTTGACATTTTCTCCGTGTCTGCATTTGTGTAGCGAGTATTTAAAACCATGTACAAAATCCTTGGTCGGAACTTTCATTACTTAATTCTTTAAGTTCGATTTCTTTATATGTGACGCGCAAAATAGAAAGGGACCTAAGGTTAAAAACCAGTTTTGTTCAGGAGAGCAATTTTAAAGAGTAGGTCCCTTTCTATTTGCGCTTAGAATCGTCGACTTCACTTTCATAAAACGCGCATATCTCTGGCAGGAAACACTTTTGGGGCTTGAGCTCGGTCTCATTCGGTGCTCAGATGTTGTTCATTTAAAAAAACGAAAAAAAAGGAAAATTGATTTTTTACCCTTAGGTCACCTTCTCTATGCGCTGTCACATATATTCATTATTTTTCTTTTGACCCAATCACTTGACAAGAACGACACGACGCGCCGTGTATACCACTTCTTCGACTTTCGTCTGTGATCGAACAAATGTAGCATCCTCAAAAAACGAGTGACAAATTTATTCCAATTTTTATTATTTTCGATCATTAATTGTACCAAATGTTGCGTTGCATATTGGTAAGTGGAAGGTCCTTCATGACAACTCGAGAGCTGTGCATTTTCTTATTGCTGGTACGAACAAAAAACAGCCGTCACGTGATAGAACCATCAGAATTTAATAATTACACTGGTCCACACTAAAGTTGCGGCAGATGGTTTGATAGTCAACTTTACTTTCACGAATCTGGCCTCTGATTTGCCCGCTTCGCTCTAGTTTTGGAGATACTTACATAAACCGTTATTTCCGTTTTTTTTTTAAATAAAAGGACTCTTAACTGTTTTATTGTAAGCTGATTTTTAAAAGCTTGAGGATGGTGTTTTTACATTATGCGGCTCTTTTTTCGAATAAGAATACTCGTATACGTAAAATTCTACAGAAATTTTACTTTGAGCTGCCTGAATTTCTTGGATTCTTTAAAAGTGTTGTATTTTCATACCTACTCTATTATAGCTATTAAATTCCGCGCCCAAAAAGCTTATAAACTTTACAATTCGATTAACTTTAATTGAGCTTTTGAAGATTTTGTACTAAAAGTTTTTGAAAATAAAGCAGTTAGGGACCCTTTTAGTCAAAAAATCGAAAACAGCGGTTTATATGAATATAGTCTGACCTAAAGCGCATCAGGAAATCGGAGGTTAGATTCGTGATCAGCAGCCTCAAATCAATTATAGTTGACTATCAAACCTTCTTTTTTTTCAAATTGTTCACAGTTTGTTTTTCCAGCTAACCCAAAAAGCTTGGGAGATGATAGAAGCTTCATATTCCTTTGCCAGTTGTTCCATCGTAACTGCCAGATGACGATACGTAAAGGCTATTCGCCGTCATATGCTACCTTAGACTAGATACGTTTAACGTATAAAAAATTTAATAGAATTCAAATATTTTACGCTCCGAAAAATGCGTTTTTAGTCGTTTACAATATTAAATATGTTAATTGTTACTTTCCCATTCCAATGACAAATCACACTTGAAGTTCTCTAAATCATAGATAGGTTCTTTTTTGTGTACTTAAAGTTCGGCGTGGCCAAACTTTATGTTGTTTTAACTTATTTTTTTTTTTTAATTTGTTAACTTAGTTCTATTTTTTGTAACTTTTTCCTAAAAGCCATTTATATTTCATGCCATAGCATTAAAGAAGATTTAATTCTAAACAAACTAAAACTTTTGTTTTCTTTAAATGATTGAACATTGCTGAAGTTGGTATACTTTTTCTAAAGAAGTTTACATTTTTACTTGAACTTCTATCAAATATAAAACTAAAGAAAAATAAAATTATAAGTCTTGCAGAGTGCAAGTACAAAAACGCGGACAAATTGAGTCGATTGTAATGGAATAAGATTTATTATATTCTAAGCAGCACTAAATGCCATTAAATACTTCAATGTTTTTTAGTAAGCCCTTCACCGACTGTGAATTGAATATTGTTTTTTTTTTGCAACACCCTGAAATATTAAGGTGCTACCCTAGAAAACTTTGATTTGTTACATGTGCCAAAACATAAACTATATAGCCCACTTTCTTAATTGAATCGCCAATGTTGTTGATAGTTACCTATATGACCTAATAGCCTTCTAATTACTATTACACCACTTATCGCATTTGATAAAAAGAGGTAATTACTCAGCAATTTAAAACGTTAGGTAGAGTCAAACAATAATTCGCTTGAGCACTTTTAGTACTTCAAAACATAGAGAGGGTCTTATCTGTTTTTGCGTGTAAAGTTAAGAAAACGATGGAATGTTTTTACTGCGGATAGAGATGACCACTTTATGTGAAGTAGTTTAAAAAAAATAAATATTTAATAACTCTGATTTGTAAAACTTTTTTAACAGTTTTAATATGTTGTAAGTTCGGCGGGGCCACACAGGTACTTTTTCAGAACAAAAAAGAAATATAAAAAATTCAAATCAATTGTGGAATCTTGATTGGAAAATTGAAAGGACATTTTATGGCATTTATTTTTTAAATATAATTTCCTTCAAATGTTGGCCGCAACTACGCCTCAGGGTTTCCATTTTGAGGGTCAAATTTTGGATGACTCGTTCGAGCATTTCGACCGGTATGTCTTGAATGACACGCGTAATGTTGGCTTCCAAAACCTGAATCGTAGCTGGTTTGTCAGCATAGACCTTGGACTTTACGTAACGCAATGGATCCATTGTTTGAGCAGCTGTATGGCAAGTGGCACCGTCCTGTTGAAACCAAGTGTCGTCAAGATAACGGGCTTCAATTTCAGGTAGCATAAAGATCGATATCATGGCGCGTTACGTTCCGGCCATCATCATTTTTGAAAGATATGCACCGATGATTCCACCAGTTTATAAACCGCACAAAACCGTGGTTTTCTCTGGGTACAATGGCACCTCTTGAACCTCTTCTTGTTGCTCTTTAGCCCAAATGCGGCAATTTTGTTTATTGACTTTGCCGTTGAGCTAGAAATAGGCCTTATCACTGAACAAAATTTTAGTCGAAATAAGCAGATCTTCCCCTTTTTCGCCGAACGTTCATTTTTATAATACAGTTGCCAACATTTGAAGGAAATTATATTCAAAATATAAATGCCATAAAATGTTCTTTCAAATTACCAATAAAGATTCCACATAGATAATCTTACACACATTTACTGTCACACGATTACGTTTACAGTTTATTTTGAGCAAAAGCGGCAGACAGCTTTCTTAAGCCCAACTGATCATGTAAAATCCAAACCACACTGCCATATGAAATACGTATGGCATGAACTATCTAATGCACTTTTACCATTCGATCGGCCAACACCATATCGTCAATTTTTTGACGTTTTCGGGTTTATTGACCTCAATTGGACGTTCCTTGTGCGACCACAACAAAAGTCATTAAACCACTTTTTTGTCATTAAAATCGTTGGTCCAGAGTTGTATTTATCAAGCTTTCTCTTAGCTTGAGACAAAAAATAATGTTTAATGGGCACTCGAAATTCATTTTTCCCCATTTTTAACAAAATCCACGAGATTGTATGTCTTGAACAGCTGTTAAACACAAACTAAATGACGTAACCTCTCAGAAATTGACAGTAGTCTATTAACATATGGTTTTTGATATGAACAGTGATGCTTTTAATATAACTATGAGGGAATTTTTTTTTCTGTGGCTTTCCAAAATTAGTTATTATTTATAATCGTGATTTTTGCACAACATTTTTTTTTTAATTTTAATTGCCTTTGACGTCAAAACTATTGATCTGATTTAAATACATTGTATGTTTTAGAAAAGCTAATTATCTTTCATTTGAAACCACTCTTGATCAGTCGGTAATAGCGTAATGGTCCAAAAGGCTGAGACATCTCATAAAAAAATCGTTAAAAAATTCCAATAAATCTATCTTGAAAACTATTAAAAAAAATTTTCAAAATTTATTTTCGTGTTTAGGAGGCCGAAATCTATACGAAAATTAATTTAGAACTTGGACCAGGAAAAAAAATCATTATTTGTAAACTAGTGTGTTTGACGCTAATTTCAAATGTGTTCTCTATTAATGACGATCCAGCCATTTCCATCCGCCCATGTGTCTGTTTAAGGACGGTAACGGTTAAACGAGTACATCTAGGACCCTCCAACTTTGCAAATGTTTTCCCTTAATGAAGCTAATTCTACCTTGGAAAAACTACAGTCCTTTCTTATTACTTGCACAAAAAAAATATTTTCCGCCCGGCTGAACTGAATGACTTTTTTCTACACAGAAAAAAATTGATATGTTAATTTAATCACCACTCAATTAAAAATGTTGTAAATAAGATAAACTATTAATCAGGTAATTAATCAGTCGTGAATTAATAGAAACAACAACAATAGTTTTTTTTCTTTTTGTTTATACAATATTTAAAAAACCATGCACTGTATCATGTGAGTGGGAGTGTTTTAGTATGTATGCAGTGCAAGTGATTTTTATTGTGGTCAGGGGAAAACTCTACAGCAGGCAGTTCTCATTAAATGTGAAACTGGCTGGTGCTGTTTAAACAAGATAGAGCCTGCATGAAAACAGCTAGGGAGCTGAAATTTGGCAAAAATATGTGTAGTTAACCAGGCATGGTTGGTTTTGAAAATGGGCTATATAGCTCTACGGAAAGTTGGTGTTGGAGAACCTCAACTGACACTACCTCATAAAAATTAGTTTTTTAATTTGGAAATATCCGTCCAGTTTCTTAAGCAAAATCACTGAAATTTTGCAAATATTAATCTCTATATAGGCGCAATCATCTATGTAAAAATGGGCCACCATTTCTTGTAAGGCCCTTACAAACAGCCTTATGGGACTTGAGAAATAATATGACTATAACTCACCACAAACTTGACCTATCGAAATGAAATATTACACATCAAAATGTCTATATACAACACACTTCTATGCTAAATTCGGTTGAGATCGGAAAATTCCTACTGGTACCTCCCACACTAAAGGTATCATGGGCCTTAAAAAACAATATGACAATAACTCACCACACACTTGACCTATCGAGACGAAATTTAATATATAGAACAGACGAAGATTAATATATAGAACAGACTTTTGCGCTAAATTTGGCTAAGATCAAAAAGGCCCAACTGGTACTGCCCACACAAACGGTCTCATGGGCCTTGAAAAACATTATGACAATAACTCACTCACAAAAAGATTTTCATATAGAAAACACCTCTCCGCCAAATTCTGTTAAGATCGGAAAAGTCCTACTAGTACCTCCCACACAAACGGTCTCATGGGCTTTGAGAAATAATATGACGATAACTCACCACAAGCTTGACCTATCGAAATGAAATTTTGCATATAAAGATTTCTATATAGAACACACTTCCGCACCAAATTTTGGTTTTATTTTGGAATCTGGTGGAGGGTATCCAAAGTTCGGCACAGCCAAATTTAACATTTTTTACTTGTTTTATCTTTGAATGTTTTAATTGAACTGTTTTTTTTTCTCTGTAGCTATATTTCATATGAATAAATCTATAAAAGTTAGTAACATCATTAATATAGACTTTAAAGTATAATTCCACATGAAAAGAAATTATTGTATCAACTTCTACTGTCTTTTTATCTTTAGCAACATTTCCCGAAATTTTGTCGTTCTCGATTGTCAACCCTAAGAGAACATTTACGATTAGCTTCTCCTTTTAGTTATTTGCCTAAAATATTTTCTTTTCTTTTTGTCTGTGTGTGTGTGGACTTTCGCATTATTTGATAGAAGATTGTTGATAATAGCGTGCGCCTTATCACCTCAGCATGTACGTCTCTGTACGCAGGCGGCAGGCAGGCAGTCGGTCGTATTGTATGCCGGACTCTTATCGTGGTCGTGATAAATAAATAAACAAACAAATAAACAAAGAGACATACCGCAAGTTGAATCAATTTATGACGTAACAAAGAAGCACAAGAAGAAGAACTTTAATTGAAGTGGACATTAGTATTATTATTGAATTAATTAAGAATATCTTTGAAAGTTGAATTCTTTGCATTTCGATGAACTCAACTGATATGGATGGCCTGGCAGGCAATGTGATATTTTCAATTGGAACTAACACATATCTTAGATCGTAAAGTTTTGTATCTGTGCTTTAATACCGGTAGAATTACAAGAAAGATTGTCGAAAGACCGAAAGGCAATTCAAAAGTGGTTGGCATTACTGAATGGATATGCTCAAAAAGTAAGAAGATAACGATTTAAGAATATTTTTAAACGGCAAAACGGAATCGAGATTTTTAAATCTCATAGCCATTTAGAACAAAAATAAAAATGGAAATTCAAATTCAAGTACAACATGTTGTACGAGGGCTGCTAATTATATATATGTGGCCTTATAACGAAAATGCAAATAATTATCATCAAAAATGGTTTTATTGTTTTTCAAAGTATTCTCCAGCATGATTTATACACTTATGCATGCGCTCAAACTAATTGTCGAAGCACTTTTTCCACTCCGATTGAGACACCTCCAAATCATGGTTTTTGAATGCTTCAACAGCATCTTCTGGCCACGAAAATCGTTTACCACGCATTTTTTTCTTGTTGTGCGGGAATAAAACAAAGTCATTGGGTGCCAAGTCAGGGCGGTTCGTCGAATGACCCATCAGTTCGGCGTTTTGGCAGGTCAAAAAGGCGCAGTCGATTGCTGTTTTCTTTCGGGCTCATACTCATAGAACCATAATTCGTCACCTGTGACTATCTTATAAACGTCTTCCGCGATCGTATTTTTCCAAAATTTCATTGCACCAATCGACACGAGCCTTTTTTGAGCGATTGTCAAAAAGTGTTCATGCTATATCGAATGTGTGCTGGTGGAAGAAATGCTCAAGGATGCCTCTTTCTCACGGTATGTCACATGACGATCTTGCATTATCAGTTCACGCACAGCATCAATGTTCTCTGGCACAACGGCCGTTCTTGGACAACCTTTGTCTTTATACGAGCGTCGGTCACGATTGAATTCATTAAACCAGTTTTTCACAGTGCTATGGTATGGTGCTTCATCGCCATACAAAGATTTAAGTTCATCGATGCACTCTTGTCGTGATAATCCACGTCGAAAGTTGTGAAAAATGATCGCACGAAAATGTTCACGAGTTAATTCCATTTTTTTTTTGCCAAATTGATTTTTTCAAATCACTGTACAAAAACACAAATGATGGTCGTATGCCAAAACATTCTGAGCACGATTATGCTAAAAAAAATGTCAAACTTTCCAATGGAAATGTCAGATGGCGCATAATATAATCTTATTATGCTGGAGAATTTTAATCGCTAGCCGTCGTTTAATTTGACGTGGACCATTTTTTGCCTAGAAATTAAACCGTTTGTTACTTAATGCGATGGTGAAGGATTAAAGGTATCTCAAAAAGCAGCATTTACAATGCTGGAGGAACACAATCCAAAAATGTTCGAGCAAGCGTTACTGCATCCAAAAATACACCGACTGCTCGGTGTGATGATGGCATGGCTGCAGCCTCGGCCTTTATTTATTTCGCAACGACAAAGAAGTCACAGCTAACATTAATGGTCCCTCCAAAATTTCTTTCGACAAATCAAAGCTGAGGTTCCAACAAGACGGCACTACATATACAGGGTGATTCAATTATGACTGTTCAAATTTCACCAGCGTATTTCTAGGCTCATTTCATTAAAAACTATATCCATCTACGACCATGCCCGAAAATGCAAGGTGGCAGCAATTTGAATATTTTCGGATTGGTAATCGGAGGGTACTAGGGTAAAATGTTTAGTTCTGTACTAGTGGTTCAGTTTTTTCCTAGCCCTACCCTAGTTACCTCTAACGCTTACCTTTCCATAATTACCTAAACGAAGCTCAGAGGTCCTACCGTTCCAAAGTTATGACTATTTACCTGAAATGGAAAACATTTTTTTTGTTTGTTTTTGGAAGCGAAATAACAGGAAACATTTATTAGTTTTTGTAAATTGACAAAAAAAAATTGCATTTTATTCATTTAGTCATAACTTTGGAACGGTGGGACCATTCTTTCAGAACTAATCAATTTTACCCTAGTACCCTCCGATTACCAATTCTAAATGTTCAAACCGGCGCTCCCTTGCATTTTCGGGCATGGTCGTAGATGGACATATTTTCATGAAATGAGCCAAAGAAATTTGTCTAGTCGTGAATGAATCACCCTGTATAAATAATCTATTTGAAAGGAAACTTACATATGTGTCATGGGCGAAACCGCCAACGTATGTTCCCTTCCTAATAAGGTCAGCTAGCAAAAAACTCTGACGTTAACCGATCGGATTGCAAATTGTTTTTGCGCAGATCAATTTTCAATACAAAAACTATTCCCTCCACAATTTTACATAGGAAAACAAAGTCATTTAGAAATCTCTGTACAATTCAATTAAAATATTCTTGACGCTAGATCAGTCGCTAATAAAGATATATTTGAAATTGTGCGTTTGTTTACAGCTTGCTCTCATCGTGAATTGTCTATGTCAATACACAAAAGTTAATATCAGTACTAAGACGACAATTTGTATAATGGAATTTAACAATTAACAAATATTTCCTATAAAATCATGTTGTTGAAGAGCAAAGTTAACGAGAACAATAATTTAAGACTCGTTTACTATTGTCGCAGATACAGGCAGGAGAATTACATAAAGGAAATGATTTTCATTAATTGTTCTGTAACAAAATATATTCCACTTTTTTAAATTTTGAAAACCTAAAACAAGTGAAAATCGGCAATAAGGATATACAATTTTTTTTGGGCATTTTATAAACAATTATTCGCCAATATTTAAAAAACAAATAAAAGAGAAAAAATATTTCCTTTTTTTTAAATCGAAAAATTCGAAAAGTAGTAAACTTCCGTATAATTTCGAATATATACCCAATAGTCCGATTTCAAATGTTAATAGCTCAAAATAATTCTTGACTACTTGGCTACAATTGCCATTTTAACAGAACTTCAAAACAATTACAAGATCAAATGTTAGAAAATTTAGGAAGATGAAAATCTATCCTGGAACTCTGTGCGACGGTACAAACACATCCAATTGAAGATGTATCGGTATGTAATAAACTTTCCTAATTAGTTATCGTATTTATACAAATGAACTCTTATTTCGACCATCATTGTGTGTTAGTAGCACATACTCAGTTGACTTTTTTGCTATGGTGTTGGATGTAATAAATTCCGCCAATTCCGACTTTAGATTTTTAACTATTGATCAATTGGAAAAATCATAACTAAACTAGCTATGGTGTTGGATGTAATAAATTCCGACTTTAGATTTTTAACAAGTGATCATTTGGAAAAATCATAACTAAACAGCTATTGTAAATTTCGGTTTACTAACAGGAAATGCAGTAATTTTTATAACTTATCACATTATATTACTTAACGTTTTCGTTTACTGTTAGCAAGCACTCAATAATATTCCATACTTTATACTTATAAGTACATACAACTTACAACCTTCTACGATGTAAGAAGATTCTACTTTCAAAATGCAGTCAGCCATATTACCCTGAAATTTACGATGTTTGCTATTAAATGAATGACATGCATCGCAGATTAAGTGGTTTATCTATGCACCACTTACACATAATTTATTTTAAGAATATATAAGCCAACAGAAGATTTATCATAAGGCGCTTTAATATAATTAAAAATAAAAATAAAACATTAGTACTATGGATGGGCCATCAATTCGACATCTTAAGTGGTCAAATAGCTCATCGTTTCAGCTGATGTGTGAGAGCTCGCATTGACGTGATGCAAAATGATCCGTCTTCTCTTATTATCTTTCCTCATTTCTTCGAACACCGTTGGCAAACAGATGGTTGTATACCACTCAGAATTGACCTCCTATGACCTCCTTGGCCTCCTTCCACTAAAGGCACTGTGGCAATATGACCGGTTATACTGAAAAAAAAACTAAATCATTTGCTTCGATGTAATTATTCCTCGAATAACTTTTGTTGGGTTTGGCTCGTCTTGAAATACCCATACGGTTGATAGCTGTTTTGTTTTGGGTTCATATGCATAGATCCATGATTCGTCACCTGTGACAATGTTATACATTGCCTTTGAGCTACCGCAGTTGTTTTTTTAACATATCGTTGCACCATACGAGACTTTTTTTTGAGCATTCCTCAAATTATGTGGGATCCAACGAGAACAAATTTTTTCACGGCCAAATGAACATGCAATATTTTATTGATGGTTGTCATACTAATGCCCAATTATGCCTCAATCTCACGGTATGTCACATGTCAGTTTTGCTTAATCAGTTCACGCACAGCATCGAAGGTTTCTGGCAAAGTGACCGAAGTTGGACGTCCTTCACGAAATTCATCCTGGAGCGAACGGCGTCCGAGACTGAACTCTTGGTACCAGCGATTAACAATGGCTTTTGATGGTGCTTCAATGCCAAAAGTCGAAACAAGTTGAATTAAACACTCTTGTCTCGATAACCCACGCTGAAAATCGAAAAAAACATCACGCGAAAATGTTCACGGGATAATTGCATTTTTTGACTGAGATGAATTTTTCAACACTCTGTAAATAAAACAATTCGCCCTCAAATAACAAAACGTTCTGAGTGAAGTTATGCTAAAAAATGTCAAAGTTTCCCATGGCAGTTCGAGTTTGCATCTGGGAAAACTAGTATTGTCAGGATCCGAAATATAAATAGCAACCCTTGTATTTCATATTATATCGACATTTACATTTGGTAACACCTTAAAGGGGGACCTATTCAAAGCTTTTCGATCTAAAATATTGCCTTAAAAAACCAAAAAACCGAAACGTTTTTCTATGTTTAAAAAAATTACCTCGATGTTGCTACAATTGGTAATTAAAAAAAATTCCCCTCCCTTTCCCGCCATGTAGACATGTAGAACCACAAAACGTTTGGTTTGCCGTGGAATGGCGCCAAAGCTGATTGATGCTGCTTCTCCACACTGTGGCAACTTTTTGGAGTTTCCAACAATTCGTCGCACTACTGTAGCGTATACATATACGATGTGTTTATTTCGTTTGTGAGCGTTTTCACTCATTTTATGTGAAAGCAAAATGAATTGCTACTCGCTGGCTGACCCATTCACAGAATCTACGGATTCTGCTTTATTACCATTATATACTCGTTGAATGTATATGTGTATGTATGTGTGCATTATTATGCTCATACATTCGAGAACTTAATCCTTTCGCATTCCGTTAACTAACTAGAACGTTACTGCAATTCACATAACCGAGATTCAATGGTGGTGTACAATAAGGTGTATCGAAATAAAACAATTTTTGCTGGATGCAATAAATTTAATATAAAATAAAGGATTCAAAACAATTTCAACCAATACCTTAAAATCAAAGGTTTTTCAAACAGTTACTTTTTTCTGAAATACTATATTTTTTGTTACGTTGAAATTAAATAACACTTGAAATGAAAATGTTTTAGATGAAAAGTGGCATGATGCGACTTAAACTCTGTAAACTTGTGTGATAACATTAGGCTAACGTTTTTTAATATAAAATAATAAACAATACCTAAATTTATTAATAAACAAAATTCATTTTAAAACCCTTAAGTTAACGATTTTATATGACATTAGCCGCATAACAAGGGTTGCAGCACACATTGACTCCGTAACATTTTTAAATCTAACCAAATGAATCAACTCAAGAGATTAAGGCCTTTTGTAATAAAGCATTGATTAAAAATATCCCCTTTTGTGGGAGGATCTGAAGGAAACCCAGTAATGTTAAAGAAGATTTAGAGACACAGTGTTTAGACTTTAATCTATATTGAGAAATAATTTGTGTCTTTTCTTTCGATACACCTTAGGGTACCATTCATACGAATCATCCACTCAATCACTGCTATAAGCTATTTGGTCCGACAGAATTTAAGATTTAATATTGAGTATGTTATCAATTCGCACTGCGTATATTTCGAAACACAATATACGAAATACAATACAATGAAAGGATATTGCCTTCCTTGGCACTCACTTCTCTGCCATATGAAAAGAATGGAAGTTGTTTTATTAGGGAGTATAGTTGTTCCTCAATAGTAATTGGATGTTTGCAGGAGATGCTTTTTATCAAAATCGGACCTGCTAGTAGGTTTTACGAGCAGCTTCTTAAAAACATGGACGGATATAATCCGTAAAAATGTTGGTAAAAATGTGCATCCGGTAGCGAATACTTATAGAGTGTCTAAAACCGAAAACAACAACCCGGTTTTTATGGCCAAAACCAACAATGTGTCAAAAGTAGTTTTAACCCGGCATATCGGTTTTCCCAGCTTTTCCTGTTTTCAGTTTTTTTGTTGTTTTGTGAAAAACAAAAAAAACCTTTATAACTTTCAAGTACTTATACTAACTACCAAAAAAAAAAAAACCCACCTATACTTATACTTAGTAGGGACATAAATACTGTTACAACATTGATCACACCCATTTCAATAACAGAACTAAACATACCACATTAATGTCATATGCGTTTTAAAAGCTAACCTCAATAGCGTTAGTCTGTAACGGGATTTTAAAATTGTTTCAACTTTCATCGTGGAGTGGTCAGATAATGAGATCCCTATCGCTGTAATAGCGCTTTTCATGTGTGAAATGAAAAAAAACGCTATTTTCAAAACACTCCGGCCACTAGGGATTAGCCGCATGTTCGTCTACCGATGCATAAAACTGTTTGAGAAGACTGGAGGTGTAAAAGACCGCCACCGGTCGGGCCGCCCACGCTCTGTTCGAACACCGCATGTCATCAAAGCCGTTAAATCAAGAATTCACAGAAATCCGCTCCGAAAACAGAAAATCATGGCCCGTGAGATGAATATCACGCAAAAGTCCATGAGTCGAATCTTTAAAAAAGACCTGGAACTTAGGGCTTTCAAACGACGTAACGGACATTTATTGACTGCAGCTTTAAAACAAAATAGGATTGAAAAATGCAATCGTCTTTTGGTGAAGCACGCTGATATCTTATACAGAAAAATGTTGTTCACCGATGAAAAAATGTTTACCGTTCAGGAAAAATTTAACAAGAAAAATGATAGAGTGTATGCACGGTCATCTAAGGAAGCATTTGAACTGATCCCAAGGGTGGAAAAAGGTCATCACCCAGCTTCAGTCATGGTTTGGTGGGGTGTCTCTTACGATGGGGTCGCTGACCTGCATTTCTGCGAACAAGGAGTGAAAACGGCGGCCAAAGTTTACCAAGAAACCGCTTTGGAAGCTGTTGAAAGGCCTTTTAACAATTCCCTGTTCCAAAACCAGTCATGGACTTTCCAGCAGGATTCTGCGCCGGCCCATAAGGCTAATACGTCCCATGCCTGGCTTCGAAACAATTTACCAGCGTTCATTTCCTCTGAAGAATGGCCCTCAGGCAATCCAAATTTGAACCCAATGGATTACAAATTGTGTACGGTTTTAGAGGACAAGGTTTGTCTCAAGAGATACCCCAATATTGGATCGCTTCAGACTGCTTTGGTTCGAGCTGTGGCCAATTTTCCAATGGACGAGGTTCGTGCAGCTATTGACGATTGATAAAAGCGACTTAAGGAGTGTGTAAAGGCAAAAGGCGGACATTTCGAATAAGTCTATTCTTTTTGGATACAAAATACATCAATAAATATATTAAAAAATATTTGGTCCAACAACATTCAGTACTTTTTATTTTACATCATAAAACGTGTGTAACAGTATTTATGTCCCTACTAAGTAAGTGTACCGATCGACTCAACATCACCAGTTGATTCGATTTTACGACATCTCTCTGTCCGTCACTCCATCCTTCTGCTGTCTATCTAAAGCTTGTTTTTAAACAACAGGTCGCAATTGTTGTCCAATCTAGAGGGTGGTTAAATTTTTAGGGCCGATGTTGATTTCGAATAAAACACAAATTATTCAGGAAATTATTGTCATTTCTTTTTATTGTGATACTATGTGACGCGCAAAATAGAAAGGGACCTAAGGGTAAAACCAGTTTTGCTCAGGAGAGTCATTTTAATAATTTAAATACGTGTATCTTTAGTGTACCATCACTTTCATAAAACGCGCATATCTCTGGGAGGGACATGGGATCGGTCTCATTCGATGCTCTGATGTTGTCCACATCAAAAAAAGTGAAAATTGATTTTTTTTTGGTATGGTTCAATTATGTATGGTACAAAATATCGGCCAAAGGGCCGCCGCGACCTCGGCGGCACACCTCCATCAGATGGTCCAAATTTTCGATGGCGCTGAGGCATAATTGAGGTTCTGTGCCATTAATGTGCCGAATTATCTCATCCTTGTTACTGGCTTATCAACGTACACCTTTTCTTTCAAATAACCCCAAAGAAAAAAGTACATCGGTGTCAGGTCACATGATCTTGGCTGCCAGTAAACATCGCCACGACGTGAGATAACACGGCCATGTTTTGGTTGGCTGTGTGGCAAGTGGCACCGTCCTGTTAAAACCATATATCGTCCACATCCATATCTTCCAATTCGGGCTATAAAAAGTTCGTTATCATCTCACGATGACGAACACCATTCACAGTAACTGCCTGACCGGCCTCATTTTTGGAAAAATACGGCCGGTGATGTCGTCAGCCCATAAACCGCACCAAACAATCACTCTTTGTGGGTGCATTGTGTTTTCGACAATCACTCTTGGATTATCATTCGCCATTCGAATCCACTGAGGTGAAACTGTGCCTCATCACTGAAGAGGATTTTCTTCGAAAATCGATTTTTCATATTCATAATAAGCCTGAGTATCTTTAAGGCGTGGTTCACATTCAACATCGGCCCTTAAAATTTAGTCACCCTTTACATGAAATTTACCAAAAGTAAGTATTTTGGACAGCGGCTGTTAATTTTTATGAAAATCGGATTAAATTATGGTATAGCTCGCACACATATGTGACGCGCAAAATAGAAAAGGACCTAAGGGTAAAAACCAGTTTTGTACAGGAGAGCCATTTTAAAGATTTAAATACGTGTATCTTTGGTGTACCATCACTTTCATAAAACGCGCATACCTCTGTGAGGGAACACTTTTGGGACATGGGCCTCATTCGATGCTCTGATGTTGTCCACATCAAAAAAAAGTAAAAATTGTTTTTTTTCCCTTAGGTCCCTGTCTCTACGCGCTGTCACATATGTCCAACCGATTTTATGTCCTTAGCTCCAGAATTGTCACAGTTCATTACCATCGATCAGTAATCAGCTCACAGGTTATACTGGTCTTTGGTTTGATAAAGCCTGAGTAAAAAGATATCTCGCGATAAACGTACGAACGATTTAAGTCATGTAGGCTTATTTTTTATAGTCCCGTACAAATTGTCTGGGAGCCTAAAACAATGGTTTACCATATGCATCGACATATGTGACAGCGCATAGAGAAAGGGACCTAAGGGTAAAAAAAATCAATTTTCATTTTTTTTTTCCTTTTTTGATGTGGACAACATCTGAGCATCGAATGAGACCGATTCCATGCCCAAAAGTGTTCCCTCCTACAGATATGCGCGTTTTATAAAGGTAAAGTCGACGATTCTAAGCACAAATAGAAAGGGACCTAATCTTTAAAATAACTCTCCTGAACAATACTGGTTTTTAACCTTAGGTCCCTTTCTATTTTGCGCGTCACATATGGCTTTAAAATATCTATAAAATTTTCACTTAAAGCTTACAATTATTTTTTTATTTTGCAGTTTGGTTAAACTTGGTGACGGATGCTATGTCCGAAAATCTAATCCATTTAAGCATGAACAAATGGGTACCAAACACAATGCATGTTCCACACAAATCAAATATGACCATTTATTAAACATCTGGGTAAATTTAGAGACTGTTTAAGGGCGCTATTACTTCACTTCTGATTTGGAAAATATTGTCCACTCTTAGCCATAGGTTAAAACCGGAATGTTAATTCTTATTTTTTAATTAAAAAAACAAAGCCGACAGGCGATTTTTTCGAACCACGTTTTTGGAAAGAAACCCGAAATGGCGTTTTTTATGAAAACCCTGTTTTTCACTCTAGAAGCGATCAACGCCAGCGATTTGGCCATATCGAAAGCATTTGTGGCGGTCCCAAAAACATATTTACTGTTTTGGATTTGATAGACTTATGCGTATATTTGGTAAAAATTAAAAAAAAAATCGGCTACAATAAACAATTCAAATTTTTAAGAAATATATAAAATTGTTTATCTTCCTTGCTTATTTGCGTCTTTTAATTTAACAATTTAGACAGGTATAAACCGCCTCGAGAGTAAAAAATCAGAATGCTGTACACCACACAATTTACACACTCACCGACCGGGAATTACTGTTTAAAGCCGGCTCCAAACCACCAACGCATCACAAAGAAAAGCTTGTTTTTACGTGGCTTAGAGATAAATCTATTAATCTTAATGCCAATGGCATTTACGGGGTGAAAATCAGACGCCGAAAAATGATGTTATTTTCTTATCCGGGGTTGAATCTGGGTGTACTAACGTGGTAGCCGTTCACACTACTATCACACCACGTCACTGAACCGAAATCGCGACAAAAGCAGTGGTTCTAGAGGTATTTTTTTACAATAGAATAAAAATATAAAAATTCAAATCAAGTGTGGAATCTTTATTGGTAATTTGAAAGGACATTTTATGACATTTATTTTTTGAAAATAATTACCATCAGATGTTGAAACTGTATTATGGATATGAGTGTTCGGTAAGAAACGGGAAGATCCGCCGTTTTCGATCAAAATTTTGTTTAGTAATGAGGCCCCTTTCTGGCTCAACGGCAAAGTCAATAAACAAAATTGCCGCATTTGGGCTGAAGAACACAAAGAAGAGGTTCTAGAGATTATAAGCTGGTGGAATCATCGGTGCACATTTTTTCAAAAATGATGATGCCCGGAACGTAACCGTGAATGGTGCTCGCTATCGCGCCATGATATCGATCGATCGATGCTACCGTAAGCAGCTTATTTCACGTTTTGGACAGATGAGTTGGCGGCCTAGATCGAGTGATATCACACCTTTAGACATTTTTTTTTGGGGTTACGTAAAGTCAATTTCAATTAAATTAAACTTTATTGCTATTCGTTTATGTACCTACTAACAAATTTCCCTGCCACTGAAGAAATGACTTATAAGGGCGTACCTTGATCAAATTGCTGACGTAGACGCAACGTCTTCTGAAAAGCTGGTGAATGAGTAAACAAGGTCAGCCAAATTGTAGAGGCTTTAGACCTCTTGCATGTTAATTTTTATGCGACAAGTTTTTAACAAAATGGCAATGTGTCATGTATTATCATGGATTTCGGCTCCGTAACGAGCTTCATCGGAGGAAAACTTGGTCTTGCTACGAGGTTTAGAAGCCAACATTACGCGTATCATTAAAGCCATACCGGTCGAAATGCTCTAACGAGTCCTCCAAATTGGACCCTCAGAATAGAAACCCTGAGGCGTAGTTGCGGCCAACATTTGAAGGAAGTTATATTCAAAAAGTAAATGCCATAAAATGTCCTTTCTTATTACCAATAAAGATTCCACAATTGATTTTATTTTTTATATTTACTTTTTGTCCTGAAAAAATACCTCTAGATGGATCACCCTATACAAGCATGTAATACGTGCATGAAATCCTTGCCAACATCATTTGTTCCAAATATCATAGTCATATCTTCAATAGTTCATAATAATTGTATTTTTAAGTTCAAGGTTGAGTGAGCAGTGCCACGCCCCTTGTAAAATTTGTTCATAATACATGTGACAGTGCATAGGGTAAAACAATCAATTTTCACTTTTTTTGATGTGGACAACATCTGAGCATCGAATGAGATCCCATGCCCCAAAAGTGTTCCCTCCCAGAGATATGCGCGTTTTGTGAAAGTGATGGTACACCAAAAATACACGTATTTAAATCTTTAAAATGGCTCTCCTGAACAAAACTGGCTTTTACCCTTAGGTCCCTTTCAATTTTGTGCGTCACATATAATAAATTCCTTGTCATTGATATCATTATATTTAAATTGTATAACGATTGGTTCATTACTGTGGCACGGTTTTCCTAGGATGTGATTTCATCCTTGCATCATCATATGTTCGAAATATCTACTACTCTACTCTATGGTCATGTGGATAGTGCCACGCCGCCTTGTCCAATTTTTCTTTAACATAGTCTGTTGTAGTTTCCTTGTCATTAATTAAGTTCTGTTAAAATCTCAATTGTCAATTACTTCAGCCATAACTGCGATTTTTTTAAGGATTTACCTCTTGACCGAACTGGCCCATTTTCAGGACCAACAGTTTTAATTTATCAGTACATGTTTCTGAAAAATATTCGAACCCTCCATCATAGGATAGAAGGTATATGTCATTTATCATTCTGTTTGCAAGACCTTGAAATACAAATTGGTAAGCCTGACCGGTGTATATATTTTGAAAAATCATAAAATTCTAAGGTGAGAGAAATAAGTCCGCCTATCCGTTCGTCTGTACACGCAGAAAAAAAGTATGGTTGGGGTAACAATATTCGAAGAGGATCATACTATTATTGGGTATATGGTTGAGGCACAACAATATTATGATCCTCACAGCAATAGTATGATTCCACAACCATAGTATGATTCACACTTAACATACTATGACCTCCACAACCATACTATGATCCTCACAACAATAGTATGATTCACACTCCACCATATTATTATCTCCACAACCATATTAAGATCCTCACAACCATAGTATGTTTCTCATACAACCATAGTATGTTTCTCATACAACCATAGTATGTTTCTCATACAACCATAGTATGATTCTCACAACCATAGCTTGATTCACACCATACTATGATCCCCAAAATTATTTTTTAGGATTGGGTAATGTTGTTATTCAGAAATAAAGATTTTTATCAAGTAAGTCATTTTATATTGCATTACTATTAGATCATAGCCAGATTTAAGGCCATGTTTTTATTGAACATTTCATTCAAGAAACAAAAGTATATATTCCAACGGCAGTCACCATCCGTAGAGCCCAAGTAACGAATGTGATTAAAACATGATCAATGGCTATATACTTAAGTGCAGGCAGATTTTAAATAAACGAGAACCAGTCGGCAGTAGAGTTTTTCGCCAAACAAAATAAACACAATAAAAATCCCTCGAACTACCTTCCGATTGTTGTTGTTTTTTTAATGGACAACAATCATGCACTGTATCGTGGCATGTGTTTATCTTTGGTGTATCAAAAAAAACATACGCACACACAAAAATATTCGCAACCATGCCGTATGATTGCCTCAATCATATTATTGTTAACGTAAATTTTAAACAACAGTACTTTTGTTGCACCAACCATGTTTATATGGTTGCTACAACCATATTATCATTTCTAAAATTGGCAATAATACTATTGTTACATTTCAACAATATCAATATTGCCGCAATCATACTGTTGTCAAAATGAAATTCAAAAAACAATACTATGGTTGCGACGAACATGATTTTATTGTAGAAAACTTATTATTGTTGCGGTGACCATATAGTAACCATATCTTTTCTCTGCGTGTAATTGGTACTCGAAGAGAAACGGTTCGTATCAAAAATGGACCAAAAAGTTTAACATACAAAACATACCCTGATAGAAAAGTGAGTCGCCACATTGACAACATTTTTATATTGGACCGGAAGGTATTTAAACTTTGGCCAGGCCTTACTCACTATGTCCACTAATTGTAGTTTAAACCGGTTTTTCGTCAATTTTTTTTTCTGTGTACAGATTTAACTAATAGAATAAATCGTCATCCCATAGTAAGGGAATTTATTATTTATTATCTCAATGAGTTCTAAGTGAGACATTAATATTTATTAGTCTCTAATTAATGGCTATTTAACATAAATGCCAAATATATAAACATTCATTCTAAGTCGTAAGTGTTTAATCAATTTGAAAAGTTATATTTTGATTTTAATTAATACTTTCGAAATATAAGGACTTATGCAGACACACTGGTTAGTTATGCGCTGGCTCCAAATAGTTTTATTGCCCTTAGTCCTTACAAAATGAAGAATGAGTAATAATAATATAACCACAAAATCGTTAATTTCGCAATTTCCTACAAGATTTTGTTATTCTTATACTCGTATGTACGAGTAATATGATTCAACTTTTGTTCTTGCTCTTACTCAACCTCAGCGCTAATCTATTGATACTATCAAATCAAAGGACGCCGCTTGAAAATACATGAATTACTTGCCTGGCGCTTAGGGAAAACTTTCCACATTGTTTTTTTTTTTTTGAATTTGTTTACACTGAAGGACTCGCAAGAAGCTTTCATTATAGATACGATATGTTCGAGTATACTTATAAATGATGAAGACATTTTGTTCTCATCCTAGACTATGGAAGAGATGGTAAGGCATAACAATGACTACATTATTGCCGTGCTCTATACGAGTAGTTAAATTCAGATACATCTACTATACAAAATATACGCCGAAAAATTTATCTTCATTAACATTTTTGCGATGATTTTAATAAATACGCAAAAACACATGTTTACATGAAATCGAACAAATTGACAATTTAAAACGGAGAAAAATGAAACATGACATCAGTAATAAATTGATTAAAATTTATTGTGGCAAACACAAAACGCTAAACAGGAATTCTTTCCCGCATAGAGACCTCGACAATGAAAATTGTTCAATGAAGATGAAAATTCATAACTGCTGGCAATTTATATGTGTGTATTTCTGCGTTTGTTTTTTCTTGTTCTATTTTGCAAATTTAATTTAATGTATTTCGTTTGATTTGTATCGCTTTTGCCGGTTTCTCGCTCTCTCGAAAAATCGGAATTGAAATAAAATAATAAATGTGCACAATAAACAGAACGAAACGTAAATGAATTCGTTGATTTTTATTTTTTTTTGCTCAAAATTCAATAGGAAAATGCAAATGTTTGTTGACATGCGTATATTTATGTGAAAGTACATTAGGGTGTCTCATGATAACAATATGATGCTTTCAGACCTCGTAATAACCTCAAGTTAATTGTGAAGTTATACAATATTATTAATAACTTATCCTACAACTCTGACTAATCTAAAAGCCGTTTATGCTAGTTAGTTTGTTTCACAGAATATACTACAAAAATTCCGTTGAATGAGAAGACTTTCCGTTGCAATTACCAAATGCTAATAATCTTCATGGTTATTCGGTTCAACATACCATAAGATGAATACCTTGATAATATTATGACATAGATAACTACACGCAGAAAAAAAGTATGGTTGGGGTGACAATATTCGAAGAGGATCATACTATTGTTGGGTATATGGTTGTTGCACAACAATATTATGATACTCACAAAAATAGTATGATTCATACATAACCATACCATAATCCCCACAACCATAGTATGATTCACACTCAACCATACAATTATCTCCACAACCATATTATGATTTTCACAACCTTAGTATGTTTCTCAAAATCCTTAGTATGATCCTCACAACCATAGTATGATTCACACGCAACCATACTATGATCCCCACAACCATAATATGATTCACACTCAAACATACTACTCGTATGATCCCCAAAATTATTAGGATTGGGTAATGTTGTTATTCAAAAATACAGATTTTTATCAAGTAAGCTGTTTTAAATTGCGTTACTATTAGTTCATAGCCAAATTTGAGGCCATGTTTTTATTGAACATTTCATTCGAAAACACAAAAATATATATTCCAACGGCAGTCGAAATACTTTTAGTTGCCAGCAGGGGTGAATGCTACTTCACCATCCGTAGACCCCAAGTAACGAAAGTGATTAAACCATGATCAATGGCTAAATACTGAAGTGCAGGCTGATTTTAAATAAACAAGAGCCAATCGGTATAAGAGTATTTCACCGAACAAATTAAACACATTAAAAATTCCTCGAACTACCTTCCGAATGTTGTTTTTTATAATGAACAACAACCAGGCACTGTATCGTGTGTGTATTTTTTTAATATACACATACATATATGCATACACATACATATATGCTCTATAAACCCTGTTTTGTTATGTTCATAGTCGTAACCATACGGTATGATTGCCATAATCATATTATTGTTAAGGCATATTTTAAACAACAATACTTTTGCTGCACCAACCATTTTTATATGGTTGCGACAACCATATTTTTATCTCTAAATTTGGTAATAATACTATTGTTACATTTGAACAATAGTAATATTGTCGCAATCATACTGTTGTCAAAATGAAATTCAAAAAACAATACTATGGTTACGACGATCATGCTTTTATTGTAGAGAACATACTATTGTTGCGGTGACCATATAGTAACCATATCTTTTCTCTGCGTGTAACTACTCAGTTGTACTTATTAACTAAAGTGAACATAATTGTCAGAACCCATTGTTGTGGCTACTTAAAGTTTTGTATAAAATTGTTTGTTGCTACCAACAATTGGTAAAAAAACACAAATAATTTCGTTCTAGTAACTATCTTATCGATCTTGCTTATCCCGGCAATAAAAATCGAAATTATGAAACGAAATGAGAAATATTTAATAATTTTTAGCTATTCGTTTTAGTTATTCGACAGGCAACTGAAACATCTTTCTCTAAATGCCAAGCGGACCCATGAAGTTAGCACAGAAGACGAAATGGAACAGCTTCATTGTTATCATGAGTCCAGTACACCGTTTTTTGAATGACGTTTCGTAATTTATTTTGTGTCAGCTGTTCCATTAACTATAAATTCCGGTACACAAACCAGCACTCGATTGCACTAATGTACTTATTTGGAGTACACCGAACCAAACACATTCGGTTAGCAAACAAATACGGTTTCGTATAAAGTATTTATTTATTTCCTTATTGTCAAATATGGGGAATGCATATACCAAAAAATATATATAAAAACCACTACTTTCGTCTGAGTATCCGGATTAGCATTACAAAAAAACAAGCATAAACATCGTTAATGTCGGCCTGGCTGAACGTTATATAAAAATGGCCCCCTTTTTGGGCAATGTCGGCCCTGGCATCCATCCTTAATCTCAGCGAAAACTTTAATTTAAGCTTTGCTTTAATTAAGGTAACCGGGACTTATTTGGACCACGTTAGCCAAAACGAACAGCAACTATCCTGTTTTTGAAGGCATTAAGTGCGTTCCAACTATCAGGGCCACTTTCAACCATTATTCGTCCACAAAAATTATGATTTTAATTAGCAAATATTCATATGTCTACTTTTTACCGAGGTACCTTTACTCCCTTCTCTGTTTAGGTGAATTTCGCCCATTAACAATCCCAGCATGGCTAGAACGTCTTCTGCGATCAATACGATGATCACTAGTAAATACTTACACGCTGATAACTTGCACAGAAAAATTTTGTTCACCGATAAGAAAATTTTTACCGTTCAGGAAAAATTTAACAAGCAAAATGATAGAGTGTATGCGCGGTCATCTAAGGAAGCATCTGAACTAATCCCAAGGGTGGAAAAGGGTCATCATCCACACGCAGAGAAAAAACATGGTTACTACATGGTCACGGCAATAATAATATGTTCTTCGCAATAAAAGTATGTTCGTCGCAACCATAGCATTGTTAACTGAATTTATTTTTGACAATAGTATAATTGCTGCAATATAAATATTGTTGAAATGTAACAAAAGTATTATTGCCAAATTTAAAATTGTAAATATGGTAATAGCAACAATATTAATATGGTTGGTGCGACAAATGTATTGTGTTTGGCGTTTTAAGTTAACAATAATATGATTACGCCAATCATACTGTATGAATGTAAGTTTTCTTCATTTAAATATGCTTTTAAGAACAAATGTTATTGGTACAGATCTAATGCAATAATAGAACTTTCGAAATTTAAATTTTTTAAACAAGCTGCTTTGGCTTTGTTTAACTGAAATTTTTTTAATAAAAACGCTTACGTTTATTTAAACTTATTTTTTCTACTGTGAAATAAATCACTCCTATTATTTTGAATTTAATGTTTTTTTTGAATAATTTTCATAATTCAAATCTATTTGTGACAACTTAAACCAATTCTAATAAATAATATTGGGGATCAAATCTATTGTCGACAACTTAAACAAATTCTAATAAATTATATTGGGGATCATAGTATACTTGTGTGTGATAATACTATGGTTGTAGGGAACATAACATGGTTGCGTGTGAATCATACTATGGTTGTGAGGATCGTACTATGGTTGTATATGAAACATACTATTGTTGTGAGGGTCATACTAAGGTTGTGGAGATCATAGTATGGTTGAGTGTGAATAATACTATGGTTGTGGGGATCATAGTATGGTTATGTGTGAATCATAGTATTGTTGTGAGGATCAAATATGGTTGTATTTGAATCATACTATTGTTACGAGGATCATAATATTGTTGTACCACAACCATATACCCAACAATAGTATTATCCTCTTCGAATATTGCCTCCACAACCATACTTTTTTTCTTCGTGCAGCTTCAGTCATGGTTTAGTGGGGTGTCTCTTACGATGGGGTCACAGACATGCATTTCTGCGAACAGGGAGTCAAAACATCGGTCAAAGTTTACCAAGAAACCGTTTGGAAAGCTGTTGTGAAGCCTCTAAACAATTCCCTGTTCCAAAACCACCCATGGACTTTCCGGCAGGATTCTGCGCCGGCCCATAAGGCTAAGACGTCCCAGGTCTAGCTACGAAAAATTTTGCCAGAGTTCATTTCCTCCGAAGAATGGCTCTCAGGCAGTCCAGATTTGCACCCATTGGATTACAAATTGTGGACGGTGGTTTTAGAGGACACGGTTTGTCACAAAAGATACCCCAACATTGGATCTCTTAGGACTGCTTTGGTTCGAGCTGTGGCCTATATTGAGGTTCGTGCAGCTATTGACGATTGGCCAGTGCGACTTAAGGCGTGTGTAAAGGTAAAAGGCAGACATTTCGAATAAGTAGATTTTTTTTGGATACAATATACATCAATAAATATATTAAAAAATTTTTTCGTTTTTTGTTATTTATTCGGTCTTTTATCATTATTATGACTTGAGCAGTTTTTTATTCTGGTTCGAGACCTTTATGTTGTTTCTTTTTCAGAATCAACTTAAAAAGAAGAAATTGGTGAAATGTATTTGCTACGGTTGCCAGGCAGACTGTACAGCTGTTTCTAAACCCGCCAAGGTTTTTCTTCAGCAGTCTTTGGCAACGATTACTTCGGCCACAAATCAAATGACTTATACGGGAGACTCATTTTTATTAATGAGAATTACCCTTTGTGTATAGTCTTCGAACTGTGCGTAGAGCAATCTTCAACGCGCAATATCATTTCCACCAATTCCGTTTCGCATGGGTCTTCGTTGAAAACCACAAATGCAAAAGCACAATCAAAGTGTGCATGTTTTTGTGCGTACATATACTCATACATGCGTTGCACATTAGGGCGTACCAATCCTTTTTAATAGTTTTTTCGTTTTTTGTTATTTATTCGGTCTTTTATCATTATTATGACTTGAGCAGTTTTTTATTCTGGTTCGAGACCTTTATGTTGTTTCTTTTTCAGAATCAACTTAAAAAGAAGAAATTGGTGAAATGTATTTGCTACGGTTGCCAGGCAGACTGTACAGCTGTTTCTAAACCCGCCAAGGTTTTTCTTCAGCAGTCTTTGGCAACGATTACTTCGGCCACAAATCAAATGACTTATACGGGAGACTCATTTTTGGGTTCATGGGTCTTCGTTTTGCATTTGTGGTTTTCAACGAAGACCCATGCGAAACGGAATTGGTGGAAATGATATTGCGCGTTGAAGATTGCTCTACGCACAGTTCGAAGACTATACACAAAGGGTAATTCTCATTAATAAAAATGAGTCTCCCGTATAAGTCATTTGATTTGTGGCCGAAGTAATCGTTGCCAAAGACTGCTGAAGAAAAACCTTGGCGGGTTTAGAAACAGCTGTACAGTCTGCCTGGCAACCGTAGCAAATACATTTCACCAATTTCTTCTTTTTAAGTTGATTCTGAAAAAGAAACAACATAAAGGTCTCGAACCAGAATAAAAAACTGCTCAAGTCATAATATTAAAAAATATTTGGTCCAAAAACATTCAGTTCAGTTAATTTACAGCATGAAACGTGTGTAACAGTATTTATGTCCCTACTAAGTAGTTTATAGGGTCTCCGATAAATATTTTGTTGTGTTGCAAACAGAATGACATATTTAATATATAATCCACTCTTCGCTGGAGGGTATAAAAACACAGAGAACAGATGCAACACAACTGCTTTTTATTTGACAACCGTATTGTTGATGTCAGTGTTGCCAGAACTTGGTGACAAACTAAAGCTAAATTTGTTTCAATAAAAGCTTAAAAAAACTAAAAAACCTATAGAAGAAAAGCTAAATACAAAATAACTAGAAAATCACTTATTTTGATTTTAATTAAATGCAAAATATTTTTTTTTCATTATACAATTGAATTTGAAAAGACATCTTAACTACCACTAAAGTTTGAAAGTTGAATACCAAATTCGTTGCATCGGGTCTGATGATGCAATTTATTTAGAAAGTACTGATTACATCAAAAAATGGCATAGTTGCTTGACTTTTTGGCTCATATGGCCCTGACCAAGCAGAACAAGAGATTAGTTTTCCATATAGACAATGGAGACATCAATGCGAGCAAGTCTAGCTACTAATCTTAATACAGAATTTTTTTAAAGTTTTGGGTGAGATTGGCCGAAAGGGCCCATAAAATATAATTTTTTTAGTAGCGTAGGGACGGTGGAGGGTATATAAGACGTTTTTACTGATTTGTGTAGATTGAAAATCCTTGTTTTTATTTGGTAGTATTCCACAATTTAATAACTCGTGGGTTGGATAGTAAATCTGGAGTCAAGTCAAAGCGTTTTTAAATCTTTTAGACGCATATTAAGTCAGGGGAATTAAAAATACGTTTCGATGTATGTTATTAGAAAATTGTGTTATTAAAACATACAAAGTAAATGCGTCGTCGTATTTTTTGGATAGATTTATGTAAAATATTTATAATCCTTAAAATTTTCGTAGGAAAATCTACGTTTTTTTTTCAGTAAAAAACACGTATTTAGCTTTTTTTCAAATGTTTTGAAGTGTTAACCTTCGATAAATAATTATCAATAATTTATTTTAAAAATATTAGAACCCCATTTAATTTTAAGCAACTAAGCTTGACTGTCGTCCTGATTATTAAAAATTAATATAAATATTTTAAAAGATGAGCAATGAAAATATTTGCAAAAGTTAAGTAAAGTTTTTGTATGCATGCTGTATTTAAAGCTTCACGGGATCATTTTGAGTTCCAACCTATCTGTATTTAACTAGAGAAAATAACATGCAGTTTCTTCTAAATACTCATATACGAGTATCCATATTCAAATGAATTTTTTTGGCAACTTCCGACATCCTAATATTCATTGGTCAAATCCATAAATCAAAGAGTAAAAGCTTTATTTCGATTCGTGACGAAAACGGCAACCTTTGAGTACAGATATACAGGGTGTCTCCCGGAAAGTTATACTACTTTATTTTGCCGCCATTTTGGTGAACATTATTCTTGACAGATCATATTTGGCAGGCGTGAAGTAGAGTCGTGGCAAATTCATTATGGAAAAATATTCGATAAACCAACGTTTTTTAATCGTTAAACATTTTATCAAAATCAATCATCGAATACTGAGAAAGTTACGTGAAATTTTAGGGAGAAACAACGTGCCAACAAAACGCACTATTTAAGGTGTAGTGAATGATTTCGAAGAAAGAGGGTCTGTAGCTGATAGGCCGAAGCATGGACCCAAACCTACTGCTAGATCGGCTGAAAACATTACTGTTGCTCAAGAAAGTGTTCAAAACAATCCAACAACCTTAATCGACGCCGTGCTGAATGCAATAAAAAATTTGCTCAAAAGGGCTCGCGGACAGTTCGAAATATTGGGTTATTTAAAATTAAATAAATTTAAAAAACACCAACATCTGTCTTTTGCTTTTGACCTCAAGCCCAACAATAACTGAAAAATAAACAACAAAAGGTCAACTATACAAATACTAATGTGTCAGATAATTTAGTTGTTTCCGGATAGACATATGCCCCCGAGCATTAGGAGACGTTTCTTGGGCCCTGGCCTAAAAAACACGCCCTTGCGTCCACACTTAATGCGTCTTTTAATTATGAAAGTTATGTAAGAGATGAGTAAAAACACATTGCCTAATTTGTGGGCCACTTAAAATTTGAATCGGTTGAAAAGTATTGCTCATTGTTTTAATTTTCTGGTTTTATGGGAAACTTAACCGAAAGATCGTATTTTCAGATGTAGCTTATTTTCATCTCGCAAACATGTTTTTTTCATATGCGTTTCAAACAGAAACCATGCTTTCGAACCCACTAAAAGAAATTACAGGCAATAAGTAAACCTGCTGCTTTACTTATTTACAATTTTTAATTTGATGTTACTTTTTTATAATCTTTAGTTTATGTTAAGAGCCAATACTTAAGGCAAGTTTATTGGTCAGTTTAAATATTTTCAGTGAAGAGATTGGATACAAAGCACCACTTAGAAAAAGGGGTTTCCTCAATACCAATCGCCGTTCGTTGTCAAAATTCCTTTTTTTTCGTTTGACCTTTGAGTTAAGCATTTGCTATGTCGTTGCTTTTACAAAAGGAAAATAGAGTGATTTTTAAAAAATATTTAAAATCATCAGTGATCTTTAAAAAATTATAAAAATCATCAGCGGTTTTTAAAAAATATTGGAAATCATCAGTTATTTTTTAAAAATATTTGAAATCATCAGTTATTTTTTAAAATTATTTAAAATCATCAGTGATTTTTAAAATATATTTGAAATCATCAGTGATTTTTAAAAAATATTTAAAATCATTTGTGATTTTTAAAAAATATTTAAAATCATCATTAACTAACAGGTTTCGTGTTTAATGTCGTCAAAGCCGAAGCACTCTAATGTGCACAGATGTATGTGTTTTTAAAGCAGACAACTAAATTCGAGTATATAACCTAAGGGTTATCAACAAAAATATAATTTTAATAAAACAACTGACATGTGAAAAATGAGGCATATTTGTAGACATATAAATGAATGAACGTACATATTCGACAAACATACATATTCGTACAACTAACTGAACGTACATACGAATGCAATAGAGCGGATCGTGCGCGCGGAGTGAAGAAACTTTTGGCAAACACGACACAATTTTGAGGGCGGCCCACCCTAGTTCACATTAGGAATATTATATATTAATGTTTTCAATTTGTATATTGGAGTGACATATCGTTTGCTATTGCGACTTTTGGCAAGATAATGAAACAATTGATTTCTACTCATTCATTAGACAGCTTGAAAGCATCTTTTTTTTATTTTGGAAATACAAAAATGTTTGCTTTAGTAGGCACTTTCGATCAAAAAGTGAAGGTTTTTCCAAAGTTTTCCAAAGACTTCATGCTCCGGTGGCTTCATAGGCATTCTCAAATCCATATATGCTTAAAATGGTTCTGAGAATACAATACCACTTAGGTATTTCCAGTAGAATGGCAAAATTAATGTACACTCAAGCCTATAATAGAGGTTATTAAAATCATATATATTATCGTTAAGTCGGCGTTTATTTGCTTTAGTTGGTGCCAGCACGTTGCTTTGAATTTAACAACGAGCTTAGATAATGAATGAAAACAGAGCGCACCCAGACTTAAGTTATACTGCTTATGCCACGGCGCTGATTTACGTTCTAGATTCATTCACATGTGCGTGATATAAATACTCGTACAATGTCGAACATGGAAACTGTTCACTTTTTATGTCAAACAGATGCAAAGACACTGGTAAATTTATTTGTATAATTTAAACTAATGCGCCAATAAACACAAGAAAAAAAAATGTAAAAATACAATCCGCATTCTTTGAATTATTCCCATGATGAGATAACCGTGAATTGTGAATTCTTGGTGTGGAAATGGAGATTCACAGCAAAATCGTACAATGTCATTCATCGTTTCAAAAGAGAACCCAAGGCGTTTGAGGGCTGGCGAAGACAACAAATAAAAACAAGCATTAAACATTAGTTAGCCTGCAATGTCAGCAACAGTTGAAATTTTAAAATTTTCCTCGAAATGATATCCCTTACCAGAATCCAATCATAATTCGCTGACATTTTCCGGGAAATATTTTCGTTTTGGCGATTTTCATGTTTCTCCTAAGGATGAGAGGGATGGCTGTCAATTTGTTAAGGATAAATACAAATCTTCACATCAACCTGAGGATACATTTCTTAAGTCTTCCTTATTATTATCATCATAATTTTCCACGAATTTGGCTTTCAGTGCTGGGAACAATGAATACGAGTTGAACTTTAAAAATATTCCCTCATGCCCGGCTTAGGCAAACGTACTGCATGTCCAAGTGGGAGAAAAATGTCAACTCATGCGGGCACTTATGCTAATTACACTTGATGCGCAACCTAATGGCACTCTTGCTAATCATACCATGTAGGACAATGCACGTAGTCCTTTAAATGTACACAACAACATACATGGATATTAGAGTGGAGCGACTTCGGAAAAGAGACGAATTTGAATTAAAACTAGCAGCAGAAAATTTTTAATACGAATGGAGGTCGTTTTACATGACTTTTTATTTAAAAAATTCTAAGCTTAGTTAAGAAAACGGTTGAATACACATCGTACAGGACGAAACCTATATTTTTCCCATCTGGGATTTTCGATCTGAGGAACCTTATATAGGGTGGTCCAACCATAATGTACGATATTTATTGTGAGTCACACCTTAACGTCAAGTTTCTTGTCCAACCATAATTAAGCAGAGCGCTTAGATTGTTGAAGCCTTTTACGAAAATAGCGTTCAAATCATTTCGTGCACTTCACGATTTTTTGATAAATATAATGGACCAAATCTGTCCACAATCGGCAAAATTGTGCCCAAATTTTGACAAACCAGGTCTATAGGAAATGTAAAAAACTTTGTGCATGCTCGCGCAGTTCGTTTTGCCTTTGTTATCTTTCTGTCATCTGACTTAAATTCTTTGAAAATGAGGTCACCTAAGCAGTTACCGTAAATGATGTTTGCTATAGCGTTATTATAACGGAATTCTTGTGGCCAAAAATCGAGAATACGGACCTGGACGATATGCGGTTCCAACAGGATGGTTCCATGATGCCACACATCGAACGAAACAATGGCTCTTTTGCGCGAGAAATTTAATGGCGTGAAATGTAAATTCGTGGCGAACTTAATTGGCCGTAACAATCATGCGATTTTACTCCGTTGGAATTCTTTCTGGGTAGAAAAACTCTCTCAACATGTCAGTAACCGTAACGGTGTGACCGTTATTGTCGAAGAAGTAGGGCCCGACAATACAACGTGATGAAACTGCACAACACCCTGTGACACGAAAAAGTCCTCGTCAGGCATGAAAAGACAGTTCAACATGTTTTCGTCCTCCGTCCTGGAAAAGTACCAAGCGAATCGGAAAGTTTGCTGCGATCAGTTTGTTGCCCATTTGAATCTTATATGGGAACAAGTCCAAATCTTTGAGCTTAATTGACTGCAATAACTATCTACTCATACCCATTTGAGCAGATAAACTTCTTGTCGAAACTCTTGGATTGTTTTATATGGCAGCAGCTACAGCAGCGATTGTTTCCTCCGTGCGAACTTAAGGGTTTCGATGGTAAGATCTTCTGTTGACTATGCCACACGCAGAGAAAAGATATGGTTACTATATGGCGCCGCAACAATAATTTGGTCTCTACAATAAAATTTTATTTTGACAAAAGTATGATTGCGGCAGTATTAATATTGTTGAAATGTAACAATAGTATTATTGCCAAATTTAGAGATGAAAATATGGTTGTAGCAACCATATACACATTGTTGGTGCAACAAAAGTATTGTTGTTTAAAATTCACGTTAACAATAATATGATCACGGCAATCATACCGTATGGTTGCGACTATGAATATATCAAAACAGGTTTTATTGAGCATACATGCATGTGTGTGCGTATGTTTTTTTTTTTTAAATACCAAAAAAACACATACACACGATACAATGCGTGGTTGTTGTCCATTATAAAAACAACAACAATCGGAAGGCAGTTCGAGGGATTTTTATTGTGTTTAATTTGTTCGATGATATACGAGTACTCTACTTCCGACTGGTTATCGATTATTTAAAATTTTCCTGCACTTAAGTATATAGCCATTGATCATGGTTTAATCACATTCGCTACTTGGCGTCTACGGATGGTGAAGTAGCATTCACCTCTAGTGGCAACTACAAGTAGTTTTGACTGCCGTTGGAACATATATTTTATATATATTTCATATATATTTAATTTGGCAATGAAACTTAGTGTAATGAGATTTTAAATAGCTATTTTTGAATAACATTACCGAATCCTAATAAATAATTTTGGGGATCATAGTATGGCTGAGTGAATCATATTATGGTTGTAGGTATAATAGTATGGTTGAGTGTGAATCATACTATGGTTGTGGGGATCATAGTATGGTTGCGTGCTAATCATATTATGGTTGTGAGGATCATACTATGGTTGTATGAGAAACATACTATGGTTGTGAGGAGCATAATATGGTTGTGGAGATAATAGTATGGTTGAGTGTAAATCATTCTATTGTTGTAAGGATCATGATATTGTTGTGCCACAACCATATGCCCAACAATAGTATGATCCTCTTCGAGTATTGTCACCCCAACCATACTTTTTTTTCTGCGTGCATGCTCGGCAAAATTGTAAACAAGTCTTATTATGGTCCATCCGCGCGGAGGATTGCCGACAAACGTGCCCCTATACTCTCTTTGAACCGATACTACGGTCTCCAGAGCGTGATAGCGGCGGACAACCCAAATTTTTGGTTCAGTGTCCCAGTTACGCATTTTTGTTACATCTACACGCAGAGAAAAAACATGGTTACTACATGGTCACGGCAATAATAATATGTTCTCCGCAATAAAAGTATGTTCGTCGCAACCATAGCATTGTTAACTGAATTTAGTTTTGACAATAGTATAATTGCTGCAATTTTAATATTGTTGAAATGTAACAATAGTATTATTGCCAAATTTAAAAATGAAAATATGGTTATTGCAAAAATATAAATATGGTTGGTGCGACAAAAGTATTGTGTTTTGCGTTTTATGTTAACAAAAATATGATAACGGCAATCATACTGTATGATTGCAATTTTTCTTCATTTGAATATGCTTTTTAAAACAAATGGTATTGGTACGGATCTAATGCAATAATAATACTCGTAGTACTTTTTTATCGAAATTAAAATGTTTTAAACACGCTGCTTTGGCTTTATTTAACTAAATTAAAAAACACTTACGTTTATTTAAAATTATTTTTTCTACTGTGAAAAAAATCGCTCCTATTATTTTGAATTTAATGTTTTTTTTTTTAATAATTTTCATAATTCAAATCTATTGTCGACAACTTAAACAAATTCTAATAAATTATATTGGAGATCATAGTAGATTTGCGTGTGATCATACTATGGTTGTAGGGATCATAACATGGTTGCGTGTGAATCATACTATTGTTGTGAGGATCATAGTATGGTTGTATTTGAATCATACTATTGTTGTGAGGATCATAATATTGTTGTACCACAACCATATACCCAACAATAGTATTATCCTCTTCGAATATTGTCACCACAACCATACTTTTTTTCTGCGTGTAAAAATCAATCTGCAAAATAAAAAAATTAACCAGATACATATACTCGTAATAGAAAAAAAAGTTATTAAATTTTTATTTAATTGCGGCTTTCATTAGCCACCATGTATTTATTGAATAATTTTTTTTCTACAAATTACAAAATGTTACAAATGTTGCTTTATCATAACTAAAAGTTCTATTTTGCGACCTGTGAAGATAGATCAATAGAACGTATCTATTTGCAGAGCCTATTGGAATCGATTCGGCATTCGTATTTAGAAGTTTTACAAAATCGTACCACCCTATTAAGAGCATGTTTGTATAGAAAGGTATGCTGCTAAAAGAATATGATTGTATGCAGACATTTGAGTGTCTACATTTTTAGACATTTTCGTGAATAGTTTTGAGAGGAAAAAATGAAAATGAGCATGTGCATACAGTCGGTTGGAAAAGAAAATTAATCGTATTTTATTTTTAGGTAATTTTCTTTTCTTATTTGGCTAATTTTTCAGGTATCGCCAATGTAATTGACATTTTAGAAAATGTCGCAAACTGAAAGCAGTAGAAAGAAATCTAATAAAGGTTCTAAAAAAACTACAGTATCCCCTCGTGGTTTTTATACCCAATTAGTGGATTGTATATTTAATTTGTCATACCGTTTGCCACGAAATATTGATTGGTGACCCTATTATGCATACGAGTATATCGAGCCATAAGCGCTAACCTATCGTAAGTCAAATTTTTGGAAAAAAAATTTTATTGCTGAAAAATAATCGTTAGGACAAGCCTCATCGTTTTGTATTTTTAAAATGACAAAATTGTTAGTAAAACATCAAAAAAAAAAGCTTTTGCATTTTATCGTAAATGATTGTTTAAATTTTATTGTGTAGCAATTTTATCGTAAGTCACACATCAAATTGCTGCAGCAATCGCAAATGTGTTCAGATTTTTTTTTTTGTTTTTTGATACAGTTATATGAGTAGGTAGAAATCTTAAATTTTTGCATTAAAACATTTGCATTTTTAATAAAGTTGTTTGAAATAAATAATAAAAACCGTCTCCTGTAAAATTTGCATTTTTTCACTTACGATAGGTTAGCGCTTATGGCTCGATATGTTCTTGACCATCGTAAAATTCTACGACGATCCAGACATGTCGTATGTTCGTGATGGCTTAGGGCCATGTATCCAGCAACTACTTGAACAGGCTCTCAATTTACCCCAAATGTTAAATAAAAAGTCATATATAAATTTGCGTGAAAATTGCATTGTTTATGATACCCAAATGTCCATGTTAAAATTGGTCAGCTTGTCGGGCATAAGATCCGCCACCAATTTTCAATGCCGTCTGAAGGACATTTATTTGGTTAGTTAGATATTTTTGTTTGGACTAATTTGTGCTTTTAGCTGACGAGATGACTCATAGATCCTAGATTGATTTGTCTGACCGCTATCGTGCTTTCAACAGACGGACGGACACGGCCATAACGTCTTAGAATTTTTATGTGTGGTCCAACTAAAACGCACGATGTAAATTGTTAATAAAACAAAAAGTATTTAGAGAGTTATCATAATATATTTTATTAAAACTGAAAAATCTATGGCAATTATGTGTGAAACAAAAGATCGGCCAAATGCTCGCAACAATGACATACATCTATCCGATGGTCCATGTTTTCCAAGACTCTGAGACATGATGGAGGTTCAAAGTCGTTAATGTGCCAAATTATCTCATCCTTTAAGTCTTGAATTGTTCTTCACTAATTGACGTACACTATTTCTTTTGAATATCTCCAAAGAAAGGAGTCCAGCGGTGTCAGATCACATGGTCGTGGCGGCCAATTAACATCGGCACGACGTGAGATAACACGTCCATTGAATTTCTCGCGCCAAAAAGTCATTGTTTCGTTGGCTGTGTGGCATGTGGCACTCACGCAGAGAAAAGACATGGTTACTATATGGTTACGAAAACAATAATATGTTCTCTATATGTTCGCCACAACCATATTATTGTTTTTTGAATTTTATTTTGACAACAGTATGATTGCGGCAATAATAATAATGTTGAAATGTAACAATACTATTATTGCTAAATTTAGAAATTAAACTATGGTTGAAGCAACCATGTAAATATTGCTGGTGCAACAAAAGTATTGTTGTTAAAGAATTACGTTAACAATAATCAATCATACTCTATGGTTGAGTCTATGGACAAAGCATAACAGGTTTTAAAGACTACGTGTGCTTTTTTTGGTATACCAAAAAAAAAAACGTACACACACACACTAAACAGTGCATGTTGTTGTTCATTATAAAAAACAACAACAATGGGAAGGCAGTGTGAGGGATTTTCATTGTGTTTACATTGTTTGGTGGAATACTCTACTGCCGACTGGTTCACGTTTATTCAAAATCTGCCTGCACTTAAGTATATAGCCATTGATCATGGTTTAATCACGTTCATCACATGGGGTCTTCGGATGGTAAAGAAGCATTCACCCTCTGCAGTCACCATTGTTTGCAACTAAAAGTTTTTTTGACTGCCTTTTGAATATATTTTTGTTTCTTAAATAATATGTTCAATAGAAGCATTGTCACAAATCTTCCTATGAACTAATTTTAAAAAAATGCTTAATAAGAATCCCTTAAAAAAAATTGGAGATCATAGTATGGTTGAGTGGAATCATATTATGGTTGTAGGGACCATAATATGGTTGCGCGTGAATCATACTATGGTTGTGAGGATCATACTATGGTTGTGTGTGAAAGATAATATTGTTGTGAGGATCATAATATGGTTTTGGGGATAATAGCATGATTGAGTGTGGCTCATAATATGGTTGTGGCGAACATAGTATGGTTGTGTGTGGACATTACTATTGTTGTGACGATCATATTATTGTTGTGCCACAACCATACTCGTATACCCAACAATAGTATGATCCTCTTCGAATATTGTCACCACAACCATACTTTTTTTCTGCGTGCAATCCTGTTGGAAGCACATATCGTCCAAATCCATATCCTCAATTTCTGGTCACAAGAGCTCAGTTGCCATCTCGTGATTGCGAACACCCCTTATGGTAACTGTTTGGCCGACCTTTTTTTCGAAGAAGTACGGCTCGATGAAGCCACCATAAACCCTTTAGCCCCACACAACAGTCACTCTTTGTGGATGCATCGGCTTTTCAACAACCACTTTTGCATTCTTCTGCTGTTAATGCTGACTAAAAAAATCACGAAGTGCACGAAATGCATTTCTGTTTGAAAGCCCGTTTTCTTTGAAGGCCTTAAGAATCTTAACGCGCTGTACCTCTCCATGGTTGAATTTTTCGAATACTGAAACAAAGAAAAGTCAAATTAAGTTGGGCAAAAAACTTGACGTTAATTATTTGACACGCAAATAACATCATGCATTAGAGTTAGTCCACTTTTTAAAACGATTAATTATATATACTTTATACGGTTCCCGATCAATATTAGTAGCAGTTGCAAACGGAATGCAAAATTTAGAATACACTTGGTCCTTCGGCGGAGTGTATGAAAAAACTGAACCCAAAAGTAAACGAACGCTTGTGAATTCTTTCGTATTCTCAGCGGGTCATTTCTTTCACAACCGACTGTCGGCAACAAGCACAGGTTTATGCTTACCCTTATAGTTGTTGTTTTGCTTCTGATATGGCTGGAGTACCATGATATCCTGCACATAAAAGTCAAAAAAAAATTATTCATAAATCTTACCACCCAAACTATTTTTAGGGCATCTAAAATATTTTTTTTGTTTTTTCTTTTTTGTTATAAACCCACGTTACGGATGTTGGAGTATGCACGCACACACAAATACATACCCTACAGATACATAAATGTACTTCCGCAGTACAAGCACGTGTACACACACACACACATAGACATATGTACATATGTGTTAGCTCTGCTTTCTGCTTATTACACCGTGGGGGAAAATTGCAAAAACTTGTGCTTGCGCGTACATAATAAAACAAAGTCATACATATTTCATAAAGATATGAGGCGGAAACAAAGTTACTACCACCGCTAGCTTTCGGCGGCTGTTACTGAACCGTATGCCTTCTAAACTAACAACATTTTTTTGTGTGACACACACAAATTAATGTCAGTGTAGGAGTCTCTATTACTTGCCGTTCTGCCCAATTATTTCGATCTGTTGTCGTTGTATTTAGCAGCTACTCCAAAGTAGGTAAACAGCATCGCATAACACCACATGTCCCCGGTGGCATTGAATTAAGTTTGCCGGAAAACGGAAGAACTTAACATTAAAATCATAAAACGGTTTTGTGAAAAGCTAACGTGATTTTGATATCCTTGAAAATTATGAGCTTTATTAATTTCATATTAGAAATATTTTTTGAAAATGAAAATCACTAGGGAAGTTAAAGAATGCATTTAGGACTTTTTTTAATTTAATATAAACTGCTGAGGCGATAGTAGGGATTTTGATTTGGGATTTGTAGGTGGATTAATAAGTGTGTGACTTCTTGAACTTGGTTTGTTAAAAAATAAACATTAACAATAACTCCGTCAACTTTTATTTGTTGCAAGACTATTGCGAGCTAGAATTGCTTTAAGTAATTTTAATATTAAACAAGTAAAAACGCTTTTCATAAGGACATATCAATTTTATATATTAATAAAAAAACAGAATATTTAAGTTATGGAGTCCAAATGTATTCCATGTGTTGAGCAAATGTTACATTTAAAGAATGAAATTCCATTTTGATCATATGTACAGCGATCTATTCTTTGGACCCAATTTTCCACTACTCTTGCACACATTTCGATCGGAAAGATGGCAAATTCACGTTGGATGTTGTTTCTGAGCCCGTCAAAGTTGTTGGCTTGTTGGCATAGACCAATGACTTGATGTGGCCCCATAAAAATAAATCCAACGGCGTAAAATCGCATGAACGTGGTGGTCATTCGACCGCACCAATTCTCGAGATAACACGTTCGCCGAAGTTGGGTTTAAATAAATCGATTGTAACGCGTGCTGCGTGGCTATTGGCACCTTCTTGCTGAAACCACATATCGGCGATGTCAAGCTCATCAAATTCAGAAAAAAATAATTTTCTAACATGGACCATAGCGCTCTCCATTGACGGTAGAATGACGATTGTTTTCATCAACAAAAAATATGGCCCAATCTCATCTCCGGCATAAAAACCACACCACACAGTATTTTTTTGTGGATGCAGGCAGTTGTGTCTCTTGAAGCACACCTGAGTTTGTTGCTATTCAATAACGCATATTTTGTTTATTAACAAAACCACTCAGCCAGAAATGAGCTTAGTCGCTGAAGATGATTTTTCAATGAAATTCTGGATTTTTGTGAAACTTTGCCAGAGCCGTATTTCGGTTGTAATTTTTAATGTTTTCCAAAGGTTGGCCGTAAGTGAGATCATTAAAAATGTGGTGAAATGAGGGTGCTTTGATATGAAGAAAAGAAATTGTTATGTCCGTATTGGAAAATGCGTTACAATAAAATATAGCATATGAGCGCGTGAGAATACAATTACGACTGAGAGAACCGTAAAGAATCGAATCAATCGTAGTTTTAGTCTCACGAGCTCTTATGTTATGTTGTCTTGTATGTGGCAATGTATATTTGTATCTATTGTATGATGCCTAAGAAAGGTAATACATATATAAAAAAATATTGGTTCTTGTTACCTTCTAAAAAAAATTAAAAATAAAAGTTGGGAAAAGTCAAAAAAATTCAAATTTGAGAGCCTCGAAAATGTTTTTTTTTTTGGTATTTTGTAGTGATACTTTTTTCCACATGCCAAAAGCTATTGAAAAATCGATGGCACAATATCGACTAATTTTTGTTTTTAAAATGTGTTACACTTTTTCTCAGTACCAATCATATACTTATATACCCAATAAGGTCGTCCCGGCAACTTTCAAAGCCGAAGACTTAACTTGTGGACTAGTGTAACAGACAAAAGAGTGCTGCTGTCAGCTACATAAGGTAAAATTGTCCTGACCCGCACATCAATCACAGAACTTAATCAAATGTAAATTTAGCACATTATACGCTACATATTTTATTTCCCTCCAGCTAAATATTTCCCTTCGTCCTAAATTCCAACCACCACACCAAAAAAAAAAAACAAAAACACTTTTCGCTTGAATACGTTAAGCGATATGCTTTTAGCAATTCAGCATAAACCTAATACGGAATACCCCAATCGAGTAAAGTATAGAATTCATTTATCTCTTTTTTTTGGTCAAAAGGAAAAATAATCCTTTCATTAACAGTAGAGCTCAGTTTACAATAAATACGCCACCATTACAAATACCAACGGGATGCGGCAGTACCAAAAAAAACAGAAGAAGAAAAACAAACAAAATGCCAACCGAATTGCACGTAACCTCCCCAAAGCAGAGCCACGAAGAAGACAAATTAATGGCCTTCCTTATGAAAATCTAAACGCCTCAAGCCACCATTCCGTGTATGGCACATGCCCTTTCGAAATTCGCCGTTGCGCCTTTGTTTTTTTGTTTGCATAAAAATATTGAGAAAAATGTGTCGTAAAAAAATTGGTTGCATCAATTCAGACACAGCAGTTTTTCCGTATTCAACTTTCTTCGGCCCCGTAACTGAATAACTACATTAATCCCGCCATGAGAACTAAACAAAAAAAGAACAAAAATGTAAAAGAAATGAACAAATACGCTCGTGCTTGTAGCTTGAGCGGCATACAAATGCGAGGAAATGCTTAAGCATTTCTTAGGTCTCCTAAGATATGCTGCTTCGTAAAAATCCTTTGAGTATAAGTCCTATTATTTGTCTGACCCCGTTGGCAAAGGGTGAGTCGGAGACGCAAAACGGTCCTTAGGAAATTTGTGTGAGAACCACCAGCCAGCCCGCCAGCCTTCGTGCCACTCAACCAACCTACCAACCAAGTGATGGTATTAACAGTTTGCCAACATTGCACTGGGCTGGCGGTATAATAAACGCGACTCAGTCGCTCGTACTCTGGCAAAGTAAGTGTTTAATGCTGAAAAGGAAACGGAAATTCGATGCCTGTACGGCTACACATGGTGCGAGAACAAAGGAAGAACGGCGAAAAGACAAATGTGTGCGTGTGTGTGTGTGAATGTGCTTATGGCGCTTTACATACATGTGTTAATGTAAGTGTGTATGTGTGCCATTATTATATCAATTTTGTAGGTGGCACATTTATGAGGCAGGATTGCAAAGTTTGTGATCGACGAAGCGGAGAATTACGTTGGTGCGCTCTTCGTCCATCACAGAAGGGCAGTGCAAAATGTCAAACATCAGATTGATCTCTAGAGTGATTTTCACAATAGAAAGATGGATGGACAGATGGTGGAATAATATAGCGATCAGATGGACGGCTATGAAAGGTAGCTGTCGGAGTTTATTACGATCAACAATATACTTATACATACTATACAGCACGAAACAAAAAGACAAGTTTACATTTTGGTCACCGCAACAAATTTTTGTTTTCATACCTTTTTATTGCCTTTTATAGAAATTTAAATACTTACACTTGTTAGAAAAATGGTATTGTGACAAAACGTAAATAAGTGATCCCGCTTACTAGCTGACAACTTTTTTTTGAATAAGTTTAAGTTTCTACTTAATAAAATATACTTTATAGGTATACGAGGGCGACCGCAAAAATAACTAACATAAAAAGAACCGTTTTTTTTGGAATTATTTTTATTTATTTTTCAACATAATCTCCTTCCAACTCAATACACTTCATCAAACTTTTTCAAGTTTTTTAATTCCATCCGAAAAGTAAGATTTTTCAAGACCTTCAAAATATGCCTCAGTTTCAGCAATAACCTCGCTATTGGACGAAAATTTTTTGCCAAGAAATAATCAGAAGGAGCTAAATCTGGACTATATGGTAGATGCGGAGCAATTTCAAATCGTAATTCGGCCAGTTTTTGTTGAGTTAAAAAAGAAGTGTGTGAAGGAGCATTATCTTGATGAAAAAGGACTTTTTTTGATGGATCCATGTTTCATCAACAATTATGAATCGGCGCAAGAACTCTACTGGATTACGCTGATAAATCGCTAAAAGCTCCTCGGAATTGGTCCAACGTACGATTATTTGGGGCAAAGTCAACAAACGCGGCACATATCTTGCGGATAGCTTTTTCATGTGGAGTTCATCATGTAAAATACTCCAAACTTGTTTTTTGTATTTTAACAATATCAGCAAGTTCTCTGAGCTTTATTCATCTATCTTTAGTCACTTCATTAAATATTTTTCTAATGTTTTCAATAGTAGTAGCAGCTTTCGGTCTTCCAGCGCGTTGTTCATCTTCCGTACTTGAACGACCCATTTTAAATTGTTTAACCCAGGATGGAGTATGATGGTGCATTATCACCATGAACAGAATCCAATTCATCTTTGATTAATTGTGGCGTATAACCTTTCATTTAAAAGTGTTTAACGCTAGGATAGGCGATAAGCTTTCGATCACTAAATTGACCTCTTGGTCTGGCCAGACCACATGACTATAATAGACAGATTTTTGGCTATAAACATACTGTATACCTAATCATGGGGTCTTAATTCATATGGAAATTGTTGATATGTGTTATACATAGTAATTTAAAGCGAAACTGTATCTACATACTTCCAAAATAAGGTAAAAAGGTCACAAAAAATAATATACAAAAAAAATAATATACAAAAAAAGGTAAAACATCCTCTTTTTTGATAAAATCAAATTTCATGTTTATTTTTCAAGAAGTAAAGTTCTTAACATAAGTATTCTTATAATTAGTTTACCACTTGGCAGTCATCGCAAATGTAGGATTTTGACTCTTTTCCATGCTGCAGACACATAGCACTTCCGCATATTCCACACCGAAAACGGGTTTTGCGCTTAGTTTTCGATGTTAAATTACAAATGGCACATAGTGGACGGTAGGTAGATGATGAAGATGATGGAAATTCAAATGTTTCTCCGCGAGTTTGTTCAGGTTGCGGTGTTCGAGGCTAGAGAAAAAATAAAAGTTAATGGGGAAAATAACAGTATAATATTGAAGGAAGGGAATAGTTTATACTTACAAATATATTAAATTTACTCATAGCAATTCTAATGTATGGATAACGCAATACACGAGGATTTGAGGCTCGTACTTCCATATGTGGGACTACTAACTGCTGCGCCAATTCTACAAGGAAACGGCGACGTCGGTCTGTTTGCTTCACAACAACTAACTCCTTGTGAATCACATAAGCAGCTAATGCAGATACATCCAGGATGTTGTAAAACATTGCCAACGGCCAGCGGTTTGTTCCACGTTTACAGCTGTAATAAGCTATATTTCTCATCATAATAACCAAATAAAGTTTCACATATTGTACGTTGACTTGATTTTTTAAAAGAAGACGGCACAAATATTTTGTTCGATCGTACGGTTCCAACAAGAGCAAGACGGACTTCCATCAAATTTTGAGCTAATGCCAAAGTTGTAAAAAAATTATCACAGTACACGGTCCGTCCTGTGTAAAAATAGTTTTGGCCAAATCTAAAACAACTCTTTCACCTTGGTTTACTTCTCGGACTCCGTCAGAAGATTTTCCCGTATAAATTTGGCCTCTTAGGGGATAATTAGTTATTGCGTCACAAATCCACCATACCTTCATACCATACTTAGCTGGTTTGGATGGTATATACTGCGTAAATCGTGTACGTCCACGATAGGGAAACAGCTGTTCATCCACCGTCAAGTTTGCGCCAGGAGTGTATGATGACTCTAAGTTTGTTACAAGCATCAACCAAAGGTCATCTATGGCAGCAGACTTGCTTAATTCTTGACGCATTTGACGAGTATTTCCGTTATCAAATCGAATGAACCGTAGGAGTGAATTAAAGCGTTTTATTGACATGGTGGCTTTATAGATGTCGTGATGATATGGTGCCCATAGCTCTTTTATCGGTTGAGTTGCGCATTTAAAAACGCCGGCAAATAGCAATAAACCTATAAAGGCGTACACCTCATTTTCATTAGTTGGATCCCATTCTATTTTTTGTTTGGCTGGGTACTTTTCATTCAATGATCGAAAGACATCTTGAGCCTTACGATTGGTTTCCCGAACTATGATGTCTACCATCTCAGGTGTAAAAATTTCTTTGAAAATTTGTAGGGGATTTGGTAGAAACTTTCTGGACGGGCCAGTTTTAGCAAGAATTGGAATGTTATGCGCTAGTGTTCTAACCGTTGATTGTGGTTTTTTCAACCACATTATGCCAGCTTTACTTTGGTAACATTCACCTTCACCACTTTCAGCAGCTAATGTTTCAACCTCATTTTCCACGTCGCCATCATCAAAATCTTCAACAAGCTCCGCGTCACAATCTCCAGTTTCCTCATCAGACGCAAAATCCTTAGCACTATATTCTGGAATATAATCGTCGTCGTCATCATCAGAGCAAGAAAATAGTTCTTGCTCATCGTCGCTATCAGCAAAAAATGACATCATGCGTTCTTCGGCAAACTTCTCTTTCAGCAGGTGTAAGACGCTGAAATTTGGCTGGTCTATTTACGACCATTTCACTAGCTTCAAGTCCCGATAAGTTTTTACTAGAAGAAGCCATATTATTTCACCACAAACAGCAATAAAAGATTACCAAAAAAAAATAACTATAAAACACGTGTTACGCTTCGAATGTAGACCGACGACTAATCTGTTTATGATTTATTGAGAAAGCTATTCATGTAAAAATAGAAACAAAACAAAACTTCTAGATCGATTGCTTCGGTTTCATAGGCAGAACAAAATAAAAATCAAAACAAAATCAAAAATAAAGAGAAAAACAAAGACAAAAGCAAACTTCTACCTTTCATAAGGGTTTCATGAGTAAACTCATAGCTTGATTGCTGTGGTCTACTCAGACCAAGAGGTTAGTTTAGTGGTAATTTTTTTCCAACGGGAATTTCTCCCCATTAGCTTGCAATTTTCGAGTCAAAATTGAATTCGTCCGATTCAGCATACTTCTCTTATAGATATCAACACCCTCAATTTTTTAATTTTTGCCTTTAAAAAAAATTATAAGCGCTCAAAGTCAAATTTGGTCTGGCCAGACCAAGTAGTCTATCCTAGGGTTAATTACCTTTATTTTCCATTTTTCAAAAATTATAAAACTTGTTTACTTCAATCACCTGTAACAAAGAAAATAATCATTAAATATTTCGGAAATTTTGACAGATGGCTTATAAAAGATTGCTTTTAAAAAACAAAAAAAAAGTTGCTAGTAAAACAGAAAATGTGCCAGGCCAGTTAGTTTTGCGGTCGCCCTCGTATAAAGGACTTATATTACGATAGCTAGAAAATTATAAAATGATCTAGCCACGTTCGTCTATTGAAGGCACAATTCAGTTCAAACGAAAAGAGCTAAGGTCTTCAAACTTACCTGGAATATGTCTTATAGATATATGGCAAATGGTTGGTATTCAAAATTGTTCAAATCTGTCAAAAGTTAATAAAGTTTCCTTTGAGGGACTAAAACATTTTTTCCCTGAAAATGATTAACTAACATTTTTATCAGCTTTTTATAACCTCCATCATTCATCCATCATAGGTATACTCGTATTTAATTTGTCAACCCGTTTTCACACCTCGAAATACTGGTCGGAGAAACCATAAGTTTATGTGACGCGCAAAATAGAAAGAGACCTAAGGTTAAAAACCAGTTTTGTTCAGGAGATCCTTTTTGAAGATTTAAATACGTGTATCTTTGGTGTACCATCACTTTCATAAAACGCGCATATCTCTGGGAGGGAACACTTTTGGGGCATGGGATCGGTCTCATTCGATGCTCAGATGTTGTCCACATCAAAAAAAAGTGAAAATTGATTTTTTTACCCTTAGGTCCCTTTCTCTATGCGCTGTCACATATACTTAGTAGGGACATAAATACTGTTACAACATTGAACACACCCATTTCAAAAGGAGAACTGAGCATACCCCGTTAATGTCATATGGGTTTTGAAAGCTAACCTCAATAGCGTTAGTCTGTAACGGGATTTTAAAATTGTTTCAACTTTCATCATCTGTGAAATGAAAAAAACGATATTTTCAAAACGCTCCGGCCACTAGGGATTAGCCGCATGTTCGTCTACCGATGCATAAAACTGTTTGAGGAGACTGGAGATGTAAAAGACCGCCACCGGTCGGGCCGCCCACGCTCTGTTCGAACACCGCATGTCATCAAAGCCGTTAAATCAAGAATTCACAGAAATCCGCTCCGAAAACAGAAAATCATGGCCCGTGCGTTGAATAGCACGCAAAAGTCCATAAGTCGAATCATTAAAAAAGATTTGGGGCTTTCAAACGACGTCCGGACATTTATTGACTGCAGCTTTAAAAAAAAAAATAGGATTAAAAAATGCAAATATCTTTTGGTGAAGCAAGCTGATAACTTGCACAGAAAAATGTTGTTCACCGATGGAAAAATTTTTACCGTTCAGGAAAAATTTAACAAGCAAAATGACAGAGTGTATGCGCGGTCATCTAAGGAAGCATCTGAACTGATCCCAAGGGTGGAAAAGGGTCATCATCCAGCTTCAGTGAGGTGTCTCTTACGATAAGGTCACTGACATGCATTTCTACGAGCAAGGAGTCAAAACAACGGCCAAAGTTTATCAAGAAACCGTTTTGGAAGCCGCTGTGAAGCCTTTTAACAATTCCCTGTTCCAAAACCAGCCATGGACTTTCCAACAGGATTTGTCGCCAGCCTATAAGGCTAAAACGTCCTAGGCCTGGCTTCGAAACAATTTTCATTTCCTGTGAAGAATGATCCTCAGCCAGTCCAGATTTGAACCCAAATTACACAATTTCAAATTGTGGACGGTTTTAGAGGAAAAGGTTTGTCACTAAAGATACCCCAACATTGGATCTCTTAAGACTGCTTTGGTTCGAGCTGTGGCCAATTTTCCAATGGACGAGGTTCGTGCAGCTATTGACGATTGGCCAGTGCGACTTAAGGCGTGTGTAAAGGCAAAAGGCGGACATTTCGAATCAGTAGATTATTTTTGGATACAATATACATCAATAAATATATTAAAAAATAATTGGTCCAAAAACACTCAGTACTTTTTATTTTTGAGGATAAAACGTGTGTAACAGTATTTATGTCCCTACTAAGTACCATTTAAAGCGCAGACAGAGAAGATCGAGGCTTCGGTGGAACACCAATTGCAGGAAGGTTCGAGAGTAACTAGAGGAAACATGCCCAGGACTAATGCGTTTTGTAATAATTTATCGGGTAGGCCGGGACCAAAGTGAGTTGTGGACTAGCGCAAGCAAGGCTGATGGCAGAGTGCGCGCTCAAAGCAGACCGAACGGAGCTGAAAGCTGATTGAAATTCTTAAAATTGTGTGCATACAAATTAGTACTAATCGGCGCTAGAATGGCAGAGTGCGCGCCGAGCCGAGCCGAGCTGAAAGCTGATTCAATGGAACAAAACTGTTTTGAAGCGTTTTTTTGTGCTGATTGGTGCTGATATTTGATTGTATGTGTAAAGATATGAGTTGTTTGTAATTTCTAAACGGTTCTTGATGTTTTGATTTTGGTGAAATAATTCTCTCTGGTTTGTTTGACAAATTTTTCGAATATTGAACAAAATTATTTAAATTTGATCAATCATATTTATAATTAACTGATTATTTATAGTTCGGATTAATCAGAAATGTCCATTATTAAATTAATTATTTAATGACATTATTGATTAACCAAAATTTTGAATAACAAATATCAACTACAAAATAACATTCATAAATAAAAAATATAAACAAACACAAAACGCACAGTAGAAAGTAAAACAGTGCAGATTCAACTCGGCTCCGCTTTGAGCGCGCACTCTGCCATCAGCCTAAGACAGAGATGAATGGCAAGGCCAACAGTAAGAAAGGTGTTATGAACAGACAGATACATGGCCGATCAGACTTTTAGTTCTGAGAAGATTGGTATTTTTAAAGCTGTAGCTCATTTCTAGGTTCTTTAAACATGACCACCCCGCATCTAAATCATATTACCCGCTTCCACGGAGTAATTGTGCGTAGCAGACATACATTGCGGTATGATACGTTTGAACTTTCCCTCGTACTTCTGTGTTGGCGTATTTACATATACCATGCATTTTCTTTTAGTTTCCTTCTACTTTCTTTCGTTGTGAGCAGCACATTTGTCTTTTCCACCGTACAAGTAGTACGGCAGAACATGCCATACATAAGCATGTGCATACATACATATGTACAAATGAGTGTATATAAGTGTTTTGCATACGAATGTGGCGGGCATGGAAATTGTTGAAGTGTGGAAAGGAAATGAACTGTCTTGTATGAATTTAAAACACATTTCTTTAAAATGCTTTCTTAATAATATTAAAAAAAAAAATAAATAAATCAAACAGGAATGGCAAAAGGGGGGAGATAACACAAAGACAGGCAAATTATTTAATAAAATGTTTCAATGAACTCAAAAACAATGCCTGAAGTTATTCTGTTTCTTTGGTGTACTTCCTTATATATTTGTTTAAAATTGTAGGTGTACTTTAATTGCTTATTAAGTTTCAAATATTTTTTGTTTCTGTTTCTTGTAATTGATGTGCCAAAACTTTATTAAAACTCAGTTAATAAACTGTGAAGAGAAACACCAATCCCACGACTGGCGGTTGTGCGTGGTTCTGGCTTAGCTGAGATCTGGCTGGTGCAGCCGGCTCAGTTCGTAATAGGTGGGAATTTGTGACAACGTTCCGGACGTTTGTCCCGAATGCCATCAGGCATCTCTTGAAATATCCAGCAAAGCCCACTCAACTGACCCCCAGGTCTCTTTGAACGCAACCAAATGGCGCGTTTCGTTTACCTGGATATCAAAGAAGATCCCCTATCAACGAATAGGACATACAAAACCAAATACGAGGGCGACCGCAAAACTAACTGGCCTGGTACACTTTCTGTTTTACTAGCAACTTTTTTTTTGTTTTTTAAAAGCAATCTTTTATAAGACATCTGTCAAAATTTCCGAAATATTTAATGATTATTTTCTTTGTTACAGGTGATTGAAGTAAACAAGTTTTATAATTTTTGAAAAATGGAAAATAAAGAGTTTCGTGCGGTAATTAAACACTTTTATATGAAAGGTTATACGCCACAATTAATCAAAGATGAATTGGATTCTGTTCATGGTGATAATGAACCATCATACTGCACCGTGAAATCCTGGGTTCAACAATTTAAAATGGGTCATTCAAGTAAGGAAGATGAACAACGCTCTGGAAGACCGAAAACTGCTACTACTATTGAAAACATTAGAAAAATATTTAATGAAGTGACTAAAGATAGACGAATAAAGCTCAGAGAACTTGCTGATATTGTTAAAATACACAAAAAACAAGTTTGGAGTATTTTACATGATGAACTCCACATGAAAAAGCTATCCGCAAGATGGGTGCCGCGTTTGTTGACTTTACCCCAAAAAATCGTCCGTTGGACCAGTTCCGAGGAGCTTTTAGCGATTTATCAGCGTAATCCAATAGAGTTCTTGCGCCGATTCATAACTGTTGATGAAACACGGATCCATCACTACATCCCAGAATGCAAAGAACAGTCAAAACAACGGTAAAAGTGGTCCCAAGAAGGCGAAAACTGTTAAGTCAGCAGGAAAAGTAATGGCCACAGTATTTAGGGATGCAAGGGGTATAATATTTATTGAATATCTTGAGAAAGCAAAAACTATAAATAGTGAATATTATTGTGCATTATTGGATCGGTTGAGTGAAGAAATCAAGATAAAACGACCGCATTTAGAAAAAAAAGTTCTTTTTCATCAAGATAATGCTCCTTCACACACTGCATTTTTAACTCAACAAAAACTGGCCGAATTACGATTTGAAATTGCTCCGCATCCACCATATAGTCCAGATTTAGCTCTTTCTGATTATTTCTTGTTTCCAAATTTAAAAAAAATTCTCGGTGGCAAAAACTTTTTGGCCAATAGCGAGGTTATTGCTGAAACTGAGGCATATTTTGAAGGTCTTGAAAAATCTTATTTTTCGGATGGAATTAAAAAACTTGAAAAACGTTTGATGAAGTGTATTGAGTTGGAAGGAGATTACGTTGAAAAATAAATAATAATAATTCCAAAAAAAAACGGTTCTTTTTATGTTAGGCCAGTTACTTTTGCGGTCGCCCTCGTATATTGTTGTAACAACAACAACCAAAATGGGCAGATTCAGTCAGGTTACACGTAATAACTTACTTTAGGTAAAGTATAACAGGTTAATAACTTTATAAAGTCATTAGTCAAGGAGTCAGTGGAATTTGTGGTCAATCACTAACAAAAATCTCTACGAACAGCCTAATGTAAATATTTTTAGTATCGGGAGATCTATCAAGATGTATTTTTTTAATAAAAATATAGACTAGACTAGTTGCTTGTCTACGCAGGTAAGCGCATGAGTCCAATTTTTTTTTTGAAAGTGATGATGGCCGGAACTCTATCGTGAATGGTGCTCGCTATCGCGCCATGATCTCAGGCTTTTTGCTATCTGAAATGGAAGGCCGTAATCATGATGACATTTGCTTCCAACAACCCGGCGCTACAAGTCATACAGCCAAGAGAACAATTAATTTATTAAAGGGAGCTTTTGGTGAGCGCATTATCTCGCGTCGTGGGCCTGTGGAGTGGCCTCCATGAACATGCGATTTACCACCGCATTTTGTTTTCTTTGTTTTTACAGACACAAATTCCATAAACTATAGGGTGAGTGATTTTAAATTTAAAATTTAAATCGGCTGTAAAAAAAGTAATGATAATTTTTTCAAATTTCTGGTTTTATTGGAAAGGCTAAACTTTGTCATTTAATAATGAAACACAATATCAGTCATATGACTACCACAACTGGCTCTGCAGTACCTCATCCCAATTTTTCAGTACTAGGGCCCGGGACGGGAATTCCCGGGAAATCCGGTTTTTTATTTTCCGGTTCCGAAATCCGGTTTTTTATTTTTCCCCGGGAATTTGTTTGCCTTTTTGACAAGATATGTCTGTTAAATCAGAATTCAGTTAAAGTGCACTTCGTTTAAGTTCATTCGTTTTCTTTTGTTTATTGTCCAGAAATACGAAGAAAACAAAAAAGAGAGTAAGAGCCATCTGAAGCATTTTCCTTTTACTACTATGATTTTTGAGGGAGAATTCTTCGGTCATCTTTTTTCTCTGTTGCAGAGAACACAGCTGTTAATTATATTCCGGCAAATATTTTCATCGTTAACATACATTATTTTGCAGTGGTTTGAAATAAACTAGGATTTTTCTATTGTAGTTGTATTTTTTTAAGGTAATTTATTAACAAAAACTTTGGTTTATGTTTCTATTTTAAGAGTGATATTTTTTTAGATGGAAAACTCAATGCTATGGAAGTTATTTAAGAAAAGACCTGATGATACTGCAGCATGTTCGTTGTGAGGGAAAATAATTTCATGTAAAGGCAAAAATACCAGTGGATTAATGCGGCATTTAAAGGGTCTTCATGAAAAAGCCTGGAATGATGCGATACGTGCGGCTCAAGTGCCTTCAAAAATAAGAAAAACGCAACCGACAATAATTTTTTTTAAAAAAAAGGACGATGTCTGTACTGTTGTGGCAAATTAGTGGCTTTAGACGGATATAGTATTCGATCAATTGCCAGGAGTGAGTTCGTACGTACATCAATGATACGAGATAAATTGGATCTGCCAAAAGCTGAGTGCGGAGTACAGCAGTTGATAGTAAAGAAATTTTTGGAAGTGAAAGATCAGTACATAAAAGAAATCAAATCAAAATTAGACGAATACACTAGATACTCTCTAACAATGGATGAATGGACCAGCCTAAAGAACAAAAGGTATCTCAACGTATGTATATTTGGAGATGACAATTTTTTTTCAATTTGGGTATGGTCTACGAGTATATACCGGGTAAGGCTGGCTCTACAGCATAACAAGACTTGCTGGAAACTCGTTGAACATAGCACATTGTCTCCACTACCACGGATGGACCAAACGTAATGAAAAAGTTTGTTAGAGAGAGTCAAGTTGATGGCATATTTTGCCTCAATCATGCCATCCATTTGGCAGTTGTTGATGTGCTTTATAAGAAAAAAACCTGTTTCTTCTGATAGTGATGCTGATTCAACCGACAATGATGACGACTTTGAAAGTGATTTTTCAAATTGTAAACATGACATGGTTTTGGGCTTTAAATACATGGAGGTGTTGGATCAGACCCGCCGAATACTAAAAATGTTCAGAAAAAGTCCAATCAAAAATGTGTAACTACAAAAATACGTGTTAGAGGAACATAGAAAAGAACTGGCCCTTCAAATAGACATCATCCCATAAAAAAGAGCTTTATTGATTTGGGAAAGGGTGAAATGTGGATTGAACAAAATGTAGAAATCTTAAGCAACATGGTTAAGGTGTTAAAACCGTGATGCAAACATATTGACAGCTGATGCTGTAATTAACACATTATGTGAAGAAATTAATTCAATTCCAACTCTTCTGGGTGAAAAAATGTTTCAAGCCTTACATTTGCGTATCGATGAGAGAAGAGAAAAATATTTATAAGATCCTGATTTTTTTAACAACAATAAAGAAGGAAGTATATTTTCGTACACTTCTAAATACACAGCAATTGGATATGCTAAAAGTATTCATAACCGACAATTTTGGGGATTCTTATAATATTTAGGAGGTTGAACTGAATTATATTGGAGAAAGTGCCGCTGCCGAAGAAAAATCTTTTGAAGAAGTGTTGAACGCAGTAATTTATAAAGCAAATATATGCACTCATCAAAATATTTTAAAATGTTCCATAAAGAAGGAACTAAAGTAATTTGAAGGAAGCTGCCAAAAATCTCAAAATATTGAACATTTATCTAATGCTCTCCTAACTATTCGGCCGACTTCGGTAGAGAGCGAAGGAGCATTTTCCGTAACAGGACAGTTTGTTACCAAAATTAGAAATAGACTTTCGGACGAAACCATTAACGCATTAAGCGTTTTAAAGAATTATTTTCTAAGCAAAAAAAAACTTAGTTTATTACATTCTTTAAATCAAAGAATTAAATTTTTATGTTTTGATCTCATTTTTTAAAATTCAAATAAGTTTTTATCAATTGAATTGTTATGTTTTTGATCTTATGTGAAGGTAGAGATATTTTTTAAGTTTTTTTCAATAAAATGATTTCATAAAACCAAAATTTCCATATGGAAATTCCCGGGATCCCGGAAAATGAAAAATTTTGTTCCCGATTTCCCGGGAAATTAAAAAGTCCGGGAAAAAAACTCTATTCAGTACATTTCGATTGTTTCGGGTCGAATCTCTTCAATGACAACTTCGATTACATGTTTTAGCGCTTCAATTGTCTCTGAATGCTGCTGCTCAGAGGCGGCCAATTGGTATCACATTTTTGGCTGACTATTCGAGTTTCAAAAACAGTGAGTAAAACATCGATGGTTGCGTTGGCTGAGTGACATGTGGCCCCGTCTTATTGAAATTAAATGTCGTCCATGTTATTCTCTTCCATTTTTTGAAACAAAAATTCGTTGAGTGTTCGCCGGGGTAACGCTTGCCATTGCCGGTAATGTCGGCTTATTTCGAAGAAAAATGGGCTTACGATGCCGCCAGCCCAAAGTTTACGCCAAATAGTGGTTCGTTGTGGATACATTGGCTTCAGGGTTTTTCTTTTCCCGCACTTTTTTATTTCCTGGGAAATCGGGAAAAAAATTCAGTCCCGGGAATTTCCGCTCATTAGAAAAATTTCGTATGTTTAATTCAGTAAGAGCATTTATATATTGATCTGAGAGTCAGATAAGGAAAATATTCTTTTATTTTGTTGAAGATTTACCGATTAACTTTATTAACTTGTATTGATTCATTTGAAACTTTGCTTTATTTAAAGTTTATTCCTGTTGTATTATTGCAACAAGTCGAATACACAATTTGTCAGCATTGTTCATTGTTCTGTATTGTTTTGCCATAGGGTTATATACTTAAGACTAAAAGTCGACAAACGGGCGGTGCCTTGGGATTGCGCTTCAGTTGTATGGGAACACCATTGGTATCATTACGTCCTTTTCGCGCCTAGTGCGTACACTCTTGTCAAGGAACCCTCCTATGTAATCCTCTTCGCTGACCTTAACCTACTTATACAATATCTTCGGCCACATCAACATCGGTTAAATAGGTGGGTATCAATAGTTATTCGAGAAGCTGTTTATCAGTTCGCCTTAAAAAATATAAAAAGAAAATTGTTACACAGCTTAATATATTTCAAAGTTAGTATACTTACCGACGTGATTAATTGCTCTGGATGAACGTAGAACATTTAACATTAACATAAAAACACAACTTGTATGTATTTCTCAATCGGCGAAATAAATGAAAGAGCATAATAAATTAAAGCAACACGCATTGTTGATGACAATTACAAATGTTTGAAATTAATATAAAAATTCGAAATATCTAAAAAGTCGACATAAAAAAGTAGACTTTAAGACTTTTTTAAAACAAAAGTCGACTTATCGACCTTGACTTTTTTATACAATATTTTGCCATCAGCCATGGTCATGAAGTTTGGATCCTTAAGCATTTTACAAAGGAATACAGTTTTTTATCTCTTCTCTCTTTAATTATATTTTCCATAGCATTATAAGTTGGCTGACTCAAAGGAGTTAAAAGTAAAGACATTTTATTTATTTCGAAAAGAGTGGCTACAATTGCGACAGCAGTAAGAAAATTTGTATTTAGCCGACAAGAAGCTTCAAAGGCCATTTTTAATGGCTCCAAAACTCCTATTAAGTCTTCCGGTATAGTTATGTTGTTTATAATCCATTAGTCTGCCTCGTTGCTTTCTATTCTTGAGAATGTTGTTGAAAAATTCATTTGAGGGCATCTCTTTCACAAAAAATATACAAACTCCCGGGACGGATTTCCCGGAGAAAACTCCTAACTGTCTTCTCAATACACGCAGAAAAAACGTATGGTTGTGGTGACAATGTTTAAAGAGGATAATACTGTTGTTGGATATATGGTTGTGGTACAACAATATTATGATCCCCACAACATTAGTATGATTCAAATACAACCATACTATGATCCTAACAACAATAGTATGATTCACATATAACCATACTATGATCCCCACAATCATAGTATGATTCACACATAAACATACTATAATCTCCACAACCATAGTATGAACCTCACAACCAAAGTATATTTCACATACAACCACAGTATGATCATCACAGCCATAATATGATTCACACGCAACCATGTTATGATCCCTACAACCATAGTATGATTACACACAACTATACTATGATCCCCAATATAATTTATAAGAATTTGTTTAAGTTGTCGACAATAGATTTTAATTATGAAAATTATTCAAAAATATATTAAATTCACAATAATAGGATTGATTTATTTCAAAGTAGAAAAAATAAGTTTAAAGCGTAAGCGTTTTTGTTAAAAATATTTCAGTTTAACAAAGCCAAAGCAGCTTGTTTAAAAAATTTTTATTTCGATAAAAAATACTATTATTGCATTAGATCCGCACCAATAACATTTGTTCTAAAAAGCATATTTAAATGAAGAAAAATTACAATCATACAGTATCATTGCCGTGATCATATCATTGTTAACTTAAAACGCCAAGTACAATACCTTTATCGCACCAACCATATTTATATTGTTGCCATAACCATATTTTCATTTTTAAATTTGGCAATAATACTATTGTTACATTTCAACAATATTAATATTGCAGCAATTATACTATTGTCAAAATGAAACTTAAAAAAACAATACTATGGTTGCGACGACCATACTTTTTTTGCAGAGAACATACTATTGTTGCCGTGACCATGTAGTAACCATATCTTTTCTCTGCGTGTGTAGTTTTGGGTGTGTTTTTTCTAAACCCCAAATGCGGCATTTTTGCCAATTGACATAGCCACAAAAATGAAAATGAGCTTCATCTGGTAATGTCTATATCCTCTCTCAAACAATCTTCAGCCCATTGGGCGAAGCGAAAAAATCGGAAGGTATTCCATTATTAAACGCCAAAGTTCAACCCTTCGAATAAAACCAAAAATTGGAAAACATTATCAGTAGTTTTTTTACAGCCGATTCAAATTTAAAATTGTTAATGGCAGCCAATTGCAGCCAAGCTTTTAAATGACGATCCATTTGGACATCGCCACCAAATCAAGCGGTAGTCTAGCAAATACATTTCTTTAAATAACTTGACTTTTATAACAATACGAGTATAAAAGCCAGAAGTTTAAATCGGACAGGCAATGTAAGTAGACTAAAAAACGCATAAAATATATTAGACATTGGGTTAAATATAGGTACAGGACAACTGTATTCTGTTTCCAATTTATAACTTTTAAACAAACTGATACAACTTTAAGTTTGATTCATGTATTGCTTTTAATTAGGCTGGGGAAATTAAAAATGTTTCTCTAGCAACCCAAAACTGTAGATTATAATAGGAACGTTTGCCGTAAGCGATACAAACTCTAGCTAATCGCTGGTATTTTTTTCGTGTTCGGCCGTATCTGAAATAGATTTAAGGGCCAACAGTAAGTTCGTACAACTTTCCCGACACGTTAATGTAACATTTCTTTATTTTTTTTCTTCTTTGGGCACGTGACGACACGTTTCTAGCCATTGTTCTTATACTGTATACAATTAGTTGCGACAAAACATTCTGGCAGAATTCCTTGGGTGTTATGTTTATAAAATGTAAATTTTCTAGTCTTTCATGTTCCTCAGCCTTCTTGGGAATTCCCGGCGGAGGCGGGTTTCGAGGATTTACACTCTTTTAACCCTTTCAAATATAAATATAATTAATTAAAAACAAACAATTAAAGACTTGTTTATATAAAAGAGAATAAGTGAGTTCAGCAAAAGTTGACATGTATATCATTAGGGAACAACACAATATTATAATGGCGGATAAACGCAACGCAACGAAACAAACAGAACAGAACAAAACCGAAAAAGAATCAACCTAACCCAGAAGAAATAAACCCCTTTTTCGTAAATTGACTGACTGCCTACACGAATAGAATCACTGCAGAACTTTTGCCTGCAGGGAGAACGAGATTACAGATTTATTAACTTAATTAAATTGCGATGGTATCGTGACAACACAGATTTATATCTGGGATTCATAACGAGGGGAAATCCTACGTTAATTCACTTGCCAAATGCAAATGCGACTGCTGAGGATAAACTCAATTAAAAAAAATAACGAAAATATAAAACGAGAGGATTTGTAGAACGAATTTTAAGAAATTCCCTTAAATGTGAATGCATATTTTTTGTTTCGTTTGAATCGCCTTGGCCGTTTTGTTTTTTTTTATCTGACTTAAGTCGTCCGTTTTGTTATTTCATTTGTTCAGCTTTTGTTTGATGTACATTAGGGTGCCCCAAAAGATATTAAATATGAAAAGGTTTTAAAGGAAACATAGATTATGAATGCAGGTTCATTTAATAGTCTGCGTGGTATAAGGGCCAACAGTTTTAGGCAATTAATTAAAAAAAACTAATTTTCAACAAATTATTTAATGTATTAATTTTGCGAAATTCTTAAGGTTTTGGAAACGCTATAATTGGTTGTGCTTAAGAGTTGAAGTAAAATAAATGGAACTAAATTAGGGCTGTGGTGATATCTAGCTAAGCGACTATAATACATGCAGGGTAGTATGTTGGGGCAAGTACGACTGATTGGAAATTTTGCCGAAGAAAAAACTCTTCAAACTTATTACAATACGAGGGCGGTTCGGAAGGTTCTTAGCCTAGCACAAAAAGCGCGGTATAAACAGAAAAAAGTTAAGTGTTTTGGAAACTTCCATCTCTGCTATGAACACATGTTAAATTTTGTTTCGATCTGGCAACTCCTTCATATAGAAACAGGTGTTCACAAAAGACGCATCCGAGATTTTTTTACAATGGAAAAATTAGAAATGCGTGGTGTCATTAAATATTTACATAAAAAAGGTTTATCGGGACAAGAAATTCATAATGATATGGTGAATGTGTTAAGTGAAAGTGCTCCTTCATATGCAACAGTAAAAAATTGGGTTGCTGAATTTAAACGTGGTCATACAAGCATTGAAGATGAACCACGTAGTGGACTGGACGTCCAAAAACAGAAACAACAACAGAAATTGGAGCCAAAGGGCACGATATGGTATTAAATAATCGACGAATAAAAGTGCGTGAAATAGCTAATATCATGGGCATCTCAAATGATCGAGCCCATTTAATTTTGCATGAAGAACTACAGATGAAAAAGCTTTCTGCAAGATGGGTGCCGGACTTGTTAACAGTCGACCAAAAACGCATAAGAATGAACATTTCTCAAGCTTGTTTGGATCGTTTTCAGCGAAATAAAATAGATTTTAAGCGTCGTTTCATAACTGTTGATGAGACATGGATCCACCACTATACTCTAGAGACAAAAGAACAATCCAAACAATGGACTGAAGCTGGAGGAAGTGCCCCAAGGAAGGCAAAAACAATTCAATCGGCTGGTAAGGTTATGGCAACGGTTTTTTGGACTTCAAAGGTATTTTATTGATTGACTATATGCAAAAGGGTAAAACAATAAATTCAGAGTAATATTGGAACCTTTTAGATCAATTAAATGTACAAATTCGAGAAAAACGTCCTGGCTTACAACACAACAAAATAATTTTTCATCAAGACAACGCACCAGCGCACAAGAGTGTTTTAACAATGGCTAAAATCAACGAATTAAAGTACGAGATGCTTGACCACCCACCTTAGTCTCCTGATTTAGCTCCCAGTGACTTTTACCTGTTCCCAAATCCAAAAAAAGTCCTTGCTGGCAAGCGTTTTACCTCAAATGAAGATGCAATTACAGTTGTAAACCACTATTTTGAAGACCTTGAGGAAAACTATTTTAATCAAGGGATAGAATTGCTAGATAAGCGTTGGACTAAGTGTATTAAAGTTTCAGGAGATTATATTGAAAAATACAAATATTTTTGAAAAACTAACTATTCTCTTTCATTGATAGGCTAAGAACTTTCCGAACCGCCCTCGTAGTACGTGCTCGTCAATTTGGATCATCGTATGGTCTAGAAAGTGTGCGCAACAATCACACAATAAGGCGAATTTAAAACCCGTGTAAAAAAATCGTACAGTTTTCGTAATTGTTGGGAAATACATTTGGCGGTAGTCATTTCCACATACGGGCAGTAAGCGCATAAAACGAATTCGATCTGTAGTGTATAAGTATACTAGTGTTGCTATATATATTTCTGTCCAAGACAACACTACGTGCTGCCTGGCGACATCTGACATTTCCATTGGAAAGTTTGACATTTTTCAGCATAACCGTACTCAGAACATTTTGTTCTTTACAGTGACTTAAAAAAATCAATTTGGCAAAAAAATGGAATTAACACGTGAACGTTTTCGTGCGATCATTTATCACAACTTTCGACGTGGATTATCACGACAAGAGTGCATCGATGAACTTAAATCTTTGTAAGGCGATGAAGCACCATCCTATAGAACTGTGGAAAACTGGTGTAATGAAATCAATCGTGGCCGATGTTCGCTCAAAGACGAAGGTCGTCAAGGTAGTCCAAAATTGCCGTTGTACCAGAGAACATTGATGCCGTGCGTGAACTGATAATGCAAGATCGTCATGTCACATACCGTGAGATAGGCGCAACCTTGGGCATTTCTTCCACCAGCATACATTCGATATTGCATGAACACGTGGCCATAAAAAAGGTTTGTACTCGTTGGATCCCGCACAATTTTACAATCGCTCAAAAAAAGATTCGTGTCGATTGGTGCAAAAGAAATTTTGAAAAAATACGATCGCGGTGCTTCAAAAAACGTTTATAAGATCGTCACAGCTGGCGAATCATGGATCTATGCGTATGAGCCCAAAAAAAGACCGTGTGGGTCTTTGAAGACGAGCCAAATCCAACGGAAGTTGTTCGTGGAAGGAGTACTTCGAAGCAAATGGTCGCCCGTTTCTTCAGCAAAACTGGTCGACTGTTTCGCTTGAGCAACGTAGGACGGTCAATTCTGAGTGGTGCATCACAATTTGTTTGCCTGAAGTCTTCGGAGAAATTCGAAAAACGAACAAGAGAAGACGGATTATTGTGCACCATGACAATGCGAGCCTTCACACATCGGCTCAAACCAACGCCTTTCTGACCGGCCAAAACGTCGGATTGATAGGTCATCCGCCGTTCAGCCCGTACGGCCAATGACTTCTTTTTATTCCCGCACATCAAGAAAAAAAATGCGTGGTCAACCATTTTCGTCGCTAGAAAATGCTGTTAAAGCGTTCAAAAACCATGTTTTGGAGGTGTCTCAATCGAAGTGGATAAAGTGCTTCGACAATTGGTTTGAACGCATGCAAAATTGTATAAATCATGCTGGAGAATACTTTGAAAAACAATAAAACCTTTTTTGATGATAAATAATCGCATTTTTATGATTAGGCTAGAAATATATTTTGTAGCCCTCATAGTTCGGCCAACCGGCCAACCGATAACAAAGAACAGAAGTTGTTTGCAGCCTTATTTAAACAATCAGTGATTAGTCGAACTATATCGTTCGTAGCTCACTGATTTGGCAGAAGTTGGTGTGTTGAAAAAATAAGAAAAATACTCATCATGGTGCACCCAGGAAAACTAATTTTGTTTCAAAATGCAATAAACATCCAAACTTTGATAGCCCACAGAGAGGCATAGGAACCATCCCTAAGATGTCATTCAATGGAGTACATTTCGACAAAAAAAAAATGTTTTAAAAAGAAATTATTTTTGATCTATTAATTAACAAATTAACATGAATTATTTAGAACCAATGGGTAAAAAAGCACATAACGCATACAGAAAGTCTCAGGTATGAGCGAGACAAGATGAAGACAGAATAAATAATTCGGTCGAACTTAGAAAGAGCTGAATTGTGGAACTGCAAATTAAATCGTAAGAGTAAATGAGGTTGGAAAATTACATAAAGGGTGATCAATCAAGAGGTATTTTTTCTAAAATAAAAAAAGTACAAAAATTCAAATAAAGGGTGGAGTATTTATTATTCATTCGAAAGGACATTTTATGACATTTATTTTTGGAATATAATTTCCTCCAAATGTTGGCCGCAACTACGCCTCAGGGTGTCCATTCTGAGGGTCAAATTTTGAATGACTCGTTTGAGCATTTCGACCGGTATGGCGTTAATGACATGCTTAATGTTGGCTTCCAAAGTCTGAGTTGTAGTTGGTTTGTCAGCATAGACTTTGGACCTTATGTAGCCCCAAAGACTTTGCCAATCTAGACAGCCAAGTCACCGGCCCACAACGTCAAATTAGCTACTCTTCGAAATGACCTCGTAATAGATCCATTGTTTAATCAGTTGTATGGCAAGTGGCACCGTTCTGATGAAACCAAATGTCGTCAAGATTACAGGCTACAATTTCAGACAAAAGGCCGATATCATGGCGCGATAGCGAGCACCATTCACGGTTACTTTCCGGTCATCATCCTTTTTGAAAAATATTCCACCAACCCTTAAACGGCACCAACACGTTCTCTGGGTATAGCGACTCATCTTGAACCTATTCTGTTTTGTTTATTGACGTTGCAGTTGAGCCAAAAAAAGCCTTATTAAAAACACAATAAACACAATTTTGTTCGAAAACAGTGGATTTTCTCATTTCCAAAATGCAGTTAAACAATTTGAAGACGTTGTTGTACTGTACGTCTTTTCATGATTAAATGGCAAACAATACAGAAAGAAAAAATAAAACAAAGTTTAACACAACTCACGTAAATTTTGTGAAAAAATAAACTATTGAAAAAAACCTGTAGATTGGTCACTCGTTACTTATCGCCCAGATATCCTTACTGGTGACCATATATTACCTTCTGATATAACTGGTAAAGCAGAAGCACAATAATCGGTGGGTATTCAACAAAACATGGTTCAACTTCACAGGTGCTATTTATTAGTCGACCATAACGTAAATATGCTACATTTGAGAAGGATCGGGTTAAATACCTACCGTCTAAAGGGTGGTCCAAACATAATGCACGATGTTAATTTGGAGTCAAACCTTAATGTCAAGTTTTAATGACCAACTTATTTGACATTTCTTTGTTTTAGTCTTTCACAAATAACACCATGGAAAGGTACACAATTGATTTTTTCGTCTAATAATTGACCAAATGTGTCCCAAATGTATTCGTTAGCAAGCAGAATTTCCGTATTTGGGCAAATGAGTGATGAGTGAAATGATCCACAAGTGATATATTCGACCGAGAAAAGATTCACACTAGAGAAAAGATTGGCCATGTTCGCTTTTTCTTGCTTAAAGCCTTTAGGGCCTGAGTAATAATAAGTTTCTTCGCAGAACATCGGTACTTCACGGCTTAAATGCGGCTCATGCGTGCAATGTCGCGTAGTTGAGATCAAAGGTGCTTCCATGTTCGAGGACAGAAATGCACACTCTCGGCTACGAGCGCTGCTATTTATATTTCGGGTCCGGCAATTAAAAACACAATAATTTATCATTGGAAATGGTTTTATTGTTTATCAAAATATTCTCCTTTAAGGACAATGCACTTGTGCATGCGCACAAACCAATTTTCGAAGCACTTTTTCCACTCCGATTGAGACACCTCCAAAACATCATTTTTGAACGCTTCGACAGCTACTTCGGGCGATGAAAAACGTAGGACACGCATTTTTTTCTTGATGCTAGGGAATAAGAAAAAGTCATTGGGTGCCAAATCAGGGCTGTACGGTAGATGGCCCATCACTTCGACATCTTGAGGGGTCAAATAGCTCATTGTTTCAGCTGATGTGTGAGAGCTCGCATTATTGTGATGCAAAATGATCCGTATTCTCTTATTATATTTCCTCATTTTTTTGAATACTGTTGGCAAACAGATTGTTGCACTTATATACCACTCAGAATTGACCGTCCTACGTTCCACTAAAGCCACTGTGGCAACCTGGCCGGTTGTACCAAAAAAACGCAATAATTTGCTTTGATGTACTCCTTTCACGAACAACTTTTGTTGGATTTGGCTCGTCTTGAAAGACCCATACGGTCGATTGCTGTTTTGTTTCAGGTTCATATGCATATTAGACATATAACTTTTTACAATTTTTGCAAATACGAAAAACGGCATACCATAGTCGAATAGAGCATAAAAAAGTATGAACCCCCATTAATTTTTTTTTTGCGAAATTGCAAAAAAATTTCCGCGAAAAACGAATTTACTTTTTTATCAGAACTGCTGAAAAAAACAAAAAAATTGTTGTACAGTGTACAGTTTTGTACAGTGTACTCGCATAGTCAAGAAAGGCCGCAAAAATATGTAAAGAGTTGTCTGAATCTGGTGTAGAGATATTGACGCCATCCCTGGAATTTACAAAGCTTACACCAAAAATGCCGAACAAAAGAAAAAACTGTTGAAAAACACTCTTTAAAATGAAAACTGGTGCTTGCATTTTGACGGGAAAAAAATTGGAAAGAAGGAATATCAGGTCGTAGTACTGAAAAATGCTTCTAGGGAAGTAAAATTAGGTGTACTAGTTCTGAATGACGGAAAAGCGTCGACGATATTTCACGGAATAAAAAAATTATTATGTGATTTCGACTTGTTGGAATCAATTAAAATGATAATTTGCGATACAACCAGTGTGAATACTGGCAGGCACCATGGTGTTGTCACTCGCCTACAAAATTTTTTGAAATCCTTCTCATTGCCCGCTCCACAGTATATTGGTTGTCAACATCATGTGCTAGATTTGATGTTAAAACATGTCATGGATGAGCTTTTAGAGGGAAAAACATCATCGCCCAATATTTCATACAATTTTATTCCAAATTTAATAGAAAATTACGATGATCTAAAAAAAGAGTATGAACAAAATAAAGAGTGTATTAAGGTTAAAAGCATTAAATGGCGAAATGACATGCAATACTTATATGAATTGGTCGAAGCTTTTAAATACTTCGAGAAAAATGAACGTTTTCCCTACATAAAATTTAAAGCAATACCAGCACTCAGTAATGCCCGTTGGAATTCTAGAGCTATTTTGGCACTTTTAGCCTTTATACTTATTCCTGAATATCGTTTGCAATTATATCCTATTTGTAAGTTTGTGTGCGGTGCTTGGAGCGAAATCTGGTTTTCCGATCATACTTTCAACAAAAATAATTTCGCCACACTACAGAAATCATTGGCCGGCTTCACAAAAGCAAATGAATGTTTTCTCAGACATTGGGTAAATAAACCATCAGCTATTGAGGAAGTTCAGCGAAGTAACATCTGCGCAGAGCGTGCAATTAAAATTGTGCAAGACATTTTACCATTGTGTAAATCATCAGATACTTTAAACTTAAAACTTATTTCATATAACAATTGACAAAAATTTAAAAATAAAAATATTAAAAAAAAATTAATAAATATTAAAAAAAAAATCTGACTTTTTTTAGAAATCCATTTTTGCGCGGAACGTTTTTGAACCGAAATCACCTAAAAAAGTGATATTCATTACTTGTACAATATTTGCCACCACGTGGTGGTATGCCAAATTTTTCGTAAAAATTAGTTATATGCCTAATGCATATATCCATGATTCGTCACCTGTGACAATGTTATACACTGCCTTTGAGCTACCGCAGTTATACTTTTTCAACATCTCTTTGCACCAATCCATACGACCCTTTTTTAGCATTCGTCAAAATATGTGGGATCCAACGAGAACAAATTTTGTTCACGACCAAATGAGCATGCAATATCTTATTGATGCTTGTCATACTAATACCCAAGCATGCCTCAATCTCTCGGTATGTCACATGTCGGTCTTGCTTAATCAGTTCACGCACAGCATCGATGGTTTCTGGCATAATGACCAAGAACGTTTGAGTAGAAAGCGTGCGCGACAATCGCACAATAACACGAAGTTAAAACCCGCGTATAAACCCACTATAATCTTGACAACTCACAGGGGAAACTTTGACAGCTCACAGAGGAACCTTTTTTAGATGTCATTTAATGGAGAACAAACAAATCGATTAAAAACATATTTTTAAAAAAAATATGTATCACTCTTTTTATTGCTTATATTTGTCGTTACAAAACATTCATGGCCTCGGTTGAAAAGCAACTTTTGTTCGCAACTCTTTCAGACATTGCACTTTCCCATTTATTAACGATGAGTCACACCACTGTACAGCCTAAGTTGAAACTGATAAAGTTCCAGACCAATAAATAAAATTCGATTGTTTGGTACTTTGTGTAAACAGTCGTAAATCAATACAATTATAAGTGTTCGTCGATTCTCCGGAGGGCTGCGCTTATAAATTATGTTTGCATCTATGGAAAACTTTTCGATGTTTTTTTTTGCTAACGCCCAACTACAGAAGACGGTTGAGAAATTTTCAAGTATCCCAGTGTCTACACACGTTTCTAAGTGCAATGGGCGTATGATTTACATTTCGAATGAGATAAATAACAATCATTCATGCGAGCGTAAAAGTTAGTTTTACGAAAAGTACGAGAATTCGTAATTAACGTTACAAGGACAATGGCTGGCTATGGGTTTTTGTGAATGTGGGAAAACGGGTTGTAACAGAACTATGTACAGTAGGGTGGAGTGAAAACATGCTTTGTTTTTAATTTGAAAAAGTTAACCTCGGAAAGAGATGTAGTCTGGGGTCCTAAAAAGGGGAAAAATAAAGAAAAAAATTTAAAAAAAAATTTAGGGGTCGCGCCACTCCCTAGAATTTTGGAAATTATCGCTATTTTGGCGTTGATTTTAAAAAAATCCGTCATTGAGAGTTTGTACCAAAGAGGGCTGTCTATTGAGGTACAGATCTTGAAATTGATTGAAGAAATTATGAGTTGCATTAGTTATAATGAATATAATAAAATCTTATTTTAATATACAAACTCGTAAAACTTAGAAATCCTCAGAAATTGTTCTTTTTAATACCCTAAATATAAGATAGGCCCGAGTAAATTATGATAGCCTTAAAACTTACAACTAAGTAAGTACCGGCGACTTTTTGAGTAAGAGATTTATTTCTCAGGAATCTAAAATCTTCCCTATAAATTTCACATAGCGTTCGGAGCCGGCGTTAAACCGTATATACCGCTCAGTGATTATTAAAATTATATAGTGTTCATCTCGCTGATTACGAAGAAGTATTCTGTTTATTCCTTAAAACTTGGTGAGAGAATTACGTAAAACATCCTACGTTGTAGACTCACAGAAACGTTTGATCAGGACATTCAGACTATCATTTTCTGAAATATAGCTGAGAATATGCCGGCACCAGAACTATCTGGAAATTAAACTATTCTGACATCTCATTAAGAGATAAGCGACAGTTGTATGCGATTCTTCAATTCTGGAATACAAATTAGGAGATCAAATCTCAGCCAGAATTTCAGAATGATCTTCGTCTAATAAATAGATATATGTAATGTAAAGGGTAGTCCAACCATAATGAACGATGAATAATGTGTTTCTCGACCAAGTTTTTTTTTAGTATTATTTTGGCGGGTTTAGAAACAGCTGTACAGTCTGCCTGGCAACCGTAGCAAATACATTTCACCAATTTCTTCTTTTTACGTTGATTCTAAAAAAGAAACAACATAAAGGTCTCGAACCAGAATAAAAAACTGCTCAAGTCATAATTATTTTTGTTTTTTAAGTTTATATGACCTAACATTTGTAAATACAAATTCCATTTTTTCCACTCATCCCGACGATTCGTCAATGTGATGTTGACTTCTTCAGGGATACGTAATATAGGACTTTTATTACATTAAATGCTTTTCATTAACACACAATTTCAGACACAACTTAAATTTAATATCACAGGAGATTATATTGCAACAAAGTTAGTTATGAGTCGCACCTCAACGTCAAATTTTTTTGGCGAACTTAATATGGCATTTCGTTGTTTCAGTGTTTGACAAATTCAACCATGGAGAAGTGTACAATTGAGTAGGGCGTTAAGATTGTAGAAGCCTTTTACAAAAATGGGCGTTCAAATTAAAATACATTTCGCACACCTTCTTATATTTTTTGGCAGCATAGACCACATTCGGGTGAATTGTGAGCAAATTTCAGCAAACCGGATCTGTAGGAAATGAGAAAACACCTGTGCATGCTAGTCTATTTTGCTCTGCGAAAAACAAACCAGAAAACTCAATGAAAAAATTGATGTTGTTCGCGATAGTGCGGGAAAACTCGACTCGTGAATAGTGATAACGGATATTTTAGCCAGAAATTAAGAATATGGAACTGGACGATATGTAGTTCTAACAGGATGGAGCCACTTGTCACACAGCAAATGAAACAATGGCTCTTTTTCGCAAGAGATTCAGTGGGCGTGTTATCTCACGTCGTAGCGATGATAATTGACCGCCACGAGATAAGATAATTCTCCGAAAACTTTTTGTTTCACTTACAATAAACATCGTGCGTTTTAGTTGGACCACCCTCCACCGAAGGGTGAAACGTTACCTTTATTTATTATTCCGTTCTCAATATTATAAAATATTAATCGGAGACCCTATAAAGTATATATACTAGTATATTTGATCGTCGTAACATTCTAAGACGAATTAACCTACAAAATGATGATGGCTTATGGTCATATGCTGTATATGGATGTAAATGGGAAATATTTTCCCAGGGAGGAAAAATTATAGTTTCAGAGACTAAAGGTACCTCGGCAAAAGTATTTTTTTTTTTTAGTATATTCCAAAAAAAACATATTATATTTTGTGAACGCACAGTAGTTAAAATGGCTACTGTTAGTTGGAGCACACTTCATACCTTAAATAAAACATATTTGCTGGACGTTTTGGCGTTTTCTGGACGTGTGGCCCAAAAAACGCCCCGCACGGTCAAAACGGGCTATAAACAGTGAATATGGACCCACGGGTTTTGAAATTTATAAAAAAAATTGCAATGAATCGTAATATAGTGATTGTTTTCATCGACGAAAAAATACGGCCCAATCACAACTCCGCTACGAAAACCACACAGTAATTTTTTGCGGATGCAATTGTGTCTTTTGAAGCACATATGGGTTCGTTGCTGTCCAATAACGCATATTTTGTTTATTGACAAAACCACTCAGCCAGAAAGGAGCTTCACCTCTGAAGATGATTTTTTAGTGAAATTCTGAATTTTCGTGCAATTTTGCCAGAGCCCAATCGAAGAGGTTTCGGCGTTAAGTTCTTGAGTCAGTTTGATATTATAACGATGAAAGCCAAGATCTTTTCGCAAATACGCCACAGTGTGGTTTGAGAGATGCCCAATTCCTGAGAACGATGTGGTATCGACTGATTTGTCACATTTTGAACGGATACACTTACGGCTGCGATATTTTCGTCGCTTCGAGCGGTGCGGCGTCTATTTGGCAGCGGAAAATTCAAAAGTGAAAATTTGGATCTAAATTTATACGCTATAGCATGCACAGCCTGGTGGGTAGGACGATTACTACAGCCTTAAATTGAAGAAAGCACTTTTAAAGTTGAGACCGCCGATTCAGAACTTCGGTAGTAATTTAAACGTTGCTCGCAAGTAAACTTTATCTTGATAAAAATGTTGACTTCAACTAACGTTTTGACACTGAAAGATCATTAAAAATGTTTGTTGGCATAAAAGAGATAGGAAATTATTATGTCCCTATTGGAAAACCCGTTACATCAATTGGTAATAGGTAGAGAATGGTCACTAGGAAATGGCAAGAGTTATTTTAAAGAACAGTCATAGCTAGTGCGCTTAAGAATTAAATCGAGAAAAATTGGTAAAACGTAGGAAAAGACTTTTCAAAAATCATTGTGTGAACAACACTGTTTCATTCCCCAAACTTATTTAGAGAAAAAGACAATAATTAAGAATGCCAATTAAAGCTGTAAGTCTTTTCAAGTAAATGATTGAAAATGTAAATAAGTATACTCATATTTAAAGGAACTTGGAAATTGCGTGAGATATTTCAAAGCTCTACAGCGCTTTATTTACCGACAATGCGAAGTTTAGGAAAGTATAAAATAGACACCATGGGAGCATTGCATGAATTTATTAATTAATTTACATTGGTGTCATATTCCCCTCGTAATTTTATGGCGAAATCGAATTTTTATTAAGTCTACTTTCGATCAGTTTCAATAAACTTACCAGACAGAAAGAAAGTCTCTTTTATTTAACTTTGAGATTTATTTATAATAATTATTATTTACCAATAAATTTGTGTTTGTATAAATAAAGTTTACATTTAAAATGTACCAACCGCATACATACATTAAAACGATTTGAAATATTGGAATAAATTCACCTCCCACTGATTTGTTTAGAATAAGATGGGACTAATAACTACAAATTGCACAAATATTTGCCCATCGTTGAGAACGACACAGAAGAGCTGCGGGAGATAAGCTCTCGGTATAGACATTGTCCAGACATACAGGCAATACATTATAATGCCTTCACAATATAAGTTTAGGCATATTTGCTAAATTTAATGCATAGTAGTATGTACCGAGTGGCCCAAATGCAAGATTCTCTTAAATATTAAAGTAACAAAATGATTTTTTTTCGACCGCAGTGCTAAAAATTAGCCACATCAAAAGTGATAATTTTTCGAGCAAAACCTTTGTCCATTTCGAACTGTCAGGAACGGCCGAAATAAAAAGAGATTACGAAGCGTGTGCTGATTTGCCTTAAATTGCTGAGTCAATTGTGACTTGTGAGCTTTGAACTTTGAGCAAAATCAAATTAGACTGACGCGTAAAATATAAGGTTTTTAAGATCGATGGCGAGAGGTAATGCAGAATTTAGCCCCACACTCACGGCTACTTCAGCTTCATTCTCGCTAATGGTCTACTAGCTTGCCAATGTGCTGGATTTTTTTGCACAAACTGGAGTATAGCAGGTACGGAGGGTTCTTCATTTGCTAACTTCCAGTCAACATTTCGAATGGGAACTTAGGAAAGAGCCGCTTGAAACCCTGCCATTTAAAATTGTTATCAAAACCAATAAAACCATTTTTTATTTAGTAAAAATATTTTCGATATATTAAACCGTTTGATTTGTTAATATAAAGGCCTATGCGAATTCAACCAATTCCGCCTAGAGTTTTTTTTTTAAGAAATGATAAACTTTAAAAACCAACTATATTGATTCGAATATCTCAACTATTTTTAATAAAACAAAAGAGGTTAGGCTTTAAATGTCACTTGGTTTATGCTCAGTTTAGTTTGCCATTTCATAATAATATACTTACTCCGGAATAACGTTTACAAATCCTGTTGAATGGGCCCAAAACGAGATAGCCAGCAATCCTAATTTTTACAAGAAAATTTTGTTCAGCGACAAAGCTCACTTTTGATTGCATGTGTACCTTAATTACCAAAATTGTCGCATTTGGAGTAACGAAAATCCACAACCCATTGTTGAGACGCCGTTACATCCTCAAAAAGTCACTGTCTGATGTGCTCTATGGGCGGAGGGAATCTTTGGTCAATATTTCTTCAAAAAATAAGCCTGCCATAATGTTACAATCAATGCGGAATGCTATAGAGCCATGGTTAATGACTTTTTTGTACGTGAATTAGAAGATGTTGATGTGGACGACCTTTGATTCCAACAAGACGGCGCTACATGTCATTCAGCCAACGAAACAATCAATTTATTAAAGGAAATTTTTGGTGACCGCATTATCTCGTGTCCTGGAGATCTTGCGTTTTAACACCGCTGGACTACTTTTTTGGGGTTACGTTAAAAAGTTTGTCTACGCAGATAAGCCCGACACAATTGACGCTTTGGAAGAGAATATTCGGCGCGTTATTGCTGACATACGTTCCCAAATGCTGCAAAAAGTGGTGAAAATTGGGCCCCTAGGCTGGAATTTATTCGAGTCAGCAGCGGCGGCCACTTGCATGAAATCATTTTTAAAACATAATGGCAAACCCTTATCTTAATAATCTCAATTCTTGTCCATAACATTAAATTATATGCGTTTCACACGTCTGAAAAAAACACCCTTTGTATACATACAAATTTTGTATTTTTATTGTAATTATTGTAATTTATTGCAATTGTTTACAAAAAACTCGAAAAGGGTAATTAACGAGAGAGAATTTAGTCTTAAACAATTCAGTTTTTCTATTAACAATCATAGCCAAGTAGATTTCTGATGAAGACCGTTGCTTACTTAAATCCACCACCATCCCATTAAGGTAAACGGGAAACTTCTCTTAAATCAGTAAGCTGTGTACTATATAATTCGCACACCCTCTGACCGGGACCAACCTACGCCGGCTCTGATCGGCTATTGCATTTAATAGAGAAGTTTTTATATGGTTAAGAGGTTAATCTCTTACTCGTAAAGTCGCCGGCATTTACGAGGTGGAAAATCGCCGCTCAAAAATTGTTAGACATTCTTACCCGAAATTGGTCCTAGGCAGTCCACCGGAAAGTTCAGTTTAGTTAGTCTTCACGTTACGTTGAATAGAGTTAAAGAAATTCAATACATACTGTGGTACATCATGACTTACCTAAAAAATAAAAAAAGAATTAATTTTAGATTGTGTAAGATGGATATATTCATATACTTATATAAAGTACTCAGAAAGCATTACTTCCAAAATAACGAGCCATTTTATTCCCAGCAAAATCTTTCATTACTAAGAAGTGCAGTATATTACCTATGGTCTGTTCGTACATCTACTTCTCAGAACATAAGAATGCTGCTAGCAAAAAGCTAACATATCACTACTCTTCCCTACTCTTCAGTACGCTTACTACGCTTAAAAGAAGGAGAGACAGAATTTCGGAATTCGTCTAAAAATCTTCAACTTATCTTTCTGAAGTCTAGCCAACGTTAAATCTTTAATACTGCTACACATGATTTTCTTCAATCACATTCGATTTGCGAGATCAAACAGGGATATGCAAATTATCATGCCATGATTCAAAAAACTTTTTCGGAGAGGCAATTTTTTATATCTTGCTCGCGTCTTTGGAACTTTTTACCTAATCACTTACAAACGCAAAGCAATGCCACGATTTTTAAGAATGAGCTACTTAAAAAAATCTTTCATTACTAAGAAGTGCAGTATATAACCTATTGGCCGTTCGTACATCTACTTCTCAGAACATAAGAATGCTGCTAGCAAAAAGCTAACTTATCACTACTCTTCCCTACTCTTTAATGACTTCAGTACGCTTACTACGCTTAAAAGAAAAATCTTTCATTACAAAGAAGTGCAGTATATAACCTATGGGCTGTTCGTACATCTACTCCTCAGAACATAAGAATGCTGCTAGCAAAAAGCTAACTTATCACTACTCTTCCCTACTCTTTAATGACTTCAGTATGCTTACTACGCCTCAAAGAAGGGGAGACAGAATTTCGGAATACATTTCGGCTACACATGACCAGTTTTGCCGAATAAACAGGCGACCATTTGCTTCGAAGTGCTTCTTTCAACTTTCGTTGGATTTGGCTCACCTTCGAAGTCGATTGCTGTGTTCTCATAGATCCATGATTCGTCACCTGTAACGATCTTATAAACGTCTTTTGAAGCACCGCGATCGAATTTTTTCAAAATTTCTTTGAACCAATCGACATGAGGCTTTTTTTGAGCGATTTGACAAATTGTGCCACGAGAACAAACCTTTTTTGCGGCGAGGTGTTCATGTAAAATCGAATGTATGCTTGTGGATGAATGCCTCTATCTCACGGTATGTCACATGACGATGTTCATTATCAGTTCACGCACGGCATCAATGTTCTCTGGCACAACGGCGTTTTTGGACGACCTTCACGACCTTCGCCTTTGAGCGAGCGTCGGCCACGATTGAATTCATTAAACCAGTTTTTTACAGATCGTTTTGAGTTCGTTTATGGGTGATTCTGTGACTATGGGCCAATTTCGACATAATTTTTGGAATTCGATTGTTTTGCAGAATTTAATATTTAATTTAGGTAGATGTCTTAGTTCTAAGAAAGACTAGTCATTTTTAAAAGGTACACCTCAAAATTTTAATTTTTAACAGAATCATGCACCAGTTTAAAAATATGACCTCCAGGGTAATGACTCATTGAACAGAGAAATGATGAAGACAATAAAATATATAGTATTTTTTCTTTAAACTCAACAAATTCATTTTAATTCAGCTTTTTTGTAAAAATAATAAAAGAAAAAATTGGTAAATCGTCATTCCCCTGTGAAAAATTTTGGCAGGGGAATGATGAATTTCTACAAAACCCCCTGAAATGTTTATTTAAGTACTAACCCTTACAAAATTGACTTGAGCTGGAAGTTTATACTTGCAATAAACACAAAAACAAAAACACTTGCAAAATTATAAAAAGTATTAATTATCGTTTTAAAAAACAACACAGGGTAATGACCCACTTAAGTGTGAACGTTCGCAAGGAGTGACAAAACACGACTTACTTAATTTTAATAAGACTGTTGACGAAAAAACTTTTAGATGTGCACCCACTTCAAGTAATGTGCAATCATATCTGAGTTGCTTGAAATCATAATTGGTTTGGAATTTGAATTTAGCGTATATTAGATTTTACAGGGGAATACTGTGTATTTTCAGGGACAGGAAATAAACATCCATAAAAATATAAATTGAATAAAATATTAGAATCGTTAATAGCAATAAAATTAATTGAATATTATATTTTACTATGGACTGGTTTTATTAAATAAATAATTAATATTTTTGTGAAAAATTGAGAAAATTTAATTTGAAAGTAGTGCTAGGGACAACCAGGGTAATTATAATTTAACACTTTGGTTATTTTTTTTTAAAAAAAACAATTTTAAAGACATTAAAGGTCCCTTAAAGATTTATTGTATAGTAAATAATAAAGTATAATATAATTTATTTTTCACGCTTGAAACAACCAAGGACAAAAAAGTGGCCCATAATCTCAGAATCAACCTTATGATAAGAAATGTCAAACTTTAAATGTAACTTTTGGTAATATAAGGGTGGTTAAATTTTAAGGGCCGAGGTTAGTTTTGAATACAACACAATTTTTTTAAGAAAATATTGTTATTTCTTTTTTTATGATAATATTGGTATGGTTCAATTATGAATGGAACAAAATATTGGCCAAATGGCCGCCACGACCTCGGCGGCACACATTCAACCGATAGTCCAAATTTTCGATTACGCTGACGTTCTATGACGTTAATGTGCATTATTATCCCCATCCTTTAACTTTTGAATTATTGCCGGCTTATCGACGTACACAATTTCTTTCAAATTACCCCAAAGAAAGTAGTCCAACGGTGTCAAATAACATGATCTTGGCGGCCAATTAACATCGTCACGACGTGAGATAACACGGCCATTGAATTTGTCGCGCAAAAGAGCCATTGTTTCGTAAGCTGTGTGGCAAGTGGCACCGTCCTGTTGAAACCACATATCGGCTACATCCATATCTTCCAATTTTGGCCATAAAAAGTTCGTTATCATCTCACGATAGCGAACACCAGTCACAGTAACTGCCTGACCGGCCTCATTTTGGAAAAAATACGGCCCGATGATGCCGCCAGCCGATAAACCGCACCAAACAGTCACTCTTTGTGGGCGCATTGTTTTTTCGACAATCACTCTTTCGACAATTACGCTGAGGCGAAAATGTGCCTCGTCACTGAAGATGATTATCTTCGAAAATTGATTTTTCATTTTCATGATAAGCCTGAATTACTTTAATGCGTTGCTCGCTTGTGTGTCTTTCCATGGTATAAGTTAAGTTTTTCTGAAATTGAGATATATCAAACGAAATGCAGAAAAACTTGACGTTTAGGTGTGGTTCACATGCAACATCTGATCTGTAAATTTAACCACCCTTTATATAAAACAGTGGTGTAAGCTATCACATACACCGACCATGGACTGGTTTACAGGTTTATCAAGCTAAAATGAACCCAAAAAACACTTAATTTTCGGTTACTGCTGCTACTTATCATTTGATATATCAAACCGAATATCAGTCACGATTATGGCTTATTCAAAAGCCCAACTAATGCTTTGTATTTCGATTTTCAATGAGTTTTTGATATGTCGATAAACATCACCTGCACTCCGACTTTTGCTGTTGATAGCTTAGTTGATTAAAAACTCATTCCTTATGAGTTTGTCTACCAGCACGCTACAAAACTGTCTTTAAAATCGGCACATCCTTCTGCTCCTGGTTTAAGGCGAAGGCATTACTGTCTGTTTCAACGAACCCCCAGAGATATTCTGATTGCTTTTAAAAATGTTCTCAATATTAAAAATGTATTCTGGCCATAAGCACCCGACAAACCATTAGGCGAAAAATGTATCTAACACAAAGCGGATGGTGAATGTACTTTAAATCCTTCGATATATAAATAACTACCACATTTTGTAGAGGCATGTGGTAAATCTATAAATACCTTACCCACCCACCTCCGCCAACAATTTCAAAGCCACAAAAACAAAAATCCAAAAAAGGCAACATTTTGAAATTATGTTCGCTTCCCTGAGCTTAGGGGTATTTTGATGAAATTTTTTGATAAGGCCCAAAAATAATTATGTGTTGTAAAGTACTAAAAATCGAAAAATTGAAGTTCATAATGCCTTAATGCCTAATACCAGCATTAGAAGCAACCACCATCATCAGTATCGAATCGACAATACGTGAGAGTGTGCTGTACGCCGTCCTATTAAAATGTTTAGCATATTTCAAAATTTATTAAAACGACATCACAACTCAGCCTCATATACTTTTCGGCAGTGCACAGTGGTTTGAGAAACATGTTTGGATATATATCGAGTTATTATTGTTTTTTTTTTATTTCGAATGTTCAAATGAAAATATGGATTTTTTTGCGCGCCCTGTTTGTTGTTTGAAATTAAAGCCCGTGATGCCGCTGTCCCTTTGTTACATACAGAGCGTCTGCTAGAATGGCGTTATTGATAAATCATTTTGGTATGCACTCAAGTTGCTTTTCCGAGATTGTTTTTTTCTCTTTGGGGTTATGTGTAGTTATCTTCATCGATAAGCCACCTACTATTTAATACTTGGAAGCCAACATTTCCCAAGAGATACCGTTGACAATGCTGTAAAATACAGGGTGTCCGTCGGAAAGGTATACTACTTTGTTTGTTTATAATATTTGATTAAATGAAAGAGAATGGATCTTATATTGATAAATGTTTTTATTTAATGTCGGAAATTAAGTATGGAATACAATTTCAGATAAATGCCCGCCCCTGTTAGGCTCACACATCCACATGCGAGCTCTTTTAAGCACATTTTTCATTACATTCTCACGCATTTTACGCGATATTTCATTAATTTCATCACAAATATTTTGTTTGAGTTACTCAGGCATTTCTGGTGTGTTTGCATAAACCTTGCTCTTCAGATATCCCCACAAAAAGAAGTCCGGAGCAGTCAAATCAGGCGACTGTGGAGTCCAATCAACATCACCATTTCTTGAAATAACTTGTTGTGGAAAGAGGGCTCACAGTAGTTCCACTGTAAACCAGGCTGTATGGGATGTGGCAACGTCTTGATGATACCACATGTTAATCAAGCCCAAAGCATGCAGTTCTGGCGTTAAAAAGTTGTCAATCCTATCACGATATCGCTACTGACCAAATTTTTGAACACTTTCTTGAGAAGCTGTAATGTTTTCAGCCGATCTTGCAGTACGTTGTGGTCCATGCTTGGGCCTATCAGCTACAGACCCTCTTTCTTCGAAATCATTCACTACACGATAAATAGTGCGTTTTGTTGGCACGTTTTTTCTCCCAAAAACTTCACGCAACTTTCTCATCGTCACAGTAATCGATGCTTGATTTTAATTAAATATTTTAACGATTAAAACACGTTGGTTTATCGAATATTTTTCCATAATAAATTTGCCACGTCTCTACTTCACGACTCTATGAACTGTCAAGACTAATGTTTAAGAAAATGGCGGCAAAACAAGGTAGCATACCTTTCCGCGGACACCCTGTATAATTATAAGTTGGACCTTCCCAATTAAGGGAAAATCTATTTGAATTAACGATAGTAGATCTCCTACGTGTGGATATCCTGGTCATGAAGAGCTTAGTTTTGCGTTTAATAATTGTAACCAATTTTTCCTTCGATGAAGCTCGCTACGGACCCGAAATCCAGGATAATACATGACACATTGCCATTTTGTTAAAAACTTGTCGCCTATAAAAATTAACATGCAAGAGGTCTAAAGCTTTTTCAATTTGGCTGACCTTGTTTACTTATTCACCAGCTTTTCAAAAGACGTTGCGTCTACGTCCGCAATTTGATCAAGGTCCGCCCTTATAAGTCATTTCTTCAGTGGCAGGGAAACTTATTTGGTAGGTACATATACGAGTAGCAATAAAGTTTAATATAGTTGAAATTGATTTTACGTAACCCCCAAAAAAATGTCTAAAGGTGTGATATCACTCGATCTAGATGGCCATCTCACCTGTCCAAAACGTGAAATTAGCTGTTTTTCGAAATGACCTCTCAATAAATCCATTGTTTGAGCAGCTGTATGGCAAGTGGCGCCGTCTGTTGAAACCAAGTAACGTCAAGATTACGGGCTTTAATTTCAGGTAGCATAAAGATCGATATCATGGCGCGATAGCAAGCACCATTCACAGTTACGTTCCGGCCATCATCATTTTTGAATAAATATGCACCGATGATTCCACCAGCTTATGAACCGCACCAAACCGTGGTTTTCTCTAGGTATAAGGATCCTCTTTTTTATGCTCTTCAGCCCAAATGCGGCAATTTTGTTTATTGACTTTGCGTGGAGCCCGAAATCGGCCTCATCACTGAACAAAATTTTGGTCGAAAACAGCGGACCTTCTTCCTGTTTTTCACCGAACGCTCATTTCTATAATACAGTTGCCAACATTTATACGTAATCATTTTCAAAAAATAAATGCCATACCATGTCCTTTTAAATTACCAATAAAGATTTCACACTTGATTTGAATTTTTATATTTTTTTAGTTCGAATTTAAGACCAAAAAGTACCTCAAATCAGAGTAGACCTATAGAAGTTGGACAGACGCTATTCGATTCAGACTTTAACTTCCACAAATATGTTCATTAATGTTTTTACCTAGAGAAGCCACACCTTAGATCCAATCTTGAATAATTCAACCATATGTGACAGCGCATAGAGAAAGGGACCTAAGGGTAAAAAAAATCAATTTTCACTTTATTTGTTGATGTGGACAAAAAATCTGAGCATCGAATGAGACCGATCCCATGCCCCAAAAGTTTTATGAAAGTGAAGTCGACGATTCTAAGCGCAAATAGAAAGGGACCTTATCTTTAAAATGGCTCTCCTGAACAAAACTTTTCATTAACTTTTCACTTTTTTTTTGATGTGGACAACATCTGAGCACCGAATGAGACCGATCCCATGCCCCAAAAGTGTTCCCTCCCAGAGATATGCGCGTTTTATGAAAGTAAAGTCGACTATTCTACACCAAAGATACACGTATTTAAATCTTTAAAATGGCTCTCCCGAACAAAACTGGTTTTTACCCTTAGGTCCCTTTCTATTTTGCGCGTCACATATGTACATTTTATAGCCTATTGAAATCAAGGAAAATCGGTTAATAGTTAGATACTCCCACATATATGTTCAACCGATTTTACCAAACACAATATTGTTTTCACACAAATTCTAATATGACCTTTGTTTTAAAACCTGAGTATATCGGGTGATCAATCTAGAGGTTTTGTTTTAATAGGGCTTTTTCCACAGATAACGCTTGAGATGTGTTTAACTTAATTTTTTCCGGTATTGTTTGACTTTCATCATGGAAAGACTTACACCGCAACAACGTCTTCCAATTGTGCAACTGTAGTGTTCAGTGATGAGGCCCATTACTGGCTCAACGGCACCTTCAATAAACAAAAATGCCTGATTATGGCTGAAGAGCAACAAGAAATGGTTCATGAGGTGCCATTATACCCAGACAAAACCATGATTTGGTGAGTTTTAGGGGCTAGTGGTATTAAAGGGCACTATTTTTTTTAAAATGATTATGGTCCAAACGTAACAGTGAATGATGCTCGGTTTCGCGCCATGATATCGGTCATTTTTCTACCTGAAATTGAAGCCCGTATCCTTGACGACATTTGGTTTCAACAGGATGGTGCCACTTTCCATACAGCTGCTCAAACAATGGATCTACTCTATTGAGAGGTCATTTCGAAGAGAAGCCTACTTCAAGTTTTGGGCCTGTGAGTTGGCCGCCTAGATCGAGTGAATCACACCTTTAGACTCTTTTCTTTGGGGATACGTAAAGTCCAAAGTCTAAGCTGACAAACCTGGTTTTAAAAGTCAACATAACGCGTGTCACTTACGCCATACCGGTCGAAATGCTCGAACGAGTCAGCCAAAATTGGACCCTCAGAATAGAGACCGTGAAGTAGTTGCGGCCATCAATTGAAGGAAATTATATTTAAAAAATAAATGGCATAAAATATACTTTCGAATGAACAATACAGATTCCACTATTTATTTGAATTTTTTATTTTTTTATTTTGAAAAAAAAAATATCTATAGATTGATCACCCGATATTTATAACCTGTCCAGTTAGGTCCAAACCCGTTTTTTATTTGGATTTTCTCAACTTCCAGAAGAGCAGGTTGTCCAAGTCCGACTCTAGCTTTTTTACTAGATAATAACCAGAATAAACACATCGTATGTGACGACTGTCAAAATTCAGAGTTGCCACTTGCACAAAAAATTGACACTTAATTTTAAAAGTGCCCTTTTACCGAGAAATCTCTTATGTTCGGAATCCTCCCAAAGACTATTGGAGAAATGTCGATGATAGTTGGCGGTGAAATTCTGACAACAAAATGTGACCAAAACGTAGAACTTTCGCAATAATTATAACAATTTTCGTCTTGACAATATGAAAAAAGTAAAGAGTAACCTTAAATATCTTTGATTTCACTGTAACAATAATAATCTAGATGCTGCCATCTGCAAAACTTTTCTTTTAGTTTTATGATAAAGAAACCATTACAACTTCAGTTGAAATTGTTTCGTGATTCTATCGATAGCAAAACTACATGTTCGACTAAAAATAAATATTATCAATATTTAAAAAGAAAGCAGTGGTTTATAAATACCCATTGTTCCCACGACCACTGTGCAGCAGTGCCTCTGTGCGAGCGACCATGTAACAGACATTTTTAATATTTAATGTTAAACCAAAATAAACGTATCTTTTCTGTATGGCTATCTCGGTCTTCGTGCCCATACCTTGAGGCACCTTGGGAGAATCCATCATCATCATGAGCCATGGGGATTTGTACTTACATTGGCTTCCGCTGAACTTTGCCCTGTTTGTTTCATAGAGGATGTCGGTGTTGGTTGATTTGGTTTGCTGAGGTTTGCCGGGACTTTTTGATGTGCTGTTTTTCCGCTTGATTGGCAAATATGTATATATATATATATAGGTATATATAAATATATATATCGTTCATTGTCTCGTTGTATTGTTATCGGCATACAAGGCTCGATGTCAGTGTGTATGTATATGGATTTGCTACAAACGCTACAGTATTTTGTTTTTGAACCATAACGACAAACGAAATGAAGCCAGCCCACGTTTTGTTTTTTTTGTTATATTTCACAAAATACTTAAGGACTGCATCATGCTGTCATTTGTTTGGCTCTGTTTTTTGGTCTACTGTTTTTTTTCTTTCTTCTTTTCTTTTTTGAGCTTCTTATGCGCTCTTGTGCTGCTCCACACTGAAAATCCCCGAAGCCGGCGTGACAGCAGCCTGACAAGAAAAGTCGTCTTGTTTGTTATGTTAACATAATTTTTTAAGTATTCTAACGTTGTGTGGAGCGCAGGGGGAAGTGGCCATGGCAAGAGGGTAGGGCGGTTAAATGTTTGGAAAAACGTTTGCCGCCAGTCAGCGTGTCATAGGACATCCCTCTTTTATTTTTCCACCCAATATTTTGTCGTATTTAGCTTGACGAGCAATGGTTTTTCTTCGTCTTTGTTGTGTTGTCAGAAAATCAGGACCTGCCAGCATAATTATCAGAATTCATCATTATAATGTATAAGGTGTAAATCAGGCGTTTCCATTTTACCGTGTTCGGGCGGCCATGCATCAAATTGTGCGATGGCAGCTATTACAGTCCCCATTGGGGTGGAAACGTAGTGAGTGAAATATGGCAGAGGTTTATACAAACTCAAACCATACAGCAAATGTATCTAAAATCAAATGATATATGTCACGGGCTAATAGGATAAATACCTTATAAGGGGAGGCAACATCGTTTAAACATTGGACCCTTATTTAACACATTTAAATTAATATCTAGTGGTTAATTTCGAGCCTTACGTTGGCTCCGTAGGTAATGCTGAGTGGGAAATATTCTAGTGAGTTTTTTAAAGCAAATAAAAGAAGAATTAAAATTAAAATGTCTACAGAAAACAACAAGGCGCATTGTACTTAGTAGGCACATAAATACTGTTACAATATTGAACACACCCATTTCAATAGTAGAACTGAACATACCCCGTTAATGTCATATGGGTTTTGAAAGCTAACCTCAATAGCGTAAGTCTGTAACGGGATTTTAAAATTGTTTCAAATTTCATCATGGAGTGGTCAAATAGTGAGAACCGTATCGCTGTAATAGCGCTTTTCAAGTGTGAAATGAAAAAAAGCGATATTTTTAAAACGCTCCGGCCACTAGGGATTAGCCGCATGTTCGTCTACCGATGCATAAAACTGTTTGAGGAGACTAGAGATGTAAAAGACCGCCACCGGTCGGGCCGCCCACGCTCTGCTCGAACACCGCATGTCATCAAAGCCGTTAAATCAAAAATTTATAGAAATCCGCTCCGACAACAGATAATCATGGCCCGTGAGATGAATATCACACAAAAGTCCATGAGTCGAGTCATTAAAAAAGACTTGGGACTTGGGGCTTTCAAACGACGTAATGGACATTTATTGACCGCAGCTTTAAAAAAAATAGGATTTAAAAATGCAAACGTCTTTTGGTGAAGCACGCTGACAACTTGCACAGAAAAATTTTGTTCACCGATGAAAAAATTTTTACCGTTCAGGTAAAATTTAACAAGCAAAATGATAGAGTGTATGCGCGGTCAGCTACGGAAGCATCTGAATAGATTTCAAGGGTAGAAAAGGGTCATCACCCAGCTTCATTCATGGTATGGTGGGATGTCTCTAACGATGGGGTCACTGACCTGCATTTCTGCGAACAAGGAGTGAAAACATCGGCCAAAGTTTACCAAGAAACCATTTTGGAAGCTGTTGTGAAGCCTCTTAACAATTCCCTGTTCCAAAACCAGCCATGGACTTTTCAGCAGGATTCTGCGCCGGCCCATAACGCTAAAACGTCCCTGGCCTGGCTTCGAAACAATTTTCCAGCGTTCATTTCCTCTGAAGAATGGCCCTCAGGCAGTCCTGATTTGAACCCATTGGATTACAAATTGTAGGCGGTTTTAGAGAACAGGGTTTGTCACAAAAGATACCCCAACATTGCATCTTTTAAGACTGCTTTGGTTCGAGCTGTGGCCAATTTTCCAATGGACGAGGTGTGTAATGGCAAAAGGCGGACATTTCGAATAAGTAGATTATTTTTGGATACAATATATACATGAATAAATATATTAAAAAATATTTGTTCCAAAAACATTCAGTACTTTTATTTTACCGCATAAAACGTGTGTAACAGTATTTTTGTCCCAATTAAGTACACACAAAACCGCGTACTCAGTTTAAACAAATAGAGTCGACTCCGGATATTGGTTATCTGAAATCTAAGGTTCACAGATATTTCTTTTTATGATCATTTCAAACAATTCACTTCGCTTAAGTGAAACTCCTTTTAAGTAAAACTAGCGCATAAGTGAAACAACAATTTTAACTTAACAGACAATTTTATATCAAAGGCCCTCTCTTTAACTGAAAAAACAGAGATGTGTCGTTGAGATGATAAATATTTTTTCATCAATACTTGCACATTGTAAGTATAAAAGCTTTATTTGGACAGACATAATGAGGGATTTCGATTTAAAAGTAAAAAAACGGTAAATAAAAGTACGATTATTTTCGCTGACAATGAGGCTTGACATAAATTATTTTACATTGCTTTGGAAAATATTCAAATATTAATTCTACGTCTATAATTCAGCCATTAGACCAAGGCAAACCCCGATCTGTTCAACGTCGTTATCATAAAGCCATAATTACTCGTAAAGGCCACTTCTCCACATCGAATGTGAAAATTCGTTTAACGATTTCTCCAAAATCGTTGATATACTGAATGACTTATAAGTGCTTAAACTAGCACGGTCAAATGTTACTTCAGAAACCATTTGTAACTGCTTTTAAGAAGCTGGACTTAATACTGGGAAACAAATCGATTCCGTTGAAGAAGTGGGCATGCTTTCGTGTGCTCTTAGTGAGGAAATTGCATATATTATTGATATGGACCTTAACTTGCCACGTTGGGAGGTTTTAACAGAAAACGAGATTCTTCGGCAGCTTAGCAGCTCTTCAGCTCTTGAAGAAGATAACGATGAGAACATTGAGGGTGAACACTGTTCAGCCTTTCCAATAAGCCTACTGTCAAACATGCTATTAAGTCAAATCATGCATTGTGTGCTTTTTTATGATATGGCTTAAAATAAATAACATGTATCTGAGCATTGACTCAGTCTATGCTCAGATTGGTTTTAAAGTACATATATAAAGCAAACAATTCTTAGAGACTTTTTTGTAATACGACACCAACAAATTACATTACGTATGTATTCCGAAAATGTGACTATAGGTACAGTCACACTGGGCAAATATATGAAAAAACCTCGAATATTTCTTTGCCACAATCTGACAGCAAAATATTTCTAAGTGGCAAACAACAAAACAGCTAATTTCGGGGAAACAAAAATATTTGATTCTTTTTCTTTGACCAAACGGGTATTTCTTTTATTTGTTTATGTCGCTTTTGACTGAACTGATTGTCCAGGGTTCTTTCATGAATTAAATAATACAAATCTATTCCATGTTTAAAAAAGAAGTTAGAAAAAATCTGGGAAAACATGGAATAAATTTGTTTTATTTAATTTATAAAGGAAGACTGGCCAATCTGCCCAGTCAAAAATGACATAAACAAATAAAATATTTTCCAACAAACAAAAAATTGTTCAATGTGACCACCCGAGAACAAAAAGTTTTCTCTTTTCTATGCAAATATCTATTTGATCTTACAAAATTTTTGTAAGAGCAAACAATAAGAATAGGCAGCTGGTAAAATCACTGATGTCAGTGTAACAGCTAAACGTTCGGAGACTGAAATTGACTGACGAAGTTGTGTCGTTTTCTTTGTAGTTAGCGGGGCAACTAATTTCAGCTACACAAAAATATGTATTGCAAATTTTTAAGGTCTACATAACATTTAAGGGCTTACTAAATAGTCAGACTCGGCTGTTTTTATGCGCAAAAAGTTTTTATAAAGAGCTGATGTTCTTGTACGCAGTTCTTTTGACAACTTTGAGCAGCATTCTTCGTTATTCCGACTACGTACCAACTCCCATACCCATTGCCTTTTTTGCGATTTTTTGCCTTTTCCTCCACTTCTAAGACTATCAAAAATGCTGTTCCACAGCACAAAACAAGTAAATTTTCATCTTCCTGTCTTATTGGTTTCAAAAGGTTGCCAGAAAATAAATTTCTACGTTTTGACACTTTGATCAAATTTCAAATAATTCAGTCAAATAATTATTTATTTAAATGTGAACACACGTCAAACAGGTTTTCCCAAACTTCTATTTGACATCAAAGTACTTAACATCTGTTTGAATAAACAAAACTGTCAAAGATTTGTCGGTAATGTGAACACAAAATCAACCCTGTGTTATTTTGACAGAATTTTGAGCAAATATGATGAAATACATTTTCGTCAAATATTTGCCCAACGTACCTTTTGGCACTTTTACTCTTCGATCGTTTAACATTATATAGTGGAGTTTTGCGATATTTTCGGGAGTATTGACCTCAATTGGCCGTCCAGAATGTTCAGCGTCATTTGTACTTGTGCGACCACAACGAAAGTCAGCATACCACATTTTAACCAATGAAATCGATGGTGCAGAGGCCCTATAGTATTTATTAAGTTCTTCCATGGTTTTTTCGGCAAATAATAATGTTAAATGAGCACTCGAAATTCACTTTTTTCTATTTTTAACAAAATCCACGAGGATTTGAACAGCTGTTAAGCAGAAACTAAATGACGGAACTCTCTTAAAATTTGACAGTAGTTTATTAACAAATGGTACTTGATGGGAGCAGTGTTGCATTTCATATAACTATAAGGAAATTCTGAAAAGGCACGGACTTATTGATACGGCCTTGTAATTATATGGCTTTGCCAATTTTAAAGTAATCGACATTTAATCATTATTAAAAATCAAAACAAGCTTGCATTAAAAATTTAATATTATTTTGGGAATCGGAATATAGTCGAAGTATTCATATTATAGTCGTTAAAATTAAAATATGGTTGAATCATAATACGGTTATGTTTAATCATAAAATGGTTCTGTGTGATCCTATTTGTTATTGTATTTGATCATAATATAAATTTAAGGGATTATTATACAGTTTTGAGGGATCATATTATTGTTATTTTGTCAGGGCAGTGGATTTTTCTAAATTCAATCGATTCAGCCTTATCGCAAGCAATTTGAATAACTCCAGACTACCATTCAGGACTTCGTCTCTGGACTGCGAAATCAGATTTAGACTTCGAGCTTTGGCTAAAAATCCATCAAAGAGAAAGAAAAAGTTAGTATTATTTACGGAACATTAATATCTTCAAAGGAAAAGAGTACAACAAGCGGACTGCAAGGCAGATGAACGCATTTTTTCTGTAAAGCGTGGTGCTTTAATATGCCAATCACATAAATTAAAAGTCACTTATAGCAACAGAGCACATCCTTTTGAAGTACTTATAAATTGTAATATGCAGCATTAATTCCACCAAAGCGCAAAGAATATAAAAGAGTTGACTATTCTGCTAATACCAAGACCAGGAAGCTTAAGCAACCTCTCTAGCACCTCGAATAAAAACTCCAAAAAGACTAGGGGGATCCGTTCAGATGACATTTCAGGAAGGATTACGAAATTCTATACTTTCTCTACGTTATAATATATTCTGGGCACCCGTTAGGAAACTTGTGTAATTTAAATGTCGTAAGACAACCTGGGTTCTTTCTGCAAACAATAACCAGCAAAAAGGGCAACCGATTGATAACGATTATTTTTAGTAAATGTCTCAATCTTATGAAATATAACAAATTTGCAAGAAATGTTATGGAGTAATAAAGGGTGGATTTTTAACTTGTTGGAATTTAATGAAAACTCGCACATATATTTACCTCGTCATATGACATCTTTTTTATGCCTAGAAGTTACTTGGTTCAAATCGAACAGCAAATATGTAGGGAACGTGGTATCAAAAATAAACAAATGAGGTGCCTTCTAAAAGGTAAGTCCTCTTTATGATAATGTTAAAAAAAGTTGCACATTCTTCATCGGCATAACCCTCTTAATCAAGGATATCTCCTTTATTCTTAAATATTTCAAAAAATGATACTTTGTATCCCCTAATATTATTTTCGAAAATTTACCTTAATGTATGATACCGGCTGTGTTTTATTGGCAACTCGCTTAGGAGGTCGTTAACGCGATAACTTCACACCACTGCTCAAAAATATAAAAATCATTCTGTTCACAGAAAACTATTGACGATATGCGTTAAATTCCGTTTATGTTAAATTTTTTAAAATTTTAGCAAGAAATTTATTCAAGAATAACCTTTAGCCGGTTTTAGCGAGCTCGGTTATTACTCGCTTATAGTATTTCTTGAATAACTTTTTTTGTACATATTAAAATTTTCAAATCAAGCGGTTTATAAAGTATGAAGCCAATCAGATCTTGTATGCAAAGAAATTTTAAAATTGTTCGTACTTGTTTATAAGCGAGTATCACAAGAACACGCCTAATGTCTGTGAAAATACCACGAAAATAAATGTGCCAAGTTTCTCTAAGTTGATTTTTTTGGACTTATCCTCAAACGATTGACGAAAATTTTACAGGCAACTTAGTTTTTTTTTCAATATCTTTATACATGTTTTCCAAATTTTTTTGAAAGGTTTTGGGAATTTCCTGAAATTTTAACCTTTGTTAGCAGTGATGCACCTTTTTTTGACTCCTGCTCCAACTTGAGTTAAATTTTACTCGAAAACTCAAAAACTACTGCTCCAAGTACTGCATGTGGGACAATACTATTAAAAATGTGGTATATTTCAACAGGATTGTCTGAATCAATCATATGCGCAGCAATACTTTTAAACCCTAGTTGATTTCATCTCGCGATTGGACTGAGCTATGACAATCCCTCAGTTCTTTTGTCCAGTTATTATTGCAGACAAAGTAAAGGAAACTATTGAGGCGAAAACTTTGTACCGTTTCGACATGATGGCTCCTTCAGACGACCTGAATGACATGGATTTCGGGTTGCACCCCAATGCATATTTTCGGAGAAAGATTGCACTCTTTAAATATAAGTACACATACATTGCAGATACAAATTTTACCGCAAGCGTCATAATATTCGTTTCTCTTCAGGATTTGACAAACACGACACAAAATAATATCTAAGGCAGCATGTAAACAATTAGTAAATTAACATTATCTTTTCAAGGCTTGCAAATGTAGGTCAATGAAGGATTTAAATATGGCATTACACGAATATACATATCTTATAATGAAATTAAAATCAGTTAACATTTCAAAATATTAAATAGAATTTAATGTTGTATTTTTACAGGTAGGCATACATACTCTTAATGTTAGAATACAGTCGTCGTGGTAAGTAAAAATAAACAATTTCAACTTTATGATGAATTACTTCATTGAATTTTCTTTTAAATAAAATCGTGACGCTTTTGAAATATAAAGCTCTAACCCCACTTATGTACTGAAAATCATACCCTCCCAGCATCTCAGCATCATTAGTTGCTTCGATCATTAAAACTGATTTTTTAGTGATAATTAATGATATACAGAGTGATACATTCATGACTAGACAAATTTCACCAGCGTATTCCTTGGCTCATATCATGAGTTATGACTATTTGATTGAAATGCTCAAAAACTTTTTGCGTTAATTTACAAAAACAAATAAAAGAGTGCCGTTATTTCGCTACAAAAAAAATTATTTTCAATCAAATAGTCATAACTTTGGAACGGTACGACAATTAGGTAATTTTCGTTTAAGTAGTTTTGGAAAGGTAAGAAGTACCGACCACTGGTTCAGAACTTAGCAATTTTACCCTAGTACCATCCAACCACCAAATCCGAAAGTTTTCAAACCGCTGCTATTTCGGCCCTTTGCATTTTCGGGCATGGTCGTAGATGGACATATTTTAATGAAATGAGCCACGGAATATATAAGTACTCCACCCCAATTGAGACACCTACAAAGTATGGGTTTTGAACGCTTTTTGCTCGGTCGTCGAAAAGCGTTCAGCAAGCAGTCTTTGTTTGATATAAGGGAATGAGACGAAGTCAACGCGTGCCAATCAGGCAAAAGACCCATCAATTCGACATCTGGAGTGCTAAAATAGCCTATTTTTTATATTTAAGTTATGTCTATTATAAGTTATTGTAACCTGCTTGACATAGAACCAGCCAAGTTTTTTTAAAGTTCTAAAATATATTTTGACCCATTCCACCAATATTGCCTATTTGAGTTCTTTAAGCGTTGTATATTGCTTGGACTTTAAGAATATCTTGTCAGAAAGTATGCCCTAGAGTTCTTCAATAGGGTTGATATAAGGACTTAAGGCTGGCCACTCCATGTTGCTCATGAATCGGGGCGTTGTCCAATAAGTCAACATAGGCTTGCGCATTAATTTTTGTTGGGATAAAGCATATTTGCGATTTGCTTGTGCCCCAAATGCTGCCCATACCATAAGATATTCACCACCATGGTTTCGCTTTTAGTACGTTTAGCGAGGATGTCGTAAATCTCGAGAATATTTGTGCTGACCATCAGGTCCGTCGTGATTAATCTATTCTTATCACTAAATACAACTGCTTCAAATTCTTCGTCCCAAAACTTGTACTTTCCATCCTTATGACGCTGGGTTAAGTGCGATTTTGGAAATTCTATTTTCATATTGCAGACCCAAATCGTCTTTTAGCAGTTGCTGGACACGCTATCTCGTTACCTTTGGACCCAATTCCACCTTTATTTGCCTGCAGCTCATATTTTTATTAGTTGCAAAATTCCGAATACGCCGCCTGACCCTTTCGTTTATGGTTGGGATACGTCTACTGCGATTAGTATACCTATAGTTTTCGGGGTCTTTTAAAAAATTCTAAGCCGTATTGCGATGTCGATTAATAGCAGCTGCGATCCTTCAATTTTTCAGCGATCCTGATCAGAAAGTTCACTTCCTTTCGAAGACAAAACTAAATTTCTCTTATTGTTTAAGATAGGAGGACCAAAACAACTTTTGCACATATACTTATAAATAATTTGTCATAGGAAGTACATAGTTAGATTTGAGACCATGTTTCTATTGAAATTTGTATTTAACGAAACGCAAAAGGTATTCAATAGACAGTCGAAAATACTTCTAATTGAAAGCTGGGGTGACAGCTGTTTCGGTTACCGCTACTTCACCATCCCCCAAGCAACTACTGTGATTAAAACATGATCGAGCTTATTCTCTTAAGTACAGGCAGATTCTAAATAAACCAGAACCAGCCGGCAGTATTCCACCGAACAATGTAAACACAATAAAAAACTGATTTCGCTAGGCGGCCAACTCACGGGTCCAAAACGTGAAATTGGCTGCTCTTCGTAATGACCTCTTAATAGATCCATTGCTGGATCAGCTGTATGGCAAGTGGAGCCGTCCTGTTAAATCCAAATGTCGTCAAGATTACGGGTTTCAATTTCAGGAAGCAAAAGTCCGATATCCAGGCGCGGCAGCGAGCTCCATTCACAGTTATGTTCCGGCCATCATCATTTTTGAAAAAATATGGACTGATTATTCCACCAGGCCATAAACCGCACCAGACCGTGGTTTTCTCTGGGTATAATGGCACTTCTTGAACCTTTTATGGTTACTCTACAGCCAAAATGCACCTGTTTATTGACGTTGTTGTTGAGCCAGAAATGTGCCTCATCACTGAACGAAATTGTGGTCGAAAACAGTTTCTCACCGAACGCTCATTTCCATTACAAAGTTGCACAATTTTGAGACGTTGTTTCGGTGTAAGTCTTTCCATGATGAAATGGCAAACAATAATGAACAAACAAAAAAAATAATGTTGACCACAACTCACGCGACGTTTTAGTCTCTTCCAGACGGTAATTGGAAGATAGTTTGAACAATTAATATTACAGTCGTCTTTTAACCATCCAAACGGCAATTGGAAGATTGTTGTTTACAACACCATCCGAAAATATATGTGTGTGCCGATATATTAAAAACAACGTTAGGCACTTCTGCCAAAGTCGCAGTGACCGCGAAATAAAATTTAAATCAAAAGTAACTTCCAAGAAGGCACGCAGAAAAAAAGTATGGTTACTATATGGTCACGGCAATAATAATATATTCTACGCAATAAAAGTATGTTCGTTGCAACCATAGTATTGTTTATTGAATTTAATTTTGACAATAGTATGATTGCCGTTATACTCAAATTGTTGAAATGTAACAATAGCATTATTGACAAATTTAAAAAAGAAAATATGATTGCGGCTACTATATTAATATGGTTGATGCGACAAAAGTATTGCTATTTGGGGTTTATGTTAATGGTAATATGATTACGGCAATCATACTGTATGATTGTAATTTTTCTTCATTCGAATATGCTTTTAAAACAATAACATTGTTACGAATCTAATGCAATAAAATTACTTTCTATATGGAATTAAATATATTTCAAATAAACTGCTTTAACTTTGTTTATGATTTCTTCTACTGTTAAATAAATCACTACTATTATTTTGAATTTGATGTATTTGTAAATAATTTTCATAATACAAATCTATTGTTGACAATTTTACCCAATTCTAATAAATAATTTTGGGGATCATAGTATATTTTGTGTAATCATACTATGCTTGTAGAAATCATAGCATGGTTGCGTGTAAATCATACTATAGTTGTGAGAATCACGCTACGGTTGTATGTGAAACATACTAGGCTTGTGGAGACCATATTATGGTTATGTGTGAATCATACTATTATTGTGAGGATTGTAGTATGGTTGTGAGGATCATAGTATGGTTGTGAGGATCATAGCATAGTTGTATTTGAATCATACTGTTGTTGTGAGGAACATAACATTATTGTACCACAACCATATACCTTACAATAGTATGATGCTCTTCGAATGTTGTTATCCCAACCATACTTTATTTCTACCTGTAAGAAGTGACTCTTTGAAGTTACGCAGAAGTGACTTTTGGAAGTAAACGTCGGGAGGTACAACTTCTCTATACAGAAGACAATTCTTTTTTTTTCGATATTTTATTTACAATCTGTCTTGCGACAATAAGTAAATTGAATGACATTTAACATGATAAAATTTGGATATTAAAATCCTAAAAGCACTAAACATTTTTTAAAGTACATATTTTTAAAACAGTAACTTCTATTTGGATGTGATGTCTTTTGAGCCAAGTTACTTCATCAGTATCGTCCAGTAGTGAGATTGGTAGAGGGCTCGATTGGTTGCTTAGTCTTTCCAGAAAGTTTGTAGTAATTCTGTTGATTTCTTCTTTCACAGTAGGTATTTGAAGGTCCTTATGCATATTCTTGTTAGAGTTAAACCGTGGAGCTGTAGTAATCATTCGTAGTGTTTTGGATTGATAAATTTGTAATATTTTAATGTTAGAATTACTGGCAGTTCCCCAATATTGGATACCGTATGTCCATACGGGTTTAAGAATTGATGTATAAAGTAGCACTTTATTATCTAGCCCTACTGCCGATTTTTTAGCCAACAGCCAGTAAATTTTTCTGGTCTTTATCTTTAGAATTGATGTGTAAAGTAGCACTTTATTATCTAGCCCTACTTCCGATTTTTTTAGCGAACAGCCAGTACATTTTTCTGGTCTTTGTCAAGTTGGAAGCCCAGATATTTGACATTGTTTTTTATCGGAATCGTAGAACCATTCAATGTAATTGGAGGACAATCACCTTTTTTAACGAAAAGGTTATGTGTGTGGATTTATCTGCATTAACCTTTATGTTTCATTTAGTTAACTCTTCTGCGATGAAAAAATGGTATCGCAGTCGATGAGTTTGAACTTCCTAGCGTCACTTCTTAGTCACTTTCGCGATAGAAAATGTTGACAGGGGTTGTTTTAAAGAAACTGGTTTGCTTACTTCATAGCCGCAATCGTACGGCATGATTGCCGTAATTTTATTTTTGTTATTATAAAAGCTAGACAACAACACTTTTGTCGCACCATCCATTTTTTATGGTTGATACAGCCATATTTTCAATTTTAAATTTGGCAAAGTTTGTATATAAAATAGATTGCAAATTAATATATTGTTGAGAAATAAAATTTGGCAATGATTCTATTGTTACTTTTTACTAATATTAATATTGCTGCAATCAAACTATTGTCAAATTGGAATTCAAAAACAATACTATGGTAGTGACGAACATGCTTTTGCAGAGAATATATTATTGTTTTCGTGACCATTTAGTAACCATATATTTTCGCTGTGTGAATATTTAAGTGTAAAGTGGACTGCAATCTGTGGCAAAAGCAATATAAAGTATGACCCGACAGTTATAGTTGCCTAGAATTAGGCAGAATAAAGCTTTCCAAACCCTGCATCAAAACAAAATGGCAATAGTGGCATATGTGGTCTGCCGTATTGTGATGCCTATTATTACCTTGTTCAAATACACCTTGATCTCACAAAGTGTTATAGCTCAGACTCAAAGCTGGAAATATTTGACATTTATCTGCGTTTTTCCATGGAAGCCAAGGTATAGACCCCATAGAAGCGTAAGCCGTTCTTTAAAGAATGGATTCGGTCATATTTGACATTTATCAGCGTTTTCCACAGAGGCGAAGGTATAGCCACTCTAGAAGCATTAGCCTTTCAAAGCTGACGTTAAACAATGGATCTGGTCAAAAATTATAAACTATAAATCGTGAAAAGCTCTCTCTTATATAGAAAATGTTCTCTGATTAAGACTTTATGGAGATATTTGTCAACTCAAGTAGATATCCAAAAAGTGAGCAATTACTTATTTCAAGTGTTCAAGTCACGATGTAATCACTTACTCAAACTTCCGACGAGCAAGTACTCCAATCTCAAGTGTTCAAATATTCAAGAAGTTAAGTAAACAAGAATTCAAATATTCGCGTATGCGTACATTTAATTATTCTCAATCATTCGTGTACTTAGGGGAATTTATGTGAGGGCATTACTCTCCATTATCCAGCGGATGTGTTGGAAAGTGGGGCTCGTCACTTGACTGCCTTCAATCTGTACATCGGCATACGACAAATGTCTAGACTCTAGAGTATACTCAAGTACTTTCAATCAACAGTTCATGACGCTGCTTTGAGCCTATGCGCGTTGACATACTTCCGATGACATCGTTTGCCATATCCTGGTGTTGCTGCTGCTTTGAGATTTTGTTGTCTTCCAGACAAATGTAAGACCAACGCTTAGTAAGAAATGCAAAGAAACTCTGGAGCATGGAGACATGTCGTAAAAAGATTTATGTCTGTTAACATGTGTTTATGTAAATGGGAGCCGGAAGTAAATGAACATTTATCAAAGTATTGTACTTAACTAAATTAATTTTTTTTGTTTTTATATTTACCACCATAGCATAAGGGAAGTGAATATAAATTTTATTGCAATGTTTGCCATACTGGGAAATGTTCTTCAGCGCTTGTAGAAATTATACGGAATATGTCCATTGGTTTCCTGTAATAGTCTTTACCGTACTTCATCCATATTGTAGGGTTTATAAGTTTTGGCATTGCCAAAATGCCAGTCATGACACATTTACTCATTCCATTCGTAAGACTTACTAGCCCTCTGAAGCTTACTCAGTTTCCTTTTATGATGATGGAAACATATTAGTGGAATGGATTACGTTTTATGCCAGGAAGGTGGAAATTGAATGAAATGTTGCGGTAACTATTCTTCTAATGCAATATATTCCAATGCGGCATATTGTGAAGTGGCTTAAAAGTATGTCACAATGATGCCGGTGGTGGAACATGATAATCCTATCGAAGGTCATCAACCACATCTGCACAAAGCCTGTTATGTACGACATGCTTTCGTCCTTAAAAGAAAAGGCAAAATGATTTATTTACTCGTATAGTAGGTACATACGTACACATAAGTTTCAGTATTATTTAGGCTTTTTCATGACATACACGATCTAAGTGTTTGTTTGCCAGTAATTAGAACTTTGATCCGTGACATTATATTTGACTAAAGGTCACAAGGAACATATTGCATTGAGTTGGTAAATATAAATTAAGAATGGAAACGAGTTTCGCCCGGAGGATGTTTTACCAGGTCGTATTTCACATTGTTGGTTACTTCAAACAGAAGGTCATACATTTTTTGAACGTAAATGTCGGTGAGATGTAAAACAGGCCTATTCACAATATGTGACGCGCAAAATAGAAAGGGACCTAAGGTTAAAAACCAGTTTTGTTTAGTAGAGCCATTTTAAAGATTAGATCCCTTTCTTTTTGCGCTTAGAATCGTCGACTTCACTTTCATAAAACGCGCATATCTCTGGAAGGGAAGACTTTTGGGGCATGGGATCGGTCTCAAAAACGAAAAAAAATGATTTTTTTACCCTTAGGTCCCTTTCTCTATGCGCTCTCAAATATATTGAAAAGCGTCCGTTTTTGATGGGCCTAGCTGTTGTATAGGGTGATAACTCTTAAGGTATTTTTTTTCAATAGGGTATTTTCACGATTACGCGTGAGTTGTGTTGAACTTCATTTTTGTTCTCTTCACTCCCTATTATTTTGAATTTAATGTATTTTTGAATAATTTTCATAATTCTATGGTTGTAGGGTTCATAACATGGTTGCGTGTGTATCATAGTATGGTTGTGAGGATCATACTATGGTTGTATATGAAACAAAGTATGGTTGTGAGGATCATACTATGGTTGTGGAGATCATAGTAAGGTTGAGTGTGAATCATACTATGGTTGTGGGGATCATAGTATGGCTATGTGTGAATCATACTATTGTTGTGAGGATCATAGTATGGTTGTATTTGAATCATACTATTGTTGTGAGGATCATAATATTGTTGTACCACAACCATATACCCAACAATAGTATTATCCTCTTCGAATATTGTCAACACAACCATCCTTTGTTTCTGCGTGTATGTGCCGCGTTTGTTGACCTTGCCGCAAAAAATCGTCCGTTGGACCAATTCCGAGGAGCTTTTAGCGATTTATCAGCGTAATCCAATAGAGTTCTTGCGCCGATTCATAACTGTTGATGAAACATGGATCCATCACTACATCCCAGAATGCAAAGAACAGTCAAAACAATGGATAGAAGCTGATAAAAGTGGTCCTAAGAAGGCGAAAACTGTTAAGTCAGCAGGAAAAGTAATGGCCACAGTATTTTGGGATGCAAGGGGTATAATATTTATTGATTATCTTGAGAAAGGAAAAACTATAAATAGTGAATATTATTGTGCATTATTGGATCGGTTGAGTGAAGAAATCAAGATAAAACGACCGCATTTGAAAAAAAAAGTTATTTTTCATCAATCATAATGCTCCTTCACACACTGCATTTTCAACTCAACAAAAACTGGCCGAATTACGATTTGAAATTGCTCCGCACCCACCATATAGTCCAGATTTAGCTCCTTGTGATTATTTCTTGTTTCCAAATTTAAAAAAATTTCTCGGTGGCAAAAAATTTTCGTCCAATAGCGAGGTTATTGCTGAAACTGAGGCATATTTTGAAGGTCTTGAAAAATTTTATTTTTCGGATGGAATTAAAAAACTTGAAAAACGTTTGATGATTATCTGATTCATAGCAGTCTTTTTAGTATTTTTGTTGATGGTAAGGAAATTTTTGAGAGTGATTCTGTAAAGTACCTAGGAATTCATCTCCAGAACAATCTGTCATGGTCTCTGCATATTCAAAAGCTAAGACAAAAATTATCATCTGCATTAGGGTTACTTTATAAATTCAGGAACAAGTTTAATAGAAGGACGAAATTAATTTTGTATCAGTCTCTGATACATAGCCATCTAAATTACCTACCTGTTATATATGTAGGTAGTAAGAGCAATGAACTTAAATTGCTACAAAGATTACAGAATAAAGCGCTAAAGGCTGTTTATAACCTGCCACTGACATATTCCACAATCTCGCTGTACAGGGATATTTCACAGACGGTTCTGCCAATTCAGGGTTTTTATAAACTGCAGTTACTTCTATATGTTTTTAAATCGAATAATAATATTGGCCACCATACGATAAAGGTGTAGACAAATCAAACGAGATTTAACACTAGAAACAACACAAATCTTAGGACAGTTCGATGTCGGTTGGAAACAACAAAGCAACGCGTTGAATATATGGGTAGCGTGGAATTTAATTGTCTCCCTCTTGATATTAAAAATATTAATCGAATTTCCGTTTTTAAGAGGAAATTAAAAGAGTATTTACTTCTCAACATTGAAACACTTTTCATGTAGTCATAATAAATCAAGGCTATTACAAATAGTTATAATTATGTAAAAAATTTTATTCATTCTTATAATTTCTTTTTGATTTAATTGAAAAATTTTTTTTTTTTAAAACATGTAAATATGTTGCCAGCTCGCCTCAATAATGCCCAAGTGGCGCTGAGGCAGAATTATATTATTGTATATTATCTTTTTTTTTAAATAAAAATCAATTGAATTGAAAAAAAAGTGTATTGAGTTGGAAGGAGATTATGTTGAAAAATAAATAATAATAATTCCAAAAAACGTTTCTTTTTGTGTTAGGCCAGTTACTTTTGCGGTCGCCCTCGTAATCAAGAATTATAAACAATCAAAGTAGTATACCTTCCCGGCGGACACCCGGGACATATTTTTTGCAAAACTACTGACGAATTATTCCGCAAAAGTAAGTTGTCGCCAGAATTCAGCATTCTTGAGGAGAGTAGCATTATCGACATGTATTCTGTATCTGCTTACTTCACAGATACCAAAAAGTTGTAGCATGCGATAGAATTATTTATTTGTTACTATCACGTATAAAGTTTGAACATTATGTTTTAACACGGCAGCGACGGGGTCTAATGCAACAGTCTTTAGGATTTTTTAAACTCTTTTACAGACAAAACATTGATCGGAATTTCGATCATAATTTGACAAAAAGTAGTTTTTAAGTACTCCATAAAAAATTTTTGTTTGACTATTACCAGAAAAAATATTTGCAATGGCGTCTAATTGCATAGTTGCGGTGACAATGTAATGTCTCCGAAAAATAAATTAAAATATCCATTTCCAAAAAAGACTTTTGTCAACTGAACATGGCAGTCATAATTGACAATAACAGTCATTTACATCGTTTTAAAAAATATGTTTCTTTTTTGTACCTGTCAATATAATTTGTGGAACATAAACCATTTAAGCCGTCACCTTAACTTTGAAAATATTGTTGGGTGATGTCTGACTCACTTGATTTATTTAACATCAGTTAGATCAATTTTATTTCCCTAGGGACTTTACAAATATTGATTGGTAGGATATAACGAACAGCATTCCTTCTGCTTTTGGTTCTCTCGAATATGCCATTGCCTTGGTATACGCTTTTCATTTCCAAACGACTTGAGAACATTGCTGAGTGGAGGGCACTTCACTTGACGGTATAATTGTGTAGGCCAACTCATGGACGACGACCTTGATCGATTCATCATAATTGTTTTCTTTGTTTATTCATTTATCATTCATTATGATAAATGGTTTTGCCACAATTCGTAGCTTGTAGTCTATTAACATTTGATTTTAGCTTTTTAGCCCGAGTCAATGCCAATGTCAGCAAATGTTGTAAATGGCAAATGGCAGAATAATTATGTCTCAAGCTTAACTGAATTTTCCTTTGTAGTGGGGTCTATGTTCGCAAAGTGGAAATTAATCGAACATGGATTTTTTTGTGTAACAGAAAAGTAAAGAAGATTTAGAAAAAGTTTATGAGCGGCCATGAGCAGGTTTACCTTAAGGATTAATCTGTTTAGATTGCATTTTGTATAGTGGTGGGTTGCATCGCAGGGGCCTTTTCTTAGACAAAAAAAGAGTCTACGACAAGATGGAATGAAGGTTGTTGCCGCTATCAGTGAGGTCATTAATGTTCTATTTAGCAGACTAGCATTACGAAAAAAAGCAAATGAAGAGGAAAATCAAATCAGTTAAAAGAGAGCTGTTTCATTTACTTTTTATACCACATGAAGGAGTTTAGAAAACCAAGAATGAAAGGATAGAGTTAAACAACTTAAAGAAATTTCGGAACGATAAGCTTTCAAGAAAAACTAATGTTAAAGAAAAACTTTAAAAACGAATTTATGCCTGTATATAGCAGAAGAAAAAAAATGTGGTTGGAATAACAATATTCAAAGAGAATCATACTATTGTTGGGTATATGGTTGTGGCACACCAATGTTAAGACCCTCACAACAATAGTATGATTCAAATCCAACCATGCAATGATACTCTTAACAATATTATCATCCTCACAACAATAGCATACTTCAGATACATCCATAGTATGATACCCACAACAATAGTATGACTCACACGCAACCATGTTATGACCCCTAAAAACCATAGTATGATCACACAGAATTATAATGTAATCCCCAAAAATTATGATCACACACAATTATAGTGTGATCCCCAAAAATAAGAATTGCGTTAAGTTGTCAACAATAGAATTGAATTATGAAAATTATTAAAAAAATCATTAAATTCAACATAATAGAAGTAATTTTTTTTACCAGTAGAAGAAATCAGTTAAAAAATGCAAGCGTTTTTATTAAAAATATTTCAGTTAAACAAAGACAAAGCAGAATTTGTATTTTCATATAAAAAGTACTATTATTGCATTAGATCCGTAACAATAACATTATTCAAAAAGCATATTCAAATGAAGAAAATTTACAATCATACAGTATGATTGCCGTAATCATATTGTTGTTAACATAAAACCCGAAAATCAATGTTTTTGTCGCACCAACCATATTTATATTGTTGCTACAACCATTTCATTTTTGAATTTCGCGATAACACTATTGCTACATTTTAACAATATTATAATTGCGACAATCATCAAATTGTTAAATAGAGTATCAATAAACAATACTATGGTTGCGAGAGAACATATTATTATAGCTGTGACCATAGAGTAACCATATTATTTCTCTGCGTGCCGTTTTTCAAAAAGCGGTTTAACCGAAAATTTAAAATTTTTAAGGTTTCAAACTTTATTTTTTAAGAAACCGGGGTTTCCTATACAGGGAACGCAATTGCAAAAATAAATATAAAATTACTATCTTCATTATAAATTATTAATTCTAATAGATTATTAAAACGATATGGCCTTTCTCCCTGTTTTCTATAATGTTGCTATACAAAAAAGCAAAATATGATGTGTTAATGTGAAGATTGGGCCATTTTAAATTTTAAATTTGAACCACCGTTTAATTTGACTTTGAAAGGTAGAATAACATTAATTTTTATTCTCAGGTTTAAGTTTGACATTTACAAAATGGGACGCTATACGCTCGAACAAAATTATAAAATATTTAAAATTCACTTTCAAAGTAGTGAGTCTTTAAAGTAAACTGTAAGAAATTTTCGAGAAGATATCGACCTTCAGTTCAGTTTGTGCGTAAATTTGTGAAGCGAGTTACTAAAAATGAATCGGTTTTAGACAAACCAACCCGATTACGTTCTCGTTCAGTGCGTTCAATCGAAAACATTGCTGCTGTGGCAGAGAATGTCAAAAAGCATCCATCAACTCGTAATCGTTCTCAGGAGGTATAAGTAAACATTTCTCGCACTTCTTTGAGAAGAATTTTGCATAAAGATCTCGGTATAAGGATTACAAAGTTCAATTGGTCCAAGCCTCATGATCATCCGATGCGTTTTCGCTTCGCCTAATAGGCTGATGATTGGCAAGAGATGAAGAATTTTACCGATAAATCGTTTTTTCAGATGAAGCTCATTTAATTTCGATGGCTATGTCAATAAGGAAAATTGCCTCATGGGGGGTTCAGAGAACCCATACATGACTATTGAGAAGCCAATGTTTCAACAACGAGTCACTGTTTGGTGTGGATTTTGGACTGGCGGCATTATTGCGCCATTTTTCTTGGAAAATGAGCAACGAGCCGACGTTACCGTCAACGGTGAGCGTTACCGCGCTACGCTCAAATAATTTTGTTTCAAAAAATTCAAGAGAATGACATTGACGACATTTGGTTTCAACAAGACGGGCCCTGTTTTTGCACTGTTTTTAAAAATTGAATAATCAGCTGAAATTTTGTTGTCAATTGTCTGCCTCGGAGCTGTAGTTTGAGCCCCTTGGAATAATATCTGTGGGGAGCCCTTACGGATAAATGCATCCAGAGACAAGTAAAGCGTTGAAATATGAAATCTAAGTTACCATTAAAGAGATTCGAATCTAAATAATCGAAAATGTACCAAAAAGTTGCCTTGATCGGATAAGGTACTGCGGTAGTCGTATGTGTAGTCATATTATTTTTTTCCAGCCGATTCAAATTTAAAGTTTTAAATGGCCCACCCTGTAGTAAAATAGATCTACATACTTCTGCATGATGCAAGACAATGCGCTGATTGGTATAGTGCAGCTCCTTATCACCATCTTAGTCTACATGGCCGTTGACCGAAGTGGCTTGCAGGAACATTTCTATTGGAATATTGAGATTAAGGCAGAAGACTGAATAATGGCGAACAGTGTGGTTACTAAATAAAACATTAGGCGTGTTTGATCGGTGTTCACTATCACAACTCGAAAATTCATTTTTACTATAAAAAATGATTTAAATGGTGTTTTTTTTAAACATGTGGTTTTCAATAAGAAATAAATCGCATATAAATTAATGTTATGGCCAAGAATTTAGCTTAATTTGATAGATAAGGGTTTGCCATTACGTTTTAAAAATTATCTCAAATAAATTCCAGCCAAGAGACCTAACTTTCGACCACTTTTTGCAGCATTTGGGGCGGTATGCCGGCAATAACGCGCTGAATATTTTTTTACAAGGCGTCAATCGTATCGGGCTAATCTGCGTAGACAAGCAACTGCGCATAACCGGAAAAAAAGTCCAGCGATGTTAAATCGCTCGATCACGGAGGTAATGCCACAACGCGCTTTCCAAAAGTTTCCTTCAATAAATTTATTGTTTCGTTGGCTGTATGGCATGCAGCGCCGTATAAGTGGAACCAAAAGTCGTTCCCATCAACACTCTCCACTTCAGACATGAAAATGTCATTAATCATGGCTCTATAGCGTTTTCCATTGACTGTAACATTATGACCGGCTCATATTTAAAGCAATATGGATCAATGATTCCCTCTGCCCATAGAGCACACCAAACAGTGTTTTTTTTTTTTTTTTTTTTTAAATCGTTTATTGAATGAAAAATCTTATAAATCTTTTTACTACAATAAACAATAGCATATTATAATTCGTGTTCATTATACAATGTCCCCAAATCGGGCGCTCGAGTATAGTCTCTTAACAGAATATCTTGTATTTGTACAGTTTTCTAAGATAAATTTGATTACATAAATTCAACAATTATATAAAGTAAATGTAATGAAAAATATAAAGAAAAACATTACTTCGTTATTTGGATTATAATTTAAGATAAAAACTAACCAAACAGTGACTTTTTGAGGATGTAATGGCTTAAGAGTTTTAATTACTCCAAATGCAATAATCTTGGTTATTTACGTACCCATGCAACCAAAAGTAAGCATCGCTGAACAAAATTTTCTTGTAAAAACTTAGATCGGTGGCCATCTCGTTTTGGGCCCATTCACCACGATTTGCAAACGTTGTTCCGTAGTAGGTCTATACATTACAAAATGGAAAACCAAACTGAGCATAAATCAAGTGACTGTAGTCAAAAAGACCAACTCTGGAGAAAGTGTGGCCAGATTGAAAACCACACGTCTTAACGAACACCCTTTACGGCATTTTGCACATTTCACAATTTAGGAAAAAAAAGTTTATCATGAAAATTCAGTAAAATCGCAATAAGCAATTTCTTGATTAGACACCTTACTTCATCAGTTTTTCGAAATTTTTCTCATATTTTCACTGGATTTTGGTTAGATCAGTTAGCAGTTTTTCGAATTCAAATCGATTGCGATGAATTCTAAATTTTTTCTTTTTACATTCTTCGGAAATATAGAAATTGGTTTTCAATTAACTTAAAGTTTTCATAAGACCAAAACACATTTTTAATTTTTTGACGCTGAAGTTAAGTTCTCACGGCTTGTCAATCTAACACAGCCAATGACAAAAAATTAATTCATCAAATATTTATTTATTTATTGAGTACATATTTTAAAAATAAATTTATAAAATAATAATAATAAATAATAAATTAATAAATTTCTTCTATGATTTGCATCGTACAACTTCAATTAGTTACCACCTTATTTTCTAAAAAATATTTTATCAAACCCACTGTAGGATAAATTATTACACTAGTAAATCTAGAGTACTAACTTAGTTGGAGTATCACGCCATGAGTGAAAAGACTTGCAAAACCCTATTCCTAAATGTGACCCTCCTGATGATGAGGTGATAATTAAATCGCAGATAATTGAATAAGATTTAAATCTTTATCTCACCTGGTCTCACCTCTTTTCTGTGGCACTTTTTGCTGGTATCCCCTCCATTCCCTAGCTGACATTCATTAAATGGGTACACTTTTTGCGCCACACACAAACATATTTGCAAAAGGCAAATGGCGGAAGACCCTTAACGTTTCCTCATGTGGAAATGTGTAACACGTTTTATTCTGTCTGTGTAACCACATTAACCACCTGTGTTTACAATTTAATTAAGATCAAAACCCCCTCCTCTTTTGTGGAGATGTTAACGATAATGGAACAGAACGAGTTGGCACTCTTTGTTGGCAGCGTCATTTCGACGAATGTCAACTTGTGGAATGGCGAAAAACGCCGATACAAGCAGACTGCATAAAGCTGTATATGTGACGCACAAAATAGAAAGGGACCTAAGGGTAAAAACCAGTTTTGTTAAGGAGAGCCATTTTAAAGATTTACATACGTGTATCTTTGGTGTACCATTACTTTCATAAAACGCGCATATCTCTGGGAGGGAACACTTTTGGGGCATGGGATCAGTCTCACTCGATGCTCAGATGTTGTCCACATCAAAAAAAACTGAAAATTGATTTTTTTACTCTTAGGTCCCTTTATCTGTCACATATATATTTGAAAACATTGTAGGGAAACTAGGGACATCTAGATCTACTCTTACTGTGTATTTCAAATCTGCAGCTGAAAAATATTAAAGTTGTGTAGATTTTTTAAAAAAAGGTTAATGACATTTAAAAACAAGGTAAAAATAGCTATCGTTAAACGGGGCCGAATTTGAAGTACCCTAAATCTACTATTTAAAAGATTTCGGGCAGCTTTCTGAAGCAGCAAGGCCGAATATATTATGGGTCTTCTACAGTAGAACGAAAACATAGAACGGAGAATACTACAATTCCACTAGGAATAGTTATAGTTCGAATATAACGCAGTATCCACGCACATTTCACTGTCATCCATCTAGGAAACTTTTATTAAATGGAAACTAATCTTCAATCAGATATCCCCTTCAGAGAGTTCCGACCTGCACCCATATGAGAAATTTAATTCGGCTTTGCCTTATGTAGAAAAAAGTGAAATTTGTCGTGACAGCCAAAGAGCATTTTATCATAATTTTTTTGTTCGGAGTTGAAAGCAGTAGTGGTAAAAAATATCAGTAGTCTTACTCTGAAAACCTGACTCTTAAACATAGTCATAAACGCCCTCAATATGGTCTGAAATGAACCATTTGTTAGTTATGACTATGTTTTAACAAATATATGCGAGTATTGCATGCTGTACTGCAAATTTAGTCGTCCTCACTGCATTAGTTTACCGCGAACATTATGACAAGGATAGACTGACTACCTTTTAACGCATAGTAAAAAAGTGCCTGAAAGCAAAAAAGAAGCATCAGCTAAAAATTGTTCAGAACAGCTGTCACAAAAAAAGGAAAGCAAAAAATATTTTTATTTGCACGGAAAATGTGCATCACATTTTGAACCTGCTTACAACTCAATGGGAATTCTAGAGAGATGGATGTGTATGTTTATTTATACATAAGGATGTAACGAAACAAAAGATGAGTGCGCAATGATTGGATAGCAAAACAGCAAGCAAAAAAAGTAAAAAAAAAAAGTAAAAGTCGGGTGTTGCCGACTGTGAGATACCAAACACCATTCTGCTTGAGTTTACTATTTGCCGCTTAAAACATATCACACAAAATTTATGCGTGATCGGCCATAATTTGTGGTTTCTAGAGCTGCAGAAACTCTAATCGGGAGAGACTTTTGTGTAGGACCTATTCTAAAACATGGACGGATATTGAAAAATTTCACCGGAGACGTGTGTTAGTCGGTGCACGTAAAAAAAGTACAGTTAGGATAATAATAATACATTGAACGGGGATTAAACCGGCTCAAGACCTCTTGCTTCTATATTTAAATAGAAGACAAGTTTTTAACAAAATGGCAAAGTGACATTGATTTTCGTGGCTGCACACTACTTTTATCATGATTTCGGGTCCGTGACAACCCTCTTCAGAAAGCCTTGCTGCAATTGTTGAAAGTAAAACCGAACTCTATAAGGCCAAGCTCTCCACAAACGAATGAGAACTACTGTTGTAAACCTTACTTTTCAAGTTTTCTTCACACAATTGCCCACGATAATAATAATATTCAAAAAGCATCATACTATTGTTGAGTATAAGGTTGTGGTACAACACTTTTATGATTCCCACAACAGTAGCATTCGAACTAGGTTAAGTTTTTAAAATTATTTAAAAATACATTAAATTCAAAATATAGCAGTGATTTATTTAACAGAGGAGAAACTCAGTTTAAAAAACTTAAGCGTTTTTATTGAAAATATTTCAGTTAAACAAAGCCAAAGCAGTTTGTTTGAGAAATTTTAATTTCCATATGTGACGCGCAAAATAGAAAGGGACCTAAGGGTAAAAACCAGTTTTGTTCAGGAGAGCCATTTTAAAGATTTAAATGCGTGTATCTTTGGTGTACCATCACTTTCATAAAACGCGCATATCTCTGGGAGGGAACACTTTTGGGACTGGGATCGGTCTCATTCGATGCTCAGATGTTGTCCACATCAAAAAAAAAAAGTGAAAATTAATTTTTTATCCTTAGGTCCCTTTCTCTATGCGCTGTCACATATACAAAATAGTTTTAATGCATTAGATCCCTAACAATAGCATTATTCTGAAAAGCATATTCAAATAAAGAAAAAATTCAATCATGCAGTATGATTGCCGTAATCATATTATTGTTAACACAAAACCCAAAAAACTAAAATACTTTTGTCGCACCAACCATATTTATATTGTTGCTACACCTTATATTCATTTTTAAATTTGGCAATATCACTATTATTACATTTTAACAATATTATAGATGCGGCAAGCATACTATTGTCAAAACTAATTTCAATAAACAATACTAAGGTTGCGACGAACATACTTAAATTGCGAAGAACATATTATGATTGCCATGACCATATAGTAACCATGTTTTTTCTCTGCGTGTGGTAATGCACAATACGAAATGTGGTGGGAATTGGGTGTAATATGTCGTTAACAAGCTGTAGGTTCTGAAATCGGAAAGAACCTTTGTATGGGGGCTAAAAGAACACATGGACCTAGGTGGACCAGTTTCACCGCAGTTAATTAAGGGTTGCTTAAAAAGTAGGATGCAAATTTTTGGCGTTTTAGAGCATAATTTGTGGCTTTTAGAGCTGTTGGGCATTAAATCGGGAGGGAGCTTTGTGTGGGATTTGTGTGAAAATATGGACCGATATGATTACATTTTACCAGAGATGGGTGTTGGCCACTCGTAATGATCTGTGTGAAATTTGGTCGAAGTCTAATGTAATGTGCGGCTTTAAGAGTTATAGGTTCTGAAATCGGGAAAATATAATGGATGATATTAAAATATGGACCAAGGGGACCAATTTCAATAGGATGCGTCCTTCTCCCAAAATGAAGAATGTAGCATATTTCATAAAAATTGCTTTATATTTTCCACCTGTACTTTGATTACGATAGAAAGACAGACGGACGGACTGACATCGCTCTACTGAATCAGATTATGAGTCTGAGTCAATCTTTGTTAAGCATGTTTTTTTAAGACCTGTGGTTTTTAATCTGGCCACACGTCTTTCGGAGTGGCTCTGTTTTAATAGCTGTCACTTCATTTATGCTCAATTTGCTTTGCCATTTCAGAATGAATAGACTTATATCCGGAACAACGTTTTCAAATCGTGGTGAATGGGCCCAAAACGAGATGGCCGATCCTGATTTTTACAAGAAAGTTTTTTCATCGATGAAGCTTGCTTTTGGTTTTATGGGTACGTTAATAACCAAAATTGTTGCATTTGGAGTAATAAAAATTCACAAGCTAGTTGAGACGCCATTACATTCTCAAAAAGTCACTGATGCTTTATGGGCAGAAAGAATCATTGTGGCATATTTCTTCAAAAATGAAGCCGGCCATAGTGTTACAGTCAATGGGGAACGCTATAGAGCCATTATTATTTACTTTTCCGTGCCTGAATTGGAGGATGTTGATGTGGACGACCCTTGGCCAATGAAACAATTTGTTAAAGGAAACTTTTGGTGAGCGTATTATCTCGGGTCGTAGGCCTGTGGCCGCTAAGATCGTACGATTTAACACCGCTGTACTAGTTTTTGTGTGGCCTTGGAAGTGTATATACGGCTCGTTATTGCTGACATACGGCCCCAAATGCTGCAAAAAGTGGTCGAAAATTGGGCCTCTTGGCTTTAATTTAAACAACCCAGCCGAGGCGGCCACCTGCCCGAAATCATTTTTAAAACATAAGGACACACCCTTATCTTTATAATAAAGCTAAATTCTTGGCCATTACCTTAAATTATATGCGTTTTGTTTCTTCTTGAAAACCACACGTCTAAAAAACACTCTTTATTTTGATTCGGAAAATATTTTTAATTCTTAGACAAAAGGCTAAAACCGGAGTGTCGGTTAACGTCAGGTTTTTACTTTAAAATAACCCGTATGCTTTTGAGCAAAACCTGAAATGACGGTTTTGTGAAAACAGCGGCTCTGTGGACACTCTCCATATGTAACATTGTGTGTTGTCGTAATGATCATGGACAATGGCCGTTTTCCGTTGGCAACTCGCTTAAGAGATCGTTATCGCGATAACTTCACACCATTGAACAAGGATATAAAAACGATTTTGTTTCCAGGCGATGAAAAACGTTGACCACGCATTTTTTTCTTGATGCTAGGGAATAAGAAGAAGTCATTGGGTGCCAAATCAGGGCTGTACGGTGGATGACCCATCAATTCGACATCTTGAGTGGTCAAATAGCTCATAGTTTCAGCTGATCGCATTGTCGTGATGCAAAATGATCCTTCTTCTCTTATTATCTTCCCTCAGTTCTTCGAACACTTTTGACAAACAGATGGTTGTACACCTTTCAGAATTGACCGTCCGACGTTCTACTGAAGGCACTGTGGCAACATGGCCGGCTATACCGAACTAAAACGCAATCATTTGCTTCGATCTACTTCTTCCATGAACAATTTATGTTGGACTTGGCTCGTCTTGAAAGACCCATACTGTCTGTTTTGTTTCGGTTTCATATGCATAGAACCATGATTCGTCACCTTTGATAATGTTATACACTGCCTTTGAGCTACCGCAGTTATACTTTTTCAATATCTCTTTGCACCAATCCATACGAGCCTTTTTTTAATATTCGTCCAACTATGTGGAATCTAAAGAGAACAAATTTTTTTCACGGCCAAATGAACATGCAATATTTTATTGATGCTTGTCATACTAATGCCCAAGAATGCCTCAATCTCACGGTATGTCGCATGTCGGCCTCGCTTAATCAGTTCACACATAGTATCGATGGTTTCTAGCAATGTGAGCGAGCGTTGGGCGACCTTTACGAAATTCATCTTGGAGCGAACGGCGTCCAAGACTGACCAGCGATTAACAGTGGTTTTTGATGGTGCTTCATCGCCAAAAGTCGAATCAACTTGATTTAAACACTGTTGTCTCGATAACCCACGCCGAAAATCGGAAAATGTCACGCACGAAAATGAATAGATCCATGATTCGTCACCTTTGATAATGTTATGCACTGCCTTTGAGCTACCGCAATTATACTTTTTCAATATCTCTTTGCACCAATCCATACGAGCCTTTTTTTTAATATTCGTCCAACTATGTGGAATCTAATGAGAACAAATTTTTTTCACGGCCAAATGAACATGCAATATTTTATTGATGCTTGTCATACTAATGCCCAAGGATGCCTCAATCTCACGGTATGTCGCATGTCGGCCTCGCTTAATCAGTTCACGCATAGTATCGATGGTTTCTAGCAAAATGAGCGAGCGTTGGATAAGCGTTGGACGACCTTTACGAAATTCATCTTAGAGCGAACGGCGTCCGAGACTGACCAGCGATAAACAGTGGTTTTTGATGGTGCTTCATCGCCAAAAGTCGAAACAATTTGTTGTCTCGATAACCCACGCCGAAAATCGGAAAAAGTCACGCACGAAAATGTTCACAGGATAATTTTATTTGTTGTCGGAGTTGAATTTTTCAACACACTGTACTTATAAACAGAACAATTCGCCCTCAACTGACAAAACGTTCTGAGTGAATTTATTCTTAAAAATGTCAAAGTTTCTAGTGGAAGTTCCAGTTTGCATCTGGGAACACTAGTATTGTCAGGACCCGAAATATAAATAGCAACCCTCGTAAGTAGTTAAAATTTTTAGGAAGAAAGTAATTCAAGAATAACGAGCTCGGTTACTACTCGCTTATATTATTTCCTGAATAACTTTATTCCTACAAATTATAAACGATATTTCAAAAATTTCTTTTAAAGTTTAGAAGTTGTCGCCTTGGCGACCACTTACTCGTTTAATAAGCGAGTACCCGCCTATATAAATACTGTCACACACGTTTTATACTGTAAAATAAAAAGTACTGAATGTTTTTAGACCAAATATTTTTTAATATATTTATTTATGTATATTGTATCCAAAAATAATCTACTTATTCGAAATGTCGGCCTTTTGCCTTTACACACGCCCTTAACCGCAGTGGCCAATCGTCAATAGCTGCACGAACCTCGTCCATTGGAAAATTGGCCACAGCTCGAACCAAAGCAGTCTTAGAATCCAATGTTGGGATATCTTTTGTGACAAACCTTGTCCTCTAAAACCGTCCACAATTTGTTATCCAATGGGTTCAAAACTGGACTGCCTAAGGGCCATTCTTCAGAGGAAATGAACGCTGGAAAATTGTTTCAAAGCCAGGCCTGGGACGGCTTCACAACAGCTTCCTAAACGGTTTCTTGGTAAACGATGGCCGATGTTTTGACTCCTTGTTCGCAGAAATGCAGGTCAGTGACCCCATCGTAAGAGACACCCCACGAAACCATGACCAAAGAAAGACTTTAAAAAAAGATAAGCTTTAATTTCCTTCAGTCATTTGCCTAAACTCTTCTGAGAACACCAAGATGGAGACTATCATCTAATTAGTTTTGTCAGTTACCATGCCATTTACAACAAGAGATAAGAGATTATGCAAGTTTCATCACCGGACCCCCCTAATATACCAGCCACCCACGACTATGCATAACAGATGCACAGCCGCCTGCCCATGCATATGTGTAGACAGACAACTCACATTGTTTGCATTTAAATTTTGTAATTACAAACGCCACAAACGAAACGCGAGACACAGAGACGAGACAACAAAACAACACAGCGCGCGGGAAAGCATTACAGACCTCAAGTGGTATGGCAAGCTGTTGATAAGCGTTAACATTTCACTAATGCGAAAAGTGAGAGCGCGCGTTCATTGGTTTTTGCTCGCTTCCCATTGCACTTTTTTTCTTCTTGCGCTACTACTTTTCGCCTTATCAAGCGCATGCAACGCATTTACGGAAATGAAACCGAGCGAGTGAATGGAACAATTGCAATGAACATGATTACTTGACCACCAATAGAGTGGGCAACCCTGGAATGGGCCACATGGACAATGTACGTACATACAGAGCCGATGCATTCAAACATTCCTATTTACAAATATACAATAAATATCGTCTACATGTAAATAAAATTAATTGTGTGTTCATTATTGTCAGGTTAATGATAATGACCGAACATTTGTTGACTTATAATTATACCATGAGGAAATAAATTGTGTGTTTTTCGCTTTTGCTCAACGTCCATGTGTTATAATTGCCCTGGGGCAATAGTTTTCCTTGAAACAATTGCAAAGTGATGATTTGGCCAGTTTTTTTTATTTGAGTTGCAATCAGTTCGCAAGGGGAGATTTCTGATGATTGCTTGTAACAATAATTAATTTAATTAAAGTTAAAGCAAACCAAAAACTGTGCAAATGGATATTAAAAAGTTGAGAGTTACAATTTCACAAAATTACCCTCCACCGATGAGGCGTTGGTATATTTAATTTTTCATTCCGTTTCCAACACCACGACATATTGATAAAGAGACCTTATAAAGTGTATATATTATTGAGCGTCGTAAAATTATAAGACAATCTAACCATGCCCGTTCGACCGTCCGTGTGTCTGTTGAAACCACGATAGTGCTCAAACGGCTGACATACACACAGAGAACAGATTTGTTGCCACAACCGTATTTTTTGGCAACCGAATGTTGGTGGTTGCACTTACCATCCATGTATTCCATTGCTGCAACCGAATGTTGATTGGGTTCAAGGTAATTTTCAATAGAAGCAGCTGACCCCATCGGTTGAGGAGGCAAAGCATCGGTACCCCTAACCGGTTAAGGTGATTACTGAAACGGAATCATTGTAATTGGTTGGTGAATTTTATTGTCATAACCTCGAAAGTTTGGGAATTGGAACAACTTTTGGTCAAATTTTATGAATTTGGTTAATATTACCGAAATAATAAACCTAATTGAGTTCGTATGTACGAGGGCGACCGCAAAAGTAACTGGCCTAACATAAAAAGAACCGTTTTTTAGAATTATTTTTATTTATTTTACAACATAATCTCCGCCCAGTTCAATACACTTCATAAAACGTTTTTCAAGTTTTTTAATTCCATCCGAAAAATAAGATTTTTCAAGACCTTCAAAATATGCCTCAGTTTCAGCAATAACCTCGCTATTGGACGAAAATTGTTTGCCACCGAGAATTTTTTTTTTAATTTGGAAACAAGAAATAATCAGAAGGAGCTAAATCTGGACTATATGGTGGATGCGGAGCAATTTCAAATCGTAATTCGGCCAGTTTTTGTTGAGTTAAAAATGCAGTGTGTGAAGGAGCATTATCTTGATTAAAAAGAACTTTTTTTTTTCAACCGATCCATTAATGCACAATAATATTCACTATTTATAGTTTTTCCTTTCTCAAGATAATCAATTAATATTATACCCCTTGCATCCCAAAATACTGTGGCCATTACTTTTCCTGCTGACTTAACAGTTTTCGCCTTCTTGGGACCACTTTTACCAGCTTCTATCCATTGTTTTGACTGTTCTTTGCATTCTGGGATGTAGTGATGGATCCATGATCCATCAACAGTTATGAATCGGTGCAAGAAATCTTTTGGATTACGCTGATAAATCGCTAAAAGCTCCTCGGAATTGGTCCATCGGACGGAATTTGGGCAAGGTCAACAAACGCGGCACCCATCTTGCGGATAGCTTTTTCATGTGGAGTTCATCATGTAAAATACTCCAAGCTTGTTTTTCGTGTATTTTAACAATATCAGCAAGTTCTCTGAGCTTTATTCGTCTATCTTTAGTCACTTCATTAAATATTTTTCTAATGTTTTCAATAGTAGTAGCAGTTTTCGGTCTTCCAGAACGTTGTTCATCTTCCGTACTTGAACGACCCATTTTAAATTGTAGAACCCAGGATTTCACGGCGGAGTATGATGGTGCTTTATCACCATAAACAGAATCCAATTCATCTTTGATTAATTGTGGCGTATAACCTTTCATATAAAAGTGTTTAATTACCGCACGAAATGCTTTATTTTCCATTTTTCAAAAATTATAAAACTTGTTTACTTAAATCACCTGTAACAAAGAAAATAATCATTAAATATTTCGGACATTTTGACAGATGGCTTATAAAAGATTGCTTTTAAAAAACAAAACAAAAAAAGTTGCTAGTAAAACAGAAAATGTGCCAGGCCAGTTAGTTTTGCGGTCGCCATCGTACAAGTGGATCACTCTGGATCAAATTTGTGTGGTGGGTCATAAAGTGAAATTACGGTGTTACAGTGTCACAAAATTTTTTAAAAAAAAAGCTCATTACGTATGATATTGGATTAAAATAGGTAAGTAAGTTGAAAGTTTTGACGAAATGCTTTTTCTATATAAAATGATTACATAAGTAATTACGCTTAGTATTTTTATCAATTTGCCACTCAACACAATCTAATTTAAATTTTTATAATTTTTCAATTACAAAAAGTTCAGTATTCTATAAAATAAATTTAATTTGTCAAAAAATTCTTTAAAAATTATGCAAATGTCATTTTTCGACTTACGTTAAAAAATAGCATACCTAGTAAAATAGACGTTAATTTCGAATTTAAATGGTCCGGTAGAGCAAAAATTGCGTTTTTCTTGATTTCCGGCTATCTAAAAACCATTGAAATATAGAGGTATTTTTTCAGAACAAAAATATACTTAGTAGGGACATAAATACTGTTACAACATTGAACACACCCATTGCAATAGTAGAACTACACATACCCCGTTAATGTCATATGGGTTTGAACACTAACCTCAATAGCGTTTGTCTGTAACTTGATTTAAAAATTGTTTCAACTTTCATCATGGAGTCGTCAGATAATGAGAACCGTATCGCTGTAATAGGTTTTTTCAAGTGTGAAATGAAAAAAGCGATATTTTCAAAACGCTCCGGCCACTAGGGATAAGCCGCATGTTCATCTACCGATACATAAAACTGTTTGAGGGGACTGGAGATATAAAAGACCGCCACCGGTCGGGCCGCCCACGCTCTGTTCGAACACCGCATGTCATCAATGCCGTTAAATCACGAATTCACAGAAATCCGCTCCAAAACAGAAAATCATGGCCCGTGAGATGAATATCACCCTATAGTCCATGAGTCGAATCATTAAAAAAGACTTGGGACTTGGGGCTTTTAAACGACGTACCGGACATTTATTGACAAAGTTTACCAGCCTCTTAACAATTCGCTGTTCCAAAACCAGTCAGGGACTTTTCTGCAGGATTCTGCGCCGTCCCAGGCCTAGCTTCGAAACAATTTGCCAGCGTTAATTTTCTCTGAATAATGACCCGCAGTCAGTCCAGATTTGAACCCATTGGATTACAAATTGTGGACGCTTTTAGGGGTATTTTTTCACAAAAGATATCCCAAAATTGGATCTCTTAAAACTGCTTTGGTTCGAGCTGTGGCCAATTTTCCAATGGACGAGGTTCGTGCAGCTATTGACGATTGGCCGATGCGACTTAAGGCCTGTGTAAAGGCAATGGGCGGACATTTCAAATAAATAGATTCTTTTTGGATGCAATATACCCCAATAAATATATTAAAAAATATTAATAAAAATATTAAAATTTTAATTATTAGATTGAAATCCAAACTAATTTTTTTCTAAATATAGAGACATTTTTTAGTTTTTGCTGACATTAGGGATGGACGTTTGGTGCCAAAAACGGACCTGTTTTTGCTTTAGTAGCATTGGGACGTTTAATGGTATATAAGGCCTGGTCGAACTTACTAACGTTTTAAATTATTTTTTTTTAATAAGCATACAAACTAACTTTAAACATGTTTTTTTACAAATAAAATAATATATTTAAACTGAAAAATTTGCCATCATGGGGCTAATTGATTGTAAAAGCTTGCGGCATATTGTACTTAGTAGGGAAATAAAAACTTTTACACACGCTTTATGCTGTAAAATAAAAAGTACTGAATGTTTTTGGACCAATATTTTTTAATATATTTATTGATGTATATTGTATCCAAAAAGAATCTACTTATTCGAAATGTCAACACTTTGCCTTTACACACGCCTTATGTCCCTACTAAGTACATTTGTTTCGATAATGAATATTGAAATATATATTTTTGCGAATGCGAATATTTTTTTTGTTTTATTTATATTTTATTTATTTTGTTTAACCGCGCACTACCATTTGTAACATCTTATAAATATATTCTGGTGCGGGCTTAGAGGATTGTAATATTAACATTTTAGGAAATATTTATAATAATAAAATTAAATTATATTTATTTTGAATAAGATTGATAAACATTTTAAAAGTTGTTACATTGTTTATGACTTGAAGGCTTGACTGGATATTGTTCCAGAGACGTGTATTACACACAAAGTGGCGTTCTAATGTTAGACGCTTGATTCTCGGATTATGTTTCGTTCCACGGTTGGATCGAGCGAACTTTAGGCTGTTAAAAAAATACTCAGGCTCTTTGCTATAAAGGATTTAATGCAATACTAAGAAAACGGCTCTGTTTTGACATTATTGTGGAGCGCTGGTGTCTTAAATCGCTTTCAAAGTTTATAAGCAATATATGGGTTTTGCAAAAACCGAATATTTATTTTTTGATTTTGAAGTTTATTTTATATGAAGTAAAACGAATCCAGAGAAATTAAAAATTAACAATTGTTTGCCAGACACATTTCATATTAAAAGGTGATTTAGCATAAGGATTAGGAAAAACCAAACATTTTGAAAAACAACTGACAACAAATTTAGTTCGATATCCTTAGCTGAATTTTTTTCTTGCGAATGCGACTATTCCAAAATTGTTGTTTGCGAATGTGGAGTAATTCGCATATGAGAAGTAAAATCATCGTTTCAACCCGCTGTAACACAGGGTACTGAGATTCTAAAAAACGTATTATCCCATGCCCAGTTGATTGGCTGATTTATTTTAAATGTATCGTGTACAGCAGCCAGACAGAGGAGAAGTATCAAAAATCGACTTTAAAAGTCATGCGATTGATTTGGTCCGAACAGTTCTAAGGGTGTTAAGTGACTACTTCTATGCATTGCACGTGTTGCCCGCACCAAATGCTATGATGTGCCCTCCTATATTGAGGGTATAGAAAATAAGCAAACAATTTAAATCCGCACAGTCATCAACTCTACAAGTTAGCAGCGCACCAGCGCTATGGGAGCACCTTCGCCACTCATCCGGCACATCGTTATGCTCTTTAGCATTCCAAATGACTACATACGCTTACATTTACATACCTCACTAAGCATATTGTGTAAATCCCCTTTAATCCGGCTATCAATCAACGTGTGTGTGTGTGTAGGTGAGTGTGGATGTGCGGCAGACGTTTCTAAAAATTGCTAAAACGGAAACATTAAATCATCCATTCTGAAGCACGCACACAAATACATACTCGTATACGAGTACAACCACGAGTTTGTGCGTATGTGTTTATATTTACCTGTGCGATGTACACACAACGGACTGGCACGGATATGAGTATGAGGACACATTTTGATTTAAACAATTCTATGAAAATCATAGGCGATGTTGAAAAAATCATCATTCTAGAATTATGAATGACTTTCTGGTTTCCTGTCGTCTCCTTGTTGTCGTTGTAGTGTTGGCAATGATAACTCCCACCACACCACATGTGTATGCTCGGTAAGTATGTCCCGAAACGAATCGTTGCTTATGAATACTGCCAACTGTTGGCTGACCTAAATATTACTTATGTCCTGGGCAAAAATCGGTATACCACCTACGATAAATTCATGAACGCTGCGCATTATAAAATATGCGATGCCATATTAAAAATGTACAACTTGTTGTTGGGTGTTCTCGATGATGTGTCTCGTGAATCGTCGACTGCTTGCATACTGCATCGCATGTCGTGGATGGTGGTTTATGTCTTTTCCAACGCTCATATGATTTGCTTCATCTCTGCCATGATGATATAGTAGGTTATCCTTCTTCTCGTAATCTTGGGTTAAACTAAGGTTTCACCAGAACTGACACATTCTATGTAATTATGCTGCAGACGAGAGCGATAATGATGGTTTCATTGCTCTGTCAGGTGCATGACAGTTAAGGTTATACATATAAGTGTACAAGATACTAAAGTTTGCCTACAGTATCTGGCGAACTATTATGACAGATTGGTAAATATTTCATAGCTAATATAAAATGTTAATCTTTTCCAAAATTCTTATTTTTATTTATTGTATACCTCTCCATGGTTGAATTTGTCAAACACTGTCACAAAAAAGTGTCAAATTTAGTTGCATAAAAATCTTAACATTAAGGTGTGACTGACAACCAATATCGTGCATTATGGTTGAGCCACGCGTTAGTTAATGTCAGACGACAGAACCGCAGGTTCTGAATTTGTATTACATCAAAACATAAACTATTTCGATTGGCCCAAATCGAAGCAATTGCCAAGTTTTGTCGAAATCGGTCGGTCTGTTACAATAACTTTTATAAATGAAAGGTGGGCCTAGCTTAAATATTTTTGGTAGTTACAAACTTTTGCAATAGACTAACTAACTTATAATACCTTGTTCCACAGAGTGTTACAGGGTTTAAATACTGAAAATTAATTCTGGTTAAATTAAAAAAGGCATAAGAACTTCTTTACGAGTATTTAATCCATTGTCACTACCCACCTATCTAAAATCTTCTCTGCTCTGTTAGGGAGAACTGCTTCTAGTTAGATTTGTTTGGCTTCTACGAGGACTACCATATACATATTTCTGGCCTAATAATGAAAAGCTTATATTTATCATCAACATTTTTTTTATTGTTTTTCTCAGCACTCTCTAGCATGATTTATACACTTTTGCATGCTCTCAACCCAATTGTCAAAGAAGTTTTACCACTCCGATTGAGACACCTCCAAAACATTGTTTTTGAATGCTTCAACATCATCTTCTGGCGACGAAAATCGTTTACCACGCATTTTTTTCTTGTTGTGCGTGAATAAAAAGTCATTGAGTTGGCACCCATGGCTGTGCAGCGGATGACCCATCAATTCGACCGGTTTTGGCCGGTAAAAAAGGCGCTGGTTCGAGCCGATGTGTGAGAGCTCGCATTGTCATGGTGCACAATGATTCATCTTCTCTTGTTCGGTTTTCGAATTTCTCCGAAGACTTCAGGCAAACAAATTGTGGTGTACCACTCAGAATTGACTGTCCTACGTTGCTCAAGCGGAACAGTCGCCACATGACCAGATTTGCCGAAGAAACAGGCGACCATATACTTCGAAGTGCTTCTTCCACGAACAACTTTCGTTAGATGTGGCTCGTCTGCGAAGACCCACACGGTCGGCTGATACGCATAGATCCATGATTCGTCACCTGTGACGATCATATAAACGTATTTTGAAGCACCGCGATCTTATTTTTTCAAAACTTCTTTGCACCAATCGACACGAGCCTTTTTTTGAGCGATTGTCAAATTGTGCGCGGATCCAACGAAAACAAACCTTTTTACGGCCAGGTTTTCATGCAATATCGAATGTATGCTAGTGGATGAAATGCCCAAGGATGCCTCTATCTCATGGTATGCCACATGACGATCTTGCATTATTAGTTCGCGCACAGCATCAATGTTCTCTGGGACAACGGCCGTTTTTGGACGACCTTCGTCTATGAGCGAGCGTCGGCCACGGTTGAATTCATTAAACCAGTTTTTCACAGTGTTTTATGAGGTGCTTCATCGCCATACTCGCTGCACTCTTGTCGTGGAAAGTTGTGAAAATTTATCGAACGAAAATGTTTACGAGTTAATTCTATTTTTTTGCCAAATTGATTTTTTCAAGTCACTATAAACAACACAAATGATGATCGTACGTCAAAACGTCCTGAGTACGTTTATGCTAAAAAATGTCAAACTTTCCAATGGAAGTGTCAGATGGCGCCAGGCAACACTTAGTTTTGCCTAAGCCAGAAATTAGCAACCCTCGTGTCATGCAGAGTCGGTTGACCGGACTTGTAGTTTAAGATTTTCTAAGAATAGTACAGTGATCCACCTCAGTCAGTTTGATCCAACATATACATATCATCATGATATTAAATCATCATCCAAAGAATCCAGGCGATCCCGTGATGTGCCATGAAAAAAATTAAGGTAGACCGGATCTAAACGGTTAGTTGTTGTATGGCAGTTTCGCCAACTATTTCCAAAACAGTCACAGGCTGAAAAACTTTGTCGACGCATTCATTGATAGAGGTTAGAGTTCTTGGCTTAATACAGTGACAATGTCCTTAAAAATTTAAATTTAAACAATTAATTTATAATGATCCTTCCACGCCCTTGTCATTACAGGAGAACAAATGTTGTAATAAATTATTAAATGCCAAAAAATTCCCTCGTCAGTCGTTAGTTTTTCGTGTCAGCACAGTATGTATTTTTAAATGTCACTATATATACTTAAAAATACCTGAGCTTATGTACATATAGTACACACACTTATTTAAATATGTACATATATGTGAATACATATTTAAATAACATACATACTCGTATATATGTATGTATACGAGTATGTATGTATCTACATATTGTTCTATATATCATGTATTCATGCAATATGAAGCAACACAAATGTCAGGCTTAGCAGTGTGTGTTGAAGTTATGCCGGTGAGGACTAGGCTTTGGCTCGATTGCTTATATGTCGCTCGTAGTTCCCTATTTACAATTAAAGCAAGATGCGATTGATATGTGGCTTCTAGAAGATATATTCGACTGAAGACTGATATGGTCCAGTTTTACCAGGCTTGATAATGAGTCAGCTATAAGACCCTATCATAAATTTGAGCAAGATTGGTAGTTAAACGAGGCCTGGAAAGACCTTAAACTGTAGGGAACATTTGTGTAAGATCTTCTTGACTTAAATTTTGAGCACAATCTCGCTTAAAGTGTGGTCCAACTAAAATGCACAATGTTAATTTTAAATTACAACAAAAAGTTTTAAGAAAACTATTTCAATATTCCTGTTATAATAGAAGGATTTATGAAAATTATATTTGAAACAAAATTTCGGCCATATGATCGCCGGCATACCTCTATCCGATGGCCTATATATTGAATGACTCTGAGACATAAAGAAGGTTCAATGTCGTTAATGTGCCGAATTATTTTGTTTTTTAGCTGTTGAATTATTTTTGGATATTTGACGTACGATTTTTTTTCTTTTATATATCACCATAGAAAGAACTTCAGCGGGGGAAATCACATGACCGTGGCGATCGATCGATCGCCTCATCGTGAGGTAACGCCACCATTGAATTTCTCGTCCAAAAGTGCCACTGACGATACTTAAAATGGTAGGTATACTTAAGAAGAGCAGTAGGCTTCAGCTCTTGAGTCAATTGAACCTTGTAAGCCCGTAAATTTAAATCCTCATTCAAAATTCGCATCATTGGTGATGCGAATTGGTGGGCACGAAGCTACGCTATCGCGAACAACATCATTGTTTCTCGCAGAACGAACTGGGCGAACATGCGCTTTCCACATTTCCTACAGAATCGGTTTGTTGAAATTTGTGCACAATTCTCCATATTGCGGACACATTTGGTCGACTATGCATTTTGATTTGAACGCCTATTTTTGTTAAATGCAAATTTTTGAAATTCATACCTTCACATAATTGTGCATAAAAGCGAAACGCGTAAATCGATATTCATGATTTATGTCTCATTTTGTTCATAGGTTATGTGACTTTGCGTGAAAGTAATAAATTTTTACCGTTTTGTATTTTTTATGAATTAAATAAAAAAAACTTTAATTTTGTAGGCAAAAAAAATTTTTTTCTTCATACATTTACTTATAACTGCGAAACTGTTGCTTATGTAGCGAAATGTTGTATGAACAGATTAAAGGAATTGTAATTTTTATTTTTTTAAATTTGTTTCAGCTTATTCGGACTAGTGGTTCTCGAGTTAAGACAAACAACAGAGCCTAAAACGTGACAAATTCCTCTATATGATACTTACTAACTTCAAATTAGTTATTAAATTATTATTTGATGTACCTTGACCAAACGAATGATGCAGAAGTTCTTCTTTTTGGGGCTACTTTCACAAACAACAATTTGTAAGAAAGCGTTACACAGTTTTGGAAAAATATTAAATTAAAATATGGTTTACTATTCCATTTGGTTAACTATTCCGAGAATGTACTCTTCGAAATGCAGATATGCTATATATTTACTAAAGTTTCCTTAAATCAGTCATAATATGCTATTAGCCTTTCTAGTACCATCATTTTCAACGTTGGCGTATGAGTGATTGAAATTTGAAATAAATATAAATCATACGCATATTTTTTAACTTCAAAAGCACGTTTTATTGGCTGGGCGGTGTTGACAGAAACGACTATAAACCGTAATCGGAAACAAAAAAACATTAAATCCCAAAATAGTGATCGGAACTTTGATTTTTGGTAGATACTTTAAATGTAGAACAATTTTTCGTGGCCTTGACCATTTAAACATAAAAAATAATTTACTTATATATATGTATTTTTAGTAAAAACAGAAATTTACATTAGTTTTTCGAATTTTTTAAAGTATTTGTATAACCTAATCGCACTGTAATATAGGAGTATTATGCGTTCAACAGATGTTTGTAACGCTTAGTGTAATCGACCCATAAGCATTTTTACAGAGCATCTGAGAATAGTTTTCTGAGTCAATTTAGACTTGTCCATCTATTTTTCTGTATATTTGACTGTCCATCAGTTTATCCATATTTTCTTGTTATCAGAGTGCAGGTCTTAAATACTAACAGCTCTCGAAGGTAAGTACCTACCGAGTTGGGCTCTAACAAACCTTATAGTGTTCAGTTTCCTCGGAAATTAAAGAAATTTGGTCGGTGATCTGTGAAAATATTTTGCTCAAATCCCGGGATCCCGTAACAGGATGGGGAGAGCCTGACCTTATAGAGTTCGGTTTTACTTTCAACAATGGCAGCAAAGCTTTCTGAAAAGGGTTGTCACGGACCCGATATCATGATTAATGAATGATGTGCAGCTACGAAAATTTATGACACTTTGAAATTTTGTTAAAAACTTGTCTTCTATTTAAATATAGAAGCAAGAGGTCTTGAGCCGGTTAATCCCTGTTCAATGAGGATGAGATATATTCAGAATGTAATTTACGACGCATATATCTATGCATTTTATCAATACAAAGAAACTAAACAAGAAAAAACGTCGCTATGTTCGGCCAGTCCAGGCCAGTTTTATATTCTTCACCGCCCATACGCTACAAAAGCGCAAAATAACACGGTCCGTGCAATGTGCCCTTTCGGACCATGTGTCCAACCCGAATTTCAGCCAAAACTTCAAAATTAATAAATATATTCTGTGGCTTATACATAGAATAAATATTGCTTTATACGTAGAATAAATATTGCTGAAAATATACTCGTACTAGATCGAAAGAAATCTTGATATAGCGTGCATACAAATGTAGCAACCAATTTACGGTTAAGCCTACCGAACAGCGGCAAATTTTAACGGACGTCAACGAAATTTTGTTTAGAGCTATCTGTAGCACCTACGATAAACATTGCTGCAAATAGACCAGAATAGAATGGGACACATTTCGATGTAGCCTTCATTCAAATGTACCACTTAATTTGGAGTATAACCGACCCAACAGCGGCATATTTCATTACAATTCAACGAAATTTGTTTTGTGGCGTTATTTTCCAGATACCATAAATATTCCTCAAAATAGATAAGATCTTTCTAAATCCTGATTCAGCCCCTATGCAAATGTACCTTTCTATTCTTATATCGGCTTAATCATAACAGTGGAGAATTCTATCAGAGTTCAATGCAGTTTGATTCGCAGTGTTATTTTCCTCACAGAAAACGGATTATTTTAAATGGAGTCATCGGTCCAGGTTTTGATATAGCCTCTAAATATTGTACCTTCGTTTTATGCTCCAGTCGACCTGAGACAAGAAAATGTTTTAGTAATATTTGATTCAGACTGCTCAGAGGACGAAAGTGGATCGAAATCGAATACACAGTACAACAGCCAATCTGGGGGGTGAGAAATTCCAAGTCAGGGTGATGGTACTAGGTCAGTATATTAAAACCCTCAAAGGGTTTTGCGTTCGTATGTGCCAGTTTTTTTATGACCTTTTACATTTTTTCCTTATCTTGATGTTTTTTCGCTTAGTTGTAAAATGTTGGCAAAAACGTAGTTTGACATAACTCGAGAACGGCTAGTTCGATTTTGCTGAAATAAATTGAGAAAAATTAATAATTACATTTTCTTTAATCCATTAATATACTGTTTCTCTACCAAATCAACATTTTTGCAATTAGAAATAAATTTATGAAGAAAATTTTGCCAAAAAAAAATTTTTTTTTTTTTTTTAAAAACATAAATCCCAAACGGACAAACGTGTAGAGTCTTATAACTTTCACGAAAGTCACATAACCTATAAACAAAATGCGACATAGATCATAGAAATCGATTAACGCGCTCTGCTTTTATTTACAATTAAGTAACTTCACTTGCACATACGAACGCAAAACCCTTTGAGGGTTTTAATATACTGACCTAGTACCATCACCCTGACTTGGAATTTCTCACCCCCCAGACAATAACCCCAAAAATGTTCCACAGTGATATTGAGGTTTTGGTATAGTCGCTATTCCGCAACATTAGATTTTTCTTTCTGGTTTAAATTTAAGGTTTTTTGATATTTGGGTTAATTAAAACATGTTGGGCCAAAGAGTTTCTACATGATAGGGACAAGTAAAATAAACCATGCTGTGGAAATGAAATGGAGATTGCAATTGAGTGATTTTATTAAAAACAGTTTGAGATGGACGTTCACGTTTCTATGTTAGGCAACATAGAATTACAGAACTGATAACTTATACAGGGTGGAGCACGGATTTTTTTTGCACTGCAGGCACGGGAGATTTGTAGTCATCTGCTTTACAGTTGCCATCATGCATTGGATGGACTCGTTAGGAGAGATCATTTTGTGTTCAAGCGTATTTTTCAAATGCGCACTCAATCATTTCACAGCAGCGTGCTTTTCGTTTACAATTCGCTGTACCCCCACGTTGACGTGTTCCTGGACGGCAATTAATTGTAAGTTGGGTAACTTCATTGAGAATATGTGGACGAAGGAGACCTAAGAAAAGGATTACAACACCACAAAACATCGAGACAGTTAGAGCAGCAGTACTGCAATCTCCGAAACCCTCTGCTCGGCCGTAACTGTAAACTCCGAACGGTACTTGACTATGATACAGGATTTTTTCATTTGGCTCTTGAGGCAATGCAATTAGAGGATACATGATTCCAACAGGATGGTGCCACTCGACAAACAGCGAGGGTTACCATGAACTGTTGGAGGCAAATGTTTCCTAGACGGCTTATCTCTTTGAGGGGTGGTGTGAACTGGCCGGCATGCTCACCAGACTTAGCCCCATGCGATTTTTTCCTTTGGGGAAACTGACAATATTGAGACTGAAACTGGCGGTATTCTGCTTGTTAGAGTGCTTGTTAGAGTTTATGAAAACTTTAAAAAACGTATGCCTCTAAGTGTGGATAGCGAAGGTCGACATTTGCCAGATACACTATTTAAAACCATGTAAATTAAAAATTCCCTTACTGTTCAATATTATTAAAATACTGAATAAATTTTTCAAAGGTTCATAATTTTTGTATTCCATTTCCAAATAAGCCAAATTCCGCGCTCCACCCTGTATAAACATTTTAACTTATAGTCTCATTTATTATGTTTCCAGTTGGTAAAAATGATTGACGACAAAGGATAAAAGCTAATAAAGGTTGGTCAGGCCAACATTCCAATAACACAGTTTGATTTTTGCGTTTTTGTTTTGCTATAATCATTTGTTGTTATCATTTTTGAAAAAGTGGATGTGGGAAGGCTCTTCGGTACCATATATGTGTGATGCCGACAAGGTATCTACTAATAAAACTACTCATATACGAGGGCCTAGCACAAAAAGCGCGGTATAAACAGAAAACTTCCATCTCTGCTATGAACACATGCTAAATTTTGTTTCGATCTGGCAACTCCTTCATATAGAACCGGTGTTCACAAAAGACGCATCCGCGATTTTTTTACAATGGCAAAATTAGAAATGCGTGGTGTCATTAAATATTTACATAAAAAAGGTTTATCGGGACAAGAAATTCATAATGATATGGTGAATGTGTTAGGTGAAAGTGCTCCTTCATATGCAACAGTAACAAATTGGGTTGCTGAATTTAAACGTGGTCGTACACGCATTGAAGATGAACCACGTATTGGACGTCCTAAAACAGCAACAGCAACAGAAATTGTAGCCAAAGTGCATGATATGGTATTAAATGATCGACGAATAAAAGTGCGTGAAATAGCTAATATCATGGGCATCTCAAATGATCGAGTTCATTTAATTTTGCATGAAGAACCACAGATGAAAAAGCTTTCTTAGGATGGGTTCCGCACTTGTTAACAGTCGACCAAAAACGCATAAGAATGAACATTTCTCAAGCTTGCTTGGATCGTTTTCAGCGAAATAAAATGGATTTTAAGCGTCGTTTCATAACTGTTGATGAGACATGGATCCACCACTATACTCCAGAGACAAAAGAACAATCCAAACAATGGACTGAAGCTGGAGGAAGTGCCCCAAAGAAGGCAAAAACAATTCAATTGGCTGGTAAGGTTGTGGCAACGGTTTTTTGGGACTTTAAAGGTATTTTATTGATTGACTATATGCAAAAGGGTAAAACAATAAATTCAGAGTACTATTGCAACCTTTTAGATCAAATAAATGTACAAATTCGAGAAAAAACGTCCTGGCTTACAACACAAAAAAATAATTTTTCATCAAGACAACGCACCAGCGCACAAAAGTGTTTTAACAATGGCTAAAATCAACGAATTAAAGTACGAGTTGCTTGACCACCCACCTTGTTCTCCTCATTTAGCTCCCAGTGATTTTTACCTGTTCCCAAATCTAAAAAATTCCTTGCTGGCAAGCGTTTTACCTCAAATGAAGATGCAATTACAGCTGTGAACCACTATTTTGAAGACCTTGAGGAAAACTATTTTAATCAAGGGATAGAATTGCTAGATAAGCGTTGGACTAAGTGTATTGAAGTTTCAGGAGATTATATTGAAAAATAAAAATATTTTTGAAAAACTAACTATTCTCTTTCATTGATAGGTTAAGAACTTTCCGAACCGCCCTCGTACTCGTATTTATATACAAAACATTGATTTTGCATATGCAAAGTATTAATACGAAAAGTGAGAACACAGGCGACTTACTTAAAACAAATCCTACAATATTGACAGACTTTCCGACTGACGTTTTTTGAGTTTTGTTTCAGTGACATTGACTCAATTTTAACAAAAAAAATTATTTTCAATTAGGATAAATGATGCTAGTTGCCAGAGTCAAGTTCACAACTTCTTGCTTTCAGTATAAAATGTTCCTTCGATAAAAGCCTTAGGGAATTCGTTGGTTTTAAGATATTTTAACTAAAGTTTCTTTCAGTAAGTGCAAAAATCACAAAGTTTTTATAAGTATCATCATCATTCTATACTCTAGCATACTTCATGATTAATACACTTTGTTTTTGTTTGCCTTTTCTTAATCCTTAACGTTCCTCCATTAAACTCATCACAGTCCTGCCACTGATTACATCTTCCTACATACTTATATGGAGATTTGCATAAGAGTGTCTAATATTGTGTTAATGATGTTAATAATGATGAATATGATAAATATATTTACTGACATTTTGCACATTATGCCTCTACATACACGCATTAACGTTGACATATTCCGAGAATTTGATGAAAGCCTGAATATTCTACAGCCGTAATTTATAACATTCCAAAATATTTACGTATTATCAAAGGTGTTCATTGTTTTGTTTTTGTTCTTCATCTTTGAAGAATGTAGGTTGTTTCGCATAAAAAGGCAGGGAGAAAATTATGTTGAAACCTTAGCAAGACAGGATTGAATCATTTCCCATAATGTTGTGCCTAGGTTGGCATTTTGTTTTTTTTTTCTTTTGCTTACACTGCAAAGGCCGCACAAAATTTATAGAAAACATGCATTAATTTGCAGATATTCAGGGAAACTTTCTGTCCACTAGTTCCTTTTTAGATACAGATCAGGCATTGTCGACATATTGGTTGGGCGTGTCATTTTATATATGGAGTATGCAAAGATTGAAAATAACTTCCAGTCCACTCCTATTTTCTGTCAGATAAGGCATTTACTGTGCCCGGGCAATATACATGTAGGTCCCTTCGTAGGGGCACGTTATTATTAGTGGCTTATGGCATTGTTTCCGAACTATAATATTCGAAAGACGGACTTTATTTTGTACCTTACAGTTTTTTAAAAACTCCCTATTTCGAGAAAGTTAAAAGAAACCGTACTATTCCTTTACTCGTAATGTCCTATTCTTATAGTCAGCCTAAATCCAGGAATACTCTTCAAAGAGCAGCATACGTAACTTAATGAAAGCAAATCTAAAAATAAATTCATATAGTACATGACTTCCAGGCACTTAAAAACAATTTAATTCGACGACATATCAGCTAAAAAGAGTTGTAAATATAATAAAGTCAAGCAACAACAGGAGGTTTTCCATCGGAGCACTATTTTTAGATATTGAAAAGGCTTTTGATTCCATTTGGCAAAATGGATTCTTATACAGATTTTACATAACGAACTGCACGACATATTTACCTACTAGGGACATAAATACTGTTACACACGTTTTATGCTATAAAATAAAAAGTACTGAATGTTTTTGGACCAAATATTTATTAATGTACATTGTATCCAAAAAGAATCTACTTATTCGAAATGTCCGCCTTTTGCCTTTACACAGCTATTGGCCAATCGCCAATAGCTGCACGAACCTCGTCCATTGGAAAATTGGCCACAGCTCGAACCAAAGCAGTCTTAAGAGTTTCAATGTTTGGCTATCTTTTGTGACTAGCTTTGTCCTCTAACACCGTCAACAATTTGTAATCCAATGGGTTCATATTTGGACTGCCTGAGGGCCATTCTTCAGAGGAAATGAACGTTGGCAAATTGTTTCGAAGCCAGGCCTGGGACGTTTTAGCCTTATGGGCCGGCGCAGAATCCTACTAGAAAGTCCATGGCTGGTTTTGGAACAGGGAATTGTTAAGAGGCTTCAATACAGCTTCCAAAACGGTTTCTTGGTAAACTTTGGCCGATGTTTTGACTCTTTGTTCGCAGAAATGCAGGTCAGTGACCCCATCGTAAGAGACACCCCACCAAACCATAACTGAAGCTGGGTGATGACCCTTTTCCACCCTCGGGATCAGTTCAGATATTTCCTTAGATGACCGCGCATACAATCTATCATTTTGTTTGTTAAACTTTTCCTGAACGGTAAACATTTTTCCATCGGTGAACAAAATTTTTCTGCGCAAGTTATCAGCGTGCTTCACCAAAAGACGTTTGCATTTTTCAATCCTATTTTTTTAAACATGCTGTCAATAAATGCCCGGTATGTCGTTTGAATGCCCCAAGTCCCACGTATTTTTTAATGATTCGACTCATCGACTTTTGCGTGATATTCATCTCACGGGCCATGATTTTCTGTTTTCGGAGCGGAATTCTGTGAATTCTTGATTTAACGGCGTTGATGACATGCGGTGTTCAAATAGAGCGTGGGCGGCCCGACCGGGTGCGGTCTTTTACATCTCTAGTCTCCTCAAACAGTTTTATGCATCGGTAGACGAACATGCGGCTAATCCCTAGTGGCCGGAGCTTTTTGAAAATATCGTTTTTTTTTCATTTCACACTTGAAAAGCGCTATTACGAAGCGCTCGTACAGCGATTCGGTTCTCATTATCTGACCACTCCATGATGCAAGTTGAAACAATTTTAAAATCCCGTTACATACTAACGCTATTGAGGCTAGCTTTCAAAACCCATATGCCATTAACGGGGTATGTTCAGTTCTACTGTTGAAATGGGTGTGTTCATTGCTGTAACAGTATTTATGTCCCTACTAAGTACATGACTTCCAGGCACTTAAAAACAATTTAATTAATAAACAATTAAGACTTTATTATATTTACAACTCTTTTTAGCTGATAGAAAGAGTTGTAAATATAATAAAGTCAAGCAACAACAGGAGGTTTTCCATCGGAGCACTATTTTAAGATATTGAAAAGGCTTTTGATTCCATTTGGCACTATGGACTCTTATTCAAACTTTACAAAACGAACTACACGACATATGTATATAAATAAGCTGATAATTTCCCTGCTGTCGGAGGATTTTTTGTATAAATAGATGGATAGAAATCGGCTGTAAAATGTATGCCTGCTGGACTTCCCAGGGCTCAATTTCTTCTCCTCTGTTATACTCGCTTTATATTTCAGACTTTTACCCTTTTGTTGGAAATGAGGTAGGTTTCTATGCTACGAGGGCTGATATATATGTTTCTGACCTAATAACAATAATGAGAATATTTATCATCAAAAATGGTTTTATTGTTTTTCAAAGTATTCTCCAGCATGATTTATACACTTTTGCGTGAGCTCAAACCAATTGTCGAAGCACTTTTTATACTCCGCTTGAGACACTTCCAAAACATGGTTTTGGAACGCTTCAACAGCATCTTCTGGCAACGAAAATCGTTGACCACGCATTTTTTTCTTGATGTGTGGGAATAAAAAGAAGTCATTGGGTGCCAAGTCAGGGGTGTACGGAGGATAACTCATAAATTCTACGTTTTGGCCAGTCAAAAAGGCGCTGGTTTGAGAGGATGTGTGAGAGCTCTCATTGTCATGGTGCACCATGATTCGTTTTTTCTTGTTCGTTTTTCGAATTTCTCCGAAGAATTTTCGTTCTCAGAATTAATTGTTCTCAGAATTAATCGTTCTAAGTTGCTTACGCGGAACAGTCGCCACATGAGCAGTTTTGCCGAAAAAAACAGGCGACCATTTGCTTCGAAGTGCTTCTTCCACGAATAACTTTCGTTGGATTTGGCTCGTCTTCGAAGACCCACACGGTCGATTGCTGTTATGTTTCGGGCTCATACGCTTGGGTCCATGATTCGTCGCCTTTGGTGGACCGCGATCGGATTTTTTTAAAATTTCCCTTCACCAATCGACACGAGCCTTTGTTTGATTGTCAAATTGTGCGGCATCCAACGAGAACATACCTTTTTTACGGCCAGGTGTTCATGCAATATCGAATATATGCTGGTGGAAGAAATGCCCAAGGATGCCTCTCTCCCTCACTGTATGTCACATGACGATCTGGCATTACCAGTTCAGCGGCCGTTTTTGAACGGCCATTTTTGGACGACCTTCACGACCTTCGTCTTTGAGCGAGCGTCGGCCACGATTGAATTCATTAAACCACTTTTTCACAGTGCTATAGGATGGTGCTTCATCGCCATATAAAGATTAAAGTCCAACTTACAACTAAAATTGTAAGTTGCATTTTTTGGCCAAATTGATTTTTTCAAGTCATTGTAAACTACACAACTGATGGTCTTCAAAACGTTCTGAGTACGTTTATGCTAAAAAATGTCAATCTTTCCAATGGAAATTTCAGATGGCTCCAGGCAATACTTAGTTTTGCCTAGGCCAGAAATATAAATATAGCAACCCTCGTGTGCATTTTGTAAATAAGAAGAATCTAAACAAGTCAAAATGTGGCCAGCCCGAATGTTTTATACCTTGCGAAATCCATACGCTACAAAGAGCAAAAACAAATTGGCCGTGTTTTGAACCCATTTCGAGGATTAGGTTGGACAATTGAATATGCAGCAAATTTGCTTTTTTTTTAAACCCCATAATATGGGTCAATCTGCATCATATTATGAGCATATTGACAATCGATCGTCCGTTTTGAACATGTGGGATGTTTTCTGGGCCACATGAGTCAAAACGTCTAGTAACAATGATCTTTTTGAGGTATTAAGTGCGTCTTAATAAACAGAAATATTTTTACCCATTGTCCGTCAAAAAAATGGTATGCTAAGAAAATACTCAAAAATGTGTATTTTTTGCCGAGGTGCTCTAAGTCCCTTAAACAGAAACATTTGCCCCCCTGAGCCGATTTATCTTCTTTGCAATCCCAATCAGCTGACTACCATTATCCAATATTTTGCAATATTGCAGGATTCTAGGTTGATTCGTTTGACCGCTATCGTGCTTTCGACAAACAAACGGGTCAGTAATATAAATACTGATAGGACATTTCCGATTAAAATTTCGAGTTGTTGCAAACGGAATGAAAAATGCAGAATACCACCTACCCTACGATGAAGGATATTAAAGGCTAAACAAAATTCCCAAGATAGGCAAAAAAAAACAACAAAAAATTTCCAGGATTTCTAGTGGGAAACACCGGGATGCAAACCCTAACCCATATACCTGAACGAAGGGGGACATTTATGAGGCCCTTGGGTCCCAGAGACAAAAGCCTGCGACCATTTATTAGGTGTTTTATGAGTCTATTTGTATGACATGTAATGAAAGATAACACAGTGAAATTCACTTATTCGGGCATCATTTTTGTTAGTGGCGACTGATGGTCCATACTTTCAGAAGGGCCTTAAATCTGAACCCCAAACGGAATAGCTACAACTTTGCTTAAGAAACTATAGCAATGTTTAGGTTTACTGAGATATAGCCGTCTCTAAGTATCAAAAATCCAATTTGAACTGAAGAAGCCAAATTGACAAAACGTATTATGCCAATAATCAAGATTCAACACGATGACCCGAAAAATGTTGCACTTTGTAATTGAAATGTTAATGATAAAAGTTATCTAGTAGAAATTTCCAAACATAATGTGGTCCTCAGTTTTTTAAGTCACTCACCGGTGGGACTTTTTCGTTTTTTATTTTGGAAGTTAAAAGCCTTTACCTTTTTCATTTGGATTGACAAACGGATAGCCGGGAACGGAGGTACAGACAGGTGGACATGGACTAATTTTAAAGTTCTGGCCGATTTTAGGACCCATGGCCCGCCTGGATTGCAAAAAACGACACTAACAGTTAAAGCTGCGACCCCTGTTAAACATGGGCGCATGGGTACTCAAATAAAAGCCGGTTCCACAACGAAGCCAAAATATAGATTTAGTTTAAATATTTGGCTAAGAGTGGGGTCAGAATCATGGATCTAACAAACGGGCCAGTTCAATTCATGGTGAAAGTAAGGGAGCCCAGTTAAGACCTGGTCAACTTTAACGACGTTTTTACTTGCATTCAAATTTTTAATCCAACTTTGACTATTAAGAAAAAGATAGCCAATGTTTTAATTGATCTTCTTCTGTGAGATTTTGTAGCATTCTGTGCGACTGTCATCACTGAAGTATATCTTTAATGATTTATTATAATCTAATGCACATCGTTGAGCATGTCTAAAATATATCGCCAACTAGGGAATTTTGATAAACAGTTTCACCTGATTTATTTTACTGCCCTCCAAACGTAGCAAAGACACTTTTACGTTGCGTCTATAATTCGAAGGATGCCACGACAAAAAGTTTGGTTTGATGTCTACGCTGTAGAAGAAAAGAAAAACGCTCAATATATTAAAATGTTTTGAAAAAAGCGAAACAAATCCAAAAAGAAGAATGATGACTTTATGCCGGCATTTTTACGCTGTGATACACATCCAGAGTAATACATTTTAATGTCTCCCTTAAGGCCTTAATGTCTGTTTTCGAAGTGCACCTCGGCATTTCATTGTTTCGGTGAAGGTTCTACAAATCATGGCGCCCAAACAAAAATGTTGTCTTATTGCCTCCGACAACAGCCAAAATATGTTTGCATAATTGTGGAACTCGCTGTGGGTGTGTGGGCTTGTGTGGATGACTGAAACAGATACTCCCACCCGTACCGTAATACGGCATCGGAATTATGATTAATGGTCAGTAATTAGCGAATACGGACCAAAAATTATAACGCTGTTCGTGGTCGGGAATACATGTGGTGGCAGTGTGAATATGGAGACTGCCTGCCAGTCCACTGGTCTGTGTATGATTGCATATAGACGTATTAGTGCTACCATAGTCACAACATACAACAGCAGCGGTTACAATCATAAAATTTTATTATCTTTTATGATGCGAATCCTATGTCTTCTTTATCTACTGCTCGGTGAGCTAAACAATTGTATCTGGTTGTGTGTGGTTTGCTTTTAGATTGTATACTTAGTTCTGGAAATATAAGTAATTAAATTATATCCATTGGAGTTTATCGATATCAATAGCTAAGGACTAAAAGTGGGCAGCATTGGCATGATGAGAGTGCGAGTCGACAACTAATTTGATCAGGTAATGCGTAATTATTTAACTGCCTTATATGGGTTGAAGTATTTTTTGTGATTTATGTGCTCGACTCGAATGTATGCATCTGAATAACATGGACATATTTATGTTTAGATATTATGACCTCATCTAGTACACAATTTCCACTAAGTTAGTTTACACAGAAAAACTAGAAAAAAAAACAATTAAAAAATTTGTTAACCATGGATTGCGTTTAAATCTAATTAGGTAGCTGTCAGCGTTGCCATATGGTAACAGTCGTCATTAATACAATACTTATATATTGTCATATCTGGGCGCCAAAAACTCAAGTACAGCTTGACCGACTGACATCAGACCTAAAATACTCGTATATATTAGCTTCGTTCGTCGGAAGGCTTCTCTTCAGTCCAGTCCCGGTTGGAGGCGCCTTCTTCTATACATTTGAATTTTTCGTATTTGTAGTACGATTTATATGAACTGAAGTCTTCGGAAACAAAACTTAACAAATTATTAATCGAGATATGGACAAAGTAATGCATTTGCATGAGATTTACCAAAAGGGGCATGTCAACCAATTTTTTTCATATGCAGGTGCAAAGCCCTTATTTTTGTACATAATTCTATTAAATGATCGTCGAAAACTATCGAAATATTGAAAAATTAATATAAAAAACAAAATAAACTAAAACTATCATCTTTTTATTATGTAAATAACACAAGGCCAACAAAAGTTTTTAATTTAGAGTTCTGGAAAGCACCTCAAATTTTTGAAGCACAAAAAATATATCTGTACTAAGTAGGGACATAAATACTTTTACACACGTTTTATGCTGTAAAATAAAAAGTTCTGAATGTTTTTTAGACCAAATATTTTTTAATATATTTATTGATGTATATTGTATCTAAAAAGAATCTACTTATTCGAAATGTCCGCCTTTTGCCTTTACACACGCCTTAAGTCGCACTGGCCAATCGTCAATAGCTGCACGAACCTCGTCCATTGGAAAATTGGCCACAGCTTGAACCAAAGCAGTCTTAATAAACCTTGTCCTCTAAAAACTTCCACAATTTGTAATCCACTAGGTTCAACTCTGGACTGTCTAAGGGCCATTTTTCACAGGAAATGAACGCTGGTAAATTGTTTCGAAGCCTGGTCTGGGACGTTTTAGCCTTATGGGCCGGCACAGAATACTGCTGCAAAGTCCATGGCTGGTTTTGGAACAGGGAATTGTTAAGAGGCTTCTCAACAGCTTCCAAAACGGTGTCTTGGTAAACTTTAAAAGATGTTCTGACTCCTTGTTCGCAGAAATGCAGGTCAGTGACCCCATCGTAAGAGACACCCCACCAAACCATGACTGAAGCTGGGCGATGACACTTTTCCACCCTTGGGATCCGTTCAGATGCTTCCTTAGATGACCGCGCATACACTCTATCATTATGCTTGTTAAATTTTTCCTGAACGGTAAACATTTTTTAATCGGTGAACAAAATTTTTCTGTGCAAGTTATCAGCGTGCTTTACCAAAAGACGTTTGCATTTTTCAATCCTATTTTTTTAAAGTTGCAGTCAATAAATATATGGTGCGTCGTTTAAAAGCCCCAAGTCTTTTTTAATGATTCGACTCATGGACTTTTGAGTGATATCCATCTCACGGGCCACGATTTTCTGTTTTCGGAGCGGATTTCTGTGAATTCTTGAATTAACGGCTTTGATGCATCCGGTGTTCGAACAGAGCGTGGGCGGCCCTACCGGTGGCAGTCTTTGCATCTCCAGTCTCCTTAAACAGTTGTATACATCGGTAGACGAACATGCGGCTAACCCCTAGTGGCCGCGGCGTTTTGAAAATATCGCTTTTTTCATTTCACACTTGAAAAGCGCTATTACAGCGATACGGTTCTCATTATCTGACCACTCCATGATGAAATTTTAAAATCCGGTTACAGACTTACACTATTGAGGTTAGCTTTCAAAACCCATATGACATTAACGGGGTATGTTCAGTTTTACCATTGAAATGGGTGTGTTCAATGTTGCAACAGTATTTATGTCCCTACTGATTATATTCTCTAAACATTTATTATTCCTTCTGAACTTTAAGGTGGGAGCCAGCATCACAGATGGACTAACAATCTTAGCTCAAAAGTTCACATCAGTTCGTCGCCCCTTCTGGCACCAGCATAAGCGACTGAAAATATATTTGGACAACAGATATAAAGGATGCACAATGCTTTTTTTGTTACGTTACACTTTTTGTCCGTACCAAATTTCTAATAAATTTTAAGAAAAAAATATAGGTGTAATATTTTCTGAAATTCGAGCATAAAATAAAAAATGCCTAAAAATACGAAACGTAATCTATTTAAATTACATTAAAGTACTCCTAAAAACCTTAAAAACAGGTTAGAACTCTAAAATAGGTAAATCCGTTCCCAAGTTATTAAAATATCAATGTACACCATTCAGCCGGACTTTCACGGATGTGCAGAAATTCAAAGGCCTATATCTCTGTTAATAACTTTAAACTTTATTTTTCAAAGGCACTGATATTTTCAGAAAAATTGGAGACAAGTGAATATTTGTTTGTCCGGTTTAAGGCACGGCCACTCCATATGCCAATTGTTTCTATTTCTATTTTGCTCAAAATTTGGTAAAGATTGATTATAGGGAGATCTATAAAACTGTGCAACACTTTTTTGGAAAATTAATGACTTAGGTGAGTACCGTAAATTTCCAAAAGGACAGGGTCTTGTTAATCTCACTAATTTTTAATGAGTCGAGGAATTTTTTCATTTTGCATAGCGTATGAAATGTCTGAATCGAGGTCAAGTACAAAAAAAACTATGTTAGTTTTCATTTCCGCAAATTTTTTTTAAGATTACTCGTACTGGTTCACTTTTCTTTTTGTTGATTGAATATGTTTATTATTACCTTTTTGTACTAAATTGATTTTATAAAGATGTTTGTGTGTTTGTTTCATACCCGGGGTACGATCGTTCCAAGAAGCACATCTAATATTTCATTGGAAGAATTAGTTATAGTTTCTTGCCCTGAACATTTTTGAAAATAATTTAAAAATTTACTACAAAGAAGAAAAGAAAAACCTGCCGGTTGAACGAAAAACGTACATCGAGGATTAAACTAAATTTATAATAGCCCCAACTATCAATCTTAACTCCTAAGAGCGATGCCATAAATAAAACAAAAATATCATCGATGTACCACCACCATTCCAGAGGGGTACCCTTTACTCTTCATTCTGCCTCCTGATAAAAGTTTTACTGCTTATAAGAAAAGTTTTCCGTATAATTCCTGTATATTTTTATCCTGGTCTGGTCTTATAACGTAGTGTGAGTCCTTATCTTCGTGTATGTATGTGTTCTCCAATAATTAGATTCGTAATACGAATCCTTTGTGCTAAATTACTTCTTATTAAAGCGATTTACTTTTAATGAGCTTCAGTCTGTCTCTGTTGTTCGCAAAGATACACTCTCAGATTAGACTACATAGAATAGTATATTTATATCGGTGGTTTGTAGTTGTATATGTATGTATATATACATACATATATAATCGTACATATAAATGTATATACCAGCGAAAGATACATGGATATTGCTAATATTCAGGTATATTCGTAGGCTGCTTTAATAGGTGATTGTAAATCTTAATAATTGTTCAGTGTGGCATTGGTAATGGGATACTTGAGCATGATGTAGCTCGGAAATGCTAAATCAACTGATTAATGTATTACGGTTTTTTGGGGTCATTGAATAAAAGGTTAACAACTTCTTATTAGCTTTAGTGCATATAATATACTCGTATTTTATTAATATATTCAAATTAAAGCCCTGTTTGGGGGGTTTAGTTAATAGTCTATTGATACTGAAGGGGGTGTGAATTTATTTTATCTTTTAATTTACAATGTGTTAAAATACATATTCTCAAAATTTTTAAATATTAGAAAATTTTTAATTGTATTAATTGATAATATACAGAAATTCAAGATATATAAAAAATTCCATGAAATAGCTTAACAAACTTTTGTTTCCGATAATTGATCTTCTTTGCCGCACATATGGAGTAAAAGTGAGAAGCCTTAAAATATAACGGTGTTTTCCATTAACGACGTTACAATTTTATATATTTATAAAGCACAGAATATTTAAAATATAGAGTTTAAATGTATCCCAGGTGTATGCAAATGTTACATTTTAAGAATAAAGTTCGATTTCGGTCATATGACCACCACGAGCCTGTGTACAGCGATCTGTTCTTTGGACTCAATTTTCTAGCGCTCTTCCACACATTTCGGCTGGAATGTTGTTAATTTCGTGTTGAATGTTGTCTCTTAGCTCGTCTAAAGTTGTTGCCTAATTGGCATACCAATGACTTGATGTGGCCCCATAAAAAGAATTTCAATGGCGTTAAATCGCATGAACGGGGTGACCATTCGACCGGACAATTTCTCTAGATAAAACGTTCACCGAATTTGTCTTTCAGTAAATGATGTAGACAGTATAAGCTTCGGCAAGACCAAACTTAATTTTTCCACTTTTTTGATTGCTTAATTGTGAATTTATCTGATCACCCGAACTAAAGGTATTTTTTCAAAATAAAAAAAATAAAAAAATCATAAAAAATGTGGAATATTTGTGGTTCTTTCAAAAGGACATTTAATGGCATTTGTTTTTTGAATATAATTTCCTTTAAATGTTGGCCGCAACTACGCTCCAGCATGTCCATTCTGAGGGTCCAATTTTGGATGACTTAATCGTGCATTTCGACAGGTATGGCTTTAATGACACGCGTAATGTTGGTTTGTCAGCACAGAATTTAATTAGATTTTGACAAAGATTTTTTGGCATAGAATTTGACCCAAATTTCGGCCACATCACCGGTCCAAAACCTGAATTGGCTGCTCTTCGTAATGACCTCTTAATAGATCCATTGCTTGAGCAGCTGTATGGCAAATGGAGCCGTCCTGTTCAATCCAAATGTCGTCAAGATAACGGACTTCAATTTCAGGAAGCAAAAAGTCCGATATTAAGGCGCGACAGCGAGCTCCATTCACGGTTACATTCCGACCATCATCATTTTTGAAAAAATATGGACCGATTATTCCACTAGCCCATAAAACGCACCAGATTTCTCTGGGTTTTCTCTGGGTATAATGGCACCTTTTGAACTTCTTATGGTTGCTCTTCAGCCAAAATGCGGCAATTACGAAGGCGACCGCAAAACTAACTGGCCTGGCACATTTTCTTTTTTACTAGCAACTTTTTTGTTTGTTTTTTAAAAGAAATCTTTTATAAGCCATCTGTCAAAATTTCTGAAATATTTAATGATTATTTTCTTTGTTACAGGTGATTGAAGTAAACAAGTTTTATAATTTTTGAAAAATGGAAAATAAAGAGTTTGGTGCGGTAATTAAACACTTTTAAATGAAAGGTTATACGCCACAATTAATCAAAGATGAATTGGATTCTGTTCATGGTGATAATGCACCATCATACTCTACCGTGAAATCCTGGCTTCAACAATTTAAAGTGGGTCGTTTAAGTACGGAAGATGAACTACGCTCCGAAAGACCGAAAACTGCTACTACTATTGAAAACATTAGAAAAATATTTAATGAAGTTACTAAAGATAGACGAATAAAGCTCAGAGAACTTGCTGATATTGTTAAAATACACGAAAAACAAGCTTGGAGTATTTTACATGATGAACTCTACATGAAAAAGCTATCCACAAGATGGGTGCCGCGTTTGTTGACTTTGTCCCAAAAAATCATCCGTTGGACCAATTCCGAGGAGCTTTTAACGATTTATCAGCGTAATCCAATAGAGTTCTTGCGCCGATTCATAACTGTTGATGAAACATGGATCCATCACTACATCCCAGAATTCAAAGAACAGTCGAAACAACGGATAGAAGCTGGTAAAAGTGGTCCCAAGAAGGCGAAAACTGTTAAGTCAGCAGGAAAAGTAATGGCCACAATATTTTGGGATGCAAGGGGTATAATATTTATTGATTATCTTGAGAAAGGAAAAACTATAAATAGGGAATATTATTGTGCATTATTGGATCGGTTGAGTGAAGAAATCAAGATAAAACGACCGCATTTAGAAAAAAAAAGTTCTTTTTCATCAAGATAATGCTCCTTCACACACTGCATTGCTAACTTAACAAAAACTGGCCGAATTACGATTTGAAATTGCTCCGCATCCACCATATAGTCCAGATTTAGTTCCTTCTGATTATTTCTTGTTTCCAAATTTAAAAAAAATTCTCGGTGGCAAAAAATTTTCGTCCAATAGCGAGGTTATTGCTGAAACTGAGGCATATTTTGAAGGTCTTGAAAAATCTTATTTTTCGGATGGCATTAAAAAACTTGAAAAACGTTTGATGAAGTATATTGAGTTGGAAGGAGATTATGTTGAAAAATAAATAATAATAATTCCAAAAAAACGGTTTTTTTTATGTTAGGCCAGTTACTTTTGCGGTTGCCCTCGTATGTTATTGACGTTGTCTTTGAGCCAGAAATGTGCCTCATCACTGAACAAAATTGTGGTCGAAAACAGTTTCTCACCGAAAGCTCATTTTTATAACACGGTGGTACAAAATTGAATGAAATAGAAACACCTGGGTGGTGATATTATTTTTCTTGTAGGTCTTGTCGAGTTAAAGAAGAATCCAATAGTGAAATATGCCGGACACCTCCAAAATCCGGATTTACGGTTAAAAAATCGGCTTATGTACCTTTGCGCACTTATAGCCAGTAATTATGTTGATAATGATCCGATTTTCATTTTTCTTACTAGATTTGAGAAATTTGGGTGTTATTGTCCAGCAAACACACATTTTGTAGATTTTTCAAAACATATTCAACTTTGGTGACGTTTTTATACATTATTTTATTAAGAAACTATAATACTATTGAATTTATTCACGTACGTTTATTTACGATTACAACGCATATTTGGGTTTACAAATAGATAAGCAATTGACAAAATTTTTACCAAATGCCTGCAAAATGTTTTTGGTGTTGTGTCTATGCACCTTCTATTAAGTTACAAATCAATGTTATCCTAAATACACAAAAAAATTGCAATGGGAGTTTTAGTCATTGAAAAAATATTGTTTTTTTCGTGTTCTTTTTATGCACTTCCTTTAAAAATACAAATCACTGTTAGCCTAAACACAACTTAGATTTACAACAAATATTTGCACTGAGAGCATTACTCATGTCTTCTTTTTCTTTCTTTTTCACTTTGAATCTGTGTATTTAAACAAACGTTTGCAATTTAATAAAAATCGTGTGCAATTTAAATTAAAATTAAATAAAAAATGTGTGACAATCGTAACAAATTTTGCTATATTTGTGGCTTATTTACTGATATCAGTTACCGGTGTGATTTTAAAAACAGTATTGGAGGGGTTGAAGTGTACAATAAAGTATTTAATCGTTCTTTTGATACTAGTCGCTGGTACTAGCCAATTTGTTTGTCAATATTGCTGTAATACATTGTTTGTTTTGCCCTTTTCTACGCCTATGATTTGGCATCATCAGCCATATCATAAACCAAATGATTGCTACTTTTGTCAAACCGATGTTTTAGGTCACTGTTTTAAAAAGCGCAAAAACATTAAGTACGCAAATGTTGTAACTGTTACAAAACCGATACCTGTAAGTAATGATCTACCGACAACGAGCAAATCTGTCGATGTAACAGAAAAAGATGTTGAACAAGAAGAGTTCCTTCCATCCAGATCTACAACAACGGAGCGGCATTTTTTGTCAAAAGCTGATTTCGACTATCTTGTTCGCGATTTACACTTGTCAAAGCGGACATCTGAAGTCCTCACCATGAAATGGCAACTATCGAAAAACGCTTTGAAGGAAAAAAAAGATAAAAATGATTTCAGAATATTGCTGGTCACTTAAACGAGAAACTGATGATGCTGATTAAAAAAAAAACGATCAAGCAAACACTTTTGAGTTAAATAACCAAAAATAAAATTTGTATAAAATGTTTAAAAGTTTATTGTCATGAACAGTTAAATAACTCAGTCAATTGCTTATCTATTTTTAATATTTTTAAACCCAAATATGCGTTGTAATCGTAAATTAACGTACTTTTTGAATAAATTCAATAGTATTATAGTTTATTAATAAAATAATGTATAAAACGTCACCAAAGTTGAATTTTTTTTTGAAAAATCTACAAAATTTGTGTTTGCTGGACAATAACACCCAAATTTCTCAAGTTTTCTTAGATAAATTATATATCATTCGAAAGATCTCAGTTTCCTCAGTTTCTTTCTCCAAATCTAGTAAGAAATTGAAAATCAGATCATTATCAACAAAATTACAGGCTTATAAGTGCGCAAAGGTACAAAAAACGGGTTTTTAACCGTAAATCCGGTTTTTGGAGGTGTCCGGCATATTTCACTATTAGAATCTTGTTTTACTCGACAAGCCCTACAAGAAAAATAATATCCGGTCCCAGGTTTTTTGAACTGTTGCACCGTGTTATAGAAGTACAGTTGCATATGTTTGAGGCGTTGTTTCGGTGTAAGTCTTTCTATGATAAAATGGCAAACAGTGCTGAAAAGAAAAAAAATGTTGAACACAACTCACGCGAAATCTGTGAAAAAAGGGTATTGAAAAATACCTCAAGATGGATCACCCGTTAGTTACCAAAAAAAATATTTCGTGCTTCTGAAGAGAATAATGAATAACTTTCAATTTAAATTTCTAATGAATCATTTGAAAATTAAAAATACTCTCTCTGACACGACATTCAACACAAATATACATTAGGGTCTAAGGTCGGCATTTCAAGGTTCTCAAATTAAATCATTTCACTATCATTTCTTCTTTACGAGTATTGCATCAATCTTTTAATTATTTCTCATTTCCTTTTCTATCGTTCCAGGTAAATTTGCAACACTATAAGGTTTCTGAAATAATTCATTTAAAGTACATTTTTGGATTTAAAAACTAAAACAAAATGTAAGTTCTAGAAAAAAAAGAATGCGGTCTAATGAGGCAAAGTATGGAATTGCAGATCATATGAGTTGGTGTAACTTTCGGATACCATCGCACTGCAAAAAAATATTCCTCCAATAAAATCGTATTGCTTATATCATTATAAACCTACTATTACTGTTATAATTTTAATGTATTATTTGATATAAACTGTTCGTTTAATGTTGAGTTTGGTAAATAAATATTTATTTACTTATCGTTTTATTAGAATTGAAGTTAAAAAAAAAAACTAATTTAAAAAAGCAGTTGCTAGGGCTAGTTGTCATTGGCCTTAAATAAATATTTATTTATTAGGCGTGTTCGATTGGTTCTTGTTTATTATACGAGTAGGAGGTCGCTAAGGCGATGACTTTAAAAGTTTACGAGAATTTTGAAATTTTCTTTGTATACAAGAACTAATTTCCTTTATGCATCACGAACTGTTTCGATTTCAAAATTTTAAGTTTGTAGAAAAAGTTATTTATGAAATAATATAAGCGAAAAAAAAACCAAGCTCGCTAAAGGTAATTCTTGGTAACTTTCTCAAAATTGTTAACTATTTGGGTTTTAACGCAACTTATCTATAGTTTTTTGTTAACAAAATTATTTTCACGCTTCTGTACAAAATGTGTTAGCAACCTCAAAGGCGAGTTACAAATCGAACAAGGCTCTTTTATTATATGTTTTGTGTTAAACCAAGCAGACATTATCCCATTAAAACATGAATAGGTTCAGTCCTACCATTGATTGCTTTTCAATATGGCATTAAAAAAATAACCGAATCCAAAAACCATTTATTATTTAAAAAATATTGGACAAAGAAAAAAATGTCTTTGTTCTGTATTTTTGAAATATTCCATAATATAGTATTTCGCACTATAACCAAACACATTGGGCTTATTGATATTATTATTTTTTTAACACAAAATATTTTTTTTACTTGAACAGTTTTTATTCTGGTTCGAGACCTTATGTTGTTTCTTTTTTAGCATCAACGTAAAAAGAAAGGTTTTTGTTCAGCAGTTTGGCAACGATTTCTTCGGCTGCAAATCAAAGCCCATTCGAAAATGAATTGGTGGGAATGATATTGAGCTACGAAGATTGATCTACGCATAAGAAGACTATACGCAAAGGGTAATTCTTAACAATACAAATGAGATTCCCGTAAGAGTCATTTAATTTGTAGCCGAAGTAATCGTTGCCAAAGACTGCTGAAGAAAAACCTTGGCGGGTTTAGAAAGACCGAATAAATGTAAACAAAACAAATAAATATAAGTATATTTTTTTCACCAAAAAATAGTTTTTTCTTTATTTTTTACAAAAATAATATAAAAAAAACTTATTAAAATGTATAATATTAATATCTTTGTTATTATCTTGTAGATAAATTTTTGCACTCCAGAATATATTTATTTTTTCAAAACAAAATATTTTTTTTTTTTTTAAAAATGTTTCTTTATTTTTTTACAGAAATTAAATAAAAAAATTTATTTACATACTCGTATCTCTTTATTATTATCTTTAAAAATAAATTTTTGCACGTCAGAATATCACAAACATTCGGCTCTATAAATCATTTTGAACTTTACCCGCACGTTTCTTCGCCTAGAGTCCAATCGCTTTATGAACAAATTATGCATAGCTTTATGTAAAACTTAAAATACCAAAAAATAACCGAAAACAGAAAATTGTTGTGTGACCCGTTTTGCAGAGAATTAAAAAGCATCAACATTTCTGGGACTTTTTTTCAATAAATCGCCATCGTTTTTTTGGTTTAACCACAATACATGATGTTAATTATTAGTCACACCTTAACGTCAACTTAAGTTGAAATTTTTTTTAGAGTTTCGCAAATTCGATAATGAAGTCGGCCAAGCAGTTACCCTGAATGGAACGGACATCTTGTGGCCAGAAATTGAGCATATGGACCTGGCCGATATGTGCAGACCTCGACTTCATTTGCTACAGCTGGTCTAAGATGGACGAAAACGTCAACTACCTTAGAAATAAACCCTGTCTAGTTTTCCTTTTCTGTTGTACTAGATGCAATTTAAAGCTTGTCTTATCCTTTTTTTGTCATGGCCATATCGATCCCTATATTGCCGTTTCCTTTACTACACGCAGAGAAAAAATATGGTTACTATATGGTGACGACAACAATAATATGTTATCCGCAATCATACAAAAGTAATACAATCAAAAGCAATTAATATTAATATTGCCGCAATCATACAAAAGTATGATTGCGGCAATATTAATATTGTTGAAATGTGACATTAGTATTGTTGCCAAATTTAAAAATGAAAATATGGTTGTAGCAACAATATTAATATGGTTGATGCGAAAAATGTATTGTTTTTTGTTAACAATAATTTGATTATGGCAATCATACTGTATTATTGAAATTTTTCTTCATTTAAATATGCTTTTAAGAACAATGTTATTTTTACGGATCTAATGCAAAAATAGTACTTTTTATATGAACTAAAACATTTTATAAAAACGCTTACGGTTTTTTAATTTGTTTTTTCTACTGTTAAATAAATCACTTCTATTATTTTGAATTTAATGTATTTTTTAAATAATTTTTATATTTCAAATCCTTTGTTAATAGCTTAACCCAATTCTAATAAATAATTTTGGGGATCATAGTATAATTGTGTGTGATCATACTATGGTGTGTGAGACTGTGTGAAATGTGACACTATGGTTGTTTGTGGAACATATTATGGTTGCATGGATCATACTTTGGTTGTGAAGATCTTAGTATGGTTGGGTGTGAATCATACTATGGTTATGGGGATGATATTATGGTTACGTATAAATCATACTATTGCTGTGAGGATCAAGTATGGTTGTGAGAATCCTAGTATGGTTGTATTTAAATCTAACTATTGTTGTGAGAAACATGATATTGTTGTACCATAACCATATACCCAACAATAGTATGATGCTCTTCGAATATTGTTATCCTAACCATACTTTTTTTCTACGTTTATAGGGAGCAGGAGTCTGATGCTCTTAATGTTCTGGAACAAACAAATGGATGGAACAAAGACATTTTTAAAGAGTCGGTCTCTTTAAAGTGCTGCAAGAAATACTTCACCTCCATCTACATCACATACATTTGGCCAAAACTGAAGTATAACTGCCAAATCTAGGCGGGTACTTTAACTGAATGTGCTTTACGGAGATAAGTAGCCTCATATTCTTATCCAGAAGATCGCATCCATTTGTTATTGATTACCCTACTGATCACGCGATGTATTACAGGGAGAATTCGTTCTTTAGCCGTGTTGTCCGTATGTGAAACAGACTTTCCGCAGAGTTCTTTCCTGCCACGTTCGAAACAGGTTCAAGTCAAATATCCAAAAACACGACTTCCTCTTTTCTTCTCTACGTACCCTTAATTTCCGTAACCAACACAATGCACTGCAAATATAGGGGACATACCCTAAAAAAACTATTATCGTTACATATTTCCTCTCTACAAACATACCTTAAATCATAGATGACAGATTCAAATTTATGTGTCCTTCTTATTGAATTCTTTGATATGCCCAAAACGGCAAACGTAATTCCTTTAGCATCATGACTTTAATGTAACTGAGAGATTCAAATGTTCATACCACTATAAAGGCACACAAAGTCGCCTTTTTGTGAATGTAGGAACACTTTTACATTTGAACATGCCTACAGTTGTGTACATTTCATAGCCATATCGATTTGGATATAAATTCTGCCAAAGCAGGAGGCGGAGGGGGTTAGTGCGAAAACCCCATTTGTGATACTGAACTACTACGTACAAACATACATTCACATTATGATGGCATTATAATTTATTATAGCACGACTGGGCTTACCTCCCGTAGATGCTAGTATATTCGGGGCCAGCACTGTGGGGGAAATGATTGTTATTGTGGAAAATTTCAAGATAATATTTAACTGATAATTTCAAGAGATATTTTTATAAACGGTATGTGGAATTAAAGTTTCCACATGGAATTTCATAATTTAACTTATTTTGTTTTTAAAAGCGAAGAAAAGTTTATATTGAGAAGGAAAATATCAGAGCCACTCGTATCTTTAATTCCAGGTAAATATTTTTGTCATTTTAGTTTTGTAATGGTCCTATACTACTAGGTAAAAATCTGGCACTAGTGCCAAACAAATTAAAAAACAAGTAAAATCGTTCAGTTCAGCCAGGCCAAACCATATGTGCCTTCCATCGTCTATAATGCACAAAAAAGGGAAAATGCCCTTGTTTAGTTCCTTTCGGTCCATGCTTCCATCTCAGCCGAAATTACTCTATATTTCGATTCGTACCACAAATTGCTTTCATTTGAGTACCCACCTGTTTATACTTAGTAGGGACATAAATACTGTTACAACATTGAACACACCCATTTCAATAGTAGAACTGAGCATACCCCGTTAATGTCATATGGGTTTTGAAAGCTAACCTCAATAGCGTTAGTCTGTAACGGGATTTTAAAACTGTTTCAACTTTCATCATGGAGTGGTCAGATAATGAGAACCGTATCGCTGTAATAGCGCTTTTCAAGTGTGAAATGAATAAAAGCGATATTTTCAAAACGCTCCGGCCACTAGGGATTAGCCGCATGTTCATCTACCGATGCATAAAACTGTTTGAGGAGACTGGAGATGTAAAAGACCGCCACCGGTCGGGGCGCCCACGCTCTGTTCGAACACCGCATGTCATCAAAGCCGTTAAATCAAGAATTCACAGAAATTCGCTCCGAAAGCACAAAATCATGGCCCGTGAGATGAACATCACGCAAAAGTCCATGATTCAAATCATTAAAAAAGCCTTGGGACTTGGGGCTTTCAAACGACGTACCGGACATTTATTGACTGCAGCTTTGAAAAAAATAGGATTGAAAAATGCAAACGTCTTTTGGCGAGGCACACTGATAACTTGCACAGAAAAATTTTGTCCACCGATGATAAAATTTGTACCGTTCAGGAAAAATTTAACAAGCTAAATGATAGAGAGTATGCTCGGTCATCTAAGGAAGTATCTGAACTGATCCCAAGGGTGGAAAAGGGTCATCACCCAGCTTCAGCCATGGTTTGGTGGGGTGTCTCTTACGATGGGGTCACTGACCTGCATTTCTGCGAACAAGGAGTCAAAACATCGGCCAAAGTTTACCAAGAAACCGCTTTGGAAGCGGTTGTGAATCATCTTAACAATTCCCGGTTCCAAAACCAGCCATGGACTTTCCAGCATGATTCTGCGCCGGCCAATAAGGCTAAAACGTCCCAGGCCTGGCTTCGAAACAATTTGCCAGCGTTCATTTCCTCTGAATAATGGCCCTCAGACAGTCCAGATTTGAACCCATTGGATTACAAATTGTGGACGGTTTTAGAGGACAAGGTTTGTCACAAAATATACCCCAACATTGGATCTCTTCAGACTGCTTTGGTTCGAGCTGTGGCCAATTTTCCAATGGACGAGGTTCGTGCAAGTATTGACGATGGCCAGTGCGACTTAAGGCGTGTTTAAAGGCGGACATTTCGAATAAGTAGATTCTTTTTGGATACAATATACATCAATAAATATATTAAAAAATATTAGTCCAAAAACATTCAGTACTTTTTATTTCACAGCATAAAACGGGTGGAACAGTAATTATATCCCTACTAAGTACTGACGATGTTGACCATGCGAGACGTTTTTCAGGCCACAAGCGCAAAACGTTCAGCAACTATTTTTTTTATTTGAGATACTAAGTACGCCCTTCCAACAGTACCCATTTAAACCATTGTCCGTCCACAAGAATTGATGATTTGTTAGGCAAATACTAAACAAGTGTACCTTTGGTCCCATTAAGGGTAACTTTTTCCTGTGCCGATTTCGCCAAACAGTTTATGACCATAAGCCATAATTATGTAAAATTTCAGGATCCTAGGTTTATTTGTTTGACCGCAATAATAGTTTCGCCAGACACACGAACGGACAAGCGGACACGGCTAGATCGTATATGAATTTAACGATGATCAATAATATATATGTGACGGCGCATAGAGAAAGGGACCTAAGGCATCAATTTTCATTTTGTTTCTTTTTTTTTAATGTGGACAACATCTGAGCATCGAATGAGACCGATCCCTTGCACCAATAGTGTTCCCTCCCAGAGATATGCGCGTTTTATAAAAGTGAAGTCGACGATTCTAAGCGCAAATAGAAAGGGACCTAATCTTTAAAATGGCTCTCCTGAACAAAAATGGTTTTTAACTTAGGTCACTTTCTATTTTGCGCGTCACATATACATTTTAAGGTCTCCAATCAATAGTTCTTGGTATTGCAAACGGAATGACGAATTTAATATACCATCCATCCTTCAGTGGATTTAGCATAAGGTTATGTAAAAGAGACTACAAGGTAAAATTTTTAAAAAGTCGGGCCAACTGAAACGAAATATGTTAATTGTAAAAGAATAAAACGTTTCAGAGAATTGTCTAACTATTTTTATTATGATAGTTCTGAGTAAAACAAAATATCGGCAAATGTTCGTCATGGCTTAGGTGGCATACCTCTATCTGATGGCTCATATTTTCAATGACTCTGAGACATAATGGAGGTTCAATGTCTTTAATGTGCTGAATTATCGTATCCTTTAGCTCTTAAATAGCTCTTGGCTTATTGACGTACACCTGTTCTTATAAATATTCCCAAAGAAAAAAGTCGAACGGTGTCATATCACATGATAGTGGCGGCCAATTCACAACGCCACTACGAGAGATAACACGGTCATTGAATTCCTCGCGAAAGAAGCCATTGTTTCATTCGCTGTGTGGCAAGTAGCGCCGTCCTCTTTGAAACACATATCGTAAAGGTCCACATTCTCAATTTCTGCCACAAGAAGTCCGTTATCATCTTGCAATAGCGAAAACCAATCACGGTAAATGATTGGCCGATCTCATTTTCGAAGCAATACGGCCCGATGACAGAACGATGGCGGAACGAACTGGGCGAGCATGCACAAGTGTTTTCACCTTACCCACAGACTCAGTTTGCTGAAATTTGTTAACAGTTCTTTCGATTGTGAACACATTTGGTCGAATACGCTGACCAAAAAATTTACGAAGTGGACGAAATACATTTCGATTTGGTCCTTTGTATAAGGCTTCAACAATCTTAACGTGCTGCTAAATTGTGTACCTCTTCATGTTGAAACTGTCGCACACCGAAACTACGAAGTGTCAAATTCAGTTGGACAAAAAACTTGACGTTAAGGAATTAACATCGTGATTGTCGTTGAACCACCCTTTATTTATTTGGTTTTTTTCAAATCTTGTTTCCCTTTTGAGTTTTGTTGCGATCGACCTATGTATGAAACCTTTTTTATGTTTTCAACTCTAGGTCTTGCAAAAGTTGTGTGGGTTTCAATCTACTCTCCGATAGTAATGTGTGTGTAAAAGGTGCAAAAATGGGCGTGGCCAAGGCTCGAAATTTTCGTCATTTAGTCTAATTTATATTCTTTTTTCTTATTACTATTTTTTTTTTGGGAGAATCGTATAAATAGTATTTATATTGCACTGGAGGTACCAGAATGGGGCATGTCATCCACTTTTTTCGTACACATGTATAACACCGTAAAAACGGAAAGTTTACCGGAGTACAACGGAGTTCAAAATGTTCAGCGTTATAATTGATTTACAGAAAGGCAATTTCGGTGAACGTGCTATCTCGAGAAATGGTTTCGTCGAATGACCACCTCGTCCATGCGATTTAACTGCATTGGATTTCTTTTGATAGGGCCACATCAAGTCATTTGTCTACGCCAACAGGCCAACAACTTTAGACGAGCTCAGAGACAACATCCAACGCAAAATTGCCAACGTTTCGGTCGAAATGTATGCAAGAGTGGTGGAAAATTGGGTCCAAAGAATAGATTGAAGTACACGGGCTCATGTTGGTCATATGACTGAAATCGAACTTTATTATTAAAATGTAACATTGGCACTACGCCTGGAATAAATTAAAACTCTAAATCTATAATATTTTGTGTTTTATTGTAATGTCCTTAATGGAAAGACCTGTATGATTACCATTAAATATATTTCAATTAAATATATATAAATATAAAAAAGTGGACCGTATGAGCTTGAAAACCCTTTTTTTTGATAAGCAAATAAATAATGGAGATACTTTTATTAATAGCCTTTTTTGACAGATCACGTGTGAGTCGTGTCATGCTGTCATGTTATTTTTGTTTAGTATTGTTTGGCATTTCATCATGGAAAGACTTGCGCCTGAAAAACGTTTTCAAATCGTTCAACTATATTACGAAAATTCACGTTCTGTGAGGAATGTGTTTCGTGCGCTTATACTTCAACTTATGGTCAACATAATCGGCCTACTGAGCGTACTATAAGCAACGCCATCACCCATCTTGAGACCCAGCATTCATTATTGGATAATATTCGACCGAATAGGCCACGACCAGCATGCAGTGAAGAAAATATAGCGACCGTAGCTGAGAGTGTACAGCAAGACCGTGGAGAGTCGATTCGGCGCCGTTCGCAGCAACTCGGACTGACGTATGGAACAACTTGGCTCATTTTTCTTCGAGATCTTTGATTAAGCGTACAAAATACAGCTTGTGCAAGAATTGAAGCCGTCCGATGTTCCCAAGCTTCGCTCTATGGGCTCTTGAAAAGTTCCAAGAAGATCCAACGTTTTCGAGCCAAATGTTGTTCAGCGATGAGGCCCATTTCTGGCTCAATGCGTATGAAAACGAGCAAAATTGCCTCTATTGGGACGAAGACAACCAGAAGAGGTTCAAGAGCTGCAACTTCATCCAGAAAAAACAACGGTTTGGTATGGTTTGAGGGCCGGTGGAATCATCGGTCCATACTTCTTCAAAAATGATGCCGGTGAGAACGTAACCGTCAATGGCGACCGTTATCGTGACATGATTACCGCATATTTGGTGCCTGAATTGAATCTCGTGATCTCGGCGACATTTGGTTTCAACAAGACGGCTCCACTTCCTTCCACATCGCATCAATCAATGGATTTATTGAGAGCACACTTCGGTGAGAAGATAATTTCACGTTTTGGACCGATTGATTGGCCACCACACGCAGAAAAAAAGTATGGTTGGGGTGACAATATTCGAAGAGGATCATACTATTGTTGGGTATATGGTTGTGGCACAACAATATTATGATCTTCACAACAATAGTATGATTCACACATAACCATACTATGATCCCCACAACCATAGTATGATTCACACTCAACCACACTATGATCACTACAACCATACTATGGTCCTCACAACAATAGCATGATTTACACTCAACCATACTATTACCTCCTCAACCATATTATGATCCTCACAACAATAGTATGTTTCTCATACAACCAAAGTATGATCCTCACAGCCATAGTATGATTCACACTCAACCATACTATGATCCCCATAATTATTTATTATGCTTGGGTAATGTTCTTATTCAAACATAGAGATTTTTTATCAAGTAAGTTATTTTAAATTGCATTAAAATTAGTTCAAAACAACATTTGAGGTCGTTTTATTGAACATTTTTACTCAAGAAACAATAATATATATTTCAATTGCAGTCGAAAATACTTTTAGTTGCAAGCAGGGGTGAATGCTACTTCAACATCCGTAGACCCCAAGAAGCGAACATGATTTAACCATGATCAATGGCTATATACCTAAGTCCAGGCAAATTTTAAATAAACGAGAACCAGTCGGTAGTAGAGTATTTCACCGAACAAAGTAAACACAATAAAAATCCCTCGAACTACTTTCCGATTGTTGGTGATTTTTAACGTGGACAACAACCATACACGGCATCGTGGGTGTGTATGTTTTTTTGTTACACCAAAAATATCGCACACATAGTCTTTAAAACCTGTTATGCTTTGCTCATAGTCTCAACCATACAGTATTATTGTTAACGTTAAATATTATTGTTAACGTAAATCCTTAACAACAATACTTTTGTCGCACCAACAATATTTACATGGTTGCTTCAACCATATTTTCATTTCGAAATTTTGCAAAAATAGTATTGTTACATTTCAACAATATTATTATTGCCGCAATCATACTGTTGTTAAAATAAAATTTAGAAAACAATACTATGGTTGTGACGACAATGCTTTTATTGTAGAGAACATATTATTGTTGTGGTGACCATATAGTAACCATATATTTTCTATGCGTGCAAGATCGTGTGATGTCACACCGTTAGATTTTTTCCTGTGGGGATATGTAAAGCCTAAAGTATATGCGGACAAACCCGCTTCGATTCAGGCCTTGGAGCAAAACATCACGCGTGTCGTACCAGTTGAAATGCTCGAACGAGTCATCGAAAATTGGACTCAACGGATGGACCATCTGAGAGGTAGCCGCGGTCAACATTTGATAGACATAACATTCAAAAAATAAATGCCAAAGAATGTTCTTTCAAATAGTAATAAAATTCACGCAGAGAAAATATATGGTTACACTATGCTCACCGCAACAATAATATGTTCTCTACAATAAAAACATGTTTGTCGCAACCATAGTATTGTTTTTTGCATTAAATTTTGACAAAAGTATGATTGCGGCAATATTAATATTGTTGAAATGTAACAATAGTATTATTGCCAAATTAAGAAATGAAAATATGATTGTAGGAACCATATAAACATGATTAGTGCAACAAAAGTATTGTTGTTTAAAATGTACGTTAACAATGATTTGATTACGGCAATCATACAGTATGGTTGCGACTATGAACATAACAAAACAGGTTTTTTTAGAGCATACATGTATGTGTTTGCGTATGTTTTTTTATATACCAAAAAAAACACATGCACACTATAAAGTGCATGATTGTTGTCCATTAAAAAAAACAACAACAATCGGAAGGTATTTCGAGGGATTTTTAATGTGTTTACTTTGTTCGGTGAAATACTCAAATACCGACTGGGTCTCGTTTATTTAAAATACTAGAAAAGTACTATGGTTGTGAGGATCATAATATGGTTGTGGCGATAATAGTATGGTTAAGTGTGAATCATACTATTGTTGTGAAGATCATAATATGTTTGAGTGTGAATCATACTTTTGTTGTGGAGGTCATAGTATGATTGAGTTTGAATCATATTATGGCTGTGGGGATCATAGTATGGTTATGTGTGAATCATACTATTGTTGTGAGGACCATAATATTGTTGTGCCACAACCATATAACCAATAATAGTATGATCCTCTTCGAATATTGTCACCTCAACCATACTTTTTTTCTGCGTGTTCAATTTAAATTTTTTGTGTATATTTTCTTTAAAAAATTAGAGAACCTTGAAACGGATCACGCGTTACAAAGATATTATAAAAATATTTCGGTGTTTAGAATTCAAGCATAACAAGTTATATGAGTTCTAATCTGCACTGAACAAATGTCATTTGTTTGGAAGGTACCAATAGGGGCATGGCTAATTTTAATTTGGGTGTGGGTAGGTGTAATGGTACATTTATGTGGGAGGTTCTAGTAGGGATGTAGTAATTTTGCTCTTTTTAAATCCCATAGGATGTTTTGGAAAAACATTACAACACGTTAAACTTAAAAACGATTGATATCTCCATTCGCGAGTTATCGTGCGAACTAGCCGCATAGACGGACATGACTCAACAAACGTATTTGGTCAAAAGAAATGTAGGGCCTAAAATGCCGATGCGTTACACCTTTTTCGCATTAATGATATACACCCGGTTCCCAGTAGGGTGTGAAGTGTAGAACAACAATTCATTTTTGTTAAGTTTAGCATGAACTCTTGACGCATGTTTATTCTATTCTTAAAATGATTCTAGTACAATTTGCTTCGGCTTATTTTTATTTTAGTTTATAAAATTTCAGCACAGAGTTTGCTTCTGTCTTCATACATTTGTAGTTTTCCCCCACTGTGCTGGTTAGTGTGTGCGATTTGTTTGTTTGTTAAGGAATACAACGAACGAAATTCAATATGGGACACTATCGAGAGAACCAGAGAGAGAGAGAGAGAGAGATTGGGAGAGATAGAGAGAAAAGGAGAAGTAATGATAAAAAGTAACTTTTCCTTGTCCTAACCATTAACATGGTGCGTAGGTTTGTTCGGTTGCATCATTGTGCCCAGTCTTATGTACTGCTTTGTATGTTTGTCCTCTCCCAACCACCCTTCGCTTAGGAGACAGGTCTTCTGGTACCACAATCTTAGTGTCATTTGTATTTCAGTTTAAGTTTTTTTTTTGTTTTGTGTTCATTTCATTTCGTTTCGTTTCGTTGCTGTCCAACTCAAGGGAATCATTGTTGTGGGATAAGCTACGCTTTACTGGTCTTTTGGAGCAAGATATTGTCATGGACTTCCGTTTCACATTTTGATTGCGAGCGTATGTGTGTGTGTTGGTACGCGTGTCCAGATCCTAAATCTTCACGTCTTTAAGGGTTTACTTTAAGATTCTCTTGTGTGTTGGTTGCATGAAACATGATGTTTTCCTTTCGGTTGCAAGCTGTGGTCACTACAAAGTTACGGCAAAAAGGATGGCAAATGGAAAGTGGGCCTCGGAGAGGGACTAACGTTATGATTTTCTACATGATTTTGTCCACGAAGCCGGTTGCTGTTCAACTTAAAACTTGTCACAAAGCTAATAATAATTGCGGTGCTGCGTACAACCAAGTACTCCAGGCCTTTTGGCTGATGTAGAATGTTTTCTGCAAAAACATGAAATGAGGATTAATCAGAGAAAAAATATGTTTGTATGTAATACTCGTACAACGTACTGTTTTGACTTTGCCTGCTCTCGAAACGATATTTAATTGAAATAATTTAATTACAGATGCGAATGTGCCATCGTAAATGAGGGATGTTTTTGGTGCGTGATGGAATTTTCAATGAATTTCCGTTAGGGCCGTTACAATGAACGCAATGTATTTCCGTAATTGAAAAAAAAAAATAATTGTATGCCAAACGCGTTAGCATCGAGCACATTAACACCTCGGGGCATAGTATCCTTCGTCCGTCAGTCCATTCATCATTTAGCAATTGCGCTTGTGTTTAAAGTATAAGTATAGTATTTGAACAAAGGCCACCATTGATTATTTAGTAAATTAGCTGGTAAAATATCGGAATGAAAGTTTCGCGCGCTTAGGCACACGCAGAGAAAATATATGGTTGCTATATGGTCACGGCAACAATAGTATGTTCTTTGCAATAAAAGTATGGTCGTCGCAACCATAGTATTGTTTTTTGAATTCCATTTTGTTAATAGTATGATTGCGGCAATATAAATATTGTTGAAATGTAACAATAGTATTGTTGCCAAATTTAAAAATGAAAATATGGCTGTAGCAACAATAAAAATATGGTTGGTGCGACAAAACTATTGTTTTTTTCAGGGTTTTATGTTAACAATATTATGATCACAGCAATTATACCGACATAATCTTAATTTTTCTTAATTTGACAATGTTATTGTTACGAATCTTATGCGACAATAGTACTTTTTATATGAAATTAAAATTTTTTCAAAACAAACTTCTTTGGATTAGTATAACTGAAATATTTTTAATAAATTAATTTTTTCTACTGTTAAATAAATTACTCCTATTAATAAGAGTTTAATGCATTTTTAAATAATTTACTTAATAAAAATCTCTATTGTTGAATATTAACTTAATCCAATCCTTACAAAAATTTTGGGGATCGTAGTATGGTTACGTGAGTCATGATGAGTCATACTATGGTTGTAAGAATCATACTATGGTTGTATGTGAAACAAACTATGGTTGTGAGGATTATAATATGGTTGTTGGGATCAAAGTATGCTTGAGTGTGAATAATAATATGGTTGTGGGGATCATAGTATGATTGTGTGTGAATAATTCTATTGTCGTGAGGACCATCATATTGTTGTGGGGACGATAGTATAGTTTGTGTGTGAATTACCATACCATATACCCAACAATAGTACGGATGCTCTTCGAATATTGTTATCCCAACCATAATTTTTTTTGCATGCAGTAACACTAAATATTATAGCAAATATGAGATTATATTCAAGAGTACGAGTACATATATTTATGCTAGGGCAGGCAATTTTATTGGATGCAACACAATACATATTGCCATAAAAACAATTTATTAATTTCTGAAAATTTTCTGAGAAAAACTTGGTTGAAAACTAACTGGCAGTAATATTGTTACCAACGTCGTCATTGATTTATACTGGCATTATCCTCTCCTTTAATTTTTAAGGTAAAATTGGCCCTGCGGTTGGAGACTACTAGGGTTGCTATTTATATATCGGGTCCGGCAATAAAAACACAATAATTTTTCATTAGAAATGGTTTAATTGTTTTTCAAAATATTCTCCTTTAAGATCAATACACTTTTGCATGCACACAAACCGAAGCACTTTTCCACTCCGATTAAGACAGATCCAAAACATGATTTTTGAACGCTTTAACAGTTGCTTCGGGCGATGATAAACGCTAACCACGCATTTTTATCTTGATGCTAGGAAATAAGAAGAAATCATTTAGTGCCAAAATAGGGCCGTACGGTGAGTGGTCAAATAGATCATCGTTTCAGCTGATGTGTGAAAGCTCACATCGTCGTAATGCAAAATGATCCATTTTCTCTTATTATCTTTCCTCATTTCTTTGAACACTCTTGGCAAACAGATAGTTGTATACCACTCAGAATGGACCGTCCTACGTTCCACTAAAGGTACTGTGACAACATTGCCGGTTCTACCGAAAAAAACGCAATCCTTTGCTTCGATGTACTTCTTCCACGAACAACTTTTGTTGGATTTGGCTCGTCTTGAAAGACCCACACAGTCGATTGCTGTTTTGTTTCGGGTTCATATGCATATATCCATGATTCGTCACCTGTGACATTGTTATACATTGCCTTTGAGCTACCGCAGTTATACTTTTTCAACATTTCTTTGCACCAATCAATACGAGCCTTTTTTTGAGCATTCGTCAAATTATGTGGGATCCAACGCGAACAATTTTTTTTTCACGGCCAAATGAACATGCATGCAATTGATGCTTGTCATACTAATGCCCAAAGATGCCTCAATCTCACGGTATGTCACACGTCGGTCTTGCTTAATCAGTACACGTACAGCATCGATGATTTCTGGCAGAGTAACCGAAGTTGGACGACCTTCAAGAAATTCATCCTGAAGCAAACGGCGTCCGAGAGTGAACTCTTGGTACCAGCGATTAACATTGGTTATTGATGGTGCTTCATCGCCAAAAATCGAAACAAGTTGATTTAAACACTCTTGTCTCGATAACCCACGCCGAAGATAATAAAAAATCATCGCGAGGAAATGTTCACGGAATAATTCTATGTTTTAACTTAGATGAACATAAACCAATTCTAATAAATTATATTGGGGATTATAATATAATTGTGTGTGATTATATTATGGTTGTAGGGATACAATACAATGGTTGCGTGTGAATCATACTATGGTTGTGAGGATATTACTATCGTTGAGTGCGAATGATACTATGGTTGTGAGGATCATACTATGGATGTGGAGATCATAGTATGGTTGAATGTGAATCATACGCTGGTTGCGGGGATCATAGTATGGTTATGTATGAATCATTCTATTGTTGTGAGGATCATAGTATGGTTGTATTTGGATCATACTATTGTTGTGAGGATCATAATATTTTTGTACCACAACCATATATCCAATAATAGTATTATCCTCTTCGAATATTGTCACCACAAACAATTTTTTTTTCTGTGTGAAGTTAGGCTAAAAAATGTCTAAAAGATGATATATCGTCTATTCAGATTCTTCAGTAAACTCTACTGTTTATATATATCCATGTCCACAGGGTCATATTTTCCATACCCTTAGAACCTGCGTCAATGCTTCAAATATCTTCAAATCATAGCACTATATGATATTATTGGATTCCGAGACCTTTCAGTTAACTTCCACAAAACTGACCCTATACCAGTCTATTAAGAACGAAAAACAAAATTCAGCCACTGGTCTCTACTTTGTTAATGCTATGGTTTGGGGTATATGTAAGTCTTTACCACTTGTTTTATTATTTTTTCAACATCAACATGTAAATATGACGTTATTGGATCGTATTCCAAATGAAGGCTTAAAACGAGTGATATTTAAACTTAAAATTTTTACTGGCCATATGATATTTTGCCTCCAAGTTATAGTTCGTAGAAAACAAAACGCTAAAAACTATCACGTTACTTTCGTGAATTTTTGCGCAAACATGGTAAATTGGAACCTAACGTTCTGAAAAATGCTAATTTCAGAGAATGTGTATTGAACAGTTCTCTTAAACAACACACGCCTCTCATATACATACTATTAAATAATTCCTAATTTTAAGCTTTCGACGTTTTGATTATTTTCTGCTGAAAACAATTCTCCCACACGCATATGACGTGAATGATTATGCAAATATCGCTAAACTCTTGCTGAGAAATTACACCAAAACAAGAAAAAATGAAATTCCCTGTAAATATGCTAATCCCTGGCCAACGAATAATAAATCAAATTGTTGTAAAGCAACATCCGTTCGCGCACAAATTCCAAATTCACAAGAAATTTTAAGTTGAACTTTAACATTAAATATTTAGTGGAATTTAAAATACAAAAGGATACCCGTGTGCTTTATGTTACTTGTATAATTTAACATGCGCTAAAATACAAACATACATAATAACAGACAAGCGTACATAAGAATGGGTCGGTTCAAACAAACAAAAAAAAAACCGGAAGGTATTTGCAACTAAAAATTAAATTATCGAAGTTGTATAAAAATCAGCTGATTTTACTTTAATTTGAAAATTATGAACGGTTTGATTTATAACCAAAATATTTTGAAATTCTACTAAAACAAATTTACCGGACCAGGTGATGGAAGTGTTACAAACTTCAGGTTGGCAATACTATCAAACCAACAAATTGACACTAGTGACACGTGTTAATATGTTTTACAAGCTACCACAAGCATTTCTATCGAAGTAGTATAGAACAAAAGTTTTTCGAAACCGAATTCAAACGTCATCGTGTGATTGCGTTTTATCAGGAAAAACTCATATTCAGCTATTGTTTGTGAGTTGAGCCATCTCAAATTGAAAAAAATTGGTGTAATATGTATCCTTAAAATGGTACAGGTAGCGTTTAGAGACGAAAACCCACAGCATAACATGCACTGGTTCCAAAAGCGAAGGCTCGACTTCAACGAATTGCACGTCGTAGTAGTAATCAAGTGACTAAGGAACTGAAAATATCCTACCGATGTATCCGACGTGTATTTCCAAGGTAGAGCTTTACACTTTCGAGTAGACACACGAACTTACAACAAAGCAAAAAAAAGTTTGACTCAAAAGACCAAATGAGTAGTTACCCTTTAAATAAATCACTCGTATTATTTTGAATTTAATGTATTTTTGAATAATTTTCATAATTCAAATCTATTGTTGACAACTTAAACCAATTCTAATAAATAATATTGGAGATCAAATTTATTGTCGACAACTTAAACAAATTGTAATAAATTATATTGGGGATCATAGTATTATTGTGTTTGATCATACTATGGTTGAAGGGATCATAACATGGTTGCGTGTGAATCATACTTTGGTTGTGAGGATCATACTATGGTTGCATATGAAACATACTATGGTTGTGAGGATCATACTATGGTTGTGGAAATCATAGTATGGTTGAGTGTGAATCATAATATGGTTGTAGGGATCATAGAATGGTTATTTGTGTATCATACTATTGTTGTAAGGATCATAGTATGGTTGTATTTGAATCATACCATTGTGGTGAGGATCATAATATTGTTGTACCATAACCATGTACCCAACAATAGTATTATCCTCTTCGAATATTGTCACCACAACCATACATTTTTTCTGCGTGTACTCGAACTAATTCTCTATCTCAAGTTATGGTATGGACAGCTGTTACCATCGGTGAATGCTGTCTAATCGGTTTCGCCTGATGTCAAAGTCACTTATTATCGCGAAAATGTTTTTGGAGCTGCCTTAGAGACGTGGCAGCGCAAACAATTCATTCGAAAGAGACTCGACAGAGCCTACCTACCTGCGAACCAAGAATGGTGAAAAACATGTTTCGTTCACTTAATGGCTTTTGAGTTCAGCAAATGCAAATCCGATGGACTATTTCATCTGCAGCATTTTGGAGAGCAAGCTGAGCATTAAAAATTAATAAAAATTATGGAATAAAAAAAGCCATTGTACGAGAATCATTCAAAATACGGCAAAATCATATTCATGAAGCATGGAACTCATTTGTTAACCATTTGATGGTCGTAATCAGAACAAAAGGTGACCACACCGAGGTTAGGTTAATGCATTTACTGAATTTTGTAGTCCGCAAAACCGCACCGAGCTAAAGTCAATGTATTCTGCAAGTGAAATTATTGCCCCTAAATTTGTTATTCAAATCAATATAAATTAAATTTACACAAAAACTGCTATAAACGTTGTTAATTTCGGCCAGGCCGAAACTTATAGACCCTCTACCGTTCGTCCAGAAGCTACTAATCGCAATTAAAGTGCTTTGTTTTTAGAATCTTGCCCCCTAATCGTAGCCAAAAGTTGCCAATCCAAATAAAAATTGTGTTTATTCGGCTGGGTGGCATTATTGTCTTTATTGGTTATTAATTATAGTATTTCGATTGGTAGCAATATTGTTTTTATTGACCATATGGACTACAAATCGCCCGCTTTGATCATGCGGAACGTTGTTTGGGCCACCTGAATCATCTTTTGAGGTATTTAGAGGGCCCTAACTATATACACATTATAGTACACATTTTAACCAGTATGTCGACAAAAAAATATCATCTGTTAAGCAAGTACAGAAAATGCCTCTTTTACCGAAGAACCTTTAGTCCCTTTATGGGATACTTTTTTCCACCTTGGGCCATAAAAGCCCATTTACAATCCCAATAGCATGCAAACTTTGGTAGGTTGATTAGTCTGACTGCTATCGTTCTTTCAACAGATAAACGGACGGACATGTCTAGATTATCTTGGAATGCTGTGACGATCACTATTATATACTATTATATCAACATTTCGTGGTGTTGCAAACGGAATGACAAATTTAATATATCTTCCACGCTTCGGTGGAGGAAAACAAATATGGTCGTTTGAATAGCTAACACTTCAATCGTCAAACCCTTTATGAAGTCTTCATGTAGCACCCATACAAGAGGCCAAGGATTGACAGGGTGTAGAATGTGTCCTGTACTCAAATTTTGCTAAGCGCGGTATGAGCGGCTAATTTCCTATCTTCTCTCAACCATATTGGTTCATTTAAATCACAGATGTGTAAGTGTGTATTTATATAAAATAGTGTATTATGCCTAAAGGAGAAAGATGTATCTCTCCTAGATTAAATGGTTTTCAACGAAATGAGCCAACATCTACTTCACGCAGACAAAAAGTATGGTTGCGGTGACAATATTCGAAGAGGATTATACTATTGTTCGGTGTATGGTTGTGGTACAACAATATTATGATCCTCACAATAATAGTATGATTCAAATACAACCATACTTTAATCCCCACAACCATCCTTTATCCTCACAACAATAGTATGATTCACACATAAGCATACTATGATCCCCACAACCATAGTATGATTCACACTCAACCATACTATGATCTCCACAACCATAGTATGATCCTCACAACCATAGTATGTTTCACATACAACCATAGTATGATCTTCAAAACCATAGTATGATTCACACGTAACCATGCTATGATTCATACAACCAAAGATGATCACTATGATCCCCAATATTATTTATTAGAATTGAGTGAAAATGTCAACAATAGGTTTGAATTAGGAAAATTATTTCAAAAGAAAAATTAAATTCTAAATCGTAGATGTGATTTATTTAACAGTAAAAAATCAGTTTAAAAAACGTAACCGTTTTTATTAAAAATATTTCTGTTAAACAAAGCAAAAACAGTTTGTTTAAAAATTGTTAATTTCCATATAAAAAGAATTATTATTGCATTATAAGTAGTCCGTAACAATAACATTGTTCTAAAAAACATTTTTAAATGAGGAAGAATTACAATCATACAGTACGATTGCCGTTATCATATTATTGTTAACATAAAACCCCAAAAACAATACCTTTGTCGCACAAAACATATTTATATTGTTGCTACAACCATATTTTCATTATTAAATTTGGCAATAATACTTTTGTTATATTTCAACACTATTAATTTTGCGGCAATCATGCTATTGTCAAATTTAAATTGAGTTAACAATACTTTGGTTGCGACGTATATACTTTTATTGCGGAGAACATATTATTATTGCCGTGACCATATAGTAACCATGTTTTTTCTCTGAGTGTGCGAATAAAATACATCGAAGCCTTTACGAAAAATAGTTTATGTGACTAGTAAAGGATAATTCAATATCAAAGTCCATACCAAGGTCAAGAAAATCATGAACATTTCCCTAATTATGATTAGAAATATTGTATTGGGAAATAATTTTATTGTGGCATTTATAAAATGTTGTTATTGTTCATCTATCATGGAAAGAACTGTGCTGAGAAGGATTAAGGTAACTTATCAATTTAAACATTAATATTCTTTAAACAATATATTCAAAAAGTTTTGCAATTTCGAAATAGGTCTATAATTACTAATGTAATTTTTAGACCCAGACTTTAATACAGGAACAACAGTTGTACTCTTTCACATTTAAATAAAAATTTTAAGGGTATACTCAATAATAATTTGAAGCGGCAGAATAAGGGCATCGATGCATTTTTTAAAGATATGCTGAGACTTTGTCCGTATCAGGTTTAAACGACAAGGACAATTTTAATATGCCTAAAAAATATCCTTTTCATCAATGCATAAGACAGAACTATCTTCATTAAATATATTCTTAAATATCAATAACTAACATTGATTTAAGATATATTTATATATTTATCTTCCTTAAGATATCACATATTATGTCCAACTTAGCTAAAATAACGGACAAATGAGCTGTCTACTGAATATATGATGTAGAATATCAGATAAACAGCAGCAGCATTATTTTCGTCCAAAAAACCTGCTTATCGTTTTTATTTGTATCAAAAATAGTCCGATAATATTAACCGCAAATGTTACGAAATGCGCTTGCAGAATGACTTGGGCATCATGGCTCCATTCATTTTATAAAAAACTAAAAAACAATCATAGCTTATTGCATAAAACTGCTGTCAAAGATCTGTATGGCAGTTGAATCACCCTGTATTAGAAGCGTAACTGGTTTTGACCCAATAGTCCACGAATACCAAAATAAGTTGGTAAATGTGTATAAAGGGTATAGCATATAGGATATAGCACTTTCGCAAATAGACGAGCTTTCTGAGTTATAGTGCGAAACAGAAGCAGGAAAGAGAGGCATGGCTAAAGCAGCTAAAGTAGAAATGATATAAAATAATAGGGTGTTTTTAAACACTCTATCCATGCATTAAACTTTATGGCCATAACAAATGAAACCCAGTAAAGTGAGCTGATACCTCAAAACAAGTTGCATTGTTTCGAGTCCGACCCAGTCTAATGATTGTACATACGATATGTGCACTTTACCAAATTATACAAAACGGTGTTTGCCAACGACTGCAGCAGCAGCGCCCAGCAACAACCATGGTGGTGGCGATAACAGCAAAAGGTCAACAACAAGATCTGAATGCATGATATGAGAGCTTCAGAGCAGCATTTCATCATGTTTCAACACCTGTTGCAAGCAAGCGACAACAACAAAATGTTGCAACATGCAAATACAAACGTTTTAGCAACAGCTCGAACGCATATTCATGACACATTCGTACACACGACATATTTGGACACGTTCATGTACATACAAACATATACTCGTGAACATATAAGTATGTTAAAGTGAATAAACGTATGAATATGTGAAAAAAATGTGTAATGCATGAGGCAAACACAGTAGTGGCAATTAATATAGGTTCACATTCGTTAAAACTAGTATAAATCTACTAAAATATAACTCTACGCAAAGGGTAATTCTCAGTAATTCCAATAAGACGCCCGTATAAGTCATTTGATTTAAAGCCGAAGTAAGGCGGGTTTAGAAACAGCTGTATACTTAGTAGGGCCATAAATACTGTTATACACGTTTTATGCTGTAAAATAAAAAGAACTGAATGTTTTTAGATCAAATATTTTTTAATATATTTATATTGTATCCAAAAAGAATCTACTTATACGAAATGTCCGCCTTTTGCCCTTACACACGCCTTAAGTCGCACTGGTCAATCGTCAAAAGCTGCACGAACCTCGTCCATTGGAAAATAAACCACATTGCTAAAACACAGTCTTAAGAGATCCATTGTTGGGGTATCTTTTATGACAAACCTTGTCTTCTAAAACCGTCCTCAATTTGCAATCCAATGGGTTCAAATCTGGACTGCCTAAGGGTCATTCTTCAGAGGTAATAGACGCTGGAAAATTGTTTCGAAGCCAGGCATGGGACGTTTTAGCCTTATTGGGCGGCGCAGAATCCTGCTGGAAAGTCCATGGCTGGTTTTGGAACAGTGAATTGTTAGGAGGCTTCACAACAGCTTCCAAAACGGATTTTTGGACGGTCAAAAAGGCGCTGGTTTGAGCCGATGTATAAGAGCGCATTGTCATGGTGCACAACGATGCGTCTTCTCTTGTTCGTTTTTCGAATTTCTCCGAAGACTTCAGGCAAAAAAACTGTGGTGTACCACTCAGAATTGACCTCCTACGTAACTCAAGCGGAACAGTCGCCACATGACCAGTTTTGCCGATGACCATTTGCTTCTAAGTACTTCTTCCACGAACAACTTTCGTTGGATTTGGCTCGCCTTCGAAGGCCCACAGGTCGATTCTTGTTTTGTTTTGGGCTCATACGCATAGATCCATGATTCGTCGACTGTGACGATCTTACAAACGTCTTTTGAAGCATCGCAATCGTATTTTTTCAAAATTTCTTTGCACCAATCGACAAGAGCCGTTTTTTGAGCGAGTGTCAAATTGTGCGGGATCCAACGATAACAAAGCTTTTGACGGCCAGATGTTCATGCAATATCGAATGTATGATGGTGGAAGAAAGGCCCAAGGATGCCCCTATCTTACGGTATGTCACATTACGATCTTGCATTATCAGTTCACTGACGGCATCAATGTTCTCTGGCACAACGTCCGTTTTAGGACGACCTTCGTCTTTGAGCGAACTTCGGCCACGATTGAATTCATTAAACCAGTTTTTCACAGTGCTTTAGGATGTTGCTTCATCGCCATACAAAGATTTCAGTTCATCGATGCACTCTTGTCGTGATAATCCACGCCGAAAGTTCTGAAAAATGATCGCATGAAAATGATCACGAACTAATTCCATGTTTTTTGCCAAATTGATTTTTTCAAGTCACTGTAAACAACACAAATGATGGTTGTACGTCGAAACATTCTGAGTGCGTTTATGCTAAAAAATGCCAAACTTTCCAATGGAAATGTCAGATGGCGCCAAGCAACACTTAAGGTTGCCAGAAATATAATGCAAACGTCGTATGAGGTTTTCTCAAACCACTTGTAATGCCGAATTGTAGAAGTTCATACAAAACCGCCCATACCAGTACTTGATAAGTCAGAATAAGTAATTCTTCAATCTCATAACACCAAAAGAATCCAAAGTCTCCTTAAAGGAATAATAAGCAATCAAATATTTCATTACCTCTCCCTTAATCAGCAAATATTCTCTATGATATTTTACTTTTTCTGAAAGCTTGTGATTTCTTGAGTTTCGGCTTAACCGTTCCTTGGTTGCGGCAACCACTTTTTGCCCAGGTATAGCCTCCATAATATCGCTTACCATGATGACCAACGAGGCTTCAACGAGAGAACCGGAGATTACACCAGAGGAGAAGACGCTACCTTGGCAGACGCTCGTGGTTCTGTCTCAGCTGAGATATGGATGGTGCAGTCGCCTTTATTCGTATTGCACGCAGAAAAAAAGTATGGTTGGGGTGACAATATTCGAAGAGGATCATACTATTGTTGGGTATATGGTTGTGGCACAACAACATTATGATCCTCACAACAATATTATGATGCACACACTACCATAATATGATCCCCACAACCATAGTACGATTCACACTTAACCATACTATGATCTCCACAACCATACTATCATCCTCACACCAATAGTATGATTCTCACTCAACCATACTATTCTCTCCACAACCTTATTATGATCATGCCAACCATAATATTGTTCTCATACAACCATAGTATCTTCCATAGTATGATTCACACGCAACCATGCTATTATCCCTACAACCATAGTATGATTCACTCAACCATACTGTGATCCCCAAAATTATTTATTTAGGATTTTTATCAAGCAAGTTTTATTAAATTGCATTACAATTAGTTAACAGCCAGAATTGAGGCCAAGTTTTTATTGAACATTTCATTCAAGAAACAAAATTATATATTTCAACGGCAGTCGAAAATACTTTAAGTTCCCAGCAGGGGTGAATGCTACATCACCATCCGTAGACCCCATGAAACCATGATCAATGGCAAAATACTTAAGTGCAGGCAGATTTTAAATAAACGAGAACTATTCGGTATAAGGTCGTTTCACAAACGAAGTTAACACAATAAAAATCCCTCGAACTACCTTCCGATTGTTGTTTTTTTAATGGACAACATCCATTCACTGTATCATGTGTATGTGTTTTTTTTGTATATCAGAAAAACATACGCGCATGCTCTATAAACCTGTTTTGTTATGTTCATAGTCGCAACCATACTGTATGATTGCCGTAAGCATATTATTGTTAACGTAAATTTTAAACAACATTACTTTTGTTGTTGTGTTTATATGGTTGCTACAACCATATTTATTCTACTGTTTCATACTATTGTTTCATTTCAACAATAGTAAAATTGTCGCAATCATACTGTTGTCAAAATGAAATTCAAAAAACAATACTATGGTTGCGACGAACATTTTTTTATTGTAGAGAACATATTATTGTTGCAGTGACCATAGTACAACCATATCTTTTCTCTGCGTGTGGGCGTAAATTGATTCTAACGTTCGGGACGTTCGTCCCGCCTGCCATCAAAAACCTCATGGCGTACTTCAACTTTTCAGTTCTCTTTAGATGCATCCAGTTCAAATGGCGCGTTTCCTTCATCTGAATATCGAAGCCGGTTTTACGCACTGGATCGACTCGAAGCAGTTCTTCTTCGGCCATGGGCTGTACTTTGTGTAGCTAAAACAACAACCAACGATGCTGGTGCCTAATTCATCGGCATGCCCTACAACCTTCAACTTGCTGCTCTCCAGATTTAACCAAAAAAATCTATTCATTAGCACCCCGATCTGAGTATAATGTGGCGCTGGCTATTTTCTTACTACAATAATCGAACCCGTTGAAATGGAAATAGTTCGTTTTAAATATAGATTATTTCATTTGGAAATAATTTTTGTTTGTATTCTTTAGCCAGCAACTTTAGACCCATTATATGCCTACCACACAACTATTTTGTAACCCGTTGCTAACGCGTGCAAGTAAACAGAAAGTCCCAATGCTGTTTTAAGAAACATAGCCCAAAATGAAATCAGAAAATTATTTATAAAATATTGCTAGACATACGTAGACGCAATGATGCCGAAATTCCAAATAAATTAAAATTTATTTATTGCCTCCCCTATAAAAGAAAAACTACATATTAATGTGATAATTCGTACATACCCTATTACCATTCCCCATACCTCTCAACGCCTAACGACCGACCCCCCAGCGACCACGTGGCAAAACAACACCTACTTACTATAAAGACGTACAAACACGCAGCAAATAATTGCTATTAGTGTAAAATAAACAATAGAGCTAAAATTTATTACACGGCACCCAGTCAGGCCATAGCACCGCAACGCACCGCCACCGGCCGATATGATGAAAAACATTTTGGGGTGCCGAAAATGTCCATAAAACAATAACGAATTCTCGTAAATCTGCACGGCCCCAGTCTCGTCGCAGCTGAACTGTGATATCAACAGTCTGATGATGACACCGGCTTGGCTATGGTGATGATGATGGTGGTGGCAATCAAAAATCGACCATTTGAGTTCGTTAAATGGTTTGCATTTTTGCAAGCGTGTTTGCTGTTGCTTCGTTATTGAATAATTGGCATTTTAAGGGGATGCGATGTGGAAACCGTTTGTTTGACAGGCATAAATTCTGAAATATTTATTTGAGAAGGAAAATGGTTTATGTGGGGTGCGGCAAATAACAACAGGTAAACATTGTTCATGGGAAACGTATTAGGCTAATATGTTTCATTTGGGAAAATCGCAACTGCGTCCATAATTGGTGAATGAAATGGCAAATTGTTGGCTGATATATTTTGAATATTAGCATGATATTTTAATATGCAGTATTCATTTATAATTATGAAATTATGAAACACTCAGGTTAAATTGCGGACCTCCTAAGTTGTAGCCAAATCTACTATGAAAAAAGCATTAAGTCAAAACAGGCTAATTCCGTCCCAGCCAAAAATAAATATTTTGCAAGCATTCACCGATCGCTTTGATTACAGGAATAGCTAGACTGACAGAGGTACATCTCAATCGATTCATAAATCGTCATTCGGTATTAATCGGCCTATCGGTGCTAACGATACTGACCTCACAATAAGAAACCGTATAAATGATAATACTCGTATTGTAACACTGTACAACACTAATTTTAACACATGAGCAAGAACTTATACACGTGGAACTAGAGGCTCTCTGGAGTAAAACTGCGTTTACAGTTTTCATTCTCTGGTCATTTGTCCTTTTTAGAGGACTTTAAAGTTTTAAAGGACATTTAAATAGAAAAAAATATTTTATATATTTCTACTCATCCTACGATGCTGAGATAAAAAGCAAATGAAAGAGGAGACTCCCCTCGATTTGGCAAAAATATTTGTGTTGTTATATCAGGACAAAAGGACCTTATTCAAGTCCTTTCAAAATTTTGTCCTTTAATATCCTTGAGAATTTCCAACCATTTCATCCAGAAAAAATATATGTTAAGGACATTAATATACGCTAACACGTTGCTGAATTTTACTCACGTTGTTAGTTTAGTGTACAAATAATTTCAAAATGTACTATAAAAAAAATATAAATAAGTAACTCCCTAATATTAACCAATTTTTTTTAAATAAAATCTAACACATGAACAAATGGATATACACATAAAACTGGAACCCCGTGAATTAAAGTACGGTCACAGTTTTTCATTCGGTGATCCGGTCTCCCCTTAAGAGCGATTTTCAGTTACAAAGTGTTTTTGAAATTTGTGCTGCCACTAATGACGGATGAAAATCGTTAGTGATCCCGAAATTGTACTAAAATTCTTACATCGTTTTCGTTCTCTTTAAAAAAATTCAGATTTATAAAGCAGGCCACAGAAGAATTGTCTGTTCTAAAACTGTTATGCAAATAAAAAGTGATTTTTTTTGTTCTTTTTAACGTGAGTAATTAAAAAATAATAAAAAGTGAGTAAAAGTAAAACAAATTATGGAGTGCCCCAATCGCAATAAATTTTGAGTTGTCTGCGGACTATTTGTACCGAATCAAAATCGCGAAAAGTTACAAAAACCTTTGTGGAATGTTACGAACAATAATTTTTAATTAATTTTGTACTACTGATCACGAATGGCAGCCTCGCATAACCCATAAGCTTGGAGAAAATAGCATTGATCATATGCCTCTAGTGCCTTCGTCGAAGATTATTCTCCCACCCCTTCATATAAAATTGGGGCTTATTCGAAATTTTATTCGCGCTCTGCCTCGTGAAGGAGAAGCCATGATGCACCTTAAGACAATTTTCCCAAAATTAAGCAATGCCAAAATTGATGCTGGTAAGTTAAATAGGTATGTACATATAAACTTAAAAGCGAAAAATACTTATTTTTTTTAGGTGTACTTAACGGACCACAATTAAAGAAATTGATAAATTGTAAGAGTTTCCGAATTTTCTAACAACAGTGGAAAAAAGCGTGGTATTTCTTCAAGGATGTAACAACAAATATTTTGGGCAATAACAAATCTGAAAATTATAAGGAGATTGTTCGTAAAATGGTCCGTAGTTTTGGTGAAATGGGTGTCAACATGTCACTTAAAATACATTTTTTGGATAGTCACATTGATTTTTTCCCAAGCAACTTAGGTGATTTTAGTGACGAGCATGGTGAACGATTTCACCAAGATCTTACCACAATTGAAAATCGCTTCCAAGGAAAAAATACTTGCCATATGTTGGCAGAGTATTGTTGGACACTTTGTCGCGATACCAATACTATTCATAAGCGCCAACAGAAATGTATACGGTTTACCTGAGAAGGACGCTAATATCGAAATTTTTAAATAGTTTTTTATACTTATAAACTTATGTAGTTACATAAACTTCTATCACATTAAAGTACAATGTAGTCATAAATTTGGTCAAGTTAAATTTTAATTTTGTACATGTTTAATATTAATATATAAAATATTTTTTTCTATTAAAATGTCCTTTAAAACTTTAAAGTCCTCTAAAAAGGACAAATGACCAGAGAATGAAAAACTGTAAACGCAGTTTTACTCCAGAGAGCCTCTAGTTTCACGTGTAAAAGGTCTTGCTCATGTGTTAAAAAAAAATTGAAATTTGTCTTACGGTGTAATATTAAAGCAGATCGTGAGATTTTTGTTCAAAGTTTATGTCTTGGAGTAGAGAAGAAAATTTCGAGTAACTACTTATGATTTTGATCTTCATGCTAACAAACTTTTAGTAACAGCAGATCTGCAACCTACGAGAGCTGCAACCTACGTAATGCCAATGCGCAGAGAAGATAAATAAAATAAACTAAACTGAACGAACTATCTTCTATTGGCATTGGCGTTAGCTTGCAGCTCTGCTGTTACTAGAACTGTGTTAGCACGAAGATCAAAATTATAAGTAGCTACTTGAAATTGTCTTCTCTATTCCAAGACCTCTTAAGCTTTTTGACTTCAATGGCATTGTTAATCGTCAATGTATTGTTTTACTCCAGAGAGCCTCTAGTTTCACGTGTAAAAGGTCTTGCTCATGTGTTAAAAAAAAATTGAAATTTGTCTTACGGTGTAATATTAAAGCAGATCGTGAGATTTTTGTTCAAAGTTTATGTCTTGGAGTAGAGAAGAAAATTTCGAGTAACTACTTATGATTTTGATCTTCATGCTAACAAACTTTTAGTAACAGCAGATCTGCAACCTACGAGAGCTGCAACCTACGTAATGCCAATGCGCAGAGAAGATAAATAAAATAAACTAAACTGAACGAACTATCTTCTATTGGCATTGGCGTTAGCTTGCAGCTCTGCTGTTACTAGAACTGTGTTAGCATGAAGATCAAAATTATAAGTAGCTACTTGAAATTGTCTTCTCTATTCCAAGACCTCTTAAGCTTTTTGACTTCAATGGCATTGTTAATCGTCAATGTATTGGATACCACAAGTACCAATACATTCAATGCATCAGCTGTATTTGAGGTTATGGGGAAGGGACATAAGGGATCGTTAACACATATTTTACTCAACATTCCATTAATGACCAATTGGGGAGCTTCTCTCAATTCCGTGAGCAGTGGACAACTGAAATGGTTTAACGCCTGTTACAAAAATAAAGTGTAGTTTATTATGAAACTCTTGCATGAATTAAAGAGAACTATTTCTGTTTTGTTTACGACCAAGTTCTAGTGTAATTATTCTTTTATTTGTTTGTTTTGTTGGGCTAATTGTGGTCAGTTTTTGCTTGATGTAAGTAAAACTAATCTATTTCATCTTTGTTTCTCGACGTTTCGCCGGCTTTTTTTTCCAGCATCTTCAGGAGAAATTTATTTATTGCAAATCGATTTATTTAACATCTTATAATTATTTGTACTATTTAGAAAAACTGGACTTCACAACACAATTTATTAATAATACAAATCGATTACTTTTTATACGGAGGTGTTCGATTTAGACGAAATTTTGTAATTGGTTCACGTTGGTGTCCTAAAACAATATACAGTTTGGGAAGTTTTTTAAAAAAAAATTGAATTCTGAAAATTACAGCAGTGGCTCATAACTTTGAGAAAATCTTTTTTAAATATTTTTTCAAAATAAAATTCTCTATAATTTTTTTTTATATTTTGAAAAAAATGCGGTTTTACACGTAGAGAAAAAGTATGGCTGGAATAACAATATTCGAAGAGCATCAAACTGTTGTTGGGCATATGGTTGTGGTACAACAATATTATGATCCTTCCAAAAATATTATGATGATGCAAATCCAACCATAATATGATCCTAGCAACACTAGTCTGATTCACACTCAACCATATTATGATCCTCACAATATATTCTGATCTACATACAAGCATACTATTATCCTCGCAACAATAGTCTGGTTGACACGCAACCATGTTATGATCCCTTCAACCATAGTTTGGTCACACACAATCCTACTATGATTCCTGAAAATATTTATTAGAATTTGGTTAAGTTGTCAACAATAGGTTTGAATTATGAAAATTATTTAAAAACACATTAAATTATAAAATAATATAATATATAAAATAATAGGAGTGATTTATTAAACAGAAAAAATCGTTTAAAATTTTAAGCGTTTATATTAAAAATATTTAAGTTAAAAAAGCCAAGACAGTTTTTTTTTGAAAAATTTTGATTTCCATATAAAAAGGACTATTATTGCGTTACATTTTGATTTCTATTAAAAAGGACTATTATTGCGTTAGATCCGTAACAATAACTTTGTTAGCAGATTTGAATGAAAAAAATTACAATCATACAGTGTGATTGCCGTATTCATATTATTGTTAACATAAAACGTTTAAAAACAATACTTTTGTAGCACCAATATTTATACCGTAGCTACAATCATATTTTCATTTTTAAATTTGGCAATAATACCATTGTAACATTTCAACAATATTAATATTTCGGCAATCATACTATTGTCAAAACTAAACTCACAAAACCATACTATGGTTGCGACGAACATACTTTTATTGCGGAGAACATATTAATATTAACGTGACCATAAAGCAACCATATTTTTTCTCTGCGTGTAGTACTTAATCTATGATTGGATTGCAAAAGATTGTTGTAAGATTGCTGAAATTTTGTTAGAGATATTAACGAAGCGGAGCAGCCCCACAGACCAATGAACAACTTAAGAATTCATTAAGCAGATTGGGTTCATACATAGGATCTTATATGTTTATTCCCATCGCCACTCTGTGTTACAGGATATTTTAAGTAACAAATGTTTGTTACTACCAAAAATATTCCAGTGCAACTGTAACTTTAAAACTCACGAAGACAAAAATACAATTATTTTCGTATTTTGGCTTACGGAATTAAGGTGATGGACCTCTGCCCGAAAATCCGGCTACATTTTACAAACTAGTAGGTAGCTATATATATTTCTGGCACCATCTGACAATGTTCGACATTTTTTAGCATAAAAGAACTCAGAGCGTTTTGACGAACGATCATCATTTGTGTTGTTTACTGTGACTTAAAAGAATCAATTTGGCAAACAAAATTAAATTAACTCGTGAACATTTTCGTGCGATAATTTTTCACAAATTTCGACGTGGATTATCACGACAAGAGTGCATCGATGAACTTAAATCTTTGTATGGCAATGCAGCACCATCCTATAGCACTGCGAAAAACTGGTTTTATGAATTCAATCGTGGCCGACGCTCGCTCAAAGACGGAGGCCGTGAAGGTCGTCCAAAAACGGCCGTTGTGCCAGAGAACATTGATGCCGTGCGTAAACTGATAATGCAAGATCGTCATGTGACATACCGTGAGATAGAAGCACCCTTGGGCATTTCTTTCAACAGCCTACATTCGATATTGCATGAACACCTGCTCGTAAAAAAGGTGCGTTCTCGTTGGATCCCGCACAATTTGACAATCGCTAAATTGGTGCATATTGGTCGATTGTCAATTGGTGCAAAGAAATTTTGAAAAAATACGGTCGCGGTGCTTAAAAACATGTTTATAAGATCGTCACAGGTGACGAATCTAAGCGTATGAGCTCAAAACAAAACAGCAATCGACCGTGTGGGTCTTCGAAGACGAGCCAAATCCAACGAAAGTTGTTCGTGGAAGAAACACTTCGAAGCAAAAGGCCGCCCGTTTCTTCGGCAAAACTGGTCATGTGACGACTGTTTCGCTTGAGCAACGTAGGACGGTCAATCCTGAGTGGTACACCACAATTTGTTTGCCTGAAGTCTTCGGAGAAATTCGAAAAACGAACAAGAGAGGATGAATCTTTGTGCACCACGATAATGAGAGCTCTCACACATCGGCTCAAACCAGCGCCTTTTTGACCGGCCAAAACGTAAATTTGATGGGTCATCCGCCATACAGCTCTGACTTGGCTCCCAATGACTTCTTTTTATTGCCGCAGATCAAGAAACAAAATGCGTGGTCAACAATTTCCGTCAGCAGAAGGTGGCGTTGAAGCGTTCAAAACCCGTTTGGAGTCAAATTGATGGGTCATCCGCCATACAGCCCTGACTTGGCACCCAATGACTTCTTTTTATTCCGGCACATCAAGAAAAAATGCGTGGTCAACGATTTTTGTCGCCAGAAGATGCTGTTGAAGCGTTCAAAAACCATTTTTTGGAAGTGTCTCAATCGGAGTGGAAAAAGTGCTTCGACAATTGGTTTGAGCGCATGCAAAAGTGTTAAAATCATGCTGGCGAATACTTTGAAAAACAATAAAACCATTTTTGATGATAAATATTCGCTTTTTCATTATTAGGCCAAAAATATAGCAGCCCTTAAAACAAGGTAAAGTAGAACATGGCTGACTAAATTGTACGCTGCATTTCTTGATGCCCAGAAAGGCCAAGTGGTCCCTTTTGGACAGGCACATAATTTACATAGATTTTAAAGCTAATGTCATTCTTGAATTTAGCCGCATTTCAGAACATATACTCGTATGAGGAAAGTAAACGATATTAGCTTTTTAATTCATTTTTTTTCAATTAACACTTATTAATTATTATTTTTGTGAACTCGCTAAAAGGCTTAATTATATATAAGTAAATTAACTAGCAACCTATTTATCTCTATGATTCATTGGGCGCCAAAGTGTTCGGGGCGTCAATTAAAATGTCATACGCTTCACCACATTTTTAAAACAAAGTTAAAAAAAAAAAAATAAAAACGAACAAAAAAATATTAAATATAATTTCCCATAAATTTGTAATTAAAAATAAACATTTATATTTAAAATTTACATAAACATCGAGAAAGTTATGTAAAGTATCTCTTGAATTCACACAGCAGCACCATGTGTGTTTAATTGCAGCCTAACAAGCGAGTTGACATTTGAGTTTTGTGAATGTATGTTTTTTTGTTTTTAATTTGTATACCCTCTACAGACGGATAGAGTGTATACTAAATTCGTCATTCCATTTGCAAAATCTCGAAATATTCGTCGGAGACCCAATGGAGTACATAGATTCTTGATCGTTGTAGAGATCTAAGGTGATGTAGGTTTATCCGCCCATCCATGTTAAATGAATTAAGCTGATCAGCTAATATTCAAAATATGTTTGGTTAAAAAAATAGGCAAAATAGGCAAAAAAGTTTCGCCTTAAGAAACCAAATAAAAATCGTAAAAATTTCCCTGTTTTAAGTTTTTGTACAACGGTGGATGTTTTAAAAGATTCGGATTAAATGAACTTTGGAAAAAAATTGCACTGTTTTGAGTGTTTGTTTAACTGTGGAAGGTATAAAAGATTCGGTTTGTTAAAACTCAACGACTTTTTTATATTACATACGTCTGTAGTCTGTGTTTACGCTACTGACATATTATTATTTGTCGGTCGTGTGTACAGTCATATTTTTGTTATTTATTTAGAGATTTATAAATGCGACATATGAGGCCTTCCATCTCTACCGAAATAGGAAAATTATAAAAAGCTTCAAAGTACCATAGAGTGGAGCAAGGTTTCATAAGCTGAAATTTTTGGTTTCAGCGACAAATATTTGTGACTAGGAATAGAGTGTTTGTTTATCGATAAAAATTGAATAATTCAGATCACTTTCTTAATCGATTTACATATTTACGACTTAATTAGGGTCAAGTTAAATCTAATGAATTTGGACAAAAGCCGGGAAAGTTTGACATTATAAAGTTGGATCACTATTATTAGAAATCATCTTCTTGCAAATTATACCAATCTAGTCATATTTTGAGATCGCAATGGTGCATCGCGATTTCACTTACCTAAGTTGAAGACTTTCAGCTTATCAGGTTCCAACTGATAAATAGTTCGATTCGCCCTAAAAAGAGAGCAAAATAAAAAGTCTATTTAATATAAAAATTCTTGAGAGGTATAAGTGTTTTTGCAATAATTGGGTGACCAAATTAAAACGATTAAAAACGAATCTTAAATCAACAAGAAGGGTGTGATGTTTTAGTTCTATGTGAGACCCAGGTGCGTGAAGATTCTGATCTACAGAATTTTTACATTCCTGGGTACCACACCCTATCTCTTTTTATTTCCAACAGAGGTCTTGTGGTATACTTATATGTAAGTAATTACCTGATGTTTAGAGCCAACAACACTTGTGCTCACAAGATCCAGAATTTAACTCCCTCGGGGTTGAATTCAGGATTTAAACACACGTACTACATTTTAGGTTTATTTTACTGAAATCCAAATCCAGAAAGGAAGGCTTCCCTTAACGGCTTCGACACCCTTTCTGAGTCAATAACAAAAGTTTTGGAAAGTATTATGAAATAGTCGGTACTGAGGATTTTAAAGTCTTACTCTGACTGGCTTTCTCATTCGAGGGCCAATATGCCGACCATTCACAGAGCAAAACGAATTGATGCAATTAGTAAATAAACCGACACATATTCCGTGCGTCGAAGGGCACCAACACAATACGAGAACGGTTCGGAAGTTCTTAGCCTATCAATGAAAGAGAATAGTTAGTTTTTCAAAAATGTTTTTATTTTTCAATATAATCTCCTGAAACTTCAATACACTTAGTACGAGGGCGGCTCGGAAACTTCTTAGCCTAGCAATAAAAGCGCGGTATAAATAGAAAAAAGGTAAGTGTTTTGGAAACTTCCATCTCTGCTATGAGCACATGTTAAATTTTGTTTCGATCTGCAACTCCTTCATATAGAAACAGGTGTTCACAAAAGACGGCATCGCGATTTTTTTACAATGGAAAAATAAGAAATGCGTGGTGTCATTAAATATGTACACAAAAAAGGTTTATCGGGACAAGAAATTAATGATGATATGGTGAATGTATTAGGTGAAAGTGATCCTTCATATGCAACAGTAAAAAAATTGGGTTGCTGAATTTAAACGTGGTCGTACAAGCATTGAAGATGAACCATGTAGTGGACGTCCAAAAGCAGCAACAACAACAGAAATTGTAGCCAAAGTGCATGATATGGTATTACATGATCGACGAATAAAAGTGCGTGAAATAGCTAATATCATGGGCATTTCAAATGATCGAGTCCATTTAATTTTGCATGAAGAACTACAGATGAAAAAGCTTTCTGCAAGATGGGTGCCGGACTTGTTAACAGTCGACCAAAAACGCATAAGAATGAACATTTCTCAAGCTTGTTTGGATCGTTTTCAGCGAAATAAAATGGATTTTAAGCGTCGTTTCATAACTGTTGATGAGACATGGATCCACCCCTATACTCCAGAGACAAAAGAACAATCCAAACAATGGACTGAAGTGCCCCAAAGAAGGCAAAATCAAATCAATCGGCTGGTAAGGTTATGGCAACGGTTTTTTGGGACTTCTAAGGTATTTTATTGATTGACTATCTGCAAAACAGAGTACTCGTATCTTGACCTTTTCTTAACTTCACACACACTGAAAAGTATGAAGGTAATGTCCTTGCACCTCTTGGCAACTCCGATCACTGTATTTTTTCACATATTTTTCGTATTTCTCTCTTCGTGTCTTTTTAATACATACCAGCCCCAAAGTGGACAATTAATTTATACAAAAATGCACATTGGGCTGAGCTCAACGACCTTTTCCAGCATTTTAATTGAAAGTTGTGCATGCTCGATAATAACATTAATGCTGCGGCTGAAATGATCGAAAATATTTTTTTTTTTTTAGAATGATGACGTTTATTCCAACTAAGATTATGTCGGTTAAACCAGCCAAAAACTGTTGGTTCAATCAGGCATGCAGGGATGCTGTCAGATCTAAAGAGGAGGCGTTCAGAAATTGGCGTTTAAACAAAAACGCAACTACTGAACTGCTGCGTAAACAGGCAAGAACTTCGTGTACCAGAGTGCTTAGGCGTGAAAAGTTTCTTTATAAGCAACTTCTTTGCACAAAAGTTCTTACTTCTCCCAGGGGAAGTGTTTCTAAAAATTATGTCTTTGGACCAACATACTCGTAACTTTCTTTCGTTTAAAAGCCTTTAAAGAATACAGTACTATTTTGGAAAGGTGAAAAGGTTCTCCAACTTTTGCCCGCCCGAAATTTCCCTCTTGGAATATAGCGTACAATTAGTGAAAGAAGTTAAATTTTTTAGTTTCAAAACGCAAACTACTCACTTTTTTAATAATTTTTAAAAACTAGGTACGCAGCAAAATTTTATCACAATCGGAGTTCATTTTTCATTGCCATACCCCTAAAAAATGTAGTAACAATGTAGGATAACAGCCAACAGCCCAAATGCATTCACAAGTACACATTCACATTATATTTACGTTCTTATGACTGAATATTAATTACATTCACATCAATGATTTATAAATTGATAGATTTTTTGAAGTGTTTAATACAAATAGGACAAAATAATCAATACTGTGGAGGAGATCGTCTAAAATCTCGCAGGCAGTAAAATCTAAAGACTTTACTACCTGCGAATGCATGGAACAACCCATATGTGTATGTAAACATATATACCATTGAACTCTTTCCGATATACATATAGCCACCTACCTTCAAATAAGTTTAGTATGCAAATCCTTGTAATTGTGCATAATTCAAGGACATTGTAGATTGGCATGATATCTCACACTTAGGTTTGAAAATAGCTCGGCATATGAATTCATTTTCTAAATGAATGAAATTCCTCATACAGCTTGTTCTGTCATTTAGATTATGTTATGGTATTAACTTCTCTTTTTTTCAAAACTTTGTTTATTTATACACTTACAGCACCTTGACATGTAACTGAGTTTTTAAATACTCAGTCGCATATTTTTTGTGGTAAAGAGCTCTTGCATAATATGCTGTAATAAATTGAGGCATTATAAACTGTTGGCGACGAAGGACTTGCAATTATATTTGTTCGGCGACTAGATGAATATGCATGATTATGACTGGAGAAACAGGATATGAAGCAACATTCTGTGAGTGTGCGACTAATATGGTCTGATACGGACTGTCGTACATACAGAGAAATAATTCGTAGCTACAAACCCAATTTGTTTGTCAACCGAATGATGATGATGGGGTTGCATGCACTTCGAGTATGCCATCAGTACATGCGAATGTTAGTTGGTGCTCTGTAACGTTCAGTGTTTGTAACGGCTATGCCATCAGTACATGCGCATGATAGTTGGTGCTCTGTAACGTTCAGTAATTGTAACTGAAGTTACAAAGTTGTAACTGAAGTTTACAATTATTGAATTTACACCTCCAGAATCTAAAATTCAATAGGCTTAAAAATCCACAAGCCGCACTTGATTAACGAACACATTTTAGGTGTTCAGTAGAGGCAAAAAAGTGTTTTCTTATATATAGGGTGATCCATTTAGAGGTACTTTTTCAGAGAAAACAAAAATATAAATATTCAAATCAAGTGTTGAATCTTTATTGGTAATTTGAAGGACATTTTATGGCATTTATTTTTTGAAAATAATTCGCTGTTTTCGACAAAAATTTTGTTCAGTAATGAGGCCCATTTCTGGCTCAATGGCAAAGTCAATTAACAAAATTGCAAAGAGCAACAAGAAGAGGTGCCATTATACCCAGAGAAAGCAACGGTTTGGTACGGTTTATAAGCTGGTGGAATCATCGGTGCATATTTTTTCAAAAATGTTTTTAGCCGGAACATAACCGTGAATGGTGCTCGCTATCGCGCCATGCTACCTGAAATTGAAGCCTGTAATCTTGACGACACTTGGTTTCAACAGGACGGTGCCACTTGCCATACAGCTGCTCAAACAAGGTCATTTCGAAAAGCGGCTAATTTCACGTTTTGGACGGGTGAGTTGGCCGCCTAGATCGAGTGATATCACACCTTTAGACATTTTTCTTTGGGGTTACGTAAATTCCAAAGTCTATGCTGACAAACCAGCTACGATTCAGGTTTTGGATGCCAACATTGCGCGTGTCTTTTAAGCCATACTGGTCGAAATGCTCGAACGAGTCATCCAAAACTGGACCCTCAGATTGGAAACCCTGAGGCCTAGTTCCGGCCAACATTTGAAGGTAATTTTTTTCAAAAAATAAATGCCATAAAATGTCCTTTCACATTACCAATAAAGATTTCACACTTGATTTGAATTTTTATATTTTTTGTGCTGAAAAATACCTCTAGATGGACCACCCTATACTTGAAGTACTCTTTAGCATGGGAAGGTTATGTTGAAGAAAAAGAGGAAACGATGATGGACAATTTTTATTGAATAATTTAGATTAAAAGATTTGCTTAAAGCAGCATTATTAGGATCATTTTCGCATTTAGCTATGATGCAAGTTTAGATATAAATACCATATTCGGTTACAACAACAAAATGTTGGCAACACTATTGCTTGCCACAACCATCAGTTATGCCAACTAAATACATTTTAAGCGTTACATTGGTATGACCAATCAACAAGTATGATCAAATTTATCATCTTATCATCGAACCGAATATCCATTACGATTATAAGCATGTGGTGATTGCAATGGAATTTTAGAAGTTCCAACCGTTTTGCCACTTATTTTCCTCTGTGTGTAGTTATGTTGGTTTCCAGCCACAGAGGAAAAAATTAAAATCCAAAGAAGAACGTACAAATTAACTGATCCAATAAAAAAAAGATTAATTTAAAAAAACTTTTATACGACTGTTTAACGGAAATCCAATTATCATTCAATTGCTTTAGCATATCACCAGAGATAAGTGTGTATTTCATATTAACAATTATAATTAACTGTATAATGTTTAAATTCGGATTACAATACAAATTAATATAAAAAAAAAATATTTTTTTCTTTATTTTAAATTATTTTTAAATTCCACATAAATAAACCGAAGTTCATTGGCAGAATTCTTCAAACGCCCACCATAGATTGCGTTTGCCAATGGAGGGTATGGTTGTAGAAATCGGTTGATAGCCTTCGATGCAAGTGCCCTTTAACTTAGTTTATTAAAATTTTAAATAAAATAAATATGTAAATAAGTAAAAATGGTTGCAGGTGTCCCATATATCATAATTATTATCATTAAACGAATCGAATTTTTTACTCAAATATTTGTCTAAATTTTTTTTTGGGATACATTTATTACAAGCTGAATAGTGTAGGCAACAACTTATAAAAGCCAATAAAATGAACAGATTGAAAAGAAAAGGCTATAAAACTGCAAGATTAAGAGCAAACGGCAAGGAAAGTGGCAGAAAGCGTTAATGAGTTTTTTCATATGCTTTTACTTCAAATAAATTTAACGGCCAGATTGAAATGAAACGGCTAAAAACCGGCTATATTATGAGCATAAAGGCTAGAAAAATGGCAGAACTATAAATTTGCATGTTTTTATTTTTGGAAATTTGCTCAAAATTTTTACAATTAAAATTGTGAAAATGTTGTTTTTAATCTTTGCAGCAGCCCACATAAAGTAGCTACATTCGGATGTGGCCAGGATCAAGGTCCAATGCAATAAAAAATCTGTTTTTTTGTTTAAATTCACTTATTAAAAAGATTGTTATTCCATTCACCATAGGATGTGAATGGAAAAACAATCGGTAGGAACTTTTGTATTGGAGCTATATCAAGATTTGAATCGAAATGGTAAATTTTCAGCGATGTTAATCCTATGCACAATATAACACAGACACTTTCATTGAAATCTGAGCAATGTTCATCCTGTGTGTAAAGGGTGGTTACATTTTAAGGGCCCATGTTGATTTTGAATAAAACACAAAATATTTAGGAAATTTTTGTCATTTCTTTTTATTATGATAATATTGGTATGGTTCAATTATGTATGGAACAAAATTTTGACCAAATGGCCGCCGCGACCTCGGCCGCACACCTCCATTCGATGGTGCAAATTTTCGACAACACTGAGGCATAATTTAGGTTCTATGCCGTTAATGTGCCGAATTATCTCATCCTTTAGCTCCAGAATTGTTGCAGGCTTATCGACGTACACCTTTTCTTTCACACCAAAGAAAGAAGTCCAACGGTGTCATATCACATGATCTTGGCGGCCAATTAATACCGCCACGACGTGAGATAACACGGCCAATGAATTTGCCGCGCAAAAGAGCCATTGTTTCGTTAGCTGTGTGGCAAGTGGCACCGTCCTGTTGAAACCATATATCGTCCACATACATATCTTCCAATTCGGGCCATAAAAAGTTCGTTATCATCTCACGATAGCGAACACCATTCACAGTAACTGGCTGAGCGGTCTCATTTTGGAAAAATTACGGCCCGATGATGCCGCTAGCCCATAAACCGCACCATACAGTCACTCTTTGTGGGTGCATTGTTTTTTCGACAATCACTCTTGGATTATCCATTCGCCCAAATGCGGCAGTTCTGCTTATTGACAAATCCACTAAGGTGAAAATGTGTCCCATCACTGAAGATGATTTTCTTCGAAAATTGATTTACATTTACATACATAATAAGCCTGATTAACTCGCTTGTGTATCTTTCCATGGTTCAAATTGAATTAGTCGGAAATTGAGAAATATCCAATGAAATGCAGAAAACAACTTGACGTTTAGGTGTGGTTCATATTCAACATCGGTCCTTTAAATTTAACTACCCTATATCATTTGGGACTGACAAAACATGTAATCAATCGAAAAAAACATTCAAGATCATACCAATATAAGTAGTTTCGTGGGCCATAGTGCCACACACCTACTGGTCCTCCCCCACAAGTGTATCATTACGTCCAGTTTTGGTATTCTTGATATATCTTGAATGCTATTTTAACGATCTAAGTCAATATGACTACTTAACCAGTATGAAAAGTCGTTAGTCCGACGAGACGTCACCACACGCATCAGACTTCATTGTCTTAATATTTGTTTTTTCTGCTTTCTAACAAAATTTTGTTAATCTGATGAAATTCGGCTTAGTTAGTTCGGTAAGACCCTAGATCGGTAGGAACTTTTGTATTGGAACTATATCAAGATTTGGACCGATATGGTAAATTTTCAGCAATGTTTATTCCTTGCAAAAAATAACCCCACAAACCAAATTTCGTTAATGATATCGGTGGGGACAACATCAAGATTTGGACCGATGTGGTTAATTTGTCAGCAATTTTTATCCTTTGTGGAGAATAAAGCCACAAATTAAATTTTTGATCACGGCCGCTCATAGGTCGGTTAGACTTAAAGTCTTAAGGAACATTTGTATTGGGTCTATATCAACATTTGAACCGATCTGGTAAATTTTCAGCGATGCGAGCAAAATAAGGCCACAAACAAAATCTTGTAGAAATCTAATGAATATGGCGCTGTTAGGTCGGCCAGAAGTAGGTAAATATTGAAAAATTATTGAATAACACAAGTTGACAATTCGTAAGTTCTTCAGGGCCGAAGGTTTGACGGCATTGACAGGATTGGGTCCATATTTGACAGAACAAAATTGTTAGGGTCCTATAACCCTTTTCGTGTTCTAATTCATGAACTTTATTGTTTTAGAGAGCCTAATGTAGAAGTGAGCCGAAAGGAAGCTCATGAATTATTAAAAGTTAATAGATTCATTGAACAGGGATTAACCGGCTCAAGACCTCTTGCTTCTATATTTATATAGAAGACAAATTGTTAAAAAAATTGCAAAGTGACATTGATTTTCGTGGCTACACACTTTAGAGGTGGCAAGAGTGAGTTGTATTTTCGTGGGCAATTGTGTGAAGAAAACTTGAAAAGTATGGTTTACAACAGTAGTTCTCATTCGAGAGCCTGGCCTTATAGAGTTCGTTTTTACTTTCAACAATTGCAGCAAGGCTTTCTGAAGAGGGTTGTCACGGACCCGAAATCATGATAAAAGTAGTGTGCAGCCACGAAAATCAATGTCACTTTGCCATTTTGTTAAAAACTTATCTTCTTTTTAAATATAGAAGCAAGAGGTCTTGAGCCGGTTAATCCCTGTTCAATGTGTAAAAGCAACAGACCGGAATTAAACAAACGAGCTAAACAGTTAATAGATTCTTCTGTTTCTGAGTAACCAAATGTCGATGTTTGAAAGGACATTATTTTCGGAACTCTAGGGACCTATGACGAATCGCAGAATAAGTGTTATTTACGGATTCTGACGATACGCATTTTTATTTTTTAAAGCCTATATATCGAAACTTGAAGGGGGCCCATTGTGTCAGTCAGACTGCAAAATTGGTCCTAATCACAACTAGGTACATATTTAAATTAGATACATATTTGTATTAGGACGAAAATTTTACTTTTTCTGGATACCCATATGTCCCCTAACATGACAGAACCGGTTTTGACCCCAGGTTAAGGTTTTTAATTCAGACAAATCATAAAAGTAATTTAGAAAATTTCACTGTTTCTAAGGACCCATACGAGTATGTCTACATTCGAAAGGACCTACTTTTGGATACCCTAGGATCAACGACTTAACATTAGTCGAATATTAAAATTTATATGATATCAGCAACCGTGACAAAATGTTATTGCGGTTTTAATAGTTCAAGGAGACCGATTTTACTTCTTCATGAGCCAATTCCCAAATTTACTAAAACTTAAATATGGGCCCATATTTGGATTTGTGAGAATATCTCACCGTTTTTAAATAGACATATGTATCGGAAAATTGGGGGACGGCTTTTGGGTACCGGGGTTTCTAGACCAAGCCTACAGGTCTAGGCCTTAAATTCAGCTAAATTGTTAAACGATGTCATCTTCTGATCATCCAAAAAATTTTACTGTTTCTACCCATATGTCTACATTCGAAGAACCTATTTTTCGGCGTCTAAGGCAGTTAAGATCCATGTTTTTACCCATATGTCTACATTCGAAGAACCTATTTTTCGGCGTCTAAGGGAGTTTAGATCCATGGGCCAAGGCCTTAAATTTTTTCGAATCGTTAAATAAATGTGATTTTCTGATTTGTGATGAAATGGCATTATTTTTAGATACCCATATGCCCATAGATCTAAGCCGGGATAAAAATGAGCTTCATCTGAAAACACGATTTTATGGTAAAATTGTTTATCTCCTGCCAAACAATCTTCAGCCCATTGGCCGAAGTGAAAACGCAACGGATGGTGTTCTTTAATTAAATGACAGAGTTTAACCTTTCCAATAAAGCCAGAGATTTTTAAAATTTCTGTATATTTTTTTAAGCCGATTCAATTTTTAAATGGCCCACCCTGTATTAATTTTGTAGTTTCGGACAGTAGCGCACAAAAAGCATTTCCCACATTTCGGTTCTTATTTTAGTATTGCATGAAAGCGTTTTATTACTCTGGGCACTAGCGACATGTTTGACTTGTTAAAAAAACATGTCTATTGTACGATTATTGAAAGTAATAATATCGATTGACATATCGTTAGACAATTACAGTAAAAAGAAATGCTTCTGCTATGCTCGTATATATTTGGGATGAGATAAATATACTCGTAAATGGCAGCAATAAACATGGCTTGGCATCATGTTCCAGATTTCTCTATGTGAATTAGCCATATATATTTTATGGCAAACGCATTCGCAGCCACGTCCTTGTGATCTCAAGTAGTAGGTACCGCGGCGACAGTGACGACGACGATGTCACATAAATAAAACCAACAAAACAAGAATCATCAATAAAAACCATTCAAATGCTTCGCATCGATGTTGTTGCCAAAGACGAAATAATCTGATTTTAACCAAATGTTAAGTTCAAGGTATCGAAGGTAAAACCGGAAAAATCCTTGAAATAAAATGCCTAGAATCAATTTATTTATATTATTACGTACGCCAGCCGAAACAGCAAATCGAGAAGAAAAAGTGCAAATACCTGTGTATCATTCGAGTCTCATGCCAAGAAAAGCATATAAGCACATTTGCTGTAAACAAAACGAAAGCAAAATGTCTTTTTCTTTGTTTATAGAGAATGTAATTCTACACAATTCGGTTTGCTGTCTTCTTTCTTTTAAATGGGATTTGGTGGTTGTTTCTCGCTTAGGTTTTATGTACTTATTGTCGACTGTAGAAAGTCGGTGATAAGGGTTTGGTTTGCGGCGGAATTTACGATGGATTGGCGTGGCTTAAAGGTGTTTAGGTTTTATGGCTTCTTTATAATTATATTAAATTTGTTTTTAAATTACTTGGCTATATAGAAGATAAAATGGGGTTTTATTAGACGCAAATTTAAATTTATTTTAACTGAATGACATTAAAACTTCTCCCACCTCTTTTTATGAGCATAGACAACAAATTTGTCTAGTAGCCAAACCAAACTAACTTTTAGCCAAAAGGCTCTTTTATCTTTAGAAGTTTTACATACTTGTGCATACTCGTAGTTAATATTAAAGGACAACAGACAAAACAACTAGGCCAGGATATAACAAAATAACCAGTACACATTTGCGTCAGTGGACCTCAGGAGGGCGGTTCATAAAAATGTGTGTTACTTGGTCCTGACTAAAAAGTTTGGTTTAGGTAGTTGGAAAAAAAATATTACGAAAAAGGACAAATGCGGTTAGTGCTGGTTTTTTGAATTTCGATAGATATGCCAGATGTAGAAATATCCCAATGAAAAACATTGATAGTTTGGAATCGGCTCTAAATACTTATAATAGGTTTAACTTCAGTGTACATAAAAATTATATCGCACTCGTCTCATTTATAAAGGTATTTTTTAGACGTTTAGGTTTCAATCTAGCAACACTTTTTTGGAGTTGGTCTTTTTGACAGCTGTCACCTGATTCATGCTGAGTTTGCTTTGTCATTTCATAATTAATGGACTTACTCTAGAACAACGCTTGCAAATGGGCCCATAACGAGATGGCCACCGATTCTGATTTTTACAAGAAAATTTGGTTCAGCGATAAAGCTTACTTTTGGTTGAATAGGTACATATACGAGGGCGACCGCAAAAGTAACTGGCCTAACATAAAAAGAACCGTTTTTTGGAATTATTATTATTTATTTTTCAACATAATCTCCTACCAACTCAATACACTTCATCAAACGTTTTTCAAGTTTTTTAATTCCATCCGAAAAATAAGGTTTTTCAAGACCTTCAAAATATGCCTCAGTTTCAGCAATAACCTCGCTGTTGGACGAAAATTGTTTGCCACCGTGAATTTTTTTTTAAAATCTGGAAACAAGAAATAATCAGAAGGAGCTAAATCTGGACTATATGGTAGATGCGGAGCAATTTCAAATCGTAATTCGGCCAGTTTTTCTTGAGTTAAAAATGCAGTGTGTGAAGGAGCATTATCTTGATGAAAAGAACTTTTTTTCTAAATGCGGTCGTTTTATCTTTATTTCTTCACTCAACCGATCCAATAATGCACAATAATATTCACTATTTATAGTTTTTCCTTTCTCAAGATAATCAATAAATATAATACCCCTTGCATCCCGAAATACTGTGGCCATTACTTTTCCTGCTGACTAAACAGTTTTCGCCTTCTTGGGACCACTTTTACCAGCTTCTATCCATTGTTACGCTGATAAATCGCTAAAAGCTCCTCGGAATTGGTCCAACGGACGATTTTTTGGGGCAAAGTCAACAAACGCGGCACATATCTTGCGGATAGCTTTTTCATGTGAAGTTCATCATGTAAAATACTCCAAACTTGTTTTTCGTGTATTTTAACAATATCAGCAAGTTCTCTGAGCTTTATTCGTCTATCTTTAGTCACTTTATTAAATATTTTTCTAATGTTTTCAATAGTAGTAGCAGTTTTCGGTCTCCCAGAGCGTTGTTCATCTTCCGTACTTGAACGACCCATTTTAAATTGTTTAAGCCAGGATTTCACGGTGGAGTATGATGGTGCATTATCATCATGAACAGAATCCAATTCATCTTTGATTAATTGTGGCGTATAACCTTTCATTTAAAAGTGTTAATTACCGCACGAAACTCTTTATTTTTAATTTTTTAAAAATTATAAAACTTGTTTACTTCAATCACCTGTAACAAAGAAAATAATCATTAAATATTTCGGAAATTTTGACAGATGGCTTATAAAAGATTGCTTTTAAAAAACAAAAAAAAGTTGCTAGTAAAACAGAAAATGTGCCAGGTCAGTTAGTTTTGCGGTCGCCCTCGTATTTACAACCAAAATTGTCGCATTTGGAGTTATGAAAATCCACATGCCATTGTTGGGACGCCGTTACATCCTCAAAAAGTCACTAATCGGTGTGCTCTATGCGCAGATGGAATCATTGGACCACATTGCATCAAAAATCAAGCAGGTCGTAATGTAACAATCAATGGGAAAGCTATAGAGCCATGATTAATGACTTTTTTCGTGCCTGAATTGCAGGATGTTGATGTGGACGAAACAATCAATTTATTGAAGAAAACTTTTAGTGAGCGCATTATCTCGTGTCGTGGCCTCCAAAATCGTGCGACTTAACACCGATGGACTATTTTTTGTGGACAGACACGATTGACGCCTAAGAAGAGAATATTCGGCGCGTTATTGCTGACGTACGTCCCCCAAAGGTGCAAAAAGTGGTTGAAAATTGGGCACCTCGGCTGGAGTTTATTCGAGCCAGCCGCGGCGACCACTTGTCCGAAATCATTTTAAAAACACAATGAATTTATCTTTATGATAAAGCTAAATTCATGGCTATAACATCAAATTAAATGCGTTCTATTTCTTCGTAAAAACCCCACGTCTGAAAAAAACACCCTATATAACGGATAATTCTGGATTAGTTGTTTGCGACCAAAATAAAGTTCGTTAATTTTTAAGACGGTTAAGACGTTTACTTGTACTTTTTCCCACTTGACCCAAAAAATGCCCACATTTAAATTAAATGCAATAAATATTTTTTTATTATTTTAAGAAAAAACTATTTTCACTCCATTAAAGCTGACATATTGTGCAAAGTCCAAACGCAAAATCCAAATATATTTTTGGATAATTGTTCTTCTCTACTGCAGTAAATTGTCTGCAGTGACCGAATGAATGAATAACTCGTAGCCGTTGTTGTGCCTGTACTACGGCTGCTATATATATATTTCTGGCCTTTCACACCAAGCGCTGCCTGGAAATCTGAAATTTCCATTGGAAAGTTTTGACATTTCTTAGCATAAACGTACTCAGAACGTTTTGACGTACGACCATAATTTGTGTTGTTTGCAGTGACTTGCAAAAATTAATATGGCAAAAAAAATGGAATTAGTTCGTGAACATTTTCGCGCGATCATATTTCACAACTTTCGACGTGGATTATCACGACAAGAGTGCATCAACGAACTTAAATCTTTTTGTGGCGATGAAGCACTGTGAAAAACTGTTTTAATGAATTCAATCGTGGCCGACGATCGCTCAAAGTCGAAGGTCGTCCAAGAACGGCCGTTGAGCCAGTGAACATTGATGCCGTGCGTGAACTGATAATGCAAGATCGTCATGTGACATACCGTGAGATAGAGGCATCCTTGGGCATTTCTTTCACCAGCATACATTCAATATTGCAAACACACCTGGCCGTAAAAAAGGTTTGTTCTCGTTGGATCCCGCACAATTTGACAATCGCTTAAAAAAAGGCTCGTGTTGATTGGTGCAAAAAAATTTTGAAAAAAAACCAACGCGCTGCTTCAAAAGACGTTTAAAGGATCATCACAGGTAACGAATAATGGATCTATGCGTATGAGCGCGAAACAAAACAGCAATCGACCTTTTGGGTCTTCGAAGACAAGCCAAATCCAACGAAAGTTGTTCGTGAAAGAATCACTTCGAAGCAAATGACCGCCTGTTGCATCGGCAAAACTGGTCATGTGGTGACTGTTCCGCTTGAGCAACGTAGAAAGTTTTCGGAGAGATTCGAAAAATGAACAAGGGAAGGCGAATCATTGTGCACCATGACAATACGAGCTCTCAAACATCTCCTCAAACCAGCGCCTTATTTACCGGCCAAAACGTCGTATTGATGGGTCATCCGCCGTACAGCCCTGACTTGGCACCTAATGATCTCTTTTGTATCCTGCACATCAAGAAAAAAATGCGTGGTCAGCGATTTTCGTCGCGAGAAGATGCTATTGAAGCGTTTAAAAACCGTGATTTGGAGGTGTCTAAATCGGAGTGGAAAAAGCGCTTCGACAATTGGTTTGAGTGCATGCAAAAGTGTATAAATCATGCTTAAGAATACTTTGAAAAACAATGAAACCATTTTTGATGATAAATATTCGCATTTTCATTATTAGGCCAGAAATATATATAGCAGCCCTCTGCTGATCCGATTTTGATGACATTTGCAGGAAAGATTTAGATTAGCAGGGCGGATGTTCCGGTCATGATTTTTTTGAAAAATTTGGTCAGTCGGCGTAGGGTTTTGGCAGAAGTGATTGTTAAAGCTAGAAGACTGTAAATTGGTACATTTATACTATTGATAACGGGGAGGAATAATATAAAACCAGATTTTAGATTTTTGTTTTGTGGGCGGAGGTGGGGTGGCAAAGTGTTTCTTAGAGAGCTAGAATGCTGAAAACTGGTACATATATACTGCTGCCCATATGTTGTTTTGAATTAGAAGACAAAAATTAGAACATGTAGAAACAGACAATACAAACGTACTACTGACGACGATCGTGAAAGATTGCGAAACCCATGCATTGCATTGAGATATCCCACTTTGGAGGTTCAGTTACCTCTTAAACAAATAACTCAAACATTAAATTCCTGTCGGCTAATTTTTATTTTCGTATTTGTTAAGATTAAGTGTTTTGAAGTAAGTTAGTATTTTGAAGTGAGCGAGGAATGCCACTTCAGGCGTTCCTGAAGCTAGAACTTCTCAATACATTCAATGACTTCCTTGAAATATGTTAATAGTCGTATCTGTAGTATTTTAGAGGCAGTTCAAAACTTTTAAGCCCTTTTGCAATAATCGTATCAAAATATACGTGTGCCCAACAATTCACGATTCTTTTTCCCATTTAAAGCTCTGTTGTCAGTTCATAGATTAAAGATTTTTGTATCAAAAACCAATTTAGCGTACAATACAAAAAAGTCTACTCTTAACAATGTCACAATAAAAACCACTGATTGGAAGAAAAACATAATGGATAAGGAAAAATATTGAAACAAGAGCTGCTAAACAGTCGAACAACGAGCAACCGATGCATCATAGGAAGTAGGTAACTGAAGTTATTAAAGCTCAACACAACAGCCCTCTTGGCAGTTACTCAGAGGGTCCATAGTACGAAAAAGTAATAAATATTCCATGGAACTAAAGCGGAAAGAAGCTTTGAAGGAACTCGATCTTCCACTCCTATGATAATGGTCAATGGCGAGGATTTACTGAGGGCGGTTCGGAAAGTTCTTAGCCTATCAATGAAAGAGAATAGTTAGTTTTTCAAAAATATTTTTATTTTTCAATATAATCTAAAATAAAATAAAATTAAATAAAATAGTTTTCCTCAAGGTCTTCAAAATAGTGGTTTACAACTGATATTGCATCTTCATTTGAGGTAAAACGCTTGCCAACAGGGAATTTTTTTAGATTTGGGAACAGGTAAAAGTCACTGGGAGCTAAATCAGGAGAATAAGATGGGTGGTCAAGCAACTCGTACTTTAACTCGTTGATTTTAGCCATTGTTAAAACACTCTTGTGCTTTGTGCTTGTGTTGTAAGCCAGGACGTTTTTCTCGAATTTGTACATTTAATTGATCTAAAAGGTTGCAATAGTACTCTGAATTTATTGTTTCACCCTTTTGCAGATAGTCAATCAATAAAATACCTTTGAAGTTCCAAAAAACCGTTGCCATAATCTTACCAGCCGATTGAATTGTTTTTGCCTTCTTTGGGGCACTTCCTCCAGCTTCAGTCCATTGTTTGGATTGTTCTTTTGTCTCTGGAGTATGGTGGATTCATGTCTCATCAACAGTTATGAAACGACGCTTAAAATCCATTTTATTTCACTGAAAACGATCCAAACAAGCTTGAGAAATGTTCATTCTTATGCGTTTTTGGTCGACTGTTAACAAGTCCGGCAGGCACCCATCTTGCAGAAAGCTTTTTCATCTGTAGTTCTTCAAGCAAAATTAAATGGACTCGATCATTTGAGATGCCCATGATATTAGCTATTTTAGACACTTTTATTCGTCGATCATCAGGGTTTAAAATGCTAACGCAATTTTAGTCAAAAGTACAGAATTTGTCAATTAGTTTTAGCATAAAAAAGTCAAAACTAATATGCGAACAAATTCTAAAACTAAATTAGTCGTAATATTCAGTTAGCGTTAGCAAAATAAACTAACGCTAACCAAAATATGCATATATTATTAGCAATGGAAGAAGAAGCAACTGCTGATTTTGCTAACGTCTTTGCTAAATTGTGCTAATTTGGTGACTAATTTCGACTTGTGTGTTTGGTTCGGTTTTTGTGTGTAACCGAAAATTGTGTTCGGCTCGAGTACGGTGTTGCCTACCTTTGATAGACAATAAGTTGTGTTTTTAAAAAATCGCATGAAACAATATTGCTGTGCGTTTCTGTAGCTGTTAAAGGTATATATATAAAAACAAGTGAAATTAATAGCACAGAATTAATTCGAGGTAGGTACTCGTATATATTTACATATTGTTTATACATATAATATAATGTTATATACAATGACTAATAAATCACTGCATAATGGAGTCCACATGGTTAGATCAGTTTAACTTCCAACGGGAATGTTATATGTTCCACATTTAATTAACATTGGATTGAGGAGATGCATAACGAACTATGAAAATGCTGAAATAATAAATATTCGTAAAATAAATAGTATGACTGTTTAACCTAATATTCTCAATATTTTTCAAACATACATATTGAGCGTTTTAATAGAAAAATAGTCCATCATTTCGCGTTTATTTAGGGCATTCGTTCAGAAGTTATTGACACTGTTCGAAAACGGACAAAGAGAGAAAATAGAAACACTACGAAAGCGTGCTATTGCTCTTTTGACTCATTCACTCATTGACACTCAGATACTCTGGAAAATCTTTTATTAGTAAAGCTTAATCCTGAGTTTCTGCATACAGCCATATCCGAACTTGACCTTTGTGCTGATGAATAAATATTCTGTACAATAAGATTCCGTTTATTATAAAAAATGAATTATTTTTATTTTCCATATTCAACTAATCTCATTTCCTTTTGAATGTTCTTTCAAACTAAAATAAATTTATATTTTTTTTCAACTAATGTGTTTAACAATTTTTTTAATTTTTGAAGGCTATTTATTTAAAAAATCTTGTATCAGAAATCCCCACTACGGTACCACTATTGGATACTTTGCGTCATGTTCCGTTGACAACACTGAAACCAGCTCAAATTTTTTGCTAACGAAAAATGGTTAGTCAAAATTAGCAAATTTTTAGCAGCACATTAGTCAATTGTGGTTAGCAGAGGTGTGTCATTTTTTTGACTAACGCTAACGCGAGCTAACGTTAGTCGGACATTAGTTTTAGCTCTGGCTTGTGGAAAAGATTGTTAGCATGATGCTAATGGTTAGCGGACTGGTGCTTTTAAACCCTGTCGATCATTTAATACCATATCATGCACTTTGGCTACAATTTCTGTTGTTGTTGCTGTTTCTATATGAATGAGTTGCCAGATCGAAACAAAATTTAACATGTGTTCATAGCAGAGATGGAAGTTTCCAAAACACTTAACTTTTTTCTGTTTATACCGCGCTTTTTGTGCTAGGGTAAGAAGTTTCCGAACCGCCCTATCATGAGGCGGTACAGCAACAACGTATTTCTTGGGGCCTGCAAGGCGGTCCGGGTTTAGCTAGTATACGTAGTAAGTATATAACTGATATAGATCACATGTCTGAGATTTTTTAGCCTGGTTTAGCCTAAACCGCGTTATGAATGGCCAGAGTAACTTCTCAATCATTTACAGCGTGTTCGCGATATATGTAGAGTGAAGCACTCTATTTATGTATGAAGGATTAGTAGATTTGGACCAAAAATAAAGTTCGTTAATTTTCAAGACATTCGCCAAAATTTTGGCTGTTCCTATTTGCATATGACCCAAAAAATATACACATTTTAATTAAATGCAATAAATATTTTTGGTTTTTTTTTATTTTTTTTTTAGAATAAACTATTTCGCGACTCCATTAAAGCAGACATTTTGTGCAGCTGTATTGCGTCAAAGTCCAAATTCAAAATCCAAATATATTTTTGGCAAATTTTTCTTTTCTACTGCAGAAAATTGTCTGCAATGACTGAATGAATGAATAACGCGTAGTCGTTGTTATGCCTGTACTCGCTGCGGACCAAATGGACGGACGGACGGACGTACGTACGTATTCGGTCTGTCATTGCCGCGTTTTATTGGTTTGTTGACTGGTTTTCCTTCGTCGCAGTCGCAAGTGCAATCGATGTTGTTGTTGTTGTTGTCGCTGTGTTGCATGTCAACATATTCCGCTGGTGTTTGGAAAAATTTTCATTAATGTGTCATGCCGTGTGGGCGTGTATATAAATTCGTGTCATACATATTTATAATTCATACGTTGCTACAAGTATCTACGTCTGTATGTGTGTTATTTGCAATTAAGCGAAAAAATGCTAGAGCCATAAAATGATTTCGCTTCTGTTCTTTTCTTTCTTCTTTTTCCTTGCTGGCGGTTATTTTTTTTGGTTTTTTTGTTTGTCCGTCAGATTCGGTGGTTTGTAATCTGAAATTAATGAATTCACATTCTTTGCCACAACGTTGTTTTTTATTTATTCATTTGTAGATATTTCGAGTGAAATTGTGGTTGACTTAAGCGAAAACTCAAAAACAAACAAAAAAGAAAATCAATTATTTTACAAATTGTCAAGCAGACATGTATGCGAGTGAGTCATTTTTAGCGCTCGATGATAACCTTCTATTATTTGAGCCAGATACGGCGCGAAATTGATTTTTCGATACACCTAAAGCGCAGCTAAAATATCTGACGATCAAGTCAATTGGAATTATTAATAATAATGATAATTAAAATTGATATAAAATGTTAAGAAACATAGGAATAAGCTGATAACTCGCTTTATAATTAGTGATCCATCTAGAGGTATTTTTTCAGAACAAAAAAAAAATATAAAAATTCAAATCAAGTGTGGAATCTTTATTGGTAATTTAAAGGACATTTTATGGCAATTATCTTTTGAATATAATTTCCTTCAAATGTTGGCCGCAACTACGCCGCAGGGTTTTCATTCTGAGGGTCCAATTTTGGATGACTCGTCCGAGTATTTCGGTCGGTATGGCTTTAATGACACGCGTAATTTTGGCTTCCAAAACCTGAATCGTAGCTGGTTTGTCAGCATAGACTTTGGACTTTACGTTACGCCAAAGAAAAATGTCTAAAGGTGTGATATCACACGATCTAGGCGTCCAACTCACCTGTCCAAAACGTAAAATTTGCTGCTTTTCGAAATGACCTCTCAATAGATCCATTGTTTGAGCAGCTGTATGGCAAGTGGCAGCGTCCTGTTAAAACCAAGTGTCGTCAAGAATAAGGGCTTCAATTTCAGGTTGAATATAGAACGATATCATATGGCGATAGCGAGCACCATTCACGGTTACGTTTCGAACATCATCATTTTTGCAAAAAATACGTGCACCGATGATTCCACCAGCTTATAATCCGCACCAAACAGTGGTTTTCTCTGGGTATAATGGCACCTCTTGAACCTCTTCTTGTTTCTCTTCAGCCCAAATGCGGCAATTTTGTTTATTGACTTTGTCGTTGAGCCAGAAATGGGCCTCATCACTAAACAAAATTTTGGTCGAAAACAGTGTATCTTCCCGTTTCTAACCGAACGCTCATTTCCATAATACAGTTGCCAACATTTGAAGGTAATTGTTTTCAAAAAATAGATGACATAAAATGTCCTTTCAAATTACCAAAACGAATTCTACATTTGATTTGAATTTTTATATTTTTGTTTGTTCTGAAGAAAATACCTCTAGATGGATCACCCTATATTACAGAAAATCAAAATCTATTTGCGTGAAACCCTATGTCGACAACATGTTAAAACGCTTACAGTGTGAATTGTGGCGTGTCAAATTGATCAATGATAAAATCTTAACCTCCGCCAGTTTCTACGAAAGGAAAATCGATATTCAGGGTGACTCATTTACGTCTGGACAAATTTCACCGGCGTATTCCTTGGCTCATTTCATGATTTTGGAAAGGTAAGAGGTAGGGCTATTTTTTAAGATAAGAAATAAACAAACAAGTGGTTTAGAACTTAGCAATTTCACCCTATTACGCTCCGAACACCAATCAGAAAATTTTCAAACCGCTGCCATTTCGCCCCTTTGCATTTTCAGGCATGGTCGTAGATGGACAAATTTGTCTAGTCGCGAACGAATCATTCTGAATACAATCTTCTTAACGGGTACGGGTATAATGCCGCCTTTGATACTCCAATAATAAAAAATCTGTTTGAAACAATAGGCGTGTTCTATTGGTACTCGCTTACTAAACGAGTAATTTGTCGCTTAATCTAGAATTTTTTTGAAATTTCTTTACAAACAAGAACTGATTGGCTTTATGCATCATAAACCGTTCTATTTATGCATCATAACCCGTTCTATATTTAATTTGTAGAAAAAAAGTTTTTTAAGAAATACTAAAGGCAAATAATAACCGAACTCGCTAAAGGTTATTCTGGAATAACTTTCTTGCCAAAAGTTTTAATTATTTTAAACAAATGGGTTTTTGCGCAATTGAGGTTATAGTTTTCTGTGAAAAAAATCGTTTTTTATTGTGGTTCAAAGTTATCGCGTTAGAAACCTCCTAGGCGAGTTGCCAATAGAACACGGTCAATGTCTAAATAATTTTACCTCTCACTTTAGACATAAGTCCAAATATACACTTTAGTTGCAAATTTCAAAAATAGTGCTGCTTGTGCGTCGCTATTACCAATGCCATACTTGACTAAAAAAAGTGTTTAGGTACTTTTATTTCAAATAGCACTAATCCGTCAACAGTCATAGCCCACAGTCTGTAGGAGAGAGTAAAAAGATTCGGTGAGGGAGAACTTACAAATTACCCACGTGTCTTTGCGGCCTTTTTTGGTCACCTAGGGTGCAAGCGTCATAATCTGAAAATAAAGCAGATGTCGAATAACGAAATTTTATTATGTTTGAAACACAATATAGCGATTGCTGGAACCACAGGGACTTTCTTAGGGCCACTAACTCTCTTAGGTTCAGGGTTGTCCATACTGCACGATGTAAATTGTGAGTTACACCTTAACGTCAAGTTTTTTACACAATTTCATTGTTTGACAAATTTACCCATGGAGATTTACACAATTCAGCAGCGCCTTTAGATTGTTGAAGCTTTATATAAAAATGGGCATTCAACTCATTGCATTTTGTGATTTTTTTTTGGTCAGCATAATCGACCAAATGTGCCCCCATTGGATTCGTTAACAAGCAGAATTGCCTCATTTCGGCAAATAAGAATCCACGAGTGACTGTTGAAAAGTCGATGCATCCACAAAGAGTGGCTGTTTGGTTCGGTTTATGGGCTGGCGGCATCATCGGGATGTACTTCGAAAATGAGGTCGGCCAAACAGTCACCGTGAATAGTGTTCGCGAGATGCTAACGGACTTCTTGTGACCTTAAATTGAGGATATCGACCTGGACGACATGTGGTTCCAACAGGATGGTGCCAATTGCCGCACAGCCAACGAAACAATGGCTCTATTGCGCGAGAAATGCAATGGCCGTGTTATCTCACGTCGGGACGATATTAATTGGCAGCCAACATCCTGTGATTTGCCACCGCTTAACTTCTTCCATTAAGGATATATAAAAGAAAAAAGTGTACGTTAATAATCTAAGAATAATTCAAGAGCTAAAGAATGAGATATTCTTCACATTTACGACATTAAACCTGCATTATGTCTGAGTCATTGGAAATATGGACTATTGCAAAGAGGAATATTTGGTCTCGCCCATAATTGCCATAGTTTCTTCTTTTAAAATTAACAATATGAAGATAATTGTCTAAAAAGTTTTTGATTTCTTTTAGAATATACATCGAGCGTTTTAGTTGAACCAGCCTTTATTACGCATTGGACAACCCTGACTGACACAGGTTAATAGTGCTGGAAAAACATTTCTTATGGAGGCCAAGACCAATAATAGGTTTTAGTGCAAACATACGAGTAATATCTGTATGTCCTTTATGTTTCCATAAAAAGTACATATGTGACAGCGCATAGAGAAAGGGACCTAAGGGTAAAAAAATCAATTTTCTTTTTTTTTTTCTTTTTTTAATGTGGACAACATCTGAGCATCGAATGAGACCGGTCCCATGCCCCAAAAGTGTTCCCTCCCAGAGATATGCGCGTTTTATGAAAGTGAAGTCGACGATTCTAAGCGCAAATAGAAAGGGACCTAATCTTTAAAATGGCTCTCCTGAACAAAACTTTTTATGAACTTTTCACTTTTTTTTTGATGTGGACAACATCTGAGCATCGAATGAGACCGATCCCATGCCCCAAAAGTGTTCCCTCCCAGAGTAATGCGCGTTTTATAAAAGTGAAGTCGACGATTCTAAGCGCAAATAGAAAGGGACCTAATCTTTAAAATGGCTCTCCTAAACAGAACTGGTTTTTAACCTTAGGTCGCTTTCTATTTTGCGCGTCATATATGCAATAACTAGTAAAAAAGCTAAAGTCCGGCATGGCCAGATTTACCAACTAAGAATACGAGGGCGGTTCGGAAACTTCCTAGCCTAGCACAAAAAGCGCGGTATAAACAGAAAAAGATTAAGTGTTTTGGAAACTTGCATCTCTGCTATGAACACATGTTAAATTTTGTTTCGATCTGGCACCTCCTTCATATAGAAACAGGTGTTCACAAAATACGCATCCGCGATTTTTTTACAATGGAAAAATTAGAAATGCGTGGTGTCATTAAATATTTACATAAAAAAAGGGTTATCGGGACAAGAAATTCATAATGATATGGTGAATGTGTTAGGTGAAAGTGCTCCTTCATATGCAACAGTAAAAAATTGGGTTGCTGAATTTAAACGTGGTCGTACAAGCATTGAAGATGAACCACGTAGTGGACGTCCAAAAACAGCAACAACAACAGAAATTGTAGCCAAAGTGCATGATATGGTATTAAATGATCGACGAATAAAAGTGCGTGAAATAGCTTATATCATGGGCATCTCAAATGATCGAGTCCATTTAATTTTGCAAAAAGAACTACAGATAAAAAAGCTTTCTGCAAGATGGGTGCCGGACTTGTTAACAGTCGACCAAAAACGCATAAGAATGAACATTTTTCAAGCTTGTTTGGATCGTTTTCAGCAAAATAAAATGGATTTTAAGCGTCGTTTCATAACTGTTGATGAGACATGGATCCACCACTATACTCCAGAGACAAAAGAACAATCCAAACAATGGACTGAAGCTGGAGGAAGTGCCCCAAAGAAGGCAAAAACAATTCAATCTGCTGGTAAGGTTATGGCAACGGTTTTTTGGGACTTCAAAGGTATTTTATTGATTGACTATCTGCAAAAGGGTGAAAGAATAAATTTAAAGTACTATTGCAACCTTTTAGATCAATTAAATGTACAAATTCGAGAAAAACGTCCTGGCTTACAACACAAAAAAATAATTTTTCATCAAGACAACCTGTTACCTGTTCCCAAATCTAAAAAAAATCCTTGCCTGGCAAGCGTTTTAGCTGAAATGAAGATGCAATTACAGTTGTAAACCACTAGTTTGAAGACCTTGAGGAAAACTATTTTAATCAAGGGATAGAATTGCTAGATAAACGTTGGACTAAGTGTATTGAATGAAGTTTCAGGAGATTATATTGAAAAATAAAAATATTTTGAAAAACTAACTATTCTCTTTCATTGATAGGCTAATAACTTTCCGAACCGCCCTCGTAGGTTTTTGGACCTAACTTAATAAGATTTTAAAAGTATTATCAAAGTTAAAAATTTCATCACGATTGGCCGTAAAATGTGGCTTCTAAGGCAAAAAGCAGAAATGAAGCATAAAAATAAATGTTAGAGCTATCGTACATCTAAACCGTACATCGTACATCAGAACCGATTTTCCGCAATTTTAATAGCGTCCTTTCTTGGCCCAATAAACTACACTGTACCGAATTTGATCAAGGTTGGCTGTAAAATGTGCCTTCTAGATCTAGAAGCCGAAAATAGGATGAACATATATGTAAATCGATTTTATTTAAAAAATATGTTCCTGGGTATGAAAAACTAAGATGGGATACAATATGTGACTTCTAGAGCTAAAAACATAAAAATCGGATTAACATTGAGAGTCCGACCTTAGTCAAAAAAAGTAGAATTCCTAGCCATACCCCTTCTGGTACTTCCCACACAAATAACCCTGAATAGAACAGAATAGAACACACATAATTTGTCTTCCAGTGCGTAAAACTGGATTAAATGTGAACATTATAATATTTTATTAACGGTTTGTACTCGCATATGAATAAAATAAATGACGCGCCCCTATTCGATACCTCCCCGGAAAACGCACCACCAACTTTTGATTTTTTTTGTAAAATCGTTAATACTATTTATACGATCTTCATAAACATCAATAGTTAAGGATGAAGTTATAAGTTAAACATGTTGACAAAACATTTCATTCCAATTCACGCTCTGCTGGTAAACCTTTCACGGTAAGAGTGCAGATTAGAACCCACTTAACCTGTTTTCATATGCTTGAAATTCGCTAGAATTTCGAACTCCATTCTATTTTTATATCGGCTATTACGAGCGTGTGAAAATAAAGGGCGACGCGACCCATTCCGATACCTCCAGAGCCAATGTTCCATTCCGCCCACTTTTGGTGTTCGCAATCCACACATGTTTTTTATATTTGTGACAGCGCATAGAGAAAGGGACCTAAGGCTAAAAAAATCAATTTTTTTTTGATGTGGACAACATCTGAAATGAAATGAGACCGATCCCATGCCCCAAAGGTTTCCCTCCCAGAGATATGCGCGTTTTATGAAAGTGATGGTACACCAAAGATACACGTATTTAAATCTTTAAAATGGCTCTCCTGAACAAAACTGGTTTTTACCAGTCTATTTTGCGCGTCACATTTGTATCTATATAGGGTGATCCATCTAGAGATATTTTTTCAGAACAAAATTTCGGCAGATTAATTCAAACCAAGTGTGGAATCTTTATTGGAAATTTGAAAAGACATTTTATGGCATTTATTTTTTTGAATATAATTTCCTTTAAATGTTGGCAACTGTATTATGGAAATGAGCGTTCGGTAAGAAACGGGCAGATCCGCTGTTTTTGACCAAAAATTTTGTTCAGTGATGAGGCCCATTTCTGGCTCAACGGCAAAGTCAATAAACAAAATTGCCGCATTTGGGCTGAAGAGCAACAACAAGAGGTTCAAGAGGTGCCATTATACCCAGAGAAAACCACGGTTTGGTGCGGTTTCTAAGCTGGTGGAGTCAACGGTGCATATTTTTTCAAAAATGATGATGGCCGAACGTAATCGTGAACGGTGCTTGCTATCGCGCCATGATATCGATCTTTATGCTACTTGAAATTGAAGCCCGTAATCTTGAAGACTTTTGGTTTCAACAGGACGGTGCCACTTGCCATACAGCTGCTCAAACAATGGATCTATTGAGAGGTCATTTCGAAAAACAGCTAATTTCACGTTTTGGACCGGTGAGTTGGCCGCCTAGATCGAGTGATATCCCACCTTTAGATATTTTTCTTTGGGGTAACGTAAAGTCCAAAATCTATGCTGACAAACCAGCAACGATTCTGGTTTTGGAAGCCAACATAAGGCGTGTCAATAAAGCCACACCGGTCGAAATGCTCGAACGAGTCATCCAAAATTGGACCCTCAGAATGGAAACCCTGAGGCGTAGTTGGAAGGAAATTATATTCAAAAAATAAATGCCATAAAGAGTCCTTTCAAATTACCAATAAAGATTCCACACTTATTTTGAATTTTAATATTTTTTTTGTTCTGAAAACATACCTCTAGATGAATCACCCATTATTTGAAACGTTTGTGGTTAAATTTTGAAACGATGAGCTATTGGACCACTCAAGATGTCGAATTGATGGGCCATCCACCGTACAGCCCTGATTTGGCAGCCAATGACTTCTTCTTATTCACTAGCATCAAGAAAAAAATGCGTGGTCGACGTTTTTCATCGCCCGAAGCAGGTGTTGACGCGTTCAAAAATCATGTTCTGGAGGTGTCTCTCTTAATCGGAGTGGAGAAAGTGCTTTGAAAATTAGTTTGTGCGCATGCAAAAGTGTATTGATATTAAAGGAGAATATTTTGAAAAACAATAAAACCATTTGCAATGATATATTATTGTGTTTTTATTGCCGGACCTGAAGTATAAATAGCAACCCTCGTGTTTGTTTTATATTTGTACACGTGGTAGCCACGACCTATTTTACACAAACGCCCTTTGCGAGATTACAATAAAATCGGTACGCTTAAGGCAGTAGAGTAAGGAACGTCAAAAAAATTTGAAATCCATATACTCGTGAGGTTATATGTAAGTCAGGTAACCTGACTCAAACTTGCTTACTTGTTTTCATTTAATTGCGATTTAAAACATCTATTATTGGCCTTGAAAGCCTTGACTTGAAAACAACATTAAATTTACCTCCTGCATGTTTGTAAAACATTTAAATTCTTCTTGAATACAAATATTCACTGTTCGACTATCATCCTCATTTAGCTCTCTTAATTTATCAGCATTTTTCCATTAAAATTCTTGGCAACGATACGGCGAAACATATTTTGTGGAGCATTAATTAAATTGTAAACCCATAACAAATGTTTTCATTATTTCGGTTGTAATTAAAATATTTGCATACAATTAATTTAACCCGAGAGAGTTTCAGCAACATAAACTTATTGCAATTTATCATATTTTGCCATTAGAGCAGTGTAATTTTCGAAATTCGTATTATTGGCGTTATCATTGTCATAATTGTGATAATTTGCATAATTTTTAAAACAAAAATGAGTTTACATCCAACATACCTATAGGCAAACATCATGAGCAGTCAGGGTTAATTTATAAAAAAAAAATACGAGGGCAGTTCAATAAGTAGAAGATCTGCATGAGATGTCTCTGCGGACGTCGGAATGTAAATGTTGGATTTTTTCTTAGATTTTTTGTTTAATTCTTGTTTAGCTTTTTTTATTTTATGAAGTGAAATACTCCACATGCTAATATTTTTTAAGTTAAATGTTAAAAGTGAATGGATTTTTAAGTTCAGATGGGCGACTTGTTGTTAAAGATACTTCAACACATGCTGTTGATTTTTTATTTAAAATTTCTTTAAAGAATGTCATCTGCAACACTACCTCAAGAATACCCATAATACATTAATGCCTGCGGCCTGTTTTTATATCTGATGTACATACTTATATTTGTGTATGTCTGTCTTTGTGCAACAAAACATCATCATAAAAATTGTCACACATGTGGTGCTCCTCCAAAGATAAAACAAAATCATAAAAACATGAACATTTTACCAAAAAATTATGCTCGTACCGGCGCATGTGATGACAAATTAATTACATCGTCAAATGTGCAGTTGATGTACGAGTACGTACGTTTACGGGACACGGATACGTGCCGGCTACAAAAAACCACACAGACCCAAAAACTGGCATTAAAAAAATGCCAACAAACAAGTGCCCATTCGGCTTTTCAGTGTTTTTTTATGTTGCAAAAAATAAAATACGAAAAACAGACAACAACTGCTACGAGTATGTGTCGTATAAAAGATGAATGAGCCGAGCTACTGAAATGTGTTTGCGGAAATGGAAAATTTGTGAATTCCATTCAGTAATGAAAATCGTGCATACATAATCACGTTTGTATGCTCGTATTACATTTGACATTTTCTAAAATAAATATTTAAAATTTAAATTATCCCCTAATAGCGCCTTTATGTGATTATGGAATATTTTGTGCAAGTTTAATGTCGAGAATAGTTTACGGGATAAGGCGTGGAACTGATGTTAACTTTCTTTTTCAAAATATTTTAATTATGTAGCGATCGAGCGATTCAAGTCATATTTATAGAAAATACACGGAGAAAAAAATAAGTGAAAAATATATTAGCATACAAACCAATTGTCGTAGCACTTTTTCCACTCCGATTGAGACACCTCCAAAACATGGCTTTTGAACCCTTCAACAGCATTGTCTGACAACGAAAATCGTTGACAACACATTTTTTCTTGATGTGCAGGAATAAAAAGAAAGTCGGGGCTGTACGGCGGATGACCCATCGATTCGACGTTTTGGCCGGTCAAAATGGCGCTGGGTTTGAGCCGATGTGTGAGAGCTCACATTGTCATGGTGTACAATGATTCGTCTTCTCTTGTTCGTTTTTCGAATTTCTCCGAAGACTTCTGGCAAACAAATTGTGGTGTACCACTCAGAATTGATCGTCCTACGTTGCTCAAGCGGAACAGTCGCCACATGACCAGTTTTTCCGAAGAAACAGGCGACCATTTGCTTCGAAGTGCTTCTTCCACGAACAACTTTCGTTGGATTTGGCTCGTCTTCGGGCTCATATGCAAAGATCCATGATTCTTCACCTGTAACGATCTTATAAACGTCTTTTGAAGCACCGTGATCGTATTTTTTCAAAATTTCTTTGGACCAATCGACAACGAGAACAAACCTATTTTACGACCAGGTGTTCATGCAATATCGAATGTATGCTGGTAGAAGAAATGCCCAAAGATGCCTCTATCTAACGGTATGTCACATGACGATCTTGCATTTTCAGTCCACGCACGACATCAATGTTATCTGGCACCATGGCCGTTTTTGGACGACCTGCACGATTTTGAGCGAGCGTCAACCACGATTGAATAAGAATAAGATGGTGCTTCATCGCCATACAAATATTTTAGTTCATCGATGCTATTCCATCTTTTGCCAAATTGATTTTTTCAAGTCACTGTAATCAACACAAATGACGTCAAAACATTCGGAGCTCGTTTATGCTAAAAAATGTCAAACTTTACAATGGAAATGTGAGATGTGCGCCAGGCAGCACTTAGTGTTGCTTTGACCAGAAATATATATGGCAACCCTCGTATAAAAATGAACATTTTTAACAAAGAGTTTTTATTAGTTGCTAATTGTCGTTAAAGTAATAAAACTTAGAGGAATCAGAACGCATTTAAAGAATGGGAGCATTGGTGAGTATTAGTTTAAGTGTTTCAGAGCATAAAATGAAATTTTAATTAACTTGTTAGAATTAGTAAAAAATACCCGATGGTTTTTAAAGTTTTTTCAGTATTAGGCAGTTATCGGCAGAATTTATTGTTGTCTATTTGTCAAACATTGGATTAATGCCCGCAATTTCAACAAGTAGGTAGGAAAAGGGTATTCCAATAGCGACATGCTAATTTCGTATCTTTATGTCAACGCACCCTCAAACATTTTTAATGATCTTTCTGGGTCAAAACGTTAGTCGAAGTCAACATTATCAAAATTGTAAAGATCGCTTACGAGCAACGTTTGGAAATCATTTAAAATAACTTCCGAAATTCTGAGGCGGCGGTCGCAACTTTTAAAGCGCTTACTCAAATAATCATCATCTTCAGCGACGAAGCTCATTTTTGGCTGAGTGTCAAAAAATAATAATAATAATATGCGATAAACAAAAAATGCGTTATTGGACTTCAAAACAACCCTCATGTACTTCAATTGCATCCGCAAAAAATTACTGTTTGGTGTGGTTTTCATGCCGGAGGTGTGATTGGGCTTTTTTTTTCGTCGATAAAAACAATCGTCACGTTACCGGAAATGGAGAGCGCCGTCGCACAGTAGCGCCCGTAGAGCAAACGAGGTTGCAAAAATCAAAATTTTCATGAGCGCCATCGAAGTTTTGAATAAACCCATGTTATTCAACGATTTCAAATCTGCCACTCTTAATAATATCACATTTTTAGTTTAGAAGATATAGCCGTTCAAAGTTGACCGACTTTCGGTTTTCAAAAAAACACACAATTTTTAGTGAATTTGTTGCGATTTCAGGTGTAATATCACGAAAAATAGGAAACGAATCGCCTTATTTTTTGTTTGTATTGATTGATGTATTTATTAAATGTATCATGATAAAAAAAAATTAACTGTTTGCTTTGTGTTTCTCCTGGTAAATCACTATTTAAAAACTATCCGTTTTTTCACTATTTTTCAACTTTGACGGAAAATAAAAAAAATCTATATTTTTCTATATTTGCCATATTTGCAAAACCTGTTCATTGATTATTTCTTTACATAATTCAAAAATTTTAGCTGCCCGTTTGGCTTCTAGAGGTAAAAAAGGTTAAAAAGACATGGTTGCAGAAATTGTATGGCGTCCAATCCTTATACAGAACTTCAACTCCAAATACGAGGACTGGCTTAATGAAGACACCTGGATATATTGGCAGTAGATTAACCCACCACATCAACCAGAGGAGCAAAAGGAAGGCCAAAAAAAAGTATTGAGGAGTGTTCAATTTTCACAAGGAAGAGGAAACTTGCCGATGCCACCAATGACTTCACCACGAAGCAATTATCGGACGCGCTGTCTATTAAATTTACAAAGGATAGTGAAAGAGTTAGGTCGCAGATAACCAAATCTGTTGCTGATGCAAGCCCACTGCGACTAAAAAGGATTAAGGAAAGCATTCCCACGCCCACAAACGCACACATTATAAAGTATGGATCCGAAGAAGCCTTTGCCTTGTTTATGGACTTAGAACTTTCCAAAGAGATATATGAGAAACTACGGACATCTTTAACGCGACACGGCGCTGACGTTTTACCCGGATACAAGCATATTACGCAAGCCAAAATAAATTCACGACCACTGCATACGGAGTTTACGGAAGTCTCTGCGAAAGCCAATCTGCAGGATCTCATGGGCCATACAGCAAAACGGTTGTTGAAGAGTCTTCCTGAAAATGAGGTGAAAATTTTTCCTGAGAAGTTGACATTGATCAGCAAATGGGCTGCGCTGGATCATCCGGACAAAGCGTTTATAAGCAAAGGATATCTTCCGATGACGCTACAATATCGGACGGAAATATGTTTATGGCATCTGTTGTTCCTTTGCGGCTTAAATCTGATGTTTCCCTACACTGGAAAAATCCACGTCCGTCATCAGTGCATTATTGCCGACCAATAATGTTTCAGTTTGCAAGGGAATCGGCAGAACTCATAAGGACCACGCTGAAGGACATTGAAGAACAAATAAGCAAGATTAAGCCTACAAAGCTGCAAATTGGAGAAGGAAAATATATTGAATGCAATTACGAGTTCCATCTGACCATGGTTGACGGAAAAGTCGTAAACGAACTGACAGGAACAACCTCAACAATGTCATGCCCGATTTGCAAAAAGAGTCAGAAGAACTTTGGTAATTTAAACGATTCTACAAATGAGGAGAATTACGAATATGGAATGTCACCATTGCACGCAAGGATAAGGTGTATGGAATTCTTGCTAAAACTGGCGTATACCCTACCACAAGAGGAGGAAAACTTCGATGAAAATACATCAATAAAGGATAAGGAAAAGATCAGAAAGAAGCAAATACAGGATGCTTTTTTTAAACAAGTTGGACTAGAAGTAGACTGTCCCAAGCACGGATACGGTAACTCAAACGATGGAAACACTTCTAGGAGATGTTTTGAAAATGATAAGGCAGTAACTAGAATCACTGGAATTGACAATCAAATCGTGAAAAGATTGTGAACGATCTTAGATGTTGTAAACTGCAAAGAAAATGTCAATTCTACAAAATATGGAGAATATGCGTCGAAAACTGCATCTCTATTAGCAGAAATGTATCCACAGAAGAAGTTGACCCCGACCGTCCATAAAATATTGGCGCATGGCAAAGATATAATTGAGTACCAGTCTTTGCCAATTGGAGAGCTTTCTGAAGAAGCACAGGAGTCTCTTAACAAATTTTATAAAAAATATAGATTGCAGAACACATTCAAAGCATCAAGGGTAAGGCAAAATGAGGACCTCTTCAACATGTTGGCAGCATCTTCCGATCCACTTATTTCTTCCCTGCGGCATGTGAAGTCAAGAATAGAGTTAGAAAATAATTATAGTTTAGAAATGGTTAGTATTTTAGATATACCTTCTCTTACGAACTGTGATGAATATTTTACAGAAAATTGAAAAAATAAATTTAAAAAAAAAAATATTTTTTTTTTTAATTTGTTGGGTAATAATTTAAAACATAAAACCCTAAAGAAAAAAATAAAAACAATCTAAAAATTTAAAAATAATTTTTTTTAGTTACCATATAATTGATTTTTCTACTAATTTTAACTTTGATAACCCATAATTAGGCCCCTACAGAGCGTAGCACCCTTTCCAAACGCTTATTTCATAGGCTGAACAGTTATCTATCATATGCTGTTTAAACGGTTCAATTATCTTATTCGGTTCAAAAAATATGATTTTTGCAACGAAAAAACTCAAATGGCGCCACTGTGCGTCGTGCCATGTTAAAAAAATATTTTTGGCCAGAATTGGATAAGATTGACATCGCCGATATGTGGTTTCAACAAGACGGCCACACAGCAAGCCTTACAATCCATTTACTGAAAGGCAAACTCGGTAAACGTGTTATCTCGAGAAATGGTCCGGTCGAATGGCCACCTAGTTCATGCTATTTAAAGCCATTGGATTTCTTTTTATGGGGCCACATCAAGTCATTGGTTTATGCCAACAACTTTAGACGAATTCAGAGACAACATTCAACGCGAAATTGCCAACGTTCCGGTCGAAATGTGTGCAAGAGTGGTGAAAAATTGATTCCAAATATTAGATCACTGTACACGGGCTAGTGGTGGTCATATGACCGAAATCAAATTTAATTCTTTAAACGTAACATTTGCACTACACCTGAAATAAATTTGAACTCTATATCTTAAATATTATGAGCACGTTTTTTTAATATATAAATTTGTTATATCCTTTTTGGAAAACGCTGTATTTATGCTCGCATTGAATTATGCAAAATATTCATGTTTGGATTCATACATATTTATGCTGGGCCCCAAGCATATTAATGTTTGCTGCCTTTGGAGCATGTAAATCTTCCTGGCAAAATATGTTTGCATGTAAACATATTTTAAACATGTTTTCTCCGTGTACAAAATGAATTATACTTGGTCCTATATGGACCTTGACGGGGTCTCAAGTCTGAGCAATTTCAATTACCAACTTTACTACGCAAAAACAGGATCTCGCTTAAGAAGTTGCATTCTCTGCCAACGTAAATTATGTTTCTCTCCAGAGTTGGCAAACGCAGATTCAACGGTCCTGAGGCAAGGCAATGGATCTACGTACATGACTTCAATTTATCTACCAACTGACGCTTCTTCCCACGTCGAAACTACAACAAACGGGCAAATAATTGTTTATGGGTAGTGATTATAACTCTCACTACGAGGGCGGTTCGGAAAGTTCTTAGCCTATCAATGAAAGAGAATAGTTAGTTTTTCAAAAATATTTTTATTTTTCAATATAATCTCCAGAAACTTCAATACACTTAGTCCAACGCTTATCTAGCAATTCTATCCCTTGATTAAAATAGTTTTCCTCAAGGTCTTCAAAATAGTGTTTTACAACTGTAATTGCATCTTCATTTGAGGTAAAACGCTTGCCAGCAAGGACTTTTTTAGATTTGGGAACAGGTAAAATTCACTGGGAGCTAAATCAGGAGAATAAGGTGGGTGGTCAAGCAACTCGTACTTTAATTCGTTGATTTTAGCCATTGTTAAAATACTCTTGTGCGCTGGTGCGTTGTCTTGATGAAAAATTATTTTTTTGTGTTGTAAGCCAGGACGTTTTTCTCGAATTTGTACATTTAATTGATCTAAAAGGTTGCAATAGTACTCTGAATTTATTGTTTTACCCTTTTGCCGATAGTCAATCAATAAAATACGAGGGCGGTTCGGAAACTTCTTAGCCTAGCACAAAACGCGCGGTATAAACAGAAAAAAGTTATGTGTTTTGGAAACTTCCATCTCTGCTATGAACACATGTTAAATTTTGTTTCGATCTGGCAACTCCTTCATATAGAAACAGGTGTTCACAAAAGACGCATCCGCGATTTTTTTACTATGGAAAAATTAGAAATGCGTGGTGTCATTAAATATTTACATAAAAAAGGTTTATCGGGACAAGAAATTCATAATGATATGGTGAATGTGTTAGGTGAAAGTGCTCCTTCATATGTAACAGTAAAAAATTGGGTTGCTGAATTTAAACGTGGTCGTACAAGCATTGAAGATGAACCACGTAGTGGACGTCCAAAAACAGCAACAACAACAGGAATTGTAGCCAAAGTGCATGATATGGTATTAAATGATCGACGAATAAAAGTGCGTGAAATAGCTAATATCATGGGCATCTCAAATGATCGAGTCCATTTAATTTTGCTTGAAGAACTACAGATGAAAAAGCTTTCTGCAAGATGGGTGCCGGACTTGTTAACAGTCGACCAAAAACGCATAAGAATGAACATTTCTCAAGCTTGTTTGGATCGTTTTCAGCGAAATAAAATGGATTTTAAGCGTCGTTTCATAACTGTTGATGAGACATGGATCCACCACTATACTCCAGGGACAAAAGAACAATCCAAACAATGGACTGAAGCTGGAGGAAGTGCCCCAAAGAAGGCAAAAACAATTTAATCGGCTGGTAAGGTTATGGCAACGGTTTTTTGGGACTTCATAGGTACGTATACTGCGATAAATACCACAACAATCTTAGTGAATGTAACAAAAATCATAAGAAACGTTGCTCCTACAGATTTTTTGACATATAACGTAAACGACGTTTCAAAAACCAAGAAATTCTTTTCTATAACTCACACGCACCTTGAAATACTGGTCGATGCGCAGAGTACCAAGATGGACTCAAGCGAACATATGCTAAGCCTTCTAATAAGTACCCACTTCCCGGGTGGTGACTTGGAACTGTCAACGGTAGAACAACAGACACGTTAGACATACTAATAAGAATCTTTAATAACAAATGCCGTGGTGCGAAGAAAGTGTGCAGAACTGTCGTGCTAGTTAACCCTAGTTAAAGTTACATTAAAAAATTTTAAACGGCGGGTTTCCACCTCGTAAATGTAAAAACTTCTATATAAAATACATTAGCAGTTTGCAGCAGGCCGTGAGTATAAGAATTGAATCGCGCATAGTTCACTGATTTGAGAAATGTTTCCCCCTGTTCCTATGTTGTGGAATTTAAGAATGTAAGTAAAATATGATCAGTTGTGTAGTAGAAAGCTTCTTCTCGTTTAATGCAGCTGGACCAGATGAAATTTTCCCAACTCTTCTACAACAAAGATCCGATAATGAACCATCTTGCCAACATCACCACATCATGCCTTTTCTTCTTCAATAAGTCTGCCGTCATTTCTTTTAAAAACCATGAAAAGTGTAATACGTAACATGGCATCAACTCTAATATCAGACAACTTGTTAAAATGTAAACGAGATGTTTATGTCATCAAGAACAGGTCAGAAAAATCATCATAGAAAAATCTTGGTTAAGTAAATAAGCTGTAACGAGGAAAGTTATGGGCAAAAGTGGGAGGTGCCCTCCACTTTTTTAAAAGCGGTTTTGTGGATAAAAATTTTAACAGTATGCTTCAATGGGTCCGGAGATTGTAACATACAAAAAAGGATACGATTTTAAGAAGGCAGGTGACACCGCCCATTTTATTAAAAATTCAACACGCCAATAATATAAGCATTAAAGCTTATACATTTTAAAAGTTAGTAAAATCAGATTCGGTATTCATACCGGTTACGTCGTTCTTGTCGGCTAATCATCACTTAAGGTACATTTCTTATAAGACTGGGACAAAACATAAGCGAGGCATTCGAGAAGGATTAAAAACAAATGAGCACTTTCTCTGTCAATGCCCAGTTTTCTCGTTATCGAGACTACAACATCTTTTGGCCAGTGTGGTAAACCTAGAGCACATTAGCGGGATGTGTTTGAGGAGGATCAAAAATTTTGCAGACGACACAAAACGTCTCCAAGCATAGACAATCGAAAGCCCTTAAAACGAAAAGCTCACAACTAGTTTTGCTTTGGCTTAGGTTATCCGTTTTGGACCCTTCCCATTCAAACCAATCCACGATTGCACAAAGCACAAAGGCCTCTGTGTAAAGAGGTACGGATGATTTGTCACTTTTACTGATACTGCAGCTCCCCTTACTGAAAATTGCAGTGCACCAATTAACATTCGCTGGTTCTGATGGACTATTTGAGGTACACGCAACCTCCAATCTTTTGATTTCGTCCAGATTTGCTATTATGTAGCAGATACCTGGTGACAAAAGAGACGTTTAGGGTTATAACGTTCAAACCTCTTTGAGGTTCGTGATTCCAATTTAAGCTGTTGGAGCAGCCCAGGCCGAAAATTTCACACCAAGTTAGGTCAAAATAGTTCATTCCGTACCTGTAATCTTTACTTACATCGCCAGGTCCTGTCATGAGGTCGTGCGGTGACTATGTAATATAACCATCAAGTTAACTTTTCCTAAAACAATATTAAAAACAAGATATGCCTCACAACCCAGTGAAGTTTATATAAACTATACTCTTCCATTGTTAAAATATAATAATTACCTTGGCAGCCGCCACTACCACCATAGCTCATCAGCGTACAACCTCACATTTCAAGGGCAGACCCTCCGTCAAAACGGTACGTCTTGTCGGTGTTGTGATTGTCATATTGCAGAAAAAGAAAATTACTTGAATAATAAATAATACTTAAGAAAATAAAATACATTTTAAGCGGCAGGCACATAAATAATATTTAATGTGTAAGTATGTGCGAGTGTTTCGAAAATTATGAAGGGCCAAACAAACTGACGCCGCTGACATTGTGAGTTTTGACATTTTAACCCATATTAAGTAAAGAGAATTCAAGAGCATTTGTATGACTTTTGTTAGCCATGTTGAATTGTCACGAATTGTATATAAACCTACACAACTTTCTAAAATTAACAGTGTGATTCATTTAAAGTTTTCTTTTTCTCATTTGAGTTACCGGTGTTAATGATGGAAAGAGTGATTGAAAGTTGGAAATTTCGCATATGACATAAACGTAGTTGACGGGACCTACATTTGAATGAAATTTTAAAATTGTTTAAGTATCAAAAACGTTGTGCAGTTCGGCCAGACCACAGATACACTCCACCATGAATTCGATGGTGAAGTAACCTTTGATTTGAAACATTTGGGTCGATAAGTTCGACCTCAACTTCACCAAAATCTTCAAAATCAATTTGTATAAAATGGTTGCGTTACTGACTGACTGACTGATTAATTGACTGATCACTGCCCAGGCTGAACGCCAGAAGCTACATACAATCACACATGGTTTCTATACAATTCGTGGTATAGATCGCTCTTTAAGAAGGGATTTTTCGAAATTCGTATTTTAAATGGGTTAAAACGGGACAAATTTATACCTCATAAACACGTGATTAACTCATGCCAGAACCAATCCGTTGAAGCTAGAATCACCAAATTCAGGCAATGGACATCTCTTGTAATTAGCATTCGAAGTAGAAATGACTTTTTGGAGCGATAAAACTTATGGGGATTAACAGGGATAAACTTTGTTCCTCAAAATATCATCCAAAGCATTTAGAGTACTTAGTAGGGACATAAATACTGTTACACACGTTTTATGCTGTAAAATAAAAAGTACTGAATGTTTTTGGACCACATATTTTTTAATATATTTATTGATGTATATTGTATCCAAAAAGAATCTACTTATTCGAAATGTCCGCCTTTTGCCTTTACACACGCCTTAAGTCGCACTGTCCAATCGTCAATAGCTGTACGTACCTCGTCCATTGGAAAATTGGCCACAGCTCGAACCAAAGCAGTCTTAAGAGATCCAATGTTGGGGTATCTTTTGTGATAAACCTTGTCCTCTAAAGCCGTCCACAATTTGTAATCCAATGGGTTCAAATCTGGACTGCCTGAGGGCCATTCTTCAGAGGAAATGAACGCTGGCAAATTGTTTTAAAGCCAAGCCTAGGACGTTTTAGCCTTATGGGCCGGCGCAGAATCCTGCTGGAAAGTCCATGTCTGGTTTTGGAACAGGAAATTGTAAGGAGACTTCACAACAGCTTCCAAAACGGTTTATTGCTAAACTTTGGCCGATGTTTTGACTCCTTGTTTGCAGAAGAGCAGGTCAGAGACCCCATCGTAAGAGACACCCCACCAAACCACGACTGAAGCTGGGTGATGACCTTTTTCCACCCTTTGGATCAGTTCAGATGCTTCCTTAGATGACCGCGCATACACTCTATCATTTTGCTAGTTAAATTTTTCCTGAACGGTAAAAATGTTTTCATCGGTGAAAAAAATTTTTCTGTCCAAGTTATCAGCGTGCTTCAGCAAAAGACGTTTGCTTTTTTAAATCCTATTTTTTTTCAAAGCTGAAGTCAATCAAAGTCCGGTACGTCGTTTGAAAGCCCCCAGTCGCAAGTCTTTTTAATAATTTAACTCATGAACTTTTGGGTGATATTCTTCTCACGGGCCATGATTTTCTGTTTTCGGAGCGGATTTCTGTGAATTATTGATTTAATGGCTTTGATGACATGCGGTGTTCGGACAGAGTGTGGGCGGCCCGACCCGTGGCGGTCTTTTACATCTCCAGTCTCCTCAAACAGTTGTATGCATCGGTACTAGGCTAATCCCTAGTGACCAGAGCGTTTTGAAAATATCGATTTTTCATATCACACTTGAAAAGCGCTATTACAGCGATGCGGTTCTCATTATCTTACCACTCCATGATGAAAGTTGAAACAATTTTAAAATCTCGCTCCAGACTAACGCTATTGAGGTTAGCTTTCAAAACCCATATGACATAAACGGGGTATGCTCAGTTCTACTATTGATGTGGGTGTGTTTAATGTTGTCACAGTATTTATGTCCCTACTAAGTACATACATATGTTCTTAACCTGGCCGAAAATGTACAAAACTTAAGAAATGTGTAAACAGGTCTCTACAAAATTATGCTTAGAATATATAGCCTTTCAATAGAAATCTATAAATATAGAAAGTTACCTTCGGAATATATTGTAATATAGTGGAATTCTGATTTGATATGTTGGTCTTCCGCTCACGAAGTAGAAAGTATAAGTATGTGCTAGTAAATCCATACGTGACAGCGCATGGAGAAAGGGACCTAAGGGTAAAGAAAATCTGAGCATGGAATGAGTGAGTCCGATCCTATGCCCCAAAAGTGTTCCCTCCCAGAGATATGCGCCTTTTATTGAAAGTGAAGTCGACGATTCTAAGCGCAAATAGAAAGGGACCTAATCTTTAAAATGGCTCTCCTGAACAAAACTTTTCATCAACTTTTCACTTATTTTTTTTTTGATGTGGACAACATCTGAGCATCGAATGAGACCGATCCCACGCCCCAAAAGTGTTCACTCCCAGAGTTATGCGCGTTTTATGAAAATGAAGTCGACGATTCTAAGCGCAAATAGAAAGGGTTCTAATCTTTAAAATGGCTCTCCTGAACAAAACTTTTCATCAACTTTTCACTTATTTTTTTTTTTTTTTGATGTGGACAACATCTGAGCATCGAATGAGACCGATCCCATGCCCCAAAAGTTTTCACTCCCAGAGTTCTGCGCGTTTTATGAAAGTGAAGTCGACGATTCTAAGCGCAAATAGAAAGGGACCTAATCTTTAAAATGGCTCTCCTGAAAAAAACTTTTCATCAACTTTTCACTTATTTTTTTTTGATGTTGACAACATCTGTGCATCGAATGAGACCGATCCCATGCCCCAAAAGTGTTCACTCCCAGAGTTATGCGCGTTTTATGAAAGTGAAGTCGACGATTCTAAGCGCAAATAGAAAGGGACCTCATCTCTTGAACTCTCTTGAACAAAACTGGTTTTTAACCTTAGGTCAATTTCTATTTTGCGTGTCACATATTTTGATTCGTAGTAAAAGCGGCTTAATTTGGGTATCCATATTGAACGTTCGTTTTTCCCCATTAGAGCCTTGCTTTGTCTACAAAATTTTAAAATTTTTTGTTGAGCAAATACTATTCAAAGTGTCCTTTTTTCGAGGTAACTTTTTTTCTTTTTCGCCCTTGCCTGATTTCGCCTATTATCAATTCCAAACAGCTTATGGCTAAAAGCCATGAATGGGCAAGCGGACCGACGGACATGGCTAGTTCGATTTAGAATTTTACGACGATTATTCACCGTTGAAAGGTAAAAACTTCTAACTACTTCACTCTTTATACACGTTAAATGTATAACTTTCCTTTAGTATTTTTTACGCGGTCGGACACATTTATAAAGATTTTACTTTCCTTCTCTTTTAATCATCCCAATTTTCTTTTTGGTGCATCATTACTCGACGCCGAATCCTTTTTAATCCTTGTGCATTTTTAAATGCTGTTCATTTGTCGTTTCTCCAACAAAAAAAAAATCTTACCGCTCACTCTTATAAGTGTAAAAAGTACATTTGGTCTTTCGTTTCTTTTTTTGCAAAAATTACCATAATTTATGGCAACTGTAATTTATAAACGTACTCGTAATGTTTAAATCGTTGAAGTTTTGCATATTTCGGTGTCATCTGAAACAGAAATAAATTACCGTAATTAACCACAAGTGTAGGGGACATATTACTCGGTATCCACAACACCTTAATTTAAGTCATTTAGAAAAGGGTCTACGAATTTATGGACTGTCACAAAGGACAATGAGTAGAAAGCCAGTGTTTTAAAATGAAATCAAGTCACCAAGCAGAGTAGAATATGTAGACATGACCTAGCTTTACTTTATAGAAAATGTACAAAATAAAATACATGCGTAATAAGGGATTTCTGCTGAGGATTAACTATGACAATGGACTTAACTATTTAAAATAATCTGGCACCACATATGTACTTCGAAAGGGTTCGTTTGAAACATTGATACAAGATGGGGTTAAAGGAGATAGGGTTACGCTTAGAAAGAAATACAGGGTTATCCATTTCGTGATCCAGATTTGGCAAGTCCATTTAAGTTAAGTATACAAAACAAAATGAGCTTCTGAAAATAATATGGCTCGCATAACTATCGGGTGATCAATCTAGAGGTATTTTTTTCAAAATCCAAAAAATACAAACGGCAAATTCAATGAACAACGGCAAATTCAATGAACAAAATTGCCTCAAAATTGCTGAAGAAGAGGTTAAAGAGATGCCCTTCTACACAGAGAAAATCACAATTTGGTGTGGTTTATGGGCATCGGTCCATATTTTTTCAAAAATGATGATGGCTGGAACATAACCTTAAATGGTGCTTGCTATCGCGCCATTATATCGGAATTTTTGCTACCTCACATTGGAGCTTGGTATTTTGATGACATTTGGTTTTAACAGCACGGTGCTACTTGCCATACAGGGTCTAAAACAATGGAGTAGCTAATTTCACGTGTTGGACCGGTGAGTTGGCCGCCTAGATCGTGTGATATCACATCTTTAGACTTTTTTCTTTGCGGCTAGGTAAAGTCCAAAGTCTTTGGTGAAAAGCCAACCACGAATCTAGTTTTGGAAGCCAACATTACGCGTGCTATTAACGACATACCGGCCGAAATGCTCCAACGAGTCATCCAAAATTGGACCTTCAAAATGGACATCCTGAAGCGTTGTTGCGGCCAAGGAAATTATGTTCAAAAAATAAATGGCATTAAATGTCCTATCGAATAAACAATACAGATTCCACACTTGATTTGAATTTTTGAATATTTTTTTTTATTTTAAAAGAAATACCTCTAGATTTATCACTCGATACCTTTATGAAAAGAAAAAATAAAAATTTGTATTAAGGCCATTTATTGAGGGCCAAGGAATTCGTAAGGACGACACAAGTCTCAGTAAAACTTAATAATTAATCCATACAAATAAACGAATGTTTTTAGGCTCCAAAGACCATGAGTCTAAGCCCCAATCTCAGTTAAATCTCAAAATTAACTGTTCACCGCCGTGGTAGGCTTAGTAAACTCAGGTTCAACCCCGGGTAACACCGTCACACAATTTTTAGCGGCGGGTTCCCACGTCGTAAATGCCGGCGACTTTACAAGTAAGAGCTTTATCTCTAAGTAAGGTAAAGACTTTTCTTTAAAAGCCATTAGTCGCTCGGAGTCGGCTTTAAACAGTAAATCCTGGTCAGTAAGTATAGGATTTAAATCGTACACAGCTCAATGATTTGTGAGTTTGTTTCCTTGTTTCTTAATGAAATGTTCTGAGATTTAAAAAGGTAAAGAAATTAGTTTTAATTAAGTATTTATATGACTATACATATTTAAAATCGGGCACTTCTTTTGACTATGACGGCCATTTTTGGACCCGTAAGGTTCATGCGCCTGAGTCCGAATATTTTGCAAATACATTTGTATATCGAACAATAACGATATTTAAGTCACCATATTGTCAATCTTTATTAGAATTCGATCTTCGCTTCCATACCCATGGATGGTTTCCTGCTCCACTATTTCTTAAAATTACAAAACAATCCGCATTTTAATTGTGTAGTGTCTCAAAATATGCCATGACTCATCAACAAGTAAAAAAGACATGCTAAGCAAAATGTACTTTTTCAGATGTACCTTCAGTCTCTAAAAGTGAACTTTGTTTCCTCTGGTCCGATTTCTATCAATTTACAATGCCCAACAGCTTATTTTTTTAAGCTTTATTTGAATTATGATTAGAATAAATGAGGCGTGTTTTATTCGATATGCGAAAAAATCAGCTAAAAATCGCGCTAAGGCGATCGTTCACATGAATATCAAAAAAAATTGTTTTGAAAAATTTGTTTCAAAGAAAAAAAGTTATTGAAGAAAATATATTGTAATTGAGTCAATAGAGCTAAACGGACTTAAACGAACCCGCTTAGAGTATATGTTGAATAACTTCTTTCCTGCACACTAAAAATTGTCGAAACTAAATATTTTTGACACATTTCATTAACACATTAAATTAAAAAACTTTCGTTCTTGGGTTTTTTTGTTTTGTTATGATCATTTGTTGTTATTATCTGCGAAAGAGTGAATTACTTCACAAGCTAATAACATCAGGAAAGGAAAAGAAAATGATGCCAACATTTGCGCTATTTAAATAAAACAAGACTATTATCGTACAAAATTCTAAGACGATCTATCTAAGTCCGTCCATCTGCGTGTCTGTCGGAAGCACGATAGCTGTCAAAGGATATATGCTAGGATCCCGAAATCGGTAGTGAGGACCAAAAGTTTCCCTTATAGGGGCACTATTATCGTGTAACGCTCTGTTCGAACACCAGAAAATCATGGCCTGTGAATGAATATCACGTAAAAGTCCATGAGTCGAATCATTAAAAAAGACTTGGGACTCGGGGCCGGACATTTATTGACTGCAGCTTTAAAAAAATAGGTTGAAAATTGCAAACGTCTTTTGGAAGCACGCTGATAACTCTTTGAAGCACGCTGATAACTTGCACAGAAAAATTTTGTTCACCGATGAAAAAAATTTTACCGTTCAGGAAAAATTTAACAAGCAAACTGATAGAGTGTATGCGCGGTCATCTAAGGAAGCATCTGAACTAATCCCAAGGGTGGCAAGGGGTCATCATCCAGTCTCTTGTCTCTTACGATGGGGTCACTGCCCTGCATTTCTGCGAACAAGGAGTCAAAACATCGGCCAAAGATTACCAAGAAACCATTTTGGAGGCTGTTGTGAAGCCTCTTAACAGTTTCCTGTTCCAAAACCAGCCATGGACTTTCCAGCAGTATTCTGCGCCGGCCCATAAGGCTAAAACGTCCCAGGATTGGTTTCGAAACATTTTGCTAGCGTTCATTTCCTCTGAAGAATTGCCCTCAGGCAGTCCAAATTTAAACCCATTATATTACAAATTGTGGACGGTTTTAGAGGACAAGGTTTTTCACAAAAGATACCCCAACATTGGATGTCTGAGGACTGCTTTGTTTCGAGCTGTGGCCAATTTTCCAATGGACGAGGTTCGTGCAGCTATTGACGATTGGCCAGTGCGACTTAAGGCGTGTGTAAGGGCAAAAGGCGGACATTTCGAATAAGTAGATTCTTCTAGAGTGTATCCACTACATCAATAAATATATTTAAAAATGTTTGGTCCAAAAACATTCAGTACTTTTTATTTTACAGCATAAAACGTGTGTAACAGTATTTATGTCCTCCTAAGTACATATAACGGGTTGCAATCATATACACTTTAGCCTATGGTGGACTCTTTTTTTGAAAAGAAATAAAAAAGGATGAAAGGTACAATAGTTTACTTAATTAAACACGCCACATTTGAAAATAAAATACTAGAGATGTAACACAAACTTTGACTTTTTCAATATTTGACCATGACAAGTTTAAATTTTTAAGTAACTTTTGCGAAACCTTTCATCAAAAATCAAAATGGTTATGGTCTGTACTCTAGTTCTTCAACCTCCACTCCGAATCGGCGTATGTACTTATATATCTCTATTTTCCGAAATGTTATGTTATATATTTGGTTTGCTTATCATTACGACATCAGTTCTTTTGTTGACATTTCATTAATCATATGAAACTTTAAATAAATTAAATACACAATTATGATTTATAAACCATATTGCCAAAGCGTCGCCTCAACTTCACACTTTCGTGGGCAAACACAATTTATTGTATTTTGTAAGAAAAAACAGAAATCACTAAATCTAACAAACTAAACTACCCAATGCCACGTCACCAATTTCAACTGTTTGCTGGCTGGTGTGGCTTCAGCTATTTAATGGCTTTAGCGATACCATACGTATCTGACTGTGGCTACCATCAAAAAAGAATTAAACAAAAATGTTTGGAAATTTTATCAAAACAAATTCATTCATTCCGACCACCCGACCGATCCCCTTCCATATCTTCGCCCCCCAGCACAGAGGAAATTCGTAGATAAACTCCGACGCAGTAAGTCGTCTCTGGCAGTGGCAAGCAGTGTTCTATATCAAATTGTAGAAAAGTAAATAACGATTTGAGAGCCAAAATGAAATCAAATCGAAAAAAGCACCAGACGGCAGTAGCAACAACAACAACAGAGACATATTTAGGGAAAGTGGAAAATATACCCATGAACTGAAACGGGGAGAGAAAAAAGTGTCGCCTTATACTTGGTAACGAAAATATCACAAAAGATTAAATTCGTTTGGATAGGCCAAGCCATCGAATACACTTGTGTTCAATGTAATAGCAAGCATACTTTTAAAATCCTGAATTCTGCAATTTGGCTGTTCAGAAAGGCCAACTGAAAATGCTTTTGAACACCTTTGGATGGTCTCTGCATTTACCCAGATTTTAAAACTAATGTCATATTTGAATTTGTGAGGATATTTCATTGTTTTTGTTATAATCGGTTTGATATATATGTGGAAGCTATATGTTAATCTAAACCGATTACCTACAATGTCAACAGCGTTTGTCTTTGGCAAAAGAAAATTCCTTCTGCCAAATTGAATCAAGATTGGATTTTAATATGTGGCTTCTAGCGCTAAAATCATAAAATGGGATAAACATATGAGTGGTAGCCATATCGAAATCTCAACCGATTTTCTTCAATTTATATGACTTTAGTGCTTGGTCCAAAAAACTGACTTGTGCCATATTCCATCAAGATTGGATGTAAGATTCGGCTTCTAGCGCTTTAACATATATGTAAGATCCGATTTTCCTCAAATTTAGTCCTTTAAACTAACGATTGCCAAATTTCATCCAATTTCAATTGTGGTATTGTGTAGCTTCTAAAGCTAAAGACATAAAATCGGATTTACATATATGTGTGAAAGTTATATCTAAATCTGAACTTATTTTCTTTAATTTCTGTTTTCTTCAATTTTGATAACGCCCTTTCTTGGTCTAAAAACAAATGTGTGCAATATTTCATGAAGATTGGATGTAATATGTGGACAGGACACTGCAAATTTTCTTGGTATGCAACAAGCGGCTAACAATTAACTCTGGTTTAAACTGGAGAACATGGGTCCATATTTTCCTTAGTCTCCACAGAAAAGTATTTTCCGATTAAAGAATCAGCAGGTTTAGGAGCCATATATTACACCCAATAACTACCAAATTTCGCATGGAGAGATACGAGCGACCGAGACCCATTTATTGTCACATTGAGCATTATGGGTCTAGGGTCCAGCAGTTGTTGAAGCCACAACTAACACACGATCATGCCCAAATTTGTCATGGTACGCCACAAGCGACTGCTAATTAACTCTGGTTTAACTTAAGAACATGATTCAATATTTTCGTACATCCCCAAAAGTCGTCCCTGATTTAAGAATATGCAGCTTTAGGAGCCAAATATTACCACAATTTGTACCAGATCAAGTTCAAATTTAGCGTGAAACGTTATGAGCGACAAATAATTACTACCTTAACTTTTTGAACTTGTTGTACTCGTTGCTTTGTTTCAATTTGATGTGCTGTAACTCCAACGAAAGCTTCCTTAATTATATAATTATAGGAAAGAGGTAACATTCCCGATTCAAAAATGCAATTTTTCAACCCAAATTCTCAAGAATTAAGAGATGGTTTCTAACTCAATCAAGTAGTTCCTTGTTCTTGCCTTGAGGCTCTTGATCATTAATATACTTATTAGGGACATAAATACAGTTACAACATTGAACACATTGAACACACCCATTTAATAGAACTGAACATAGCCCGCTAATGTCATATGGGTTTTTAAAGCTAACCTCAATAGCGTTAGTCTGTAACGGGATTTTAAAATTGTTTCAACTTTCATCATGGAGTGGTCAGATAATGAGAGCCATATCGCTGTAATAGCGCTTTTCAAGTGTGAAATGAAAACAAGCGATATTTTCAAAACGCTCCGGCCATTAGGGATTAGCCGCATGTTCGTCTACCGATGCATAAAACTGTTTGAGGAGACTGGAGATGTAATACGCTCTGTTCGAACACCGCATGTCATCAAAGCCGTTAAATCAAGAATTCACAGAAATACGCTCCGAAAACAGAAAATCATGGCCCGTGAGAAGAATATCACGCAAAAGTCCATGAGTCAAATCATTAAAAAAGACTCGGGACTTTCAAACGACGTACCGGACATTTATTGACTGCAGCTTTAAAAAAATAGGATTGCAAAGAAAAATTTTGTTCACCGATGAACAATTTTTACCGTTCAGGAAAAATTTAACAAGCAAAATGATAGAGTGTATGCGCGGTCATCTAAGGAAGCATCTGAACTTATCCCAAGGGTGGAAAAGGGTCATCACCCAGCTTCAGTCATGGTTTGGTGGGGTGCCTCTTACGATGGGGTCACTAACCTGCATTTCTGCGAACAAGGAGTCAAAACATCGGCCAAAAATGACTAATAAACCGGTTTGTAAGCTTTTGTGAAGCCTATTAACAATTCCCTGTTCCAAAGGCAGGATTCTGCGCCGGCCCATTATGCTAAAACGTCCCAGGCCTGGCTTCGAAACAATTTGCCAGCGTTCATTTCCTCTGAATAATGGCCTTCGGGCAGTCCAGATTTGAACCCATTGGATTACAAATTGTGTACGGTTTTAGAGGACAAGGTTTTTCACAAAATATACCCCAACATTGGATCTCTTAAGACTGCTTTGGTTCGAGCTGTGGCCAATTTTCCAATGGACGAGGTTCGTGCAGCTATTGACGATTGGCCAGTGCGACTTGAGGCGCGTGTAAAGGTAAAAGGCGGACATTTCGAATAAGTAGATTCTGTTTGGATACAATATACATCAATAAATATGTTAAAAAATATTTGGTCCAAATACATTTAGTACTTCTTATTTTGCAGCATAAAATGTGGGTAACAGTATTTATGTCCCTACTATGTATTGTTCTAATTACGTTACCGTACGACGATGGGAAACATAAGTGCAGTTCAATAGCATGCCAGTTACTGCACAGATTTTATAAATGGGCTGTCATTATTATTTTCACTGGTTTTAAGGCAAGTCGAAATTATATTGCATCCATTCACGAAATTATATTGTATCCATAACGCTGCGTTACATTGAGTCACTAAAAAGTGTACCGACTGCTTAAACCACTGCCAGTGAAACCGGGACGGCCATATAAATGTGATGTTTATATCGTTTTTACCTGATTTTACTGTACTTTTATAAGTTTTAACGTACAATTGGGTATCATGAATAACAGGGGAATTTATTCTCGCCGGAATTTTCAGTTTCCTAGTGACGATATTCCATTCATACCACAAAAGAATTTATTTTTTCACCACCCCTAAGCAAGTGTTCAAATTGCAGAAATTTCTTCGGAAGTCTTTTAAAATTATGAGTTTAAATGGCGAGGGAAATAAATTCCAGGGGGAATTTTATTAACGATTGTGGCCATTTTAATATCCGTCGAACCTGAATAAGTGGAATCGCAAGGGACTGTTTTTTCCCCACATTAAGAGGTTTGCCACTGATACAGTTTCCCACTTATCCACACACAGAGAAAAAACATGGTTACTACATGGTCACGGCAATAAAAGTATGTTCTTCACAATAAAAGTATGTTCGTCGCAACCATAGCATTGTTAACTGAATTTAGTTTTGACAATAGTATAATTGCTGCAATATTAATATTGTTGAAATGTAAAAATAGTATTATTGCCAAATTTAAAAATAAAAATATGGTTATAGCAACAATATAAATATGGTTGGTGCAACAAAAGTATTGTGGTTTGCGTTTTATGTTAACAATAATATGATAACGGCAATCATACTGTATGATTGTAATTTTTCTTCATTAAAATATGCTTTTAAGAACAAATGTAATTGGTACGGATCTAATGCAATAATAGTACTTTTTTATCGAAATTAAAATTTTTTAAACAAGTTGCTTTGGCTTTGTTTGACTGAAATTTTTTTAATAAAAACGCTAACGTTTATTTAAACTTATTTTTTCTATTGTGAAATAAGTCACTCCTATTACGAGTATTTTGAATTTTATGTTTTTTTAATAATTTTCTAATTCAAATCTATTGTCGACAACTGAAACAAATTCTAATAAATTATATTGGAGATCGTAGTATAATTGTGTGTAATATTACTATGATTGTAGGGATCATAACATGGTTGCGTGTGAATCATACTATGGTTGTGAGGATCATACTATGGTTGTATGTGAAACATACTATGGTTGTGAGGATCATACTATGGTTATGGAGATCATAGTATGGTTGAGTGTGAGTCATACTATGCTTGTGGGGATCATAGTATGGTTATGTCTAAATCATACTATTGTTGTTAGGATCATATTATGGTTGTATTTGAATCATACTATTGTTGTAAGGATCATAATATTGTTGTACCACAACCATATACTCAACAATAGTATTATCCTCTTCAAGTATTGTCACCACAACCATACTTTTTTTCTGCGTGCAGGTAATTTAATTTGTATACCACTTAATGAGGTAACGCATGCTATTTTTTTCTTTGAAAAAAGCATTTTTTGTAAGATATGTTTTTAATTTCTGTTTGTTGGCATTAAATTCAAATTCCATAGTTTAATTAAGAAGATTTCAAACAAAAAGTAAACGTAAAAACCGAGAGCTCGCAACATCCCATCAAAGTTGTCAGTTATTTTTACCTCTGTCACCAAATTGTTTGTCAAACTTACCCAAAAAACGCCAAGCTATAACCGCAGTGACAATATTGTCAATATCTATGGCCATCTATCCTATGACAGAAGGTACAAAAATACACAAAACGGAGTCATTCAATCGAATAGGACCAACATATTTAAAATGCCGTCTAATAATTAAGACTTTAGTTGACAAATTTCATTAACTCCTTTAAAGTTTTATTAGAACGTTTTTTTATAACGCCAAAGGACTTCGATCTCACCATATTTGGCCTTAAATCGGCAACCCTGAGAACCATGCGTCGCACTCCGCACTCTTTTAGTAAAATGCAAGAGATAAAAGAGAGACAAAGACAAAAATCTTACATTTCGAGGTACGGCATGAAAAGTGAAATCACACTCTTAGAGATAAACGAGTTATAGAGGTAAAATATTAAAAAATGTAAATCCTATTTATAGAGGTTCAAACTGCTGCTTAAAGAGGTTTTTTTTATTCGATCTGTGCAGGGACCGCCAAACTATCCCATTTGTAGAGAATTCCCACTTATCCAGGATCAACTGTAATACAAACTAAAACTTCTTCACACGCAGAGAAAAAACATGGTTACTACATGGTCACGGCAATAATAATATGTTTTCCGCAATAAAAGTATGTTCGTCGCAACCATAGCATTGTTAACTGAATTTATTTTTGACAATAGTATAATTGCTGCAATATTAATATTGTTGAAATGTAACAATAGTATTATTGCCAAATTTAAAAATGAAAATATGGTTATAGCAACAATATTAATATGGTTGGTGAGACAAAAGAATTGTGTTTGGCGTATTATGTTAACAATAATATGATTACGGAAATCATACCATATGATTGTAATTTTTCTTCATTTAAAAATGCTTTTAAGATCAAATGTTATTGGTACGGATCTAATGCAATAATAGTACTTTTTTTATCGAAATTAAAATTTTTTAAACATGCTGCTTTGGCTTTGTTTAACTGATTTTTTTTTTTTTAATAAAAACGCTTACGTTTATTTAAACTTTTTTTCTACTGTGAAATAAACCACTCCTATTATTTTGAATTTAATGTATTTTTGAATAATTTTCATAATTCAAATAGATTTGACAACTTAAGCCAATTCTAATAAATATTATTGGGGATCAAATCTATTGTCGACAACTTAAACAAATTCTAATAAATTATATTGGGGATCATAGCATAGTTGCGTGTGGTAATACTATGGTTGTAGGGATCATAACATAGTTGCGTTTGAATCATACTATGGTTGTGAGGATCATACTATGGTTGAATATGAAACATACTATGGTTGTGAGGATCATACTATGGTTGTGGAGATCATAGTATGGTTGAGTGTGAATAATACTATGGTTGTGGGGATCATAGTATGGTTATGTGTGAATCATACTATTGTTGTGAGGATCATAGTATGGTTGTATTTGAATCATACTATTGTTGTGAGAATCATAATATTGTTGTGCCACAACCATATACCCAACAATAGTATTATCCTCTTCGAATATTGTCACCACAACCATACTTTTTTTCTGCGTGCACCTTCTTTAAATTTGGGCTCAGTATAGCTTTGCGAATAATGCTATTTTTTGCACACCTCTATATATGCTTAAGTTCAACTTGCATATATACAGGGTTGTGCATAGGCAAATTGACCATTCATTCATTTGTGTCATTATTAAATGTGATTTTTTTTATATATGGGCATTTCCATAATGTCAAAGATAATTAAAAAAACCCAGTCATTCGCAAGAGACAAGAAGAGAAGTGGATTTCGTGGTTAATAGTTTAAACGCCGATTTCAGCGAAACCTGAGGTTACTAATTTAAAAATGTTGTTTACTGGTGCCTGCTAGATTTTTCCCAAAAATGATTTTTACCTAAATTTTTCATTTCGTTTGCAACACCACAAATTATTGATCGGAGTAAAGTTCTAAGACGATTTACACCTTAAAAAAAAGTATGGTTGGGATAACAATATTCGAAGAGAATTATACTATTGTTGGTATATGTGACAGCGCATAGAGAAAGGGACCTAAGGGTAAAAAAATCAATTTTTCTTTTTTTTCTTTTTTTGATGTGGACAACATCTGAGCATCGAATGAGACCGATCCCATGACCCAAAAGTGTTCCCTTCCAGAGATATGCGCGTTTTATGAAAGTGAAGTTGACGATTCTACACCAAAGATACACGTAATAAAATCTTTTAAATGTCTCTTCTGAACAAAACTGGTTTTTACCCTTAGGTTCCTTTCTATTTTGCGCGTCACATATGGTTGTGGTACAATAATATTTTGTTCCTCACAACAATAGTATGATTCAAATACCATACTAAGATCCTCACAACAATACCATGATCCTCACAACAATAGTATGATTCACATATAACCATACTATGATATAGCTACAACCATAATATGTTCCTCACATCCATAGTATGTTTCACATACAACCATTGTGTGATTCTCACAACCATAGTATGATTCAGACACAGCCATGTTATGATCTCTACAACCATACATGATCACACACAATTATAATATAATCCACCAAAATTTGTAATTAGAATTGAGTTAAGTTGTCAAAAATAGATTTGAATTATGAAATGTTTTTGAAAATACATCAAATTCAAAATAATAGGAGTGATTTATTTAACAGTAGAAAAAATCAGATAAACTAAGTCCATCCACTATGAAAAATTTTAATTTTCTTATACTGTAAAAAAGAACTATTATTGCATAGATCCGTAACAATGTTATTGTTTTAAAAGCATATTCAAATGAAGAAAAATTACAATCGTACAGTATGATTGCCGTACTCATATTATTATTAACATACACCCCAAACAACAATACTTTTGTCGCATCAACCATATTAATATTGTATCTACAACCATATTTTCATTTTTAAATTTTTTAATAATGCTATTGTTTCATTTCAACAATTTCATTATTGCAGCAATCACACTATTGTCAAAATTTAATTCAATAAACAAAACTATGGTTGCAACGAAACTTTTATTGCGGAGAATGTATTATTATTGCCGTGACCATATAGTAACCATATTTTTTCTCTGCGTGTAGCCATGTCCGCCTGTCCGCATGTCGGATTGCGTCCAAAGGAATTGATGTTGGTTCATAAAATTTAGCATAATTACGACTTATGGTCATGAGCTGTTTGGGATTGTAAATGAGCGAAATCGTCCAAGGAGGACAATAGTTTCCCTTTAAGGAATCTCGGCACAAGGTACACTTTTCTGACTATTTGCGAAAAATCATAATTTGTTGAGGCCGAAAATGCTGGACGACTTGGCTCATTAAGCTCAAAAAACGTCCAGTCAAAACGGGCGACCAATAGCCAATAGGACATATGGGTACTCAAATCAAATCAAAAATTTGCTACGAATCCATATAAATACTAGCAGCTTTGGCTGAGATTAACGATGGTCTCTTTCGCCGAAAGGGCTATTTTTTGCGACCTTTTTACTTGTTTTTCTTTAAATACGACATTTTCTTTCGTAGCACCCTGTAGCTATGTGCGGTAGGGCCAAATGTGCATATGGTATACTCGTGTGTCTGGCACAAAGTTTGACAACAAAGTTACTTATTAACTTATCATGGGTTTTTGTTTATCTTAAGCTTTATATATGCAACTTGATACGTATGTACATGTGTATGTCATTTCTTTGTAGCGGCTGCCTTTTTTTTGGCAATTCATTCTTTTGGCATATGTGGCATGACCGTACGGCGGGCATAGGCTGGGGCCTATAAAGACTTTACATATGAAATGTGGCATCTGATTTGGTGCGTATAATCATAAACATTCAGTTTAAAGCCACTTTGTTCTCTTTATCAAAATTGATTTCCACGAAATATGCGAAAAGAAAGAATGGAAAATTATCGTTTGTGACGACTTTTTTGTCTTCTTCATATTCATAGGACGAGCTCAATGGTGCGGTTAATAATGAAATCAAGAAAATACTTCGTTGTGGCATAAGTTGAAGTATTCATAACGAACTTTAATTGGAAGACTCGTTTAGAATAATGTAAATGGAGCTCTGGAAACAAAATTATTGTTAGCAAGAGGGAAGAGATTTTAGTGATATAATAAGGGGAAGAAAAGCATAATATATGAAACCGATTTTGGCCAAATTCAGAAAAAGTAAGAACAAGTATAGGTTTTCTTATGTGGAACTCTGTTATAGAAATTATATTTTTATTAAATATATAAAAACCGAAATGTCGCCATTTATTGCTTGTTTCTTATAACAGTTTGTATCCATTTGCTGTTTATGTATTCGAATTTATTGAACACGAAGTTGTCGATTTAAAATTCTAGTTCGCTAAGGTTAACGTTTGTTTTGAATGAGTAGCCTATCTGAAAAAAATACCCAATTGGTATTTGGCATTGTGATGCTAGATATATTAGCCAAAATTTCTGAATTTTGGACCGCTTACTTGCAGTAGTGTTTTAGGTTAAACCGGATAACTTCGAATGAATGCAAGACCGCAATAGTTATATTAATATCTATAAAAAAGGAAAGCTGTAGTCGATTCTTAAAAAACAATTGGAAAATTAATTTAATGTGGCCATTGTGCAGGATGGGCCAAAAGTTATTTCTAAAGGATGATTTATCTAGAGGTATTATTTCAGAACAAAAAAAATATAAAAATTTAAATCAAGTGTGGAATCTGTATTGGTAGTTTTATGGCATTTATGTTTTGAAAATAATTACCTTCAAATGTTGGCCGCAACTACGCCTCAGGGTTTCCATTCTGAGGGTCCAATTTTAGATGACTCGTTCGAGCATTTCGACCGGTATGGCTTTAATGACACCCGTAATGTTGGCTTCCAAAACCTGAATCGTAGCTGGCTTGTCAGCATAGATTTTGGACTTTATGTAACCCCAAAGACCGGTATGGCTTTAATGACACGCTTAATGTTGGCTTCCAAAACCAGAACCGTTGCTGGTTTGTTAGCATAGACTCTGGACTTTACGTTACCCCAAAGACAAATTTCTAAATGTAAGATATCACTCGATCTAGGCGGCAAACTCACCGGTCCAAAACATGAAATTAGCTGTTTTTCGAAATGACCTCTCAATAAATCCACTGTTTGAGCGGCTGTATGGCAAGTGGCACCAAGAGTCGTCATGATTACGGGCTGCAATTTCAGGTAGCATAAAGATCGATATCATGGCGCGATAGCGAGCACCATTCACGGTTACGTTCCGGCCATCATCATTTTTGAAAAAATATGCACCGATGACTCCACCAGCTTATAAACCGCACTAAACCGTGGTTTTCTCCTAAACCAGGTGCTACGACTCAAAGAGTAGCAGAGGTTTCAGATAGACCGCAACCCCTAACCAAGTGGTAGGTGAGGCCTACAAAGCTGATACTATGTACTTATGATATAGTTAATCTTGAGCGTTGCTACTCGCATTATAGCTTACCGCAGTGATATGAAGCACCGAGGTTCAGGCCATAATGGTAATAATAACACTAAAGTAAATCTGACATTAATCTGTGCTTTCCATTAAATAAGGAATGGTATACAAATTTATATGAATGCTCGGAGCAAAATCCTTTTGGCGTAAGATTAGCGGCTATTTCCTATAAATGATATTTGTTATAAACGTATTCAGCTGTATATAACACTAGCAATTGCACAAATACTTTTGTTAGCAACTGTCCAAACAGCCACTAGCCTGATGGCACATTTTGCCGCCAAAATTTAAACGCAATTATTTTACCAACCACAAACCTTTCCACGAATTTCATGTTATTGAAAAAATTTGCCAATATTTCTTAATCACATAAAATTAGATTGCTCGTATGAATCCCTTTTTATACATGTTTGAAATACATTTATATTCATACACTTTCAGGGTTACTGAAAACAAGGGGATAATAGCTTTTATTTATTGCAATCGATGGTTTAAAACGAAAACAAGGAGGCTAGATAAAACGCGTGGTTCTAAAATGTGTACACACGTATTAAGCGGGAATTGTATTATAGGGTTCTCATGAAAATACACACGTAGAGAAAAAGTATGGTTGGGATAACAATATTCGAAGAGCATCATACTACTGTTGGGTATGTGGTTGTGGTACAAAAGTATTATGATCCTGACAACAATAGTATGACTCAAATACCACCTTACTATTAACTTCACAACCATACTATAATCCTCATAACAATACTATTATTCACACATAACCATACCATGATCCCCACAACCATAGTAAGATTCACACTCAACCATAATATGATCTTCACAACTATATTATGATCCTCGCAACCATAGTATGTTTCACATACAACCAAAGTATGATCCTTACAACCATTGTATGATATGCACTCAACCATGTTATGATCCTTACAACCATAGTATGCTCACCCATAGTTATGCTATGATCCCCAATATTATTTATAAGAATTGGGTTAAATTGTCAACAATAGATTTGAATAAGGAAAATTATTTAAAAATATATCAAACTCAGAATAATAGAAGTGATTATTTAAACAATAGAAAAAATCAGTTTAAAAAGCGTTAGCGTTTCCATTGAAATAATTCAGCTGAACAAAGCCAAAGCAGTTTGCTTGAAACATTGATAGCGTGTTCTATGAACCGGATTGACCCAAAGCAACATTTCTTCGGCCAAGGGCTGGCACCTCTACACACAGTTGCAGCTACAAAAACAACAACTCTACTCTAAATGGACGAGCATGCACAGGTGTTTTCTTATTTCCTGGTTTGCTGAAATTTGCTACTAATTCTCCCGATTGTGGACACATTTGGTCGATAATGCTGACCACAAATCACGAAGTGCTTGAAATGCATTTTGATTTGAACGCCCACTTTTGTAAAATTTCAATTTTTGTGAAAGGCTTTAATTAACGCGCTGCTAAATTGTGTAAATCAAAATAAACATCTTGCATTATGGTTGGACCACCCTTAACAAAAATTATGTAAACATGCTTAGATTATATATCAAAAAACTAGTCCTATATAATTAAAGGAGAATTACAATTTCCATTTTTCTAATGCGCCCGTCGCCGTGGAAGTTCAGTCATATTTCATACGAAACATTCAAAATGTCAACATATATAAATATTGCGTAAATTTCGTAAAATAAAGTTAACCATTGTAAGACTTTTATGACAAAGGCATCTGATGAAAAATAGTAAAGTTGAAAGTTTGAAAGAAACCTCTGGTAATAGCACACTGACTAGTTTCTGAGTCCTCTTCAATAAGTTTGAATAGCTTACAACAGATATACGACATATCTCTAAATAATTGATGGTATTTTTTAAGGCGAATAAATTAAATAGTCTGTACAAATTGACAACAACTGTTTTTTTTTTAATTTGAAAAGAATAAATAGATATCGATGAATGTATGTAATTTTTAAAATCTCATCAAGCTCAAGGCGATTCGTTGATTAATTGAGTTCTGCCCCTAAATGTAACCTTATTGAATTCACTTGCCACGATTTATGTCGACAGAAACATAAAATATTGACGCACGTAAAAATTGTGTTGTTTTATCAACAGAATAAAATAATAACGATTAAAATTTTTTTGATTTTGTTTATAATTTGTTGAAACATTAGAAATGTATTGAAACTTTTACTAATTTCAGTTCCTTATATAGATGCTGCCAGTTGAATAGCAACTCTGAACTGTTATGCACAACGTTTATTTTTTACAAATAAAGCTCGAGAGTATTTTTAATTTAAAGAGTCTTCCACTAAACGCTTTAATTTTAACATACACGTATTTTTGAATATGTATTTGATTTATAGGTAAAAATTCGTATTTAGGGTCTTTATAGTTTTCTTCGTTTGCAACACAACGACATATTGATATGACATCCTACAAGGAATTTATATATTTATTGATCGCAGCAATATGTTAAGACGATCTAGCCATGTCCGTCCCGCTGACTTCTGTTGAAAGCATGGTAGCTGTCAAACGAATTGATGTAAGATCCTAAAATGTATGCTAAAAGGCTAATTGGTTTTGTAAATGAGCGAAAATGACCGAGAAGGGGAAAGTTTTTAGTTTAGAGATGTAAATAGCTGAAATCGGACAAAGGGAAAAAAGTTTCCCTTTATGCGACTAAAGAAAACTTTTTTAAATTTAGGGTCTTTATAATTTTCTAATAAAAATTTGCATTATTTTTAATTTTATTTTTATTACGATAACAACATTCAAATGTAGAAAAGCTGTTGCGATATAATAAATTCCAGAATGGACCATAACATTTCCATTGGACTATCAGTGAATACTAAAAACTATAGTAAGTAGAAAGTTTAGAGATGGAATATCCCATTAAAGCAAACCATTACCGAAATGTTCTCCCAAAAATCAAATGGGTACCTCCCTTTTTATTGCCGAGATCCCGGACATTGAAATAAAACAAGACGTACTCATAAATCATTTATTGAGCTAAAAGGTTGAATGATTTGCCCAGCTTGAGAGCGAGTTTTACCCGGAGGGCGAAGTAGGCCCATTAAAAAAAGAAGGAGGTGTTAATACTCGTATTTAGAAGTTTAAGAACCATAATACTGAATTTGAATTGAATTATGCTAGAGTGGAGGAAATTAAGGTCAGCATGACTGGAAATGTATAGTTTTACCTACTAGGACAATTTTCATTGTTAGCTGTCATCCATATTGCGAACAAAATTATTGTTTTTTTGAGTTTTATATTAACAATAATATGATTGCGGCATATATGTTTTTTTCACAACAAACTACTTTGGATTAGTAAAACTGATTTTTTTTATAATATTATTAAAAGTTTAATGTATTTTTACATAATTTACTTAATAAAAATATTTATTGTTGAATAACAACTTAACCAAATTCTTACAAAAAATATTGGGGATCTATTTCTACACCTGTTAAGGGAGAAAACTTTACTGCTTATAGTAGCCTCACAAAGGCTAACCTTAGAAATTTTGTAAGATTGGAGAAAGGTGTCTCTGACTTTAAATCTATCAGACCATGATGACATTTATGAGTAAACTTATATGTAGGTCTTATGATCGCCGTGTCCATTAAATAATTAATTCCTAAAGTCTTACTGCGGGTATAGAAGGCACAAAGACTTTCTATATTCTTATTTCAGTATACCGTTCCCATGAAGAGAATGACGGCTTTAATAAATGCAGAGGCACTATTACCAAATGGAAAGGAGCGGAAAAAGAAAATTTTTCCTTCTCGTTTCTATGATCGTGACCCAGCCTAATGTACATACATTTTGGCTGGTGGGAAATAATTCAAGCCATCACTACTGTCTTGCGTGATAGCCTCCGCAACAGCGTTGTACACTCGTAACTTACAATGGTATGAACAACAACCTAAACACTCATCATGTGTGCATGTGTAGTTGAAGAGTCTAGACCTCTACTGACTCACTTAAACATTGGCATACACATACACGTACACACACACATACTAATAAAAACATCGCAATTGGTACTTAAATATGCAAAAGTGCAGAAAATGTTAATGATTCCAATGGCCTTGTGTGGACGCCATTTGGTTTCGCATAACAACGAGTTACATATACCAGCTCATCTATACACGAGTTTCCCCCGTAGACAAACACACACACACACATACGTGTTGTAGAAGTACGCCTGTATGTTCACATATGAGTACTCGCATACTAATGAACATTAAGTTTTCGCTTCTATTTTTTTGCTCATTCATATAATGTTTAAATTCATATCCCTTCGTTAAAGGTTTGGAATCCTCCAACGTAGCAGGGATAGTTTGAATATATTTAGTTAGCCTTTGCATTTGTAACATGTTGGTATATTTGCAAGAGATCTAGATTTTTGTATCAAATGTTATGGATATGGATATACTCAAGTCGAAATATTAGTTGAAAAATTTAGAGCTAATAAAACTTAGAGGGTTTGCGGTCAAAATGGTTCCATGTGGCAAGGTTAAAAGAAATATTTTTTCAAATTACTTTTTTATATGTGATTACCATTAAAATCACAGTTTGGATTAAAGATAATAGAAGAAAATTTTTTTAGATAAAAGTGGATCTCCGAAACTACTTAACATGTTATAGAAGAATATATAGAGGACTCGTTAAGAAGAAAATCTAAGCTTTTAGACCCATTACTTATTGCTCTTGTTTAATCAAGAGGTTTCTGGAATTTGAAAGCATAAAAACTAGTATGTATATATTATACCCTGCACCCTGGATGTTTAGAAAAGCAAACTGAAAAAATATATTTTTAGACCCTCTGAGATTGGCTCTAAATATATCCAGATTTTAAAAGCAATGTCATACGGGTATTTCCCGGATCGCAACCGGGACACTCGTACACTTAAAAGTTAAAATAAAAATATGAAAACATAACAATTTTTTAGCTCTTACGAGGGCTGCTATATATATTTCTGGCAATGAAAATTCGAATATTTATCATCAAAAATGTTTTTATTGTTTTTCAAAGTATTCTCCAGCATGATTTATACACTTTTGCATGCGCTCAAACCAATTGTTGAAGCACTTTTTTCACTCCGATTGAGACACCTCCAAAACATGGTTTTTGAACGCTTCAACAGCGTCTTCTGGCTACGAAAATCTTTTCTTTATGTGCCAAGTCACGACTGATAACCCATCAATTTGACGGTTTGGCCGGTCGAAAAGGCGCTGGTCATGGTGCACAACGATTTGTCTTCTCTTGTTCGTTTTTTGAATTTCTCCGAAGACTTCAGCAAACAAATTATGGTGTACCACTCAGAATTAATCGTCCTACGTTGCTCAAGCGGAACAGTCGCCACATGACCAGTTTTGCCAAAGAAACAGACGACCATTTGCTTCGAAGTGCTTCTTCCACGAACAACTTTCGTTGGATTTGGCTCGTATTCGAAGACCCACACGGTCGATTGCTGTTTTGTTTCGGGCTCATACGCATAGATGCATGATTCATCACCTGTGACTATCCTATAAACGTCTTCAGTAGCACCGCGATCGTATTTTTTAAAAATTTCCTTGCACCAATCGACACGAGCCTTTTTTTGAGCGATTGTCAAATTGTGCGGGACCCAACGAGAACAAACTTTTTTTACGGCCAAGTGTTCAAGCAATACCGTATGTATGCTGGTGGAAGAAATGCCGAAGGATGCCTTTATCCCACGGTATGTCACATGACGATCTTGCATTATCAGTGCACGCACGGCATAAATGTTCTTCGGCACAACTGCCGTTTTGGGAATACCTTCAGGACCTTCTCGATAATCCACGTCGAAAGTTGAGAAAAAGATCACACAAAAATGTTCACGAGTTAATTCCATTTTCTTGCCAAATTGATTTTTTCAAGTCACTGTAAACAACACAAATGATGGTCGTACGTCAAAACATTCTGATGTCAGATGGCGCCAGCCAACACTTAGTGTTGCCTAGGCGTTGTCGTTTGCGATATTTGGTATTACATTTTTTTTAACTATATTCGATATTTTCTGAAATGTCGATCGTTCGCTTTTAAAAGACAGTTGTTAATTTCATGAACGGGACATAAATTCCAGCAAGATTGTTTTCAGTTTTAACTTTTTGTTACACATGAAAAATATTCACAAAAAATTGTAGTTTGTTGCCATAACATATACCTAAGTGTCTCCGCATGTAAAAAAAATATATATGACAAAAAGCAAAGATGAGTATTTCATTCATTAACAAGCAGTAAGACATTATTTATTGAACAATTATTTTTTTAAATATAGAAATTTATTGTTTTTGGTAAAATCGGTTGACTATATGTGGGAGCTCTATCTTAATCTGAAACGATTTTCTCCAATTTCAAGGAACACACTTTTGGCATGTTTCGTTTACATTGGATGTAAAATAGAGCCCATACGTGACTACTGAGAAGCCAATACATCTACTACATGTCACTGTTTGGTTTGGATTTTGGGTTGGCGGCACCATTGGGCTTTTTTTTCAAAAAACCGATAGGAGCCGTCGTTACCGTTTACTAAGGACGAAACCTCACATAGTTCAACGAATTTTTGTTTCTAAAAATTCAAGAGAATGACTAGACGCAATTGCATGTCACACAGCCAAAGCAACCATCGACATTATATGCATTGTTTTTAAAAATCGAATAACCAGCCGAAATTGTGATATCAATTGGCGGCCTCGGACCTGTGATTTAAGCCCTTACTGTTTAAAATTGTTAATGGCACCCTTTAAATGTATGAAAGCTACTAGTAGAGACATTAATACTGTTACACACGTTTTCTGCTGTAAAATAAAAAGTAGTTTATGTTCTTGGACCAAATATTTTTAATATATTTATTGATGTATTTTGTATCCAAAAAGAATCAACTTTTTCGAAATGTCCGCCTTTTGCCTTTACACATGCCTTAAGTCGCACTGGTCAATCGTCAATAGCTGCACGAACCTCGTCCATTGAAAAATTGGCCACAGCTCGAACCAAAGCAGTCTAAAGAGATCCAATGTTGGAATATCTTTTGTGACAAACCTTGTCCTCTAAAACCGTCCACAATTTGTAATCCAATGGGATCAAATCTGGACTGCCTGAGGGCCATTCTTCAAAGGAAATAAAGGAACGCTGGCAAATTGTTTCGAAGCCAGGCCTGGGACGTTTTAGCCATATGGACCGGCGCAGAATCCTGCTGGAAAGTCCAAGGCTGGTTTTGAAACAGGGAATTGTTAAGAGGCTTCACAACAGTTTCCAAAACGGTTTCTTGGTAAACTTGGCCGATGTTTTGACTCCTTGTTCGCAGAAATAAAGGTCAGTGACCCCATCGTAAGAGACACCCCACCAAACCATGACTGAAGCTGGGTGATGTCCCTTTTCCACCCATGGGATCAGTTCAGATGCTTCTTGAGATGACCGCGCACACACTCTATAATTTAGCTTGTTAAATTTTTCCTAAACGGTAACAAATTTTTTTATCGGTGAATAAATTTTTTCTGTGCAAGTTTTCAGCGTGCTTCACCAAAAGACGTTTGCATTTTTCAATCCTATTTTTTTTAAAAGCTGCAGTCAATAAATGTCCAGTACTTCATTTGAAAGCTCTAAGTCCCAAGTATTTTTTAATGATTCGACTCATGGACTTTTGCGTGATATTCATCTCACGGGCCATGATTTTCTGTTTTAAGATTTCTGTGAATTCTTAATTTAACGGCTTTGATGACATGCGGTGTTCGAACAGAGCGTGGGCGGGCCGACCGGTGGCGGTCTTTTACATCTCCAGTCTCCTCAAACAGTTTTATGCATCGGTAGGCGAACATGCGGCTAATCCCTAGTGGCCGGAGCGTTTTGAAAATATCGCTTTTTTTCATTTCACACTTGAAAAGCGCTATTACAACGATACGGTTCTCATTATCTGACCACTCCATGGTGAAAGTTGAAACAATTTTAAAATCCCGTTACAGACTAACTCTATTGAGGTTAGCTTTCAAAACCCATATGACATTAACGGGGTATGTTCAGTTCTACTATTAAAATGGGTGTGTTCAATGTTGTAACAGTACTCGTATTTATGTCCCTACAAAGTATTGTCAAAATTAATTTGACAATACTTAGGTTGTGATGAACAAACAATACTATGGTTGCGATGAACAAATTTTTATTATGAAGAACATATTATTATTACCGTGACCATATAGTAACCATGTTTTTTCTCTGCGTGTAGAGCTGCAGGACCTCAAATCGGAATGGGCCTTTGAGTGGAGGCTATTTCACCTTTGTATAATATTAACGCTTATCCTTGGCCCAAACCTAAAGAAAGTCAAAATTTTCATTAAAGTCGGTTCATAACTGCGACCTGTACTTTGATTACAACAATAGAAGGACAGATGCACGGACATCGCTCAATTGATTCAGATAGGAACTATAAATCGATTAATTCTAAATCTGAATCGTTAAATTATAAAAAAAAGGAGCATTAATTATAAAAATGAGGTAAATTATAATGAAGAGGTTTTTTTGTGTTTACTTTGTTTGCTAGAACGATCTACTGCCGGCACTTCCCGTTAAATGGGAATCTGCCGTAAGTGTATAGTACAATGTTCCGTGCGAGTTAAATGTTTTGAAACCCATTGTATAATATCGCATGGACCGACATGGAGCAATTTCGATAAAAAAAACGACAGCAAGCGATGGAATCTTATGCAAAATCAATATGCAGTACGAGGGATTTTTATTGTGTTGACTTTGTTGGATGGAATGACCTACTGCCGGCCGTTCTCGTTTAACCCTGCTTAGATAACGTACGTCTGAGAGACGTACGACTTTTACATTTTGTTCTCTCCCTCTCCCGATCGTTAACGGAGAAACTTCGCACGTTCAGTTATCTCAGTCGTTACCAGTAGCTTATCGGTGGTGGTCGTTTTTGTGCGGTAAGTTCGTTTATTTTGGAGATATTTACAACACGTACGCTTGAGAGACGTATCGTTATCTTTTGTGTAACGTTTGACTTCTTTATATTATAGATTTTTTTGTCGTTTTCTGTGATATTTAATATATGATTGAACTATTTATATTTAAATTAGATATACAAATGGCATATAAACGCTGCTTGGATGACACAGAAATTGCTGAGCTATTGAACCATGTTTGCTATGACGGCCCTTTAACTCTCTTGTCGTACAAACCTAAGCCATCTAAAATGGTATATTTGCTGTCTTCCTGTAATGAAAAAGGCGCTATTGATGACAACAGTGGAAAGCCGGACATAATACTATATTATAATCAAACCAAGGGAGGGGTAGATACATTTGACCAAATGTGTTCGCTGATTTCTTCTTCAAGAATGACGAATAGGTGGCCAATGGCAATATTTTATGGAATGCTAAACATGGCATTCATAAACTCCTATGTAATTTATTGTCATAATATGATGTCAACTAAAAAAAAAACTTTAAGTCGGAAGGAATACATGAAGATACTTTCACAATCTTTAACAACACCTTGGATGACGAAAAGATTAGAAATACCGACTTTGTCGAGAACCTTACGAACAAATTTACGAAATGCCATACCCGACGAAGTCAACAATACACCTGGAAGCAGTAGAGATCAGATTGTCCCAAGTAAGAGAAGATACTGCGGCTTCTGCCCATCAAAAATTCGACGCATGTCAAAAATGGTATGTGTCAAATGCGATACAGCTGTATGTGGAGACCACAAATATTTAGTCTGCAATTCCTGCATATGATGCAATTTAATTTTAAATTTTTAAGTTTATAAACCTTAAAACTTATATTATTATCAAAATGCAGTACAAAAATTTTTATTTAGTTTTTTTTTTAACTGAATTTAAGTCCTTCAATGAAGGCTGCTTATTTTTTTTTACTTTTTTAAGGCAACTGAAATATTGTCCTAAATTTTATTATTATTTATATATATATTTTTAAACTATGTTCCTATATAAAAGAAAACTGAATAAACTAATGATCTCAATCAAAACATTATTAATTTTATTTTCGTTGAAATCCGTAAAAGGATATAATTTATGATACGTCGTTTAGACGTATCGATATCTTTTGAGTACAAAAAAATAACGTTATCTAAGCAGGGTTAAAGGACATCTGCCTCAATTGAATAGCCGCTGATCTTGGCTTAATCGCATTCGTTTCTTAGGGTCTGATAATGGTAAAGATGAGTTCATCAAAACTGCAGTCACCCCTGTTGGCAACCAAATTTATTTTCTTAGAGTTTTTGGTTTGTTTTTTTTAAAAGAGCGCAGTACTCCACAAGCTAATAAGATCAGGTTTTTGTTGTTGCTTGTCATAGAGTGAAGGTAGAATAAGTCGCCGTTGGTGTGGGACGGCTCATCGGTACCATATATGTGTTCTGCCGACATGTTGTTTAAATAACTTTTTGGTTTCTATTAAATGAAATGTTCAATACAAACATTACCTTAAATCTGACGATGAGCTAACCATAACAGTTTTTACAGACCAATGGTACCAAAAAATCATTGAATAACAAATAAATATGAAAAACAAAACTAAACACCACAGGGTGGTGAAGATTCGACTTGGGCAACTTTACTCCATGTAAACAAAAAGTACATAGTTCCTTGCCTTTACATATGTGAAATCACCAACAACAAACAGCAGCAGTTGAATAGAAATTGCTTTCTCATGCATTTTGTGTAGAGCTCTGTACATTGTGCTCTCGGTCTGCAGTTTTTGTATTCTATTTTATTACTTTTATAGCTTTAACTTTACGCTCGAGCAGTTATTATGGTTTCGCATGAATGTGTAGCATTTTCATGCACACACACACACACACACAAACGCATTCACATTCAAGTTCACGGTTCATGAATGGCAAACCAAATAAGAGCGCGAAACAAACACATGTGAATTCACGGATATGAATACGAGTATATCGTTCACTTGGGAGAAGGTCGGTTTAACTCAAAATTCGTAACTTTTTGAACTGAGCACTACAAAAAACTCCACGGTACAAGATTTTTCAAATGATAACAAGAGCGTAATTCATTTTTAAATACTTTCGCTGAGAATTCATTTCACTACATTCCGACACAAAATGCAGAGTCTACCGATTTTTTTCGATTTTATGTCTACAATATTTTCACACAGACATTAAAAAAATCCCATTACCTTAACGGAGGGAAAAATTCCAACTGTGACATTGTTTTTTAAACCTGGGTTAATTTAGAATCCGTCCAAGGAATCCATACCCCAGTTTCAGTTGGCTTTTCTGCACATTTAGAACGTATAGTCGCTACGCCCAAATATTTCTTTTTCTACATGATTTTCTTTCTACACAAAACTACCAAGTATTGAGCTGGGACCCTATTTATCCATGCCCACCCGTGTGTCAATTGAAATCAGATTAGCGGTCAAACGAATCAACCTAGGATTTTGAAATTTTGCATGATGATGGCTTATGGTCATCAGCTGTTAGGGATTGTAAATGGGCGAATTCGGCCTGGGGGGAAAAAGTTTCATACAAATCCAAATATAGAGTAATTTTAATGTTGTGACTGAGATAACGGAAAAAGTACCATTTTTTGCGCTTTAGTTGCGAAGGGACGTTGGGGGGTACACAAGGTTCTTTTTCTTGTTCTTATTTATTTCCGCTTAACTCCCTGTGGAGATTAGGGTCTCTACAAAGTTTCTCTAAGCTATGATATCATAAGCTAGTTGCTATCATTAGTAAGAATTGGTGGAAATAATATTGCGCTTTGAAGATTGCTCTACGCACAGTTTGAAGACTCAAAGGGTAATTGTCAGTAATTCAAATAGGTGTCCCGTATAAGTAATTTCATTTGTTGCTGCTGAAGAAAAACCTTGGCGGGTTTAGAAACAGCTCCACAGCCTGCCAGGCAACCAAGACAATACATTTCACCAATTTATTACGTTGATTCTGAAAAAGAAACAAAAAAAAGGTTTCGAACCAGAATAAAAACTGTTCAAGTCATAAGTAGCTAGTACTTTTATTCCTTTCCAGCTTCTTCCGCTGCTCTCTACAACCTTCATCGAACTCCTTTTTCATATGGTCTTTGACCGACCCTTTCTTCTGTTTCCTTGTGGATTCCAATCTCAGTATGTGTCCGACCCATTTCCATGTTCTCTTTCTCGGTTCTATACTAAATTTGCGGTTTAGGTCGTCATTGTTTATAGCATTTGGCCACCAGATTTAAAAAAAATAAAGTAAACACCTATTTGTAAAACCTTGTTATTTAGAGCTGAGAGCCTTTGTGGGTAGCCAAGTTTTTCAACTATAGAGCAAAAATGATAGTACATTTGATTTAAATATGTCTATTTTCGTTCTAGTCAATATTATGGTTGATTTGCAAATATTTCGCAGCTGAGAGAACGCACTATTCACTTTCTAACTCGATATCTGATTTTGCACTATCTTCCGCAGTAATCATACTTCCAAGGTAGCAGAATTTATTTACGAAGTCTACATGTTCGTAGCCAGTGCCAAAGGGGTTATTGTTTGCTGATCCTATTGCTAACGCTTTCGCTTTCCCAGTGTTGATTATCAGATCGACGCTCGCTGAGTGGACCATTAAATCATCAAGCTTCGATTGCATGTCCAAATGTGTGGTAGATAACAGGCAAATGTCATCAGCATATTCTAGATCCTCAATATGCCCGGTTATTGTCTATAGAATTCCACGGCAATTATCTGCAAGTGTATCAGCCACTACCTTGTCAGTTACAGGGAGATAAAGTAAGGGGGACAACTGACATCCCTGTCTCACACCCGATTTCGGAAGAAATGGTTCAGAGTGAAGATTATTATGAAAAACTCTGCATTGGAAACATATCATATTGGGCCTTTATAAGGCTTGCCAGTCTTGAAGGGATACCTGTGGTTCTTAGAAGATCCCATATATGTCTTCTAAAACCATCCACAATTTGTAATCCAATGGTTTCAAATCTGGACTGCCTGAGGGCCATTCTTCAGAGAAAATGAACGCTGGAAAATTATTTCGAAGCCAGGCCTGGGACGTTTTAGCATTATGGGCCGGCGCAGAATCCTGCTGGAAAGTCCATGGCTGGTTTTGGAACAGCGAATTGTTAGGAGGCTTCACAACAGCTTCCAAAACGGTTTCTTGGTAAACTTTGGCCGATGTTTTGACTCCTTGTTCGCAGAAATGTTGGTCAGTGACCCCATCGTAAAAGACACCCCAGCAAACCATGACTGAAGCTGGGTGATGACCCTTTTTCACCCTTGGGATCAGTTCAGATGCTTCCTTACATGACCGCGCATACACTCTATTATTTTGCTGGGTAAATTTTTCCTGAACGGTAAAAATTTGTTCATCGGTGAACAAAATTTTTCTGTGCAAGTTTTCCGCGCGCATCACCAAAAGACGTTTGGTTTTTTCAACCCTTTTTTTTAAAGCTGCTGTCAATAAATGTCCGCTACTTTGTTTGAAAGCCCGAAGTCCCAAGTCTTTTTTAATGATTCGACTCATGAACTTTTGCGTGATATTCATCTCAAGGGCCATGATTTTCTGTTTTCGGAGCGTATATCTGTGAATTCTTAATTTAACGGCTTTGATGACATGCGGTGTTCGAACAGAGCGTGGGCGGCCCGGCCCGACCAGTGGCTGTCTTTTACATCTCCAGTCTCCTCAAACAGTTGTATGCATCGGTAGACGAACATGCGACTAATTCCTAGTGGCTGGAGCATTTTGAAAATATCGCTTTTTTCATTTCACATTTGAAAAGCGCTATTACATTATTCGACCACTCCATGATGAAAGTTGAAACAATTTTAAAATCCCGTTACAGACTAACGCTATTGAGGTTAGCTTTCAAAACCCATATGACATTAAGGGGCTATGTTCAGTTCTACTATTGAAATGGGTGTGTTCAATGTTGTAACAGTATTTATGTCCCTACTAAGTAGATTGTTAAATGAGCTGAGACCTTGTAGGCAGTACACACATATGGTATTGCGAAGCCGTCGCACAACAACGGCGAAACGTGCGTCTACCTGACGGTGATGTGTTTGCTTTAACTTCGCTGACTTTGTTTTCCTTGCCCCTACGACAAACAACCAGAAATCTGATCTTATTAGCTTGTGGAGTAATTGATTCTTTCGAAAGTAATAACAACAAATGAACGTAACAAACCAAAAAAAAGAAACAAAAAAAAGAAAAGAATTGTTAATGTAAGATATTATGAATTTTTTAATTCTTCCCCGTAAAAAATTAAAGAGTAAAAGTCATTTTACTCAAATCGAATTTTTTGAGTTATAACGCTCTTCTAGCTATTGATAAGTACACAAACATTTAGACATACATTCATAAGTATATATGCATATATACATTCGACTTGCTTGGACTCGTGCCCGCATTCTCAACGTACAGTCATGGATATTGACTTGGCACTTGTGATTGATTTTTTTTAAGAATAATTGATATATTGATTTGTACTCTAATAATAATACACATACTGTAGCAATCGTTTTTCGCATATGCACACATACAAGTCTCTTTACTTATAGTCCATTTCCCTGCACTGCCCTCTTAAAGGCTAAATATATGATAAAGATAATTGAATTGACTTTGATTTATATGGCTTAAGCTATTTAATTAAAATCATATTTGTTTTCTCTATTCTACTTGCAGTGCTACAATCGTTTAGAATTAAGATTAGGACAACATTAAACTTGAAGGTGAGTACCAACCCTTAAACTGACCGATAAGATTATGAACAAGTGTGGAAACCAAAAAAAACTATTCTACTTATAACAGCTGCAATCGTATTGTATATTACTGAGATTTCCGAAATTTTACATTAAGTCATAAAATAAGTACGTTTATACTAATGTAGGACACAGAACGTTTGCTGCAATTAAAAAATGATTTCCAAGTTTAATAAACCAGTCTGAAATTTATCAAGCTAAAACAACACAGAACATCTTTTCGAATTAGTTCTTACAAAATTGATTTTAAAACAAAAATTTTTAGACACTTTTTATTGTTTCCTAATAAGTTTACCATAGCTGCACTGTATTTGGCATTTATTGAGTACTAGGAGTAGGAGGAACTAGAATCCGACTGAAGCTATTTTTGTGCCGAAGTCTTCTACAGGATTTTCCATTAAGGATATAATAATTTTATATAATAATAAAACACATAATATTTAAGATAAAAAGTTCAAATTTATTTCAGGTGTAGTGCAAATGTTACATTTTAGGATTTTGGTCATATGATCACCACTAGCCCGTGTACAGCGATCTATTCTTTTGGGCCCAATTTTCCACCACTCTTGCACACATTTTGACCCGAACGTTGGCAATGTTATCTCTGAGCTCGTCTAAAGTTGTTGGCATATACAAATGACTTAATGTGGCCCCATAAAAAGAAATACAATGACGTAAAATCGCATTAACGAGGTGGCCATTCGACCGGACCATTTCTCGAGATAACACGTTTATCAAATTTTCCATTCAGTAATCGATTGTAACACGTGCTGTGTGGATAGTGGCACCGTCTTGTTGAAACCACATAGGCTCCAATATATATTTCTGGCCTAATTATGCGAATATTTATCATCAAAAATGGTTTTATTGTTTTTTTAAGTATTCTCCAGCATGATATATACACTCTTGCATGCGCTCAAATCAATTGTCGAAGCACTTTTTTCACTCCGATTGAGACACCTCTAAAACATGGTTTTAGAACGCTTCAATAGCACCTTCTGGCAACGAAAATCGTTGACCACGTTTTTTTTCTAGATGTGCGGGAATAAGAAGAAGTCATTGGATGTCAAGTCAGGGCTGTACGGCAGATAACCCATCAATTCGACGTTTTGACCGGTCAAAAAGGCGCTGGTTTAAGCCGATGTGAGAGAAATCGCATTGTCATAGTGCACAATGATTCGTCTTCTCTTGTTCGTTTTTCAAATTTCTCCGAAGATTTCAGGCAAACAAATTGTGGCGTACCACCCAGAATTGACTAGCCTACCTGGCTCAAGCGGAACAGTCGCCACATGACCAGTTTTGCCGAAGAACAGGCAACCATTTTCTTCAAAGTGCTTCATACTTCATCCGCGAACAACTTTCGTTGGATTTGTCTTCGAAGGCCCACACGGTCGATGGCTGTTTTGTTTCGGCCTCATGCGCATAGATCCACGATTTGTCGCCAGTGGCGATCTTATAAACGTCTTTTGAAGCACCGCGATCGTATTTTTTTCGAAATTTCTTTGCATCAATCGACACGAGCCTTTTTTGAGCGGTTGTCAAATTGTGCGGCATCCAACGAGAACAAACTGTTTTACGGCCAGGTGTTCATGCAATATCGAATGTATGCTGGTATCAGAAATGCCCAAGGACGCAACTATCTCAAGGTATGTCAAATGACGATCTTGCATTTTCAGTTCACGCAATGTTCTCTGACACAACGGCCGTTTTTAGACGACCTTCGTCTTTGATCGAGCGTCGGCCACGATTGAATTCATTTAACCAGTTTTCACAGTGCTATAGGATGGTGCTTCATCGCCATACAATGATTTAAGCTCATCGATGTACTCTTGTTGTGATAATCCACGTCGAAAGTTGTGAAAAATGATCGCACGAAAATGTTCACGATTTAATTCCATTTTTTTTTGCAAAATTGATTTTTTCAAGTCACTGTAAACTTTCCAACGGAAATGTCAGATGGCGCCAGGCAACACTTAGTGATAAGTACTCGTAAAGAAATAACAATGCACGAAAAAAATATAAACGTCATTAATAAAAATGTTCTGAGTTTTGTTCAGTGAAAAACATAAGAACAGGTAAATAATTTTTAAAAATAGATGCAAGCTTTGCAAGAATAAATTTCTAATTGAATTAAGACAATTCTTTGTACGACCAATAACTCCGTGTCTTTTCGAATAAATCGCAATTTTTTTTTTGAAAAAAAAAATATTTTTCAACATAATCTCCTTTTAGCTTAATACACGTAGTTCAACGTTTCTCCAATTATTGCATCCCTTTCAAAAATAGGGTTTCGACGTCCATAAAATAGGCATTTGTTTGATCAATAGTTTTATCGTTGGTTCTGAATCTCTTTCCACCGAGCCATTTCTTTAGGTTTGGAAATAGGAATAGTCACTGGATACTAAATCCGGAGAATATGGCGGATGAGGTACCAATTCGTAACCTCATTCATGCAACTTTGCCATTGGGACTGCACAGGAGTGTGCATCCGTGTATTATCGTGATAAAAAATAACTTTTTCTTGGCCATGTGGGGTCGTTTTTTATTTTTTTTTTATTTTTTTTTATTATTTTTCCCTTTGGAAGTTAATCGATGTGGATTATCCAGCGTGAATGCCAAAAAAGACTGTTACCATCACCTTGTTGTCATGGATCCATGTTTCATTCACAGTTACAAAACGCCGCAAAAACTCATTCGAATTGCGGCTCAACAAATCCAAACTATCATTTGAAGTAGTCACACGATTACGTTTATGGTCTCTTAAGAGGAAACGCGGCACCAATATTGCAGACAGCTATCTTAAACCCACCTGATCATGTAAAAGCAAAAACACAATGCACATATGAAATGCGTATGGCCTTAACAAAATTACGCAATTTTACTCTTCGATCGGCCAACACTACACTACTAAATTGGCCGTCTAGAACGTTCAGCGTCATTCGTACTTGTGCGACCACAAGGAAAGTCAGTAAATCACTTTTTTACCATTGAAATCGATGGTGCAGAGTCCCAATAGTATTTATCAAGCTTTTCCTTGGTTTGATTGACGGTTTTTTTTTCGCAAAAAATATTGTGTAAATTCACACTTTTTTCATTTTTAAGCACATCCACGAAGTTGTATGTTTTGAACTGCTGTTAAACACAAACTAAATGACGGAACTCTCTCAAAAGTTTACAGTAGTCTACTAACAGCTGGTACGTGATGATGATTATAACTACGAAGAAAGTTGGAAAAGTCATGGAGTTATTGATATGCCCTCGTAGTTCTAGACTTTTACCTTTTCACAATACAGAAATAATCGGTTGTATCTATAAAGATAAATTGGGCACTCGTTTCAAATTTTGATTTTCGTTACACATTATCGTTTAATGACCACTTGTGTGTTTTCATTTATGTTCTAGTCATTGCTCGAGAAGGTTCACTACCTTTTAAAAGCTTAGCATTAATTTGAATGGTTTTATATTGTTTCTATAACAATTTTCATTTCTTGGTTTTTACTCGTATACAATTTTGTACACCCAACCATGACAACTTTAACTAAAATTGGTAGAAAAATGAAGACGAATAGCTTTGTAATAGAGATGATATAGGCAATAATAGCTTTGATGACATAGATGACGAAAGCGAAAGCTGTGAGGAACAAAGTGATATGCGGCATTAATTTCAAAAGGCCGCTAAATGCCGATGAAGACGAAGATACGATTATTGACCTCAATTTGTCCATTTAGGACTATTTTATTGAAATGATTTACGATGAAACATATACGGAAAATTTGAAATAACTTATTTTATTCTAAACATTTTACATCTTCTCACCTTATAAAGGGTGTCCCAAGAAGAACGCAATTTTTAAATCTGGCAACATTCGAAGTGTCATTGTTTGACATTTGAACAATTGTTTTTGTTTGTTAGTAGAAGGTACGAGGTTAGTAAAAATGGAGCGCTACACGAATGAACAACGCATTCTCATTGTGAAATTGTTTTACCAAAATTGTGAAAGTTTTGCGGATACAGTTCGCAAATTGCGATCAATTTGGGGTCACGATAATGCTCCAAAAGAGTCAACTGTAAAGAGATTAATGGATAAATTTGCCGAAACTGGGTCTGTTAGTGATGTAAAGACAACAACGCGCCATCGACCAGGTCGATCGACCGAAAATGTCGCAGCTGTACGTGATGATGTCGCTCAAACTCCATCCACCTCAATTCGACACCGAGCTCAGCAAATTGGTGTCTCCAAATCCACTTTGCAGCGAATTTTGACGAAAGATTTGCATCTTCATGCATACAAAATTCAATTGACTCAGGAACTGAAGCCAGCTGACCATGGACAGCGAAGGGAGTTCGTTAATTGGGTATTGGAGAGACAACATGAAAATGCTGATTTTGCCGATAAAATCCTCTTCAGTGACGAGGCCCATTTTCATCTTGATGGCTTCGTCAATAGGCAGAATTGTCGCATTTGGGGTGCGGAAAATCCTCGAGTAATTCACGAGAAGCAAATGCATCCTCAACGTGTCACTGTGTGGTGTGGTTTTTGGGCTGGAGGAATCATTGGACCTTTTTTATGAAAATGAGGCAGGTCAAGCGCAAACAGTCAATGGTGTTTGGTATCGTGAAATGATAACCAGTTTTTTCTTGCCTAGAATTGAAAAAATGAATGTGGAGGGCATGTGGTTCCAACAAGACGGCGCCACATGTCATACAGCCAGAGAAACAATTCAATTGCTGCATCAGTCATTTAAAAATTGCGCTCTTCTTGGGACACCCTTTAGAAGGTTGGAATGCATATCCTTTGAAATTTCGCAATGTAAACATTAATGGCAAGTCTTCTGAATTTGAAAGCGTCATTTGGAAGAAAGGTCATATACATTTTAACGACCAGCAACTGAAATAGGGGTGACAACAGTTTATCACAGAAAGTAATGGAACTCTTAAAACCACTCAAATTTGGTGTTATATGTTTCCTGAAACTTTAGAGCAAAATTTTATTGACGAAACGGTCAATTAAACCGCAATTGAAAAATTTCATTTTGATAAGTTTCATTTAAAAAAATAAATTGGGCGAATGGACATGGCTAAATCGCCTTATATGGGTACCTAGAAACAGTTCAAAAATTGTCACAATAGAGGTATAGGATGTAAGACACAGTGACATTTAGTAAATAATCTAAATATGCACAAACTCTTAAATATAAATTCCGGGCCTGGATCTACGTTATCTTAAGAGCCACAAATTTTATCCCCATAACAATATTTATATGAGAACCTAAAACGAATGAAATTTACAGACTCACCTGATGACGAATGAAATTTCCTGACTTGACTGATGACATTTAATGTTTCGATTTGTCCGAATTGGTGGCCATCACTTATGGGCCAGTAATCCAGGCAGCCTCGATATTTAGGTCCGGTTATAAATAAACCCATCACCAAAAAGCCGTACGAGGGCTGCTATATATATTTCTGGCCTGATCATGGAAGTTTCAATATTTGTTAAGCTCGTTTGTTTTATTTCGGTCTGTTGCTTTTACACATTGAACAGGGATTAAACCGGCTCAAGACCTCTTGCTTCTATATTAAAATAGAAGACAAGTTTTTAACAAAATGGCAAAGTGACATTGATCTTCGTGGCTGCACACTACTTTTGTCATGATTTCGGGTCCGTGACAACCCTCTTCAGAAAGCCTTGCTGCAATTGTTGAAAGTAAAACCGAACTCTATATGGCCAGGCTCTCCCCAAACGAATGAGAACTACTGTTGTAAACCTTACTTTTCAAGTTTTCTTCACACAATTGCCCACGTAAATACAACTCACTCTTGCCACCTCTTATATTTATCATCAAAAATGGTTTTATTGTTTGTCAAAGTATTCTCCAGCATGATTTATACTTTTTTGCATGTGCTCAAACCAATTGTCGAAGCACTTTTTCCACTCCGATTGAGACAACTCCAAAACATGGCTTTTGAAAGCTTCAACAGCATATTCTGGCGACGAAAATCCTTGACCACGCATTTTTTTTCCTGATGTGCGGGAATAAAAAGAAGTCATTGGGTGCCAAGTCAGGGCTGTACGGCGGATGACCCATCAATTTGACGTTTTGGCCGGTCAAAAAGGCGCGATTCGTCTACTCTTGTTCGTTTTTCGAATGTCTCCGAAAACTTAAAGCATACAAATTGTGGTGTACCACTCAGAATTGACCGTCCTACGTTGCTCAAGCGGAACTGTCGCCACATGACCAGTTTTGCCGATGAAACAGGCGACCCACACGGTCGAATGCTGTTTTGTGTCGGGCTCATACGCATAGATCCATGATTCGTCACCTGTGGCGATTTTATAAACATCTTTTGAAGCACCGCGATCGTATTTTTTCAAAATTTCTTTGCACCAATCGACACGAGCCCTTTTTTAAGCGATTGTCAAATTGTGCGGGATCCAACGAGAAGAAACCTTTTTTACGGCCAGGTGTTCTTGCAATATCGAATGTATGCTGGTGGAAAAAATGCCCAAGGATACTTCTATCTCACGGTATGTCACATGACGATCTTACTTTTCAGTTCACGCACGGCATAAATGTTCTCTGGCACAACGGCCGTTTTTGGACGACCTTCACGATCTTCGTCTTTGAGCGAGCGTCAGCCACGATTGAATTCATTAAACCAGTTTTTCACAGTGTTTTATCGCCATACAAAGATTTAAGTTCATCGATGCACTCTTGTCGTGATAATCCACTTTCATGAGTTAATTCCATTTTTTTGCCAAATTGTTTTTTTCAAGTCACTGTACACAACATAAATGATGGTCGTACGTCAAATCGTTCTAAGTACGTTTATGCTAAAAAAAAAATTCAAACTTTCCAATGGAAATGTCAGATGGCGCCAGGCAACACTTGTGGTCTTTTTGAACGTGATCTGTTACTTTCAAAAAGTAAAATTTCCTCCGTAATCTAAATATTTACTTGTATTTTCGAGGGCAATTTTTTAAAGAAAACATGAAAAGTGAGATTTACAACAGTAGCTCTCATACATTTCGTGAGAATCTGGTCTTTAAAAGTTTAGTTTTCCTTTTAACAATTGCTGTGAAGCTTTCCGATGAAGGTCGTCAGGGACCCGAAACCGCGAAAAAACCAGTGTGCAGCCACGAAAATCAATATCACTTTGCCATTTTTTTTAAAAAACTTGTCTTCTATTAAAATATAAATGCAGGGTGCACGCCGGGTAGTTATACTACTTTGTTTTGCCGCCATTTTGGCAAACATTAGTGTTGACAGTTCATATTTGGCAGTCGTGAAGTAGAGACGTGGCAAAATTATCATGGGAAAATATTGGAAAAACCAACGTGTTTTAATCGCTAAAACATTTTATCGAAATCAATCATTTACCGTGTAGTGAATGGCTTCGAAGAAAGAGGGTCTGTAGTTCAGAGGCCCGAGCATGGACCACAACGTACTGCAAGATCGGCTGAAAACGTTACGGCTGCTCAAGAAAGCGTTTTAAACAATCCATTAACCTCAATTCGATGCCGTGCTCAGGAACTTGGTCTTTAAAGAACAACTTTGGCCACAATTTTGGACAAGGATTTGCATTTGTTTCCATTTAAGCTTCAGTTGACACAAGAGCTTCTTCCACAAGACCATCTGCGCCGCAGCACAGTGGCTGAAAATCGTTTTTCGATGGCCAAACTTCTGTAACTTTTGAACCGATCAAAATATTTAAGTTATTTTTTTTAATGGATAGGTATTTAGTTCTGCTTAACTCAGTTTTAATTACATTAAAATTGATTGAGGACTTTTTAAGGAATTCTAGGTCAAAGTTAAACTTTTGATTTTTTTTAACTTTTAGAGTGAAATATGGGTTTATTATTTTTTTATTTATTAAAAAATTTTATATTTGGATTTTAATAATAATAATTATAAATATGTTTTGTAATAATGGAATTTTTTAATGTTAACTCATAAAATTGTTTAGACTCAAAAAAAAAGTAAAATCAACTGGAGATTTTGCTATTATTTCAGAAAAATTAAAAAAAAATTTGCTGTCAAATTTTCAAATTTGTTTACACTCATAGGAATATTTATACTTAAAAAAACGTTAATAATATTATCTAAAAATCTTGCTATTACTACAGAAAAATTTATTATTTTTTGCTGTCAAATTTGATAATTTTAAAAACATTTTTAAAACAAAAACTGCAATAGATTTTAATAGCATTTGTAACAATGGTAGGTTCTGTTTATTATTATTTTTTACTAATACTATGTTCTTCGTACTTAAATAACAATGAAAAGCAATTGTAATTATTATTCATTTGACTCAAATATTGATTGCACAAATTCCATATTTTGTTCTGTGCTATTTCTGTTCTTTAGTAGTTTTTTGGCTTTTTCATCTAAATCCCGATATTCTACTTTCCATTGATTGCGAATACTGGAGCTGAACGGATCTGACATTGTGAATAATATATTAAATAGATCTTCATTTGTGGAATTTCGTGAAATTTTTCTAGTATTGTGCTCTCTATAAAAGCTGTAATCATTGTTCCTTTTCTCCTGAGCCTCCTCTGATAGTACTCCAAGTGGCACCAAATGATATTTAATGACATCTTCTCCATGGTAAAGGATTTTGTGAACTGTTGCAGACATATTTCTCCATGGGTAGTTGGTTGTATATATTTTTGCAGTTTCCTTTGCTTAATCTCCAAATTTTCTAGAGTCAATTTCGTCATTGCACGCAAGTACTTCTAGGATTATTTTAAATCTGAAAATAAGGCTAAAGTCCACTCCTGTTATTTCAGATGCTGTTTCTGGATCTGAAAAGAATCTTCTTGCGGTATTGCCATCATTTGTATTGCCTGGCCCTTGTTTTGGCTGATCTATTGATCCAAATTTCCGATCTTGAACATTTTTCTTTTTTGAACTTCTCAAATCTTTGTTGGTTTCGGTGTTTCTAATTGATCCTGAAGACCCGAAATTCAAATCATAACTGATTTTTAGTATATGTTCCATAAGTCGTATTCTTGCATGTAGTGGTGATAATCAAAACTCATATGTATTATTTATGATTTTGTCGGACTTGATTTAATTGGGTTGATGTTGCTTTGCATATATTGCAGCTGGATGCAGCCTTCGTGTTAGTCAAAGCCTGACCTACTTTTATATCATCATTGTCACCACTAATTGGTAGCCTACTTCAATTTGCTGCCCACGGCGTATGTACGGCGCGCCGTACATATAACTTTGTAACGCCAGAACTGCATGCTTTGGGCTTGATTAACATGTGGTATCTACAAGACGGTGCCACATCGTATACAGCCAGGATTACGAGACCTCTTTTCACAAAGGGGCTAGCATTTGCTCAAAAGGGCTAGCATTTGTGAGGTTAACAGAGGCGGACATTTATCGGATATTGTATTCCATACATAATTGCCGACATTAAATTAAACATTCATCAATATAATTTAATCAAAAATTATTAACAAATAAAGTAGTATACCTTCCCGACGGACACCCTGTACAAGAGGTCTCGATCCGGTAAATCTCTTTTCAATAAGTCAAAGCAAAATTCCGAAATAAAATAAACGAGCAAAATATATTTAATTACGTTTTCGTTTTGTTTACTATTTAATTTAATTACCTTTAATGTTTTCTGAATTTCTGGTCCGGATCTATGTTCCCTTAGAACGTTAAAATTTGCCCTCATCTTTAGGGAGCATGTGGTTAAGCAAAAACAGTAACTTTTCTCACGAATCTAAATATGATATTGATTTTACGATTTGGTAAATTTTAGAGGCCCTGCCCCATCAACCGATGCTCTATAGCGTCCCAATAATAAGGTCGCATGGAATACCAGAGTCGATTAAGCTTTGTCCATCTGTAGTTGGAATCAAAGTGCTAGTTGCAAATAACTACCCATCATAAAGAAACGTTGTAAATCGCATAGGTGTGGGACAAGTATGAAACCCCCCAAGAATAGACCCCATTGAAACCCACTCTATTCTAGGCCTGCATTACAAATACAGTCCCTGGACAGGGCAGCTGATTGCAAATTGGTCCAACCTTTTTAATCAATTTACAATGAATTTTAAATATGTCCAAAAATTAACTTTTTCTCTATCTCCTTCTCCTCGAAAATTTCAATTAAATCCTTTCCACTGCCTTATACGGCTGTTGTTTTATTTTCAATTTAACCATCCGGACACATATACACACGTTTAAATATTTCTGTGGAAACCTTTTTTTATGTGTTTTTCTTGTCCAACAATACCCGGATTATTTTTTTTTACAAACAGAGACACGCACGTATACCACCGGACCGCACCCTGTATGTTAACATGCCTCTGCTAAGTGGTCAAGTTTATTTATTTACTTGTACGGTCCGGTCTTCGGTTCGTTTGGGTGAAACAAAAGAACAAAACATTGTGATGGAATTGTTGTACCACACTAAAGCTAATATCCTGAGACATTTCCTGGGCACTTTCAAATACCTTTTGGTCTTACGAGTACATTGCGATGTTGTTATTGCTGTTTGGGTTGGTCAAACATTAAGGTTTCAAACAACAACATATTATACTTATTGCCCCGGGCCTAGTCGAAAATGGTATGTGACAAAATCTCAACGAAGGAGAAAATGTTTTTCTTTTTTTTTTTGGCTGTGAGTCTTCTTGTATCTACGAAAGGCTTTCGTTTTTTTTAGCAAATATTAACATGATATGTCAGTGACTTTTAGTGAGTGTCCCATCATAATAGTTATTTCTTTTGACCTATACATACAGACATGCGTATATGTGTGAATGTCAATGACACATTGATATTGTAGATATTCACATTACATATACACAGAAAAAGGTTACAAGCGTAACCAAAAAAAGGGAAGATTCAAAAGTTGTAGAAAAAATAAATTCAATGGAAAGAATATCGGCCATTAAATAAATTTAGGCATAATTCTAGGTTGCCTTGTAACTAAAGTTTTTGTTTCCAGGTCGTTTTCGTTTCCCGGAAAAGAGGGAAACATTTTCAAACTCCCGACATCCCGGCCGGGAAAAATAACAACTGGAAATTCGCTGAAAGTTGAACTACTTTGTTTAAAAAAAGTGTACTATCCTAATACTCGTAGCAAATGAGCACACTCCTTATTAAAATATGAACTCAAATTACACGGCACCATAAACTTCTCCGGAAATGTTTGACCCTTATAAGTGATCATGCCTTAAGCTTAAGCAGTTTTAGACTATTTGAAATTAATTCTTAAATATTTTAAGAGGTCATCATTCCTTCTGTTACTACCGTTAGCGACAAAAGATCAATTCCGGCATAAGAATTCAGCTTGCACGAAAAATAATATTGTAGAGATAACCATATTCGAAGAGCATAATAATATTTTGAATATATGGTTGAGTCACTACAATATTATTTTCAATTACAATAGTATGATTAACACACAACCATACTGTGATCCCCACAATCATATTATGATTCAGACTCAACCATATTTTGTTCCCCACAATAATATTATGAATCAGACTCAACCATAATATGATCCCTACAGCAATATCATAAGCCTCAGAACCATAGTCTGTTGCAAATAAAACCATAGTATGATTGCAATAACCATATCAACCATAGGATGATCACAACTTAAACATATTATTATTCCCAGAAGTATTTATTAGGATTGAATAATGTTGTTATTGAACAATAGATTTTTATAAAGAAAAGTATTTTAAAAATACATTAAACTTTATTTAGTGATCTATTTAGCAATAGAAAACCCGCATTTAAAAAACGTATTTTATTTATTAGACATATTTCAGTTCTACAAATCCAAATCCGTTTGATTTGCAAAATTTTAGTTTACCGATAAAAAGTACTTTTATGCTCAGGATTCGTAATTACTTTGACACAAAAACCATATTCAAATTTTTAAAAACTAAAAGCATGCGGATTGATTGCCTTAATCATATTATTGTAAACATCAAACCTAAAAGCAATACTTTTGTATAATATATATAATTGCGATGAACATATTTTTATTGCAGAGAACATATTATTGTTGCCGGGACCATTTAGTAACCATTTATTTTTTCTGCTTCTGCCTCAGGCAGTGTGGGCAGCAGACCCGCACTGCTGAAACTACATCTCATTCTTGAAGAAGTACAACACTAAGTGTTGCCTGGCGCCATATGACATTTATATTGGAAAGTATAACATTTTTTATAATAAACGTACTCAAAACGTTTTGACGTACGACCATCATTTGTGCTGTTTACAGTGACTTGAAAAAATCAATTTGGAATTACCTCGTGAACATTTTCGTGCGATCATTTTCCACAACTTTCGACGAGGATTATCACGACAAGAGTGCATCGATGAACTTAAAAGTGTGAAAAACTGGTTTTAATGAATTCAATTGTGGCCGACGCTCGCTCAAATACGAACGTCGTGAAGGTCATCCAAATACGGCCGTTGTGCCAGAGAACATTGATGCCGTGCGTGAACTGATGCAAGATCGTCACCAGACATACCGTGAGACAGACGCATCCTTTCTTCCATCAGCATACATTCGATATTGCATGAACAGCTGGTCGTAAAAAGGATTTGTTCTCGTTGGATCCCGCACAATTTGAAAATCGCTCGTGTCGATTAGTGCAAAGAAGTTTTGAAAAAATACGATCGCGGTGCTTCAAAAGACGTTTATAAGATCGTCACAGGTGACGAATCATGGATCCCGAAACAAAACAGCAATCCACCGTGTGGGTCTTCGAAGAGGAGTCAAATTCACCGAAAGTTGTTCGTGGAAGAAGCACTTCGAAGCTAATGGTCGCCTGTTTCTTCGGCAAAACTGGCCATGTGGCGACTGTTCCGCTTGAGCAACGTAGGAGTGGTACACCACAATTTGTTTGCCTAAAGTCATTAGAGGAATTTAAAAAACGAACGAGAAAGACGAATTATTGTGCACCATGACATTGCGAGCTCTTACACATCGGCTCATTTAGCGCCTTTTTGACTTTGGTCATCCGCCGTATAGCCCTGACTGGGTGCCAAGTCACTTCTTTTTATTAACGCACATTGACTTCTTTTAATTCCCGCACATCAAGAAAAAATTGCGTGATCAACCATTTCCGTCGCCAGAAGATGCTGTTGAAGCGTTCAATAGCCATGTTTTGGAGGTGTCTCAATCGGAGTGGAAAAAGTGCTTCGGCAATTGGTTTGAACGCATGCAAAAGTGTATAAATCAAGCTGGAGAATACTTTGAAAAACAATAAAACAATTTTTGATGATAAATATTCTCATTTTCATTATTAGGCCAGAAATATATATAGCAGCCCTGGGAATTACAGATGAGATCCCACACCATACTGTACACCTAATGGGGTGCATTTGACGTTGATGAATTGCTCTTGGATTTTCAGAACACCAGAACCTACAGTTCTGCTTATTAACGAAGCTATTCAAATGAAAATGAGCTTCATCATTCATCACTTTGCTTTAAAATAATAGATCGCTGATTTAAATAATAAAATTCTATTATTCTCATTCTTTGTTCAGCTGTGAATCTCTTCAATATTTATTCTCCAAGTGTTATTTATATAATCTGAAAAAAGCAAATATATAAACGAAAAAGTTATTAAATTTTTAAACCCTGTGACAAATTTTGGCCCACCCTGTGTTTACAGCAGAGCGTGTGCAACAAGAAGTTTTTCTAAGATTTGTGATTCAAAGCTATCAGCCTTTAGTTTGCTAGATACTTTAATTGAAAACTTGAAAACACAACTTTTGTTTATAAAAAAAACGCCTATATGTGCAACTTTTTCAAATTTCTCAACGGCAACCATGGCTACATTGAAACTGCTGTTTTAAAAAAGGATTCAGCCACTGGCACAGTTTTCCGTTAGGAAAAAGTCTAAGTTTCTGAACCACTTTTCCTTAGTTACTGAGACGCGTTTCCCATAGAAAAGAACTTAACTATAGGGAAAGTCTTTCTTCCTATAAAGTACAATTTTCTGTTACCGATGCTATTTTATGTAGATGAAGTCTCAACTACTGAGACACTTTTCCTATGGCAAAAGTCTTTGTTACTGCGACACTAATCCTATAGAAAATCTTCTAGTTAAAGAACAAATTTCCATGGAAAAAACAACCATTTTTTATTAGATTTAGGTTTACTAAAAATGTATGCATTGAACTATATTAGTACCACTTCTCTGAGTGTATATGTAAACGTCCCACAGATACATGTACACTGAGCCAAAAATACAATGGTTTTTTTAACAATGGGTCTGGTTAAATTTTTCATGGTAAATGTTTGATAACGAAGACAAAATAACGTTGTGTATAAGGTCAAATGTACATACAACATAGTTGAGTTAACATTATATAAGGTTGGATTTGTCAAGAGAGAGGCAGACAAATGTACGACATAAACAAAAATTTAAGGATTATTCGGCTCTGTCGTATAGAAGGGTTGATCTGCTTTGTGTTATACTAAGTTTAGAATTAAGTTACACGAAGTTGCAACGATTGCATTTTACCAATTTTTTAGTTGATTCTAAAAAAAAAAACAACAAAACGGTGTCGAACCAGAATAAAAACTATTCAAGTCATAATAATGAATAAAGACCAAATAAATGTAAAAAAACAAAAATTTAATATTAAAATTGTTACAGACTCTATATTTCTGGTTAAAAGAGGTAATCAATAATTAGTTAACTTAACAATAAAAACAATAAAAAAAATGATTTCTATAACGATCTACATAGTTAATAATATTAACAATTTCATTGTTAAATTGAACATGTATTGTTTCAATAAATTAACTATGAAATTTTAATTTTCATGGTTAAAAACAATGCATTGTTAAAATAACAATAATTATTTTAATCATGACAATTTTAATGGTTAAAAAACTCAACAACGCATTGTAAAAACAACAATTTTCATGGTTAAAACAATTTTCATGGTTAAAACATGTAACCATAGAATAGTTAAATTAACTATTATTATTGTTAAATACCAGTCAACAACAAAATGCTCAAATTAACCTTATATGACGTAGACTCCAATTCATGTTTATTTGATGGTTAAGTTAACCTTAAAGTATGTAAGGTTATTTTTCTTCTCAGTGTAGGCATAAACCCCTGTATAGATATGATTATAAAGTCCTCTTGTTTATTGTACGAACGACGCAGGGAGAACATTCTATAAATTCATTTAAATTTTTGAAGAGGGTCACCTACTCCCCGAGCTCACATTTCGTGGCGCTTGGTGGGGGTACGTTATGTTTGCATATGTTAATACGACATTATAAACTTTCTACTGCATGCCTGTAATGCTCCCTTACGCATATTTGTGTGTATATATGCACATATACATACGAACGAGTAGATACAGAGAAGTGAATAAATTTGGACAAGCCAAGAGAGGGGACTGTTGATGTGACGCCGTTGCGACCTTCTCAAGTATTCATTATTTCTGTCTACATGTGGTTTTCAGAAATTAATTTGAATTTTTTTAATAATAAATATTTTCAGAGGCTTTTTCTCAAGAGAACCGAAAATTTGTGTGCCAAAATTTTTTGGTTTAAAAAACAATTTAAGTCACAGTCCACTGGACACTGGATTTCCATAACAATACCAACATACGTTACTATCAAAGGAAAGTGGAAAGAGGGTCTATACTTTGATTTTTCATTTTAAGCTCTTCGTAAAATTCCTAAAATTCATAAAATTCAGTGTATGAGGTCATAACAATCGACGGCACTACTTCATATATGCAAAGTAAAGCAATTTGTAGTCCTAGAAATAAGATTTAGTTTTTTTGTTGAGACGTGTGGTTTTCAATCTGGCCACACTTTTTTCAGAATTGTTCTGTTTGACCGCTGTCACTTGATTAAGGCTCACTTTAGTTTGCCATTTCATAATGAATTGACTTACATCCGAACAACGTTCGCAAATCGTGGTGAATGGGTCCAAAGCGAGATGGCCACCGATCCTGATTTTTACAAGAAAATTTTGTTCCTTGTTCACATTTATTTCGCGTCGTGTGCCTGTGGCGTTGCCTCTATAAGCGTGCAATTTAACATCGCTGAACTTTTTTTTGTGGGGTTATGTGATGTCGCTTGTCTTCGCAGATAAGCCCGATACGGTTGACGCCTTGGAAGAGAAAATTCAGCGCGTTATTGCTGACATACGGCCCCAAATGCTGTAAAAAGTGTTCTTGGCTGGAATTTATTCGAGCCAGCCGTAGCTGCCACTTGCCCGAAATTATTTCAAAAGCGTAACGACAACCCTTATCTTTATAATAAAGCTAAGTTCTTGGCCATAACATTAAATACGCGTTCTTTTTTCTTCTTGAAAACCACAAGCTGAAAAATACACCTTATATATTTTATAAAAAACCTTTTGCATCTATTAGAGATCTGAAAAACCATCTGCTTAAAAAGTGTTAGATGTTTCCGAAGCAATTTAAGTTTTTATAAGAAATTTTAACTTTTTTGACCCGACAAGGAGTGGTCACGGATTAAGGCTCTTTAGTTGATTAGACGCTTAGTTTAGAAGATACAGGCAATTTAAGTTTTTACAAGAAATTTCAACTATTTTGACCAAGACAAGAGTGGTCTCGAATTAGGACTCTTTTATCGATTAGACACCTAGTTTAGAAGATACAAGCAATTTAAGTTTTTATAAGAAATTTAAATAGTAATCCCCCTATTGGAAAAAGCTATAACTTTGGCAAGGAACGCCCAGCGTAAGTTTAGTTTTGACATTTGTGTGGTAAACAATCGCAGAAAACAAATAGATATGACATGAATTGGTTTACTCGGCAAGAACGCGGACAATTCGTCGGTTGTGTTGGCGTAGCGTGAATTTCGTCGCAGATTTCCTGGCAGTCCGTCACCAACTGGACAAACACTAGCCCAGCCTTTTCAAACCACTCGCCTTTAGAATATTGTTCTATTGAGAATATTGCTTCTGTTAGCCTAAATGTCAAAGAGATGCCGAAACATCGATCAGGCGGCGTGCCACGCAAATGGGCATTAGAAGGTGCACCCTACGCAGACAGTGCATCATCTGTAACCTGTTAATCGCCAAATGCTTCTAACCTACGCTGAGGACATTCTGCATCTAAACGATAATTACGACTATTTTTTATCGAAAATTATCATGAGCGATGAGGTTCATTTCCACCTTAGCGGTTACTTGAATAAACAAAATAATAGTTTCCTGGGCACCGAAAAACCGTGTGAAATTCACAAAGAGCCTGCTTTATTTACTGCGGGGTGTGCTGCTTGCACAGAAGTCATCGGGTAATTTTTTTTAAAACGGGATGGGCTAAACGAAGAATGTAGACGGCAAGTGCTACAGAGCCATGCCTACCGAATTATTTCCTTCGCATTTGGTTCAATTGGGAATGGAGTACATGTGGTTTCAACAGAAAGGTGCCATGGCCGCAACCGATATTCTGCAGCCACAACGAACGTTCTGAGCGAAGAATTTCCGGGTAGCTAAATCTTTCGTTTTGGTGGTTTGGACTGGCCGGGCAAATCACCCAATTTAACCGTTCCAGAATTCTTTTTATAGCATTTTTCAATCGCTGATTGATGTAAACAAGCCTCAGTGCCTTGATGCACTCAAGGAGAAAAATCGTCAGAAGTGCAAAAACCTGCCGCCCGAAGCTCTGGCAAGAGTAATGAAAATGCCATTACAGGTGCCAGTATAGCCATCAACTCTGGCGGCAGACATTTGGCTGATATAATTTTTTCAACTTGATGTAATAAATTCGTATGTATTAAAACACAAATTTCACACGCAGAACCAAAGTTCATTTCAGAAAAAATTACAGAGAAAGAACATTAAGTGATTGCTTTTGCCCCACTTTGTACACACAGAGAACATATTTGTTGCCACAACCAAATTTTATGCCAACCGAATGTTGGTGGTTGCACGTCCTATCCATGTTTTCCATCGCTACAACCGAATGTTGATTGGGTACACGACAATTTTCAGTAGTGTAAACTGGCGGCTGAAGAGACAAAGTATCGGTAACCCAAACTAATTAGGATGATGGAACTGAATCTGGACTTGTCTTGGTTGTTGTTTTGGATTATTGGTTATAAGTACTCTTTAAATTCGGTTGTTGTTTTATGTCTTCGGTTATCTGACCCAAGAAAAAAGAGTATTTTGTATTAAGTTTTTATATTTGACAATTTAAAAAAGTTCTTATAAAAATTATCCAAAGGTGTTTTTAACACTTGGTTTTTGCTTTCAATATGATTTAGACTGAAGTGAAGTGGAATTTAAACCTAAATATTTTCGACTACTGAAGGGTAAGTGCGACAGACAATGCCTCAAATGAATGCTTGAAGTCTTCGCTACAGATGTGTTATAAGTATACGCTTAATATCGGTCATATTTTTAATTTGCCAATCAACTCTCTGTATGGATTTGTGTTTCCATTTTGAACGTTACTTATTTATTAAATTTTATTATTTTTTTTTTTAAAGCACGAAGAGTTCCAATTTACCTTGAAAGTATTTTTACTTAAGTTTTGATCTAAACGGAAATGGTAATAGCAGAAATTTAGTAGAAAATTTTTACCTAAAATCGAGCTTTTTGTAATACTCGTACATTTTTAGTTTCATAAAAAAAAGGACACACTCCAACCGAATCAAATCTAACAACATTTTTAAATTACAAAAAAGTTCTCTAAGTTTATTTAGAGAAGCATTTGCTCATTTTGCCGAAGAAAAAGTTCGAAAAGTAAACTTCAATACTATAGATAGAATGCTTAAATGTTGTAGGAAAATTTACTAATTGATTTCGATAAAGACTCCTCATCACGAAAATTCGCTAAACTTATTTCATACAGTATATAAGTAGAGTTTCTTGGCACACAAAAACTTTTTTGAATAGTCATCAAAGTCCTTTGTTTTCAGTAGAAATTATACTCCCGAGAGAGCCCGAACAGCGAACTAAGCGGAATTTGGAATTAAAAAAATCTGTTTGTTTTCACCGCCAATTACACGGTGGTACAAAATTGAATGAAATAGAAAAACCTGGGGAGTAATATTATTTTTCTTGTAGGTCTTATCGAGTTAAAGAAGAATCCAATAGCGATATAGAGACCCAAACACGCAGAGAAAAGATATGGTTACTATATGGTCACGGCAACAATAGTATATTCTCTGCAATGAAAGTATGGTCGTCGCAACCATAGTATAGTTTTTTGAATTTCATTTTGACAATAGAATGATTGCGGCAATATTAATATTGTTAAAATGTAACAATAGTATTGTTGCCAAAAAAAAATAAAAATATGGTTGTAGCAACAATATAAATATGGTTGGTGGAACAAAAGTATTGTTTTCACGTGTTTTATGTTAACAATAACATGATAACTTCAATAATACCGGCAAAATTGTAATTTTTTTAATTTGACAATGGTATTTTTAAGAATTTTACGCAATAATAGTAAATATAATTAAATTTATTCGAAACAAACTACGAATTAGTATAACTGACATTTTTTTAATAAATATTTTTTTTACTGTTTAATAAATCACTCCTTTTATTACATAACATACTTTATAAAATTCTCTATTGTTAAATAACAACTTAACCCAATCTTTACTATGGTTGTAAGGATCATACTATCGTTGTACGTTAAACATACTATGGTTATGAGGATCATAATATGGTTGTGGGGATCATAGTATGGTTGAATGTGAATAATAATATGGTTGTGGGGATCATAAAATGGTTGTGTGTGAATAATTCTATTGCTGTGAGGACCATAATATTGTTATGGGGATCATAGTATGGTTGTGTGTGAACCATACTATTGTTGTGATGATCATAATATTGTTGTGCCACAACCATATAACCAACAATAGTATGATGCTCTTCGAATATTGTTACCCCAATCATACTTTTTTTCTGCGTGCACCAAACCATGACTGAAGCTGCGTGATGACCCATGGGATCAGTTCATATGCTTCCTTCGGCCATCTAAGCATACACTCTATCATTTTGCTTGTTAAATTTTTCCTGAACGGTAAAAATGTTTTCATCGGTGAACAAAATTTTTCTGTGGAAGTTATCAGCGTTTTCACTAGAAGACGTTGCATTTTTCAATCCTATTTTCTTTAAAGCTGCAGTCAATAAATGTCCAAGTCCCAAGTCTTTTTTATTGATTCGACTTATGGACTTTTGCGTAATATTCATCTCACGGTCCATGATTTTCTGTTTTCGGAGCCGATTTCTGTGAATTCTTGATTTAACGGCTTTGATGGCATGCGGAGTTCGAACAGAGCGTGGGCGGCCCGACCGGTAGCGGTCTTTTACATATCCAGTCTCCTCAAACAGTTTTATGCATCGTTAGACAAACATGCGGGTAATCCCAAGAGGCCGGAGCGTTTTGAAAATCTCGCTTTTTTATTTCACACTTGAAAAGCGCTATTACAGCGATACGGTTTCATTATCTGAACACTCCATGATGCAAGTTGAAACAATTTTAAAATCACGTTACAGACTAACGCTATTGAGGCTAGCTTTCAAAACCAATATGACATTAAGGGGGTATCTTCAGTTCTACTATTGAAATGGGTGTGTTCAATGTTGTAACAGTATTTATATCCCACATCATTCAGTGCCTGCACCCTTCTAAAAACTATGAAACCTTTCAAACCTACGGCGGTTCGGAAACTTCTTAGTCTAGCACAAAAAACGCGGTTTGGAAACTTCCATCTCTGCTATGAACACATGTTAAATTTTGTTTCGATCTGGCAACTCCTTCATATAGAAACAGGTGTTCACAAAAGACGCATCCGCGAATTTTTTACAGTGGAAAAATTAGAAATGCGTTGTGTCATTAAATATTTACATAAAAAAGGTTTATCAGGACAAGAAATTCATAATGATATGGTGAATGTGTTAGGTGAAAGTGCTCCTTCATATGCAACAGCAAAAAATTGGGTTGCTGAATTTAAACGTGGTCGTACAAGCATTGAAGATAAACTAAGTAGTGGACGTCCAAAAACAGCAACAACAACAGAAATTGTAGCCAAAGTGCATGATATGGTATTAACTGATCGACGAATAAAAGTGCATGAAATAGCTAATATCATAGGCATCTCAAATGATCGAGTCCATTTAATTTTTCATGAAGAACTACAGATGAAAAAGTTTTCTGCAAGATGGGTGACGCACTTGTTAACAGTCGACCAAAAACGCATAAGAATGAACATTTCTCAGGCTTGTTTGGATCGTGTTCAGCGAAATAAAATGGATTTTAAGCGTCGTTTCATAACTGTTGATGAGACATGGATCCACCACTATACTCCAGAGACAAAAGAACAATCCAAACAATGGACTGAAGCTAGAGGAAGTGCCCCAAAGAAGGCAAAAACAATTCAATCGGCTGGTAAGGTTATGGCAACGGGACTTCAAAGGTATTTTATTGATTGACTATCTGCAAAAGGGTAAAACAATAAATTCAGAGTACTATTGCATCCTTTTAGATCAATTAAATGTACAAATTCGAGAAAAACGTACTGGCTTACAACACAAAAAAATAATTTTTCATCATGACAACGCACCAGCGCACAAGAATGTTTTAACAATGGCTAAAATCAACGAATTCAAGTACGAGTTGCTTGACCACCCATCTTATTCTCCTGATTTAGCTCCCAGTGACTTTTACCTGTTCCCAAATCTAAAAAAATTCCCTGTTGGCAAGCGTTTTACTTTAGATGAAGATGCAATTACAGTTGTAAACCACTATTTTGAAGACCTTGAGGAAAACTATTTTAATCAAGGGATAGAATTGCTAGATAAGCGTTGGACTAAGTGTATTGAAGTTTCAGGAGATTATATTGAAAAATAAAAATATTTTTGAAAAACTGACTATTCTCTTTCATTGGTAGGCTAAGAACTTGCCGAACCGCCCTCTACAGCAATATTTTCATTACACTCCTCGAGTACCAGTTTAAAATTTCAATAAATATTCCCTCACACTGTAGCATAAATTATTAAAAATTCAAATGGAATTCTGCATTAATATTTCAACACGAAAATCCAATCAATTTTTCATTTATTTTACATAACACATTATTAAAACCACAAAAAAAACACAACGTCATTAACGTATATTGACCTATTCTTACAAAACTATTTTTACGTTGCTATGATAAAACAAATACCATTAATAATTAATTTCGATGTAATTTTGGAAATTTTCATTATTTTAAAACACTTACACTAACCACACTAAAAATAGTCCATAATTTGACCCACAAAAAGTCAAATAGTCGCACACACGCAGACACTGTGATACACAGAAATGCTAAATTAATGTCATTAGCTATAATTGAACACTATTTTGTTAACCAGTAATACATATACTCGTACGTGTATGTGTATCGAGTTGTTATAAATTTGTTATCACTTCGATTAATATTCAATTATACGGATCTGGCATTCGTGCATCTGTTCAAAGTCGTCCCTCCTTTGTATGGACATACAAATGTAAATTCAACCATTTACAATGCAAACAGATTAAATATCATTTTGGAAGTTTCTGAATACCTGAGCTGAATTTTGAAGACCTTAGATTTTATAGATATATAATTTTATGGAACGACCCTGTTAGCTTTCTGGCAGGCAATCTACGATCTATAAAGTCATGAGGGCATAATTGAAGAACATGTGTTCGATGGAAATTGACTCATTAACTCAAATGTTACTACGAGTATTCAATCAGCTAAAAAAGTACAACTCATTACAATTTGCATTACTTTTGGATTCTTTTGATCTCAAAATTAGGTTCTTTTAAATACTTCAACAGCTGCTTCGGGAGATGAAAAACGTTGACCACGCATTTTTTTCTTGATGCTAGGGAATAAGAAGAAGTCATTGGGTGTCAAATCAGGGCTGTATGGGGGATGGCCCATCGATTTGACATCTTGAGGGGTCAAATAGCTCATCATTTCAGCTGATGAATGAGAGCTCGTATTGTTGTGATGCAAAGTGATCCGTCTTCTCTTATTATCTTTCCTCATTTCTTCTGTTGGCCAACAGATGGCTGTATACCACTCAGAATTGACCGTCACTGTGTTCCTACGTTCCACTATAGGCACTGTGGCAACATGACCGGCTATACCGAAAAAAACGTAATCAATTGCTTCGATGTACTTTTTCCACAAACACCTTTTGTTGTATTTGTTTCGTCTTGAAAGACCCATATGTTCGATTGCTGTTTTGTTTCGGGTTCATATGCATAGATCCATGATTCGTCACCTGTGACAATGTTATACACTGCCTTTGAGCTACCAAAGTTATACTTTTTCAACATCTCTTTGCACCAATCCATACGTGCATTCACGGCCGAATGAATATGAAAGATCTTATTGCTGCTTGTCATACTAATTGCCAAAATTACATCGAAATTAATTATTAATGGTATTTGTGCCTCAATCTCGCGTTATGTCACATATCGGTCTTGCTTAATCAGTTCACGGACGTCCTTCACGAAACTCATCCTGGAGCAAACGGCGTCCGAGACTGAACTCTTAGTACCAGCGATTAATAGTCATTTTTGATGGTGCTTCATCGCCAAAAATTGAAACAAGTTGATTTAAACACTGTCAGTTTGGGTGCATTCGCGGCCTTTTTTGTCATCGGTTTAGCTCCAGTTGTGTCATTATACTGCCTTTACGGATACGGAAGTAAAAAAATTGTCGAATGCAATGCAATGTTGCAAGGGATGTTGCAATTTACTCTGCAGCTTTAAAACGATTTAAAACTGTTTTCCTAATCCGTACTCTAGGTAATCTGTTTTCGGATCTGCATTCGCACCACCTTTCGGAATGAAGGAGTAAAAATATACTTCGGCCGTATATAGATCCGAATATTTAAAACCAAAACGGCTAGGCTTTCCCTCTCTCTAAGCCATGTAAAAACTTCTCTATTAAATACATGAGCAGTTCGAATCCAGCCTTAAGCAGTTGGTAACAGTCAGTGAGTATAAGAACTAAGTAGTGAAGAGCTTTCGGATTTGAGAGAAGTTTCCTCCTGTTCCTCTATGTTGTGGGACTTAGGTATGTGGCTTAGTCTATATACGAGGGCGACCGCAAAACTAACTGGCCTGACACATTTTCTGTTTTACTAGCAACTTTTGTTTTTGTTTTTTAAAAGCAATCTTTTATAAGCCATCTGTCAAAATTTCTGAAATATTTAATGATTATTTTCTTTGTAACAGGTGATTGAAGAAAACAAGTTTTATAATTTTTGAAAAATGGAAAAAAAGAGTTTCGTGCGGTAATTAAACACTTTTATATGAAAGGTTATACGCCACAATTAATCAAAGATGAATTGTATTCTGTTCATGGTGATAATGCACCATCATACTCCACCGTGAAATCCTGGGTTCAACATTTTAAAATGGGTCGTTCAAGTACGGAAGATGAACAACGCTCTGGAAGACCGAAAACTGCTACTACTATTGAAAACATTAGAAAAATATTTAATGAAGTGACTAAAGATAGACGAATAAAGCTCAGAGAACTTGCTTATATTGTTAAAATACACGAAAAACAAGTTTGGAGTATTTTACATGATGAACTCCACATGAAAAAGCTATCCGCAAGATATGTGCCGCGTGTGTTGACTTTGCCCCAAAAAATCGTCCGTTGGACCAATTCCGAGGAGCTTTTAGCGATTTATCAGCGTAATCCAATAGAGTTCCTGCGCCGATTCATAACTGCTGATGAAACATGGATCCATCACTACATCCCAGAATGCAAAGAACAGTCAAAACAATGGATAGAAGCTGGTAAAAGTGGTCCTAAGAAGGCGAAAACTGTTAAGTCAGCAGGAAAAGTAGTGGCCACAGTATTTTGGGATGCAAGGGGTATAATATTTATTGATTATCTTGAGAAAGGAAAATCTATAAATAGTGAATATTATTTTGCATTATTGGATCGGGTGACAACAAAAACTGGCCGAATTACGATTTGAAATTGCTCCGCATCCACCATATAGTCCAGATTTAGCTACTTCTGATTATTTCTTGTTTCCAAATTTAAAAAAATTTCTCGGTGGCAAAAAATTTTCGTCCAATAGCGAGGTTATTGCTGAAACTGAGGCATATTTTGAAGGTCCTGAAAAATCGTATTTTTCGGATGGAATTAAAAAACTTGAAAAACGTTTGATGAAATGTATTGAGTTGGAAGGAGATTATGTTGAAAAATAAATAATAATAGTTCCAAAAAAACTGTTCTTTAGTACTCATCCGTTTAATATCTTCATCCGATTTAATGTCTTTATCTTTGAAAGCCACATATTCCTTTCAATATTTTTGAAATTTGGCACATGTAAGTTTATTGGATTAAGGAAAGGCGTTATAAAAATTAAATATTTTAGATTTAGATGTTGCTACATACCACATAGACGTTCATTCGATTTTTTTTTGTTTTAAGCCCCAAAAGCTACATCTTACATCTAATCTCTATGAAATTTTGCACACGTTAGTTCTCTAAACTAATGAAGGACGTGATTATAGTTGAAGGGAATGGCTTCAGATTAAGATAAAACTCCCTCACATATATGTTCATCCAATGTTGTGCCTTTAGCTCTAGAAGCTACATATTCCATCCAATTTTGATAACATTTTGTACACGTTAGTTTTTTGGACAATGAAAGGATGCTTCAAAAATTGAGGAAAATCGGTTCAGATATAGATAAAGCTCCCATGCATATATGTTCATCCGATTTTATGTCTTTAGCTCTAAAAGCCACGTAAATATACAAAAAAGTAAGTTCCTTTCTTCAAGGTCGGACGCTGTTGAAATTAGAGAAAATCGGTTCAGATTAAGATATAGCTTCCAAATATATGTTCAACCGATTCTAACTTAAAAAATGAATTTTTCTCACAAATTTAAATATGACATTAGTTTTAAAATCTGGGTAAAGCAAGAGCTCGTCCAAAGTGGTCCAGTGGCTCAGTAGGGTTTTGAGAACATATACTTTAGAAGTGCGGAGTTTTATATAGTCGGCCATGCCGGAATTAATAACATTATTATTTCCCCACGAATCCAAAAATTATATTATTTTTAAGATATGTGCCCTCGTCGAGTTTTTCTTCCATAGTATGGGGAACATTGTTTCAGTGGACTATTATACAGGCTGATGAAAGCTGCTACCAAACAAAAAATTTAGTAACTTTTTTTTAATGAATCTGGTTTTTTTTTATTTTTTTTTTTATTTTGCAGACTGATTTTCAGATTTAACAAAAATTGATAACTGGGACTGAAACAAGAATTTGGATTGTCCGCCGCTACCACGCACTGGAGTCCGTAGTATCGGTTCAAAGAGAGTATAGGCGCACGTTGGGCGGCAAACCTCCGAGCAGATGGACCATAATGTCAGTCAACAGAAGACCTTACCATCGAAACCCTTCAGTTCGGCGGAGGAACAATCGCTGCTCTAGCTGCTGCCATACAAAACAAGCTAAGAGTTGCGACAAGAGGCTTTTTTGCTCAAATGGGTATAAGCATACAGTCAATTATGCACAAAGATTTGGACTTATCAAATTCAAATGGCCAACAAACTGAACGCAGCAGACTTCCCGATTCGCTTGGAGTTTTGCCAAAAGATGCTTGAAACGGTGAAAGAGGTCGGAAACAACTGTCTTTTTATGTTTGACTAGGCCCATTTCGATTTAAACGGCAACATAAACAAACAAAATTGTCGAATATGGAGTGTTTCCTACCCAAAGATAAATGAGACAGAATTACATCCACTTCGTGTCACAGTGTAGTGTGAAGTTTTATCACGCTGCATTCTCGGACCCTACTTCTTCGAAGAAAACGGCCAGACCGTTACTGTTACTGGAGACTGTTACTTGAGCATGTAGAGAAAGTTTATCCAGAGTTAAATTAAGTCTATCCAGAATTACGTCGAATGAGAATTTTTTCAACTCTGTGTGATTTCAGCGAGATGGTGCAAGATGACAAAATTGCGACTAAAATTTCCCAAATAGCTGATAACCAGAAACTCCACATTCCGTTCGCCCCCAGGTCGTCTGACCTTACTGCACCTGACTTTTGCTTGTGGGGTTATTGCAAACAGGGGTTTGCTCTCCAAGCAGTAATGAACAATTTTTTGCATCAACGAGCAGGGGGCATTTAAATTCAATTACACCTAATCCTGTTTTTGCACGGTACATGTGTTCCAGAAAATATCGTGTAAAAAAAATCGTGTAAATAAAGACACTACTTAATGGAAAAATGTTAGATTGGTTCAGCAACCCAAGAAAGCCTACGAAAATTAATACATAATTCGGTAAAATAAACATAAATTTTATTCTTCAGTATACCATGCCCATTTTATTTCACATATTATATAAAGGAACTAATTTTATATAAAGGAACTTAAAAAATAAAATCATTTTAAAGTTTTTAAGCAATAAAAATCCAATTTAAAAACAAAAAAATCTCCTATGCAAGGAACATAAAAAAGTTGTATAGAAATATAAAAAAATGGTATAAGGGTAAATTCTATTCGGTATTAGTTTCTGAATGTAAGCGCATTCTTTTCTGCTGCGTTGGAGCAATATCTGTTTCGTCAGTAGAATTGTTCAGTTCTACGTCCACATCTTCAACTGCGTTCATTGGTAACTGCATATCAGAACTTGTTTTAGGCACAGGTTTATTTATTTTAATAGCAAATTCAGTTATAGTACGTTGCGATCCTACTTTGGAGAGTTCTTTGTACAGTTCCTTGTATCGAGCCATACAGGATTGTAGATCTGATTGAAATTTCACAGCTCCCCTAACTATCGGTATAATTTGCAATGAAATGTCAAAATCACATTGTGTTGCCATATTTAAAAAATCAGTTCCTTGTGGAAACAGTGGCAAAACTTCATTATTAACTGGCAATGCTGAAGAGAGAAAAAACTATGCATATGTAGATAAAATCACAGTTAAATTCAAAATAGATTTTATTTCCGTCTAAAAAAACGTTTAAAAACAGGATAAGTGTTTTCCTGCTATTTAGAAAAACGTGTAAAACCAGGATAAGTTTATTTCTGTCGACCGTGTTATTTCAAAATAGTGTAAAAAAAGACCGTGTAAAAACAGGATTAGGTGTATTTTTAAAAATAATTAAGCTATATTAATTATTGTAGCAATATTCATCAGCTAACCTGTACCTTACATCACGAGATCATGTGAACTATGGCTATATGCTAAAGTATTCTTCTGCTGATAACTGAAGTAAATTTCGTTAAGTGGAGTTAATCGATTTAACAAGTGTGCCACCAATTTGTGTATACAAAGGTAGGTTCTTTTAAATCTACATATATACATATTTGTATCTGTTAATGTACGAATACATGCAGCCAGTCAGTCAGACAGATAGACGGACAGACACCCAATGGTGGCTGTGTTAAAACACTTTTTTATTGTTTTTGTTTGTTGGCGTTGGTATGTTTGCATCCATAAAAAACTCGTATAAAAAAAGAATTGTTTGTTTGGATATGCGTACCTACGACAATCACACAAACGTTTGCTTTTGTAATTACGGTCTCTCCAATGAAGTGATAACACTCCTGTGTGTTGTTGCTGCGATTTTAGTTGTTTAAATTATATTTATATACTTGGCTCGGTGTGTAATACACACACTCATACTTAGAGTACACATAGTTTGAGTACATTTATCGATAAGTGCTTCTGTATTTGCAAACAATCGTTTTATGACACGTGCCACTTTATTTTTGGAAATGGTATTCTTAGTTTATGCTGAGAATTGTAACATTTCGACAAGGATGCGAATTTTAAAGCTGTGACAGCGAACTTCGGAGTACGTACCATCTCGATATTTGATTGGAATCAAAAAACGGCCATTATTTGATTCCATTTCGCGTATATAGAAAAAGTAAAAAATGCATAAGCCGGGCGGGATTCAGAAGAATCCGTGGCTCTGTCCAGCATTTTATTAAGGTCGGACTTTATATGAAACCTTTTGCTATAGTATATAAGTATATAAGTATGAGTATATAGAGCTACACTCAGAAAAAAACATGGTTCCTTACGGTCACGGCAATAATAATATGTTCTCCGCAATAAAAGTATGTTCGTCGCAACCATAGTATTGTTTACTGAATTTAAATTTGACAATAGTATAATTGCCGAAAAATTAATATTGTTAAAATGTAACAAAAGTATTATTGCCAAATTTAATAATGAAAATATGGTTGTAGCAACAATATAAATATGGTTGGTGCGAAAAAGGTATTGTTTTTTGGGTGTTATGTTAACAATAATATGATTACGGCAATCATACTGTATGATTGTAATTCTTCCTCATTTAAAAATGTTTTTTAGAACAATGTTATTGTTACGGAACTACTTATAATTCAATAAGAATTCTTTTTATATGAAAACTAAAAATTTTTAAACAAACTGATTTTGCTTTGTTTAAGTGAAATATTTTTAATAAAAACTCTTACGTTTTATAAACTGATTTTTTACTGTTAAAAAAATCACTTCTACGATTTAGAATTTAATTTTTTAAAATCAATTTTTTTAAAATAATTTTCCTCATTCAAATCTATTGTTGACAACTTCACTCAATTCTAAAAAATGATATTGGGGATCATAGTATATTTGTGTGTGATCATCTATGGTTGCATGAATCATAACATGGTTACGAGTGAATCATACTATGGTTGTTTGTGAAACATACTATTGTAGTGAGGATCATAATAAGGTTGCGGAGATCATAGTATGGTTGAGTGTAAATCATACTAAGATTGCGGAGATCATAGTGTGGTTATGTGTGAATCAAACTATTCTTGTGAGGATCAAAGTATGATTGTGAGGATCAGAGTATCCTCGTATTTTAATCATACTATTATTGTGGGGATCATAATATTGTTGTACGACAACAATACACGCAACATTAGTATTGTCCTCTTCGAATATTTTCACCACAACCATACTTTTTTTCTGCGTGTATATAAAAACATAGACCGGTATGGTCCAATTATACGAGGGTTAGTTGTAGGTCATTAACGATTTACTAGGATTTGTTGTAGGTAGTTCTAAACGCAATATGTGTCCTGTAGAAGGCTAGACCACATATCGAAACGGGCCTTTATACGAGGGCTATTACACAAGATGGACCAATGTGGCAGGATTGTCAGCAAGACGCTAATAACGACCTTTTCAAAATTTAGGCAATATTGCACTTGTCATGTGGCTTCTACGGTGACAGGGTCTCTAGTTAGGAGGTACATTTGTTTGTAGGCTATCTGAACTCAAAGACCGGATGTTTTTTATACTTAAATACTTTATTTCTTCAACTATTTTTTTAATACAGAGATCTGGACACACACAAAGAAACGAGAACATTTTCTTTTGCAATCACAGAATCTGTATAATCTTGATCGCAATTCGGTTTGCAGTACCGTAGGATGTGTGCTGTGATACTTGTATGGCAGTGACAATTACTTTTCTGTTGTACAAGTATTAAAAAAAAATTTAAAAAACTGGTTGACAGAACACGAAAACCAGAAATATAGGGTGATCCATCTAGAGGTATTATATCAGAACAGAAATATAAAAATTCAGAGCTGGCAAGAGTGAGTTGTATTTTCGTGGGCAATTGTGTGAAGAAAACTTGAAAAGTAAGGTTTACAACAGTAGTTATCATTCGTTTGTGGAGAGCCTGGCCTTATAGAGTTCGGTTTTACTTTCAACAATTGCAGCAAGGCTTTCTGAAGAGGGTTGTCACGGACCCGAAATCATGACAAAAGTAGTGTGCAGCCACGAAAATCAATGTCACTTTGCCATTTTGTTAAAAACTTGTCTTCTATTTAAATATAGAAGCAAGATGTCTTGAGCCGGTTTAATCCCTGTTCAATGTGTAAAAGCAACATACCGAAATAAGACGAGCTAAACAAATTCAGAAAAATGTCTAAAGGTGTGATATCACTCGATCTAGGCGGCCAACTCACCTAACCAAAACGTGAAATTTGCTGCTTTTTTAAATGACCTCTCAATTGATCCATGGTTTGAGCAGCTGTATGGCAAGTGGCTCCGTCCTGTTGAAACCGATTGTCGTCGAGATAACGGCCTTCAATTTCAGGTAGCCTAGAGATCTTTATCATGGCGCGGTAGCGAGCACCATTCACGGTTACGTTCCGGCCATCATCATTTTTGAAAAAATATGCACCGATGATTCCACCAGCATATAAACCGCACCAAACCGTATTTTTCTCTGGGTATAATGGCCCCTCTTGAACCTCTTATTGTTGCTTTTCAGCCCAAATGCGGCAATTTTGTTTATCGCCAACGTTTGAAGGAAATTATTTTTTAAAAAAAATAAATGACGTTTGAAGGAAATTATTTTTTAAAAAAAATAAATGCCTCAAAATGTCCTTTCAAATAACCAATAAAGATTTCACACTTGATTTGAATTTTTATATTTTTTTTTATTCTGAAAGAATACCTCTAAATATAATAAAATATATAAATTATTTTCGATTTTTTAAGGTTATCTTTGTACCTTATAAAAAATATATTTCGAAAAGTCAACTGAAATAGCCTTTTCTACATGTTAAGCGGAAACGTAAAAGTAGACCACATGCTAAAATTAGACCGTCTCGATTTTAAATTCATCTGGTTGGAAAAATATTTTTTTCGAACGTATTTGCTTATTTGACCCTTAAGTCGTAAATAAGTTGTATTCATTTTATATTAGAGGTTACATTTACTGTTGCATGGTAAATAAAATCAGTTGTGACAACGAATCGGTTGTTTGTGAGCTTACTAAACAGGACCAGTACTAATGGTTTAAAACGACTACTAAATTTATAATTAAACTTTGTTAACGCATGTTAGAACAGAGAAAAATTCGATGGGAAAACCGTCCGAATTACAATAAGTCTCAAAAGTCAAAAAAGGCTATTGGAAAAAGTATCACCCATTACATAAAATCATACAAACACAATCTGAACCAATTTTTATTTTAATTTCAATAACGTACTTTCTTGGTTCATAATACTTTTTAATGCTAAGTTTCATCAAGATTCGATGTAAAATGTGTCTTCTAGAGCTTAACACATAAAATCGAACGTATGGGAGCTAAATCTGAACCGATTTTCTCCAATTTCAACAGAGTGCGTCCTTTACTAAAAAAAACTTACTTCGTCAAAGTTGTAAGGTAGAAACATAAAAACAGATAAACAAAGGTGTGTCATCGTTAAAAGGAATTAGAGGTTGAATACAAGTCGATCGGTATACTTAAAGCTCGAATAATTTTGGAAGTTACAAACACTTGCCATGAAAATAACTTATTTGCATATAATCGGCCCATCATTGTACCTCAAATTAAAAGTCATATCGCAGCCCTGAGGTTGCTAATTGAAATCGGCGAGATGGCTGGCAACCAGCCATACGTGGCGAGAAAAAGATCGGGTATTCTTATCTCCAGAAGTGACAATTTTGCCATCATGATAATGCCCTTTATCAGCAAAGATGATTTTTTTGAGCAAAATCATTGCGAATTTCCATCTTTTGGGTCAAAATAGAGAAGCTATAAAGAACGCATGGTTGAGTGTCTTCAATAGCTAAGACAATAGAACCTGTCAAAATAACATATGATTTCAAAAGAAACCTTAAGATCGACCACCAGGTATATGAAACTTTGCTTTTATACCTTGTAGTGCTTAATTTGTTTGACTTTTATCGGCGCTACTAAAATGTCAACATTGCGTTTTCTTGTTAATATAAAACGATTAACACCTTTTTTATAGGAGGAACTCAAATGAAGTCTTGCGGTATTTTTTGGGCTAAATCACTTAAACAACAAAACTAGTACAATGTTTTATTGACACGGTCTTAGCTTTGTAGATTTATCGATGTGTAACCTGCGCTGGCACCCCTCCACGCTGAGTCGGCGTTCAATGTCTATTAACGCTTCAATTATAATGAATTCAGGGTATCCATGTACCCGGTGGTTATAAAAAAACTATTCAAGTGCATATCTAATTCAATCAATTTGTAATCCCCAAATGAAGTACAAATCGGCCTGAGTAATTCGTATCTTTCGCATGTCATCTCTTGGATTTGGGGCGAGAATAAAAAACATCATTGAGATTTCAATTATCGAACCCTTTTACGACTATCCTACGTCGCACAACACATGATTTCTTTCGTGGTAAATCAATCAAGTCGAGAGCATTTTCTATAGAAATTTAAATGCAATTTAAATAAAACTTTAGAAATTTTACGATTGTCGATATCTGCCTCCGTCGTCGAAGGCGGGTGGCAATAATTTCCGTACACACTGTGAGGGTAAATAAAAGGAGGCGTTTTGTCGCTGCCAAAAATAAACGCTGACAGTATGATGAAGTACCAGTTGGTGGTGGCGATGGTGGCGGCTGTGGCGCTGCTGGCATAGCGCGCATATTGCGGTAGTATTAAATATTTGCAATACAGCAACAGCAAAAACAACAACACGAATCGTGATATATAGTGTCTGTGCTCATATGTATGTGTTTGTGTGTATGTGTACATTAACATTTTAAGCTGTAGTTGATTGATATGCTCAAATTGATTTTCTACCTACCACATGTACTAAGTTCCCAAAATGCCTTTCGCTGGCTTATGTTGTTCTTGCCTCTCGAACGAACTAAAAAACGGGTGGAGGGGATGAAACGCATAAAAGACGAAATGATTTCCTTTCCCTGCTTCTTACTCATCGATATTAAGACACATATGCAAAAAGTATTTAATATGTGTGAGCGAGCATGTTAGTATGTGTGTGGGCGCACTGATGTATAAAAATGTAAAAAATTTGCAAGAATGAGTTAATGCTGCGATATTACACAATGGGGGAATTATCTTTTTGGGTGTTTACTTAAGATTGAGAATTTACTCAAAATTGTGATTACGATTTTCAAGAATAGGTAGAGGTTCCATAACGTTTGAAGAGTCACAAATTGAAAAAATCTAGAAACGCTTGTCTCATTGGTGGCTTATAGACCACTAAAACGGCTCAGGCCTTTGTGTGGGAGCAATTCGAAAACATGCACCAATATGATCACATTTCATTAGAGATATCGGTTGGTCGCCCTTAATTATATGTGTAAATTTCGGTCAAAATCTGATGATTAATGGGGTTTTTAGAGCTGTAGGATCTGAAATCGGAAAAAAACTTATTTATGATATTAAAAGTATGGACAGTTGTGGATCAATTTTGATTGGAATCGTCCGTGGCCCAAACTTTAAGAATGTTCCAACTTTCATCGATACCGATTCATACCATTTTTAAATGGCTAATGATGGTCGATACGAGATGCTATATATATTTCTGGCACATATGACATTTCCAGTGGAAAGTTTAAAATTTTTTAGCATAAACGTACTCAGAATGTTTTGACGTACGACCATTATTTGTGTTGTTTACAGTGACTTGAAAAAATCAATTTGGCAAAAAAATGGAATTAACTCGTGAACATTTTCGACGTGGATTATCAGGACAAGAGTGCATCGATAAACTTAAACCTTTGTTTGGCGATGAAGCACCATACTATAGCACAGTGAAAAACTGGTTTAATGAATTCAGTCGTGGCCGACGCTCGCTCAAAGACGAAGGTCGTCCAAAAACGTCCGTTGTGCCAGAGAACACTGATGCCGTGCGTAAACTGGTAATGCAGGAACGTCATGTGACATACCGTGAGATAGAGGCATTCTTAAGCATATCATCCACCAGCATACACTCGATATTGCATGAACACCTGACCGTAAAAAAGGATTGTTCTCGTTGGATTACGCACAATTTGACAATCGCTCAAAGAAAGGCTCGTGTCGATTTGTGCTAAGAAATTCTGAAAAAATACGATCTGAAAAAATACGATACGTTGCTCAAGCGGAACAGTCGCCACATGACCAGTTTTGCCGAAAAAACAGGCGACCATTTGCTTCGAATTACTTCTTCCACGAACAACTTTCGTTGGATTTGGCTCTTCTTCGAAGACCCACACTGTCGATTGCTGTTTTGTTTCGGGTTCATACGCATAGATCCATGATTCATCACCTGTGACGATCTTATAAACGCCTTTTGAAACACCGCGATCGTATTTTTTCAAAATTTCCTTGCACCAATCGACACGAGCCTTTTTTTGAGCGATTGTCAAATTGTGTGGGATCCAACGAGAACAAACCGCTTTTTACGGCCAAGTGTTCATGCAATATCGAATGTATGCTGGTGAAAGAAAAGCCCAAAGATGCCTCTATTTCACGGTATGTCACATGACGATCTTGCATTAACAGTTCACGCACGGAATCCATGTTCTCTGGCCGTTTTTGGACGACCTTCGTCTTTGGCAGTGCTTATTTTTCGGATGGCATTAAAAAACTTGAAAAACGTTTGATGAAGTGTATTGAGTTGGAAGGAGATTATGTTGAAAAATAAATAATAATAATTCCAAAAAAACGGTTCTTTTTATGTTAGGCCAGTTACTTTTGCGGTCGCCCTCGTAACTAACTTTTATATTTAAAATTTGGCTTTTTCTATTTAGTCTCGAAATGCATTTTTTATGTTATTTACAAAATGTAGGGTGTGTAATTATGGTAGTTTTTTTTATCACATTGGTTTGAATAATTTTTAAAGTAAATATGTAAATTTTTTAGTTGACACTTGTGTGTCGTGAATGAATCAAATAACTTGTGCCCCTCTGAGGCTTTATAAATGTGATGGCATAAAATGGAATAAAAACATAACTTTTCGTTGGATTTGGCTCTTCTTCGAAGACCCACACTGTCGATTGCTGTTTTGTTTCGGGTTCATACGCATAGATCCATGATTCATCACCTGTGACGATCTTATAAACGCCTTTTGAAACACCGCGATCGTATTTTTTCAAAATTTCCTTGCACCAATCGACACGAGCCTTTTTTTGAGCGATTGTCAAATTGTGTGGGATCCAACGAGAACAAACCGCTTTTTACGGCCAAGTGTTCATGCAATATCGAATGTATGCTGGTGAAAGAAAAGCCCAAAGATGCCTCTATTTCACGGTATGTCACATGACGATCTTGCATTAACAGTTCACGCACGGAATCCATGTTCTCTGACCGTTTTTGGACGACCTTCGTCTTTGGCAGTGCTATAGGATGGTGCTTCATCGCCATATAAGAATTTAAGTTCATTGATGCACTCTTGTCGTGATAATCCTCGTCGAAAGTTGTGAAAATGATCGCACGAGTTAATTCCATTTTTTTTGCCAAATTGATTTTTTCAAGTCATTGTAAATAGCACATGTGATGGTCGTACGTCCAAACGTTCTGAGTACGTTTATGCTAAGAAATGTCAAACAGGTGACGCTAGGTAACACTAAGTGTTGCCTAGGCCAGAAATATATATAGCAACCCTTGTACTCAAAGAGCATCTTACTATTGTTGGATATATTCTTGTGGCGCACCAATATTACGATCCTCAGAACAATAGTGTGATTCCCACACACAACTATAATATGATCCCCACAAGCATATTCAGTCAGTGGTTGAGTCACACTATGGTTGTGTGAATCATACTATGGCTGTAAGAATGATAATATGGTTGCCGATGAAACATAACATACAACCACATTAAGATACTCACAATTATAGTACGATTCACACGCACCCTTGTTATGATCACTACAATTGTAGCATGATCCCCCTCAACCATACTTATATGATTGAGGGGGATTTATTAAGATTGGGCTATGTTGTTATTCACCAAAAGAGATTTTCATTAAAAAAAATATTTAAAATTACATTACAATTAGTACATCTTCAGGTTTAAGAACATGCTTCAATTGAACATTTCATTCAAAGAAACCAAAAAGACACTCGATAAGACTTATTTTTGCAAGCGGGTGGGACTGCATTTTTGGTAAACGCTACTTCACCACTCTTAGACTCCAAACAACAAATGTGATTAAACTATGATCAATAGGTATTAAGTGCAGGCAGATACTATATAAACGAGAACGAGCCGGCAGCGTCCGACTGTTTTACATGATTCTCGCTGTGATAGCTTCAACCATGGTGCGCCAACGCACTGGAGCCATTGCCAATCGACGGCCAGCGCCCCTTAAGGCCAATCCCGCCGGCACCAATTCGAAGCGTGTTATATGGACACAACTTCCCCCTTGGTTAGGGGTCGAGGCCTATCTAAAACCTCTGCTGATCTATGGGTTACAGCACCCGGTTGCGATGCAACTCCACACCGAGCCGAAGCTCTCCCCACGATTTGGGTTTAAACCACAGTCACCACGAAGGCGAACACAATAAAAATCCTTCGCACTGCCTTCTGATTTGTCATATGTACGAGTATTCTGTTGTAGCCGTATACTGTTGTTGTTTTTTTTTTTTAAATGACAACTACCATGCACTGTATAGTGAGTGTGTGTATGTTTTTTTGATATGTCTAAAAAATGTTTATGGTTAGGGTAGTAGTCGTGATTTTCGTTATCATATTATTGTTAACCCAAAGCTAAAAAACAATACTTTGGGCGCACCAATCATACGAGTATTTACATGGCTGCTACATCATGTTTTCATTTCTAAATTTGGCAATAATACTATTGTTGCATTTATATTTATTGCAGCAATCATACTTCTGTCGGAATTAAATTTAAATAACAATACTTTGGTTGCGACGAACATCATTTTATTACAAAGCACATATTATTGTTGCAGTGACCGTATAGTAACTTATATTTTCTCTGCGTGTAACTACGAGGGCGACCGCAAAACTAACTGGCCTGGCACATTTTCTGTTTTACTAGCAACTTTTTTTGTTTTGTCTTTTAAAAGCAATCTTTAATAAGCCATCTGTCAAAATTTCCGAAATAAAGGGTGCGGCTAAAGTAACTATATGATTTGTTTTTTAAATAACTATTGAATGGAATGAAAAAAACAAAAAAATTTATGATAAAAAGAAAGTTTATTTTATGTTATTTTTTTACATTAATTATGAAAAATAATATCAGTTAAATGAGAACCGTTTTCTCTAACGCAAAAATGTGATCTTTTTATGGCATTTTCCATAACTTTGTTGAGTGTTTCTTGTGGTATACGATCAATTTCTTCTTGAATGTTGTCCTTTAGTTGCTGCAAGGTTTGGGGCTTATTCACATAAACGTTGTCTTTGAGATAGCCCCACAAGAAAAAATCCGGTGCAGTCAAATCTGGCGATCGTGGTGGCCATCTCAAATCGCCGTTTTTAGAAATTATCCGATTTGGAAATTGTTGTCTTAATAAGTCCATCGTTGCACGGGCTGTATGAGCTGTTGCACCATCTTGTTGAAACCATATATATTGGCGTTTGGTGGCAGTTGCGGAAATAAAAATTTTTGTAGCATTACTCTGTAACGTTCTCCATTTATTGTTTCACATACACCTTGATCGCTTTCAAAAAAAAGGAACGTAAACTTTTTGGGCGGTAATGCCACACCAAACGGTAACACGAATTGCGTGTAAAGATTTCTGATGAAGATTTTTGGGATCCCCAAAATCTGTTGTTTTGTTTATTTACGAAACCGTTCAAGTTAAAAAACAGTCCCATATTCAGCAAAATTATTCACCAACGAACTAATGGTTGGACCCGTTGGAGCAGTTCTTACACCATAAAATCTTCTGTATGCACGTTGAGTATTAATTATCGAACGATGATTTTCAATGAATAGAAAAACAATCTTAGTTCTTTGCGCAATTGTATAGCGTTCCATTTTTAAATATTCTCCCAAGTTTAATTTCTGAAATAGGAAAAAAGAAAAAGTTAAATACTCGCAAGCAAAGAAGTTACAATTGTTTTACATCATATAGTAACTTTAGCCGCACCCTGTATTTAATGATTATTTTCTTTGTTACAGGTGATTGAAGTAAACAAGTTTTATAATTTTTGAAAAATGGAAAATAAAGAGTTTCGTGCGGTAATTAAACACTTTTATATGAAAGGTTATACGCCACAATTAATCAAAGATGAATTGGATTCTGTTCATGATAATAATGCACCATCATACTCCACCGTGAAATCCTGGGTTCAACAATTTAAAACGGGTCGTTCAAGTACGGAAGATGAACAACGCTCTGGAAGACCGAAAACTGCTACTACTATTGAAAACATTAGAAAAATATTTAATGAAGTGACTAAAGATAGACGAATAAAGCTCAGAGAACTTGCTGATATTGTTAAAATACACGAAAAACAAGTTTGGAGTATTTTACATGATGAACTTCACATGAAAAAGCTATCCGCAAGATGGGTGCCGCGTTTGTTGACTTTGCCCCAAAAAATCTTCCGTTGGACCAATTCCGAGGAGCTTTTAGCGATTTATCAGCGTAATCCAATAGAGCTTTTGCGCCGATTTATAACTGTTGATGAAACATGGATCCATTACTACATCCCAGAATCCAAAGAACAGTAAAAACAATGGATAGAAGCTGGTAAAAGTGGTCCCAAGAAGGCGAAAACTGTTAAGTCAGCAGCTCCGTCTGATTATTTCTTGTTTCCAAATTTAAAAAAATTTCTCGGTGGCAAAAAATTTTCGTCCAATAGCGAGGTTATTGCTGAAACTGAGGCATATTGTGAAGGTCCTGAAAAATCTTATTTTTCGGATGGCATTAAAAAACTTGAAAAACGTTTGATAAAGTGTATTGAGTTGGAAGGAGATTATGTTGAAAAATAAATAATAATAATTCCAAAAAAAGCGGTTCTTTTTATGTTAGGCCAGTTACTTATGCGGTCGCCCTCGTAACTAACTTTTATATTTAAAATTTGTCTTTTCTATTCAGTCTCGAAATGCATTTTTTTAATATTATTAACAAAATGTTGGGTGTGGAATTATGGTATTTTTTATCACATTGATTTGAATAATTTTTAAATTAAATATGTAAATTTTTTAGTTGACACTTGTGTGTCGTGAATGAATCAAATAACTTGTGCCCTTCTGAGGCTTTTTAAATGTGATGGCATAAAATGGAATAAAAACATAACTTTTCCATGAAAACACATTTGTTAATTATTCCCCAAAAAGATGTATTCCCACTGTGCCATGTCGGTGTATGTAAGCAGTTTGTTTGTGTATGTGTGTGCAATTTCAAAACTTCAACAATACGTTTCCGTTAAAAATGTCAAAACTTGTCTTTCAACCACTTCTCAACTCGGTGCTGGTGTTCCATGCCAAAGTTGATGGATGGATGTTGGTCGGGCTCCAGAACAAAATCTATCTATCAATATGAACACAAACATCACCACACACACACACACAGATCAGCACAAGCATATCCGAAGACATAAACTAGAGCACGGTGCGGTGTGTATGCAGAACGTGCCGACCGCCGTTAGTTCTTTTTTTCCTTTTTTGTTTGTTTCGTTGGAGGAAAGAATGAAAAAGTTTTCCTTTTCTTTATGTCTTCCTATCCGCTACTTTAGATTTACTACGTACACGTACCTACATCGGATATTTGTGTATATGATTCATATTTGTTTAAGGCTTTTTCTTTTTCCCTTTCCTTCAGATCCGCCTCCCTTTTGTATAGGATCAGATGGAGAAAGATGGCGCATGAAAGGCAGAACATTGGCGATAAGGAGACCCTGGGTAAATTACACTGACAGCCGAGGCATGTCAATACGAACGAAGCATTGAAGGCTTCCTCAGTGCTTTGCCGGCTCCTGGATATCACATAAAAGCACATCAATGTGTAACGGGTTCCAGCTTTTGGGGCCACGTCACAGTGTGTGTTGGCCAAGAAGTGGGAAGACAAACACTTTCTCTTCGGCACACAGTGCCAAGATTGGACGTGTCATTACGAGTATTCCTACGGAAGTTTCGAGTTTGACGGATATGATTTTGTGTTCTCGTATATGTAAAGGGTGTTTTTTTATTGGGGTATAGAACTTTAAGTTGGCATCACTTTTTTAACTGGCGGCCATTTTGTCAGCTGTCAAGTGATTAATATTTAGTTTGGTTTGCCATTTCATCATGAACAGGTTGACAAAAGAACAACGCTTGCAAAATGGGCCGAAAATGAGATTCATCTCGATGCTGATTTTCATCACAAAATTTTGTTCAGTGATAAGGCTCATTTTTGGTTGAATGGCTACGTCAACAAGCAAAATTGCCGCATTTGGAGTAAAGAGAATCCACATGAGACCCTTGAGACGCCATTACATCCACAAAAACTGACTGTTTGGTGTGCTCTATGGGCTGGTGGAGTCATTGGGCCATACTTCTTCCGAAATAATGCTGGAGAGTCAGTTACCGTTAATGGAGACCGGTATAGAGCCATGATAACCGACTATTTTGTTCCCGAATTGGATGGCATGAATGTGGATGAGTTGTGGTTCCAACAAGACGGCGCTACATGCCACACAGCGCACGTCACAATCGAATTATTGAAGGAAACATTCGATGAGCGCATAATTTCGCGGAATGGACCTGTCAATTGGCCACCAAGATCGTGTGATTTGACACCATTGGATTATTTTCTTTGGGGATATGTGAAGTCGCTCGTCTACGCCAACAAACCAGAAACGTTAGGGGACTTGGAAGCCAACATTCGTGGCGTTATTGCCAACATACGGCCCCATATGCTCGAAAAAGTGGTTGAAAATTGGACCTGTAGAATTGGCTTTATTCGAGCCAGCCGCGGCGGCCACATGCCCGAAATCATATTTAAACATTAATGGCATAAAATTATCCTTCCAATAAAGCCAAATTGATGGACATTAAAACGATTTTCTTGTGTTTTATTTCAATTCGAAGTTCTATACCTCAATAAAAAACACCCTTTATATGCAAGGGGGGTTTCGTTTTGGTGTGACCGTGAATTTGTAAGGGGAAAGCCGGAAAAGTGATCAGTAAATGCGGTGTGTAAGTGAGAAAACGACTACGGCAATATAACACCTGAATTTTAGATAATCTTAGGAATGCAAGTTATCAATGGAGAGCAGAGTAGGGAAGTGATATAAACTTTGTCATCTATTTTTGGTCCGAGAAATACTGCAGTAGTACAAGTAAAAGTCGGCCAGGTCGAGTATGGGATACCCTACACCTCTCTATTGTTTAGAATATTCCGCCCTGAAGTCTGGAGTACATTTGTTAAGAGCTATTTTAATTAATAGGCCAATATGTTTTAATTGTTCCAGAGATGGGTGCTGGTTGCTCGTAAAGCGAAGTTTGTTCGGATGAAAAATAAGCTTTTTAGAGCTGCAGGTTCTGAAATCGGGAAAGGCCTATGTAGGTTATAAGTATGTGTAGCAAGGTTGACCAAATTTATTATGGTCTGGCCTTGGGCCAAACTTGATGAATGTCATAAGTTTCGCGTTAATCGATCGGACAGATGGACGGACATCGCTTTGTGGAATCAAATGGGGACTCTAAATCTATGGGTAACATAGGGCTTATATCCATTCCTTGAAGCTGTTCAAAACATCAGCAATAAGACATGATACCTGCAAAATCAGTAAAAGATCTATGGCAACACTGACAATGTCCACAGCAATGACGACACTCATATCTTGAAAGATTCTAGTTCTGGCCAATTGCTTATAAAGGGTGGTCCAACCATTATGCACGATGTTAGTTGTGAGTCACACCTTAACGTCAAGTTTTTGCACACCTTAATTTGATATTTCTTTGTTTCGGTGTTTGACAAATTTAAATTTGGAGAGGTATGCAAGTGAACAGCGCGTTAAGATTGCTGAAGCCGTCTACGAAATTCGTATTTCGTGCACTTCGTATTTCGGGCACTACGTATTTCGTGCACTTCGTGATTTTTTTAGCCAGCATAATCAAATAAATATGTCTATAATCGCAAGAATTGTTCGCAAATTTCAGCAAACCGAGCCTGTAGAAAATGAAAAAACACCTGTTAATACTCGCCCAGTTCGTTCTGTCATCGTTCATTTTTTCGAAAATGAGGTCGGCCAAGCAGTTACCGTGAATGCTGTTCGCTATCGTGAGATGATAACGGACTTCTTGTGACCAAAAATTGAGGATATTGCCCTGAAGGATATGTGGTTCCAACAGGATAGTGACACTTGGCACACAGAAAACGAAACAAAGGATCTTTTGCGCGAGAAATTCAATGGCCGTGTTATCTCACGTCATGGCGATGTTAATTTGCCGCCACGATCATGTGATTTGGCATCATTGGACTTCTTTCTTTGGAAATATTTAGAACAAAAGTTTACGTCAATAAGCCAAAGACAATTCTAGAGCTAAAGTATTATATAATAACGAGATTGAACCTCCATTATGTCTCAGAGTCATTAAAAGCATGGACCATATCGAATAGAGGGTATGCCACAGAAGGCGCGGCGTGCATTTGGCCGATATTTTAATTCACACATCATTGCCATAGACCCTCTTTTATGGTAAAATATATAAAGATAACTCACTAAAAACTTTTTGTTTTGTTTAAAATTAACATCGTGCGTTTCAGATGGGCAACTCTATCGATTTCTTTCAACGCTTTATGCTGGATTTGTGCATTACCGAATTCTAATTGTGGAAAGATCAGATTTAATTTATGTGTTAGCAGTGTGTCGGGAAGGACACACTGCTAAGACAGACTGTCAAGGCCGACCATGTGATACCCACTATCACTCTGCTTTTTATAAGATTCAGAACAATTGTCTAGAATTTTAGCAGGGTCGGTCTTAATATGCGACTTCCAGAGTGAGAGGGACATATTTCATGTCAAAGATTGCACGTATTACACTACGTTTAACGAGGGTTGCTAATTATATTTTGGATCCTGGCAATGCTAGCGTTACGAGATGCAAACTGGAAGTTCCATTGTATATTTTGTACATAACTTCACTCAGAATTTTTTTGAATTTGAGCGCGAATTGTTTTTGTACCATGTGTTGAAAAATTCATCTCAGTCAAAATATAGAATTTACCCATCAAAATGTTCAAGCGATATTTTTTTACGATTCTAGGCGTGGATTAAAGGGACAAGAGGAAGACACTTGTTTTGACTTTTAGTGTCCAAGAGTTCTGTCGCCGATGCCGTTCGCTCCAGCATGAATTTAGTGAAGGTCGTCCAACTTCGGCTGTGCTTGATTGACATGTGACATACCGTGAGATTTAGGCAGCCTTGGGCATTAGGCTGACAAGCATCAATAAGATACTGACCGTGAAAAAAAAATTTTCTCGTTGGATTCCACATAATTTCACGAGTGCTCGTGTCGATTGGAGCAAAGAAATTTTGAACAACAAAACCAAGGTAACTCAAATGCAGTGTATAACATCGTCACAGGTGACGAATCGTCACAGGTGACGAATCGTCTATGCATATGAGCCCGAAAAACAACAACAATCCGCCGTATGAGTCTTTCAAGCCAAATCCAAGTAAAGATGTTTGGGGATGAAATAGATCGAAGCAAATTATATCGTTTTTTCGGTATTGCCTTAAGTAGAACGTAGAACGGTCTATTCTGAGTGGACAGTGTTCGATGAAATAAGGACGAACAAAAAGAGAAGACTTATCATTTTACATCACGACAATGTGAACTATCACACATAAGCTGAAACAATGGGCTATCTGAGCACTCTCCATGTCGAATTGATGGTTCATCCGCCGTACAGTCCTAATTTTGCACCCAACGACTTCTTTTTTTTCTCTCATATCAAGGAAAAACTTCATGGTCAACGTTTTTCGGAGACCGAAGCAGCTCTGAATGCGTTCATAAGCCATGTTTTGGAGGTGTCTCAATCGGAGTGAAAAAATTGCTTCGAAAATTGGTTCGAGCTCATGCAATATCGTATTGATCTTCACGGAGAATATTTTGAAAAGCAATAAAACCATTTCGAATAATAAATTATTGTTTTTTTTTTTTTGTTGCTAGACCAGAAATATAAACAGCAACCATCGAATTAAATTAATCGAATTAAAAATGGCACATTAACATGGGGCTCAAATAAATACACGGAAGGATATTGTCACATTTCCCGGGAGTTGGTCTTGGTAAATTTGAGCAAAATCGAATTTAAACTATGGCTTGTAGAGCGAAAGCTCCTTTAATCGGAAGCAACCTTTGTGAGGGCGCTTAATAAAATGCTAGGATTTGCTAAAAGTCGCTCGTTAGATACCAAGTAAAATTTTACCAAGAACTGATTTTTTTGCGCATGCTCATAATTTTTTTTAGCCCTACAAAGGAAACCCTCATAGGTAAGAGGGTTTTGTCATTCCGTTTAAAGCACATCGAAATACTCTGAATCCGTCAGTCTGTCTGTGAAAAGCAAACAGCAGGATGCTTTATTGAAGCTGGGTGGCTGAAATCTTGCAGAAACATTTGTTGATGATCTGAAAGGGGTTATTTTGAAAATGGTCAAGAGGTATAAATTGTCTAAAGACTAGGTTGACCACTGGAAAAATCAACTGTTTTTAAAAAATCGCATAATGGGCCGATCGTTATAAAATATCAACAGGATAAAACCAGTGACTAGGCAATAATTCAAGACTTGTTCTGGTATAATTAGATAATAAGATAAGTGGTCGGTGCCACGCCCCTTCACATTTAGTAAACCAATTTTTACAAAATTTTAACAGAGTAAAATCAATCATTGGCATATTTTTAATGAGTACCTTGTGCTAAAATTGGACAAAATATCGTGGCTCGGCCCATACGATCCTGATCTTTGAAAATCTATATCGTAAACTAATAGCCATATGACGATATACGTTGGTACATATAAAGTTGGTATGAAAAAAATACACCCCAATTGATGAAGGGTATATAAGCTTCGGAACGACCGGATTTTTTTGTTCACTTGGTTTGCTTATACTCGTATATCTCCACTGTTATCTCCGATCGTTCCGAGATTTGTACGTTAACTAACGTTCGGTCAGGCAATACTTGTAAGGTACATGACGATGTGATTGTCCAAAGCAAGGGCTTGGTACCGCCCACACATCCCTGAAAATAGTTTTCCTCAAGGTCTTCAAAATAGTGGTTTACAACTGTAATTGCATCTTCATTTGAGGTAAAACGCTTGCCAGCAAGGATTTTTTTTAAGATTTGGGAGCAGGTAAAAGTCACTAGGAGCTACATCAGGAGAATAAGGCTGATAGTCAAGCAACTCGTACTTTATAGCCATATGACGATATACGTTGGTATATATAAAGTTGGTATTGAAAAAATACACCCCGATTGATGAAGGGTATGTAAGCTTCGGAACGACCGGACTTTTTTTGTTCACTTGGTTTGCTTATATATCTACACTATCATCACCGATCGTTCCGAGATTTGTACGTTAACTAACGTTCGGTCAGGTAATATTTGTAAGGTACATGACGATGTGATTGTCCAAAGCAAGGGCTTGGTACCGCCCACACAACCCTGAAATTTAAAAGACGATGATATTAGGAACATATAATATTGTCTGGAACAAAACACATCAAGACTGAAAGTGGGCGGTGCCGCACCCCGTTTATTTACTTTGGCTAAAGTAATAGACTGATCTTAGTACAACTTTAACAATATTAGCACACAACTCTGAAGTTTGAATGACCATTTTTCTTGAACTAATACCGATATTACAAAAGTATTTGTTATTTGTGGTGTTTGACATGGAAAAAAACACACCCTGATAGGAAAGAGGCCGGCGCCACGGCCTATAAAATTTTCATATTTAAGCGAAATCTTAGATGAATGATTTAAAATTCAAATCTTCTTTGTAATAATGTTGTTAACAGCTATTTAAAGTATTAATGTTCTCCGCCAAACGCATCACTTCGATACATTGACCCTATAAAGTCGTAAGTTTCTAAGATGATCTGCCATGTCTGTTCGTGTTGAAAGTAGGAACTAAATGTACTCCGGAAAAAAGTACACCTTTTCGAGTATTTGCTTAACGAATCATATTTTTTGTAATTAAATAGCAGTTAAAGTCTGGGTTGTTAGTTTAGACACAATTAATACAATTAATAATAAAAAAAACATTAGCTGGACGTTTCGGTTCATTTGGTTTATGTCAAAATGGACCTACTGAGCGCTTACCGCGAAAAAGTCGTAAGCGCCATTCGCTTTTTAATAAAAGTCGATAGAAAATTGTACAACGCTCTTGAGCTTATATAAATAATAAAAACGGCATACTCAAAATTCATGAATTTCGCTTATCTTTTAAATAAAATACTCACTTCATCTGTAAACTCTTCTGGCTGCGTTTCCTTTGTTTTAGCTGCTTTTTCTATTTTTTGTCTATGTTCATCTGTACTGGTGGTAAATTTAACATTTCATATAGAAAATTTAATTGTACCGGAATCATCCAGATGAATTAACCAAAAAAGCCAATAAAAATGCATACTAAATTTAAAGCCGGTTTTACTGAGACGATTTGTTTTAAAGATTTGACCTAAATTGGTGTCGGACTCACGGACACAAAACGGACAACTTTATTTCACGTTAAAGGGTAAACTCATACGGTAGAACCTGGATAAATAGAACCTGCATAAGTGGGAATCTTCTATGAGTGGGACAGTTTTGCCAGTCCCAGCACACTTCCAACTAAAAATAAAAAAAACGTTTCACGTTGAAGGGTAAACTCAAACAGTAGAACCTCGATAAATGGAACCTGCATAAGTGGGAATCTTCTATGAGTAATACAGTTTTGCCAGTCCCTGCGCACTTCGAATAAAAAATAAAAAAAACATGTCACGTTGAAGGGTAAACTCACACAGTAGAACCTGACTAAGTGGAACCTGACTAAGTGAAACCCGCATAAGTGGGAACCTTCTATGAGTGGGACATTTTTGCCAGTCCCTGTACAATTCGAACAAAAAATAAAAGAAACGTTTCACGTTGAAGGGTAAACTCATACAGTAGAACCAATAAGTGGAACCTGCATAAGTGGGAACCTTCTATGAGTGGGACACTTTTGCCAGCAACTGCACACATCGAACAAAAAAAACATTTCACGCTGAGGGGTAAACTAACACAGTAGAACCTAGATAAATGGAACTTGCATAAGTGGGAATCTTCTATGAGTGGGACAGTTTTACCAGTCCCTGCACACTTCCAACTTAAAATAAAAAAAAACGTTTCGCGTGAAGTCAACTCATACGGTAGAACCTGGGTAAGTGGAATCTGCTTAGGTGGGATTCAGTATTGCCAGTCCCTGCACACAACGAACAAAAAAATAAAAAAAAAAGTTTACAGTGTGCCTTCGTTTTTAGAATTTACTTTTATAAGTGGGATTTTTTACTCGTTTACCTCTATGAGCGGGATTTCCCACTTCATGCTGCACCTCCGATTTTGTTTTTTTGTCTCTTGTTTTTGCTTTTTAATAAGAGAGTTTTTGCGAAGTGCGACGCAGTGCTGTTTGTAATCTTTTAAATTTTTTAAATTGAACTTAGTAATTTAAATTTCATGACAATGAACCGAATTTAGGGATATATCTCAAACAAACTGCATTTTTCTTAAAAAAATAATAAGATCGATTTACATCTTTAAGTGAGATAAAAATCAAATTACCCGTACAAGTGGAACATTGTATTAGTAGGAAACCACTGTAAGTGTAAATAAACAGGCGGCCCCTTACGATTCTACTTATCCAGGTTTGACTGTATAAGGAGTTTTTTTCGTTGGTTGTTATAAATAAAGTGACCTACGTTTTTATGTAATGCAAAACAGTTTTGACTGAAAACATAAATATCCGAGTTTATATGCTCTAGGACACTTTGTTAAGCAAGTGCGATATGTGACTTTTACTGGATTGTTACCAAACAATCAATTGATACATCCTGCTAAGCGAAGAACCGGTTGCAGTTTAGCACAAAGGACAGATTTTATCTGGCTCGCTGTCATCAATAGTTTTAATTAGAAATTTACTAGCACTTAATCCTTGTCATACATAACACACAATAAAAATTAGGGGTTACCAATTAGCCACTGTTCGACGGCTATCAAGTAAAGCGTTCCATTCAGGATGTACTATATTCAATTATTTCGCCTAGCCCAGGCATTTCAACGAATACGTAGCTTTTAACTTGTGATGAAATATTTAGAATTAAAATATCTAAACGGAAGTAACGTACAAAAATAGCATATTGCGTGTAAAAGCGAGATTAAAATAAACACGAAGATTACCATCAATGTCGTCATCATCATCACCATTAATGGAATGTTTTGCTATATGTCAAAGCTGAATGGTCATTTATACAATTGTAATAAAACCTATTAACCTGGCATGAGACGCTCAAATGTCTAAGCTGTTGTTTTCCTCGCGGTTACGTTGGCACGAGCAGAAGGTGAACTTGCCTCCAAAAATAATAAAAAACGCGTTTGAGTGACAACAAGGTGTGTCGTGTCACAAAGTGTCCAATTAAACGAATGTAGGCAATGCGAATTAACAATCAATTTAATAATCCATACAACCACCCCTTGAAGATGGAGAGTTTCCTATCAGGCAAAAACCCCGATTAGCCTGTATTCATTTATTTGATGATGAAATTTCGCCCCTCCTCAAAAACATCGATGTGTCTACACTGCCAACAAAAAAAAACTTCATAATCGTAAAACGCTTAATCCCGTTTATATGGTAAAAGAATAGCAAATATAAACACATCATACTCGTATGAGCGAGTAAACACAAAACTAGAGTTTTTGTCCCCGGTCTTTTTCGTTTTCAAAATTTCCCCGGATCCCGGCCGGGAAAAATAGCAAACGTGAATTTGCTTGATGTTGCACCAATTTTTATGAGATAAATTAAAGAAGAAAAAGCTACACACAGAGAACAGATTCGTTGCCACAGCTGATTTTTTTGCCAACCGAATGATTGAGATTGCATGAATCTCGAATGTTAGTTGTTGCTCTAAAATATTCTGTTATTGCAACTGAAGTATCGATAAAAAATTAGAAGTATCCGAACCTCCAAAGAAGAATTTTTGGATCCAAAATTCCATATGCCACACTGTAAAACAAATAGTAGAGGCAACAAAACTGATTCCTTATATGTGACCTTCTCCGAGAAATGGGACCTAGTGTGTCAAAAAACGGGTTTGGACTTAAGAGTGGATTCTGGTACGTAAAAGGGTGTAGAATAAGATAAAATGAGTTAGATTTCTGATAAAAATATGCTTACCCCATATAAACGTACGAACTTGGGAAAATCGATAAAAATGGGAAAAACATTAAAAGTTTACTTTTTTGATTTTTTGGTTTTAAATTGTTTTTTTTTTGTCAGTCTTCGATTTTTTTTTTTTTTTGGAGTTTGGACTTTTTTTCGGTGTTTCGTGATCTGGCACTTCGATTTTCTTCCGTTTGACAATTTCAGTTTTTTTCTTTTTTCGGCGCTTGACTTCAGCTTTCTTTTTCTCGTAATCCGGCGCTTCGACTTTTTTTCTTGCTGGCAGGTTCAGATTTATTTTTCTATTTTTTTCGCTTTGGGTTCACTCGGCTCGAGCTACAAAATTCCGTGTCTGTGAATCAGTACATTAGGCCCTGACATTCTTATGCAAATACCATTTGCGATCTAACGATAAACCGCTTGCAATGAGCGGAGGTAATTCGTTTGGTAACAACAATAGCAAAGGTATTGTGACGTCGGCACCCAATCATAACTACCATACCAAATCGCATCTCCCACCTGAAGGTGTGTTCACAGTGATAGTGCGTTATGAAACTTTAAATGCGTTTTTTTCAAAACTTAATTTTCACAAGGTCCTTTTTCTCAGAGAAGGTCATATATGCTTGAAGTACTCTTTATCCTAAGTATAGGAAAAATGAGTTTTTTCGGTTTTGGTTATGATAAACATTTAGACATCATCACGAATATTCGGTAATAACAACAAAATGTTGTCTAAACTATTGGTTGCCACAATCACCACTTATGGCAACTACTTATCGTTTGGAAATCCTTCCGAACTACAAAAATTCGGTGGGATAAACCGAATTTCTGTTGCAATAGCCAAAATTCCATTTAATTGATGGTAAAATAGTTCGATATATTATATGATGGTTGCTTCAACCATATCACGGTATTCACAGCCAAAGACACAGTTATACAAATCGAATCCAGTTTAACTATTGGTTGAGACAACTGGCGGTTATGGCAACCAACCAATTGTGACGTACGATACATGATACTTTAATACCAATAACTAGTGGTGACAACAGATAAATTCTTTGTATTGACCAAACCCTGTTTTGTTTGGCTATAGTGACATAATACTATTGGTTATTCAAACATGAGCATATAAACCCTATGATATTTTATCGGTTCTAGTCACAACAGCAAAAAAATGGTCAGGCAGCTTAAGTTTCTTGGGTTACACGGTTAACGGTTACACGGTTACAGCCATATGAATAAACTATAAACTTAACTTAACTGTATTTTAGCGACATTATTTAGACTTGAACAGAGTTTTCGCCGTAGATAGACCTCCTTATTAGTCAAAATAACAACCAATTTTTTTGGTGGCGAACCATATTTCCCGAGATTAGGCCAACCAAACCTTGACAATGAATTGCTATACTTAGTAGGGACATAAATACAGTTACACACGTTTTATGCTGTAAAATAAAAAAGTACTGAATGTTATTGGACCAAATATTTTTGAATAGATTTATTGATGTATATTGTATCAAAAAAGAATCTACTTATTCGAAATGTCCGTTTTGCCTTTACACACGCCTTAAGTCGCACTGGCCAATTGTCAATAGCTGCACGAACCTCGTCCATTGGAAAATTGGCCATAGCTCGAACCAAAGCAGTCTTAAGAGATCCAATATTGGGGTATCTTTTGTGACAAACCTTGCCCTCTAAAACCATCCACAATTTGTAATACAATGGCTTCAAATCTGAACTGAAGCTGGGTAATGACCCTTTTCCACCCTCGAGATCAGTTCAGATGCTTTCTTAGATGACCGCACATACACTCTATCATTTTGCTTGTTAAATTTTTCCTGTGCGGTAAAAATGTTTTCATCGGTGAACAAAATTTTTTTGTGCCAGTTATCAGCGTTCTTCACCAAAAGACGTTTGCAATTTTCAATCCTATTTTTTTAAAGCTGCAGTCAACTAATGTCCGGTACGTCGTTTTAAAGCCCTTAGTCCCAAGTCTTTTTTAATGATTCGACTTATGGGCTTTTGCGCGATATTCATCTCACGGGGCATGATTTTCTGTTTTCGGAGCGGATTTCTGTCAATTCTTGATTTAACTTCTTTGATGACATGCGGTGATCGAACAGAGCGTGGGCGGCCCGACCGGTGTCGTTCGTTTACATCTCCAGTCTTCTCAAACAGTTTTATGCATCGGCAGACGAACATGCGGCTAATTCCTAGTGGCCTGAGCGTTTTGAAAATATCGCTTTTTTCATTTCACACCAAGACTTTAAAAATTCCTTTATGATACTTTGTGTCACACTAACCTTTAGTAGCCGGAGATCATTAGGTTTTAAATTCCACTTACATAATTAATTATAACCAGCTTTATCACAAAATTTGTTGACACTTTTAAACCAAAATTAATTTTGTTGACCCTTTCTACCAATTTGATGTATAAAATCGTTCCAAAAAAACCAGCTCATAATTCAAATAACAGAAGAAGTATTTTTAAATCATTAAATATAAAAATGAAATAAAAAACTTTATTATTTCGGTCAGATATCCTAATACATAAAATTTAATCATCTGTTGGTCCACTTAACAAATGCTCGTGGTAGTTCAAGCTGTTCTTTTAGCCAATTATCTGTAAAAACAATCATTACATGTACAAATTTAATTACAATAATCAGCCTTATTAGTCAGGTTTACCGATTCGCTTCTCTTTAATCGATACTGTCAGTTCCCGTTACTCAAAATCACTGTATTCCCAATCAAAATTCGGTGGTAGTGATAAAATACATGGGTTATACGTGCAACCAGCAACATTCGGTTGGCGTGGCAACAAATCTGTTCTTTGTGTGTAGTTAAGGCCAGGCCGAACCTTGTTTATCCTGACTAAAAGTATGTGTGTGTGGTAGTTTGGAACTTAAATTGACAGTTAAGAATAAATTCATTTACAAATTCCTTAAAACTTAATTCTTTCATTTAAAAATATTTTTATTTCCAACAATCAATAAAACCATTCCGTATTAATCCTGAAAATATCGAAAACTATCCACTGATATTCAAAGCTACTCTAATTCCAACGCGTTACAATATCTAAAATAAAATTCACTTGCTTTTTGTTTTTCTACTAGCAGTTTGAAAAGTAAATTAACTTTTTAGGATTTATAAAAATTCCCGGCAAAGCGAAAAACTCATATTACTAAAAACCCCAGGCGGGAATTCCAGCGACAAAAAACCCTACACAAAACGCTCTGCCCGCCAGCTACCGAGCGTCGTAGAAGTGAACGTGGTTGGATGCTGATGCTAAAGCAATTGTAGAAAACTTTGGGATTAGTTAAATCATCATCAATCATATTCAGTGATTCATTGATTGAGTTTGTTAAATGGATGCCACCATCCATCCATTCACCAGCCTTTCCCATCTTTTGCCGGCAGGGCTTTGCTATTTTTGGAGTTTGTGGATGCCTGCCATCGTTGTTCCCTCCTTCATTGTCTCGCTGGCCCGTGAGTGATGTATGGGAAAGTTAGCGCATTAAACCGGGAGCTGCGAGTAAGACGTATCATAAGCGCCAGCCAATGGTGTTTGCCGAAACTGTTAGCAAGCGTTGGAGCCGATTATTATGCGAATGATGATTGTTCTGGAATTATTATGACGGGCGTTCTCTATGGCATCCTTACAAATAGACATACTGCCATGTACATAAACATATACATATGCATACACGAATATGTACATACTTATAAATATATTTATGAAGTGGTATTTGTTTTTAAACTCAATCAATTGCTTCGAAGAGTGGGATTGGTAAATTATTTTTTTATTTGCTGGTACCCATAAAAGAGCTATCAATAAAGACTTATTCAGTTGGATTTATTGTCGAAGTTTTTTTTAAATCTTTATATGAATTGCTGACAAAAGGAATGGTTTAAAAAGGATTTGTTTAGCCAAGTGAAAATATTTATAAAACAAGTAAAAATTTCTGCAGTAGGACGCCCACACAACACTAGTATGCAGATGTAGCAGAAAGATCGGAAATAATATGTGACATGCTGGCAGTGTTGGACGAAAAATTCCGCAAGAAGAGCAGAGCTGTTTATGAATTCGTTGCCCCAACCGTATTTTATTCCCAACCGAATGATTGAGGTTGCACGTACCTCGAGTATACCGAATGTCAGTTGGTACACTGTAACTTTCAGTAATTAAAACTGAAGTATAGGTAGAAAATAAGAAGAATCCGAACCTCCAGAAAAAATTTTTTTGATCTAAATTTCCAAATGTCGCACTTGTTTAACAAAAAAAAATTAAACCTTCAGTATTTCCTTACAAACTTGAAGTACTCTTAAGCATAGAGAGGGACATGTCGAGGAAAAAGTGGAAAAGATTATGTAAAATTTTTTTTATAGAAAAGGTTTGCTTAAGCAATAGTAATATTAACATTTTCGCTATCTGACCGATATAATTAAGTTCACTAAGATATCATCAACAAAATTCAATTACAATAACAAAATGTTTGCTAAACTATTGGTTGCCACAATCACCAGTTATGGCAACTATATAAATTTTATCAGTTTCATTTTTATGACCGACCAATTAGTTGCGTCTACAATACAATGATCATATTTATCAACTTACAGTATGCTGAACCAAAAATCCTGACAGTTATCCACATTTGGTTATTGCCAACCAATTTCCAACTAATTTTTTCTTTGTGTATAGACTAAATGTACATTTGGCATGTCAAACAATGCCAGCACACAGGGTAGTCCGTTCGGACTACAAAAATTCTGTTCAATGCAGAGACTTTCTGTTGCAATCACCAAATTTAATAAAACTTAATACTAAGCAGGGACATAATCATGTTTATGCTGTAAATAAAAAGTACTGAGTGTTTTTGGACCAAATATTTTTTAATATATGTATTGATGTATACTTATATTGTACTCAAAAAGAATCAACTTATTCGAAACGTCCGCCTTTTGCCTTTACACACGCCTCGTCCATTGGAAAAGTGGCCACAGCTCGAACCAAAGCAGTCTTAAGAGATCCAATGTTGGGGTATCTTTTGTAACAAACCTTGTCCTCTAAAACCGTCCACAATTTGTAATCCAATGGGTTCAAATCTGGACTGCCTGAGGGTCATTCTTCAGAGAGTTTCGAAGCCTGGCCTGGGACGTTTTAGCCTTATGCTGCTGGAAAGTCCATGACTGGTTTTGGAACAGGGAATTGTTAGGAGGCTTCACAACAGCTTCCAAAACGGTTTCTTGGTAAACTTTGGCCGATGTTTTGACTCCTTGTTCGCAGAAATGCAGGTCAGTGACACCATCTTAAGAGACACCCCACCAAACCATGACTGAAGCTGGGTTATGACCCTTTTCCACCCTTGGGATCAGTTCAGATGCTTCCTTCGATGACCGCGCATACACTCTGTCATTTTGCTAGTTAAATTTTTCCTCAACGGTAAACATTTTTTCATCGGTGAACAAAATTTTTCTGTGCAAGTTATCAGCGTGCTTCACCAAAAGACGTTTGCATTTTTCAATCCTATTTTTTTTATAGCTGTAGTGATATTCATCCCACGGGTCATGATTTTCTTTTTTCGGAGCGGATTTCTGTGATTCCTTGATTTAACGGCTTTGATGACATGCGGTGTTCGAACAGAGCGTGGGCGGCCCCACCGGTGGCGGTCTTTTACATCTCCAGTCCCCTCAAACAGTTTTATTTATCGGTAGACGAACATGCGGCTTATTCCTAGTGGCCGGGGCGTTTTGAAAATATCGTTTTTTTTTCATTTCACACTTGAAACGCGCTATTACAGCGATACGGTTCTCATTATCTGACCACTCCATGGTGAAAGTTGAAACAATTTTAAAATCCCGTTACAGACTAACGCTACTGAGGTTAGCTTTCAAAATTCATATGACATAAATGGGGTATGTTCAGTTCTACTATTGAATGGGTGTGTTCAATGTTGTTACAGTATTTATGTCCCTACTAAGTAAATAATCGGTTCCACATACCATAAGATGATAGCTATAATAATATTATGGTACTTATATCCAACTAGTCGGTTGTAATAATGGCATGAAGTTTGAATAATAGGTGGCTAGAACTGCCTGTTGTGGCAATTAATAGTGTATCATTTGCATACACTATTAATTGCCACAACAGGTAGAAATAACTGGTAATGCCAACAAATAATTATTTTAATGATCATCTAGTATTATTGACCTTTATATAAAAACCAAAAATTTAAAAACATGTAGAAACTTGAAAAGGGACATTCTTACTGCCTATTGCAACGCAAATTAAAAAAATTACGTCCTCTTAATGTAGAAGGCAGAAGTTGACAAAGTGCTGAAATTAAACAATTTAATTGAGCAATTGCTCCTTAGTTTATAATTGTTTGACTTTGCTTAATTGATGATTTAGGATAATCAATTCAATATTTTGCCAAAACTGACGATGGCCGGAACGTAACCGTGAATGGTGCTCGATATCGCGCAATGATATCGGACTTTTTGCTACCTGAAATTGAAGCTCGTAATCTTGAAGACATTCGATGTCAACAGGACAGTGGCAATCGCCATACTGCTGCTCACACAATGGATCTATTGAGAGATCATTTCGAAGAGCATCTAACTTCACGTTTTGGCCGCCTAGATCGTGCCTTTTTTCTTTTTTTCTTTGGGGCTACGTAAACTCCAAAGTCTATGCTGACTAATCACGTAATCTTCGGTTGTGCTGACAGAATACCTGCATGCATACCATGCAACCACAATTATTTGGTTGACAAAAAATTTAGTTGTAATAACAAATGTATTCTCTGAGTGTGAGAATGAAGTCAAATATCGCAAATATAAAATTTAGCATGTTTAATTCCAATGTGAAATTGGTCTTATACTTTGCTAATGAGGCTTGGGCACTCACTAAACAATATGAAAAAAATGCAAACGTTCAAAACAAGTAGCTAAGACATATTATAGGCAAATGGTTACCGACTCGAATAAGCACTCTAAAGCTAGGGACTCGAACTAAACAAAAGTCAGCACCACTCGAAAAAAGCAAGCTTGCAAGCGTCGAAACCGCAAGATAGTCGGTGACTGGGTGCTACCGCTAAGACGTGGAGGACAAACATCGACGAAGGGCTGAACGTACCAGGTCGCTAATATCGCTCTATAAGTTAAGCAAGATCAGATGGAAAATATGACTTAAAGAGAGGGCCTCTAATTTGTAGGATTTTTTTACAAGGTATCCGATTGAGCGATGTCTATTAGTCCATCTTTCACTGACAAACCGATTTTTACGAATCTTTGCACCCTCTGCAGGTTAGGGTTAAGGACGAATATTATTGCCCTTTGTTCGGGTGTAATACAATGGTCCTATCGATATCAAACCCTGCAGCTCTAAAAACCTTATAATAAATCCGACTCAGCTTCAATTTCGCAAGAGCATTACTAATGTCCTTACTAAAGAATCTCACGAATTGATCGCCGTCCAGGAACACGTCGGCGTGGAGGAACAGCGAATCGTAAACGAAAAGCACACTGCACTGCAATGTTCGAGTGCGCATTTAAAAAAATACGCTTAAACACAAAATTACCTCTCCTCACGTGTCCAATGCCTTAAGACAACTGAAGGGCAAACGAAAACAAATCACCCGTCAGCCACTATAAGCCACGCACACTCTCCACTCTCTCCGACCAACAGCGTCGCCACAACCTGCAGTGAAAAAAGCAAATATACGCGCTCCACCCTGTATAAGAAAAATATTTCGTAAATACTTAGTAGGGACATAAATACTGTTACAATATTGAACACACCCATTTCAATAGTAGAACTGAACATACCCCTTTAATGTCATATGGGTTTTGAAAGCTAACCTCAGTAGCGTTAGTCTGTAACGGGATTTAAAATTATTTCAACTTTCATTATGGAGTGGTCAGATAATGAGAACCGTATCGCTGTAATAGCGCTTTTTAAGTGCAAAAAAGCGATATTTTTAAAACGCTCCGGTCACTAGGGATTAGCCGCATGTTCGTCTTCCGATGCATAAAACTGTTTGAGGAGACTGGAGATGTAAACGACCGCCACTGGTCGGATCACCCACGCTCTGTCCGAACACCGCATGTCATCAAAGCTGTTAAATCAAGAATTCACAGAAATCCGCTCCGAAACCAGAAAATCATGGCCCGTGAGATGAATATCACGCAAAAGTCCATGAGTCGAATCATTATAAAAGACTTGGGACTTGGGGCTTTCAAATGACGTAACGGCTTTCAAATGACTGCAGCTTTAAAAAAAAATAGGATTGAAAAATGCAAACGTCTTTTGGTGAAGCACGCTGATAACTTGCACAGAAAAATGTTGTTAACCGATGAAAAATTTTTTACCGTTATCTAAGGATACATCTGAACTGATCCCAAGGGTGGAAAAGGGTCATCACCCAGCTTCAGTCATGGTTTGGTGGGGTGTGTCTTACGATGGGGTCACTGACCTGCATTTCTGCGAACAAGGAGTCAAAACATCGGCCAAAGTTTACCAAGAAACGGTTTTGGAAACTGTTGTGAAGCCTCTTAACAATTCCCTGTTCCAAAACCAGCCATGGACTTTCCAGCAGGATTCTGCGCCGGCCCATAAGGCTAAAACGTCCCAGGCCTGGCTTCGAAACAATTTGCCAGCGTTCATTTCCTCTGAAGAATGGCCCTCAGACAGTTTACATTTGAACCCATTGGATTACATGTGGATGTGGACGGTTTTAGTGGACAAGGTTTGTCACAAAAGATACCCTAACATTGGATCTCTTAAGACTGCTTTGGTTCGAGCTGTGGCCAATTTTCCAATGGACGAGGTTCGTGCAGCTATTGACGATTGGCCAGTGCGACTTAAGGCGTGTGTAAAGGTAAAAGGCGGACATTTCGAATAAGTAGATTCTTTTTGGATACAATATACATCAATAAATATAAAAAAAAGATATTTGGTCCAAAAACATTCAGTACTTTTTTATTTTACAGCATAAAACGTGTGTAGCAGTATTTATGTCCCTACTAAGTAGTGCGAACATAATTCTTTCTGAGTAGCATTAATTTAGAGGAATTGCTTGACGAAACCTAAAAAACTTTTTGGACTTGGCAATGCATCCTACTTTACCCAAGGCCATTGGCAGGGGCCATATAAATGCTAACCTTCTTCTGTAGCCTAACTTTTTTTGAATATAATCTACATTTGACTACATACAACAACTACAGCATGATAAACTCTACTTAAAATAAATAGTTTATATTTTTAGTACTTTAACTTGCGTTTTTTTGTTCACAAATACTGTAAAATATACTTCACTTACTTTTGCATAATTGCTCATATCAGCATACGAGTACGAGTATGTTTCTTAACTCAAGCATATCCACGTAAGTTTTTCTTTCAATTTCAGCATGGAAAAAGTTTCCAAGTATTTGACATGCCACTGCATTTACTACTACACCTTTTTCTCTCCTCTCGAAAGGAATGCATTTTTAGCAAAAAAGGATTAAACCCCTAAAAACAGTTTCAATAAATAATTTTGCATATCTTCCGTAGAAACTTATCTTGAACTTTTTTTATCACAAGTGTTTTAAGTATTTCCATAAAACTTTGTCATAAAACAATTTTGCTTATGCAGCAACTTTAAATGATAAGTTTTTGCCAGTGGCAAAGAAATATGCAAACAAATTATGCAAAGTTCCGACGAGTTGTTCTCTCCCTCGTAAGTGATAAAATATGTTAACAGTTTAAAGGCAAAAGTTTTCTATTTTAAAATAGCAAGAGCAGCAAAGGCATACTGTTTGTCTTTTCTACATTTTGCGTAAAACTGGTAACATAATCTAGGAAATTATCTACTAAGCAACCTACTAGTAGATAATTAAAGAAATTTAAGATAAATATTTACTTGGTTTTAAAAATAATCTAAATTTTATATGAACACACCAAGGTACGTATATTTAGATAGCAGAATATGCACCGGCGTGGCTCGTTTATGGCGCTTTAATTGTCATTAAATATAAATTGATGTTCTGTGGATATTTATAGAAAATTAATGAAACGAAATTGTTTTGCTTTGTACATACATATGGTCGCTTTCATGCTATTTTGATCCAAACGCCATTTTCTGAGATTGGAAAAAAATCAATATAAAATGAATTATTTTAAACCGATGTTATTTCGAAGGTTTGATCACTTTATATTGATCAAGTCTCTAGTTTCGTCATGCGAAATAAGTTAAAGTCTAAATTGTGAAATTTAAAAATTACTCAATAAATGGCGTTTAAGTCAAAATAGCTAGAGAGCGACGATTGATAAAGATTTGTTTTTTTTTTGTTGTTTTCTATAGCTTAATCGTATAAAATTGCAACAGATTTATATCGAAAATAAAATTTAAACATATGATTTTTTTAAATTCTTCAAATATATTGTATGATGTATTGATCAGTGTTGTGCGAAGTGTGCTTTTTTCTTAACATTGGGGAATTTGTACTAGTGTGATATTTACATAAAATGGCAAAATTTTTGTTGCTTTAAGCCTACGAGTATATAAGCCCGAAGGGAAAAAGAATGGTTGCTTATATTTCAATACCAGGCAATTAGGATTACACAGCACTGTCTTTGGAATTCTTGAAAGTAAAACAACAGATGTGAATCAAATACAGGGTATGCCAAAAGTTACCACGGTTTAATAAATTTTTTGTTTATATATTGTTTTGTATTTTTTTTTCAGATTATATAAATAACACTTGGAGAATAAATAATGGAGAGATTCACAACTGAACAACTGAAAGAGCCAGAATAATACGAGGGCACATTTTCTGTTTTACTAGCAACTTTTTTTTTGTTTTTTTTTAAAGCAATCTTTTATAAGCCATCTGTCAAAATTTCCGAAATATCTAATGATTATTTTCTTTGTTACAGGTGATTGTAGTAAACAAGTTTTATAATTTTTGAAAAATGGAAAATAAAGAGTTTCGTGCGGTAATTAAACACTTTTATATGAAAGGTTATACGCCACAATTAATGAAAGATTCTGTTCATGGTGATAATGCACCATCATACTCCACCGTGAAATCCTGGGTTCAACAATTTAAAATGGGTCGTTCAAGTACGGAAGATGAACAACGCTCTGGAAGACCGAAAACTGCTACTACTATTAAAAACATACGAAAAATATTTAATGAAGTGACTAAAGATAGACGAATAAAGCTCAGAGAACTTGCTGATATTGTTAAAATACACGAAAAACAAGTTTGGAGTATTTTACATGATTACATGACTCCACATGAAAAAGCTATCCGCAAGACGCTGTCGCGTTTGTTGACTTTGCCCCAAAAAATCGTCCGTTGGACCAATTCCGAGGAGCTTTTAGCGATTTATCAGCGTAATCCAATAGAGTTATTGAGCCGATTCATAACTGTTGATGAAACATGGATTTATCACTACATCCCAGAATGCAAAGAACAGTCAAAACAATGGATAGAAGCTGGTAAAAGTGGTCCCAAGAAGACGAAAACTGTTAAGTCAGCAGGAAAAGTAATGGCCACAGTATTTTGGGATGCAAGGGGTATAATATTTATTGATTATCTTGAGAAAGGAAAAACCATAAATAGTTAATATTATTGTGCATTATTAGATCGGTTGAGTGAAGAAATCAAGATAAAACGACCGCATTTAGAAAAAAAAGTTCTGTTTCATCAAGATTATGCTCCTTCACACACTGAATTTTTAACTCAACAAAAACTGGCCGAACTACGATTTGAAATTGCTCCGCATCCACCATATAGACCAGATTTAGCTCCTTCCGATTATTTCTTGTTTCCAAATTTAAAAAAAATTCTCGGTGGCAAAAAATTTTCGTCCAATAACGAGGTTATTGCTGAAACTGAGGCATATTTTGAAGGTCTTGAAAAATCTTATTTTTCGGATGGAATTAAAAAACTTGAAAAACGTTTGATGAAGTGTATTGAGTTGGAAGGAGATTATGTTGAAAAATAAATAATAATAATTCCAAAAAAACGGTTCTTTTTATGTTAGGCCAGTTACTTTTGCGGTCGCCCTCGTAGAATTTTATTATTGAAATCAGCGATCAATTATTTTAACGCAAAAGAATGAGTGATGAAGCTCATTTTCATTTGAATGGCTTTGTTAATAAGCAAAACTGTATGTTCTGGGGTTCTGAAAATCCAAGAGCCATTCATCAACACCAATTGCACCCCATTAGGTGTACAGTATGGTGTAGGATCACATCTGCAAATATCATTGGTTCTTACTTCTTTGAGAATGAAGATGGAAGTGCTGTAACCGTGAATGGAGAGCGGTATCGGTTTATGACAGAACATTTTGTACGTCCTGCTCTTGGAAACAGACCTGAGATGTGGTTTCAGCAGAACGGAGCCACTGCCCACACTGCCCGAGACACAATGGCACTTTTAGGTCAACTTTTTGGAGAGCAAATAATTTCCACAAATTCGGAAATTATTTGGCCAGCTCGATCGCCAGATTTGTCAGCACCCGACTATTTTCTTTGGGGTTATTTGAAGTAGCGAGGATATGTGAACAAGCCCGAGACAATCCTTTAACTCAAGGCCAACATTGTTGCAGAAATTCGGGGTGATTTAAGTGACATTATTTTTCATACTTAGTGTAAAGAAATAACAATTTTGTATAACATATAATAAGAGAAAAAAATAAAAAAAAAATGAACAAACGAAAAAGTTGATAAAGGTTTTAACCCCATGGTAACTTTTGTCCCACGCTGTATATGGTCACGCCACCAATAACTCTGCAATTAAAGTATGTTCGTCGCAACCATAGTATTATTTTTTGAATTTCATTTTGGCAATGGTATGATTGCGGCAATATTACTAAAGTAGAAATGTAACAATATTAATATTGTCAAATTTAAAAATGAAAATATGGTTGTAGCAACATTTTAAATATAACTGGTGAGACAAAAGTATTGTTTATTGGGTTTTATGTTAATAATATTATGATAACGGCAGTAATACTTTATAATTGCAATTTTTCTTATTTTGATTTGGATTTTAGAACAATGATGTTCTTACGAATTGTATGCAAAAATAGTATTTTTTTATAAAATTAAATTAAAATTAAAATTTTTCAAACAAGCTGCTTTGGAGTTGGTTAACTGAAATATTTTCAATAAATGTAACTTCCCTACTGTTCTCAAAGCAGGGAATGTGTCTTGTGTACGAAGGGGACCTGAGAAAAAAACACAAAACATCGAGAGAGTTAGAGCAGCAGTACTGCAATCTCCAAATGCTCTGCTCAGAAGCAATCACTTGCTCTTGGCATTTCCTGTATTTTCTCTGCCGGCTCTTGAGGCAATGCAATTAGAGGATACATGGTTCCAACAGGTTGGAGCCACTGCACACACAGCGAGGGTTAACATTAATTGTTTAAGGCAAACCCTGTATGTAAACTCCAAATATTTCTGCAATTCCAACAGTTTCTAAGAACAAATCCAACCTCTATCTTCAACTGTTAAGGGAGTCCCCATAAAATTTTTTGTCATGAATACCCTAGTATTTTGTGGTGAATTTTGTTTTGTTTGGTCGTTTGAAGTTCATTTTGCATTGGACTCTTCTTATGGGTTAGCGATAGAGGGTATTCATGACAAAAATTTGTATAGGGACCCCCCTTAACAGTTGAAGGTAGAGGTTGGATTTGTTCTGAGAAACTGTTGGAATTGCAGAAATATTGGGAGTTGGTCTTACATTTAACTCCTCTAGGGGCACTTTTGGGGTATTTAAAGCGGTGGGAGCAAAATTTAAAACAAATTAATTTTTTGTATGGGAGCTTCCTTAGGGGGTGAGGATAGGGAGTAGTTATGTTTAGAAAAAATATTGGGAGGAAAAATTAATGGGGGTCGGTCATACATTTTACTCCTCTAGATGCACCTCCTAGGTAGTTGCGGGGCTTTTTGTGAATATTTTCATCCATCCCACGACCTTTGACCTCGATGAGCTGTCACTTGCCCCATCCCTCCTCCCCCATTTTTTGGCCTATGCATTTTTTTGCAAACCCCACAAAATGAGGGGTGAGCCGTATCAAAATCGAAAACTCGTGCACTATCCCACCCCTAGTGTGCATCATACAATTGTTGTAAAGATCATAATACGGTTGTGGGGATCATACTACAGTGGTATGTGAATCATACTATTGCTGTCAAGATCGTGATATTGTTATGCCACAGCCATATACCCAACAATAGTATGACTTTTTCGAATATAGTTATCCCAACCATACCTTTTTCTTCGTGTAGATCTTTCATTAGTTTTCTCTCTACAGGAGTTCATACTCTTAATGGGGTCCTTTAGTCTGATGTGTGACTTTTTGAACGAATTTTCGGACATTATTTCTCCAAGCAAGGTCAACCTTAAGGTCTTCAAAGTGGAAATTTTTCTGTTTTCGCCCTATTGTGATTTCAATAGTTACCATTTTACAGGTATATAATACTTATATATATGACTTAAAAAACTCTAGCTTTTTTACGTTAAAATAAATCGTTTTTGGAACAGACAGACGTATGTACATAGCTAGGTGGTCCAAAACTTTTACTTTAAAAGGCCACAGATGTTAATACTAAAAACCAAAGGACGAATTTTAATTCAGACCCCATCCTATGATTTAGATTATTAAAATAATAAAAGCTGCAAAGTGTGACATATTTAATTATTAAGCATAAAAGATAGAACATAGGTGCTTATTTTTATTACTTAAGTACATTTTTCCATATGCAATACTCGTATATCGTTCCTCTCCGAAGAACATCATCAGGAATAACAAAATTAAACAAAATAACTCCGCAGCGAGTACCACACTTTCTTATTGTTAAGAAATGAACTAACTAAAATTTAAAATAAAGACCAAATACGAGTACAAAAAAATAAAAATTACTGCAAAAAATACACTTTTTTCCGAGATAAGGTTCATAATTTAACGTTTGTGCAATAATCTAAAAATAAAACAGTAAAATCTAAATGCAAATTTGAAATAATAATCGAATTTTGTTTTCTTTATTCTAGGTAAGCCACACAGAACAAATAATCTCTTTAACGCAGTAATCGTGGTAAGTTAAGTCTAAGCTTGAATTAATTTAAAACAGAAATGGTCCCAGGCTACATCAAAAATAGAAAAAAATGAAAATATATTTTTTTACCCTTAGGTCCCTTTCTCTATGCGCTGTCACATATAAACAATTTTTTAAATACAGCATATGGGATTGTAAATGGACCATATCGCCGCAACTTGGTGGTACTGTTGTAATATCTTTAATATTATTTACCTGATATCATTAAAAAAATTTACTTTAGACAAACTTGGTGAAAACAAATTGGGGCCAAGTGTGTTAAATTCGAACAAATGATCTCAGATAATTCAGTCATTAAACACACCACCTTAAGAATAGGCATTCTGTTCCGTCTGAATAAGCATTCTAAAACCGTAAAAAAACGCAGAGTTTAGAGCCCATCCCACATATGTAGCTTAGGAGGAGCAAAGGCTATCTCATCAAACCGAGTGGTATTGGCTAGGATGAGACCTGGCTAGTGTAGTGGCCTAAAATCTTTCTGGGCCCGAATTGATAGCAGTATGTCAAACACATGTCCCGGGGTGTTAAACAAATGATGGCCATCAGACACGCGAACACATCAACCTTTTAAATGCCCACCCAAGCCCAATCAGCTACTTCCCAGGTCCCTGATGAAATAGCCGGTCCAATTGGGCACCTTCATTAATCTGGAAACTGGCTCTGCAGAGCCCGTTGCACAAGGTTGGCTCAGCAGTTAGCCGCGAAGGCGCGAGGCGAATAAATCTATGGACCATAGATCAAACTACGACCAAACTTATGTCAGTGGCCTGTTTAAACTTCTTCTAAAAATAATCGTCAAGTGCCATAACAATTACTTAATTTACTAATTTTTAAAGGAAACATGGGAGTAGACCTCTAAAAGTCACACGATGCGAAAGTCACTATTAGGTTTTCACTGCTCAGAGCGAGATTAAAATAAGTTCGCATAATTTATATAAGTTCACGGTGGCCCAAATACTCGTAGGTAGAAATATTCATATCTTTTTTATAATGTTTTTCTCTTTTGCGTTTTTTTTAGTTTTTTGTGGAGATATATGACGGCTACAATGCAGAGTCAATATTGTTGAATTTATTATTCTTCTGGCAAGTCAATTGTCTCAACGCAACGAAATTAACGTCGTCATTTTAATGTCAGAACAGCACCCAGCAACAGCATGATTAGAAACTACGAGTAAGTCTCCCGTTTTGAGACACACGGAACAGTGCCAGAATCCAAGGGTATAACATCGGCTTCAATTACATTACTCGAGATGTATTATTTGGTGCGGTGTTATTGTCGATAAAGTTATCGGTTTGTATTGGGTGATCCATCTAGAGGTATTATTTCAAATAAACAAGAAAAAATAATACTTTCAATCAAGTGTGGAATCTTTATTGGTAATTTGAAAGGATATTTTATGGCATTTATTTTTTGAAAATAATTATCTTCAAATGTTGACCACTGTTTTATGGAAATGAGCGTTCGGTGAGAAACGGGAAGATCCGCTGTTTTCGATCAAAATTTTGTTTAGTGATGAGGCCCATTTCTGGCGCAACGGCAACGTCAACAAACAAAATTGCCGCATTTGGGCTAAAGAGGAACCAGAAGAGGTGCAAGAGGTGCCATTATATCCAGAGAAAACCACGGTTTGGTGCGGTATATGGGCTAGTGGAATCATCGGTCCATACTTTTTCAAAAAAGGTTAAAGGCTGGCACGTAACCGTGAATGGTGCTCGCTATCGCGCCATGATATCGGACTTGTTGCTACCTGAAATTGAAGCCCGTAATCTTGACGACACATGGTTTCAACAGGACGGAGGACGGAGCCACTTGCCATACAGCTGCTCAAACAATGGTTCTATTGAGAGGTCATTTCGAAAAGCTGCTAATTTCACGTTTTGGACAGGTGAGTTGGCCACCTAGATCGAGTGATATCACACCTTTAGACATTTTTCATTGGGGTTGCGTAAAGTCCAAAGTCTATGCTGACAAACCGGCTACGATTCAGGTTTTGAAAGCCAACATTACGAGTGACATTAAAGCCATGCCGGCCAAACTGCTCGAACGAGTCATCCAAAATTGGACCCTCAGAATGGAAACCCTGAGGTTTAGTTGCGGCCAACATTTGAAGGAAATTGTCTTCAAAAATTAAATGCCATAACATATCCTTTCAAATTATCAATAAAGATTCCACACTTGATTTGATTTTTTTTAGATTTTTTTGTTTAAAAAAAATAGATGGATTACCCATTATTTTTAAAAATGAGGGTCAACCAGAAAACATAAAGCGGGCTCTTTATAGGACTGTGATTGAAATTTTTCTGCGACCGCAACATGAGAATAATCCTAACATATGGTTCCAGCAAGATGGAACCACTGAGCATACAGCAAGAGCCACAATGTAACTTCTTCGTAACCTTTTTGTGAACCCTTCAATATTATTTGGGGCACCTAGCAGAAAAGCTTTTGCTCTTTACTGAGCAGTGATCAAAAGGGTAGTCATTAAAATCGTAAAAGGTCAAAGTAGCTAGCAGTCAACTTAGCCAGAACGAAAAACTAGCAGGCACAAGAGTCACCGCTTTGGTGGTAGCTCTTGTAAAAATCAATTGCCAAACTTGTGAATTTTGGTTATAAAATCTCCGCATTTTACTACAAGGCCTTCAAAGTTCAAAGGTGGCTTGTCGGCTACAGTGGCACGCAACCATTTGTCAACAGCAGCAACAACGACAGCAACCAGACGGCAGGTGTCACATGAGGGAGCAAAAAAACACAGCTCTAAAAACGTTAACAAAACTATGCCATTACCAAAACTGTTGGCACATCGTGTGGTTGTGCATTCGGGCCATTTGTCTTCTTTTTGCAACACAGGTGAGCGGCAGCCAGCTAGAAGCAAAATAATGGATTCTCTGGGGATCCAACCTTGTGCTGCTGCAAAATAAAACATCGTCTACACGCGTTAACAAGCCGTGACTAAAATAAATGTATTTCTTTTGTAAATCCCTTTAAACTTGAGTTCAGTGCAAAAAGATTTATTTCCGTTTACCATATATTATTGCTTAAAATTTAATTTTGCCAATTATTTACTTTGAGGTTTTCTTAAAATAAAACTAACTCCTATATGGCAGTGCTGTAATTATTATAGGATTTCATTGAAATATGAAATTAAAACAATGTATCAAGTGGCAAAGAAACTAGCAAGACTGCAATACGATGAAATATGGAAAATGGAAAATTACAGCAGTGCAGCGAACAGACGCACAAGAACTGAATGGCGTATATTTAGGAAATTGTATAATTTTCTTTCGCCCTTAACAGCCAACAATATCTTGGAGAGCTCGGGAAATTATAGTCAAATTTTAGACAATAATTTTTGGTTTTTCGTAATGACTTAAATTGGCATTCGTTGTACTCGTATATGGCGGCTGCCAACGAAATTCTAATACGTGTACGAGTAAGTATACAATTTGAAAGTGAAGGGGGATTTGCAGAAGACTTTATGATTGGTTTTAAAGTACTTCACCTGTATTCAAACTTTTGTGAACTAGAAGGATTCAAACTAATGTTACTGATAGGGGTTGATATGAAATAGGCAACCACTTTTATCTGGAACGAAGTGTGCGTACCAAGAAATCTATAAAGTAAGAAATTTAGTTAATTACGTACATAAACTTCCCTACACATTGTATTTGATATTTAAACATAATTTTGTTATTTTATACGAATGACGCATAAAATATACTCGTACTTTCAAAAACTTTGTCTTGATAATTTCGTATAACACATCTTTTAATACCCTCTACGATAGGATGAATTGCATACTAAGTTTTTTAGTTGTACTTACTTAAGTCCCACAACATCCCATGTATAAAAAAGGAGGAACTTCTCTCTAATCTGTGAGCTATGCACGAAATAAAATTTATACTCACTGACCTGACCGCACTTTCTTCTTATAAATACGTATTTACATGGCTTAGAGATAAGTCTCTTACTCGTAAAGTCACCAGCATTTACGAGGAAACCCGCCGCTGAAAAATTGTAAGATATTCCTACCGGGGTTTAAACCTAGTTTAACTGGCATGATTTTCGTGAACACTTCCATTACACCATGGCGGCCCACAAATCGTTTAAATAGAAAATATTCTTTTAAACACTTTGTCTTGGTAATTTCGTATTATACATATTCTTATACCCTATACAATTGGATGGATTGTATACTAAGTTTATCATTCTGTAAGTAACATTTTAATAAACGATCAAGTTGGCAACTCGAAAGTTCTGCCGGCCCGAAGCTTTTATACTCTTCGCCATAGAAGGCGTTGTAGTATGGCATTGACAGTATTGGTGGATTCGCTTGTTGGTAGTGGGTCCATATTTAACAGAACTGCATTTCTAGGGCCCTATGGGCCATTGAATTGTTCAGATTTGTGAATTTTATTGTTTTGGAGAACCCATATGTCCGTTGTTGAGGCAGAACTAGATGGCCCGTAGATTCGGGCCTTAAATTTTAATAAATCTAAAAAATTAAAGCATGTTTATATAAGTGAGGAAATCCCACTGTTTCTAAAGGGACCTATTTTTCGGCATAGGAGGAAACCAAGACCTAAAATATAGTTGTAATCGTTTTCTTTTAACACCCATAGATGAAAAAGGCCAAGGTATATATGGGTCATGGTTAATGTTCGGATTTGTGAGAAAATTTCGGTGTTTTTATGATATCTACGAGTTTATGTCTCTGAACATAATGAAAGGTTTTTGGGCCCAGATCACAGAGACCACGTCCATAGGTCAAGGCTTTCAATGCAGCCAAAACGTAAAATCAATGTCATATTCAGACGCTTGAATATGACATTATTTATTGTTTTTGAGTAACCATTTGTCCATCTTCGAAAGAAATAATTTTTCGACAGCCTAGGTGCCTGAGACCCAAGGGTCAAGGAATTACCATTATTTGGATCGTAAAATTAGTATGATATTTGGATCCGTGATGAAATTTTGGTGTTCTTCAACAGCCATATGTTTATAGTTTAAGACGTTCGATTTTTGGGCCCAAAGCTGCCATATGGGCAGATCCGAATTTAAAATTGGCACAAATTCTATTTATAAGTACATTATTGGATGTGTTATAAATTTTCACTGTTCTGCATAGCCATATCTCCCCCAACACTATGGGACGGTTGTTGGTCATTCCTCAAATATAGCCAAATCGTTAAATGTCTGTCAGATTCGTTAGCTAATTCCACTGTATCTCAGTACCCATAGGTTCACGTTAGAGAGGACATATTTTTCAGCGCCCTAGGAACTCACCTCCACAGGTCAAGTCCTCAAATTTCTTCGAATAGTAAAATTAATGTGATATTGTGATTCGTGACGAAACGATTTTGTTTTTTATACCCTGCCTCATGGGATAGAGAGTATATTCACTTCGTCATTCCGTACGCAACCCATCAAAATACTGGTCGGAGTATATACTTATATATTCTGAATGTAAAACTCTTAGACGATTTAGCCATATCTGCCTGTCCATCCATCCGTCTGTCTGTCTGTGGTCGCCCTAATGAAGGTAGGTGTCTGAAATTTTGCCGAAATATGTGTTGAAGTACTGAAACGGTTAGTGTGGTCCAATTCGGTCGGAAGGCAAAGATTTCCTCTCACAAGGACTGCGACAACCTATGGAAAAATCAACAATCCTGAACACTAAAATACAATATCTCATAAACTATTAGATACTTGATAAATGATATTCGGAACATATAAAGGAATCGAAGAGCCAGGAAAGACTGTGGGCGGTGTCACGCCAGTTTACAAAATCGCGTTACATTTTGTGTCCATACCAAAGACCTATACCCTCCTTCCCATTAGGGTGAGATAATAAAAATATTGAGGCATTTCCCAGGCTTGAATTTTTTTCTTTATTTGAAGTATAGTAAAGGTTGAACAATTGTTAGAAAAGTAGACAGCTATGTTCAGAGAGCTTTAAAATATAAATGTTTTTGTTATTTGGTTTAGCGGGCGCTATCCATATGCGTCGCAGTGTATGTCTGTGCAAAAACCAAAGGGCCCAATTATACATTCAATAATTACATTCAAGATTCGAAATTATTTACGTTGCTCTTTTCATTCACGATTGCAAGAAAATCAAGTCATCTGCATTTTCCCCACAACTCAATAAAGCCTTCGACTCAGAAACTTTATTTGTGGTCATTTCCAGAGAGTTTTTGCCCTGATTGTATGTGGCATGTTGAAAGTAATTATGCTTAGCAATTGATGCAATTACACAAAAACACATTCAAATGCACACACACGTACACACCCAACGACTGCAATAAAGGAACAAATGCAAATGTACAAAAGTGAAAGGAAAACAACAATAAAATAAAACATTTGCACACACCCATACACATATTAAATACCCAGTGTTGGAGAGATTACTTCGGTTGGCCCACCAGCGGGCCTCTATAAGCTGTAGGGCTGGCATTGTATATTTAATTCAAAATACTCTCTTTCGAAAAGAGGATGGTCATAGCCCAGAAAACAAAGAAATGCCCTTCTGGTGGGCAAGAAAGAAAACCATTTTTTTACACGGAACTGAGAAAAACTAACAATATGCGAGGGTGGGCGATTTGACATTTTATATTTGAAGCGGCTGTAAAAAAAAAATTCTTTAAAAGTTTTGGTTTAATTGGAAAGGCTTAACCTTGTTATTAATTAATGGTGTACAATATCATTCATATGACTACCACAACTGGCTCGGCAGCACCTCTTCCGATCAATCAAATTTTTCAGTTCATTTTCGATTGTTTCGGGTCGAATGTTTTCAATGGCAACTTCGATTTCGTGTTTTAACGCTAGATGCTTTTTGTATTATTTATTCTTAATGGCCCCTCATAGTTAATAGTACAAAGGGCTCAAATCAACATTCCGAGGCGGCCAACTGACATCACAATTTCGGCTGATTATTCGATTTTCAAAAACAGTGCGTAAAATATCGATTGTTGCGTTAGCTTTGTGAAATGTGGCCCGTCTTGTTGAAACCAAATGTCATCCATGTAATTCTCTTAAATTTTTGGAAACAAAATTTGTTGAACATGGCGCGTTAATGCTTACCGTTAACGGTAACGGAGGCTCATTGTTTATTTTCTAATGGTGCCGCCAGCCCAAACTCCACACCAAACAGTGGCTTGTTGTGGCTTCTTAATAGTCACGTCTGGGTTCTCTGAAATGGGACAATTTTGGTAAAATTCTTCATCTCCTGCCAAACAAAAAAGCGAAAAGGCATCGGATCGTGTTCCATTATTGAATGACAAAGTTCATCCTTTCCAAAAGAACCCAAAATTTGAAAATATTATCTGTACTTTTTTTTACAGTCGACTTAAATTAAAAATGTTAAATAGTCAACCCTATACATATTATTGGAAAAACACACCTTTATTGCTTGAGGTCTGATGATGGTGCTTTCACTAAAACTGCAATCACCCCTGCTTGCATCTAAGTATTTTCGACTGCCTTTTAAATAACTTTTAAGTTTCTGCTTGAACAAAATGTTTAAAAGAAACATAAAGCGTGTTCTATTGATACTCGCTTATTATACGAGTAAGTGGTCGCTAAGGCGATAACTAAAAGACTTTTAGAGACATTTTTTTTAAATTTTTCTATATAATCATATGCATCATAGACCGTTTGATTTGAAAATTTGTAATTTGTAGAAAGAAAAGTTTTTTAAGAAATACTAAAGGGGTATTTATCAGACGAGTGGTTTTTAAGAAGATATAAAACGCATATAATTGAATGCTATCTATGGCCAAGAATTCAGCTTTATTTGTTAAAAATTGTTTAGTTTAAAAAATCATTTTGGACAAGTGCCCGCCGCGAATAAGTTCCAACCGAGAAGCCTAATTTTGGTCTACTTTTTACAGCATTTGGGGCCGTACATCAGCAATAACGCGCCGAGCATTCCCTTCAAAGTCGTCAATCGTGTCTGCGAGAAGCGACTTCACATAACTCCACAAAATATAGTTTGGCGGCGTTAAATCGCACGATCATGACAATAGTATGATCAAAAAACAACCATACTATGATCCTTATAACAATAGTATTGTTCACACATAACCATACTATGCTCCCCACAACCATAGTATGATTCACACTCAGCCATACTATAATCTCCAAAACCATAGTATGCTCCTCACCATAGTATGTTTCACATACAACCATAGTATGATCCTCACAGCCACAGCATGATTTACGCGCAACCATGTTATAATCTCTTCCACCATAGTATGATCACACGCAATTATACTATGATCCCCAATATAATTTATTAGAATTTGTTTTAGTTGTCGACAATAGATTTTATCACCAATATTATTTATTAGAATTGGTTTAAGTTGTCAACAATAGATTTGAATTATAAAATTATTCAAAAATACATTAGATTTTAAAATAATAGGAATGATTTATTTCAAAGTAGAAAAAATAAGTTTTAATAAACGTAAGCGTTTTTGTTAAAAATACTTCAGTTAAACGTAGCCAAAGCAGCTTGTTTACAAAATATTAATTTCGATAATAAAAAGCACTATTATTGCATTAGATCCGTGCCAATAAAATTTGTTCTAAAAAACATATTCAAATGAAGAAAAATTACAATCATACAGTATGATTGCCGTAATTATATAATTGTTAACATAAAACGCAAAACACAATACTTTTGTCGCACCAACCCTATTTATATTGTATATCCATATTTTCATTTTTAAAATTGGCAATAATAATATTGTTATATTTCAACGATATTAATATTGCAGCAATTATACTTTTGTCAAAACTAAATTCAGTTAACAATGCTATGGTTGCGACGAACATACTTTTATTGCGGAGTACATATAATTATTGCAGTGACCATGTAGTAACCATGTTTTTCTCTGCGTGTTATGCGCTTTCCAAAAGTTTCCTTCAATAAATTGATTGTTTCGTTGGCTGTATGGCATATAGGGCCGTTTAGTTGGCGACAATTTTGGGTACTAACGTATCCATTCAACCAAAGTGAGCTTCATCGGTGAACAAAATTTTCTTGTAAAAATCAGGATCGGTGGCCATTTCGTTTCGGGCCTATTCACCACGATTTGCTAATGTTGTTCCGGAGAACGTCTATTTATTATGAAATGGCAAACCAAGCTGAGCATAAATCAAGTAACAGCTGTCAAAAAGACCAACTCTGAAAAAAGAGTGGTCAGATTGCAAACCACACGTCTGGAGAAACATCCTTTTTAAGCAAGTAATAACTCGTTTAAACTAGATTAAGGTATTTCTTGAATAACTTTGTTGCCAAAAATTATAATTATTTAAAACAAATGGATTTTACGGTTGCTATATATACTTATATTTCTGGCCTAGGAAACACAAAGTGTTGCCTGGCTCTACTGACATTTCCATTGGAAAGTTTGACATTTTTAGCATAAACGTACTCAGAACGTTTTGACGTACGACCATCATTTGTGTTGTTTACTGTGACTTGAAAAAATAAATTGGCAAAAAATGGAATTAACTCGTGAACATTTCCGAGCGATCATTTTTCACAACTTTCGATGGCGATGAAGCACCATCCTTTTAAACTGGTTTAATGAATTCAATCGTGGCCGAAGCTCGCTCAAAGACGAAGGTCGTCCAAAAACGGCCGTTGTGCCAAAGAACATTGATGCCGTGCGTGAACTGATAATGCAAGATCGTCATGTGACATACCATGAGAGAGAGGTTTCCCTTTACCAGCACATGTTCGATATTGCATGAACAGCTGGCCGAAAAAGAGGTTTGTTCTCTTTGGGTCCCGCACAATTTGACAATCACTCAAAAAAGGCTCGTGTCGATTGGTACAAAGAAATTTTGAAAAAATACGATCGCGGTGCTTCAAGAGACTTTTTTAATGTCGTCACGGGTGACGAATCATGGATCTATGCGTATGAGCCTTAAACAAAACAGCAATCGACCGTCTGGGTCTTCGAAGACGAGCCAAATCCAAGTTATTCGTGGAAGAAGCATTTCGAAGCAAATGGTCACCTGCTTCTTTAGCAAAACTTGTCATGCGGCGACTGTTCCGCTTGCGCAACGTAGGACGGTCAATTCTGTGTGGTACACCACAATCTGTGTGCCTGAAGTTTTTGGTGTAATTCTAAAAACGAACAAGAGAAGACGAATCATTGTGCACCATGACAATGCGAGCTCTCACACATCGGATCAAACCAGCACCTTTTTGACCGGCCAAAACGTCGTCATCCGCCGTACAGCACTGACCTGGCACCTAATGACTTCTTTTTATTACCGCACATCAAGAAAAAAATGCGATGTCAATGATTTTCGCCAGAGGATTCTGTTGAAGCATTCAAAAACCATGTTTTGGAGGTGTCTCAATCGGAGTGGAAAAAGTGCTTCGAAAATTGGTTTGAGATCATGCAAAAGTATATAAATCATGCTGGAGAATATTTTGAAAAACTATAAAGCCATTTTTGATGATAAATATTCGCATTTTCATTATTAGACCAGAAATACATATAGCAGACCTCTAGTGCAAATTGTCTTTAGTTTTCTGAAAGTAATATTTTTGTGCAGTGGTGTGAAGTTATCGCGTTAGCGATCTCGTAATCGAGTTACCATAAAAACACGGCCGTAGTCTTTAATCTGACTATGAACTTAGCATAACAGTTCTCATAGTCCTACAATAAATGAAAGACCTACAAGAAATAAGGAAATTTTAATTCTAATAATCCCAGTAAAAGTTTTCAATTTGCCATTTAAAGTTTAAAATATTTCATTGAAAGATTCCATTTGAAATTTGGAAGAATTAATTTGAAATTAAGCTTAATTCAAATGTCATTCAAAACATACCAAATGAAGTTTAAAACAAATTCGTTGCATTTAATATGAAAGATTATTAATTTCATATGAAGTTTTCGTAGTGTCGAATATATTTTCTAAATTTCAATTGGAATGATCTGAATTGGTTTTCATTGGTGTCTTTTGTATTTCTATTGGTGTATGCAAATTTCAATTCATGTTTTCGAATTCCAATGGAACTTCAAATAGAATTCCTGAATTTAAATTCATATATTCTAAATTACAGTTAAAATCTGTAGAGTATATTCAAACACGATTACAAGCAGTAGAGAATTCCACATCAGGTAGGTGATGATATTTTAAAAGGCGCTCCAAAATCTTGAAAGCTAGATTTTGTTTGACACGAATAATAAATATGTCTCCGCTATATAACAGAGTTAAGAAATTTATCTGAAAAGGCCCGTCAACATGCACCCTCTGAAAAAAGGTTCTCGTATTTCGCCGCTGGTAGAACCACAAATGCATGCATCCACACGAGTGCAATAAATGTGGAACAATGGCGGTTGGTGTTTTCAGTTGTTCGACAACAATAACAACAATGGAAGAACATAGAATAATAATGCACAAATACACAATAGAGGAATAAAACAACATATTATTTTAACACCCTTTGACGTGACGATCAAAAGTAACGAGAAAACCGTAGTGGTTGGAACAACAAAACAACAACTAAAATCAATTCACGTAAACGTGAATGTGAATGTAGCGCCATGTAATGGTGGGCGATTATGGGTCAGGGGGGATGGCAATCACGCTTTACGTGTGTGTATGCAGGGTAGTGTGTTTGCGCGAATATCTAATCACTGTTTTCATGACACTAACTGCATTTTAAATGACATTCATAGCAGGGAACTGGTGGCGCACCCTACAATGCCCCAGAAACATATACGAGTACGCCCTAAGGATCCAAGAACGATAGGTTTCAACAGGGTAAAATTCAATTTGTCAGGTTAGCTTATGCAAGGCGAAAAGAATGATATTAATAAAACACAGAATGTTTAAGATAAAGAGTTCAAATTTATTCCAGGTGTAGTGAAAATGTTACATTTTAAGAATGAAATTAGATTTCGTTCATATGACCACCTCGAGCCCGTGTGCAGCGATCTATTCTTTGGAATAGATCGCTGGATGTTGTCTCTGAACTCGCCTTAAGTTGTTGTCTTGTTGGCATAGACCAATAACTTGATGTGGCCCCATAAAAATAAATCCAATGGCGTTAAATCGCGTGAACGAGGTGGTTATTCGACCGGACCATTTCTCGAGATTACACGTTCCCCGAATTTGCGATTCAGTAAATCAATGAAACGGGTGCTGTGTGGCTAGTGGCCTTGTGGTAATTACTTATCGGTGATATCAAGCTCATCCAATTCTGGCCAAAAATAATTTTCTAACATGACACGATAGCGCTCCATATTGACGGTAACATGACGATTGCTTAATAAGAATCTCTAATGTTGAATAATAACATAACCCAATTCTAAAAAATACATTTGGGGATCATAGTATGGTTGAATGGAATCATATTATGGTTGTAGGGATCATAATATGGTTGCGTGTGAATCATACTATTGTTGTGGGGATCATACTATGGTTGTGAGGATCATACTATGTTTGTATGTGAAAGATAATATTGTTGTGTGAATCATACTATGGTTGTGGGGATCATAGTATGGTTGTTTGTGAATTATACTATTGTTGTAAAGATCATAATATTGTTGTGCCACAACCATATGCCCAACAATAGCATGATCCTCTTCGAATATTGTCACCACAACCATACTTTTTTTTCTGCGTGCAGTAATTTTTTGTGGATGCAATTGTGACTCTTGAAGCACATGTGGGTTTGTTACTGTCCAATAACGAATATTTTGTTTATTGACAAAACCACTCAGCCTGAATTGACAACCTGTCGGGTGGGACGATTATTACGGCCGAAAATTGGAGTAAGCGCTCATAAACTTGCGACCTCTGACTTAGAACTTCGATAGAAATTGGTAATGATTTCCAAACGTTGCTCGCAATTGAACTTTACCATGATTAAATTTTGACTTTGACTAACGTTTTGACACCTAATGTTTGAGGGGACGTTGACATAAAGAAATGAATTTGTTATGCCCCTATTGAAAAACCCTGTACTAATGTAATGCTAATTGATAAGTGTCAGAATGAAACCACTAAAATTCTATTGCGACAATTAATCTGTTGCTTGTGTGCAATAAATAGTTTTCGCTAAATTTGAGACAAAAGTTTGATCACAGGTGAGTTGCTCAATTTAAACGCCCAGTATCACAGGTTGGATCTAGTGACTCTTCTAAAATTCTAACTTTTTCACAGCATGAGGTTTGCTATGTATATTTCGGGTCCGGCAATAAAAACACAATAATTTATCATTGGAAATGGTTTTATTGTTTTTCAAAATATTCTTCTTTAAGATCAATACACTTTTGCATGCGCACAAACCAATTTTCGAAGCACTTTTTCCACACCGATTGAGACAGACACCTCCAAAACATGATTTTTGAATGCTTCAACAGATGCTTCTGGCGATGAAAAACGTTGACCTCGCATTTTTTTCTTGATGCTAGGTTACAAAATGAAATTATTGGGTGCCAAATCAGGGCTGTACGGTGCACGCAAAGAAAATATATGGTTACTACATGGTCACGGCAACACTAATATTTTATCTACAATAAAAGCATGTTCGTCGCAACCATAGTATTGCTTATTGAATTCCATTTTGATAACAGCATGATTGCAGCAATATTAATATTGTTGAGATGTAACAATAGTATTATTGCCAAATTATGAAATGAAAATATGGTTGTAGCAACCATATAAACATGGTTGTTGCAACAAAAGTATTGTTGTTTAAAATTTACGTTAACAATAATATGATTGCGGCAATCATACGGTATGGTTGCGAATATTTTTGTGTGTGCCGATGTTTTTTTTTTGATATACCAAAGAAAAACACATACACGCGATACAGGCATGGTTGTTCTCCATTATAAAAAACAACAACAATCAAAAGGTAGTTCGAGGGATTTTTATTGTGTTTACTTTGTGAGGTGAAATACTCTACTACCGACCGGTTCTCGTTTGTTTAAAATCTGCCTCCACTTAAGTATATAGCCATTGATCATGGTTTAATCACATTCGTTACTTGGTGTCTACGGATGGTGAAGAAGTATTCACCCCTGCTGGCAACTAAAAGTGTTTTTGAACGTTGGAATATATATTTTTGTTTCTTGAATGAAATGTTCAATAAAACCATGCCTCAAATCTGGCTATGATCTAATAGTAATGCAATTTAAAATAACTTATTGATAAAAATTTCTATTTTTGAATAACAACATTACCCAATCCTAATAAATAATTTTGGGGATCATAGTATGGTTGAGTGTGAATCATGTGAGGATCATACTATGGTTGTATGAGAAACATACTATGGTAGTGAGGATCATAATATGGTTGTATGAGAAACATACTATGGTTGTGAGGATCAGAATATGGTTGTGGAGATAATAGTATGGTTGAGTGTGAATAATATTATTTTTGTGAGGATCATAGTATGGTTGTGGAGATCATAGTATGGTTGAGTGTGAATCATACTATGGTTGTGGGAATCATAGTATGGCTATGTGTGAATCATACTATTGTTGTGAGGATCATAATATTGTTGTGCCTCAACCATATACCTAACAATAGTATGATCCTCTTCGAATATTGTCACCCCAACCATACTTTTTTTCTACGTGTGGATGGTCCATCAATTGGACATCTTGAGTGGTCAAAAAGTTCATCGTTTCAGCTAATGTGTGAGAGCTCGCATTGTTGTTATGCAAAATGATCCGTCTTCTCTTATTATCTTTCCTCATTTTTTCGAACACTGTTGGAAAACTGACGGTTGTACACCACTCAGAATTGACCGTCTTACGTTCCACTAAAGGCACTGTGGCAACATGGCCAGTAATACTGAGCATTTTTGAGCATTCGTTTAATTATGTGGGATTCAACGAGAACACATTTTTTTTAATGCCGAATGAACATGCAATATCATATTGATGCTTGTCATACTAATGCCCAAGGATGCCTCAATCTCACGGTATGTCACATGCCGGTCTTGCTCAATCAGTTCACGACCAGCATCGATGGTTTCTGGCAAAGTGACCGAAGTTGGACGTCCTTCACGAAATTCATCGTGGAGCAACCGGCGTCCGAGACTGAACTCTTGGTACCGGTGATTAACAATGATTTTTGAAGGTGCTTCATCGCCAAAAGTCGAAACAATTTGATTTAAAGACTTTCGTCTCGATAAACCACGCCGAAAATCGTTCAAAATCATCGCACGAAAATGTTCACGGGATAATTCCATTTTTTGACTGAGATGATTTTTTCAACACGCTGTAAACAAAACAATTCGCCCTCAAGTGACAAAACAATCTGAGTGAAGTTATGCTAACAAATGTCAAAGTTTCCAATGGATGTTCCAGATTGCATCTGCGAGCACTAGTATTGTCACGACCCGAAATATAAATAGCAACCCGTACATCACCATTTTTTGCAATATGTTTTAGTTTATTTTCGTTTGTAGGTAGACAAGCGTTGAGAACCCGAAAGTGTACATTACTCGTATATGGCAAACATTATCATAAAAAGCTGCGCTGCATGTCAACAATTTTTCGCCAATCGCAGAGCATTTGTTTGTTGTATTAGCGGGAGAGTACAATACTATACACAATGTATCGGATACACTTCAAATGATTCGTATTATTGCAAAAAAAATTTAGTTTGACTGCAAAAATGTAAATAATTTTAATTATCAAAACATTAGAGAACAGCTTTTAATGTTCTGATAATTAAAATTATCAAAATATTTAAATCCGTGATGAGGGTTTCGTTTAAACAATAATACTTGTATTGCATGTATAAGTAGATAAGTGACGGGTAGCGTTAAATGATCGCAAAGTGTTGCTGTGATCGATTATAATCGAAAAGTTTAGAAATAAAAGAAATAAAGCGATTTTAAATTGTTTCTGCAACAAAAATTTACCTTTATTTTTTTCTACTCATGCAGCAACTGAATTTCTTAGAGAAGCTTTAACAGGGCTTGGAGATATATCTCCTACTCGTGAAGTCAGCGGCATTTACTGAGTTACACTTAATTAACTAATTTTCTAAACATTATATTAAGGATCAAATAGCGAAATTCTCTTAAATCGGTAGGATGTGCAATATTTTATTCTTATACTCTTTAATTGGGACTAATGAATTCATTAGAAAAGCTTTTATTTGGCTTAGAGACTAATCTTCTACACTTAAAGTCACGGCAGTTACATATGATAAAAAGTTGTTAGACGTTTTTACCACTTATTTTATACGGTTTTAACCGGAAACCGGTGGTGTTGAGTTCATGCACACTATGACTCACACCACGGCGGCCCACATACATATGACTACGGAAACACATGAACCGAAAAGTTTTAATTTAACCACAGTAGGTTTTTAGTCTTACATACTGCACCATGCGTGTACTCCCTTTAGAGCAACCTGATATCCGGAGGCATTTTACAAGCAAATGAGACCAATATGAACCCACTTAATCAGGTTTGGTTATAGATCTCTCAAAACGTTCTATGCTTGGGCAGAATCAAATTTAGGTGAGGTAAGGGGAGTAAAGCAAAAATGCTTCACTACCCGAGATCAATAGAATCCATTGTGAATTCCCCTGAATCAGATTTAATATGTTGCTTATAGAGAAGATTTTAAGATCAGAAGACGACAACATGTCTAGTTTTATGCCTTAGATATTTTTTTGAACACGTCGACTAGAAAGTATTCTTGCCTTTCCCGATATATGTAAGTCCCCGGGATAGAGATAATGGTGAACCGCCACACTGTGTATATTAATACCTTGATACCACCGACCTACTGAGTGATCCACAGTACGGCTTCCGTAGAAATCGCTTAACGTGAGACTTGAATTTGTTCTTGTCGAAGCGTTAAAGTTATTTTTTATTTACCTGTTCGGTGTGAATAAAGTCTTGGCTCCAAGTCTAGCAAGTTAAGCACGGTGTATTTACGAGTATAAAATTTCCGGAACCCCGGACGGGAAAACCCAAATTTTATCTTATGTATTGTTAGTGTAATTAAATTTATAAAAATAGTGATTGACTTACCAATTCTCTGTTCTTGTTAGCTCTATCCCATTGTGTCATCTCAATCCACATTTAAGTAAAGCACTGTGTTCTTGGGAATTTTCTTCTTTTTCAAAATTAACTTCATTGCTACTGTGTAACCCAAAAAAAAGACTGAAGGGTTCACCAAAAAAGTTATGAAGAAATTCCATTCTGGCTCTTTCTGTACTCGCAGTGGCTCAAGCTTGCTAGAAACATTTGTTAGTATTAATCTTAAATTGCGGACTAAACAAATGTTTAACAGAGCCCCGTTAATAGTGTCTGATTGAGTCTTTACATTATCAAAATAATATGGATCGAAAACTTTATCATAACACCGCAATAAGCTGTACATCTGGAGGGGTGTAATTGACCCTGATGGATAATACCCTAGGATTTTGACACTGTTCCTGGTTTCTTAAAATGGGTACTTAGTTTTTAGTCACGTAGTTGCTGGATGATGTTCTGACATTAAAATGACGACGACAGTTTTGTTGAGTTGAGAAAGTCGACTTGCCAAAAGCATAATAAAATTCACCAATTTTGACGCGTTTCTGTACATCATAAGTATCCTTTACATGTCTCCATTAAAAACAGTATAACCTGCAAAAAAGAAAAAAAAAATGTAATGAATATTTTTAACACTGTAGTCTTATTTGGGCCGGAAAAAATTAAGACATTACTGTCAATTGATTTCAAGACGTTTCTTTTGTAATTCAAGTTTAGTAGAGCACAGTAATATTAACAAGTAACAACGACGTTAACCTTATATACCCTCCATCGTCCATACGCTATAAATAAGAAAAAAATTAGACCTATTTTAAGGTCGTTCCGGTCCATACGACCGCGCGAGTTAAGTAATTCAATTTAAACACAATTTTATAATAAAGCGAAAACTGAACTTTATTGATCCGAGATTGATTCACAACTGATTCTTAAATTTCTAATTTGGCGAAAAGTACTTAAATTATAACGGTAATCAGATATGAAAAGAAATTGAGAGTTACAAATAAAGACATAAAATAAAATGGTAAAATACAATTAAAAGAGAATGTGAATAAAGGACATATTAAAGCGTAATTTAAAATAAAGGTTTGCAAAATAAAGTTGGGAAAGAAAAGTATGTGAGGCAATATAAATATCGTAACTCGCGCAATCTTAGCCAAAACTTCCAAATTATTCTATGCAAATGCTGCTGTCAGAGCTTGCTTTAACTTGAGTAGCTGTGACTATACATCGCCCGGTTTGACCATGCGGGCGATTGTTTGGCCCACAAGTCCAGAAACTATAACCTTTTTCAAGGTATTTAGTACGTCCCAACTAACAGTACCTATTTTATTTTGTCCATTGTCCGTCCACAAAAAAATAATATTATTTTTTCAGCAAATACTCAAAAAAGTGTAATTTTTACCGATGTGTCCCTTAAAGACAAACGCTTTTCCCCATGGTCGACTTCACCCAATTAAAAGCTTATGACAATAAACCATTATCATGCAAAATTTCAGGATCCTAGACGACAATCAATAATATATAAGTATATATATTTTGTATAGGGTCAATATTTTGTGGTGTGGCGAACGGAATGACAAATTTAATGTACGAGTGGATTGTACATTAAATTTTGACAAGCGGAGGATTTTCATTGTGTTTGCTTTGTTTAGTGGAATACTCTCCTACCGGCTGGTTCTCGTTTATTTATATTCTGCCTGCACATAAGTGAATATCGTATGTATGATCATTGTTTAATCACATTCGTTGTATAGATTCTGAGGTTGAAGAAGTAGCGTTCACCAAACTGCAGTAACCCCTGTTTGCAACTAAAATTCTTTTGGATGCTTTTTTATTTTTTTATTATTAATTTTTTTTTAATCAATTTTTAACAAGAACATAATGGACATTTTATAAAGCCTTAACAAATAAGAGTGGCCTCAAATTCCATCGAATTTGCAGGTTCGCATTCATACAATTTTTAATTGGAATATATTTTAAAAATGGAATATATGCCTTTTATAAGTTTTTGTTTTTATTATAATAAATAAAAAAATAAATTTATAGCCAATACATTTGAAAGGTTGCTGTGCCTATTAAGTTAGTTTGTGCTAAATCTCTTTATTTCATCAGTTTTTTAACAATGCCAAAATCAAGCGTTAGATATTAATCTCTTTGTTTTTGACTAATGCTTTTGGAGGATATCAACGATGGAACGAACGATGTTTCCCATAATTGGATCCCTTATGCCGAACAGGTTTGAAACTAGATTTGAAGTGGATTAGTTGATTCTCCAAACTTAATTGTGATTTCGCACCCAACAGCCAGTACATTTTACTTGTTTTTATTACATTAGTCGCATGTCAATCAATAAGGACAGATATTTTATTTTGAAATGTTTATTAAAAACATGGTCTCAAATCTGACTATGAACTAATTATATTGGAGTTTTGAAATAATTTACTTTATATAAATATCTATAGATGAATAACAACATTACCCAATCCTAATAAATAAATTTAGGGGTTTATACTATGGTTCTAGGTTCATGGTTGTGAGGATCATATTATAGTTATGAGGATTATAATATGTTTTTGTGCATCACAGTATGGTTAAGTGTGAATCGAAAAATGGTTGTAGGTATCATAGTATGGATGTGTTTGAATTATAATATTGTGCGCCACAACCTTATATCCAACAATATTATAATGCTCTTCGAATATTGTCACCCCAACCATACTTTTTTCGCCGGGTTTTACAGTTTAAGATATTATGTGTGTTTAAGATATTATGTGTGTTTAAGATATTATGTGTGAGCTAAGAAACTACCAGATTTTTGGTTACTAGACCGAAATTTTTTATTAATTGTTGATACTAACGAATATTTGCACTCAAAGTTACGAGGGTTTCTATTCATATTTCGGGTCCGGCAATGAAACCACAATAATTTGTCGTTAAAAAAGGTTTTCTTCTTTTTCAAAATATTCTCCTTTAGGATCAATACACTTTTACATGCGCACAAACCAATTTTCGAAGCACTTTTTCCACTCCGATTGAGACACCTCCAAAACATGATTTTTGAACGCTTCAACAGCTGTTTTGGGCGATGAAAAACATTGACCACGACATTTTTTCTTGATGCTAGGGAATAAGAAGAAGTCATTGGGTGCCAAAAAAGGGCTGTACGGTGGATGGCCCATCAATTCGACATCTTGAGTGGTCCAGAAGCTCATTGTTTCAGCTGAGAGTATAAACACAACATTGCGGCTGCGGTTGTCAAATTTATGTAGAAAATTGAGAAGCAAAACCGCACTGAATTAAATCTATTTCTATTTTCTCTGCGGATTTTCTTGCGCTCTCAATTTTTGTTACTGCCTCTCTCTCTCTATGTGTTGCCATATTTTCATGTTTTTTGTAAACAAAACACGTATGGGCTACTAGTTTTTGTGCATATTTGCAGTTAAAAGAAGACTTTTTAAATTTTAAAAGTATTTGCGGTAAGCCAAGTTTAAAAACAAAAAAAAAAATAAAATAAAAGTAAAAGAATTAAATTGTTCATACAATTTACAATTAAACTTTTCAAAATAATTCTTGTTTGTTTGCAAATAAATTTATTGTATTTTTTTTCAAAATTACTCAAGGCCAAATAATAAATAAAAACAGCTGTGAAATGGCAACAAAAACCGTCGCCGCACCCGTCGTCATTTAATTCGCATTCTCTTGTCGCACCGGATTCCGTCGCCGCAGCCGCAGTGTTCTGTTTCTACTCTGATGTGTGAGAGCTCGCATTGCCGTGAATCAAACTGATCCGTCTTCTCCTATTATCTTTCATTTTTTCTTCGAACACTGTTGGCAAACAGATGGTTGTATTCCACTCAGAATTAACCTCCTACGTTCCTCTAAAGGTACTGTGGCAACATGGCCGGTTATAGCGAAAAAACGCATTCATTTGCTTCGATGTAATTCTTCCACAAACTACTTTTGTTGGATTTGGCTCGTCTTGAAAGACCCATACGGTCGATAGCTGTCTTGTTTCGGTTTCATATGCATAGATCCACGATTCGTCACCTGTGACAATGTTATACACTGCCTTTGAGCTAACGCAGTTATACTTTTGCAGCATCTCTTTGCACCAATCCACACAAGCCTTTGTTTGGGCATTCATTAAATTATGTGGGATACAACGAGCACAATTTTTTTTCACGGGCAAATGAACCTGCAATATCTTATTGATGCTTGTCATACTAATGCCCCAGGGTGCCACAATCTCACTGTTTGTCACATGTCGGTCTTGCTTAATCAGTTCACGCACAGCATCTTTGGTTTTCAGCAAAGCGACGAAGTTGGACGTCCTGCACGAAACTCATCCTGGAGCGGACGGCTTCCGAGACTGAACTCTTGGTACCGGCGATTATCAGTGTTTTTTTGATGGTGCTTTATCTCCCAAAGTCGAAACAAGTTGATTTAAACACTGTTGTCTCGATAACTACGCCGAAAATCGTAAAAAATCATCGCACGAAAATGTTCACAGAATAATTCCATTTTTTAACTGAGATGAATTGTTCGACACACTGTAAACAAAACAATTTGCCCTCAAATTACAAAACGTTCTGAGTGAAGTTATGCTAAAAAATGTTTAAGTTTCCAACGGAAGTTCCAGTTTGCATCTGGGAATACTCGTATTGTTAGGACCCGAAATATAAATGGGACCCTCGTATTAGCCTCAATATGGCTGGTTGTAAGGTTTAATTATTCGAAGAATGTCTTGTATTCGACTAAGATGGACAGATAAAACGCTCTTAGAATACAGACATTTGTAGTTTCAAAGTTCTGGCCACTATTTAAGCCTTAGCTCTGCTTAGAGTTTTTTATAGTTATTTTATTTTAATTTACCGTCCCGCTATGCTTTCGTAGATATCTGCCAGTTTTACAAATGTGCTCTAACTGTGCAGATCCCTACATATGTGAGTATGGCTATTTTTAAACGCTTGTAGCGTATGCGAATACGCGATATATGTAGTGTGTGTATGTCCCTCTGCCTTACTGTTTGCTGTAGATACAACTGCACAGATAAACGATACAAAATTACTATTCAGCGTTTGTAATTCGAAATTTACTACAAAGCTCCTCACACCGTCATCGCCACTGCTGCTGGTCTTTTGCCTTCTCGAGCACGTTTTTTCGAAAGTTCTTTTGTTTCTATTTGACTTTTTTCGTTTTGTTTGTTTTTATACATAGTTGCTACACATGATATTACGGCATGATGATGATGATGATGATGATGACTACGACTACAGCGACGTCGTTGATGACGATAGTGAGTGCGGTGTCGGTGATTACAATGACGATTGTTGTGCAATTTGAATAAGCCCGAGCATAAGTAGACTTTGTTCTTTTATGTGACTCTTAGGAGAAAAAAGGAAACTTTTGCAATTAGTTGGTAATTTTCAAAGAAATCTTTATATTCGCAAGTGTGATTTTTTTGCACTTCTTTTAATGTGTTTTTGTTTGTGCTCAAAGCAAATGATAAACATAGAAAATGGAGGACTAAGCTGGGAATAGCTGCTTGTCGGCACAATTTGGCTAACGATGTCAGCTTTTAGGAAAGCATAATATTTCCGTATAAATTTTATATTATTTTGTAAAAAGATTTTGTTTAAAGTTGTAATATATCATAGTGAAGATTTTAATTTTTTAAAGCAGAAAAACTAGAATTATTTTAAATTTATATACATCGCAAGCTTTTCAGATTTTTGTAGAAAAATAGGAAATTTTTTTCATTGTGTCCATAAGGCACTAAACTGAACCTCAATAACAACAAATATCTCTTTAAAGGAAAGTTTTGGCAGCGTTGATCTTATAAATTTGCACCTTCTACACTTTGCTACAAAATTTAAGTTTTCTTTTGTGCGTACAACGTGGCCGTCTAGGAACACGTCCGCGTGGGGGAACAGCGACAATCGTAAATGAAAAGCACGCTGCACTGAAATGATCGAGTGAGCATTTGAAAAATACGCTTCAACACAAAATGACCTCTACTCACGTGCCCAATGCATAATGGCAACTGAAAAGCAGACCAATACAAATCTCCCGTCAGCCACTATAAGCCATGCACACTCTCCACTCTCTTCGACCAACAGTGCCGCCACAGCCTGCAGTGCAAAATAGCAAAATTTCGCGATCCATCCGGTACGAACGATTTATTTAAATCCACCTTAGTTTGCAGCACCATAAAATATGGAAAGAAGACCTTATAAAGTACACATATTTTAGATAGCTGAGTAGATCTAGCCATGTCCGTCTACTCCTGATGGCTTATGGTCACAGCCTATTATGGATTTCATATGGGAGAAATCGGACCGGGGGGGAATAATTTCCCTTTAAGGGTCTTGGGGTCTATGGCACTAACTAGGTGGAAAACCGCTAAGTGTTTTTCACACTCTAACCCTAATTTGAACCTGGGTTTACCCGTATGATAGTCATTCTCAGTAACGACTACACTGCAATAAACACCTTGTACATACACGCAGAAAAAAAGTATGGTTGGGGTGACAATATTCGAAGAGGATCATACTATTGTTGGGTATATTGTTGTGGCACAACAATATTATGATTCTCACAACAATAGTATGATTCGCACATAACCAAACAATGATCCCCACAACCATAGTATGATTCACACTCAACCATATAATGAACAGTAGCATGATTTACACTCAAGCATACTATGATCTTCACAACAATATTATGATTCACACTCAACCATACTTTTACCGCCACAACCATATTATGATCCTCACAACCATAGTATTTTTCTTATACAACCATAGTATGATCCTCACAACCATGGTATGATTCACACGCAACCATGCTATTATCCGTACAACCATAATATAATGCAATCTACCATACTATGATCTCCAATATTATTTATTAGGATTGAGTGTTGTTATTGAAAAATAAGAGATTTTTAGCAAGAAAGTAATTTTAAATTGCATTACAATTAGTTCATGGACAGATTTGGGGCCATGTTTTTTATTGAACATTTCATTGAAGAAACAAAAACATATAAAGGGTGTTTTTTATTGAGGTATAGAACTTCGAATTGAAATAAAACACAAGAAAATCGTTTTAATGTCCATCAATTTGGCTTTATTGCAAGGATAATTTTATGCCATTAATGTTTAAATATGATTTCGGGCATGTGGCCGCCGCGGCTGGCTCGAATAAAGACAATTCTACAGGTCCAATTTTCAACCACTTTTTCGAGCATATGGGGCCGTATGTTGGCAATAACGCCACGAATGTTGGCTTCCAAGTCCCCTAACGTTTCTGGTTTGTTGGCGTAGACGAGCGACTTCACATATCCCCAAAGAAAATAATCCAATGGTGTCAAATCACACGATCTTGGTGGCCAATTGACAGGTCCATTCCGCGAAATTATGCGCTCATCGAATGTTTCCTTCAATAATTCGATTGTGACGTGCGCTGTGTGGCATGTAGCGCCGTCTTGTTGGAACCACAACTCATCCACATTCATGCCATCCAATTCGGGAACAAAATAGTCGGTTATCATGGCTCTATACCGGTCTCCATTAACGGTAACTGACTCTCCAGCATTATTTCGGAAGAAGTATGGCCCAATGACTCCACCAGCCCATAGAGCACACCAAACAGTCAGTTTTTGTGGATGTAATGGCGTCTCAAGGGTCTCATGTGGATTCTCTTCACTCCAAATGCGGCAATTTTGCTTGTTGACGTAGCCATTCAACCAAAAATGAGCCTCATCACTGAACAAAATTTTGTGAGATGAATCTCATTTTCGGCCCATTTTGCAAGCGTTGTTCTTTTGTCAACCTGTTCATGATGAAATGGCAAACCAAACTAAATATTAATCACTTGACAGCTGACAAAATGGCCGCCAGATAAAAAAGTGATGCCAACTTAAATTTCTATACCCCAATAAAAAACACCCTTTATTCCACACGCAGAAAAAAAATATGGTTGGGATAACAATATTCGAAGAGCATCATACTATTGTTGGTTACATGGTTGTGGTACAACAATATTATGATCATAACAACAATAGTATGGTTCACACACAACCATACTATGATCCCCATAACAATATTATGGTCCTCACAACAATAGAATTATTCACACACAACCATACTATGATCCCCACAACCATATTATTATTCACATTCAACAATAATATGATCCCTACAACCATATTATGATCCTCATAACCATAGTATGTTTAACGTACAACCATAGTATGATCCTCACAACCATAGTATGACTTACACACAATCATACTATGTTTCCCAAAATTTTTTGTAAAGATTGGGTTAAGTTGTTATTTAACAATAGAGAATTTTATTAAGTAAGTTATGTTATAATAGGAGTGATTTAATAAACAGTAAAAAATGTATTTATTTAAAATATTTCAGTTATACTAATTCGTAGTTTGTTTCGAAATTTAATTATTTTTACTATTATTCATAAAAATAATATTGTCAAATTAAAAAAAATACAATTTTGCCGGTATGATTTCCGTAATCATGTTATTTTTAACATAAAACCCATGAAAACAATACTTTTGTTCCACCAACCATATTTATATTGTTCCTACAACCATATTTACATTTTTAAATTTGGCAACAATACTATTGTTACATTTCAACAATATTAATATTGCCGCAATCATACTATTGTCAAAATTAAATTCAAAAAACAATACTATGGTTGCGACGACCATACTATTATTGCAGATAACATACTATTGTTGCCGTGACCATATAGTAACCACATTTTTTCTCTGCGTGCAGCGGCAGTCGAAAATACTTTTAGTTGCCAGCAGAGGTGAATGCTACTTCACCATTCGTAGACCCCAAGTAACGAATGTGACTAAACAATGATACTTAAGTGCAGGCAGATTTTAAATAAACGAGAACCAATCGATATTAGAGTATTTAACCGAACAAAGTAAATAAAAATCTCTCGAACTACCTTCCGATTGTTGTTGTTTTTTTAATGGACAACAACCATTCACTGTATCGTGTGTATATGTTTTTTTGGATATAAAAAAAACATACGCACACACATCCATGTATGCTCTAAAAAACCTGTTTTGTTTTGTTCATAGTCGCAACCATACTGTATGATTGCCGTAATCATATTATTGTTGACGTAAATTTTAAACAATAATAATTTTGTTTCACCAACCATGTTAATATGGTTCCTACAACCATATTTTCATTTCTAAATTTGACAATAATACTAGTGTTACATTTCAACAATAGTAATATTGTCGCAATAATACTGTTGTGAAAATGAAATTCAAAATACAATACTATGTTGGCGACGAACGTGCTTTTATTGTAGAGAACATATTATTATTGCGGTAGCCATAGTGTAACCATATCTTTTCTCTGCGTGTAGTTCACACCTTCTGGCTAAACTTAGTACTTCGGTTTATGGGATCATAGTAGTTCACAACAATGGTAAACAGCAAAATGTGGATACTCGATTGAATAAAAATTTCCACACGGTTCCCCTTATCAGATTTGCAAAGCTAAACATATGAATTCCCCACTTGTTATGAGACCAATCATCATAATGCTCCTCCTTCAAAATATACTATGAGTTATTGAACGAAAATCGCAGAATATGTTAGCCAGCATTGATCCTGGCTGTTGAAGTGCAATAGTCGCCTTCAGCAAATCAACACAAAAATCTGTGATTGGCATAGCAGAGACGATGCCGACACCCCATCAACATAAAGAACCTTGTCACATATTCACTTGGAGGTGGTGGTGGAGTAGTTGGGGTCTTTATCCCTGACATCGCATTGAAAATTCAATAGCTCTCAACTTTGTTATCGTTACCGCATTTCCTTTTCAAATTAATCGTCGAAATGTCTCATGTGGTGTATCTTAAGCACTTCACTATTCCGCAACATCAATATTGACAGCTTTGTGAGTTAAGTACAATTAAATTAACAGCTAACGTTGACCACCTTTTGCCACCTTCGACAACCGCAGATACACTACCACAAACATACTTAATCACTCACACAGTTAAAATCACACAGATACACACTCACTCGCTCACTCACATAGCTGGCAAGTGTCATTTTAGTTGCCCTAATAAAGACAAACCACCAAAAGGACTGAACAAAAGATATCCTCGTATTGCGAGAAATTCACACTTACGGATGCGAAACGAAACAAGTTGGTGGAAGGATGGAACACTACTATAGGGGGAGGGGAGGGGCGAGCGAAAGCCATGCCAACGAGAATTGTTCTTGACATTAGTCATCATCTGCAAAGTGGCAATTTTGTGGCCACAACTTAATGTGTTTTTATGGAATTTCTTATCGGACACATTAAATGACGACTATCCACAACTTGGCCAACAACACCCGCCCGCACAGGCACCATTAAGAAGAAGAGAAGATTTAAAAGTTTCAAACATTAAATTCTACAAAGTGTCGACAACATCATTTATTGATTGATATTAAAGCAATTAGAAACTTTTTGTTCATACTGTGTTTTTCGGTATTTTCCTGTTCTTCTTCTTCACTACCTCTTAGTTGGGACCATAAATAATGTGAGAGGCATTGCACAGTGGGGTGTGTTGAGCCTAAATAATTTAGTAAGGTATGACTTCAATACAACATGTGGGCAATAATGCTGAACTCATAATATAATTGTGTAAAACATAATATGATTGTTGGGGTCAATTAGAGGTGTTATTATGGCCACCAAAATAAATGATGCCACCTTAATCGTCTTTTTAGTCTAATGAAATAAACGAAATATTTTCCATTTATTATACCATTCACCAAACTGTGATACAGGGTATTACGACTTAATTTGGAAGTTTGCAATACCTTACCAAAATGAAGATAGACACCTCACCGATCAATTATGAAACACTTTTTGATTGCATTGGGCGGTGTCGCAACTTTAAGTTTAGCTCAAAAACAAAATTAGCCAATATCGGTCTATGATTTGATACCACACGAAGGTGTTTCTGATTACTGAACCCCTAGCTCTAAAAGCCACCTATTATAACAGACTCCGATGCACTTTTTCGCAAGGAGCTTAACGAGCAACCAGCACCTACCTCTGGTGAAACTGGATTAATTGGTTTTTTTTTGGAATAGCTACCAGACAAAGAAAGGTCCCTTCCGATTTGAGCTCCTGCGTACGTAGGAGCCTTAAATTAAACCACATTAGGGTCAAATTTTGCTTAAACTGCCCAAAGGTCCTTCTTGTCACATATTTTATACGATTCCCAGCAAACTTCGCATTAAGCATAAAGAGCGATCAGCGCCCATCTCTAATGAAGTTGGATCAAATCGGTTAGCCCCGCACAAAAGTCCCTGTCGTATTAAAGTTCGTTAGTTCTAGAATACATAAATCAAATCCTATAGTCTTAAATTATAACGGTCTAAGTTTTCATATAGCCCGAACAAAATAATGGGTGATCCATTTAGAGGGAAAATGGAAAATATTTCGTTTTTTTGTTCTAAAAAAATGTAAAAATTAAAATCAAGTGTGGAATGTTTATTGGTAGTTTGAAAGGACATATTATATAATTTCCTTCAAATGTTGGCCGCAACTACGCCTCAGGGTTTCCATTCTAAGGGTCCAAATTTGGATGACTCGTTCGAGCATTTCGACCGGTATGGCTTTAATGACACGCGTAATGTTGGCTTGCAAATCCTGAATCGTAGCTGGTTTGTCAGCATAGACTTTGGACTTTACGTAACCCCATAGAAAAATGTCTAAAGGTTTTATCACTCGATCTAGGTGGCCAACTCATCTGTCCAAAACGTGAAATTAACAGCTTTTCGAAATGACCTCTCAATAGATCCATTGTTTGAGCAGCTGCACCGTCCTGTTGAAACCAAGTGTCGTCAAGATTACGGGCTTCAATTCCAGGTAGCATAAAGATCGATATCATGGCGCAATAGCGAGCTCCATTCACGGTTACGTTCCGGCCATCATCATTTTTGAACAAATATGCACCGATGATTCCACCAGCTTATAAACCGCACCAAACTGTGGTTTTCTCTGGGTACGTTTTCTCTGGACTTGCTGCTCTTCAGCCCAAATGCGGCAATTTAGCAAGAAATGAGCCTCATCACTAAACAAATTTTTTGATCAAAAACAGCGGATCTTCCCGTTTCTCACCGAACGCTCATTTCAATAATACAGTGCCAACATTTTAAGGTAATTATTTTCAAAAAATAAATGCCATAAAATGTCCTCTTACCAGTTATCAATAAAGATTCCACACTAGATATGAACATTTATATTTTTTTTGTTCTGAAAAAATACCTCTAGATGGATCACCCATTATTTCCATCCCGCTGTAGAAGTGACAAATAATGGCCAGAATAGCTAGAACTCCAGACAGAGTCGCAGAATTTTTTGAATAGCAGAGCCTCATGTTTATTATCTCGTAGTCGACACCGCCAGACTTTAGCTTTTTGAGTCTTTGTTTGTATTTACTAATAGTGCAGATATAAGAATTTAAGCCAGGCAACCATAAACCGTTAGTTCGTTAATAAGGCGCAGGAAACCGGGTTTTAGACAGTAATATTTTTTGTGCTAGGTCTTCTTTTAAATATAAAAATAAATATATTAAAATCCTCCTTTCTTTTAAATATTTTATCGATAAAGCACCACTTTGTCCGGATGTATTGCCTGTTTTGTACAGTGTATGGCATGGTCGCATCGTCGGACCATCTGCATAGACTGTTGGCCTCGATATCGTCCATTACTTTATACTTAGTAGGGACATAAATATTGTGACACACGTTTTATGCTGTAAAATAAAAAGTACTGAATGTTTTTGGACCGAATATTTTTTAATATATTTATTGATGTATATTGTATCCAAAAAGAATCTACTTATGCGAAATGTCCGCCTTTTGCCTTTACACACGCCTTTAGTCGCACTGGCTAATCGTCGATAGCTGAACGAACCTCGTCCATTGGAAAATTGGCCACAGCTCGAACCAAAGCAGTCTTAAGAGATCCAATGTTGGAGTATATTTTGTGACAAACCTTGTCCTCTAAAACCGTCCACAATTTGTAATCCAATGGGTTCAAATCCGGACTGCCTGAGGGCCATTCTTCAGTTGAAATGAACGCTGGCAAATTGTTTCGAAGCCAGACCTGGGACGTTTTAGCCTTTTTAGTCCATGGCTGGTTTTGGAACAGGGAATTGTTAAGAGGCTTCACAACAGTTTCCAAAACGGTTTCTTGGTAAACAGACTAACGCTATTGAGGTTAGCTTTCAAAACCCATATGACATTAACGGATTATGTTCAGTTCTACTATTGAAATGGGTGTGTTCAATGTTGTTACAGTATTTATGTCTCTACTAAGTATAGTCCCAATTGCATGATCTTGACAAATAACACTGGATAACATTCTTTTTTTTCATGGGATACTCATTTCATTTCTAATGGTATTTTGGCTAACTGGACTAAAAAAAATATTTTAAAATAATTACTTGTTTGGTTATTTTTTTTTAATTTGGCAATATTTTGAAATGCCATTATCATACAATTAACCTTTCTTATTTAGACATTAATATTGGAAGAAATTGACTAATGGCAGGGATGACTTCAGTTTCGAAGAACGCTACCCGCAGACCTCCAGCAACAAATGTGTTTTTATAAGTACATTGATCAAAGGCCATACACTTAAGGCTGTCAGATTTAAATTTAATGAGAAACTGCCGTCAGTAGAGTATTCTACCGATGAAAGAAAACATAATAAAAAATCCCTCGCACTTCCTTCTGATTCCTTTCGGTCCAGTTAACTTTTGGATGCCACACTTTTGGATGTCACACTATAACCTGAAAAAACTGAAATTGAGGTAACTCTACAAAAAGGGCCATAACTTACACAGTACAACACATGACTTCGGGACTCAATTTTTATAATTGTTTGTGAAAGTTGCCTTAAAAAGATGAACTTCTGCATCATTCGTTTGGTCAAGGTACATCAAATAATAATTTAATAATTAATTTGAAGTTAGTATGCATCGTATAGGGAAATTTGTCACGTTTTAGGCTCTTTTGTTTGTCATAGCTTGAGAACCACTAGTCCGAATAAGCAAAAACAATTTAAAAAAAAATGAAAAAATTAAAAATTACAGTACCTTTAATCTGTTCATATAACGTTCATACAACAAAAAACTAAAAATTACAATTCCTTTAACGTTTTGCTACATAAGCAACAGTTTCGCAGTTATAAATAAAAGTATGAAGATAAAAAAAATCTTCTTGTTTTAACAAATGGGCATTTATTTTATTTTATTTTATTTGTTTATGTCGTTTTTGACTGGGCTGATTGGTCAGTCTTCCTTCATGAATGAAATAAAACTAATTTATTCCATGTTTTTCCAACGTTTCGTTAGCTTTTTTCTAAATTCTTCAGGGGATGTTTAGTTGAAAATCCTGTCGACAAAAAGTGTTGTTATTTATATAAAAAAAATTTTTGCCTAAAAAATTAATTTTTTTAGTTCGTAAAAAATACAAAACAGGGAAAAGTATCAAGTTCTATTACTTTCACGTAAAGTCACATAACCTATGAACCAAACGAGACATAGATCATGAAAATCAATTAATCGCTTTTATGCACAATTAATTGAAGGTATGAATTTCAAAAATTTGCTCGAGATATGTACAAAATTCTTTGGAAAAAACGTTGATGACTTTTTTTTTATTGATTCTTTATTTTGCATGAAAATAAACATTCCGATTCATATTACAGCTATTCTTGCACAGAAAATATGAGATTTTTATATGTTATCTATGCGTGGAAACAAAATTTAGAACATTTTCAATTATTGTCACTATCCATCCTCGTTGAAGTTGACGCTTGTGGTTCTGATGACCTTATTTTCTTCGTAGGTTGTTCATATTCATGTTCTGAGTCTGCATCATCATCCGAGAAAGACATAATATTCAAGGGCGTGTTTTGTTTAGTGTGTCCACAAATTTCAGTGTCATCTTCATCTTCGGCGCTTTCATCTTCAAACTGCATAATTTTAGAAAAAGTTGCGAAACGTTGTATGAGCAGATTAAAGGAGTTGTAATTTTTATTTTTTTTAAATTTGTTTCGGCTTATTCGGACTAGTTGTTTTCGAGTTATGACAAACAAAGGAACCTAAAACGTGACAAATTTCCCTATACGATGCTTACTAACTTCAAATTAATTATTAAATTATTATTTGATGTACCTTGACGAAACGAATGATGCAGAGGTTCTTCTTTTTGGGGCTACTTTCACAAAAAATTATCAGAATTGAGTCCCGAATCAATCACCTGAAAAATATTGTACTGTGTTATACAATTAGTCATAGATTTTAACCCAAATAATTTTTTATTGTTCCCGCTTTTTTTTTTTAAAAAATTTCCGTGCCAACACAAAATGATTTTTTTCTAAATAAAAAAATATATTTTTTTTATTTTTTCTCTCAATGCCAAGTTTATTGTAATATTAATTTTAATAAATATAAAAAGAAACAAAGAAGTAACAATTTGGTATTATAAATGGGCGAAATCGGCCCAGGCGAAAAAGTTTCCCTTTTAAGGGACTAAATGTACCTCGGAAAAAGGTACGCCTTTACCTCGGTACCTTGGAAAAAGTACACTTTATTGGGTATTTTCTGTTTAAATCATAAATTTTTATGGAAGGCACTTTTAAAAATTGCATAATTTTAGGACGTTTTGTCTTAAGTGATCGAAAAAACTATCTGAGCACTCTTTATTTTTTTTATTTAATGTATACTGTTGCATATCCAAGCCCAATGTGCACTAAATGCTTCAAGTGATTTCTGCTGTGAAAACAATTTGAGAATTCCAAGTATCGATCGGCCACACATTCGTCAAATTATGTAGACAGAAAAACAGTTTTTTTTTTGTCAATTAATTTTTTTGTAATCTTCTTCACTTTACGAGTAACAAACAAAGAAAAGGAAAACTTTTAATTTTTTGGCCCTCAAAGCCATAACCACCTATGAGGGTACCATGAAGCTCCAGTGTTCGTCCCACCATCGATTTATTAAAGCGTTTATGTCTGAGTAGGTACTTTTCTTGTTGTTCATGGTTATTATTATTTTTTTAAGTATGGCGCCGGCGTTTTATAAAAAAAGAAATATTCAAATTATTGATTATTGTTTTGTTAGGTCTGGCCGAAATGTTTTCCCTAGACACGGCGTAAGCACAGCAAACCAAGTGCTTCGTCCTTTGTCATCGCGTTGGTGTAGGACCGGGAGCTTTAGTGTGGTTGTGGCTTCCCACTTAATGCCAGACATTGAGTATGCTTTACTTTTGTGAGTTTTCAACACAAGTGCCGCTGAAATCAGCGTCTTTCATTAAATTCGTAACAAGGTTTCGTAGTCCAAATGAAATCACACAAGAACTTTTGCACTGCCACAAGTTTGCGAAATTGGGGTTTTGTGGTGGCGGTGCTGTGCTGTGCTTACCACTTACACTGATTGTTAGCTTGTTCGTTGATTTGTTTGTTCGTAGCCTGATTGTGAGTGATTTGTAAATAAACGCGTACATTAATACTCCTGGCGACTCGGCCAAATGAAATGTGTAATTTGCAGGGATGATCCAAGTCGACCCTGTGTTAGCCTGCCCAGAATTGGTTGAGGTTCTAGGAAATGTTTTGACGTGAGAACAAAGTTATAAATTCAAAAGTTTGCATTGTTATTAAATATTGGAGTTTTGTTCAATAGTACTTTTATACGATTATACTAAAAACTAGTGGACAAACTAAGTTCGGCCGTGCTGAAGCTTATATACCCTCATAGATTACGGTCCAATATGAACATTTTGTTAAGATGCGTGACAACGGTCTCTTTTCTATCAGGGTGTTTTTCTGTCCATACCAATATCGTAATATTTATGAGATACAGCCTTTCAAAGTTCAGGATTGTTAGAGCGATGCAACACCCTCATGTCCAATTTTAACACAATACGAGTATTACCTATCGGGTGCTGATTCTAGAGGTATTTTTTTCAATAGGGATTACGAGTGAGTTGTTTTAAACTTTATTTTATTTCTTTTTAGTATTGTTTGCCATTTTATCCTGGAAAGAATTCTCGTACACCGCAACAACGTCCTCAAATTGTGGAACTGTATTACGGAAATAAGCGTTCTGTGATAAACGTTTGTCGTGCCTTTTTATGGTCGAAATAATCGGAGTACAGTTTCTGGCTCAACGGCAACCTTAATAAACAAAATTGCCGCATTTGGGCTGAAGAGCCACCAGAAGAGGTTCAGAAGCTGCCATCATACCCTGAGAAAACAACGGTTTGGTGCGGCTTATGGGCTGGTGGAACCATCGGTCCATACTTTTTCAAAAATGATGATGGCCGGAACGTAACCGAAAATGGTGCTCGCTATCGCGCCATGATATCGGGTTTTTTGCCACCTGAAATTAAAGCCCGTAATCTCGACGACATTTGGTTTCAACACTTGCCAATCAGCTGCTCAAACAATGGATCTATTGAGAGGTCATTTCGAAGAGCAGCTAATTTTACGTTTTGGGCCGTTGAATTGGTCGCATAAATCGTATGATATCACAGCTTTAGACATTTTTCTTTGGGGCTACGTAAAGTCCAAAATCTATGCTGACAAACCAGCTTCAATTCAGGTTTTGGAAGCCAACATTACGTTGGCGATTAACGCCATACCGGTCGAAATGCTCGAACGAGTCATCCAAAATTGAACTCTCAAAATGGACACCCTAAGGCGACGTTGCGGCCAACATTAGAAGGAAATTATACTCAAAAAATAAATGGCATAAAATGCCCTTTCGAATAAACAATAATGATTCCGGACTTGATATTAATTATTGTTTTTATTTTATTTTCAAAAAATACCTCTAAATTAATTACCCAATGTAATAATAGGCAGTACATTTTTAAAATGGGCGTGGCTCCGCAGTCAGTGTTTCGGTCCATGCCTATATCATTTGTTCCAAATACCATCGTCATATTTCTTAAACTTTATAAGCTTTTGTTTTTTCAAGTTCAGGGTCCAATTAAACCATGACATAGACAAGAATAATAGCCCAGTCATTGTTTTAATCGTGATACCATTTTATAACGGGCGGTACATTAGTTTGGCCATAAATCCGATTTTAAAAAAAGAGGGTGTCTGCGCCCACCGGGATGTATTCCGATCCAAGTCTATGTCATATGTTTCAACTATTAACTTCATATCTCTTAAAGTTCATGAGATATTGTGATTAAGGTTTTAGGATTGTAGATTTTTCCAAAGGTTGATCCAGTCCTTGTGAGGGGAAAATGTTAACCTCTTGACCGATCTGGCCCAATACCAACCGCTCCATCGCCAAGCTCAACGATTTTTTTTCAAGAGAATGACATGGACGACATTTGATTTCAACAAGACGGGGCCATATGTCACACAACAAACGCAACTATCGCACTGTTTTTGAAAATATAATAATCGGCCGAAATTCAGATGTCAATTGGCCGCCTCGGAGCTGTGATTTGAGTCCTTTGAATTCTATTTTTTGTGGGGAGCCATGAAAAATAAATGTTACGCACAGCATCGAGAGACAATTCAAGCGTCAAAATACGAAATGGAAGTTGCCATTAAAGAGATTTGAACTGAAATAATTGAAAACGTACTGACCAATTGGGTTGATCAGATGAGGTACTACCGAGCCAGTTATGATAGTCATATGAATGACTTTGTGGTTCATTTTTAAATGAAAATGTCCAACCCTTCCCATGAAACCAGAAAAAAAATATATAAGTACCTATTTTTACAGCAAATTCAAATTTTAAATGGCCCACCCTGTAGTCTGTATCCAAAAATGGCTTCCAATAAATATACACATGTGGCTTCAAAAGAACTTATAACATTTTCTCACGAAGACAAAAATAAAATTATTTTTGCTGATTGGTTAAATTTGGGTGACTAAAAATCTGATCTATAAAAATTTCACACAAATTCAAATATGACTTAATTTTTAAAATCTGGGCAAATTTTTAGCCCGTTCTAGGGACCAAAAAAATAGTTTTCAAATGGCTTTTTTCCACACCCGGAATTAGAGGAAATAATATAGTCGGCCATTTCCGAACTTAGCTTTTTAATTTATATTTTTTTAAATAAAAAAATAAAACCAAAGCTTCTGTGGTTTTCAACGCAAGCCCATGCGAAACAGAATAGGTGGAAATGATGTAGCTCTTTGAAGATTGATCTACGCTCAGTTCGAAGATTAGACGGAAATAATAATTCTCAGTAATTCACACGAGACTCCCGTCTAAGTCATTTGATTTGCAGCGGAAGTGATCGTTGCCAAAGACTGCTGAAGAAAAACATAGGGGTGTTTAGAAACAGCTGTACAGTCTGCCGGGCAACCTAGTCAATACATTTCACCAATTCTAACGTTGATTCTGAAAAAGAAACAACAAAGATCTCGAATTAGAATAAAAAATGTTCAAGTCATAAAAACACAAACGTTGATGAAACCCAAATCTCTTTTGGTAGCAATTGATTTGGAAATTGATGGGGAAAATTAATTCAATTTTGATTAGGAAAATATTTTTCATTGAAGGCATAAGGCTTTAAAAACCAGAAAAAACCAGAAGTCGATTTTTTCAAAACACAGAGTGTGAGTTTTTTGAAAACCCCTTCTTTTGGACTCATCAGTCGATTTTTTCAAATACGGAATCGAGTTTTCTGAAAACCCCTGTATTTTTTTGACACTAAAGTACTAACTCTAGCCTGAAAATGGCTAAGTCATAATATATTAAAAAAATGGTTGGAACGATAATCTCACCGTTCCATAATCCTTGCGAATTAGTGTCTTTCTAAAAATGCTTTGTCACTTGACGGACTTGGTATCAGTCTCTGATCGTGCCCCCAAATCACTTGCACGTCATTATACGAGAAGTATGCAAAAGCAATACTGTCTACAAAAAAAGGGGGAAAAGGAAATAGACAACGTCTAAATCAACATTGCCGCCCTGAACTAGCATAATACAATCGTACCGCCTTCGTACAAAATAATTATCAAATTTCAATCACCACACAAAGCCCAGGCTTAGTGAAATCTTTCGAATAGACATGACAACAAGAGAATTAACCATTTGACAATAAGAGACATTTAAATCTCAAACCCCTGCAAACGCAGCGACTAGCCCCGCATGACCCAATGTCCGCTGTAGTGGAGGAAATAAAACAGAGCACAAATAAAGGCATTCCGTTCAGTCATCCCCAGGAATTGTGGTGCTTCAGGTGTCGTGTTGAAAATGCTTTAGCACAGCACTTCAGCGCAACCCACAAATAAACAACAATGCCGCATGACTACAAAGAACAAAATAAATAAATAACAACAACAACGACAGCAACAACAGCTGGCATTTTATGTGGCAAATTACTTCAATATCGTTGAGTGACTAATTTATGTTACAAAGCCCCCGAAAGGGAACTCAAACGACACAGCTCCAACTACAAGCAGCAAGAAAAGCACCATCAACTTTCACTCAACGACAACGAATGTGCTGAACTTTGTCGTTGCCATCGTGTATCGCTACCCTCAGGTCAGGCAGGAACAATGACAGCCACAACAACATCTAACTCGTGGGGTATAATCCCAATTCCCCGGAGTGGCATTGTGGAATACGGAACAGGACATAATACACAACATATGTATGTATGTCTGTCCGTCCCTTTGAACGGTTGTACAGTGGATTAATCTAGAAGTGAGCGGAGATTTTATATAGGGTAGGGGACATTGAAGGCAGGGGGCATATGACGGTCTTCCAAAAAAAAAGCCATAACTCTAGTGGGCAGCTAATGTTGATGGCACAATTTTAGATGTGTAGAATATAATATGGGCTTAAACCAGGCCTGGCAATCGCTTCCGGCCATAATGTTATTGTACAAATCTCTATTGTATTTCTGATTGATAAATTAAGGTCATTCTGTTCAGTAATGCTAATAAAAACAAGAAAACCCGTCGTTAAGTTGAGCCAGGCCAAATCTTATGTACTCTCCGCGGTAGAGTAAACACTCTACAAAAGTGTACTTTTTCGCAGGTATCTTTAGTTCCTTAAAGGAAAAATGTTTCCTCCCCTGTACCGGTTTTGCCAATTGAAATCCAAAACAGCATATGATTATAAGCCATCCTCGTGCAAAATGTAAGTGTCATAGCTTAACTTGTTTGACCGCACGCACACAGAGAACCATTCAATTGGAAATAGGTCCGAACTTCAAAAATTTGGAAAACAAACTATCGCACTAAACATGGTATTGCTACGATGACTAAACGGTTCTCACAGAAAATAAATTGGTTCTACCAGCCGAATGAAGTAAAACTATCGGTTGTCAGAACATGTGTTATGGCAAACAACCAACTATGATATAAGATCTAAGTAGTAACCAAACTTCGTATAGTTCACATATTTTCGTTCAAGCCAACATCAGAATATAATCGCAATACAAATTCATAGAATCTAATAACATTACACAGAGAAAATATCAGTCGGAAATTAGTCCGAACTACGGAATTTCTGCTGAACCAAAAGACTTTCAGTTCTATGCACCAAATCTTAATAATCATGCTGATAATTCGGTTGAAAGTATCATAAGATGATTGATATGACAATAATAGGGCAGAGATAACTTGAAATTCGGTCACATAAACCGAATGAAGTTCAAAATATTGGTTGCCATAACCGCTAGTTGTTAAAACTAAAAGATTGAATAGAATGGCAACCAATTATTTCGCATTTAATAGCAAAAAAAAACGTGTACATCTCAGAAACAATTAAAGCGTAAAATAAAATATAAATATAAATAATTAAAAAATGGAATACGAGTAGTAAAGCGAATTTATCGACAGCTTTATAAGCAAAAACGGGGGCATCTCGAAACAATTAAAGCGGAAAATAAAATTATAAAAATAAATAATTAAAAAATGGAATACGAGTAGTAAAGCGAATTTATCGATAGCTTTATAAGCAGAAAATGGGCGCATCTCAGACACAATTTAAGCGTAAAATAAAATATAAAAATAATTAATAAAAAAATGGAATACGAGTAGTATAGTGAATTTTTAAGGCTCCTCTGAATCTCTTATCGTCGGAATGGAAATTAGGATACATCTTCCGATAGTAAAACGGACTCGAAAAAGTATATCAATGTGTCCCGAAATCGGACAACATAATTTGTATCTAAATATAATATAATTTTTTATACAGCCGGTATAAGTTTAAAATTTTGAATGGTCCAACCTTTAGCTTTGCTTTAGTTCCATTAACTAAATATTTCAATGTATTAAATTTTATTCACCGATTTCTTTGACTTTGAAAGATAGAACAACATTCATTTTTTCAGGATAATATTTGACATTACTCGTACAAAATTGGGAAATATTAAAAACTTTTTTCCAAAGTAGTAAGACTTTAACTCAAACTGTTAAAAATGAACGTGGAAATTATTCGAGGAGAGATCGGCCTTCAGTTCAGTTTGTGCGTCAATTTGTGAAGCGAGTTTAGGAAAATGGATCGTTATTGGACAAACCAACCCGAGTATGTTTTCGTCCGTGCGTTCAATCGAAAACTTTGCTGCTGTGGCTGAGAATGTCCAAGAGCATCTATTAACATTATCTCGTCATCGTTTTCAGAAAGTGAACATTTCTCGCACTTCTTTCAGAGGAATTTTGCATATCGGTAGAAAGGCTTACGAAGTTCAATAGTCACTGCACGCAGAGAAAAGATATGGTTACTATATGGTCACCGCTACAATAATATGTTCTCTACACTTATAGCATGTTCGTCACCACCATAGTATTGTTTTTTGAATTTCATTTTGACAACAGTATGATTGCGGCAATATTAATATTGTTGAATGTAACAATAGTATTATTGCAAAATTTAGAAATGAAAATATGGTTGTAGCAACTATATAAACATGGTTGTTGCAACAAAAGTATTGTTGTTTAACATTTACGTTAACAATAATATGATAACGGCAATCATACAGTATGGTTGCGACTATGAACATAACAAAACAGGTTTTATGGAGCATACATGTATGTGTGCGTATGTTTTTTGATATACCAAAAAACGCATACACACGATACAGAGCATGTTTGTTGTACACTATAAAAAACAACAACAATCGGAAGGTAGTGCGAGGGATTTTTATTGTGTTTACTTTGTTCGGTAAAATACTCGACTACCAACTGGTTCTCGTTTATTAAAAATCTGCCTGCACTTAAGTATATAGCCATTGATCATGGTTTAACCACATTCGTTACTTGGGGTCTACGGATGGTGGAGTAGCATTCACCCCTGCTGGCAACTAAAAGTATTCTCGACTGCCGTTGGAATATATATTTTTGTTTCTTAAATGAAATGTGCTATGAACTAATTTTAATGCAATTTAAAACAACTTACATGATAAATATCTCTATTTTTGAATAACAACATTACCCAATCCTAATAAATAACTTTTGAGATCATAGTTTGGTTGAGTGTATATCATACCATGGTTGTGGGGATCATATTATGGTTGTAGGAGAAACATACTATGGTTTTGAGGATAAATTTATGGTTGTGGAGATAATAGTATGGTTGAGTGTAAATCATACTATTGTTGTGAGGATCATAGTATGGTTGTAGAGATCATAGTATGGTTGAGTGTGAATCATACTATGGGTGTGGAGATCATAGTATGGTTATGTGTGAATCAAACTATTGTTGTGAGGATCATATTATGGTTGTATTTGAATCACACTATTGTTGTGAGGATCATAATATTGTTGTGCCACAACCATATACCCAACAATAGTATGAACCTCTTCGAATATTGTCACCCTAACCGTACTTTTTTTCTGCGTGTGAAGTCTCATGATCATCACATGCGTTTTTGCTTCGCACAATGGGCAGAAGATTATTTGGTTGGAGTTGAAGAATTTTATCTACTTTTCGTCTCGGTCTCTATGTCAGTGCAAAATTGCCGCATATGGGGTTCAGAAAATCCACACGGACTATTGAGAAGCAAATGCATCCACAACGAGTCACTTTTGAGTGTGGATTTTGAGGCTGGCGGCATCATTGGGCTACTTACCTTCGAAAATGAGCAAGGAGCCGCCCTTCAACGTCGCACTCTTTTTGAAAATCGAATAGTCTGCCGAAGCTGTGATGTCAATAGACCGCCTCGGAGCAGTGATTTGAGCCATTTGGATTACTTTATTGTGGATAGCCATTAAGTTTAAATGTTACGCAAAGCTTCCGGAGACAATTGAAGCATTGAAACATGAAATCGAAGTTGCCATTGAAGAGATTCGACCCTAAACAAAAGATATTATACTGAAAAGTTGGGTTGATCGGATGAGGTACTGCCGAGCCAGTTGTGGTAGTCATATGAATGATATTGTATTCCACTACTAAATGGCAAAGTTTAAACTTTCCAATAAAACCACAAATTTAAAAAAAAAATTAAAATATTTTTTTTTTATACGGCCGGTTTACATTTAAAATTTTTAATGGTCCAACCTTTAGCTTGCTATACATTTTTTAATTTTACTTTTGAATGTTTTATTGGAGCTTCATATCCTTATAACATTATTTATTTAAAACTGAAAAGTTGAGTTGATCGGTTAATTAAGTTGAATGGTTAATTGGAGCTTCATATCTTTATAACATTATTTATTTAAAACTGAACTCCAAATATCATTTTATGATTTATAGGTATCTACTTTACTACTTCAAGCGATATATTTAGTTCCATTTACTAAATATTTCAGTGTATTATTCAGTATTAAATAACATTCGGTTTCACTAATAGAAACAAAACCATTCGGTTGGCCAAAAAAACCCTGTTGTCACAAAGAATCTACTCTCTGTGTATACAAAATCTATATTTAAAACGAAAACTCTCCCAAAAACCGAATGGAAGTTAACAAATTTTTGGATCATTATTCTAAATAATTTATAATTTCACAATTGTACTTAAAAATATTCTAAGAAGTATTTTAAAAATTTGCGGATGCAAATTTCTAATTGCAAATTTCTAATTTGTGAATGTGCCACACTGGCAGCAAGCCATTGTCTGGGATGGGGCCAATATACTGCAAGTTCATATTCGTTCATCTCGCAACTCATTTTGTAATCATTTAAAAGGTAGCCACCAGAGGTTCCTAAAAACTGGGGTTTTTAGAATACCGTCATTTCGGGTTTTTCTTAAACCATATACAAAAAATCCGAGAGTCGGGGTTTCCTTTAAGTTAAAAACCCTCATTAAGCGACATTTCGGTTTAAGCCTTTTGCCTAAAACTGGAAAATATTTTAAAGTGACTGACCCAATATATGGACGTCAAAAATGTATACGGAGTTCAATTTAGAGGTATTTTTTTTCCAACTAAAAAAATACAGAAGTCCAAATTATGTGTGGAATCTTTATTGTTCATTCGAAAGGGCATTTAATGTCATTTGATGGTGATTCTGAGCCGATCTATATACTTGAAAGTCTAGTTTAAATATTTTTGGTTTTTGCACATATTTCTAATGAAACTAAAAATTTAGAGGCATTTTTTCTAATTAAAAAAACTACAAAAACTAAAAACAAGAGCGGAATGATTATTGTTCATTTGAAGGGCATTTCATGCGATTTATTTTTTGAATATAAATTTCAAAAAATGTTGGCGCAACTCAGCCATTCCGAGGGTTAAATTTTAGATGACTCGTTCAAGCATTTCGACCGGTATGGCGTTATTGACATGCGTAATGTTGACTTCCAAAACCCGAATCGTAGCTGGTTTGTCAGCATAAACTTTGGAATTCACGTAGCTCCAAAGAAAAAAGTCTAAAGGTGTGATATCACACGATCTAGGCAACCAACTCGCTGGCCCAAAACGTGAAATTGGCTGCTCTTCGAAATGACCACCGAAAAGATCCATTGTTTGAGCAGCTGTGTGGTACGCGGGACCGTCCTATTGAAACTAAATTTCGTAAAGATTTCTGGCTTCAATTTCAGGTAGCAAAAAGTTCGATATCATGGCGCGATAGCGAACACCATTTACGGTTACGTATCGGCCATCAACATTTTTGAAAAAAATATGGACCGACTATTCCACCTGCCCATAAACCGCACCAAATCGTGGTTTTCGAAATGTAAGTCTTTCACGCAGAGAAAAGATATGGTTACACTATGGTTATCGCAACAATAATATGTTATCTACAATAAAAACATGTTCGTCGCAACCATAGTATTGTATTTTGAATTTCATTTTCACAACAGTATTATTGCGACAATATTACTATTGTTGAAATGTAACAATAGTATTATTGTCAAATTTAGAAATGAAAATATGGTTGTAGGAACCATATAAACATGGTTGGTGAAACAAAAGTATTATTGTTTAAAATTTACGTTAACAATAATATGATTACGGCAATCATACAGTATGGTTGCGACTATGAACAAAACAGTTTTTTAGAGCATACATGGATGTGTGTGCGTATGTTTTTTTGATATACAAAAAAACATATACACACGATACAGTGAATGGTTGTTGTCCATTAAAAAAACAACAACAATCGGAAGGTAGTTCGAGGGATTTTAATCTACTTTGTTCAGTGAAATACTCTAATATCGATTGGTTCTCGTTTATTTAAAATCTGCCTGCACTTAAGTATATAGCCATTGATCATGGTTTAATCACATTCGTTACTTGCGCTCTACGAATGGTGAAGTAGCATTCACCTCTGCTGGCAACTAAAATTATTTTCGACTACCGTTGGAATATATGTTTTTGTTTCTTGAATTAAATGTTCAATAAAAACATGGCCCCACATCTGTCCATGAAATATTTGTAATGCAATTTAAAATTACTTGCTTGATAAAAATATCTTATTCTTGAATAACAACACTCAATCCTAATAAATAATTTTGGCGATCATAGTATGGTTGATTGCATTATACTATATAGCATGGTTGCGTGTGAATCACACTATGCTTGTGAGGATCATACTATGGTTGTATAAGAAAAATACTATGGTTGTGAGGATCATAATGTGGTTGTGGCGATAAAAGTATGATTGAGTATGAATCATACTATTGTTGTGAAGATCATAGTATGGTTGAGTGTGAATCATACTATTGTTGTGAAGATCATAATATGGTTAAGTGTGAATCATACTATGGTTGGGGGATTATAGTATGGTTATCTGTGAATCATACTATTGTTGTGAGGATCATAATATTGTTGTGTCACAACCAAATACCCAACAATAGTATGTTCCGAATATTGTCACCCCAGCCATACTTTTTTCTGCGTGTTCCATTATGATAATGAAAAGAACAAAAAAATAAAGTTTAACACAACTCACTCGTAATCTGTGAAAAAGTCCAATTGAAAAAAGACCTCTAGATTGATCATCTGTTAATGCCCTTTTCACAGGGTGTTAAAAAGGTATTCACATACAGCCTAAAAAAAGTGGACAACCGGAAAACCTGACAAATACGGGTTAACCGTCTTGTTTGGTGTTAGCTTATTTTGAAAACCGACTGTTGGGTTTAGACTTTTAAAAACCGGAATGTCGGTTTTTCAGATTCGGTTTTGGACACTGAATTTTTGTTTGTCTGTTTCTGAATTTCTGTGTCTCAAATTATGATTATATCAGCATGTTTTGAATTAGTCCTATTTAAACAGGAGTATATGGATGGGTAGGTAAATGCAATTTATGAACCAATTAACGTTAATTTTCTTAAAATCGATATTCTTATTATTTTCCTAAAATATTTTTCCTCAAAACTAATTTCCTTTTCCATAACCAAACTGTGCATAAAACTGTCCATAGACAGTATGCCCAAAATGAACAAAAAGCGTAGGTTTAAATTATATCTTTATGGCATGTACGAAATGACTAAAAAACGTACACACAAATTGAAAAGTTCAAATAAAAGAGCGCCTTAAAATGAGTATTTGGATTTTTCTAAAAGCGTCATTCTTTCTACAATAATATGTCTTAGGCTTGGTTTTTACCCGTTTAATGCCAAAATATCAGCAATAGGTTTTATTGTAATGCCTACTGTAGTTAGTACCTCACATTTTCATTTGAAAACACAGTGCTTGAACGATTGCCACTTAATGACTCCCCCCTCACAAGGAGTGTAAAATGAAAACATATTTAATGTATCACCAGAACAAGTCCAACCAAAACAATTGACCAATATTAAATTCACCCTGTCACTATTGCTCAATGCCATGGTGCCGTAGGCACACAAATAATTGATTGTACCAAGTTTGTCCATGTCTTTTCTTCCGTCATTTAGAACGTCTCTCAATGGCTGTCAAAACTTTGCAAGTTTCGAATAGAATTGATTTTGAAATTTCCTTGTCAAGACTGCGTGTACAAGTAAAAACGCCTACAGCTCTCTGTGCTGGCGGGTGGCAAGCAATGTTGGCATTCAGTTGTCAATCTGAATAGATGGAACAATTGCTTGTCGGTGCGTATGTCAATCTGCTGCAAAGACTAGTGGCGAATGCGTTCATGACCTTCGTGTGGATTTTAGACAAAGTGTGTGAGCTGTTCGTATTGTTTCGAAATCTTTTGAGACATGTCCAATTTACCTGTCGCAAATCATATCAAAAACACAAACACACAAATACAAATAAAATTAGCAACACCCCCGCACACGCACACACACACTATTTTGAAAACTGAAAAAGTTTTAGTTGTCGTTGATAGCTTAAACCGATGGTGATTGACACAACGACATAGAATAAATAACAAAAAATTAATTAAAATCCAATTGTTTGTATTTTTAGATTAAATTTACCAAAGTTTTTCTCTTCTTCTGTTTTAATTAACGAAATAAATGCGACATTCGCAGTTGGGCAGGACTACTAGCATGGATGTTTTGCAGATACAAAAACGATTTTAAGAAATCACAAGGGATCTTCGATGTTGTGATTGACTGGCGTGCTAATTTGTACGAGCATGAATGTGAAATAAAAATAATCACATTTTGATTGAATTAAAATATAAATTTGTTTCGAACCGCATAAGAAAGAAATTTTTTTTAAAAATTGTAGAACATTTCCGGTCACTTATTGTGAAACGAATTAAGTGGCCGGCCTTACGCGTGATTATCACGAGAAAGAACGTTTTGTATTTATACCCTTACCCTACAAGGAGTAAGAGGGTATACATCATTTGGAACGGACGGAAGAAGTGTAACATATCGAAAAGACCAAATACGTTTCAAGACTTTTTAAGTCATTTCAGTTATTTCCGTCACGAAAGGAGCTACCAATCATTTTTAAATTTTTTATGACGTAAAAGTTTTCAAAACTGTCTATACTTAAACGCTCACCCTACAGGGAGTATATAAATCGGTAAGGACGAAAAGTGTAATGCATCGAAGAAAACATATTAGACCCTAGATATGTTTTGACCAAATCCGTTTCATGACTTTTTAAGTCTTTTGAGCCATGCCCGTCTCGAAAGATCTACCAATTACTTTTAACTTGTTTATGCCCTAATATTTTCTCAGAACTGCATATGGGTTTAAAAATGGGCTATATTGCCACTTTTCTTCTGATACCTTCAACATCAATCTATCATTACGCCTATTTTAGTTATTCTTGAAATATTTTTAATGCTTAACCCGAAATCAATACTTAAGAAAAGAACGCTTATGCAGTAACAAAAATTGGATTCCTAGTCCCGCCCCTTCTAGGACCTTGAACACTAATGACCCCGTTTCGGTGCAGATTAGAGCCTACATAAATTTTCTCGTAGTGCATGTTTTTCGTGACCACCTTTTTATTTCTTATAACGCCTTTGTACTTGCATATAAAAAATGTCGTTACACGTCCCATTCTGCTACCGCTTATACAAATGCATCATTCTGCCCACTTTTTTATTCTTCTAATGTCATTTATGCAGCACATTTATAACGACTTTATGTACATGCACGAAAAGAGAGGATGACACTTTTCATTCTGGTACCACATTTGGTATTGTTAAAATAATTTTAATACCATTCTGATAACAATTGGTAATTAGCAAATGGAATATAAATTAGACGTGACAAACGAGGGAATATTGGAACACAAAAAATGTTTTTTTTCCAAAATGCATGAAAATAGCTTATTCAATTCTCCCCATGGCCCTAAAGCTGACAATGTATACACCCAAAACTGATTAGAAAAATACGGACCTAAAACAAGGGGTGTGCATTTGCACTTATTTCGCTTGATCACTACTGGCAACATTTCGAGCGCAAATGCCATTTGTACTTTACAAATGGCATTTGCGCTCGAATGCTTATTCCAGTGCCATCTTCACTCACATTTATAACATGATAAATTTAAAAAACGACATTCTAAAATTTAAGATGTAAATTTTTTGTCTTCGGCGACGATGAAGAATTTAATAGGGCAAAATGTAGAATATATAAATACTCAAACGAGCAGAATGCTCTCGATTTAGATATGGGATAAACCTCAGTGTTCTTACAAAATAATTTTCATACGATATTACTTCTTTTAAGAAAAAGCTTTTCAAATAAAGGAATATAATACATTTATAATCTAGAAATAGAGTGGAGAGAAAGTTTAGTTTTTCATTCCATTTGTACCATTTCGAAACACTAATCTGCGACCCTATAAAGTACACAAAAAATTTTAACCAAAAACTGGTATGCGTTTTATCACCACTCAAGTAAAAATTTCGTAAATAAGCTAAACTTTTTGTCAGATATTGCCATGATATTATGATGATATAATGAATACAAACAACAACAAAATTCATAAACTTCATGCACTGAGTAACTGAGAGTGTACGTGAAAACCTCCAGGAATCGATCTAAACAACTTGGCTTGCCGTATCGAACAACTTGAAGCATTTTGCGAAGGATTTTTGAAAGCGTAAAAAATCAGCACGTACAGTAATTAAAGCCTAACGAAGTTCCTGCGAGACGCCATGTCAGTGTTTAAGCTCTTCAAAAGCTCGGTGAAGATCCTCTGTTTTCGACCAAACTTTTGTTCAACAACGAGGCCCATTTCTGGCTCAACGACAATAAACGAAATTGCCGCATTTGGGCTAAAGAGCAAACAGAAGACGTACGTACAAGAGGTGCCATTATACCCAAAGAAAGCCACGGTTGCTGCAGTTTATGAAATGGTGGAATCATCGGTCCATATTTTTTCAAAAATGATAATGACCGGAACGTAACCGTGAATGGTGCTCGCTACACGCAGAGAAAAGATATGGTTACTATATGGTCACGGCAACAATAGTATGTTCTCTGCAATTAAGGTATGTTCGTCTCAACCATAGTATTGTTATTTGAATTTAATTTTGACGATAGTATAATTCCGGCAATATTAATATTGTTGAAATGTAACAATACTATTGTTGCCAAATTTAAAAATGAAAATATGGTTGTAGCGACAATATAAATATGGTTGGTAGGAAAAAAGTATTGTTTGCATGTGTTTTATGTTAACAATAATACCGGCAAATCATAATTTTTTTAATGTGACAATGTTATATTTAAGAATCTTGCGCAATAATAGTAATGATAATTAAATATTTTCAATACAAACTAAAGATCAGTATAACTGAATTATTTTTAATAAATATTTTTTTTTTACTGTTAAATAAATCACTCCTTTATTAAGAGTTTAATGTATTTTTACATAACTTACCTAATAAAATTCTCTATTGTTGAATAACAACTTATCCCAATTTTAACAAAAAATGTTGGGAATCGTAGTATGGTTTTGTGTAAGTTATACTATGGTTGTGAGGATCATACTATGGTTGTACGGTAAACATACAATGGTTATGAGGACTATAATATGGTTGTTGTGACCATAGTATGGTTGATTGTGAATAATAATATGGTTGTGGGGATCATAGTATGGTTGTGCGTTAATATTATATTGTTGTGAGGACCAAGATATTGTTATATATTATATACTATTGTTGTGATGATCATAATATTGTTGTGCCACAACCAACAATAGTATGATTCTCTTCGAATATTGTTACCCCAACAATAGTTTTTTCTGCATGTATCTTGATATAGTATCAATCTTTATGCTACCTGAAATTGAAGCCCGTAATCTTGACGACACTTGGCTTCAACAGGTCAGTGCCACTTTCCACACAGCTGTTCAAATAATGGATCTATTGAGAGGTCATTTCGAAGAGCAGCTAATTTCAAGTTTTGACCGTGAGTTGGCCGCCTAGATCGAGGGATATCACACGCTTAGACATTTTCTTTGGGGTTACGTAAAGTCTAAAGTCTATGCTGACAAACCTGCTACGATCCGGGTTTTGGAAACCAACATTATGCGTGTAATTAAACCCATACCGGTCGAAATGCTCGAACGAGTCATCTAAAATTGGACCCTCAGAATGGAAACCCTGAGGCGTAGTTGCGGCCAACATTTGAAGGAAATTATATTCAAAAAATATCCTTTCAAATTACAAAAAAATATTTTCTTGAATTGAATTTTTATATATTTTTTTGTTCTGAAAAAATATCTCTAGATGGATCACCCGATATATTCGGGAGCTATATCAAAATCTGAACTGATTTTCTTCAATTTTAATAACATCCCTCCTTTGTCCAGAAAACTAACTCATGCCAAATTTCATCAATATTAAATATAATATATAATTAATAGAGCTAAAAACATAAAAATCGGATGAGCGTATCAATAATTCCGTGACTTCTCCAACTTCCCTCGTAGCATGTAACACTGCTCCCATCAAAAACCATCTGCTAATAGACTACTGTCAAATTTTGACAGAGTTTTGTCATTTAGGCTATGTTTAACAGCTGTTCAAAACATACAACCTCGTGGATTTTGTTGAAAATGAATAGTACTCGTAGTGAACTTCGAGTGCTCATTAAACATTATTTTTTGAGGGAAAAAACCGTCAAACAAACCAAGCAAAGCCTAAAAAAATACTATGGGGACGAGTTCAATGGTAAAAATGTGGTTTACTGACTTTCGTTGTTGTTGCACAAGTACAAATGACGTCGAACGTTCTGGACGGCCAATTGAGGTAAATACGCCCGAAAATGTCGAAAAACTCCACGATATGGTGTTGGAGTAAAAGTGTGTGAGATTGTTGATGCATACGCATTTCATATGGCAGTGTGGTGTCGCTTTTACATGATCAGATAGGTTTAAGAAAGCTGTCTGCAGGATGTCTGCCGCGTTTGCGCTGAATTGACCATAATCGTATGACAACTTCAAAGGTTTATTTGGAGTTGCTTAACCGCAATTCGAATGAGTTTTTGCGTCATTTTGTGGTTGAAACATGGATCCATTACTCCGGATACCAAGCAGCATTCTAAACAATAGGTTTCTCCGGGTGAACCGGCTCCGAAGAAGGCCAAGGTTACTTTGTCGGCCAATAAGGTGATGGCAACATTTTTTTGGGTTGCAGACGGGATAATCGACATCGATTACATTCAAAATGGATAAACTATAAACGGCGAATGTTATGCCAACTCTTTGGAACGAATGACCGAGAAAAAAGTTATTTTTTATCAAGATAATGCACGGATGTACACGTGTGCTCTCTCAATGGCAATATTGCATAAATTGGTTTACGAATTGGTACCTCATCTGCCATATTTTTCGGATTTAGCCGGCAGTGACTATTTCCTATTTCCAAACTTAAAGAAATGGCCCGGTGGAAAGAGATTCAGCTCCACTGATGAAATTATTGATAAAAAAATGCCTATTTTATGGACCTAAATTCGTGACCACCCCCTTTTCCCATGAAAAAGGTTGAAATTTCATATGAAAACTTAAATCGTCGATATCTCCAAAACTAAGCGTCTAATCGACAAAAGGAGCTTAATTCGTGACCACCCCCTTTTCCCATGAAAAAGGTTGAAATTTCATATGAAAACTTAAATCGTCGATATCTCCTTAGCGAAGCGTCTTATCGACAAAAGGAGCTTAATTCGTGACTACCCCCTTTTCCCATGAAAAAGGTTGAAATTTCATATGAAAACTTAAATCGTCGATATCTCCAAAACGAAGCGTCTAATCGACAAAAGTAGCTTAATTCGTGACCACACCCCATTCCTATGAAAAAGGTTGAAAGCTTAAATTGTCGATATCTCCAAAACGAAGCGTCTAATCAAAAAAATAAATGAAAAAGGTTGAACTTTCATATGAAATCCTATTTTTTGGAAGGTATACAAAAATTGAAGAAACGATGGACTAAGTGTATTGACCTAAACGGAGTTTGTGTTGAAAAATATATGTGACGCTCAAAATAGAAAGGGACCTAAGGTTAAAAACCAGTTTTGTTCAGGAGAGCCATTTTAAAGATTAGGTCCCTTTCTATTTACGCTTAGAATCGTCGACTTCACTTTCATAAAACGCCCATATCTCTGGGAGGGAACACTTTTGGGACATGGGATCGGTCTCATTCGATGCTCAGATGTTGTCCACATTAAAAAAAGAAAAAAAATGAAAATTGATTTTTTTTACCGTTAGGTCCCTTTCTCTATGCGCTGTCATATATATTTTAGCAAAAAAAAACTGTGTTTTATTCAAAAAGACACGGAATTATTGATATGCCCTCGTATAGGTGGGTGCTATATCTAACTCTGTAACGAGTTTCTTTAATTTCAATATCGTTCGTTCTGGATCCAAAAATCTACTGTTGCCAATTTTCATGAAGATCGGAAATAAATTGCGACCTGTTGTTTAATTGCAAGCTTTATAAATGTAGGGACGGACTAAGGTAAGAGTGGATCGGTATACTTAAAGATGAGCCTAGCTCAATTTGTTTTTGGTAGTTACAAACATTTGTCATGAAACTAACTTTTAATACCCTGTCCCACAGAGGTGGAGGGAGGGTAAACAAAAACTTTGTTAGCCGTTAAACATAATGTAAGACCCACCAGGAGTTTGACTTCTTGGGAAGTCTTTCGTTTGTCAAACAATTCAGATACTCTGAAATTTTCTAAATTAAATTGTAAGGTAAAGATAAATCTTTCATTCGACCACAGAGGTGGATGGTAAAATAAAACTTCGTTAGCCTAAAAAAATGTAAGACCCACCAGGAGTTTGACTTCTTGGGGAGTCTTTCGTTTGCAAAACAATTGAGATAGTCTGAAATTTTCTAAATTAAATTTTAAGGTAAAGATTAATCTTTCATTCGACCACAGAGGTGGAGGGTAAAATAAAACTTCGTTAGCCTAAAAAAAAATGTAAGACCCACCAGGAGTTTGACTTCTTGGGGAGTCTTTCGTTTGCAAAAAATTGAGATAGTCTGAAATTTTCTAAATTAAATTGTAAAGTAAAGATTAATCTTTCATTCGAATACAACCTAGCCTGTATTTCGAAGTTGTAAATTTCTATATTTTATATTATTTTAGTAAGTTCTGATAATAGGTATTTATATTGACCCGATTTCGATATCCTTCAATCATTTTAGGAGTACGTCATAGAATTGACAATTGGTTTTAATGACTGGCTGGCATAAAAATACACCACCAAGGCTAAGAAGGGAAGGGAACCGATGTATTTTGACCCAGCATCAATAACAACATTTACTGTCAGCTTGAGTACACACAAACAAATCATAAAAAAAAACTAAAAGACCAGCTAGAAGAAGCTACCAAATAATGGCTGATGTCGGTGATGATTGATTTATAAACATTTCAGAAAATATAAATTCAATTTAATATTCCACCATAAAGAATATTAGAGAACATTAAGTTGATTTGCACTAAAACCAGATGAGACTTAATGGCAACACTAGCACGCATCCCCCGCCACCCGTCGCCCACAACAAACATTTCGCTTAGATTTTGAATTTCTTTTGAGATTTTTTGTGTAGAATTTGTAGGTGCAAGAGGTTGGGTGTGTGTTTTTTTGGTAGGGACATTGGGGATGTGGGTGTGGCAGTATACTTTTTATACTTTTCTCTTTGTAAAACCATTGAAATTGACATCAGATGGTATGGCGGCACTAGAGGGTGTGTATGTGCTGGGTTACATTTACCATGTAAATAAAATAACAATGACTTTTTGCACATTTCTTCTAAGGTTGAAGGTTGAAATAGCATATTTACATTTCTGTTTGCTCTTGCCAGTGCTTTGGCTCTTTTGCCGCCACTGGCTTTGTAGACGGTGGCGGTAGCAGCAAATAAAATGCAAAACTTATTTCACTTTCGCATGTACGGCTACAATTACAACTGTATTTAGTCAGCATTTCTGATTATCTCTATGCATGTGTGTATGTGTGCGGTTGAGTGTGTATTTGTGGCTGCCATTCGAGAAGACCATTTGGGTTTGATTACCCAGAATAGAAAAAGAAAAGGTTTTTTAAAAAAAAAAAAAAACGATATAATAGATTTTTTCTTTTCAAAGGATATAAAAGGATATTACTTCAATGGCAATAAAAAGTGGTTCCATAAATTACGTGTACAATGTATATAAAGCGTAGCAGCCAACCACAGTACTATGCACAGCAGGACATATCTTATATATCCCTTCCGTCGAAGAGATTTGGTAATAGATGATGATGATCAAAGGATAGGTGGTTTGGGAAAATGTAATAACTTTTCTTTCATGAAATAGTTCTGATACACTTTTCCTTGGAATCGGAATATAAAAACTGTAATATCGTAAAAACAATTAAACTTAAAGGGAATTGCAGTAATGTGTATGTTTTTATAACATCACAACTCAAAGATAAAGGATTTTGTTTCACAGGATATAGACAAAAGGCGTAACACGAGCAATAAGTCACTTAAGATAAAAGGTATAAAAGAAGCAAATATCATATGAATAGTTAAGGACTTGCCAGTCAGTCTTGCCGTTGCATCAATCTTTGGCATAAGGTACTATAAGTTAGTTGCCATACTTTTGTTACCATCCAAAATATGAAGCTAAAGATATGTCCCGGCTTTGATCTTATAAAAACAGGAACTGCTTACACCACTAACTCCCAATTGTATCGACTGAAAAACATAATAATGTATGATATGTTCCATACCTATGAAAATCTTCAGCAGTTTCGATGATCCAAAAGCCAGGTTAACCAGTAACAGAGGTAGCATCTTACAGACCAATATCTCTTTTACCCGCCGTATCAATATTTTTTGAAAATATATTTATACGGCGTCTAAACTACTGATGGTGTAAATAGCCCTATTTCAATGTATCAGTTTGGATTTCGATATAACCACTCCACGATTGGCCAGGTTGGTCGAATAACTTATATTATTGAGCAGTCTTTGGAAGAAAAAAAAAATATGCTATGTAGTTTTACTAAATGTATCACTGGAATTTGATAAGGTACGAGGGCTGCTATATAATGGGTGATCCATCTAGAGGTATTTTTTCAGAACAAAAATACATATAAAATCTCAAATCAAGTGTGAAATCTTTATTGGTAATTTGAAAGGATATTTTGTGGCATTTAGGCCGCAACTACGCCTCAGGGTTTCCATTCTGAGGGTCCAATTTTGGATGACTCGTTCGAGCATTTCGACCGGTATGGCTTTAATGACACTCGTAATGTTGGGTTCCGAAACCTGAATCTTAGCTGATTTGTCAGCATATACGAGGGCGACCGCAAAAGTAACTGGCCTAACATAAAAAGAAACGTTTTTTGGAATTATTATTATTTATTATTCATCAAACGTTTTTCAAGTTTTTTAATTCCATCCGAAAAATAAGATTTTTCAAGACCTTCAAAATATGCCTCAGTTCCAGCAATAACCTCGCTATTGGACGAAAAATTTTTGCCACCGAGAAATTTTTTTAAATTTGGAAACAAGAAATGATCAGAATGTTCTAAATCTGGACTATATGGTGGATGCGGAGCAATTTCAAATCGTAATGCGGCCAGTTTTTGTTGAGTTAAAAAGTGTGTGTGTGCAGTGTGTGAAGGAGCATTATCTTGATGAAAAAGAACTTTTTTTTTTCTAAATGCGGTCGTTTTATCTTGTTTTCTTCACTCAACCGATCCAATAATGCACAATAATATTCACTATTTCTAGTTTTTCCTTTCTCAAGATAATCAATAAATATTATACCCCTTGCATCCCAAAATACTGTGGTCATTACTTTTCCTGCCGACTTAACAGTTTTCGCCTTCTTGGGATCACTTTTACCAGCTTCTATCCATTGTTTTGACTGTTCCTTGCATTTTGGGATGTAGTGATGGATCCATGTTTCATCAACAGTTATGAATCGGCGCAAGAACTCTATTGGATTACGCTGATAAATCGCTAAAAGCTCCTCGGAATTGGTCCAACGGACGATTTTTTGGGGCAAAGTCAACAAACGCGGCACCCATCTTGCTGATAGCTTTTTCATGTGGAGTTCGTCATGTAAAATACTCCAAACTTGTTTTTCGTGTATTTTGACAATATCAGCAAGTTCTCTGAGCTTTATTCGTCTATCTTTAGACACTTCATTAAATATTTTTCTAATGTTTTCAATACTAGTAGCAGTTTTCGGTCTTCCAGAGCGTTGTTCATCTTCCGTACTTGAACGACCCATTTTAAATTGTTGAACCCAGGATTTCACGGTGGAGTATGATGGTGCATTATCACCATGAACAGAATCCAATTCATCTTTGATTAATTGTGGCGTATAACCTTTCATATAAAAGTGTTTAATTACCGCACGAAACTCTTCATTTTCCATTTTTCAAAATTATAAAACTTGTTTACTTCAATCACATGTAACAATGAAAATAATCTTTAAATATTTCGGAAATTTTGACAGATAGCTTATTAAAGATTGCTTTTAAAGAACAAAACAAAAAGTTGCTAGTAAAACAGAAAATGTGCTAGGCCAGTTTGTTTTGCGGTCGCCCTCGTACTTTGGACTTTACATAACCCCAAAGAAAAATGTCTAAAGGTGTGATATCACTCGATCTAGGCGGCCAACTCACCTGTCCAAAATGTGAAATTAGCTGCTTTTCGAAATGACCTCTCAATAGATCCATTGTTTGCGCAGATATATGGCAAGTGGCACCGTCCTGTTGAAACCAAGTGTCGTCAAGATTAGGGGCTTTAATTTTAGGTAACATAAACATCGATATCATGGCGCGATAGGGAGCACCATTCACGGTTACGTTGCGGCCATCATAATTTTTAAAAAAATATGCACCGATGATTCCACTAGCTTATAAACCGCACCAAACCGTGGTTTTCTCTGGGTATACTTAATGGCACCTCTTAAACCTCTTCTTGTTGCTTTTCAGCCCAAATGCGGCAAATTTGTTTATTGACTTTGCCGTTGAGCCAGTAATGGGCCTCATCACTGAACAAAATTTTGGTCGAAAAAGGCGGATCTTCCCGTTTCTCACCGAACGCTCATTTTCATAATACTGTTGCCAACATTTGAAGGAAAGTATTTTCCAAAAATAAATGCCATAAATAGTCCTTTCAAATTAAAAATAAAGATTCCACACTTGATTTGAATTTTTATATGTGTTTTTGTTCTGAAAAAATTCCTCTTGATGGATCACCCTATATATTTCTGGCCTAATAATGAAAATGCGACAATGTATCATCAAAAATGGTTTTATTGTTTTTCAAAATATTCTCCAGCATGATTTATACACTTTTGCTTGCGCTCAAACCAATTGTCAAAGCACTTTTTCCACTCCGAGTGAGAAACCTCCAAAACATGGCTTTTAAACGCTTCAACAGCATGTTCTGGCGGCGAAAATCGTTTACCATGCATTTTCTTCTTGACGTGCGGGTGTAAAAAGAAGTCATTGGGTGCCAAGTCAGGGCTGTACGGCGGATGACCCATCAATTCGACGTTAAATCAACAAGGCGTTGGCTTGGGCCGATGTGTGAGAGATCGCATTGCCATGGTGCACAATGATTCGTCTTTTCTTGTTCGTTTTTCGAATTTCTCCTTAGACTTCAGGCAAACAAATTGTAGTGTACCACTTAGAATTGACTGTCCTACGTTGCTCAAGCGGACCAGTTTTGCCACGTGACCAGTTTTGCCAAAGAAACAGGCGACCATTTGCTTCGAAGTGCTTCCTCCACGAACAACTTTCGTTGGATTGACTTGTGTCCGAAGACCCACACGGTCAATTGCTGTTTTGTTTAAGGCTTATACGCATAGATCCATGATTCGTCACCTGTGACGATCTTATAAACGTCTTTTGAAGCACTGCGATCGTATTTTTGCAAAATTTCTTTGCACCAATCGACACGAGCCTTTTTTTTTGAGTAATTGTTAATTTGTGCGGGATCCAACTAGAACAAACCTTTTTTACGGCCAGGTGTTCATGCAATAACGAATGTATGCTGGTGGAAAAAATGCCCAAGGATGACTGTATCTCACGGTATGTCACATGACGATCTTGCGTTATATGTTCACGCACGGCATCAATGTTCTCTGGCACAACGGCCGTTTTTGGACGAACTTCGTCATTGAGCCATCGTCGGCTACGATTGAATTTATTTAACCAGTTTTCCACAGTGCTATAGGATGGTGCTTTATCGCCATACAAAGATTTAAGTTCATCGATGCACTCTTGTCGTGATAATTCACATCGAAAGTTGTGAAAAATGATCGCACGAAAATGTTTACGAGTTAATTCCATTTTTTTGCCATTTTTTCACTGTAAACACAAATGATGGTCGTACGTCAAAACGTTCGGAGAACGTTTATGCTAAAAAATGTCAAACTTTTCAATGGAAATGCCAGATGGCGGCAGGCAACACTTAGTGTTGTCTAGGCCAGAAATCACTGGAATTTAATAAAGTTTTGCATGATGGCCTTATAAGTACAAACTCTGGAGCTTATGAAAATTAAACATAAGGTCCGAGCGCACTAACGATTTCTTTTTACTAATAACCTAATAACCACTAAAGTTATTACCATTAAAGTATGTGTTGAAAATTTGAAAAACCAAGTTAATTATATAAGTATTTCAGTATCGGCACACATTGTTTGTCTGTTTTACATTTATTTCAATCGGTTCAAGACTACCGGAAGTTGGAAAATATGCAGGGTAAAAAAACAAGCTTCAGTGTGCCTGAATCTTTAAGTTTTTAAACAATTCCAAACCAGTGATTGTAGGAGAACAAAAACAAACCCAAATGTATTTCGCTCGATATAAATTGATTTGTGTCAAAGGTCAAGAGATAATTTCATGAGGACCATTTGACCACCATCTGGAAGGAATATATGAGCGTATTTATTTTATGCTGTTGTCTTTTTATTTCCCTACATACACACAAAGTATTGAAAAACATGTGGGTGTCTCCTAAAGGACATAAAGATAACGGATGTTATTGGTTATCCCCCTGCAGGACATTCTTTTCGATGTCCTGTTTAAATTGAATTCATAAATATTTCTTTAGTTACAAAATTTCTTATCCAACTTGCAGACAAAATATCTGTCATCAGTTTGGAGGAGTAATCTATTCAAGTCGGAGAGGACAACTAAACCAACAGTACACAACAGCAGCAGTAGCAGCCAGAAATGTTCAACAAAAGAAATTGTTTTGGTATTGCCATTAAATTGAATGTGACATTTCTTTAAATGAAATTGTCAAAAGTTGTGACATGCTGCAGACAACGAAAAAGGCAGCTCCAAAAAACCAATTGAAATTTGTACATGTGATACACACAGAAGAACATTAGAGTGGGGCGCTCAATGTGGCTACTTGGCAGCGGCTACTAACAGAAAATACAATTTGAACAGTCAAACGGTATTTACTTTGTCTTAAAACATCCGGCAGGAAACACCAGTTATTTCAAATTCATTGGCATGAATTTGATATAAGTGGTATTATGGATTTGCCAGAAACACTTCAATTGCCGAGCCCCATATCACCCACCTTAAAGTGCATACTTGAAAACCTATTGAAAGATGCTACTGTATTTATAATGTCAACAAGAGAATATGGAATAATATTCCCTCATACATTGTGCTATTTAGAGACAGTTTTTGCTTTTGCTGACGTGCAGTTGACCTAAAAGAGAAATATTTTTGGTATGACCTTAAAACGACCAACATTTTGGTCGTTGTACGCATTGTAACCCAGTCTAAAGTACATATTGATATGTATGGGCTGGGCCATTACTTGGGTCCATGTGGCATATTGATTTCATCATTTCGTCCATATCTGCACTTTGCTTGGATTTGCGCCATCAAACATCCCATCCACTTGTGCCCCGAATGACACATGACACTTTGTGACATGTCTTGGGTAATTCTTGAATATTTCTGTAGATATTTCATGGGAGGTCTCTTACGGCTACGGAATACAACAACGAGAAACAAACCGAATGAATTTAAAGGTAAACTGCTGTCAGACCTAAAATCAAATGTAATTGCCAAGTACGAGGGCGGTTCGGAAAGTTCTTAACCTATCAATAAAAGAGAATAGTTTGTTTTTCAAAAATATTTTTATTTTTCAATATAATCTCAATTCTATATAAACGCAATTCTATCCCTTGAGTAAAATAGTTTTCCTCAAGGTCTTCAAAATAGTGGTTTACAACTGTAATTGCATCTTCATTTTAGGTAAAACGCTAGCCAGCAAGGAATTTTTTTAGATTTGGGAACAGTTAAAAGTCACTGGGAGGTAAATCAGGAGAATAAGGTGGGTGGTCAAGCAACTCGTACTTTAATTCGTTGATTTTAGCCATTGTTAAAACACTCTTGTGCGCTGGTGCGTTGTCTTGATGAAAAATTATTTTTTTGTGTTGTAAGCCAGGACGATTTTCTCGAATTTGTACATTTAATTGATCTAAAAGGTTGCAATAGTACTCTGAATTTATTGTTTTACCCTTTTGCCTTCTTTGGGGCACTTCCTCCAGCTTCAGTCCATTGTTTGGATTGTTCTTTTGTCTCTGGAGTATAGTGGTGGATCCATGTCTCATCAACAGTTATGAAACGACGCTTAAAATCCATTTTATTTCGCTGAAAACGATCCAAACAAGCTTGAGAAATGTTCATTCTTATGCGTTTTTGGTCGACTGTTAACAAGTCCGGCACCTATCTTGCAGAAAGCTTTTTCATATGTAGTTCTTCATGCAAAATTAAATGGACTCGATCATTTGAGATGCCCATGATATTAGCTATTTCACGCACTTTTATTCGTCGATAATTTAATACCATATCATGCACCTTGGCTACAATTTCTGTTGTTGTTGCTGTTTTTGGACGTCCACTACGTGGTTCATCTGCAATGCTTGTACGACCACGTTTAAATTCCGCAACCCAATTTTTTACTGTTGCATATGAAAAAGCACTTTCACCTAACACATTCACCATATCATTATGAATTTCTTGTCCCGATAAACCTTTTTTATGTAAATATTTAATGACACCACGCATTTCTAATTTTTCCATTTTAAAAAAATCGCGGATGCGTCTTTTGTGAACACATGTTTCTATATGAAGGAGTTTCCAGATCGAAACAATTTAACATTTGTTCATAGCACAGATGGAAGTTTCCAAAACACTTAACTTTTTTCTGTTTATACCGCGCTTTTTGTTCTAGGCTAAGAAGTTTCCGAACCGCCCTCGTACAAAGCGATAAAAATGTCCATGACTTATATAAAGTATACGAAGGCAATTGGGACATTGCTTAAGTCTGGAACCGAGGACGTCACGTCAACGGATTCTAAATTATATACATACGAGGCTTGCTATTTATATTTCGGGTCCGGCAATAAAAACACAATAATTTATCATTGGAAATTGTTTTATTGTTTTTCAAAATATTCTCCTTCAAGATCAATTCACCTTTGCATGCGCACAAACCAATTTTCGAACTCCGATTGAGACAGACACCTCCAAAACATGATTTTTGTACGCTTCAACAGCTGCTTCGGGCGATGAAAAATGTTGACAAGGTATTTTTTTCTTGATGCTAGGGAATAATAAGAAGTCATTGGATGCCAAATCAGGGCTGTCGGTAGATGGCCTATAAATTCGACATCTTGAGTGGTCAAATAACTCATCGTTTCAACTGGTGTGTGAGAGTTCGCATTGCCGTGGTGCAAAATGATCCATCTTCTTTTATTTACCTACACGGTCGATTGCTGTTTTGATTCGGGTTCATATGCATAGATCCATGATTCTTCACCTGTCACAATGTTATACACTGAATTTGAGCTACCGCAGTTGTACTTTTCCATCTCTTCTCTTTGCACCAATTCATACGCCCCTTATTTTGAGCATTCGTCAAATTATGTGGGATCCAACGAGAACAAATTCTTTTCACGGCCAAGTGAACATGCAATAGCTTATTAATGCTTGTCATAATACGAGTAATGCCCAAGGATGCCTCAATCTCACGGTATGTCACAAGTCGGTCTTGCCTAATTAGTTCACGCACAGCATCGATGGTTTCTGGCAAAGTGGCCGAAGTTGGACGTCCTTCACGAAATTCATCCTGGAGCGAATGGCGCCCGAAACTGAACTCTTAATACCAGCGATTAACAGTGGTTTTTGCAGGTGCTTCATCGCCAACAGTAGAAACAAGTTGATTTAAACACTCTTGTCTCGATAACCCACGCCGAAAATCGTAAAAAATCATCGCACGAAAATGTTCACGGGATAATTCCATTCTTTGAATGAGATGAATTTTTAAACACGCTGTAAACTAAACAACTCGCTCTCAAATGACAAAACGTTCTGAGTGAAGTTATGCTAAAAAATGTCAAAGTTTTAATGGAAGTTCCAGGTTGCATGTGGGAACACTAGTATTTTTAGGACTCGAAATATAAATAGCAACCCACGTAATATGTTTTAATAAATTGGCAGTTCACGCAGTTCACGCGTGAGTTTTGTAAAACTTTATTTTTTTTCCTTTCAGTATTGTTTGCCATTTCATCATGGAAAACGACTTAGAGCGCGAAAACCATGGGTTAGTGGAATCATCGTTTCATATTTTTTCAAAAATGATAATGGCCGGAACTTAACCGTGAATGGTGCTCCCTATCACGCCATTATATCGGACTTTTCGCTAGCTGAAATTGAAGGCTGTAATACTGTAATACCGTCGGATTATTGAGGATAACCGTGAGAAGTCGGAATTAATTAACCAAGTTTTCATTAGTTCTATACGAGAGCTAAGGCAAGATATTGTTGCTATTCCTGGTAACAACTGCAATTTGCTTGGAACGTTTCGACACACTTCTAGTAGATTTATTCTTCCTTTAGTGGAGCAGAATAATACGGGCAATAGGAGATCTGAAGGCGAATGCGTCTTCAGGTTATGACAATATTACATTGCAGACCAATTTGGATTGTAAGAAGTCCATAGTTCCAGCGCTTACAAGCATTTTTAACAGAATTATGCCAACTTCGAATTATTTTGACAGCCTAAAGATTAGTAAAATTGTACCGATGACGATACATGCTACTTCTCTCGACCAGTTTCAGTCCGTTGTAATATTATCTATTGTTGATAAGATCTTAGAGAAGATTATACACCGGAAGCTAATAGGATATTTAGAGCATGAGAGTCTTATGTTCTGGCATTAACATGGGTGCAGAGGGAGGTGTGGAACAAAGAAGGCGGTAAAAAACGTGATTAATCTTATCTGTTGTGGTTTGAACTCCGCACGCAGAGAAAAGATATGGTTCCTATATGGTCACGGCAACAATAGTATGTTCTCTGCAATAAAAGTATGATAGTCGCAACCATAGTATTGTTTTTTGAATTTCAATTTGACAATAGTATGATTGCAGAAATAATAATATTGTTGAAATATAACATTAGTATTGTTGCTAAATTTAAAAATGAAAATATGGTTGTAGCAACAATATAAATATGGTTAGTGGAACAAAAGCATTGTTTTCATGTCTTTTATGTTAACAATAACATGATTACGGCATTCATACCGGCAAAATTTACTTTTTTTTTAATTTGACAATGTTATTTTTACGAATCTTACGCAATAATAGTAAAAATAATTAAATTGTTTCTAAACAAACTACGAATTAGTATAACTGAAATATTTTTAATAAATAATTTTTTTACTGTTCAATAATTCACTCCTATCACTACATAACTTATTTAATAAAATTCTCTATTGGTTGGGGATCATTGTATGATTGTGAGTAAGTAATACTATGGTTGTGAGGATCATACTATGGTTGTACGTTAAGCATACTATGGTAATGAGGACCATAATATGGTTGTTGGGATCATAGTATGGTTGAATGTGATTAATAATATGGTTGTAGGGATCATAGTATGGTTGCGTGTGAATAATTCTATTGTTGTGAGGACCATAATATTATTATGGGGATCATAGTATGGTTGTGTGTGAACCATACTATTGTTGTGATGATCATAATATTGTTGTGCCACAACCATATAACCAACAATAGTATGATGCTCTTCGAATATTGTTACCCCAACCATACTTTTTTTCTGCGTGCGGTTTAGTTGGGATTATTTCTTGACTTTATGAAGGCCTTTGATTTAGTTGATCATACTATTGGAGAAACTGGCGTACTGTAGTGTAAGGAGTAGTGAGCTTCTACTGTTCCAGAGTTACCTAACTAATAGCAGTATCTTGCATGGCTGGATGCAAGGTGTGATATGGCTCAGGTTGAGTTTGGAGTTCCACAGGGTTGAGTTTGGAGTTCCACACTGTTTTTATCATGATATCGGGTCCATGACAGCCCTCTTCAGAAAGCTTCGCAGCAATTGTTGAAGGTAACACCGAACTCTTTCCCCAAACCAATGAGAAATACTGTTGTTAACCTTACTTTTCTTTGTATTCTTCACGCAATTGCCCACGAAAATACAACTCACTCTTGCCACCTCTTCAGAGACTCTGCATTGAGAATCATCAATAGAGTTTAATTTTTTTTAATAGAAATTCCCTATTCTTCACTAAGCTTTTATAAAAGGCTTTACCTCAAACGAGCAAATTTCCAGATTTTATTTACAATGTATCAAAAGTGTTAGTCGCTTCGAAACTTTGTTTTTAAAATGTGTAAGGTTGTTTAACTTCCTTCTAGTTTGCATAATGCATTGCTCACCCACACAAAACAAAAATTCTAACAATTATTTAGCCCGCCGACTGAAGTACCTGGAAGTACACCTGGTCTTTTTGCCGGTGAGTGTTGATTTGATAAAATTAATTTAATTTTGTTTTTATTTTACGAAATATTTACAGTAACACAAAATTAAAAAAAGGGAAACTTTTCCCTTTTTTGTTTATTAAAAAGTTTTTGTTTTTTGCTGTCACTCCCTCCGTGTCGTCGTCGTCGTCGTCGTCGTCGTGATGGCGTTTTTGCAGCGTCACTAACTTGGCTGCTCCCAATGTTCTTGGCTTTTGCTGAGTTGCTTGTTGTTATGACAGTTTGTCCCTTTTGTTTAAAAATTGCAAACTTTGTCTCATTCTTGTCGTTTCGTATCGAAATGGAAAACAAAGAGCTGGAAAAAAAAACATTCGGCTGAACCGAATTCTACACACACCACCATCTATAATTTAATACTGGATTCTCCTCATTTTTCAGGAAGTTTTTTTAGGAGTACGATCTAAATATGACCGGAAGGTTGCATGTTTTAAACAATTTGGTCATGGTGGTGGTAGATGAAAGGCACACTTCAAGTGTACTTGATGTTTGAGCTATCCAAGGTGCCAACATAGATTCGGATACTTACTTACGAGGGCATACAAATAATTAAGTGACTTTTCGAATAAAAGACACTTTTTCTTGCTAAAAAAAATAATTATTAACATAATCTCCTTTTTTGACCATTTGTTTGATCAATAATTTTATCGTTGGAGCTTAATATCTTTTCAAGCTTTTTCATGGTTTGTTTGACGGTTTTTCCGCAAAAAATAATGTTTAATGAGAACTCGACATTCACCTTTTCCATTTTCAACAAAATTCATGAGGTTGTATGGTTGTACTCGTATTTATCTCCAAGTGTTCGAAAAAATATCTGATGCAATGAAAAATTTCCTGCAAACATTTCAGCCAAAAGGTTAGCTTTATCAACCGGATCGGTGAATGCCTGGTCATCTTTAGCAAGAGTTGGGATAGATGAAGAACTATCCTTTTCTTTTTTACAAACGACCAAAAGCTCTTACTTCCCCTGGGAGAAATACAAAATATTTCGGGTTGTGACAACAATTTATCGTGGAACTTACTTATAATACCCTTTTGTGTGGTACACGGTATCAAAAAAGGTATTCCCTACGTGCAAATTACGAGTATGAATTTTTGATTTGATTTTACACACAGCAAAAACAAAAAACTAAAGAAAACCAAAACTAAAAAAAATTAAAAACTAATAGACATGTACAAAATGAGAAGTAAAAAAGTCAAGCACCAGTCGAAGGGCCCAATAAATGACATGAACTCCTGCAGTGATAGAAATGGAAATCTGGTGACGGATATGACATGTGTCTTGGGTAATGGAGAGAACATTTTTCCAACCCTTTAACGTCTGTAGATTCTGTTGGGGAAGACTACCAAGTAACAATCTCAGATGACGGCGCACAGTGGTCCGGGATGAATTTCCATCTGTCAAAATTCTCTAACTTTTGATCTAGTGAATATATTTAAGTTCTGTAAAACGGGCAATTGTAGCCCAGGACTCAAGGATTCTCATCAATATAATGTCCATGTGTACTTGTGATTGATTTGCGGTACTACCAGTGCGCTATTATACTGGGGTTATTCGATTTGCTACGTTTATTAGGGTTATATGGGGCACTGGCAAATGAACTCCGATTGGGAAATTATCTTCGATTGGGAGGAAGGAAATTTTTTCACCTTTTTGCTGCACATCTATTTTCCAAATATAATAATAGAAAGTGAGTAATTAGCGTTTTGCTACTAAAATAATTTGACTTTTTTCACAAACTGCACGCTATCTTGCAAGGGGGCAATTTCGGGAGGCAAAAGTTACCCCCAAAAAATGGAGAACCTCTTCACCTTTCCAAAAACGTACTGCGTTTCTTAAAGGCTTTTTAGGAAAACAAGTTATGTTGGTCCAAAGTCATATTTTTTTTCAAAATCTATAGTTTTTAAAAGAGTTTCACAACCAAAGTATAGTATTTGTTACAAACTAAATTTTGTGGTATCTTAAAGATAAGAAACCGCCCTTGATAAATAAAAATAGTGCAATATTTCTTAAAAAGTATGAGATGCATTTCGACAAAGTCGAAAAATTATATCACACTTTTTCAATTTTCGAAACCTAAAATACCAAATAGTGAAAATCGGAAATCAGGAAAAAAAATTTTTAACATTTTATCAACAAAAAAAAATTACTTTTCTTTAAAATGGGAAATTACGAAAAGTACATACGCAACAGCCCGATTTTTAATATTAATAGTTCAAATAATCCTTGAAAAAATATGTACCAAATCAAAAGTTATAGATTTTTGACCGAGGGAAATCGATCCTGGACCACTGTGCGGCGTTGAATGTCATTTAGCCAGCCAAGGAGAAAATATGGAGAAAATAAGGCTGCAGTTGCCGATGATAGACCGGTTGGACAGTTCAAGGCTGAAGGAGTGATTTGATCAAGAGCAAGCACGGACTTATACCTGTACTTTTGGAAAAAAATTATAAAAAAATTTAGTTGAAAATCGGTTGGAACTACGAAAATTTCGTTACATCAGAAGAATTACCGTTGCAATCCTAAATGTTTATAATTGTAATGGATATTCGGTCCGTAATGTACTTGCAACTAATAGATAAGTCATAAAAACTCAGAAAAGGTATTTCGTTGCCGCAACTGGTGGATGTGGCATCCAATGGGTTTGCCAAAATATTGTTGTTGTAACCCATTATTGGTAAAGATAACTTAAATTTCAGCAATATCTCTGAATCTTGGGAAATAAACACGTTAAGCTGTGTGGGATTGCATAAGGGCGAAATCGGCACTGAGATGAAAAAGTTTCCCTTTCATTGAATAAAAATAACGATAACTATACTTTTTCTATTTATTATTCATTCTCCCCCTCCAAATGCTTACAAGCCACGCCAAGCAAAATAAATCGACAGTATACGAGGGATGCTACTTATAATTCATGTGCTGACAGCACTAGTGTTCCCAGGTGCAAACTGGAACTTCCATTGGAAACTTTGACATTTCTTAGCACAACATCACTCAGAAGGTTTTGTCATTTGAAGGCGAATTGTTTTGTTTACAGTGTCTTGAAAATTTCATTTCAGTCAAAAAATGGAATTATACCGTGAACAATTTCGTGCGACGATTTTTTACGATTTTCGGCGAGGGCTATCGAGACAAGAGTGTTTAAATCAACTTGTTTCTACTATTGGCGATGAAGCAATATCAAAAACCACTGTTAATCTCGCTGGTACCAAGAGTTCAGTCTCGAACGCCGTTCGCTTCAGGATAAATTTCGTGAAGGACGTGCAACTTCGGTCACTTGGCCAAAAACCATCGATGCTGTGCGTGAACTGATTGAGCAAGACCGACATGTGACATACTGTGAGATTGAGGCATTCTTGGGCTTTAGTATGACAAGCAACATGCTCATTGGGCCGTGAAAAAAATTTGTTCTCGTTGTATCCCACATAATTTGACGAATGCTCAAAAAAAAGGCTTGTATGGATTGGTGCAAAGAGATGTTGAAAAAGTATAACTGCGGTAGCTCAAAGTAAGTGTACGTATAACATTGTCACATGTGACGAATCATGGATCTATGCATATGCACCCGAAAGAAAACAGCAATCGACCTTATGGGTCTTTCAAGACGAGCCAAATTCAAACAAATGTTGTTCGTGGAAACAGTGCATCGAAGTAAATGATTGCCTTTTTTTTCGGTATAACCGGCCATGTTGCCACAGTGCCGTTAGCGGAACGTAGGGCGGTCAATTCTTAGTGGTATGCCACCATCTGTTTGCCAACAGTGTTCAAAGAAATGAGGAAAGATAATAAGAGAAGACGGATCTTTTTGCATCACGACAATGCGAGCTCGCACACATCAGCTGAAACGATAAGCTTTTTGACCACTCAAGATGTCAAATTGATGTGCCATCCACCGTACAGCACTGATTTGGCACCCAATGACTTCTTCTTATTCCCTAGCATCAAGAATCGAAAAAATTATTTTTCATCGCCCGATGCAACTGTTGAAGCGTTAAAAAATCATGTTTTGGAGGTGTCTCAATCGAGTGGAAAAAGTGCTTCGAAAATTGGCATGTGAGCATGCAAAGGTGAATTGATCTTGAAGGAGAATATTTTGAAAAACAATAAAACCATTTCCAATGATATATTATTATGCTTTTATTGCCGGACCCGAAATATAATAAGCAACCTTCGTATCGACCTTTATACAATATTCACCAGACGTTTTATCGAACTTTAGAAACTTTTTATCAGTCTACCAGGTTAGACCAACTGTTGCGCCGTAGATTTATTAATATTAAATGTATATAACTAAACCATTTCTTTCTAAAAGTAGGAAAAGTTTGAATTTAATATAAATGTGCACAACCCCCAACGATTACTTCAATATTATACAAACGATGTGATAAAATGATTGCACTCCCTTCCATGGCATAGGGTATACAACAAACAACAAAGAGCTGTTTGGTACGTGTGAAAGGCCTGACAAACATTAGAAGAGCTGCCTGATTATTGAGTCAGTCAACGGGTGAACACTCATCCTACTCGAAGAATGAACAAAATTAAAAAGGGTGTCAAACGATGACAACACCGGCTGAGTTCTGTTTAGTTTGTTTACATTTTTTAAGGCTTAATTGTGCTTAAAAAATGTTGTCGTCGGCTACGGCGTGTGACGGTTAAAACAACGCCAGTCAAAAAACACACGAAAAACGTTAACTTGTTGGGCTCTTTAACACGTTCCGTCCGTCCGTCTGTCTGTTTGTCTGTCTGTATTTGGGCTCGGTTGTTGACTGTCTATTTGGATAATGAAAAATGGGGAAATGAGCTAAGTAAGTAAACTACACCAAAACAAAGGAAAAAGGAAAGAAGGATAATTAAATTTTCATGAGAAATCCTTATTGTCAGTCAGGTTTTGCGCTTTTCTTTAATGCGCTCAAACAGCCCTAGAGAAATTCGCATTAACTGGAGTAATACGTTTTTATTCGTTGGCATCACATTTATTCTGACTGAGTTGAAAGAAGCACAAAGTACATAAGGAGTTAAGTTTCGGCGGTGCTTCTTTGTGAAGTGCGCTTCAGAGTATTATAGGCTGTACACTTAGGAGGGGAACTTTCTTTTAAAGGATAATTTCAGCAATTTTGTATAAAGAAGAATTTTAACAACATGGTTTCCTTTCTTTTCCCAGATTATGTATACATTTTATTTAAAAGCCCAGTATGGAACAAATTGAAACTTCTCTCAAATCAGCGAGCAGTGCAAGATACAATTCTGAAACTGATCGCAACCTACTATTTAAAGCGGAATAAACATTTAGATGGAAGAAACCCCAATCGCTGCTCAATGTCAGCTGATCCCGTTCGGATTTTTGTGAGATATTTGCCAAGAATACCGAACTTTACGCACACAAAGAACAGTTTTATTGCCACAACCGAATTTGTTTTCAACTGAATGTTGGTGGTTGCACGTACTATTCATGTATTCAATCGTTACAACCAAATGTTGATTGGGTATACAGCAATTTTCAGTAGTTGCAACTGACAGTATCGGCTAAAGAGAAAAAGTGTCGTTAAGCCTTATTAATTAGGATGATTATTGGAACTGCATTTGTATATTTGACGCGCAAAATAGAAAGGCACCTAAGGTTAAAAACATGTTTTGTTCAGGAGAGCCATTTTAAAGATTTGGTTCCTTTCTATTTGCGCTTAGAATCGTCGACTTTACTTTCATAAAATGCGCATATCTCTGGGAGGGAACAATTTTGGAGCATGGGATCGGTCTCATTCGATGCTCAGATGTTGTCCACATCAAAAAAAAGTGAAAATTGATTTTTTTTACCCTTAGGTCCCTTTCTCTATGCGCTGTCACACATGTGTTTGTTTTTGTTATAGATTATTAGCTTTAATTACAATTTGAATTATGTTGTTACCGCGAGCATTGGTTTACTAGACTAACTGATAGTTAAATTTTATGTATTTGGTTATCTGACCGAATTTAAAAGTTTTGTTTATATAATTTTTATATACGATATAAAAATAATTATTATGTTATTTGAATTATGAGTTGGTTTTTTTCCAACTTGCTTTTACTTTCGAATTTAATAATGCACAAACAAATGATATTATGAACTAAATTGGTACAGTGGGCCAAAAAAAAATAAAATTTGGTTTTAAAGTGTTTTATTTTATTTTAAGGCAAATCTAATTACTCATATAATAAATTATTTAGGTAAAGTAAAGTGGAATTTTAGTCCTAATCATTTTCGGCTTCGACTTAAAGTGACACAAAATAACTCAAATGAGTACTTAAAGTCCTGGCTACAGATGTGATAAGACGGTAGTTTCCTATCGGTTATATTTTGAAGGAAGGGTGGGAAACAATATAATTTAATAAATCGACCTTCTTTGTCGATCTTGGTTTCCACTTCTTTTCATTATTATAATTCATAATATATATACTTATGAGGGACATAAATATTGTTACAACATTGAACACACCCATTTCAATAGTAGAACTGAACATACCCCGTTAATGTCATATGGGTTTTGAAAGCTAACCTCAATAGCGTTAGTCTGTAACGGGATTTTAAAATTGTTTCAACTTTCATCATGGAGTGGTCAGATAATGAGAACCGTATCGCTGTAATAGCGCTTTTCAAGTGTGAAATGAAAAAAAGCGTTATTTTCAAAACGCTCCGGCCACTTGGGATTAGCCGCGTGTTCGTCTACCGATGCATAAAACTTTTTGAGGAGACTGGATATGTAAAAGACCGCCACCCACGCTCTGTTCGAACACCGCATGTCATCAAAGGCGTTAAATCAAGAATTCACAGAAATCCGCCCCGAAAACAGAAAATCTTGGACCGTGAGATGAACATCACGCAAAAGTCCATGAGTCGAATCATTAAAAAAGACTTGGGACTTGGGGCTTTGAAACGACGTACCGGAAATTTGTTGACTGCAGCTTTAAAAAAAATATGATTGAAAAATGCAAACGTCTTTTGGTGGAGCACGCTGATAACTTTCACAGAAAAATTTTGTTCACCGATGAAAAAATTTTAACCGTTCAGGAAAATTTTAACAAGCAAAATGATAGAGTGTGTGCGCGGTCATCTTAGGAAGCATCTGAACTGATCCCAAGGGTAGAAAAGGGTCATCACCCAGCTTCAGTTATGGTTTGGGGTGTCTCTTACGATGGGGTCACTGACCTGCATTTCTGCGAACAAGGAGTCAAAACATCGGATAAAGATTACCAATAAACCGTTTTGGAGGCTGTTGTGAAGCCTCCAAAACCAGCCATGGACTTTCCAGCAAGATTCTGCGCCGGCCCACATGGCTAAAACCTCGCAGGCCTGGCTTCGAAACAATTTGCCAGCGTTCATTTCCTCTGAAGAATGACCCTCAGGCAGTCCAGATTTGAACCCATTGGATTACAAATTGTGGACGGTTTTAGAGGACAAGGTTTGTCACAAAAGATACCCCAACATTGGATCTCTTAAGACTGCTTTGGTTCGAGCTGTGGCCAATTTTCCAATTTACGAGGTTCGTGCAGCTATTGACGAGTGGCAGTGCGACTTAAGGCGTGTGTAAAGGCAAGAGGCTGACATTTCGAATAAGTAGATTCTTTTTGGATATAATTTACGAGTACATCAATAAATATACAAAAAAAATAGTTGGTGCAAAAACAGTCAGTACTTTTACAGCATAAAACGTGTGTAACAGTATTTATATCAATTCTAAATATTTGGAAAAAAAGAGCGAAAAGGACCATCAAATCTTAAAGATATTCTAATTTTATTTTAGACGATCTATACTTAAATGATAATATTATCAATTAAGTAGACATTTTAACCCTATATCCATTTTAACCATAATATTATCAATTAAGTAGACATTTTAACCCGAAAATAGACAGAAACGACAATTTTAAAAAATATTTTTAAAATTTTATTAAAAAAAAGGACGCTCTTTAACTGAAATTCAATGGACTACACTTTTTCACTTTTCGAAAAAAGGACACTCCAATTATAGAGATAGGATGTCAAAGTATTCTACGAAAATAAACTCCATACAATTTCACTTAAGGCTTCTTATCAAAAAAAAAATCGGTAAAACGAAGGAATATGTAGTACTTTTGTACTTAGTTCATAAGGTATAGCGTTGCAAAATAAAATGTTCCCGTACAAAATAACTCGGACCTACGACAGCTTTCCTGGTGTGTACTACTCGTATAATCAGTCTTTCATTTTTAGAAGAAATCATTCATATAAGTTCAAACTTATATTGCTTAGTGTACTATGTTACTTTATTTGTTGTCACCATCAATTGTTGTTAGCAAAGTAACATGTAATTCATAATTCGTTGGTTGTCATAACCATTAGTTATGGCAACCAAAAGTTTAACTGAATTCGGTTGGCATAACCGACTTATTGGCTCAAAGAATCGAAATATTATTGTAGCTACCATCATATGGTAAGCAACCATCAATACTATGAAATGTTGGTGATTGCTTCAAACAGTATATTTATTCAACCGATTATTTGTAGTACTGACCGATTTCCAACTGATTTTTTCTCTGTGTGTGAAGAACGTGCCATGAAGATATACAAAAAGCCTTGATTTATGGCCATTTATTTAGATCGCTAATATTTTTTTCTTTTCATTTTTTGCCTAAATAGAAACTGATAGCCTTTTTCTTATTTATTTCCAGGTGAGGACATTATTGGTATTAACTCGGCTAGTTTGCTGTAAATTTCGTAAGATTAAAACTTTTTGTTATTTAAAATATCTTACCTCTGAAAATATTTTAACATTTAAAAAAATAAATCTTCTGATATTGAGAAGATTAAGCACTTCGTGTGGAGCTTGAGCAAGGACGGAATTAATATGTTTAAGCTAATTATTTTCCGCAATTAACGTAACACGCTTAATTTGTGCGTAATCGAGTATCTTTTGTTGCTTCTAGATCTGCAGGTTCTCAAATCGGAAGGGACATTTGTGTAGGGGCAATACGAAAATATGGACCGATATGGTTCAATGTGCAAAACATGGGTGTTGGTCTTGAAACGCTTCATACGAGATTTGGTAGAAATCGGACGTAAGATGGCTCCAAAAGGTGCAGATTTTAAGACCGGGAAGGAACTTTGTGTGAGGGCTATACGAAAATATGAACATATGTGGTGCAGTTTCACTAGAGTTATTTAATTGGTCACTCATAACCATATAAAATTTGGTCATTATACTTTGTAATTAGTGGCTTCTGGAGCTGCAGGACCTCAAATCGGGGGGTGTTCTACCTTAGTAGATGCATGTCTTATAGTCAGCGATTGGTTCCAATTTAAAATTGTGAAGAAAAGGTTGCCCATGGGGGAGAAAAAAAAAGACCTTTCCAAAGTTTTAATTGTTTTCCCTGTCTGTGTTTTAATTAAATGAATTTACTTTCAAATCAGCTTTTTCTGGAAGTGGTAGGCAAAAATGGGCGTTATCATTGGATACTAGAACCCTCCAAGAAACCATCCCCTAATATTCAGGGTATCCAGAAAGTGTGAAATTTTCGCACAAATACAAAAATGTAATTTGTTTAAGATTTGGACAAATTTGGAATTAGGACAATATTTAAAAACATAAACATGCACCGACAGAGATCTGTGTTAATTGCTGGTAAAGCTTTATGCGATATCTGGTCGGAATCGCGTGTAATGTGTGGCTTCATGTTCTGAAATAGGGAAAGACCTGTGTATAGGGGATATAAGCAAATATGAACCACTATAGTTAATTTTAATTATGGTTAATTGCCGGTCACCCATAACGTGCCATGCAAAATTTTAGCGTAATCGGTTTTAATTTCTGGCTGCTAGAGCTGGAGGGCCTAAAATCTAAAGAGAAGGGAGCTTGAGCTGGACTGGTCAAATTACATTAAAGATGTTAATTTTTCGCTAGCAATACTGTGCGTAATTTTGTCAAAATGCTGTGTAATACGAGGGCTGCTATATACATTTCTGGCCTAACAATGAAAATTCGAATATTTATCATCAAAAAGGGTTTTATTGTTTGTCAAAGTATTCTTCAGCATGATTTATACACTTTTGCACGCGCTTTAACCATTTGCGAAGCGCTTTTTCCACTCCGATTGAGACACCTCCAAAACATGGTTTTTGAACGCTGCCACGACACGCGACTATGCGTGTTTTTCTTGACGTGCGGGAATAAAAAGAAGTCATTGGGTGCTTGTACGGCGGAAGACACATCAATTCGACGTATTGACCGATCAAAAGGCGCTGCTTTGAGCCGATGTGTGAGAGCTCGCATTGTCATGGTGCACAATGATTTGTCTTCTCGTGTTCGTTTTTCGAATTACTCCGAAGACTTCAGGCAAACAAATTGTGGTGTACCACTCAGAATTGACCTCCTACGTTGCTCAAGCGGAATAGTCGCCACATGACCAGTTTTGCCAAAGAAACAGGCGACCATTTGCTTCGAAGTGCTTCTTCCACAAACAACTTTCGTTGGATTTGGCTCATCCTCGAAGACCCACACGGTCGATTGCTGTTTTGTTTCGGACTCATACGCACAGATGCATGATTCGCCACCTGTGACGATCTTAAAAACGTCTTTTGAAGCACGGCGATCGTATCTTTTCAACATTTCTTTGCACCAATCGACATGAGCTTTTTTTTTGAGCGATTGTCAAACTGTGCGGGATCCAACGAGCACAAACATTTTTTACGGCCAGGTGTTTACGCAATATCGAATGTATGCTGGTGAAAGAAATGCCCAAGGATGTCTCTATCCCACGGTATGTCACATGCCGAACTTGCATTATTAGTTCACGCACGGCATCAATGTTCTCTGGCACAACAGTTGTTTTTGGACGACCTTCGTCGTTGAGCGAGTGTCGGCCACGGTTGAATTCATTAAACCAGTTTTTCACAGGGCTATAGGATGGTGCTTCATCGCCAGAAAAATATTTACGCCCACGTCAATTTTTTTTTTTTTGCCAAATAGACTTTTTCAAGTCACTGTAAACAACACAAATGATAGTCGAACGTTCAAACGTTCTGAGTACGTTTATGCTAAAAATGTCAAAATTTCCAATGGAAATGTCAGATGGCTCCAGGCAACACTTAGTGTTGCGTGGGCCAGAAAAATATATATACCAAAAGTATGTGAATTTTAGAGATTTAGTTTCTGAAATCACGGAAAGCCTATGTATGATATCAAAATATGTAGCGATGTGAACCCATTTGGATAGGTTTTGTTCCTGAACAAAAGTTGATTAAAGCACTAAGTTTCATCGAAGTCAGTTTATAACAAGTCGCTTGTCTACGACGATAGACAGACGGACATCGCTCAATGAAATCAGATAGTGATCGATATACATAACATTGTATCTATCCCATTTAGTTAAGGAGTTACAAACATCAGCACTAAATCATAATGCCCTGTAACGCAGAATGATGCCAGGCTATTATAACAAACATGCATATGCAAGTGTAGATTTTATTTAAGAGACAGGTTATAAACCTCATGGGTACATGGTACCGGAACCCACTTTTAATCTAATCGTATAAAGTACGTTTTGAGTTTTTAAAAAGCTTTAAATTAAACAACTGTCTATGTTTGTATGAACCTTTCTTTCTTTCGAATTAAGGAGTTGTCAGTGTCCTTGGAACATAGGACATTCGCATTTGTGAGTTGTTCAATGTATCCTTCCTAAGACTTCAAAATAATTTTAACATTTAACAAAGATAAAAATAGTATAAAAAGCTGGCGTTGCCAACCCTGCATTACGGGATGTGTAGAAAATCGAACTGAACATCAAATTTACCCAGATTTTCAAAATAATGCCATATTTGAATTTGTAAGAAACTTTAATAACAATATGTCCATTCATAAAAGTGCCGGGTCTTTGGTTTTAGGATCCGACCCATAAGGATTCGACATTTCAAATTTATCCACATTGCAAAAAATAATTTATTTCTGGCTTCGTGAGAAAATCTTATTATGTGCCTTTTAATATGGATCCAGTTCCTGCACTTTTTTGAAGACCATCTGTGATAATCGCGCACAGTTCGTTCTCCCGTATATGTAGGTTATTCTCAACGGTCAAAAAGTTTACCCGATTAAAAATTTTTAGAAATGCTATTCTTTTTTACAAACAATCTGACCGTCCCATATAGACCATAGACTGACACTGATTGCAATTTTGTATGATATTTTTCATCGGTTAAAGTAATCATGACTCCAAAATTTTCCATTTGCTGTGCTGATAAGCAGTGCCATTACGTGGAATGTAGGGCATTGACATATGTCGACTCAGTCTCCCTTCGTATAATGATTTCGAGTAATAATGTTCGGTTATAAACACCTAAGGATGTTCGCATTAACAAAACACACCTATTCACAAAATAAATCGAAAAACTATTTTGTGAGTTCTCATTTCCGTTTCAAAGCGAGCAAATTAACATTTCAACAAACTCATTTGTATGTTGAACGCATTCACACCAGGGATGGGAAATGGGTATGAAGGAAAGGCACATCGAAATGGTACTTGATTTGTGTATGACCCAACAATACCCACCACATATCAAAACGGTTAAAATTATTGATCACAAATTGCATATACGAGGGCATATCAATAATTCCGTGACTTTTTTTGATCAATAAGTTCATCGTTGTTTCCACCGAGCCATTTCTTTAGGTTTGGAAAGAGGAAATAGTCACTGGGGGCTAAATCCGGAGATTATTGCGGATGAGGTGCCAATTCGTTACCTGATTCATAAAATGTTGCCATTAAGACTGCACACGTGTGCACTATAAAAAATAACATTTTTCTTAGCTATATTTGTTCGTTTTTTTAATCCTCGTTGAATCGGTCCAATAAGTTGGCATAATATTCGCCCTTTTTTGTTTTTACCTTTTGAAGGTTATCTATGTCGATTATCCCGCGTGCCTCCCAAAACTGTTGTCACCTTATTGACCGACAAAGTCACCTGGGCCTTCTTCGGATCCGGTTCAGCCGGAGAAACCCATTGTTTAGACTGTTGCTTGATCTCCGGAGTGTTGAAATGGACCCATCCATGCTTCATCCACAGTTATAAAACGCCACAAAAACTCATTCGAATTGCGGTTAAGCAACTCCAAACAATCCTTTGAAGTTGTCACAAGATTAAGTTTATGGTCAATTGAGGGCAAATGCGGCAACAATCTCACGCACTTTTACTATTCGATAGGCCAACACCATATCGTGGATGTTTTCGACATTTTCGGGTGTATTGACCTCAATTGGCCGTCTAGAACGTTCAGGCTCATTTGCACTTGTTCGACCACAACGAAAGTCAGTAAACCAATTTGGTACCATTGAAATCGAAGGCGCAGAGTCCCCAAAGTATTTATCAAGCTTTTTCTTGGCTTGATTTACGGGGCTCTCCGCAAAAAATAATGTTTAACGAGCACTCGAAATTAACTTTTACCATTTTTAACAACTTTTACCATTTTGTGTTAAACAGCTGTTAAACACAAACTAAATGACGGAACTCTCTCAAATTTGACAGTAGTCTATTTACAGATGGTACTTGATGGAAGTAGTATAGCATTACATATAACTACGAGGGAAGTTGGAAAAAACACGGAATTAGTTATATGACCTCATATCCCCTTTAAACACCAAAGCGGTTTCTTGTCTCAGTTTTCAAAACGTGGGCGGTGGTGTATTGGGTAGTCTACACTCCTTTCATTTATGCAAACCTTTTTAAAGATATGTACAACTTTTTTATAAAATGCAATAGCCGTCCGTATGAATGAGGGCAACTTGATCAGTTCAAAAGCAGTTTAGCCACTTACGGGCAACAAAAATTGGTATGACAATTGAAAAAGTTTCGGCCAGGCAAAAACTTGTAAACTCTCCCTCATGGTTTACAATACAGTATGGCAGTAGTAGTTTTAGTACACATGTGCCCATAGTTGAAAGGGACCGAGTTTGACCTATGGCGGTGGAGCAAATAGAATATTGAACAAAGTCTTTAAGGTAAATACATACTTGGGTTCTTATACCCTTAACCTGCTGGGTAAGAAGGTATATATCATTAGGTACTTGGTAAAAAGTTCAACGCATCGAAAAAAAGTATTTCATACCCAACATATATTTTAACAGTATTTTTGAAATGTAGATACCTCCCACACAATTGCACCTTTCGCCCAAATTTGGTTTTCTAGTGGTATGTTTAATGCTATGCAAACGCTTTAAGTTGAAATCGATTTTTAAGCACAGATGTATAAGGTTAACTTTGTGACAAAAATTGGACTTCTTGCCACGCCCCTTATGGTAACTCCCACAAAAATTACTATGTGAAAATGATCTAGAGGTTAGAAATAACATATCTTGTCTCCTTCGCTTAAATAATGAACTCTAAAATACTTTTATAATGGCTTTAAATACGCGTACGAGAATAGTGGATAACACGCCACATACTGGTACCTCCGTGCAACTACTATATTCCGCCCACATTTTTATGCTAAAAATATCATTAATGGTACTCATACGATCTTACCCAAAAGCAATACCTAGGGCCACAACTGTAAGCTCAACTTGGTGAAAAAATGAAATCCACGCAAATGGCACAGCCAACGCGTGAAATTCGTTTAATTTGTAAACTCCATTCTTTTTTATAACGGCTTTATACAAATGTACGGAAACACTGGATGTCACGCTCTTTTCTGGTATTTCCATCGCAAATGCATACTATAAATTAGTCTACCTGACGGATATTTAGAGCCTCAGTCACACCGCTCGCGTCCCAAGCAATCTACACAATCCGAGCGAGGAATCAATCCCAAAAGGTTTTTTTCCCTAATGCATGAATTTTGTATTCTGCAAAATGTGGATCCCACGCCCAATTCTACCGCCTTTCGCACAACCAACCTTTAACGAAATTTCAACAAAATCTGTACGATTTTCGCAATGAAGTACGAAACGAGGGTACATTTAAAATCCATATACTGGTGAGGGTAAATGTAAGTCGGATCAGAAGACTAAAATTGTGTGTGTTTTTTTTAAATTTTGTTGTTTTTTGAATACCCCTATGTCTGTGTAAACTAAAATCCTTGAACCGTGATCGAAATTCTCCTCAATATTAAAGAATAGTTGCAATTGGATTCATTAGAAATTGTTGATTTTTTGACAGGTCCTAATTATTTGACCCATGGGCAAATGAATGATCCTTGATGCAAGGCCTTCAATACATTAAAATAGTAAAATTAATGTCTTACTTTGATTTGGGGAAACATTTTATTGCTTTAAAGTATCCTTAAGTAAGGGGTTGTCCAAATAAAACGCATGTTTCTTGTAAATAAAACAACAACTTTTCTCAGAATTATCTTAATATTTTTTTTATTATGATAGAAGAATCTATGAATCCACAACTTTGGTGGCGTACCTCTACTCTTTTTCGGTGACTCTGAGACATAATGGAGGTTCAATATCATTAATGTATTGAATTATCTCATGCCCTTGAATTGAATATTTCCAAAGAAAGAAGTTTAATGGTTTCAATTCCATGATGGTCGCGACCAATTCTCGTCGCCACGACGGCCATTGAATTCTTCTCACGAAAGAGCTATTGTTTTCTTGGCTGCGTGACAAGTGGCACCATCCAGTTGGAACTACAAATTGTTCAGGTCCATATCCTGAAGTTTTAGCCACCTCAAGTCCGTCATCTTCTCACGACAGCGAACACTATTCACAATTACTGCTTACCAGACCTCATTTTTGAAGAAGTACGGTCTGATGACAGAACCGACTGGACGAGCATGCACAGGCGTTTTCACATTTCCTACAAACTCGGTTTGCTTAAATGTGCGCACACTTCTCCTAATTGTGGTCACATTTGGTCGATTATGGTGACCAAAATAGTCACGAAGTGCTTTTTGAACGCCCATTTTCAAAAAAGGCATCAACATCTTAAGGCGCTGCTCTCATGTGTACCTCTCCTTGCTTGAATTTGCAAATTCTGAAACAAAGAAATTATGTTGGGCAAAAACTTGACTTTAAGATGTGACTCACATCGTGCATTGTGGTTGCACAACCCTTTAAATGATAGAGAGAGAAGTCCTAAAATGGGCCAAATCTTGATTTTGGGTTAGTGAGAAAATTTTACTATTTATGGATACTCATACATTCATGAATGAGTATCCATAGATCCTAATCATGCATTTATGACTACGAATTGCAGCTAACTTTTATGGTAATTTTTCAAAATACTTAATAGGGACATACATACTGTTACAACAATGAACACACCCATTTCAATAGTAAAACTGAACATACGCCATTAATGTCATATGGGTTTTGAAAGCTAACCTCAATAGCGTTAGTCTGTAACGGGATTTTCAAATTGTTTCAACTTTCATCATGGAGTAATTCAGATAATGAGAACCGTATCGCTGATAATGAGAACATAGCGCTTTTCAAGAAAAAATGAAAAAAGCGATATATTCAAAACGCTCCGGCCACTAGGGATTAGCCGCATGTTCGTCTACCGATGCATAAAACTGTTTGACAAGACCGGAGACGTAAAAGACCGCCACCGGTCGGCGGCCCACGCTTAGTTCGAACACCGCATGTCATCAAAGCCGTTAAATCAAGAATTCACAGAATTCCGCTCCGAAAACAGAAAATCATGGTCCGTGAGATGGATATCAAGCAAAAGTCCATGAGTCGAATCATTAAAAAAGACTTGGGACTTTCAAACGACGTACCGGACATTTGTTGACTGCAGCTTAAAAAAATAGGATTGAAAAATGCAAACGTCTTTTGGTGAAGCACGCTGATAACTTACACAGAAAAATTGTGTTTACCGATGAAAAAAATTTTACCGTTTAGGAAGAATTTAACTAGCAAAATGATAGAGTGTATGCGCGGTCATCTAGGAAGCATCTGAACTGATCCCAAGGGTGGAAAATGGTCATCACCCAGCTTCAGTCATGGTTGGATGGGGTCACTGACCTGCATTTCTGTGAACAAGGAGCCAAAACATCGGCCAAAGTTTAACAAGAAACAGAAGCTGTTGTGAAGCCTCTTAACCATTCCCTGTTCCAATATCAGCCATGGACTTTTCAGCAGGACTCTGCGCCGGCCCATAAGGCTAAAACGTCCCAGGCCTGGCTTCGAAACAATTTGCCAGCGTTCATTTCCTCTGAAATGAACCCATTGGATTACAAATTGTGGACGGTTTTAGTGTACAAGGTTTGTCACAAAAGATAGCCCAACATTGGATCTCTTAAGACTGCTTTGGTTCGAGCTGTGGCCAATTTTCCAATGGACGAGGTTCGTGCAGCTATTGACGATTGGCCAGTGCGACCTTAGGCGTGTGTAAAGGCCAAAGGCGGACATTTCGAATAAATAGATTCTTTTTGGATACAGTATACATCAATAAATATATTAAAAAATATTTGGTCCAAAAACATTCAGTACTTCTATATAAAACGTGTGTAACATTATTTATGTGCCTACTAAGTACATGGAGAAATGTTTTTAAAATAACCATATAAAGTTACATATAAAAATAAAACTATTTTAGCAGTTTGACTAAATTGGGGTTACGGTTCCAATGTCTGAAAATCAGACCAATTTAAACATGGACGTAAAATCAAGTATGCCCCTATTTTTAAAATCTGGGTAAATTTAGAGCTGTTCCAGGGCACCATTACTCCACTTTAGATTCAGAAAATAATTTACATTCTAAGGCAAGAGGCTAAAACCAGAATGTCTGTTAATTCTGGGTGTTTGCTTTTAAAAAAACCCGACAGTCTGCTTTTTTCAAAACACGGTTTTAAAAATAACCCCGAAATGACGGTTCCGAAAACCTCGGTTTTTTAGAAACTCTTGATAATGTATCCCCAGAAAAAAAAACACTTTTGTTTTATGGCCCTGGCGATCTATAACTGACGAATAATTTGTGAATAATTTTCCGAAAACTCCCGATTTTTGGAAACTCTTGATAATGTATCCCCAGAAAAAGATCACTCTTGCTTTATGGCCCTGGCGATCTATAACTGACGAATAATTTGCGATAATTATCAGATATAGAACAGTTTATGAACTTCTTATTTTTATGTAGCACTTACGATCCCTTCTGCTTAGAGTCCCTGCCGCTATAGAACCACCTTCAAAGTCTGGTCTAGATCGCTTTTAGAACATTTTACTCAGATGGGCAGGTAATTAACCAAACAAATATTTAGTTTCGATCGCAATCAAATCCGCATAAAACGAGAACAGAGAAAATGTATCAACTGCTACCTGTTAAGACTTAAACAATTTTACCTTATTGAATTTATGTATTTGTAATTTGTTTTCTCCACAGAGGATAATTATGTGTGGATTATGTTATCACGAATGTTTACGGTCGGCTCTCTGTCAGTCTGTACCTACACTTTTTTCGGCTCCTCCCTCCCAATTCAGAATTGTTGAATATTTAATATCAACAAAAACCCACAATTTAATTAGTTGTATTTTGCCAACAGTTGTTAGACTACTTCTGTATGTATTTCTATTGTAATTGTTCTGTTGCTGATTGGTGTTTTGCGAAATTTGCCTATACCATTTACTTGGCATTTATCCAAGTCTGTATATATTCAACGAACTGATGCTAAACTTTGGAAGTGTACGCACTCAAGGGCCAATTAGACGTTTTTATGGTGTTTCCTGCAACCATTCCATTCCAAAGATATTACGCCTGTTTTTTTTCTTGCAATTTAATGCCAGGGTCTTTGCCAGCGAATGTTTTGTAAAAATGTTGCGACTAGCAAGTCTACCAACTCAGCCAGCCAGCCTGCCTAGCCTTTTAAGTCAATTTCACTTAACGAGTTTGCAAGTGGCCCAGCTTGAGAAGACTCCTTCCTTCATTTTTGTGCTGCTCTTCGTTCGTTTTGGAGACACAAGAACTCTTTAAGAAATAAAATCAAAATATTTTCTATATTTTAACAATCACAACAACAAGCACCGTCGAGAGCATCGGAATCTATGCTCAAAAGTGTGTACAGCGACACAGGCACTGCTTTAGTGAATAAATTTAAAATTTTTTTTTAAATTTTTCTTGTATCTATAAATATCTGTTTTGGTCTGGAAATGTGAGTATGCCCTGGTTCGGTGTAAATCAGAGATGGACAATTTCGTACTTTGGTACTATTTCAGTGTTATTGCTGAGTGGTGAAATGATTATTACTGGCCCTTACCCGTACTATTTTTTCGTTGTAATATTCCTAGACGACCTATTTATGTCCGTCTGTCTCTAAAATGCACAATTGAGTCCAAACGAGCTTACCATTCTGGCCATTAAGTCGCAGTGAGAAAAGCCAGAGCCATATGTCTATTAGTTGGCGACAGAGTGGTATTGAAAATAGGTAAAAATTGGAAAAACTTGCCCTTTGAGGGACTAAAAAACTCACGTGAACATATTTTTCTGACATTTCTACAATATACTTAGTAGGGACATAAATGCTGTTACACACGATGTATGCTGTAAAATAAAACGTACTGAATGTTTTTGGACCAAATATTTTTGAATATATTTATTGATGAATATTGTATCCAAAAAGAATCTACTTATGCGAAATGTCCGCCTTTTGCCTTTACACACGCCTTAAGTCGCACTGGCCAATCGTCAATAGCTGCACGAACCTCGTCCATTGGAAAATTGGCCACAGCTCGAACCAAAGCAGTCTTAAGAGATCCAATGTTGGGGTATCTTTTGTGACAAACCTTGTTCTATAAAACCGTCCATAATTTGTAATCCAATGGGTTCAAATCTGGACTGCCTGAGGACCATTCTTCAGAGGAAATGAACGCTGGCAAACTGTTTCGAAGCCAGCCCGGGACGTTTAAGCCTTATGGGCCGGCGCAGAATCCTGCTGGAAAGTCCATGGCTGGTTTTGGAACAGGGAATTGTTAAGAGGCTTCACAACAGCTTCCAAAATGGTTTCTTGGTAAACTTTGGCCTATGTTTTGACTCCTTGTTCGCAGAAATGCAGGTCAGTGACCCCATCGTAGGAGACACCCCACCAAACCATGACTGAAGCTGGGTGATGACCATTTTCCACCCTTGGGATCAGTTCAGATGCTTCCTAGATGACCGCGCAAACACTCTATCATTTTGCTAGTTAAATTTTTCCTAAACGGTAAAATTTTTTTCATCGGTAAACACAATTTTTCTGTGCAAGTTATCAGTGTGCTTCACCAAAAGACGTTTGCATTTTTCAATCCTATTTTTTTTTAAGCTGCAGTCAATAAATGTCCGGTACGTCGTTTGAAAGCCCCAAGTCCCAAGTCTTTTTTAATGATTCGACTCATGGACTTTTGCTTGATATCCATCTCACGGGCCATGATTTTCTGTTTTCGGAGCGGATTTCTGTGAATTCTTGATTTAACGGCTTTGATGACATGCGGTGTTCGAACAAAGCGTTGGCGGCCCGACCGGAGGCGGTCTTTTACATCTCCAGTCTCCTCAAACAGTTGTATGCAACGGTAAACGAACATGCGGCTAATTCCTAGTGGCCGGAGCGTTTTGAAAATATCGCTTTTTTAATTTCACACATGAAAAGCGCTATTACAGCGATACGGTTCTCATTATCTGACCACTCCATGATGAAAGTTGCAACAATTTTAAAATCACGTTACAGACTAACGCTATTGAGGTTAGCTTTCAAAACCCAAAACACATTAACGGGGTATGTTCAGTTCAACTATTGAAATGGGTGTGTTCAATGTTGTAACAGTATTTATGTCCCTACTAAGTACAAACATATTGCAATTCGAAAGAAAGAACAATGGTTTGAGAATAACTGCTCATAATTCCAATCTCTGAATATAAAATATAAAATATTTAATAAATCATTTCCACATTGAACAGGGATTAAACCGTCTCAAGACCTCTTGCTTCTATATTTAAATAGAAGACAAGTTTTTAACAAAAATGGCAAAGTGACATTGATTTTCGTGGCTGCACACTACTTTTATCATGATTTCGGACAACCCTCTTCAGAAAGCCTTGCTGCAATTGTTGAAAGTAAAACCGAACTCTATAAGGCCAGGCTCTCCCCAAACGAATGAGAACTACTGTGGTAAACCTTACTTTTTAAGTTTTCTTCACACAATTGCCCACGAAAATACTCGTTTGTTTTATTTCGGTCTGTTGCTTTTACACATTGAACACAATTTTTTTTAAACAACCGAGTGCCAATAGACTGCACTTCAAAATTTGCAAACACATCCGAATTTTAGAAAACTTTCATTTCCAATTTTCATTCAGAATTTCCAAAAATTTTAGTTAAGATTTTTTTTATAAATTGGTACGACGTATCGGCAAACACATCAGATTTCCCTTCGATGTTTCGATAAGAAACGCGTCAACCTCTCCATGTATTTTTTATTAAGAAAGTCGGTCAGACTTCGAATCCGAAATCGGATGCATTTGCCGGTTTTTCTATATACTTTTGATCGTACTCTGAACGTTTGGTTTGCTGGATATGCATACATAGCTAAATATTAGCATATCAAACTTTGCTTTGAATGTATATATACGTTTATAATGCATTGTTGTTCGGAATGTATATTAAATCCGTACAAAATGTGTAAATATAAAATGTTTTCCACAGACATGTCCACATATATACGAGTACATACGAGTGCACAATGTTTAATGCAACCGGATATTGCAAAGTAAAATACCAAAAATTATGATAAAAACGGAAAAGGAAATGCATTCCGCATCACAGCATGGCACAAACATACAAACTTATACAAGTAAGCAAACAACAACAACATCGGTAATATGTTGTTATTACCACATCAACAACATCGACGATAGCAACAAACTCACCATAGATTGTAGCAACAACGGCGGCAGCAGCAACTACGACGACCTACAACAACAGCACACAATGCAGACTCGGCAAATCGTAAAATATTCAAAGAGCCATCAGAATTCATGTCAACGGAAACCTGCATAAAAATGTATGTTTTGCATATAAAAACTGCAACAATGTCTTAATTGAATATTTAAAATTTAAATAAAGAAAGCAAAATTAAGCAAACATTTTTAAATATCTAAATAGAAGGAAATTTTTAGAAACTTTAAATGAAGAATTATTCTATTATCACCTTTAAGTGTTTTCATACTTCATGATGGGCAATTTTTTTATGATATGCACGCAGAAAAAAATATGGTTGGAATAGCAATATTCGAAGAGCATCATACTATTGTTGGGTATATGGTTATGGCTCAACAATATTATGATCATCACATCAATAATATAATTCACACACAAACATACTATGGTCCCCACAACAATATAATGGTCCTTACAACAATAGAATTGTTCACACACAACCGCACTATGATCACCACAACCATATTATTATTCACACTCAAGCATATTATGATCCCAACAACCATATTGATCCTGTTAACATAAAACCCAGAAAAAACAATAGTTTTGTCGCACCAACCATATTTATATTGCTGCTTCAACCATATTTTCATTTTTAAATTTGGCAACAATACTATTGTTACATTTCAACAATATTAATATTGCCGGAATCATACTCAAAATTAAATTCAAAAAATAATACTATTATTGCAAAGAACATACTAGTGTTGCCGTGACCATAAAGCAACCATATCTTTTCTCTGCGTGTGGTTAAACTTGGGATGAATTTTGGCAATTAAATGATACTCTCTTTTTTTATATTAAAAAAAAAACAAAAATAAGACAAAAAGGGCTACTTTGGGATTTTGATTGTGGTTTAGACTTAACTTGAAACCACCAAACAATTATCTAATCTTTGAAGCTATTAAAAATAAAATCTCTCATAGAACGCAACAGCGCTTTTTTCTAATGAATTACAATAAAGCGTGTGGCCGACTATCTGTTATTCGATAGATATTGCGAATATGTCTGGAGTTTCAGCAAGGACAGATTTAAAAATTGACATTTAACCTCAATGTTCAATTCTATCGGGGTTGATAGTTTGTCGCTAGTTAAACATTGTAGGAAAATAAATCAGAATTTAATGGATTTTGAGGTAAACCGATAAGGACTTAAATCGGGTGGGACTAGTTTCATAAAATAACTATATCTCTGGATCTTTTAAGAACTGTGCTTTTAAAAACCCAACTATAGGGTTTCATTTTTATTAAAAACCCGGTATTAACCGACATTTCGGTTTTAGCCCTTTGCCTTAGAATAGAAAATATTTTGCCGTCTAAAAATTAAGTGATTAACCCCACTTTAAGACTCTGAGAATGCACTGAATTAATTGTAATGAGATAAGGTTTGGTTTTTATTTAAAAAAAGGGAGGGGTATAAAAATAATAATCCATTAAAACTTTCTCACAAAGAGTTATTTGGTACCCATACGTCTAATTTTAAAAGGGAAGTTGTATTACCAGACTATATTTTGTTTTGAAGTCCTGTTCATCTAAAGGTGATTTGCTCTAGGCGAAGCAAACGTGCCATTTGAACTGCATGCGTCCAAAGAGAACTGGGGTTCAGCTGAGTGGGCTTGGTCGGACAATTGTAGAGGTGCAGCACTTCATGTGGTTCCTAATGTCAGCTGAAGTCCTGTTCATTTAAAGGTGATTGGCTCTAGGCGAAGGAAACGCGCCATTTGAACTGGACACTTTCAAAGAAACCTAGTGATCAGCTGAGTGGGCTTGGTCGGACAGTTGAAGAGGTGTAGCACTTCATAAGGTTTCTAATGGCAGGTGGGACAAACGTTCGTTACGTCAGTATCAATCCGCGCCCAATACAAACTGAGATAGCTGCACCATCCAGATCTCAGCTGGGCCAGAATCACTAGCATCTGCCTTCAACTCTCCGAGGGATGTTCCCCTTGCACTACAGTCACGCTATAGCTGGATACTGCTGCTACGAGTTCATCAGCGTGACTGTCGTGCAGACCTACCTGATAGTTTCGATAATCTATAGGTTCCATCTTCTAGATCATAAAGATCTTACCTGATCTGCCTGAGCAGAGGCATCTTACCCATGATATGGTAGCAAGCAGATCCTGCTTAGACATTTTGTTGATGTTCTGAGGGCGACATTCTGACAAATCTGAATTTTCTTCCACTGCGTCGTACTTACAATCGACGACCACATCGGCGCTGCGTAGTTCGTTACAGATCGACCTATCGTTTTGTTAGAGGTCAACAAGTACTGCCGGCTAGTGACTTGAAAACCTTATGAAGTATGCAATTCTTATACTGGGTGGCCGCCGCCTACCGTTTAAAGCCGGAGCCGAACGGCTAAAGCATTTTTACAGAGAATTTTGTACTTGACTTAGAGGATAACTCTTTTACGCGTAAAGTCGCCGGCATTTACGAGGTGGAAACCCGCCGCTAAAAAATTGTTAGATGTTCTTACCAGGGGAGTCTGTCATGACCGTCGCACACACTTCCATCACACCACGTTTCCGTAGATCCCATTTTTAAATCCAACTCCTATTGAAGAATACAATTTAATGAAACATCTACCTGGCTTGAAGATTAATCTCATTACCGCCAGCACTTCCGATCTTACTCAGATTTGAGTAAGAACGTCCATCTTCAAGCCTTCTTCTTCCAAGCCGAACGATCAAAAACATTATTTCGTTATTTTTATTATTAAAAGAAGACATTCTCTTCTTCAACAATGTTTTTTCTATTTAAAATAAAAAATAACTTTATTTTAAAAGACGCATATTTCTGGGCACCTCTCCTTATCGGTTTATAAAGTACTTTCGACGTAATATTTTTGTAAGTTTTTGTATATGTGACGCGCAAACTAGAAAGGGAACTAAAGATAAAAACCAGTTTTGTTCAGGAGATCCATTTTAAGATTAGGTCCCTTTCTATTTGCGCTTATAATCGTCGACTTCACTTTCATAAAACGAGCATATCTCTGCGAGGGAACACTTTTGGGGCATGGGATCGGTCTTTTTCGATGCTCAGATGCTGTCCACATCAAAAAAAAGAAAAAAAATGATTTTTTTACCCTTAGGTTCCTTTCTCTAGGCGCTGTCACATATATTTTCAAGTTTATTTTAGTGAAATAGTAATATCAAAAAACAACACTTATAACGTCCACTAAATCCATTTAATTCTTTTATTCAATTTTTCAAAAATGTAATAAAAATTGTCTTTAATACCATAAATGCAGATTGCATAGTCAATCAATTGACTAAGAAACTCTATAATTAGATTTTTTAATTTAAGTGATCATAAATGTGTGGTTAAACTTGGGATGAATTTTGGCAATTAAATGATACTCTCTTTTTTTATATTAAAAAAAAAACAAAAATAAGACAAAAAGGGCTACTTTGGGATTTTGATTGTGGTTTAGACTTAACTTGAAACCACCAAACAATTATCTAATCTTTGAAGCTATTAAAAATAAAATCTCTCATAGAACGCAACAGCGCTTTTTTCTAATGAATTACAATAAAGCGTGTGGCCGACTATCTGTTATTCGATAGATATTGCGAATATGTCTGGAGTTTCAGCAAGGACAGATTTAAAAATTGACATTTAACCTCAATGTTCAATTCTATCGGGGTTGATAGTTTGTCGCTAGTTAAACATTGTAGGAAAATAAATCAGAATTTAATGGATTTTGAGGTAAACCGATAAGGACTTAAATCGGGTGGGACTAGTTTCATAAAATAACTATATCTCTGGATCTTTTAAGAACTGTGCTTTTAAAAACCCAACTATAGGGTTTCATTTTTATTAAAAACCCGGTATTAACCGACATTTCGGTTTTAGCCCTTTGCCTTAGAATAGAAAATATTTTGCCGTCTAAAAATTAAGTGATTAACCCCACTTTAAGACTCTGAGAATGCACTGAATTAATTGTAATGAGATAAGGTTTGGTTTTTATTTAAAAAAAGGGAGGGGTATAAAAATAATAATCCATTAAAACTTTCTCACAAAGAGTTATTTGGTACCCATACGTCTAATTTTAAAAGGGAAGTTGTATTACCAGACTATATTTTGTTTTGAAGTCCTGTTCATCTAAAGGTGATTTGCTCTAGGCGAAGCAAACGTGCCATTTGAACTGCATGCGTCCAAAGAGAACTGGGGTTCAGCTGAGTGGGCTTGGTCGGACAATTGTAGAGGTGCAGCACTTCATGTGGTTCCTAATGTCAGCTGAAGTCCTGTTCATTTAAAGGTGATTGGCTCTAGGCGAAGGAAACGCGCCATTTGAACTGGACACTTTCAAAGAAACCTAGTGATCAGCTGAGTGGGCTTGGTCGGACAGTTGAAGAGGTGTAGCACTTCATAAGGTTTCTAATGGCAGGTGGGACAAACGTTCGTTACGTCAGTATCAATCCGCGCCCAATACAAACTGAGATAGCTGCACCATCCAGATCTCAGCTGGGCCAGAATCACTAGCATCTGCCTTCAACTCTCCGAGGGATGTTCCCCTTGCACTACAGTCACGCTATAGCTGGATACTGCTGCTACGAGTTCATCAGCGTGACTGTCGTGCAGACCTACCTGATAGTTTCGATAATCTATAGGTTCCATCTTCTAGATCATAAAGATCTTACCTGATCTGCCTGAGCAGAGGCATCTTACCCATGATATGGTAGCAAGCAGATCCTGCTTAGACATTTTGTTGATGTTCTGAGGGCGACATTCTGACAAATCTGAATTTTCTTCCACTGCGTCGTACTTACAATCGACGACCACATCGGCGCTGCGTAGTTCGTTACAGATCGACCTATCGTTTTGTTAGAGGTCAACAAGTACTGCCGGCTAGTGACTTGAAAACCTTATGAAGTATGCAATTCTTATACTGGGTGGCCGCCGCCTACCGTTTAAAGCCGGAGCCGAACGGCTAAAGCATTTTTACAGAGAATTTTGTACTTGACTTAGAGGATAACTCTTTTACGCGTAAAGTCGCCGGCATTTACGAGGTGGAAACCCGCCGCTAAAAAATTGTTAGATGTTCTTACCAGGGGAGTCTGTCATGACCGTCGCACACACTTCCATCACACCACGTTTCCGTAGATCCCATTTTTAAATCCAACTCCTATTGAAGAATACAATTTAATGAAACATCTACCTGGCTTGAAGATTAATCTCATTACCGCCAGCACTTCCGATCTTACTCAGATTTGAGTAAGAACGTCCATCTTCAAGCCTTCTTCTTCCAAGCCGAACGATCAAAAACATTATTTCGTTATTTTTATTATTAAAAGAAGACATTCTCTTCTTCAACAATGTTTTTTCTATTTAAAATAAAAAATAACTTTATTTTAAAAGACGCATATTTCTGGGCACCTCTCCTTATCGGTTTATAAAGTACTTTCGACGTAATATTTTTGTAAGTTTTTGTATATGTGACGCGCAAACTAGAAAGGGAACTAAAGATAAAAACCAGTTTTGTTCAGGAGATCCATTTTAAGATTAGGTCCCTTTCTATTTGCGCTTATAATCGTCGACTTCACTTTCATAAAACGAGCATATCTCTGCGAGGGAACACTTTTGGGGCATGGGATCGGTCTTTTTCGATGCTCAGATGCTGTCCACATCAAAAAAAAGAAAAAAAATGATTTTTTTACCCTTAGGTTCCTTTCTCTAGGCGCTGTCACATATATTTTCAAGTTTATTTTAGTGAAATAGTAATATCAAAAAACAACACTTATAACGTCCACTAAATCCATTTAATTCTTTTATTCAATTTTTCAAAAATGTAATAAAAATTGTCTTTAATACCATAAATGCAGATTGCATAGTCAATCAATTGACTAAGAAACTCTATAATTAGATTTTTTAATTTAAGTGATCATAAATAGAGTTTTGACACCAAAATATCACAGTGGGACCGGCAGGTATCGCTAAATCAAAACAGAAAGAGCCAATAAACTAATGAAAACTTACTATAATAATTACTAATTCTTTGACTCACCACTGCTCGATCCTTCATATTAGAAAACACTTACCTAAAAAACGACAAGATAAAAAAATAATAAATTGAAATATCAAGAACATTTTAGTTTAGAAATGTACGTGTTATAAGTTAAACCCTCTTAGCATAGTAATTTATAACAAGAATAGCATATTTATGTTCACCATCAATCCCGATTGTAGGTTTTTTAGACATGTCTAAACTCCGAACAGTTTAATTTAAGGGTCTTACTTGATAAAAAAAATAATATTACCATAATAAGAATTTTACAAACATTAACAAAAAATTCGTTTATAAGGTCAACAGCGTAATATCATTATATTGTGTCAATCTATCATTATACTCTATATAGTTTGACATCCTTTAAATCTCTTCATTTTTTATTATCTCTTCATCCTAATCGAGGACGTGATTTATATGGCCGATGAGCTGCCCAGCCATGAAAAAATCTTCCAGGTTCCACTCGATCTGCAATACGTGGTTGTGCTGCTTGTTGTCTCACAAGCGATTCGCTGACCCAACAACATCGTCAATTTCTATCGATGGTACGGATATTGAACAATCAGAAGCTCTTGATGTTCTGGGCATGAAAATACAAAATGACGCTCGTTGGGCGAGACATGTATTCGAAGTGTCGAAAGAAGCACTCAAGTGCATAGGCTTTTTAAAGCGGTACAAGAAATATTTCACTCCTTCTGATCTTTTCAATATCTATACAACTTACATCAGGCCGAAGATGGAATACAACTCACATATATGGGCAGGTGCTCCAAAATCATCCTTGGAGCTACTTGACCGTGTTCAAAGGAGAGCGATGGTGGTGTTAGGTGACAGTAAGGTATCCAACTCTATTGGTCCCCTTGAGCATCGTCGGAATGTGTGTGTTCATTAGAGATCCGTCGCCTTATTCCAGACGTGAGGATGTTCGGTAGGGATACGACATATGGTTGTATTTGAATCATACTATTATTGTGAGGATCATAATATTATTGTACCACAACCATAAACCCAACAATAGTTTTATCCTCTTCGAATATTGTCACCACAACCATACTTTTTTTCTGCGTGTGTGAAATGAAAAAAACGATATTTTCAAAACGCTCCGGCCACTAGGGATTAACCGCATGTTCGTCTACCGATGCATAAAACTGTTTGAGGAGACTGGAGATGTAAAAGACCGCCACTGGTCGCACCGCCCACGATCTGTTCGAACACTGCATGGCATCAAAGCCGTTAAATCAAGAATTCAAGGGAAATTCGCTCCGAAAACAGAAAATCGTGGCCCGTGAGATGAATATCACGCAAAAGTCCATGAGTCGAATCATTAAAAAAGACTTGGGGCTTTCAAACGACTTATCGGACATTTATTGACAGTAGCTTTAAAAAAATAGGATTGAAAAATGCAAACGTCTTTTGGTGAAGCACGCTGATAACTTGCACAGAAAAATGTTGTTCATCGATGAAAAAATTTTTACCGTTCAGGAAAAATTTAACAAGCAAAATGATAAAGTGTATGCGCGGTTATCTAACGAAGTATCTGAACTGATCCCAAGGGTGGAAAAGCGTCCTCACCCAGCTTCAGTCTTGGTTTGGTGGGGTGTCTCTTACGATGGGGTCACTGGCCTGAATTTCTGCGAACAAGGAGTCAAAACATCGGTCAAAGTTTACCAAGAAACCGTTTTGGAAGCTGTTGTGAAGCCTCTTAACATATCCCTGTTCCAAGGCCAGCCATGGACTTTCCAGCAGGATTCTGCGCCGGCCCCATAAAACGTCCCAGGCTTCGAAACAATTTGCCAGCGTTCATTTCCTCTGAAGAATGGCCCTCAGGCAGTCCAGATTTGAACTCATTGGATTACAAATTGTGGACGGTTTTAGAGGACAAGGCTTGTCACAAAAGATACCCCAACATTGGATCTCTTAAGGCTGCTTTGGTTCGAGCTGTGGCCAATTTTCCAATGGACGAGGTTCGTGCAGCTATTGACGATTGGCCATGCGACTTAAGGCGTGTGTAAAGGCAAAAGGAGGACATTTCGAATAAGTAGATTCTTTTTGGATACAATATACATCAATAAATATATTAGAAAATATTTGGTCCAAAAACATTCAGTAACGCAGAAAAAAAGTATGGTTGGGATAAAAATATTCAAAGAGCATCATACTATTGTTGGTAATATGGTTGTGGCATAACAATATTATGATCATCACAACAATAGTATGGTTTACACACAACCATACTATGATCCCCATAAGAATATTATGGTCCTCACAACAATAGAATTATTCACACACAACCGTACTATGATCCCCACAGCCATATTATTATTCACATTCAACCATAATATGATCCCCACAACCATATTATGATCCTCAAAACCTTAGTATGTTTAACGTACAACCATAGTATGATCCTCACAACTATAGTATGACTTACACACAATCATACTATGGTTCCCAAATTTTTTTGTAAAGATTGCGTTAAGTTGTTAGTTAACAATATAGAATTTTATTAAGTTAAGTAAGTGTAATTAAAGGAGTGATTTATTAAACAGTAAAAAAATGTATTTATTTAAAATATTTCAGTTATACTAATACGTAGTTTGTTTCGAAAAAATTTAATTATTTTTTTAATTATTGCGTAAGACTCGTAAAAATAACATTGTGAAATTAAAAAATCAAATTTTGCCGGTATGATTTCCGTAATCATGTTATTGTTAGCATAAAACCGATGAAAACAATACTTTTGTTCCTCCGACCATATTTATACTGTTGCTGCAACCATATTTTCATTTTTAAATTTGGCAACAATACTATTGTTACATTTCAACAATATTAATATTGCCGCAATCATACTATTGTCAAAATGAAATTCAAAAAACAGTTCTATGGTTGGGACGACCATACTATTATTGCAGATAACATACTATTGTTGCCGTGACCATATAGTAACCATATTTTTTCTCTGCGTGTACTTTTTATTTTACAGCATAAAACGTGTGTAACAGTATTTACGTCCCTACTAAGTATTATATCCGATCTAACTCAAATTTAGAATAGGGCATTATGACCGACTTTAATGAAACCTACCGAAGCTCGACTATATTGGTCCATCTTTTTAAATAGCTCTGCCGCCTTTTATTAACGTACTGTATATTTCAATTCTACTTAAAGAATTTTTTTGTTGGTTTAGGTATTTGTTCAAGCAATAAGAGATACTTAGTACGTTAAAAATAAACTATTCAATTCCGCAAAATTTACTTTTTTGGGATACTGAAAAAAGTATCAAATGAGTTACGGGTACTTTTCGAAGTCAAAAAGTACCAAAGTATCAGCTTTATTATCCCAGGTTGGTAGAGCATGTACAATTTTTACATTGTGGGCCAATGTCAGCAAAAGTAATTTCAGCTTTCTTTCAAATAAATTGTAGCTGTTAATCGTTATTTCTTTTTTTTATCCATTTTATATTGAAGTAAATGACAAAAAAAGTAATAGTTGACAACAGTTGTTTACAATCAAACAGCTGTTTATTGAATGCAGTTACAAAAATGCATCAGTGGATTTTCAATGCACATTAACGATGTCGTCTATCTAGGGTATAAGAATCTCTCAAGTATTTTCACGGTCCATGAAAGATTAAAAAAAAATAATGGTGATTTGTCCTCTTCATAATTAAAAGTTGTACCAATGATGTTTAACTCGGCGACATTCTATAAAATGAAGTCGTGCTTTCTACTCTCTTTAATTTAAAGTCGATAAATTAAAGTCCCAAGTTTGCTACCCGCGTGTCTATTGTGCCCTAACCGCAGCTGAAATATTGATCAGGACCAGCCGACATTTAAACAAAGGGTCATGGTGAACGAGTATAAATTTTATAAAATTATTTGACGTCGCGCAGTGTGTTTTAAAAAAAAACTGGTCCTCCTGCTGCCATAACATACATTTTAACACGCCAAAATTGTCGTCCCCATCATAAATATTTACAATTTAGACATTTACAACTGTTGGCGATTAAACTTCGAATGAATTCATCGTTTATATTTATGCCGCCATTTCCATTCTTACTTTTATGGATTTTACAAAAAGTGCGATAATGAAAAAAAAATATGAAATAAATATTTATTAGCCTTACAAAATTGAAATTGTGATTCATAACCAACAATATTGAATCGCTTACGACGAAACGTTCACATACAAATAACAAAAAAATCGAGAAAAAAAACAACAACGAAAATATAGAACATCTGTATAAATATCAAATTCGCCGTTCGACCAGAATACTCTTGTTTTTATTTGGCAAAAGCAAACAGAATTTGTTCCCCCAGTTCTAACATTCAGATTGATTGCCCTCACAATGGAGCACGACCGAGCGATTGGTGGTGTGAGTAAAAGCATTTTGCATTTTGACAAATAAAATATTCTATTTCGGCTCCAGGTGCTCGGTGTGTGAGGGTTTTTTGTAGTCCTTTTGTCAATGTCGCAATGGAAGGGCAACGACGACAGCAGCAGCAGCAAACATCATAAAACAATCAATTTTACGTTGTGCCACCAAGCCCCTAAGGCTACCGAAGGGATTGTGAAATTGAAACTATCTCTTAAGGGGTAAAGTAACTGGCATTTTTTGCAGTAGGATCTCTTTTTAGTAGTGACGGCTAAATAATGTATTTCTGATGTCACAAGGCACACAAATTAAAGTGGCAATCCTTTAAAATCTTTTCCATACACAAAAAGTGAATACTGGGCAATAGTGTTTGTATTTAATTTGAGCCTCAAAGCTAAAATTTCCATTGAAAGTATGTTTGCAGATCTTTCAATTATGAGAATGAGACGAATGAGACCGATCCCATGCCCCAAAAGTGTTCCCTCCCAGAGATATGCGCGTTTTATGAAAGTGAAGTCGACGATTCTAAGCGAAAATAGAAAGGGACCTAATCTTTAAAACGGCTCTCCTGAACAAAAAAGTTTTTAACCTTTGGTCCCTTTCTTTTTTGCGCTTCACATATATCTTTTTATCACATGTAGTTAAGACTTTAAGAGTTAATTTGGACCATTTTGTGTCACATTACCTTTATGTAGTCTGATTAGATCATATTACATAAGGACCTGTTGGTTTCATCCAAAATGAGAATTCAGTTAAAAATCGGTCCGAACCACACAAATTCAGTTGGAAAAACCGACTTTCTTTTGCAATAGCCAACATCCAAGAGTATTAATGCTAACATGGTTCGCGATACCATATGATGGTTGCTACAACCATATTACGGTATTCACAGCCAACAACACATTTATTCCAACCGAATTCAGTTTAACTATTGGTTGCGGCAGTTATGGCAACCATCCAACTGTCATGTATATGTTACTTTGGTGCCAATAATTGCTGGTGACAACAGATTAGTTCTTTGTAGTGACCAAACTCTTTTTAGTTGTCTGTTGTAACACAATATTGACAATTTCAACTTCTACATATAAACCCTTTAATATATTATCGGTTTAAGTCCGAACAAAATCTTTTTTTACCACGAAAACATATTTTGAAATCTCAAAAGTGGCCAGACATTTAACATTTCTTGAGTTAGAAGGTTAATGTTTTCAGACGATATTGCCTTATAGTTATTAAACGGACTATTAATAAAAAAAATATTTCTCAGAATATGGGAACAGCTTTATCTGTAATTTCGCGACTTTAGAAAGACCTCCTTACTATTTAAAGCAACAACCAGTTTTTTTGGTGTCGAGGCCTATTTCCGAGTTACATCCGCCCAAAAGTGGGCAATGAAAATTGTTATATACCTTAATTTATTTTTTTTCAGATTGGGGAGTCATTGCAATGCTCTATCCACAGACTTATTTATTTTACTCAGTTGACTCATTGCAAGGCGGTAAAATATTACATTTTTCCAAAAAGTAGTCACAACCAATAATCGATAACAACAAATAAAATATATACAAATTCAGTTCCAATAATTACCGATACTTGTTTTCTTCAACCGAAAGTGTCAGTTCCCTCTACTGAAAATTGCTGTGAACCCAATCAACATTCCGATGTAATGTTCGAATACATGGATAGTACGTGCAACCACCAACATTCGGTTGGCAAAAAATTCGGTAGTGGCAACTAATCTGTTCTCTGTGTGCACCTTCGGCCAGTCTATGTTCGTGATCTCTTAGAAAGCTTGATACAAATTGAGCAAAGGTATAACGAACTCCAAAAGCGATCAGTAATAATATGAGTGCACCAAGCCAGACTCAATCAAAGGCCTTGGAGATATCTAGCGTTACGACATAATTCTTACCAAACTGGCGGAAAGAACGACTCCAAAGCACCGACAAGAACGAGATCAGATCTACCGTAGAGCGATTTTTAAAAAAGCTTAACTATCGATTACTCAATAAGTCATTGGTCGTTAAATAATTCAAAATGTACCCATCACCATGCTCTCCATTTCGATCGAAAGCGCAGAGCAATGGGCCAAAAAATTGCAGCAGTATAAGCCTCACCCTCTTTTGGGGATCGGCTGGATGGTTGCAATCTTCCAACACTATGGAAACTCTTCCGATTGGTAAGAAATGTTGAAACGGTCGCGTAATGGACGGGCTAGTGACGAAGGCTACTTACATTGGTCAAGTGCCGAAATACCATCCGGGCCCGGGGACTTACATCGGTATTCGCAAGAACCCTTTTCAGGGGAAACTGGATTGTATAGGTTCATAAAGGAAAATCCTATTTTTCTGGAAGCCACCAACAACATGCGGACGCATCTAAAATATCAATATTATTATATAACCCTTAGACAAAGGTATTTCCCGATTCGAAACCCTACGGCTCTAGAAGTGGCATATTATATTCGATCATGTTTAAATTTAGTAAAGTCCCTTGGACGAGCCTTTTTAATAACCCTGCTAAAGTTTCTTAACAACGGTCAATGTTTGAAAACATCCCCTATATCCATGTTTTTATAGAGCTTCACGCAAAGGTCCCTCTCGCTCTAGATATAAGCAAAATTATACAATTGTGCTCAAGTTAAGTATATACAGGGTGGCTGATGGGTATATCCACTTTAAGAAACTCAAATAACTATTTTTTCAGTGTATAAAATTCATTTTACTTTTACTCATGTTAAAGCTCATTCAATTTTATATAGCTTAGTAGTTTAAAAGCTTGATTAGTTATAAAAAATAATGGAATTTAAATGCCCCCTGCTCGTTGATGCATTGGCGGCATCTGACCATCTTGGTATCTTGGAGTGTTGAGAAAGAAATAGCCGCAATTGTTCGAATGGATTGCTGTAGTACATTCAAATTTGTTACTTTTGCTTTCGTGATTGCAATAATTCCACAAGAAAACCCCCACAAAAAGGTGCAGTAAGATCAGGCGCTTTGTGGGAACCAACGGAATTAGGAGTTTCTGGATATCAGCTTATTGGGAAATATTTGTCGCTATTCTGCCATAACAGTCAGGGCTGTGTGCGGAGTTACACCATCTTGCTGAAACCACACAATTCTGGACAGAAAACTCTCTCAACATGCTCAATTAACGGTCTCCAATAACCGTTACGGGCGCGACCGTTTTCTTCAAAGAAGTAGGGCCCTACCATCCAGCGTGATGAAACTGCATACCGCACTGTGACACGAAGTGGATGCAACTCTGTCTCATGGAGTATCTATGGGTTGGAAGCATTTTTGTTTGTTTATGTCGTCTTTTTGAAATTCAAAGCGAATCGGGAAGTCTGCTGCGTGTAGTTTGTTAGCCATTTGAATTTGATATGTGGAATAAGTCTTAATCTTTGTGCATAATTGACTGCAATGACTGTCTGCTTATACCCATTTGAGCAGATAAGCTTCTTGTCGAAACTCTTGAATTGTTTTGTATGGCAGCAGCTACAGCTGCATTTGTTTCCTCCGTCCGAACTGAAGGTTTTCGAAAGTTTTCTGTTAACTGTCCCATACTCGGCAAAATTAATAACAAGTCTCAGTATGGTCCATCTGCTCGGAAGATTGCCGCCAAACGTGCGCCTATAGTCTCTTTGAACCGAAACTACGGACTCCAGTGCCGGATAGAGGCGGACAATCTAAATTCTTGTTTCAGTGTCCCGGTTATCTATTTTTGTTAAATCTAAAAATCAATCTGCACAGCAAAAAAAAGTAACCAGTTTCTTTAAATAGAAAAACAAATATTTATTTTGGTAGCGGCTTTCATCAGCCAACCTGTAACTGTATTCCTACAGTTATGAGCTGTTCCTATCGTTTCCTACCGAAATACGACCATATTGGTCCATTATTTCATATAGCCTCTATACAATATCCTTTCTAATTTAAAATCCTATCCTTTTCAAACCTACGCAGTAAAAATACAGTGGACGCGCACAAATTTGAACCACTTTGTTTTTCGGATGGTTCTAATTTCCGAAAAGTTCTAATTTCAGGACGGTTTTTTAATATTTTTACAATAATAAGGCGAATACACTATTTTTTCAGTCTAATTTTTTTTAATAACCAACTCACAGGGAATGCCCCCTATACATGCGGTGCATTGCGTTGGCGAGTGGAAAGTAAAGGATTGGAGGGGGCAAAGGAGGGAAATGATTATTGACGCTTGCCTTGAACTTTTGGATGTCGCAATTAGTGGGAAATACATTTGCCGGAAGTCGATTCCACATACGGACTGTACGAGCGAAAAACGAATTTGATCTGTAGTGCGGTCAACTGGCCAATCGATAAGAAACGGGTATGAATTCCTAGAAATTCGCGTATCCCTGCCGAACATCCTCAAGTCAGGAATAAGGCGACGGATGTCTGATAAACACACACATTCGACTATTCCCACTATGCTCAAGGGAAACAATAGAGTTGGATACGTTACTGTCATCAATCAGCACCAACGCTATCCTTTGAACACGGTCAAGTAGCTTCAAGGATGATTTAGGAGCACCTGTCCATGTATGGGAATTGTATTCGATCTTTGGTCTGATGTAAGTTGTATTGATATTGAAAAGATTAGAGAGAGTAAAATATTTTTTGCACCGCTTTAAAACCCCTATGCTCTTGAGTGCTTCTTTCGACACTTTGAATACATGTCTCGCCCATGACTGAAAGGCCAGTAGATCTCGGCCAAGTGTCTCATCCATAATTCGTCTTCAATATTTTGAAAATTCGGCCTACGGTCGAATGTATATGAATGACAGAGGTTACTGTCATCTGCAAAAGAGTAGATTGTTTTCACGGTCTGACCCAAAAGATCGTCAATCAAGATAAGAAATAAAGAGGGGAAAAGGACGGAGCCCTGTGGTACACCTGCGGTCAGCCTATGTGTGTTGGATGAGAGCCCATCTTCAACAACTCTAAGAAAGCTCGATATAAATCGAGCAAGCGTATCACCGACACCGATCAGCTTTAATATGAGTGCACCGTGCCAGACTCTATCAAGGCCTAGGAGATATCCAGAGCCACGACCTTACTCTCACCGAACTGGTTGATAGAATCATATCACATAAATGCTTCAAACTTTAAATAATTCATTGATGTAAAGGAAAATGCTGGTATACGGTGGCAGTGTATCTTATTATAGTTAGTTTTTGCGTAACATGTAATCTGTAGTAGTTGTTTGTTTTTTAGTCTTTATCGGTTCTACATTCCGAATTTTCAATGCATCAAAATGCTGGTTCTAATTTCAGGAAGTTCTAAATTCTGAGAGTTCTAATTTGTGAGCATCTACTGTAAACGGATTAATCGGTTCGAGCTCCTTCCAAATGTTGCATTACCGCCAGGAGATACCAGAACATTTCCCACTTGTGCAATTTAAAATTCTTTAACAGCAACGAATTCTCCAACAGTCGGAATCGAATAATTTATGCCAGTGGCTAGGCAGACACATCTGCCAACGATGAAATCACATTCCGTTTATTACAACGACTCTCGACTACAGCAAACTTTTGCAAAACTGTAATACTATCGGACATGATGTCTACCTATCTAGCAGTGCCATGAAAAAAAATAAACCTGACGATAATGCCATTATTATTTGTTCATCCACTTTGCATAACAGAAAAAATGAAAACGAGACAGGGAAAAGAACTCGCCAGCAAACATAAAACATTGTTCTTGGCCTCATTATAAATCTCCTTTTGAGAAATAAGAAAAACAATTTCCTACTATTCGCGCCATTTTTGCCTCCACAACATTCGCGTTTCAATCCGCCGTCGGTTTCTAACGCCGTTCTACGGCTGCTTCGTTCTGCTGCTCGACGCTGGCGCTTCACTCAATGGCGCCTTTGTTAATAATGCTCTAAGCGTTGCTGGGAAATTCAAATGCCATACAAAAAAAATGTACAGATTTCCTTTGTTGAGAAATAATGGATTTTGCAACGAAGTACAAAATGAAGAAATTACAAAAGAAAGAGGAACAAAATGTTATTGTTGGCTCTTGAATGTACTTCATCTCGAATTACTTGATTTCCTTTCTGGAAGTTCCCCCCGTTCTACGTCTCAACCACTTGGCCAATGTCATCATCTTTATAATTCCGTGTTTGATCTTAAACTCGTAAAGAAAAAACGGCACAATTTTCTTCTTCTTCTTCTTGTGGGAAAATATTTGTTTTTTTTTCCTCATTGAAACAGGTTGAAATTGAACCATTAGAGAGTGCATTATTTTCCGTTTTTTTATGCAGTGTGGTTTGCAGAATATGTACTTGCTGGAAAATACGTGGGCACTAGTTTCTTTTAAAGTTTCAGCAAAGAATTCTAAAGATGCCCAATTAGAAGAATTTCGAGTATATTGTAAATTCCGGGCCAGCACCGCTGTCGACACTCCTTCGGGCCTTTACGGAACTAGTTTCTTTTAAAGTTTCAGCAATAAACTCTCAAGATGCCCATATTAGAAGAATTTCGAGTATATTGTAAATTCCGGGCCAGCGGCGCTGTCAACACTCTTTGCGGTCTTAGCGACATTTAGCTTGATCCACATTTTTCTGGAATTTCAGAAAATACACAAGTGTGAGAATATCGTACATGAAAATACCAACCAATCTTCAAATAAAATGCATTCAACACTTTTTTATTGACCACCACTCTGGAGATTTCTCCTTCACAATCCACGTTCCGATGATGCACCAGGGGGACAATAGAGTTCGCTACCCTACTGTGACCTATCAGCACCATCGCTCTCCTTTAAACACGATCAAGTAGCTCCAAGGATGATGATAGAGCACCTGCCTAATTATAGGAGTTGTATTCCATCTTAGGCCTGATATAGGTTGTATAGATATTGAAAAGATCAGAAGGAGTGAAATATTTCTTGCACCGCTTTAAAAAGCTTATGCACTTGAATTCTTCTTTCGACACTTCGAATACATGTCTCGGCCAACGAGCGCCGCAATATATTTTCATGCCAAGAGCATCTGAACATTTAACAACTACACCATTGATAGATAATGACGACCCAGATAGGTCAGTGAATGTGTCAGTGAATAGCTTGTGAGACAACAAGCAGCTCTGGGTCTTACGCGCATTAAAATCTATTCTAATCTACACGCAGAGAAAAAACATGGTTACTACAAGGTCACGGCAATAAAAGTATGTTCTCCGCAATTAAAGTATCTTCGTCGCAACCATAGCATTGTTAACTGAATTTAGTTTTGACAGTAGTATAATTGCTGCATCATTAATATTGTAGAAATGTAAAAAAAGTATTATTGCCAAATTTATAGCAACAATATAAATATGGTTGGTGCGACAAAAGTATTGTGTTTTGCGTTGAATGTTAACAATAATATGATTACCGCAATCATACTGTATGATTGTAATTTTTCTTCATTTAAATGTGCTTTTAATGTGCTGCTTTGGCTTTGTTTAAATGAAATTTTTTTAATAAAAACGCTTACGTTTATTTAAACTTATTTTTTCTACTGTGAAATAAATCACTCGTACGAGTATTATTTTGAATTTAATATTTTTTTTGAATTATTTTCTAATTCAAATCTATTGTCGACAACTTAAACAAATTCTTATAAACCATATTGGAGATCATAGTATAATTGTGTGTGATCATACTATGGTTGTAGGGATCATAACATGATTGCGTGTGAATCATACTATGGTTGTGAGGATCATACTATGGTTGTATGTGAAACATACTATGGTTGTGAGGATCATAGTATGGTTGTGGAGATCATTGTATGGTTGAGTGTGAGTCATACTATGGTTGTGGGGATCATAGTATGGTTATGTGTAAATCATACTATTGTTGTGAGGATCATAGCATAGTTGTATTTGAATCATACTATTGTTGTGAGGATCATAATATTGTTGTACCACAACCATATACCCAACAATAGTATTATCCTCTTCGAATATAGTCACCACAACCATATTATGAACAAATTTTACAATGGCCGTAGCACTGCTCACTCAAGATTAAACTTAAAAATACAATCATATGAACTATTGACGATATGACTGTGATATTTGGAACATATGAAGTTGGCAAGGATAACATGCATGTATTACATTCAAGGATTATGTATTGTCGTGGCTATCCACTGCTTTTGTCGCGATTTCGGTTCAGTGACGTGGTGTGTAATTAGTGTGCATGGCTAAAACCCCAGTACACCCAGATTCAACCCAGGGCAAGAACATAACATAATTTTTCGGCGGCTGATTTTCCCCTCGTAAATGCCATTTTCTTTAAGATAAAGAGATTTATCTCTAACAAGCTTTTCTTTATAATGCGTTGGCGGTTTGGAGCCGGCTTTGAACAGTAGGTCCCGGTCGGTGAGTGTGTAAATTATGTGGTATATAGCTTCCTGATTTTGTATTCTAATAAAATGTAGTTGGATGAGATCTAGAGGCGGTTTATACCTGTCTAAATTGTTAAATCAAAAAACGAAAAAAGATAAACAATTTAATATATTTCTTAAATTTTGATTTTTAATTTTTTACTGTAGCCGCATAAGTCAAGTCCAAAACAGTAAATATGTTTTTGGGACCGCCATAATTGTTGCACTTATGGCCAAAACTCTGGCCAAACTCGTTGAGCATTTCTAGAGTGTCCAAACAACTAGGGATTTTAAAAAACGCCATTTCCAAAATGACGCCATAAAAATCGCCATTTCGAAAAAATCGACTGTCGGGTTTTTTTTTAAGTAAAAAACCAGAATTATCCGACATTCCGGTTTTAACCTTTTGCTAAGATTTGAAAATATTTTCCAAACCAGAACTAAAGTAATTTAGCAGGCTCTAAATTTATCCAGATCTTTATTATAATGTCATATTTGAATATGTGTAAAAATTGCAAAAATTTAGCCTAGCTGCAATAATAATTTTGTTTTCAGCGTTATAGGAAAATTGTATAGATATCTTGACCCTATTCGGAAATGGCCAGTAAATCCCGGCCTAGTGTCTCATCTATCATTCGCCTTTTTCTTTAACAGAGGTTGCTTTCATCCGCGAAAGAGAAGATCGGATGCACGGTCTGACCCAAAAGATCGTCAATGGAAATAAGAAGTAAAGAGGGAGAATGGACAGAGCCTTGCGGTGACCCTGCGATCAGCCTTTTTTGTTGGATGAGAATCCATCTAGAACATCTCTTAAAGTGCGATCTCTAAGAAAGCTCGATATAAATCGAGCAAACGTATTACCGACACCACATGCGATCAGCTCTGATATGAGTGCACCGTGTCAGACTCTATCAAAAACAATGGAGATATCCAGAGCCACGACCTTACTCTCACTAAACTGTTGTATAGACCGACTCCAACGCTCCGACAAGAAAGCCATCAGGTCGTCCGTAGAGCGATTGCTACGGAAATCATATTGTTGATCAATAAGCAGGTCGTTGGACTGTCCATTCACCTTGGAGAGTGCATTGCAAATCGCTATGGGCCGATAATTCGCAGAATTGTTAGCTTCAGCTTTTAAGGGATCGGCTGGACGTACGCAACCTTTCAACACAGTGAGAAGACTCCTGCACATACAGAGGAAAATCAGCCGGAAATCTGCCCCAACTACAAAAATTCGGTTGGATAAACCGAATTTCTATAGCAATAATCAAAAATCCATAGTATTGATTGTAACATGGTTCGAGATATTATATGATGCTTGTTACAATCATATGACGGTATTCACAGCCTAAACAGAGTTATACAAACCGAATTTAGTTAAACTATTGGTTGCGACATTTGGTGGTTATGACAGCCAACCGATTGTGTATTCACAGCCAAAGCAGAGTTATACAAACGGAATTCAGTTAAACTATTGGTTGCGACATTTGGTGGTTATGACAGCCAACCGATTGGGATGTACATGCTACTTTAGTACCAATAATTGGTGGTTACAACAGATTAGTTCTTTGTAGTGACCAAATCCAGTTAAGTCCGTTACTGCCCATATATCGGCAGTACGAAAGAAAAACCTCAATTTTTACCTGAGATATGATATGGATATTTAAATACCCGTGCAAGAGGTTTGTTTGAAGTGCAAGGTGAATTTGCATCCCGCTTACTTTGCTTAGGCTACGTGATTTATTTGTTTCTTTTAATTACCTTGTTTTCTTAATAAAATTACCCATTTGCATTTGACCGCATCTGAAGGTCAGGTGCGTTGATGTATCGCTGCCTGATTTTTTCATTACATACTAGACGACTTAAGCTATTCGGTAAAATTAGAAATTTTTAATTTGTACCATTTTCCTATGTTTGATAGCACTTTTCCGGAGCACTTTCCGAAAAAATATCTTCGATTTTTGCCTGCAAAAAACAAAACCTAAAAAATAGAAAAAAATCCTGATTCCTTTTTGTATCAACACTTTCTTGGGTATTTAAATATCCATTAGGCAGGATGGGTTAGTTGGCTTTTGCAACATAATATTTGTTATTCCAACATCAAAAAAATAAATAAATAAATATATTATCGCTTCTTGTCACAACAAAACCTTTAAACATTTTTGGATGCGATTGAGACACATTCAAACCATGGTTTTGAACACTTCAACAGCATCTTCTGGCGACGAAAATCGTTGACCACGCATTTTTTCTTGATGTGCGCGAATAAAAAGAAGTCATTGGTTGCCAAGTCAGGGCTGTACGGCGGATGATCCATCAATTCGACGTTTTGGCCGGTCAAAAAGGCGCTGGTTTAAGCTAATGTGTGCGAGCTCGTATTGTCGTGGTGCACAATGATTCGTCTTCTCTTGTTCGTTTTTCGAATTTCTCCGAAGACTTCAGGCAAACCAATTGTGATGTACCACTCAGAATTTACCGTCCTACGTTGCTCAAGCGGAACATAACCAGTTTTGCCGAAGAAACAGGCGACCATTTGCTTCGAAGTGCTTCTTCCACGAATAACTTTCGTTGGATGTGGCTCGTCTTCGAAGACCCACACCGCCGATTGCTGTTTTGTTTCGGGCTCATACGCATAGATCCATGATTCGTCACCTGTGACGATCTCATTAACGTCTTTAAAGCACCGCAATCGTATTTTTGAAAATTTCTTTGCACCAATCGACATGAGCCTTTTTTGAGCGATTGTCAAATTGTGCGGGATCCAACGAGAACAAACCTTTTTTTAGGCCAGGTGTTTATGCAATATCGAATGTATGCTGGTGAAATAAATGCCCAAGGATGCCTGTATCTCACCGCATGTCACATAACGATCTTGCATTATCAGTTCACGCACGGCATCAGTGTTCTCTGGCACTACCTTTTGGAAGACCTTCACGGCCTTCGTCTTTGAGCGAGCGTCGGCCACGATTGAATTCATTAAACCAGTTTTTCACAGTGCTATAGGATGGTGATTCATCGCCACACACAGATTTAAGTTCATCGATATCCACGTCGAAAGTTGTGAAAATTGATAGCACGAAAATGTTCACGAGTAAATTCCATTTTTTTTGCCAAATTGATTTTTTTAAGTCACTTTAAACAACACAAATGATGGTCGTACGTCAAAACTTTCTTATAACGTTTATGCTAAAAAAATTCAAACTTTCCAATGGAAATGTCAGATGGCGCCACTAAGTGTTGCCTAGGCCAGAAATATATATAGCAGCCCTCGTATTAAGTTCGACCTTAATCAAGCTCCAGACAGAGGTGCTAAATCCTGTGAATAGTAGAGTAGTACTTAGTAGGGACATAATTACTGTTACACACGTTTAATGCTGTAAAAAATATGGGCCGGCGTAGAATCTTGCTGGAAAGTCCATGGCTGGTTTTGGAACAGGGAATTGTTAAGAGGCTTCACAACAGCTTCCAAAACGGTTTCTTGGTAAACTTTGGCCGATGTTTTGACTCCTTGTTCGCAGAAATGCAGGTCAGTGACTCCATCGTAAGATACACCCAACCTAACCATGACTGAAGCTAGGTGATGACCCTTGGGATCAGTTCAGATGCTTCCTTAGATGACCGCGCATACACTATATCATTTTACTTGTTAAATTTTTCCTGAACGGTAAATTTTTTTTCGTGGATGAACAAAATTTTTCTGTGCAAGTTATCAGCGTGCTTTACCAAAAGACGTTTGCATTCTTCAATCCTATTTTTTTTAAAGCTGCAGTCAGTCAATAAATGTCCGGTTCGTCGTTTGAAAGCCCAAAGTCCCAAGTCTTTTTTAATGATTCGACTCATGGACTTTTGCGTGATATTCATCTCACGGGCGATAATTTTCTGTTTTCGGAGCGGATTTCTATGAATTCTTAATTTAACGGCGTTGATGACATGCGGTGTTCGAACAGAGCGTGGGCGGCCCGACCGGTGGCGGTCTTTTGCTTCTCCAGTCTCCTCAAACAGTTTTATACATCAGTAGACGAACATGCGGCTAATCCCTAGTGACCGGAGCGTTTTGAAAATATCGCTTTTTTCATTTCACACTTGAAAAGCGCTATTACAGCGATACGGTTCTCATTATCTGACCACTCCATGATGAAAGTTAAAACAATTTTAAAATCCCGTTGCAGACTAACGCTATTGAGGTTAGCTTTTAAAACCCATATGACATTAACGGGGTATGTTCAGTTATACTATTGAAATGGGTGTGTTCAATGTTGTAACAGTATTTATGTCCCTACTAAGTATAGGATATCACAAAGCCGGCCACACCTAACATTAACTTTTTTCACTTGTTTTATTTTACTTTCGAATGCTCGATGAATATTTCATAGTTTCGTTATTTCTTGTTCATTCAATCTATCGTTCCATTCAAAACATTATTCTTATTCGTTCGTTTGTTTTTGCCCTCGAACATTTCATGAATAATAGTGGAAAAAGTAGTTGCATTAATATTGGCAATTTCCACAACGTTATTTGCTATTCCTATTTTTTTTTTGCAATAAAATATGAAATGCTTTTGTCGGAGAAACATTTCATAATGAAATTAAAAATATGTTTTTTTTCGTTGTTGTTGTTTTCGTTGTACAAGTATTATAAAGTGCAGCAATTAATGGAAATTATTTTCTGTTCTTTTTTCTTATCGCTTGTTTTTTGTTTTAGCTGTATTAATTGCTCTTGAAGGATAGTGCGTAGTATTCTATAAGTTTTATAAAAATTTTAAATTTTAAATCTTTTGAAAAAACTAATAACAAACTAGGCGCCAACTATTTCATAATAGCATAGATCATGTTAATTTTGGGCCTTTATGTTCAAGACTAAAACACAAATAACCCTGTATTAAAAACGCTGTCAGAACATCTAGCATTTTTCAGTAGCGGGTGTTTTCGCCTGCGCAGTAATACAAAAATTACTTCTTAATACAAAATTTTAATTAATTCAGCTTCTCTTATATCTTAACGTAAATTTAATTACACAATATTATTTTCCATACGAATATTTACTAACTAAAACTTTTTCTTTGCTATTTTCCTTTCAGGTAAGCCATCTAAAAATAGACTCCACAATTTGGTGAGTTAAATCTGAACTTATCATGTATTAATTGTCGGTCGACCTTCTTCGCTAGTACTCTACATTTCGCAGTGGGCGAGTGTACTTATACAATTACACTCAGTCTTTTGTTCGTGTAAGAGATTTTCTTTCTGACAGCGATCAGTGTGCATAACTGACAGGTTTTATAAATATTAAGTATGTCTCCCCCCGCACAACGTTATAGGAGCTGGGGAATTTAAATATAATATTCACACAGCAGAATCATACACATTTTTATGGGGAGAAGAAAAGACTCCCGACGGTCTATAAATATTCTGTTGGTGTTGAATTGAGATAAGATAGAATCGTTATCAAACTGTCAACAGTATCAATTGTCATTTCTTATGAAATCTAAGCCATACAGACAAGTCTTCGATTGAAATGTGTATGATGTTAATGTATAAAAAATAAACATTCGCTTAGGAATTACGTCTGCCAAAAACTTATAAATACATTCTACTTTGTATCAGAGGATTAGAATTGGCTAACGGCAAAACGATAGATTGTGGATTTTTCTATTTTTAAAAAATGTTCATGTTGTCTATTTCGTGTCACTTTATGTGCATGTAGTTTCATACGACACATAGTGACTCGGTTTTATTGATATTAGTCCTGTTATTTTGGGCGTACTACCTTAGTTGCCTAGATATTTAGCAATATAGTGAACCGGCAACATTAAAAAAATTGAGAGTACTTGGCAACTTTGTTTCTCTTTGTATTCACCAAAAATAATTGAAACGACAAGAGGGTTCATCGGCGAATTTGAAGAACCCTGTTTGTAAAAATGTATAAAATGTTTTTTTCACTATCTGTTGGAGTACAGTTTTAGTTTCATTTATCCCATCCCGTGCAGATGCACAAAATACGCATTCATCGATGAGACCTCTTTTTGTTTGTATATTATTTCAAGACATAACAAAAAATATTTATAGTATAAAGCAGGGTGTGTCATATTTGATTTTTTGTTGGAAAAAAACTTGCTAGTTAAGTAACCTGAAGAGAACACAGCTATTGGCATTCTGCGTAAGGTTTTTCCGATTTCAGAACATGCAGCTCTAAAAGCCACGTACTAAATCCGATTTCAAATAAAAAAGGGTGGTTAAATTATAAGGGCCGATGTTTAATGTGAACCACACCTAAACGTCAAGTTTTTTTTTTGGATTTCATTTGATATTTCTTAATTTCAGACTAATTCAATTTGAACCATGGAAAAATGCACAAGCGAGCAACGCGTTAAAGTTATTATATACTTATAGTGGATGATCAATTTTCGAAGAAAATCATCTTCAGTGATAAGGCCCATTTTTAGCTCAGTGGATTCGTCATTAAGCTGAATTGCCGCATTTGGGCGAATGATACTAAGTACAAGAGTGATTGTCAAAAAACAATGCACCCACATAGAGTGACTGTTTGGTGCGGTTTATGGGCTGGCGGCATTATCGGGCCGGTCAGGTAGTTACTTTGAGTAGTGTTTTCTATCGTGAGATGATAACAACGAACTTTTTATAGCCCAAATTGGAAGATATGGATGTGGACGATTTGTGGTTTCAACACGACGGTGCCACTTGCCACACAGCTAATGAAACAGTGGCTCTTTTGCGCGACAACTTAACATCGGCCTTTAAATTTAACCACCCTCTACACAGAGTATTTTAAGTAACCCACACCCATTTTTGGTAAAAATTGTTCACATCGGTCTAAGTTTTCGAATGGCTCCCACACAAAGGTCACTCTTGATTTGATGTGCTGCCATGAATTAAATCCGATCCACTTGCCACACAGCTAACGACACAATGTCTTTTTTGCGCGACAACTCAACATCGGCCTTTAAATTTAACCACCCTCTACACAGAGTATTTTAAGTAACCCACACCCATTTTTGGTAAAAGTTGTTCACATCGGTCTAAGTTTTCGAATGGCTACCACACAAATGTCCCTCTTGATTTGATGTGCTGCCGATCACGTCCAAATTTTGCATGGTACGTTATAAGCGACCATTAATTAACTGTCTTGAAACGCGACCACAACGGTCTATATTTTCGTTAAGCCCCCATACAAAAGACGTGCCAAGTCTCAGGTCCCGCAGCTCCAGAAGCCGCAAAAAAACAGCCGATCACGCTGAAATTAGGCATGGTACGTTATGAGCTACTATTAATTAGCTGCGGTGAAAAAAGACCATATTTTTCAATGGAAATTTTGTATTCTGTCACTTAAATAACCCCGTTGTCAGCTTCGCAACGGTGCTCTAAGCATTTTTCGTAACATCTTTCAAAATTTGTGGTTGTAGCTTCGAATTTCTGCAACAATTTTGGCCTTGAGTTGAAGGATTGTCCCAGGCTTGTTCACATATACTCGCTCCTTCAAATATCCCGAAAGAAAATAGTCGGGTGCTGACAAATCTGGCTAAATAATTTTTGAATTTCTGGAAATTATGCGCTCTCCAAAAATTTAACTTAAAGGTTTAATTGTGTCTCGGGCAATGGCTCCGTCCTGCTGAAGCCGCATCTTAGGTCTGTTTTCAAGAGCAGGACGTAACAAATTTTCTATCATAAATCGATACCGCTCTCCATTAATGGTTATAGCACTTCCATCTTCATTCTCAAGAAGTAAGGCCAAAAAATATTTGTGTGGCCCCACGCCATACTGTACACCTAATGGGGTTCAATTGGCGTTGATGAATGGCTCTTTGAGCTTCATCACTCATGCGTTTGCGTTAAAATAATTGATCGCTGATTAAAATAAAAAAATCTATTATTCTGGTTCTTTATTCAGTTGTGAATCTCACCATTATTTATTCTCCAAGTTGGTCCATCTAGAGGTATTTTTTCAGACCAAAAAAAAATATAAAAATTCAAATCAAGTGTGGAATATTTATTGGCATTTTGAAAGGTCATTTTATGGCATTTATTTTATACATACAATTTCCTTCAAATGTTGGCCGCAACTACGCCTCAGGGTTTCCGTTCTGAGGGACCAATTTTGGATGACTCGTTCGAGCATTTCGATCGGTATGGCTTTAATGACACGCGTAATGTTGGCTTCCATAACCTGAATCGTAGCTAGTTTATCAGCATAGACTTTGGACTTTACGTAACCCCAAAGAAAAATGTCTACAGTTGTGATAGCACTCGATCTAGGCGGCCAACTCACCTGTCCAAAACGTGAAATTAGCTGCATTGCTTGAGCAGCTGTATGGCAAGTGGCACTGTCCTGTTGAAAACAAGTGTCGTCAAGATTGCGGGCTTCAATTTCAGGTAGCATAAAGATCGATATCAAGGCGCAATAGCGAGCATAATTTACGGTTACGTTCCGGCCATAATCATTTTTGAAAAAAATATGCACTGATGATTCCACCGCACTACACCGTGGTTTTCGCTGGGTATAATGGCACCTCTTGAAACTCTTCTTGTTGCTCTTCAGACCAAATGCGGCAATTTTCTTCATTGAGTTCGCCTTTAAGCCAGAAATGAGCCTCTGAACAAAATTTTGTTCGAAAACAGCGTATCTTCCCGTTTCTTATCGAACGCTCATTTCCATAATACGGCGGTTCGGAAACTTCTTAGCCTAGCACAAAAAGCGCGGTATAAACAGAAAAAGTTAAGTGTTTTGGAAACTTCCATCTCTGTTATGAACACATGTTAAATTTTGTTTCGATCTGGCAACTCCTTTATATAGAAAAAGGTGTTCACAAAAGACACAACCACGATTTTTTTACAATGGAAAAATTAGAAATGCGTGGTGTCATTAAATATTTACTTAAAAAAGGTTTATCGGGACAAGAAATTGATAATGATATGGTGAATGTGTTAGGTGAAAGTGCTCCTTCATATGCAACAGTAAAAAATTGGGTTGCTGAATTTAAACGTGGTCGTACAAGCATTGAAGATGAACCACGTAGTGGACGTCCAAAAACAGCAACAACAACAGAAATTGTAGCCAAAGTGCATGATATGGTATTAAATGATCGACGAATAAAAGTGCGTGAAATAGCTAATATCATGGGCATCTCAAATGATCGAGTCCATTTAATTTTGCATGAAGAACTACAGATGAAAAAGCTTTCTGCAAGATGGGTGCCGCACTTGTTAACAGTCGACCAAAAACGCATAAGAATGAACATTTCTCAAGCTTGTTTGGATCGTTTTCAGCGAAATAAAATGGATTTTAAGCGTCGTTTCATAACTGTTGATGAGACATGGATCCACCACTATACTCCAGAGACAAAAGAACAATCCAAACAATGGACTGAAGCTGGAGGAAGTGCCCCAAAGAAGGCAAAAACAATTCAATCGGCTGGTAAGGTTATGGCAACGGTTTTTTGGGACTTCAAAGGTATTTTATTGATTGACTATCTGCAAAAGGGTAAAACAATAAATTCAGAGTACTATTGCAACCTTTTAGATTAATTAAATGTACAAATTCGAGAAAAACGTCCTGGCTTACAACACAAAAAATAATTTTTCATCAAGACAACTCACTAGCGCACAAGAGTGTTTTAACAATGGCTAAAATCAACGAATTAAAGTACGAGTTGCTTGACACCCACCTTATTCTCCTGATTTAGCTCCCAGTGAATTTTACCTAAAAAAATCCTTGCTGCCAATCGTTTTATCTCAAATGAAGATGCAATTACAGTTTTAAACCACTATTTTGAAGACCTTGAGGAAAACTATTTTAATCAAGGGATACAATAAGCGTTGGACTAAGTGTATTGAAGTTTCAGAAGATTATATTGAAAAATAAAAATATTTTTGAAAAACTAACTATTCTCTTTCATTGATAAACTAAGAACTTTCCGAACCGCCCTCGTACAGTTTCCAACATTTGAAGGAAATAATTTTCCAAAAATAAATGCCATAAAATGTCCTTTCAAATTACCAATAAAGATTCCACACTTGATTTGAATTTTAATATTATTTTTTGTTCTGAAATAATACCTCTAGACGGATCACCCTATATTAACAGTTTGCTCTGGCTTTGTTGAGTTTTGCCTAACTGTCTTGAGCAATAACTTCGATTTACGAGTAAACCAAAAAAAAAATTTGTCACATTTTAATGAGATCACACAACTGTACATTACGTGAAAGCTACTATGAGACGGACGGATACTCAGCGTTAAATCGAATCAATGCTGATAGCTTAAAAGGTATGACTGGCTGATAGATTTATAGGCAAACGTTCGTCTGCAGCAGTGCCGGAAGAAACAAACTTATTCCACTCTGTTCCAAAGAGTACGAGTGTAGAGTCGAGTACGAGTGTTCCAAGAGTCGTAGTGTAGGGTATACAAATAATGTCTTAAATCTAACTCGTCCTCCCTAAGGAAAATAAAAAATTAAACAATTTTCTGGTAATTTGCATAAATATTATTACAATGATGACGTTGATGGTTGCATAATGATGATCATGATAATATCAGAAGCGACAATTTGCTTTCACATCACATGCTAGTGTCGTTAAACTCTAGTGTCTATTCAAATTTGGAAGCATGTGCGGAACGTCAATCTTGACATGCATTTAATGGCGTCAGAATAAGTCAAGAATTTCTTTCAGCTACTAGAATTTAAACATATTCAAATGTTCGACATGTGTTAAACAAAATATTTTGGTGGAACAACTTACTTTATTTTTTTGGATTAATAATAGCTTTTATGGCACCCATTAAAGTGCTACGTATGCATATTAGGGTAGTGCCTATGGGCGCTAATACTGCAGACGGAATTGCTAATTTATCCATTTTACAAAATCGTTATAGCCCAAGGTATGTAAGTGATTCTCAGCTACTCATGGCGAAACACAAAGTAGGCTGTACTTTCGAACAATTTTCCACTTGCCAACTTGAAATGTTTATTTAATTATTTTCAAATTATTACAATTAAAACTATCATAAACTAAGTTAAAGGACACTAACATCGAAGGCTATTGGCCGAGAGCATCAATTGCATTAACTTGTGTTTCATCGGATGATTATTTAGTTGGATCGTCTGACCTAAAAAATTGCTGTTTGCTTTTGTAGGTCGCGTTTGTTCTCTAATAGAATGTTCAGGAAAAATTTTACTTTTTGGTTTCGCATTTCAAGTTTGATATATTCATTTTAAAGTTTTGCAAATTTTGCATTTTCGGACCACCCTAATGTACGAGTACTCTTCTCTTGACAGATATTTCAGATCCTATGAAAGAGACGTTTGTTTACGCCATTCTTATACAGTTTTTGGCGTGTGGCACGTAACTCAACTCAATTGTACATTAAATATGCAAATGACCCACACGTTGCGTTAAATCCTCACACAATAGATTTGGAAAACATTTTATGGGTTATGATAAAGGGTGCCCAGACAGAATAGTAGTTCTTTTAATTGTAGCATTTAAGAAACTGTCGAAATCACCAAAGCCAATCATCTGCCAAAATATCATTAAGGTTTGCCATTTAATTGTGCATTCTGTCAGGGTTGCCGAACTTGCAGAAATTATTGATGAACTATTATCGAAAATCACACTCATGTAATTTGTCGAACTGTGGAGAAGAGGTTCGTGTGAAGTGAAAAAAAACATAGACACAGCCGCCAGTATCGTCCATTATAAGAAATTAGTTGAGCAGCGATCAGCGATCAGCTCAACTGGGTATCGTCGTACAGTCAATCGGAATTAATTTAAGGTTGGACGTTGGTTTGCATTCATTATAAATTGTGCCTATCCACGAACTGAAGCTGAACTACGAATGAAAATGTCACGAGTTTTTTAGTTTGGTGCTGGAAGAACCAAGATTTGAATACGGATATATGGATTTTGGACAACAAACCATCTTCTCTGGTGAGATTAATTTGTGTTAAAACAAAACAAGTAAAATAAAACTAAAGTCGGGGGTTCCCGACTATAGATACCCTAAACCACTCTGCTATTCAGAGGATGAATTACCTATCGCTGGAGTTTGAGCAAGGCAATGATAAATTTAAAGGGAATCGGGTAGAATTTATCGTTTCTGCAGCTAAAGGATCTCAAATCGGGATGGAACATTGTGTGGCAGCCATTCGAAAACATGGGCCGAAGAGGTCTAATGCGACCAGACTTGAGTGTTGGTCGCTCGTAACGCTCCATGGGAATTTTGGTAGAATGCAGTTGTAATATGGGGCTTCTTAAGCTGCTGATTGAGAAATCGGAAACGAAACTTTTATGGGCTTCTTAAGCTGCAGATTATGAAATCAGGAAGGAATCTTTGTGTGGAAGTTATTCGAAAACATGGGCCAATAAAGACCAATTTGAGTCGGGTTCGTACCGGGTCAAACTTAAAAAAATGTGCCAAGTATCATCGATATGGGATCATAACTGCGACCTGAACTTTGATTACAACAACAGATGGGCAGACGGATGGACATCGCTAAATGGATTCCGTAAGTTTTCGGAATCGATCAGTATGCTTAACAAATGGTCTACCACCATTCCTTAAAGGTATTGCAAACATCATCCCTTAGTCATAAAATTCTGTACCACATTGCGGTGTAAGGTAAAAATACACAAATGTTCGCCCAAGAACAAAAGCACACCCAACGATTGACCGTTGCGTACGGTGGCGCCATTAATGGACCCTGCTTCGTGTGCAATGACCAACCGAAATTCTTGATTATTGGTAATACTTATTTTGGATTAAAAAAAACTTGGAATAGGCCCTCATTGTAAAACGTTAATAAAACAATTTTTTTTATTGGGATTATATGTTTGTTAGCACTCGGATATCTTGAAGGAATTATCAAAATTCTATAACTTATTATAACTTCACCCACTGGGAACGAAGGTACGTCTTATACGGAAAGCATCGAAAAAAGGATTTTCAGCCTAAATATGTTTTGACCGTTTCATGACTTTTTTGGTTTTTGCGGCTGGTTTGCACGGCAACTCTTGAAAGGAGCTGCGATTCGGTTTTAAATTTAATATTGCATAATATTTTTCCAAAACTACCTATGGGATTGAATATGGACCCTATTGCCCCACCTCTGCTGGTACCTAATACACAAATGTACCATTACGCCCACTTTTGGTATTCTTGTAGTACGACTATATATAATTTTTTTCTTGAACTTATTAAACAACTATACTTTATAACTTGGTGAACAATACTGGTCTCCTTCTGGCACCTCCCACACTAGTGACCCTATTTCGGAGCAGATTGAAACCCACATAACTTCAGACTTACATACACACAAGGAAGGAAAAAGTATGGTTTTGGTGACAATATTCGAAGAGGATCATACTATTTTTGGCTATATGGTTGTGGCACAACAATATTATGATTCTCACAACAATAGTATGATTTACTCACAACCATATTATGAGACACACTTAACCATACTTTTATCCCCAAAACCATATTATGAACCATACAACCATTATATGATTCCACTCAACCATAGTATTATTCCCAAATTTAAAGTATTTTTAGGAGTGGGATATGTTATGCACATGCATAGTCTTTAAAACCTGTTATGCTTTTTTCATAGTCTTAACCATACATTATGAATGCCGTAATCATATTATTGTTTACTTAAATCGTTAACAACAATACTTTTGTCGCACCAACAATATTTACATGGTTGCTACAACTATATTTTCATTTCTAAATTTAGCAATAATAGTACATTTCAACAATATTAATATTGCCTCAATCATACTGTTGTCAAAATAATATTCAAAAAACTATACTATGGTTGCTACGAACATGCTTTTATTGTAGAGAGAATATTATTGTTGCCGTGACCATATAGTAACCATATCTATTTTCTGCTTGTACGTTTTGTCCAAATCCATTTCATGACACTAAGTCATTTCAGCCATGTCCGTCTGTGCGGCTGGTTCGCACGAAAACTCTCAAAAGTAGCTGCGTCTTAGTTTTAAATTTTGTATGTTATAATATTTTTTCAAAACAGCCTATGGGATTGATAATGGACCATATCGCCCTGCCTAGTTCTGGTACCTCCCACACAAATGTAGCACGTCCACTTAAGAAATTCTTGTAATATCTTAAACTGCCTATGGAGTTGATTATGGACCATATCTCCTCACCAGTTCTGGTATATCCCACAGAAATGTAGCATTACGTGTACTTGCAATATCTTTAATATTTGCTTGATATTATTAAAAATCGATACTTTATAACTTTGTGAAAAAAAACGTTAGTCTCCTTACCACGCCCCTTCTGGGACCTCCCACACTAATGACCCTGTTTCAATGCATATAAGAACCCATGGACCCAAGAACATGGTAATATTTTAATAACGGCTTTGTACTTACATATGAAAAGAAGTGGTTGACACGCCTATTATGGTACCTCCCATGCAAATGCACCATACCGCCCACATTTGGGGGTTTTTGTAATAGCTTTAATACCATTCGTACGATATGACTAAAAATCAATAATTAAGAAATTAATCATAAGGTAAATATGTTAACAACAAACGGAATTCCTAGCCACGCCCTTTCTGGAACATCCCAGATAAATTTCTTCTGTTTTAGTGGAAATTTCACATAACTTGGGTCCTAGTGCATAAAATTCGCTAAAATTGCGAAGTCTGCAAAACTTTTGTAATGGCGAGCACGAAAAGACTAGATGACAGGCCCCATTCCTATATCTCCAGTGCAACTCCAACATTCCGCCCACTTTGAAATAAATAAATAATTATATGTGAGTCGCAACAATCGTTTGAAACTTTTTTACTCGTTTTAGCCTAATATTGGCATGTTTTCGTCTCGAGTAAGTCTTTGATGCCTTGTCTACAAAAACAAACGCAGTAACAAAGTGACGACAAAATTTGATACGTCCTTTATGCTGGCGACTCAGATGTTGCTGCTGATTATGATTATGACATTGTCTCATAGTAATCATTTTTTTCCGGGGGGTTCTGGTGATGATTATGATCATAATGGTGTCACTTTTATGATAATAAAACCCAAAACTTAAGCATTTTTTGATTGTTTGCAAGTGTGTTGTTTTACGCCCGCCATCGTTTGTTCTGTCGTTAAGTGTTTTTGGTAGAGATTAGGGATCAAATTGCTCCTGAGGCCATATTGTGCTAACCCCAGCCTAGTAGTAATTGATTATTCGGCATACGAATAGTTTTATTTCTTTTTCGTTTGTTTTTTATGAACAATAAAATCGTACGTTTCTTCTTTTTTAAGTGCATTTATTTCATTTGCCATTTCAACACTCTGCCATTTTATTTGGCCATTCGTTTTACTTTTTGAAATACAATCCCAAAATTAAACAGAGCACACACACACACAGAAGTGATTTAAAACTTTTAGAGTTTTGCAAATAAAGAATAAAGAATTTTTCTGAAATAATAATACTCGGTAGTGGCAGTAAGTAATAACATTAGAAAAGCTTTTATGGCCATTTAAGATGACGACTGCCACTACTGCTACCACCACTTATTTATTGACGGAGGGCAGCAAGGACAGAACCTTTAATGGTTGTGGCGGTGGTACGGGTGTCGGCAATAATGGCCTCTTAAGGCTATAATGTTCTATGTCTCTACTTGAACACTATTAACTGTTGTTGTTCTTCTTCTGCTTTGTGTCTATCATTGCGTGGGGCAACACGGTTGGAAGTGTTGGTGGCCAACAACGCCTGTGGCCTTGCTTGGCTTAAAGGCTTCGGTTTTATTTGACATCGTTTTGATTTTATTTCAAAATACAAATAACATTCATTCATTCATTCATTCATTCATTCGCAAAAAGCCATTCTATTTATCACCATGGATCCACTTCACTGATTCGTCCGTCCGTTGTTCGACGTTGTTTTATCGGTGTTTTAATAGAATGTGTGGGGGCCACTAATGGTTTTGCACAGATATCATATGATGGTGCGGCACCATCATCACATGGCATTTGTGATATGAATGCAGAGAATTGCTAAGATAAAAGTAGGATAGCTATCCCAGAGGACTTGGATTATCAACGGATTTATAACGGGTTCAAAGGCTGTGGGTCAGCACGTGTTGTTAATTAAAAAGGGGCTCTCAGACGTGATTTACTTTAAGGGCACTTTCATAGCGCTTTACTAGTTTGTATGGATTTGGGGATATGAGTAAATATGAAGGTAAGAACTTTTTAAAAATGAATAGTATAGAAGTTAGTCGTTGTCGTTCGAATAAAAGTTAGTCGTAGAGATGATTCCAAACAGTTAAAGCATATGATAACGTACAATTTTATTAAGACCAGAAATTAAAGGAGTAGGAAAGGCAAAAGGTAGGACTGGACGGAATTTCTAATATCTTTAGATCCTTACGAATCTAACGATCGTATGATTTTTTACAAATTATTTGTTATTTGCCTGCTTAATTACTTGTGTTTCAAATAAAGGGTGTTTTTTTAAACCTGTGGTTTTCAATCTGGCCACACTTCTTTCGGAGTTGGTGTTTTTGACAGCTGTCACTTGATTGTTGCTTAGTTTGGTTTGCCATTTCATAGTGATTATTCTTACTACGGAACAACGTTTGCGAAACATGTTGAATGATCCAAAACGGAATGGCCACCGATCCTGATTTTTACAAGAAAATTTTGTGCAGCGATGAAGTTCACTTTTGGTGAATGGGTACTTTAATAACCAAAAGTGTCGCCTTTGGAATGAAAATCTACAAGCCATTGTTGAGACGTCAATACATACTCAAAAAGTCACTGTTTGGTGTGCTCTACGCGCAGATGGAATCATTGGTCCATATTTCTTCAAAAAGAATGGGTCAGTCAATGGGGAAGGCGACGCGTCTGACGCCTGGGAAGAGAATATTCGGCGCATTATTGCTGACATACGGCCCCAAATACTGCAAGATATGGTCGAAAATTTGGCCTCTCGGCTGGAATTTATTCGATACAACCGCGGCGGCCACTTGCCCGAAATAATTTTTAAAACGTAATGGCAAACCCTTATCTCTATATCAAAGCTAAATTCTTGTCCATAGCATTAAATTATATAAGTTTTATTTCGTCTTGAAAACCACACGTCAACACCCTTTAGCTCTACAAATAGGTTCCAAACAGCCCTATTTTAAAAATTTTAATTTTAAAAGAAATTAAAAAAAACACTTTGAACAAGGATTAAACGGCTCTAGGACCTAGATGCACCTTTTGACTGAAGACAAGTTGTTTTACAAAATGACATTGATTTTCACGATTTTAGTTCCATGACGACCATCATCAGAAAGCTTTGCAGCAGTTGTTGAAATGAAAACTAAACTCTTTACAACCAGGTTCTTACTAAACGTGTAAAAACTACTGTTTTTAAATCTCACTTTTCAAGTTCAGTTCAAACAATTGCATACGAAAATACCATTCACCTTTACCACCTCTGCAGAGACTCCACATCCAGAGCCATTTATTGATTATCTTTTACAACATATGCGTTAGTTTCGTTCGCGTTGCCAACTGTTATGCTGAGGTGTTCATAAACATATTTTTAGCTAGTTTAAGTTTGTTTATTTTAATGTTTTGTTTAAACACATTAAATAGGATAATACTAAGTTTGAGTCACAAAACCAAAATTCAGCAACACATTTTTTTAAAACCAGTAAAACATTTATTACACTAGTTTACAAATTCTGATTTTGTTCCAAGTCCAGAGTTCTAAATATTTTTTCCTAGAGATATTGCCCTCCTAAACTCGAAAATGAGTTTTAAAAAGTTTTTTCCTGATTAATTTTCAACATTGAGTTTTTGGATTTTTTTTTTACAATTTTTGGATGAGATGTCTCAGCTTTTGGACCGTAACTCCCAAATACTACTACTAGGTACTAATACGAGGGTTGCTATTTCTATTTCGGGTCCGTCAATAAAAACACTTTTAACTTAGAGATAAATATCTTACTCGCAAAGTCTGCTCGTAAAAACCGCCGCTGAAAACTATTAGATGTTCCACTAGCAGGGTGGTGTAGAGTATCATTTAATTAGCCCTGCTTGTCTCTAGCATAACCAACTTGTTTTATATCGTATTACCTTTTCGAGCTTATAACCTTTGGACTTGTATGCGACCACGCTTCAAACTGATATACGGCACTCCAATTTAGTTTCGTTGTAAAATCAGTTGCAATTCGATACACCATCTACAAAAACAATCCACTAACCAAATTCCTGTAATACTGATTCGTAATTATATTAAAACACTGTAGCAGAAAACTAGGCATATATACCTATAAAGAAACCAGGGTCAAGGCGACCATTATGTCTTTACAAAGACGATTCCAAATAGGAAAAAAGAGTGGGCTAAATGAGTCCAACCCAATTTTGTGACAGGACTCGTGATTTATTAAATTTAGGAATAATAAGAAATATGCTTCCGAAACCGTACTATGCGTTTAATTTCTTCTTGAAAACCAAACGTCTGAAAAAACACACATTAGCTCTGAAAATAGCTTCTAAACAGCCCTGTTTCAAAAATTTGTATTTTAAAAGAAAAAAAAAACCATTTGAACAAGGATTAACCGACTCGAGACCTGATGCATCTACATTTTGACAGAAAACAGGCTTTTTTTACAAAATGTCAACATCCTCATTATAATTTTTGTGAAATTGATCAATCCTTAATCTTTAAGTATTAACAGAGCTGTCAGATTTGGTGATTCATATATTTTAATTTGGGAATCTGGGGATTTTGAGGGGAACTGAAATTTATATTCAGGTATTTTTGGGGTTGACTTGGTGCCTTGATTTTGTATTTTTACAATAGGGCGTTTTTTTTAGACGTGTGGTCTCCGGAACAACTATTGCAAAGCGTGGTAAATGGTACCAAAACGAGATGGCCACCGATCCTGATTTTTACATTTCATGATGGTTGTATACCATTCAAAATTAACCTCCTACGTTCCACTTAAGGAACTGTGGCAACATGGCCGGTTATACCGAAAAAACGCGGTCAATTGCTTATATGTGGTTCTTCCACGAACAACTTTTGTTAGATTTGGCTCATCTTGAAAGACCCATACGGTCGTTTGATGTTTTGTTTTGGGTTCGTATATATAGATCCATGATTCGTCACCTGTGACAATGTTATACAGTGCCTTTGAGCTACCGCAGTTATACTTTTTCAACATCTTTTTGCACCAATCCATACCAGCTTTTTGTGAGCATTCGTCAAATAATGTGGGATCCAACGAAAACAAATTTTTTTCACAGCCAAATGAACATGCATTGTCTTATTGATGCCTGTCATTCTTATGCCCAATAATACATGTCGGTCTTGCTTAATCAGTTTACATCGATGGTATCTGGACCGAAGTTGGACGTCCTTCACGAAATTCATCCTGGAGCGAACGGCGTCCAAGACTGAACTCTTGGTACCAGCGATTAACAGTGGTTTTTGATGGTGCTTCATCGCCAAGTTGTTTAAACACTCTTGTCTCGATAAACCACGCCGTAAACCTTAAAAATATCATCGCACGAAAATGTTTACGGGATAATTCCATTTTTTGACTGAGATGAATATGGCATCTATCTGTAATTTTTCTATTTTTACCTTTGTAACAAAAATTACTTTATTAAAAAATCCCTGATTTAATATATTTTACATTATTGAATTAATAAGAGTATATAAGAAAATATACCCTACTTTTAGCTGTCACAACTAAGTCCCTTCCACAACTCTTTCTGCCGAACACACTGACTAGACATCCAATTAGCCAGTAAGAAATGCCAGATTTATTTCCAAACAATTTTTCAATTCCCCACTGTGCGTTGGTTGAGGGCATACACAGGTACTCGTATGTGCATGCATATTAGAAATTTATATTTTAATCCTTTCCATAGTAGGTTTTTTTCATTTGAAATCTACATTCTTTGTTTGGCGAATGTTTGAACAAATGCATGAGGCCAACAAACCGTGATAATATTTTAATTAAAATCGAGTTTTAAGAAATATCAGTATGAGCGGGTATGAATACCCGCTTATATGTTGGTACAAATGGAAAATGTACATATATCCTCATACGTATGTAGTATTTAATCCTTTAAGCATATCATTAACGATTAGATGATGGAGGTAGTGGTCCTCTGCTCTGGGCTCTGCCCTAGATGAATATTAATGGAAGTGAAATTTTATAATACGTGGGCATATCAATAATTCAGTGACTGACATTTCCATTGGAAAGTTCCACATTTTTTTAGCATAAACGTACTCAAAACGTTTTGAAGTACGACCATCATTTGTGTTGTTCAATTTGGCAAAAAAATTTAATTAACTCGTGAACATTTTCGTGCTCTCAATTTGACAATCGCTCAAAAAGAGGCTCGTGTCGATTGGAATCATGGATCTATGCGTATGAGCCCCACACAAAACTGCAATCGACCGTGTGGCTCTTCAAAGACGAGCCAAATCCAACGAAAGTTGTTCGTGGAAGAAGCATTTCGAAGCAAATGGTCGCCTGTTTCTTCGGCAACGCAGGACGGTTAATTCTAAGTGGTACACTACAATTTGTTTGCCTGAAGTGTTCAGAGAAACTCGAAAAAGAGAAGACGAATCATTGTGCACCATGACAATGCGAGCTCTCACACATCGACTAAACCAGCGCCTTTTTGACCGCCCAAAACGTCGAATTGATGGGTCATCCGCTGTACAGCCCTGACTTGGCACCCAATAACTTCTTTTTATTCCCTAGCATTAAGAAAAAAATGCGTGATCAACGATTTTCGTCGCCAGAAGATGCTGTTGAAGCGCTCAAAAACCATGTTTTGTAGGTGTCTTGATGTGCGGGAATAAAACGAAGTCATTGGGTGCCAAGTCAGGGCTGTACGGCGGATAACCCATCAATTCAACGTTTTGGCCGGTCAAAAGCCGCTGGTTTGAGCCGATGTATGAGAGCTCGCATTGTCATGGTGCACAATGATTCTTCTTCTCTTGTTCGTTTTTGAATTTCTCCGAAGACTTCAGGCAAACAACTTGTGGTGTAGCACTCGGAGTTGACCGTCCTACGTTGCTCAAGCGGAACAGCCGCCACATGACCAGTATAAATCATTTGCTTCGCAGTGCTTCTTTCACGAACAACTTTCGTTGGATTTGGCTCGGTTTCGAAGACCCTCACGGTCGATTGATGTTTTGTTTCGGGCTCATGCCCATAGATCCATGATTCGTTATCTGTGACGATCGTATAAACGTCTTTTAAAGCACCGCGATCGTATTTTTTCAAAATTTCTTTGCTCCAATCGACACGAGCCTTTTTTTGAGCGATTCAGCCAGTTTTTCACAAGGATGGTGCTTCATCTCCATACAAAGTAGTGATAATCCACGTCGAAAGTTGGGAAAAATGATCGCACAAAAATGTTCACGAGTTAATTCCATTTTTTTCCAAATTGATTTTTTCAAGTCGCTGTAAACAACACAAATGGTGGTCGTACGTCAAAACGTTCTGAGTACGTTTATGCTAAAAAATGTCAAACTTTCCAATGGAAATGTCAGATGGCATCAGGCAACACTTGGTGTTGTCTAGGCCAGACAAAAATATAGCAAACCTCGTATTTATCTAGCTTTTGCTTCGTTTGATTCAGGGTTTCTTCCGCAAAAAATATTGTTTAATGAGCACTCGAATTTCACTTTTTTTCCATTTTTAACAAATTCAACGAGCTTTCAGCTGTTAAACACAAAATTTGACAGTAGTCAACTAACAGATGGTTTATGATGAAGTTGGAAAAGTCACGGTATTATTGATATTCCGTCGTATTAAACATATTTTTTTAAAAAATATAAAAGATATCTTGAAAAGTGAGAAAATCTTGCCTAAAGTTCTTAAATATCACAAATTTTAATCAAGCAACTGATTTTGCAATTTTTTTGTGTTTTTTTTATATTTCTTATGAATAGTTTCTTTGGCTGAAAATATGATTTTCACGAATATATTTTTTTTTACTGTACGATTAGTTCCCTTTTACTACCACTTCCATACTTGAGCCAATACTGTCAATGCCCTACTAGAACGCAATCAATGGTGGAGAGTAAAAAAGTCGAACCGAGCAATTGTCACTTGTTGTCTTTAACATTTGTTCCTTAATGGAATGTTAGTAAGTAATTTTGTACACAACTATTGATTCAAGGCCTAATAAATTGCAATGCGTAGAGCCAATATTCTGGTCCTTTTATACTCCCTAGAAAAAGAATGACAAAAGCAAATTTCATTACTATTTCAAATACGCATTTGCATTTAAAATCTACGTTATATTAGGTCTCTCAACAGTGAGGCACTAGTCAATGGTTAAATAGCTTTTTTTTTAAAAAAAATCCTTAATAAACTAATGCCATGAGCCATCATCAAACACTTTACATTAAATCCAATGCTGCTTTTCAACTCCTCCGCCGCAGTAAACTCCAAAAGTGCACACTTCTATGCAACGGTTCGCAATGCTGAGATATTCTGGTATTCATTCACCAACACGGGGCAACTAGATTCCAATATTAAAATTTATTACAGTTTTTATCATTTTCCAGCATCTGGACGCTCAAGTGTTATTATGAATGAATATAGTTTTTCATTATTTCTCTCTCCTCTTCTTCTGCATTTAGTTTGTGAAAATTTATTGCTCAAAATATTGTAACAACTCCAGCTCTATTGGCAACGACCGGACATTTAAACACAAAAAGAAAATGGAGGGTTGGGGAGAAGAAAGAAGCATTACAGTTTTATTTGATTTCAAATGTATTTCTACAAAGAAGAGAAACACATTTATGATTTGTGCATGGAAACTAATCAATTGTAGATTGTAATAGACCACCTGCACCGAAAGGGATGCAAATAGCGTGAAGTATCGAAAGTGTAGAAAAACATTTTAACTTTGAGTTTAAATTTAAGAAAATATGAAATTGAGACAAGAACGCACTATGTTTAAGTGTAGAATAATTCCAGGTACTAGGATCTACTTCTCGGAAAAAAATATTTTAAACTTTCTCTATAATATATGGTGTTTGAGCGAATATTAATTTTGTTTAATACCAGATGCATAGCAAATATTTGTACATAATTTGTACATAAGAAAATAATAACAAAAAAACCCAACGATAATGCACTAAGAGAACTTGTTTATCTCTCTCCGTGGTGCATTAAGTTTTGGAGAGTTATGCGGACAGTGAAATCGTCGTTGCTGGAGATTTCAATGTCCACAATTCCGTCTGGCTTTCGCATTCGATCCAAACAACTCCAATACGCCGAGCTCTTTGCCGCGCAAAATGACTTGACGCAACTAGTGAATGAACCGACACATATTCCGTGTGCCGAAGGGCACCATCACAATATTCTTAACCTTTACCTTACTTCGCACCCTGAAAAGTACGAAGTTAGTGTCCTTGCACCTCTTGATAGTTTTGATCACTACATTGTTTCAGCATCCTTTTCGTATTCCGCTCTTCGTGTCTTCGAAAAGGCACGTTGGGCTGAGCTCAACCACTTTTTTCAGCATTTCAATTGGAAACTGTGCTTTCTCGACAACGACGTAAGTGCTGCTGCTGAAATGGTCCAAGATTTAATTTTATTTGGAATGAAGACATTTATTCTAATTAAAGTTATGTCGGCTAAACCAGCCAAAAACAGTTGGTTTAACCAGACAAGCAGGAATGCTGTCAGATCTAAAGAGGAGGCTAATACTGAACTGCTGCGAAAGCAGGCAAGAACTTCGTGTGTCAGAGTGCTTAGGCGTGAAAAATTTCTACACGAACAACGTCTACACACAAAGGTTCTTGATTCCCCCAGGGGAAGTAAGAGCTTTTGGTCGTTTGTAAGAAGAGTAAAGGATAGTTCATCATCTATCCCAAATCTTGTTAAAGACGATCAGACATTCACTGGCCCGGTTGATAAAGCTAACCTATTGGCTTAAATATTCGCAGGAAATTCTTCCTTGCCGGAAAGCAATCAACCACTCCCTGTGATGAAAAACGTATCTAGCTTCATGCCTCAGATATTTTTTCGAACACGTGGGAATCTCGATGTTAGTAAGTCCCCGGGCCCGGATGGTTATTCGGCACTTGTCCTATGTAAGTGCTCCCCGACGACAGCCCGTCCATTACGCAACCTCTTCAACCAATCCACTCCCGAAAAAGGGTGAAGCCAATAATCCTGCAAATTATCTGACAATCGCGATTTGCTCTGCGCTCTCTAAGGTAATGGAGAGCATGGTTAACCACCATCTTGTGAGGTATCTAGAGTCCAACAACCTACTTAGTGATCGACAGTATGGCTTCCGTAGAATTCGCTCTACGGGTGACCTGATGGCTTTCTTGCCGGAGCGCTGGAGTCGGTCTATCCACCAGTTTGGTGAGAGTAAGGTTGTGACTCTGGATATCTCCAAGGCCTTTGATAGAGTGTGGCACGGTGCACTCTTATCAAAGCTGATGGCTTTTGCAGTCGGTGATACTTTCGCTCGTTTTATATCAAGCGTTCTTAGAGATCGCACTATAAGAGTTGTTGTAGATGGGTTCTCTTCCAACAAACATAGGCTTACTGCAGGAGTACCACAGGGCTATGTCCTTTCTCCCTCTTTATTTATAATTTTCAATGATGATCTGTTGGGTCAGACCGTGAATCCAATATACTCCTTTGCGAATGACAGTAACCTCTGTCATTCATATTCATTCGACCATAGGCCGAGTCTTCAAGATATTGAAGACAAAAGGCGAATTATGGATGAGACACTTGGCCGGGATCTACTGGTCATTTCCGAATGGGGTCGACTGAATAGAGTAGATTTATAATGTTTTAAAGACACAGTGCTGCTTGTTGTCTTACAAGCGATTTGCTGACCCAACAATACCGTCAATTTCTTTCGATGGTACGGATATCGAACAATCAGAAGCTCTTGATGTTCTGGGCATGAAAATACAATGTGACGCTCGTTGGGCGAGACATGTATTCGAAGTGTCAAAAGAAGCACTCAAGTGCATAGGCTTTTTAAAGCGGTGCAAGAAATATATCACTCCTTCTGAGTTTTCAATATCTATACAACTTACATCAGGCCGAAGGTGAAATACAACTCCAATATATGGGCAGGTGCTCCTAAATCATCCTTGGAACTACTTGATCGTGTTCAAAGGAGAGCGAAGGTGACAGTAGGGTATTCAACTCTACTGTTTCCCTTGAGCATCGTCGGAATGTGGGTTGCGTGACGCTGTTCTATCGTTACGTTCATGGTGTGTGTTCATCAGACATCCGTCGCCTTATTCCTGACGTGAGGATGTTCGGCAGGGATACGCGACTTTCTAGGAATTCACACCCGTTTGTTATCGATTGGCCAGTTGACCGCACTATACACTACAGATCAAATTCGTTTTTCGCTCGTACAGTCCGTATGTGGAATCGACTTCCGGCAAATGTATTTCCCACTAATTGCGACATCTAGAAGTTCAAGACAAGTGTCAACAAACATTACTCCCTCTTTCCCCCTCCAATCCTTTACTTTATACTCGCCAACGCAATGCACCGTATGTATAGAGGGCATCCCCTGAGTGTTGGTCATATAAAAAAAGTGTGCATCGGTTATCTAAACAAGCAAAACTGCGATTTGGCGATTAAAAGACCCTTACATGCTCGTCTAGAAGTCAATGGATAAGAACAAAGTTTACTGATTGATGACTTTGAATGCCTCCTTTGAACCTAATCACACATTGAACAGAACACAAAGATTAAATCTAAATTAATTTTATTTCTGTGGCTGGCACTGTCGTTTGCCACAATGGTGAGTTGACAACTAGTAAGTTAACTATTAATGACAGTGATGGTGTTATCAACACCGTTGTTGCTTTATACAGTCAAACACGGTTATAACGAATATCCGTTATAACAAAAAGTTTTTTAGGTCCCAACGAATTTTCTTAAATTTTTCATATTAATTTCTATGTTTATAACGAACACGCTTATAACGAATTATCGGTTATAGTGAACCGTATTTTTCGACCCTCTAACAAGACTACGTTTCAAACCAACAAAAAAATGTACCTTTGCTTAAAAATTTATAACAACGCACATTGAATTTTTACACTTTGTTACGACACTTTTCGATTTTGTAGCTATCCGTAAACACAGAATGGCTTGAGCGATTCAAACAACGCCACAACATCAAATTAAAAACAATTTGCGGGGAATAACATATTGTTACCTCCTAAATGAGAAATGAAAAAATCTAAAGAATATTAAGAACAATAATGATTCGGAAAACCAAGAGATGGGATATGCTTCCTCTTTGCTATAATGTAGCAAAACACACTTCAGTAACAGACAAATTCTCGAAGTTTATTTTTCCAAATTCTGTAGATGGCGCTTCCGCTGGATATCAGCTTTTTAATGATCCAACGACACCATTGGATTATCAATCTTTGAAAATGTAGTTGGAAATGCCAATTCGGAACGCAACAAATCTTGCTTTTTATTATTTGTATTAAAATCATTAATAATATCAAAAAGAAAATATTCATTTTTTTAAAAAAATTGTTAAGAAGAACTTTTCTTTTACTCTACAACGCTATGACTGTGTTTAGCGATGATCAAATCTGGGAATAGCCTTTAACTCAAAACCTACATGGACAAATCACATTGGAAGTGTTAGAAAGTTCATGGAATGCTGAGAAATTTATGGACACTTCAAAATTCTACTACGTTTTACATTAGAAAGCCGTGAACAAAATCATAGCTAATCCCAACACTTCTCTATGGATCAGAAATTTTTGGCAATTGCGTCTCAGATGATAGTGAAAACTAAATAAGGCTTACAATTTTATTGCAAGATTAATTTTTAGCAGAATGTAAGACGACCGATTCTGAGTTTTCATATGAAATATTTAACTTATTTTCTTGATTTTTTACTCAAAACCAAAACTACTCCATAAAATCATTAATAGCAAAGAGAGTATCATTTTAACGCTTGATGCAACAGGGGAATGAAACTTATCAATCCGGGAATTAAAAGTCTAACATCAGAACGACAATTCATTGTATGCTGTAAACGTCTCTTGAACAATCACCCGTCAAGCCTTAAAGGCATAAGCAATGTAACAACTTTTAAAAAGGAGCTTTGTAATTTCTATAAACAAATAAATTTGTATATCACCATTTTTAGGACAATCTAATTCAAACTAATTATAATTTGATTTTAATATTACTAAAATTTCCCAAAATATTAACCTTACAATCCCTTTAGCTTGCACTAAAATATATAAGAAAATAAATCTTTTAATGCACGGTTTAACAAATTAAATAAAAAAATAATTTGCGGCAAAAATGTCCAAAAATTCATACAGAATCTGCAACAACTGAAATTTTTTACTTTTTTTCAGACCAAATTTGGTTAAAACCGACCGGAACAGCGATACTGGATCTAAAAGTCCGAAGTTATACGAAAAATCGTTTACCGACATAGGCTCTTATGTCGAATATTGAACAATCTATTCGTGTGATTTTTCCAAAATGTCTCAAAAGTCTTAGAAAATGGGATTGACAGAATGCGCTACAGAGAAGACAGCTAGGTAATCACCTGAATTACGATGGCTGGTATATATTACTGGCCTAATAATGAAAATGCGAATATTTATCATCAAAATGGTTTTATTGTTTTTCAAAATATTCTACAGCATGATTTATACACTTTTGCATGCGCTCAAGCCAATTGTCGAAATATTTTTTCCACTCCGACAGCGATACCTCCAAAACATGGTTTTTGAACGCTTCAAAAGCTGTTCCGGGCGATGAAAATCGTTGACCACGCATTTTTTTCTTGATGTGCGGGAATAAAAAAAGTCATTGGGTGCCAAGTCAGGGCTGTACGACGGATGACCCACCTATTCGACGTTTTGGCCGGTCAAAAAGGCGCTGGTTTGAGCCGATGAGTGAGAGCTCGTCATGGTGCACAATGATTCCTCTTCTCTTTTTCGTTTTTCGAATTTCTCCAAAGACTTCAGGCAAACAAATTGCGGAATACCACTCAGAATTTACCTTTTACGTTGCTTAAGCGGTACAGTCGCTACATGATCAGTTTTTCCGAAGAAACAGGCGAGCGACCATTTGCTTCGAAGGGCTTCTTTCACGAACAACTTTCGTTGGATTTGGCTCGTCTACGAAGACCCACACGGTCGATTGCTGTTTTGTTTCGAGCTCATACGCATAGATCCGTGATTTGTCATCTGTAGCGATTTTTTAAACGTCTTTTAAAGCACCGCGATCGTATATTTCAAAATTTATTTCATCTAATTTTTTGGCTACTATTAGTCTTAATATGTTTGCTATTGAATGACATTAAAATTTTAAGAATCGGTGATCACTCATTTCTGAATTAATGAACACCGTCAACCTGTGATTCACTCTTTAGACGTCAAACTTAATTTGTCTGCCAGTGTATTGTCCATCCACATCAACGACCTCACATGACTGTACCCCTTAACGCGTTCAACGTCAAGAGACTGTGAACATTCGCAGCCACCTAGAAACGCACGCATCAGAAGTCAGATGGCAGGGTATAAAAGGGCAATAGTTTGTACACGCAATTTCCGTTCACCGCACGCCAATTGAACGCGAATTGCGAATTGATTTAACAACAGCCATAAGCATAGCAACAAAACCACTTCATATGCAAACATATACATATGCAAGTCCACAATCAGAAACACGCATATGTATGCATTTGTATACAGATATCCAATAGCTTCTAATACTCGTCGATTGGCCTGTCTAACTCTGGAGTGTGTTGCGAACTAAACCAAAATTGAATTTACGAAAGGATGGATATCGGCATCGATTCGACTGGACACTGGATAGCGGCTCAAACAATTCACTTCGAAATTGTGGTCATACGTCCGGAGGGGAAAAATATGAATACATGCCCACCCGTGGTGGGTATGCATGGAGATGTGAGCAAATAATAACCGGGCGAGTGCGAATTTATTGAACGCACGTATTATATTGACAAACTTGTAAATAAAATTGAGGCAGATAACCACAGCAGAAGGGCAGCCGCTGAAGTAGCGCGGTCCATACAATTGTTGGCTGCATTTATTAGCTATTCCCGTTTTGTGTATGGGTGTGTGTGTGATAAACTGGCCTGAGCACGGAGCGTATGAGTGTTTAATTTGTATGTGAACTTGCCAATGTCCAATCGAGCGTATGAGTAATGTTTGATTTATGGCTCGTTTGGCGATTTAGTATGTGCCACGTATCCCTCGATGAACGGATGGTGATTGAGTTTAAAATGCAAATGAGATTTGCAAATGTTTGTATATTCAAAAGGTTTTAATAAAATTACCATGTGCGTGTGGGTTTATATGAGTAGAAATGTGAGAGTATAATGGGATGAGATCTCTTAACTTTAGACAAAATTTGAAATTTGATACATTAACGAAGGTTGTAGCTATAATCCTTTCTAATATAATTTACTGATTATATTTATTTAATTTTGCTCTTGACTAGACTGTTGTAAACCTGACGAGATTTGTCGTTAGCTTCGGCCAGGACAGTGAATTAGCTAGTCTCAGTGAAATCTTAAAATAAATCCATATTTGTAATCATAACTAAATCGGCTTAACCCTACGCACAGTGGGAAAATTACAAAAAAAATTGGAAATAATTCGGCCATTTCGTTTGTAATGGTCCGATTTAAATGAAAATTTACATTGACCTTCTTGAAGTGTTACTGAGCTTAAGTTTTGAATTTCATGCATCTGTGTTTAACAGGTGCTGCACAGTGGGCCCTCAAAGTTGGTCACCTCGAGTTAAAATTTTCTTTTTCAAGCCGCCAAAAGCGTATTTGTGGTCCGATCGTAATAATTTTTTCTTTAGTGAAATCTGCTGGACAAACCCAACCAAAAATGTTATTACAAATTTTTTCATATCTCGTACAATAAAAAAGATATCGGGACTTAAAGTTTTTTTTTCGAAAAATTTGCTTTGGATTTTCTGGGATTATTTTATTTTTGGGAATCAGTTTTAGGTGAATCGGGGAAAATTTAATCCTGGTTTAAAGAAAACACTTTGGTTAATGTTTTAAAAAAGAATTGTAGCAAAATCACCAATAATATGAAAATGCCAGCTGTTCAAAGTCAACTATTGCGAAAAAAGTGGGATTTTGAGTGTTTTACGGCGAAAAGGTACCTTTACTCTTATTTCAATAACTTTAATGTTTCTTAAGTAACATACAAAAAATTTGCATTTATTTCAAAGAAAACTTTATGCTTAATACAAATAATAAGCAATTGTGACCCTAGTCGGTACTTTTCTTGCTCCAGGCGTCTCCAAATATGGGCATTTTTTTCAAAAAAAATTGAGTTTGAGCTCAAATAAAAAAAATCGCCACACTGCTGGCCCAATTTGGTGCTATAAGTCAGTTAACTACATATGTTTTCTAAAATCCCAAGCAAAGAAATTTTGTTTATATCTCCAACCAGCAAAATTTTACAGTGGTCTGAAATATTGACCTTTTTTTGCTACCTTCACAAAAAAAAATTTTTTTCTCGTTTTTATCAATTATTATTCAACATATTGAGTTAATTGCATTCTTTTTTATAATCTGTTAAAACTAGAGGTAATTACCTTTCCATTGGTATATAAAAAGTATATCCTTTTACCTACACTTATAACAGCACGTGCGCTGGAATAAGACCCCTTTGAGTAAAGTATGAATTTTATAGGTAAGAATACCAATTTTAAAAATTCTCGTACCTATCCATAAATAGCAAAAATATATATTTTTACCATTATTGTTTACCTATTGTGTAAAAACGGAAAATGGGTAGTATTGTATAGTATGGATCTAGGTACCTAAACATTCATTCTTATATGTTTTGGGGGAATACCTGTCCCCTATGTCCGGAATATTGTGCAACATTTTAGGCGAATGTACCTGGGTACATAAAAATTCATTGTTATAAATGTATTTTTGGGGAATACCTGGTATTTTAGTCAAGTATTAATTGCGGATATTATTGTGATTACCTGTAAGTATTACTCATTGATATAAGAACTGCCGATTTTGTATGGGTTTATCATAACAAATTAATCCGCCATGACGATAACACTCCTTGTTCAAGAACTTGTTGAATTTTTAAAAAACACTAAACTTCGGAAAATGGAGAACAGAGTAGCATATTTAATAGAGTGCATAGAGTCAACATATAGCGAGATAACACAATCTAACGAAAGCAGCAAAGTATTAAATTTTTTGAAAAAATTTGACCGGCTCATGGAGAAGTATCACAGGAATTATTCAAGATTACCAACTGAGTGGCTCGACAGTATAATTGAATTTAAAACTGTCCCTGCTTTAGTGGGTGCTCCTACTAAGGAATACGACGATCTATGTCCAAAGGCAAAGAAACAACGGTTGTCGGCTGAGATGGCAAATCATTCACCTTCAAAGATTTGTGATACATTCAAGGAATTACTGACGGTGGAAAATCGGCCATCTAGCGCAAAAAGAATTGCAGACGTGTTAACGGAAGCATCACCAAGGCGGCTCCAACGCATTGAAAGAAGTATTGCAACACCATGCCCTGGTTTTAGCGAGGAAGAAGCATTAGCTTTAATCATCGAATTGGGATTGAGTAAGAACAAGTACACTCATTTAAGAAGAATGCTGCTTGATAAAGGATGTGACATGTTTCCCGCATACAACCGAATAAAGGAACGAAAAATGGAAATTTTGCCAAACCCAGTGATAATTACAGAAAAGGCCGGCAGCGTTAGTTTGGAACTACTTCTCCAAAATACTGCCAGTAGGATAATAACAACATTGAATGAGGAACAACTAAAAAAAATCAACAACAGCCATCTTCAATTAATATGCAAGTGGGGATGTGATGGTTTGTCAGCACTTTCGGAATACAAACAATGCTCTGATAGCCAATCTACCCAGATCGAATTCAAGAGCGTATTCATGGCATCTTTGGTTCCTCTGAGGTTAAATTTAGACTCTACCTTACCTTCAACTTCGCGCAGAAAATCAAACCCTACTGAAGCAATATGGCGTAATCCAACACCTGGCTCCAAAATTTATTGCAGACCAATCTCCTTCGTATATCATAAAGAAACGAGTGATTTAACTAAAGCCATCACAGACAAATTAAAAGATGATATTTCGAGATTAGAAGATTTTGCATTTAAATTCGACAGGTATTCTATTACAATATCTTTTAAAATGTTCCTGACAATGGTAGATGGAAAAGCCGCAAACGATATTACAGGAAACAAATCTAGCTGGAAGTGTTTCATTTGCAATAAAAGCAAAGTTAATTTTTCAAACGCTTCGAATAATTCAGTAGTCAATGAAGATACCCTTGAGTTTGGAATAGCACCGTTACATGCTCGAATCAGGTTTCTAGAACACTTTCTAAACCTTGCTTATGACATTAAGTATAAATCTATACCAGGAAATGAAAGGAAAAACATTCGAGCTAACAAAGAAATGCATGAAATGAGAGCAAGTGAAAAAAAAAGAATTCAAGATGCATTTAAACAAGAAACTGGCCTAAATATTTCTAAACCACGCTCGAACTTTGGGAATACAAATGATGGAAACACTGCCAGAAGATTCTTCGCAGACTATAATACAGCTGCAGAAATAACTGGAATCAATAAGGAGTTGATTCGAATGGTTAATATATTGCTTTTAGTTCTGAATTCCAAACAAAAGATTAATTCCGATAAATTTGGAGTTTACGCCGAACGAATTTTAAAAATGCTTGCTGATCTCTATCCCTGGAAAGATCTAACGCCAACTATACACAGAGTCCTGTTCCATGGGAAACAAATAATCGAGTCTCACCTTCTCCCTATAGGCGAGTTAACTGAAGAACCACAAGAAGCTAGAAATCGAGACTTCAGATATGTTCAACAATTTTCCACAAGAAAATGCTCAAGAATAGCACAAAACGAAGACTTACTTAATAGTTTATTATTATCTTCAGATCCTTTTTTATCCTCCATGAGAAGTAAGTTGACTTCGTACCACGAAATGACGCATGGAGACGAAGAAGAATTTTCTGATTTATTAGATATGCTGGACGTGGAATAAAATCATTTAAGTTTAATGTTTTTTAATTATAAGATTTATTTAAATGTTAATTTATTTAAAAAAAAGTTTTTCACAAAAAATGAAGTCAATAGCATCTTTTTATTCAAATTTTCTATCTGCAACAATTAAATTACTTTTTTGCGATTGGAAATGTGTAAATTTGATTTTTTTAAATGCAACAACATTGATCTCTCACAAAATGAAATTGCTATTTACCAAAAAAATTAATATTTTACTCAAAGGGGTCTTATTCCAGCGCACGTGCTGTTATAAGTGTAGGTAAAAGGATATACTTTTTGTATACCAATGGAAAGGTTATAACCTCTAGTTTTAACAGATTATAAAAAAGAATGCAATTAACTCAATGTGTTGAATAATAATTGATAAAAACGAGAAAAAATTTTTTTTTTGTGAAGGTAGCAAAAAAAGTCAATATTTCAGACCACTGTAAAATTTTGCTGGTTGGAGATATAAACCTGATTTTTTTACGTAGTATCAATATTTTTGTGACAAAATGAAAAACTTATTCAAAAAAAAAATTGGAGTTGCCACTTTTCTAAAATTTGACACAGGGGAAAACAAAATCCCAGAAATGGGATTTTTTAACAAAAACTCATTTTTTTTGTCCTAGAAATGGCCTCCCGCAAAATTTCTTTGCTTGGGATTTTAGAAAACATATGTAGTTAACTGACTTATAGCACCAAATTGGGCCAGCAGTGTGGCGATTTTTTTTATTTGAGCTCAAACTCAATTTTTTTTGAAAAAATGCCCATATTTGGAGACGCCTGGAGCAAGAAAAGTACCGACTAGGGTCACAATTGCTTATTATTTGTATTAAGCATAAAGTTTTCTTTGAAATAAATGCAAATTTTTTGTATGTTACTTAAGAAACATTAAAGTTATTGAAATAAGAGTAAAGGTACCTTTTCGCCGTAAAACACTCAAAATCCCACTTTTTTCGCAATAGTTGACTTTGAACAGCTGGCATTTTCATATTATTGGTGATTTTGCTACAATTCTTTTTTTAAAACATTAACCAAAGTGTTTTCTTTAAACCAGGATTAAATTTTCCCCGATTCACCTAAAACTGATTCCCAAAAATAAAATAATCCCAGAAAATCCAAAGCAAATTTTTCGAAAAAAAAACTTTAAGTCCCGATATCTTTTTTATTGTACGAGATATGAAAAAATTTGTAATAACATTTTTGGTTGGGTTTGTCCAGCAGATTTCACTAAAGAAAAAATTATTACGATCGGACCACAAATACGCTTTTGGCGGCTTGAAAAAGAAAATTTTAACTCGAGGTGACCAACTTTGAGGGCCCACTGTGCAGCACCTGTTAAACACAGATGCATGAAATTCAAAACTTAAGCTCAGTAACACTTCAAGAAGGTCAATGTAAATTTTCATTTAAATCGGACCATTACAAACGAAATGGCCGAATTATTTCCAATTTTTTTCGTAATTTTCCCACTGTGCTACGGTCAATAACCAAAAAATATACGTTAGTCAATAACCGAGTACCCGGGTACCCCACTGTTATTCTCACTGTTTTTGTTTAGAAAACTATATTTGTATATCTACTCTGTGTTAAAATAATTTAATTTACGGCTCTTTACAATTAAAATTAACTTTAGAATGTAGGTAATTAAATATTCGTTTGTCATCTTTACGCGCAAAAAAAAAATATGGTTACTATATGGTCACGGCAACAATAATATTTTCTCTGTAATAATGGTTCGTCGAAACCATAGTATTGTTTTTGAATTTTATATTGACAATAGTATGATTGCGACAATATTTATATTGTTGAGTTGTAACAATAGTATTATTGCCAAATTAAAAAATGAAACTATGGTTGCAGCAACAAAATAAAAATGGTTGGTGCGACAAAGTATTGTTTTATGGATTTTATGTTAGCAATAATACGATTACAGCAATCATACTTTATGATTGTAATTTTTGTTAATTTGAATATTATAAACTAATGGGAACTAAACTCTTCCAAAAACTGCTTTGGATTTGTTTTGCTGAAATATATTTTTAAAAAAAGCTTACCTTTTTCTAAATGGATTTTTTTATACGTATTGTTTAATAAACGCACCGATTATTTTAAATTTAATGTATTTTAAATATATTTACTTAATTTAAATGTCTAGGATTATACTATGGTTGTGTGTCAAACATACTATTGTTGTGAGGATCATAATATAGTTGTGGGGATCATAGTATGGTTGAGTGAGATTATACTAGAATTGCGTGTGAACCATACTATGGTTGTTAGGAGAATACTATGGTTTCTTTGCGTGTAAAGATCATACTATGGTTGTATCTCAAACATACCATTGTTGTAAGGATCATATTATGGTTGAGTGTGAATCATACTATGGTTGTGCTGATAAAAGTATGGTTGAGTGTGAATCATACTATTGTTGTGAGAATCATAGTATGGTTGAGTGTGAATCATACTATGATTGTGATGATCATAGTATGGTTGTGTATGAATCATACTATTGTTGTGATGATCATAATATTGTTGTGCCACAACCATATACCCAACAATATTATGATGCTCTTCGAATATTGTCACGCCAACCATACTTTTTTTCTGCGTGCACATGACCAGTTTTGCCGAAGAAACAGGCGAACATTTGCTTCGAAGTGCTTCTTCCACGAACAACTTTCGTTGGATTTGGCTTGTCTTCGAAGAACCACACAGTCGATTGCTGTTTTGTTTCGGGCTCATACGTATAGATCCATGTTTCGTCACCTGTGACGATCTTATAAACGTCTTTTGAAGCACTGCGATCGTATTTTTTCAAAATTTCTTTGCACCAATCGACTCGAGCCTTTGTTTTGTGCGATTTTCAAATTGTGGGAGTTTCAACGAGAACAAGTCATTTTTTTAGCTATTGTCAAATTGTGCGAGATCCAACGAAAAAAAATCTTTTTTACGGCCAGGTGTTTATGCAATATCGAATGAATGCTGGTGGAAGAAATGCCCAAGGATGCCTCTATCTCACGGTATATCACATGATGATCTTTCATTAGCAGTTCACGCAAGGCATCAATGTTCTCTGGCACAACAGCCGTTTTTGGACGACCTTTACAACTTTCGTCTTTGAGTGAGCGTCGGCCACGATTGAATTCATTAAACCAGTTTTACACAGTACCTTAGGATGTTGCTTCATCGCCATACAAAGATTTAAGTTCGCCGATGCACTTTCGTCGAAAGATGTCAAAAATAATCGCACGAAAATGTTTACGAGTTAATTCCATTTTTTGCCAAATGGATTTCTTCAAGTCACTGTATACAACACAAATGATGGTCGTACGTCGAAACGTTCTGAGGCCAGAAATATATATAAAAATATTGTAAAGTGCAACTATGACCTTGAATTCCTCAATAAGCTTAAGGAGTTACCTGTCGAATCAAATTAAAAAAATTCGATTCGGAACCACTGTGCGAGGTAGGGATATTTATTTTTGGAATCTTTGAATGAAATGTACAATGAAAACATCGTCTCAAATCTTCTTATGATGTTATTGTAATAAAATTTTAAATACTTTACTTAATAAAAATACCTATGGTTGAATAACAACATAACCCAATGATAATAAATAATTTCAGGGATCATACTAAGCTTGTTCTGAAAATGACATGGTTGCGTGTGGAAACATACTACGGTTGTGTGGATCATAATATGATTTTGGGATCACAGTATGGTGGTTATATTGTTGTGTGTGAATCATACTATTGTTATGAGGATTATAATATTGTTGTACTACAACCATATACACAGCAATAGTATGATGCTCTTCAAATATTGTTACCCCAACCATATTTTTTTCTACGTGTAGTTTAGCCGCAATATAGTTCTCCACATTATTGATCATAATTGGTTTCAAATGCGCTAGTGATTGTATGTAAACACTGTGGCTATATCAGACTTGTATCTGGCTTGTAACTAATTGATCATAATGAACTGTACCAAATGTGATCAAAATTTGGTGTAAGATTTGGGTTCTAGAGCTAAAAATATAAATTTGGCTGAACATCTTCAATTTCAACCATAATCAGAAAAACTCCTTTCTGCCAAATTTTATGAAGTCTGGATACGAGGAGGTGGCTCCAGAGCTAAAAAATATAAAATCTGCTTAACATGTGTGCGGAAGCTAAATCATTATCAAATTGCGTCCGTCCTTGATACACACAGCATACTTGTCCCAATTTGATTAAGATTGGATATAGTATGTGTATTTTGGAGCCATTTTAATCTTAACCGATTTTCTTCAATTTCAATCCGAAATTGAAATTGGCCAAATAAAGTTTTTTGGATTAAGTTCGGAATCCAAAAAACTTTATTTGGCCAAATTTCATGAAGGTTGAACAACAACTGCGACCTTAAGTTTGATAAAAAGCTTTTAATGAATAGCCGACGGACACACTTATATCGGTAAATCCAATCAGCTAGTGATTCTTAGGCGATCTGTTAAAGGTAGGCGTGGCTTGAGTATTTCTGGCAGTTACAAACATTCGTAATAAAATTATTAGTGGTCGGACTATTTAACCGAAGCAGTCCCAAAAACGACCCCTAACCCTTTGTTTAGTGAGTGGTCTTATGTTCACGGTTGTGTGACAAGGTCCTCAGGGACCTATTTTCGAACTATGGGACAGGGGCTATGCTTTTTGTCTGATTTTTTTTGTTTTTTTTTTTATTGTTTAAAACTAAGAAATACATATGTACATACTAAATTTTTTTATTTTATTTAATTTTTTTCATATTATAACTTAATTTTACAAATGCTTACAATTAAAATGCTTAAAAACTACTGTTGTTGAGCGCGCTCCGCGTCCGCCGCGCCCTGTGCGCAGGTGTAGCAGCGATGCAGAACTGTGCTGTGTTCTCCACAAGCTGCGTTGCTGCAGCTATAGCAGTTGCGCCTCGTTTTCCGCTGCCGACCGTACTCAGAACGACAAAGGCGACATGACGATCTGTCTAATCGTCCTAGGCGCAAACGGCGGTACATCGGCTTCTACCGGTCTTGACATCATCTGAAATGAACAAAAAAATAATAAATACATATTCTACTCTTAAATTGTTCTTTCTTTCTGAAAGGGTTCTTTCTTACCCTTACATCAAATGCATGGCCAGTGGCCAGCGTTTCGTCCGTCGATCGCTTGCATGTATACGTGGCAAGCATCTGGTCCATTGTATCAGCGCCGGATTTGTTGGCGTTGTAGTCCAATATGGCAAACGGTTTCCGCTTCTCACCTTGCTCGTCGACACCACAAGTGCAGTGCAGTAGACAGCAAGTTTACTGCTTTATTTTTTATTCGGTGCATATGACCACAGCTCTATGTCCCCTTCATTGAACCCGAACAATGTGTAGTTGATGGGGCGCTTAGGGTTCTTCTGAAATTCTGGAACAAAAGATTTGTTTCTGCGCACTGTTCCAACATATGCGGTCTTCCTCCTTATCAAAATACGCTCCAAATCCAGAGTTGTGATCCTCGAATATTGTGCGACCTGCATCTACGAGTAAATATTTTTACACAAGTTCAAGTACTACGTTCTGCCCTTGATTCACTTCACGTTCTTGGCTAGGCAATTTGCCAAAATATGCTATTCCCTTCACCGGATAGAAAGACTTCGAGTCGCACAACCACTATACTTTCAGACCATACTAAGCCGGCTGGAAACGTCTACACGCAGAGAAAAGATATGGTTACTATATGGTCACGGCAACAATAGTATCTTTTCTGCAGTAAAAGTATGGTCGTCGCATCCATAGTATTGTTTTTTGAATTTTATTTTGACATTAGTATGATTGCGGCAATATTAATATTGTTGAAATGTAACATTAGTATTGTTGCCAAATTTAGAAATGAAAATATGATTGTAGCAACAATATAAATATGGTTGGTGGGACAAAAGTATTGTTTTCATGGATTTTATGTTAACAATAACATGATTACGGCTATCATACCGGCAAAACCTTATTTTATTTTTAATTTGACAATGTTATTTTTACGTTTCTTACGCAATAGTAGTAATAAAAATTAATTTTTTTCAAAAAAATACGTATTAGTATAACTAAAATACTTTTAATAAATGATTTGTTTTTACTGTTAAATAAATCACTCCTATTGTTACATAACTTACTTAATAAAACTTTTTATTGTTGAATAACAACGTATTCCAGTCTTTACAAACAATTTTTGGGATCATAGTATGGTTGTGCGTAAGTCATACTATGGTTGTGAGGATCATACTATGGTTGTTCGTTAAACATACTATGGTTATGAGGATCATAATATGGTTGTAGGGATCATAGTATGATTGAATGTGAATAATAATATGGTTGTGGGGATCATAGTATGGTTGTGTGTGAATGATTATATTGTTGTGAGGACCATTATATTGTTATGGTGATCATAGTATAGTTGTGTGTGAACCATTCTATTGTTGTGGTTATCGTAATATTGTTGTGCTACAACCATTTAACTAACAATACTATGGTGCTCTTCGAATATTGTTACCCCAACCATATTTTTTCTCTGCGTGTAGTGGAAGAACTGCTCATCAACTGTCGGTGCATTATGCGGAGTGTAAGCTGCTTCCAAGTTATACTGCAACATTTGCCAAATGTTATCGATAGCTGCAGTTTTGCTGTTGATAAGTCGCTGCTGTCGAGTATTTCCATTTCCGAATCGAATGAACTGCTTTATGCACACAACGCAATCGTATGACTCCGTAGCAGGTTCAACATTGGCGTTGGTAAGTCCAGCATACAAAGTAATAGGCAAAAAGGCATAAAATTCTTTGACAGTCAATGGTTTTTATTCCTTTTTCTTCATTGGATTTGCCAAATTCCATGCAGCTGTAACTTTTCTGCCTTTACGATTTGTTTCCTCGCTGATGATTGGACGAAATATAGTGTAGGGGTCATGTGCACTTCTTGATGGTCCTGGTTTTTCTTCTTGTGAAGTCGACCATGTTATAAACACGAATACGAGAAGTCGGTGGTGCTTTTTGAATACCATTGGGTGCCATCTTTTGAAATGTAGAAGTTCTCACTTGTTTGCACTGCATCATTTTCTTCCTCTTCATTATTGTCGTCATCAATATCTTCATTTATGTCTACGTGCGCTTAAGTTTCGGCATCCGACTCCTCTGCGGGTTTATGTGCAGTCCTTAACTTCAACCTCACCTTAATGACCAAGTGCAGAAACATCAACTTCATCATCAATCTCTTCATCCATATAGTCTGCAAATCTGATATCAACTGCACGCCTTTCATCCGCACTCATTTGTTGGAAACGTGTACTACGACATACAACAATTGCAGCAATGTCTAAATTATTTTCATCTGCCATCATTACGATTTTCTTTTTTTTTATTTGCACTACAATTTCACACACGATATTACTGTTCACTGTGTGAACGTTGTATGATTTGGTTTACGAAACTGGAACCTCTTACATACTCTTTTTTATGTATACCTGTTTTCTAGCTTACCTGGCTGCTTGTACAATGTACACATGCGCATATGTCTGCACATAAAACCTCATGAAACTATTGGTCGGATTGCCTTAATTTTTTTTAAACGATTTTCCACAAAATTCTCTTGGAATACAGGGCAACTTTTGGGGTATCTTATCCTGGCCGAAATAGGAGTACACCTAATCCTGTTTTTACACGGTCTTTTTTTACACTATTTTGAAATAACACGGTCGACAGAAATAAACGTATCCTGCTTTTACACGTTTTTCTAAATAGCAGGAAAACACTTATCCTGTTTTTACACGTTTTTTTAGACGGAAATAAAATCTATTTTGAATTTAACTGTGATTTTATCTACATATGCATAGTTTTTTCTCTCTTCAGCATTGCCAGTTAATAATGAAGTTTTGCCACTGTTTCCACAAGGAACTGCCATTCAAATATTATTTTTCCGTATATTTTTTAAATATGGCAACACAATGTGATTTTGACATTTCATTGCAAATTATACCGATAGTTAGGGGAGCTGTGAAATTTCAATCAGATCTACAATCCTGTATGGCTCGATACAAGGAACTGTACAAAGAACTCTCCAAAGTAGGATCGCAACGTACTATAACTGATAAATTATTAAAAACAATAGACCTGTGCCTGAAACAAGTTCTGATATGCAGTTACCAATGAACGCAGTTGAAGATGTGGACGTAGAACTGAACAATTCTACTGACGAAACAGATATTGCTCCAACGCAGCAGAAAAGAATGCGCTTACATTCAGAAACTAATACCGAATAGAATTTACCCTTATACCATTTTTTATATTTCTATACATCTTTTTTATGCTCCTTGCATAGAAGATTTTTTTGTTTTTAAATTGGATTTTTATTGCTTAAAAACTATAAAATGATTTTATTTTTTAAGTTCCTTTATATAAAATTAGTTCCTTTATATAATATGTGAAATAAAATGGGCATGGTATACTGAAGAATAAAATTTATGTTTATTTTACCGAATTATGTATTAATTTTCGTAGGCTTTCTTGGGTTGCTGAACCACTCTAACATTTTTCCATTAAGTAGTGTCTTTATTTACACGATATTTTCTGGAACACATGTACCGTGCAAAAACAGGATTAGGTGTACTTATAATTTCAGTTAGAAAATGAAAAAGGTCCCCAGGGACCTTCTCACTCATCGAAGGGTTAAGGCCGAAAGCAAAATCCACCGATAAATATAGGCATAAGGTAAATGAAATTTAACCCTACGGTCAATAACCAGGTACCCGGGTGCTTTTTTCAACTTTTAAATGCTCTCATTTCTTTAATAATAAAGATAGGGTAACGAAACTCTAGATCGTCGCGATTTAGGAGTTTATTAACTTTATTGTTACCAACAAAAATAATATGAAATAAATCACTACTACTATTTGGAATTTAATGTATTTTTGAATAATTTTCCTAATTCAAATCTATTGTTCACAACTTAAACCAATTCTAATAAACAATATTTGGGATCAAATCTATTGTCGACAACTTAAACAAATTCTAATAAATTATATTGGGGATTATAGTAAAGTATCGTTGCGTGTGAATCATACTATGGTTGTGAGAACCATACTATGGTTGTATATGCAACATACTATGGTTGTGAGGATCATACTATGGTTGTGGAGATCATAGTATGGTTGAGTGTGAATCATACTATGGTTGTGGGGATCATAGTATGGTTATGTGTGAATCATACTATTGTTGTGAGGATCATAGTTTGGTTGTATTTGAGTCATACTATTGTTGTGAGGACCATAATGTTGTTGTAGCACAACCATATACCCAACAATAGTATTATCCTTTTCGAATATTGTCATCACAACCATACTTTTTTTCTGCGTGTGGCGACTGTTCCGCTTGAGCAACGTAGGAGGTCTATTCTGAGGGTACACCACAATTTGTTTGCCTAAAGTCTTCGGAGAAAATCGAAAAACGAACAAGAGAAGACGAATCATTATGGGCCATGAATATGCGAGCTCTCACACATCGGCTCAAACCAGCGCATTTTTGACCGGCCGAAACGTCGAAGTGATGGGTCATCCGCCGCACAGCCGTGACTTGGCACCCAACGACTTTTTTTATTCCTGCACATCAAGAAAAAAATGCGTGGTCAGCTATTTTCGTCGCCAGAAGATGCTGTTGAAGAGTTCAAAAACCATGTTTTGGAGGTGTCTCAATCGGAGTGGAAAACGTGCTTCGAAAATTGGTTTGAGCGCATGCAAAAGTGTATAAACAATGCTGGAGAATACTTTGGAAAACAATAAAACCATTTTTGATGACAAATATTCGCATTTTCATTATTAAGCCAGCAGCCCTCGTATTAGGCATGGAAATGTGGGATTTTTGTTTTTTTTTATAATAAATTTACACTAAATTTCCAACAAATTTTTTTTCCTTTATATTTAAAAAAAAAAAAACAAAAAAATACCTTGCCCACAATTACAAATATTTTGATCTAATTTTTTGGCTGCGCTAGTTTTTAAATGTTTGCTATTGAATGGCATTAACAGTTTATTATTTGACTTTTAGCAGTAAAATTAAATTCTGAACCACCGAGCGTCGTACTTAGTAAAATATACATTATCAGTACGCGTATACTCGTACGAATTGTTTCTTATAGAAGTTCTCGTACATTCTGGTCTGCCTCTCTCTGCCATTTTTATTTTTTTTTAATTCCAAATGAAGTTTCTGGTGTAAAACCTCTTTCATACCTTTTCTTTAAAAATTTTACTTTTATTTAAAATTGCAAAATTTGGGCTTATTTCTAAAATATTGAAGATTATGCGAATTTGAATGCCATTTGCTCAGAGTAATCCTTGAGTCCTTCGCTAGAACTCAAAACCACTGTTCATCGCTACAATAATTTTGCAAATCGGGAAAATTATCCCTAAACCAATACATTGTCCTTAACGGATTTAAGACTGCCAATCTTTCCAAAGATTCATTTGTTTTTTTAAGCTATCACATGATTATCGTCTACTTGATCTTAATAAAAATATTACGCCAACACCACTTTCCTTTCAAGAAATTTTCATGGGAACACTCGCTTTCCGTTTGCCCTTGAAGTGCATTCCACAAAAACTTTCAATGAAATTATAAAAATTTCATAATCGTTCGGAGGTTTGCTGGCTTCTCTTTTGCTATTCACGAAACAATTCCAATATAAAAAGTGTGAAAAATGTTCACGTTTTCACCATCACCAACGCCATCGCCATCGCATCAGTTCCGTACAGACAACGAACAGCACCAATAACCGCATGCCATCAATGAAATGAGAAACGAGTGCGAATTACAAGGGTTTGCAACGCGATGTGCGTTGATGAATTAAGTGTCTAGTGGCATGCTCTGGCATTCATGTCATGTTACACGCACACTTGTTGGCTGTTGGCACTGATGCCACTGATACTGGCGTAGCTCCTCATCGTAAGCAGCTAAACGAACGACTGACTGGCAGACTGAACTGAACTGTCAGTCAGACGGACGCACTCTTTTTTTTTTGGCTAGTTTCCGTGGCTGACTGGCTGGCTCGCCGATTGGTTGACTGTTTGTAAAGAATGAGTTTTTCATAAATGCCACACACACAAAATTGTTACAAAGTAGTATGCAACAAAGTTGCACGATTTGTTGGTTAGTGAAATATGGTCTACAAATATGTATGTATAATAAAAGGAAAAAAACACAAAGTTGCCCCTGTAGTAAAGGAAAGTTCCAGCATTCCTTTCAATTTTATTCGCAATTGCTTTAAACATTCAATAGTTTTTTTTTCTTTAATATATTCGCATTTTTTCCTCAACTCTATCTGTTCAAGATGTTGAATTAACTTTGTAAAGTGCTTTTATTGCACACCGACTTTTATACATTTTCCATTCGGTCGAGCCATTTCGCCCCTTTCAAAGATGAAAGCTGCAGCTACAAAAGCTGAAAACGCATTAATATTCGTCTCAGCATGGGTCGCGCAAGATGCTGCGCATACATAAGCAAATCTTTAAGCAGTTTGCCACAGACAGCTACGTCGCGGACGTGAGAGGCTAAAGGCCGACGATGAATTCGTAATGTGGGAAGATTTGAACAGATGCTGTTGGTCTTAGTATGAATCTTAAGTATCTGCAGATAGCATGTACTGGCCAATATTTGGAGATCCGTAGTGATCTATTCGGGGTAGTTTGAATATAAAAGCACGTACTGTTTTAGCAAAAATTGCCTGTACTAAAGATTATTAATAGCTGCTCCACCCTAGAGAATTGATATAAACAAAGACAAATTGAATGTAACTTGTGTTCCAGCTAATAGTTTTCATAGAATACTATTGTTTCTGAATATACTCGTATTGTGCCTAGTCTATGCTACAATAAGAGCTTAAGATTAACTAAAAATATTTTCTCGAATGTACGAAAATTTATATTACACATCTCATTTAAGTTATAAGACGTTGAAAAAAATAATAAGAACGTTCATGATAATTGGAAAAAATAATAGCCTAAAAGTATTTCAAGTAATACTTCTTATTATACGAGTATAACCAACAAATATAAATAATTATTTATATTTTTTGGTTGACAAATTTACGTTAATTACTTCGTTGCATCTATGTACTTAGTAGGGACATAAAAACTGTTACACGCGTTTTTTGCTGTAAAATAAAAAGTACTCAATGTTTTTGGACCAAATACTTTTTAATATATTTATTGATGTATATTGTATCCAAAATGAATCTACTTATTCGAAATGTCCGCCTTTTGCCTTTGCACACGCCTTAAGTCGCACTGGCCAATCGTCAATAGCTGCACGAACCTCGTCCATTGGAAAATTGGCCTCAGCTCGAACCAAAGCAGTCTTAAGAGATCCAATGTTGGGGTAACTTTTGTGACAAACCTTGTCCTCTAAAACCATCCACAATTTGTAGTCCAATGGGTTCAAATCTGGACTGCCTGAGGGCCATTGAAATGAACGCTGGCAAAATGTTTCAAAATCAGGCCTGGGATGTTTTAGCCTTATGGGCCGGCGCAGAATCTTGCTGGAAAGTCCATGGCTAGTTTTGGAACAGGGAATTGTTGAGAGACTTCACAGCAGCTTCCAAAACAGTTTCTTGGTAAACTTTGGCCGATGTTTTGACTCCTTGTTCGCAGAAATGCAGATCAGTGACTCCATCGTAAGAGACACCCCACCAAACCATGACTAAAGCTGGGTGATGACCCTTTTCCACCCTTGGGATCAGTTCAGATGCTTCCTTAGATGACCGCGCTTACACTCTAACATTTTGCTTGTTAAATTTTTCCTGAACGGTAAGTTTCTTCATCGCTAAACAAAATTTTTCAGTGCAAGTTATCAGCGTGCTTCACCAAAAGACGTTTGAATTTTTAAATCCTATTTTTTTTAAGCTGCAGTCAATATATGTCTGGTACGTCGTTTGAAAGCCCCAAGTCTCAAGTCTTTTTTAATGATTCGACTCATGGACTTTTGCGTTATATTCATCTCACGGGCCATGATTTTCTGTTTTCGGAGCGGATTTCTGTGAATTCTTGATTTAAAGGCTTTGATGACATGCGGTGTTCGAACAGAGCGTGGGCGGTTTCCGCAAACAGTTTTATGCATCGGTAGACCAAAACATGCGGCTAATCCCTAGTGGCCGGAGCGTTTTTCATTTCATTCATTTTTTTCATTTCACACTTGAAAAGCGCTACTACAGCGATACGGTTCTCATTATCTGACCACTCCATGATGAAAGTTGAAACAATTTTAAAATCCCGTTAAAGACTAACGCTATTGTGGTTAGCTTTCAAAATCCATATGACATTAACGGGGTATGTTCAGTTCTACTATTGAAATGGGTGTGTTCAATGTTGTAACAGTATTTGTGTCCCTACTAAGTAGTACAGACTGCACAGGATTTAAACACAATTAATGGGAAATTGACTTTTTTCGACAATTCTTTTAGACGAGGGCTGCTCTATATATTTCTGGCCTAGTAATAAAAATGCGATTATTTATGATCAAAAATGGTTTTATTGTTTTTCAAAGTATTCTACAGCATGATTTATACACTTTTGCATGCGATCAAACTAATTGTCGAAGCACTTTTTCCACTCCGATTGAGACACCTCCAAAACATGGTTTTTGAACGCTTTAACAGCATCTTCTGGCGACGAAAATCGTTGACCACGCATTTATTTGTTGAATTGTGGGAATAAAAATAAGTCGTTGATTGCCAAGTCAGGGCTGTACGGCGGATAACCCCTCAATTCGACATCTTGAGTGGTCAAATAGCTCATCGTTTCAGCTGATGTGTGAGAGCTCACATTGTCGTGATGCAAAATGATCCGTCTTCTCTTATTATGTTTCATCATTTCTTCTAACTCTGTTGGCACCACTCAGAATTGTCTATTCGACGTTCCACAAAAGGCACTGTGGCAACATGGCCGGTTATACCCAAAAAAACGCAATCATTTGCTTCGATGTACTTCTTCCACAAACAACTTTTGTTGAATTTGGCTCGTCTTTAAAGACCCATACGTTTTGTTTCGGGTTTTTATGCATAGTTCCATAATTCGTCACCTGTGACAATATTATACACTGCCTTTGAGCTATTGCAGTTATGCTTTTTTAACATCTCTTTGCACCAATCCATACAAGCCCTTTTTTGACCATTCCTCAAATTATGTGGGATCCAACGAGAACAAATTTTTTTCACGGCCAAATGAACATGCAATATCTTATTGATGCTTGTCATCAATCAAGTAATGCCCAAGGATGCCTCAGTCTCACGGTAGTAGTACATGCATAGCATCGATAGTTTCTGGCAAAGTGACCGAAGTTGGACGTCCTTCACGAAATTCATCCTGGAGCGAACGGCGTCCGAGCAAGAACTCTTGGTACCTGCGTTTAACGGTGAGTTTTTTGATGGTGCTTCTTCGCGAAAACAAGTTATCAAAACAAGATATTGAAACACTCTTGTCTCGAGAACCCACGCCGAAAATCGCAAAAAATCATCGCACGAAAATGTTTACGGGATAATTCCATTTTTTGATTGAGATAAATTTTTCAACACTCTGTAAACAAAACAATTCGCCCTCAAATGACAAAACTTTCTGAGTGAAGTTATGCCAAAAAATGCCAAAGTTACCGATGGAAGCTCTAGCATCTGGGAACACTGGTATTAGCAGAACCAAAAATTAATTAGCAACCCTCGTACTTAAAAAAATCTGGTGAAAAAGTTTCAGTCTGTTGTTCCGACTTACCCACATAAGGATTTCAAGTTGTCCATCGTTCCGCGTGATTTTAATGAAATCTCGTAAATGGTTGTTTTTATGAAAGGAACTAGAATGGGGCGTGGCATCAACTATTATTTTTATTCGCATACAAAGATGCAACGCACATATTCAAGCGAAATGCATACATTAGAAACAAAGTAAAGTGGGCTTCAATCTACGCTCGAATAGTAGCGTTTGCGTGGAAGGGAAAAGAATGGGAGTGGCTAAGGCTTAAACCTTTAGTCATCTAGTGCTATTGATGATTTTACAACATGGGAATTTTCAATTTGTCCCACTTTCAATCCCATAGGCAGTAATGGAAAACTATAGCGACATGCAAAATTTAAAAATCGTTGGTAGCTTCTTTCGAGAGATATCGTGTGAACAAGCCGCACAGACAGACAAAAGGACTTGTCTCAAATAACTTAAAAAGTCATAAAGCGGATTTGGTTTAAACATATGTAGGGTTTTTTGCGATGCGTAACAATTTCTGTCCCTGACAAATGGTGAGATACCCTCTTACCTAATAGTGTGAGGATATAAACAATGGCATTTCCTTATGAATTTGATACTGACATTAACTTTACGATTTTACTAAATTGACGGCCCTGGTCCATATGACAACAGTCCCTACGGCACCATATGTTAGGTCGGGTTAATTATGAATACACCACCAACAACCGCATCCCCCAGTATTGCCAAGGTTATACTGGACCGCAACCCATTGTGCGAGCGGGGCCACTGAAACTTACAAACTTCACTTGTTATACCCTACACCACACTGTGGTACAGGGTGTATGACTTAGTGCTGATGTTTATAACACCTTAAAGGAATGGAGAAAAGCCATATTAACCGATTCAAAGTCACATTCCATTAAGCAGTGTCTGTTGGTCCGTCTGTTCATCTATCGTTGTAATCAAAGTAAAGATCGCAGCTAGTAGCCGATTTCGATGAAGCTTGTTACATTCTTCAAGTTTGGGCCAAGGGCCAACCTTATTGTTTTATATTTTCGTATAGTTTCCACACAAAGGTCCCTGCCGATTTCAATACCTGCAGCATAAGATGTCACTAAGATGTCATATTACATCCGATTCCGACCGATTTTCGCATGGAGCGGCCAACACTAAAGTCTAGTGAAATTGGACCATATCGATCTAGGTTTTTGTATAGGCCCCACACAAAGATTAGAGGTCCTGCTGCTCTAAAGTATTAATGCAATCCAATCAAACTAAATCTCCACATAGTGGAGCGGAATCTTTTGGATTAAATAATTGCACAGTTCAGTGTTTTAAAACACTTCGTAATAGTTTAGGTTTTTGTATAGGCCCCACACAAAGATTATAGGTCCTGCCGCTCTAATGTGTTAATTCAATCCAATGAAAGTTAATCTTCACACAGTGGAGTGAAATTTTTTGAATTAAATAAGTGCACAGTTCAGAGTTTTAAAACACTTCGTAATATTTGTCCATTAAAAGTTTGTATCAAAACGACAACTATAAAACTTTAAATTCAAAATTTCGTATTAAAATGACAACTATAAAACTTTAACTTTCAAAAACACTTTAAATTATATCTTGTTAAAGCAAAGTATTTACTGGGGTAATTGTCGCTCACTGTCTATTTCGCACAGCGACAGACAACACAACACTACAATAACCATAAAACCTCTAGAACTTAACACTTTTATAATGGAATTGAAATGATTTTCTCATCTTTTGTGCCACCCTTGGCCACCAAAGCTTCTCCAGGATGACAGGATTTGAGACAACAGAAGCACGGACAGCACAAGAGCTATAAATATAGAACATACCCACAACTATATCATAACTAAAGTGCGACTAAAAAACAAACTGATGAAGGTGATGCTGATGTTGAAACGGCAGCAGCAACATCATCTGCGGTTGGTGTTGTTTTACTTGGCGCACAACACTTGGTGGTACGCAGCACCACGACGGCCAAATGCGTTTCCAGCATAATGCAGACAGACATCCACAGATGCTGACGATAAAACAAACACATGTAGAAATGAACGTTTAAATGTCAGTTTCTCTGTTGGCGTATGTACGAGTGCTGCTGGAGCGTGTATACCAAATAAAACTTTCAACATTTTAAGTGTGCTGGCAACTCCTTCTGGAAGCCCACACACCCACCATTTGGCACTCGCCATGTCTTGATGCCATCGATTTTCCGTCAGTTGGCAGCAGCAGCAGTAAATTCCTGCATTTGGATGGCTCAGGCATAAAATGGAGGCTTGCGTGTTGTTATAGCCAACTTTGAAGTGTTATGTGGGGGCTCTTGTTCACGTCTCTACCCGTTGAGCCACAAACTGAAGCCGTTTTATGCGGTATGTTTGTGCGCCAATGCGTGTTAGTGTGAGCGAGTGTGTGTGAGTGTTTTTGCCACGTTAAGTGCCTATTTGTAGGCATACTTAAGTTTTTACTTCTTAACTGTGCGGATATACGAGTACAAGTACGTATGTCTGTATGCCGGCACGAAGGAGCTTTATTATCACACATATGTACGTAATGTATCTGCCCGAGATAATCTATCGTAAAAGTAACTGGCAAGTGCTGATATAAAGGGAGTTGGCAAAGTTGCAGCAAAATTGTTAAGCTGTAATTATGCCGCTCTACCCGGGGATTAGTTGTGCGGGGGGATATGAAAGATGTGTGATTTTTTTTTCAATTTATTCGCATGCTCTATAGGAAAATCGTTCGCTGACTAAAACATCTACATGCTTTGGATACTGATCGAACATGCAATTAAGACCACAACTTTAAGAGGCAGTAAACTATTTAGCACGCTCAGATTCGTTGCAGCAATCGAATTTGAGATTCAAATTCATTATTATAGTTATTAGACTGCATACTATTAAAATGAAGTATTCGGCTAATCTTTAAACTAATTCTTAAGGTTATCCGAACGCACTCCATTTGTATAACCTACGCCACACTAAGGTACAGTTTATTATGAAGTAGAGCTTATTTACAGAGAAGTAAAATCAGTTGGTCCAACCTTCAAATATTCGGTTGGATAAACATACTTTTTGTTGCAATCACCAACATTGCAAAGAATTGATGGTCACATCGTTCGACTTACCGTAAGATAGTGGCTTCAATATTATTAGATTATTATAGCCAATAAGTCGGTTTTACCAACCGAATTCAGTTAAACTATTGAAAACTGGTGGTTATAACAACCAACTATATTTCACGTACAAGTTACGTTAGTGGCAATAGTTGGTGGTTAAAATAGATAAGTTCTTTGTAACGCGTGATTCATTTGGAGGTTCCCTACTTTTTTAAAAAAAAAGAAAACACACAGAAAATTCAAATTAAATAGGGAATGTTTATTATCACACGCAGAAAAAAAGTATGGTTGGGGTAAAAATATTCGAAGAGCATCATACTAATGTTTGTTATATGGTTGTGGCACAACAATATTATGATCATCAACACAATAGTATGGTTCACACACAACCATACTATGATCCTCAGAACAATGTCATGGTCCTCACAAGAATATAATTATTCACACCCAATTATACTATGATCCCCACAACCATATTATTATTCACATTCATCCATATGATCCCCACAACCATATTATGATCCTCATAACCATGGTATGTTTACAGTACAACCATAGTCTGATCCTCACAACCATAGTATGACTTACACACAATCATACTATGATCCCCAACATCTTTTGTAAGGATTGGGTTAAGTTGTTATTTAATAATAGAGAATTTTATTAAGTAAGTTATGCAATGATAGGAGTGATTTATTAAGCAGTAAAAAAAAATATTTATTAAAATTATTTCAGTTATACTAATTCGTAGATTGTTTGGAAAAAATTTAATTATTTTTACTATTATTGCGTAAGATTCGTAAAAATAACATTGACAAATTAAAAAAAAAGTATAATTTTGCCGGTATGATTGCCGTAATCATGTTATTGTTAACATAAAAGCCATGAAAATAATACTTTTGTTCCACCAACCATATTTATATTGTTGCTACAAGCATATTTTCATTTTTAAATTTGGCAACAATACTATTGTTACATTTCAACAATATTAATATTGCCGCAATCATACTATTGTCAAATTTAAATTCAAAAAACAATACTATGGTTGCGACGACCATACTTTTATTGCAGAGATCATAGTATTGTTGCCGTGACCATATAGGAACCATATCTTTTCTCTGCGTGCATTTGAAAGGATATTCTTTGGCATTTATTTTTTGAAGATCATGTCTGTCAAATGTTGGCCGCGGCTACGTCTCAGATGGTCCATCCTTTGTGTCCAATTTTCGATGACTCGCTCGATCATTTAGACTGGTAACTGGCGAATGACATGCGTGATGTTTCGCTCCAAGGCCTAAATCGAAGCGGGTTTGTCCGCATAAACTTTAGACTTTACATATCCCCACAGGAAATAGTCTAACGGTGTGATGTCACACGATCTTGGTGGCCTATCGACAACCCAAAACATGAAATTATCTGCTCACCGAAGTGTTCTCTCATAAAATCCATTGATTGATGCGATGTGTGGCAAGTGGCGCCGTCTTGTTGAAACCAAATGTCGCGGAGATCACGAGCTTCAATTTCATGAAATAGTCGGTTATCATGACACGATAACGTTCGCCATTGACGGTTACGTTCTCACCGGCTTAATTTTTGAAGAAATATGGACCGATGATTCCGCCGGCCCACAAATCACACCAAACCGTTGTTTTTTCTGGAAAAAGTGGCAGCTCTTGAACCTCTTCTGGTTGCTCTTCGTCCCAAATGCGGCAATTTTGCTTGTTTATATACCCATTGAGCTAGAAATGGGCCTCATTGCTGAGCAAAACTTGGCTCAAAAACGTCGGATCTTCTTGGAACTTTTCAAGAGCCCATAGAGCGAAGCAATGTCGCTTGGGAACGTCGGGCGGCTTCAGTTATGCACAAGCTGTATTTTGTACGTTTTCAATTTAAGATCTCGACGTAAAAGCGCCAAGTCGTTTCATACGTCAGTCCGAGTTGCTGCGAACAGCGTCGAATCGTCTCTCCACGGTCTTGGTGTACACTCTCAGCTACGGCCTCTACATTTTCTTCACTGCGAGCTGGACTTGGTCTATTCGGTCGAATATTATCCAATAATGAAAGCTGGGTCTCAACATGGGTGATGGTGTTGCGAATAGTACGCTTAGCAGGCCGATTATGTTGACCATAAGTTGAACGAAGTGCACAAAACACATTCCTCACAGAAAGTGAATTTTCGTAATAAAGTTGAACGATTTGTAAACGTTGTTCAGGCGTTAGTCTTTTCATGATGAACATGACAGCATTACACGACTCACACGTGATCTGTCAAAAAAGGCTATTGAAAAAAGTATCTCTACTTGGATCACCCATTAGTAACGAAACTCTGTTTAGTTCCCTGTTGTAACATATTACATTATTTAATAAAATTTCGGACTTTCTGCGGGGGTGAATGATTTCTTTTGAAAATGAAAGACTTGCATGATTATAGTAAGTTCCCAAAAGTACGGGAGTTTGAGTATTTTTATGTTCCACAAATATGTTTTCCAATTAGTATTATTACAATCGTGTCGTTCTTTAAAATGAAATTGTATAAATGTTTTTAAAAATGGTCGAAGTGGTTGAAATTTTCTACAAAATTGCTTCTATTACCATTTAAGTATAGATCATCTAAAATGAAATCGGAACATTTTCAAGTAAATCTGGATATGTTCGTCCTTTTCTCAACAATAAAAACAAATTTTATAACAAAAATTTATTTAATAAGTTATATCCAAATGTGCCTACAAAATTTGACCTATATGAACGTACTAGATAATATGTACGTAGTAATATATGTGACGCGCAAAATAGAAAGGGACCTAAGGCTAAATACCAGTTTTGTTTAGGAGAGCCATTTTAAAGATTAGGTCCCTTTCTATTTGCGCTTAGAATCGTCGACTTCACTTTTATAAAACGCGCATATCTCTGGGAGGGAACACTTTTGGGGCATGGGATCGGCCTCATTCGATGCTCAGATGTTGTCCACATAAAAAAAAAAGTAAAAATTGATTATTTTACCCTTAGGCCCCTTTCTCTATGCACTGTAGCCAAGACAATCATTTATTTGAGTATTTTGTATCACATTAACCATTAGTACTATTAACATTAAAAATTCTATTTTACTGCACTAAAATAATATTACGATATATCAGCTTTATCTTTAACTTATTTGACACTTTAGAACCAAAGATTAATTTGTTGACCCATGTTACATACTTGGACATAAATACTGTTACAACATTGAACACACCCATTTCAATAGTAGAACTGAACATACCCCGTTAATGTCATATGGGTTTTGAAAGCTAACCTCAATAACGTTAGTCTGTAACGGGATTTTAAAATTGATTTAACTTTCATCATGGAGTGGTCAGATAATGAGAACCGTATCGCTGTAAAAGCGCTTTTCAAGTGTGAAATGAACAAAAGCGATATTTTCAAAACGCTTCGACAACTAGGGATTAGCCGCATGCTCGTCTACCGATACATAAAACTGTTTGAGGAGACTGGAGAAGTAAAAGACCGCCACCGGTCAACGCATGTCATCAATGCCGTTAAATCAAGAATTCACAGAAATCCGTTTCGAAAACAAAAAATCATGGCCCGTGAGATGCATATCACGCAAAAGTCCATAAGTCGAATCATTAAAAAAAACTTGGGACTTAGGGCTTTCAAACGACGTACTGGACATTTATTGACTGCAGCTTTAAAAAAATAGGATTGAAAAATGCAAACGTCTTTTGGTGAAGCACGCACAGAAAAATTTTGTTCACCGGTGAAAAAATTCTTACCGTTCAGGAAATGATAGAGTGTATGCGCGGTCATCTAAGGAAGCATCTGAACTGACCCAAAGGGTGGAAAAGGGTCATCAGCCAGCTCCAGTCATGGTTTGGTAGGGTGGCTCTTACGATGGGGTCACTGACCTGCATTTCTGCGAACAAGGAGTCAAAATATCGGCCAAAGTTTACCAAGAAACCGTTTTGGAAGCTGTTGTGAAGCCTCTTAACAATTCACTGTTCCAAAACCAGCCATGGACTTTCCAGCAGGATTCATAAGGCAAAAACGTCCCAGGCCTGGCTACGAAACTATTTGCCAGCGTTCATTTCCTCTGAAGAATGGCCCTCAGACAGTTCAGATTTGAATCCATTGGACTACAAATTGTGGATGGTTTTAGAGGACAAGGTTTGTCACAAAAGTTACCCCAACATTGGATCTCTTAAGACTGCTTTGGTTCGAGCTGAGGCCAATTTTCCAATGGACGAGGTTCGTGCAGCTATTGACGATTGGCCAGTGCGACTTAAGGCGTGTGTAAAGGCAAAAGGCGGACATTTCGAATAAGTAGATTCTTTTTGGATACAATATGCATCAATAAATATAGTAAAAAATATTTGGTCCAAAACATTCAGTACTTTTTACAGCATAAAACGTGTGTAACAGTATTTACGTCCCTAATAAGTACAAACATAATTTAATTTGAAAGTAAAAAACAAATATAAAAAACCCCTGCTCATTATTTAAAAAACTGAATAAATAAAAATGTAAATATTCAAATTAAATAAAAACCTTTCTAATTTCGAACATTTAACCTAGCAGATAAAATTTAACCAGTTAAAAAATGCCCGTGGTAATGACAACCAATAATCTAAATCAACAACAACCAATACATGCAAAAATTCAGTTTTAATAATCATGCTAATTAGTTAGCGTTACCGATACATTCTTTATTTAACCGTACTGTCAGTTCCCACTACAGAAAATTGCCGAGTACCCAGTTAACATTTGGATGTAGCAATAGCATACATGGATAGTACGTGCAACCACGATGAAAAACGTTGACCACAAATTTTTTCTTGATTCTAGGGAATAAGAAGAAGTCATTTTGTGCCAAATCAGGGCTGTACGGTTGATGGCCCATCAATTTAACATCTAGGTGGTCAAATAGCTCATTGTTTCAGCTGATGTGTGAGAGCTTGCATTGTCGTGATGCAAAATGATCCGTCTTCTCTTATTATCTTTCCTCATTTCTTCGAAGACTGTTAGCAAACAGATGGTTGTATACCACTCAGAATTGTTCATCCTACGTTCCACTAAAGGCACTGTGGCAACATGACCGGTTATACCGAAAGAAAATGTAATCATTTGCTTCAATGTATTTCTTCCATGAACAACTTTTGTTGGATTTGGCTCATCTTGAAAGACATACGGTCCGTCCATTGATGCTTTGTTTCGAGTTCATATGCATAGATACATGATTCGTCACCTGTGAAAATGTTATACACTGCCTTTTAGCTACCGCAGTTATACTTTTTCAACATCGTTTTGCGCCAATCCATACGATCCTTTTTTTGAGCATTCGTCAAATTATGTGGGATCCAACGAGAACACATTTTTTTCACGGCCAAATAAAAATTCAATATCTTATTGATGCTTATCATACTAATGTCCTAGGATGCCTTAATCTCAGAGTATGTCACATGTCGGTCTTGCTTGATCAGTTCACTCACATTACCGATGGTTTCTGGCAAAGTGACCGAAGTTGGACGTCCTTTACAAAACTCATCCTGGAGCGAACGGCGTCAGAGACTGAACTCTTGGCACCAGCATTTAACAGTGGTTTTTGATGGTGCTTCATTGCCAAAAGTCGAAACAAGTTTAAACACTCTTGTCTCGTTAAACGACGTCGAAAATCGTACAAAATCATCGCACAAAAATGTTCACGGGATAATTCCATTTATTGACTGAGATGAATTTTTCAACACACTGTAAACAAAATAATTCGCCCTCAAATGACAAAACATTCTGAGTGAAGTTATGCTAAAAAAGGCAAAGTTTCCAATGCAAGTTCTAGTTTGCATCTGTGAACACTAGTATTGTCAGGACCCGAAATATAAATGGCAACCCTCGTTTTGGTTTATGCTTGCAAATAGCCGGCACAGAAAGGTATCTACCGATTTGAGGTAGAGTAGCTGTATAAACCACAAAGCAAATCCGAGAGCGCTCAAATTTTGCATACTTCGTTATGAGCAACCATATAAGTCCATATTTTAAAATAGCCGTAATCAATGGTCCTTTTCGACTTCCAAATCTGCAGCTTTAAAAGCCACATGTTACATTCTATTCCAACCAAATTTCCCATTATAAGCAACCAACACATATCTTAGGTGCAATAGAACTAAATCGATCTATGTTTTCGAATAGCCCCCACACAATGGTATTTTCCGATTTTAGTGCACGCCGCTGTGAAAAGGAAAAATTAAACCCTTTCACGCTTAAATTATGCATGGTACATTATAAACGGATTATATTTATCTGTATTGCGACTGGACGACACCGGTTCATGTTTTCAAATAGCCCCCATACAAATTTACCTCCAGATTGCAGATCATGTTGCTGTAGCTACCACAAACTACATCCGATTCTGTATAAAGTGTTTTACGCAACCAATAGCCAACCCAGGTGCAATTAAGCGTGATTGGCCCATTTTTTAAATAGGTCCAACTCAGACGTTCACTCGGGTTAATGTTGAGCAGCTCTTGAGCTCATAAATTAACCGGATGTGCTCAATTTTTGAGCATAGTGTGTTATGCGCGATTTATATCCGTTCCTACTGATGTATAAGTAAGTATGACCCTATATGTGATGCGCAAAAAAGAAAGGGACCTAAGGGTAAAAACCAGTTTTGTTCAGGAGAGCCATTTTAAAGATTTAAATACGTGTATCGTTGGTGTACCATCACTTTCATAAAACGCGCATATCTCTGGGAGGGAACACTTTTGGGGCACGGGATCGGTCTCATTCGATGCTCAGATGTTGTCCACATCAAAAAAAAAAGTACAAATTGATTTTTTTTTCACATATGTCAATCTTTTAATTAAGCACCCATAAAAATTAACATCCAAATTTTTAATTCAACAGGATACATTTTAAGTTTTCCCTCACTCAAACGAAATAAAGCGACCTACAGCAATCCCTGGATAAATTGTGCCATATCGGTATATGTTTGCATATAGCCCCAAAGGCCTCTCGGACCAACTAACAAAACCAAGGATGTTCACTGAACATAGTAGTCTACATTACACAGTGTAACAAAAAAGAATGAAGTCAAAATACCTGGGAAGTGATATTATTTTGCTTGTAAATCTTGCTGAGTACAACAAGAAACCGTTTTTGAAATTTCCCAAACACCTCCAAATTGGCTCGTCTTCAAAGACCCATACGGTCGATTGCTGTTTTGTTTCGGGTTCATATGCATAGATACATGATTCGTCACCTGTGACAATGTTATACACTGCCTTTTAGCTACCGCAGTTATACTTTTTCAACATCTCTTTGCACCAATCCATACGATCCTTTTTTTGGCGCATTCGTCAAATTATGTGTCCAAAATCTGGAGTTACGGGTAAAAACCGGGTTTTCGGATCTTACGCACTTATATGCCAGTAACTTGGTTGAATATCAACCGTGTGTATTGACATCGAATTGTATTCGTAAGAACACTCTTTTTATTACTCAGTTCAAAAATTGTTCGCTTCCTTTAAAAAAATTCTGTGTTAAATCGCATCCAAAGTTAAAAAATTACAAAAAGTTTGAAAAAACTGAGTTTACAGCAAAAATACACTGTTTTTTTCAGTTTGATTTTAAAATTGTATGCACCATTTGAAAGGCCGTTTCTTCTTACAAAATCAGCCGAAAAACCTAATATCGTTTGATATTAAACCAAGTTACTGGCATATAAGTGCGTAAGATCCGAAAACCCGGTTTTTTACCCGTAACTCCAGATTTTGAAGGTGTTAGGGAAATTTCAAAACCGGTTTCTTGTTGTACTCCGCAAGATCTACAAGAAAAATAATATCACTTCCCAGGTATTTTGACTTCATCTTTTTTTTTGTTACACTGTGTAATGTCCCTTCAGAAGAAAATACGAGGGCGACCGCAAAAGTAACTGGCCTAACATAAAAAGAACCGTTTTTTGGAATTATTATTATTTATTTTTCAACATAATCTCCTTCCAACTCAGTACACTTCATCAAACGTTTTTCAAGTTTTTTAATACCATCCGAAAAATAAGATGTTTCAAGACCTTCAAAATATGCCTCAGTTGTAGCAATAAGCTCGCTATTGGACGAAAATTTTTTGCCACCGAGAATTTTTTTTAAATTTGGAAACAAGAAATAATCAGATCGAACTAAATCTGGACTATATGGTGGATGCGGAGCAATTTCAAATCGTAATTCGGCCATTTTTTTGTTGAGTTAAAAATGCAGTGTATGAAGGAGCATTATCTTAATTAAAAAGAATTTTTTTTCTAAATGCGGTCGTTTTATCTTGATTTCTTCACTCAACCGATCCAATAATGCACAATAATATTCACTATTTATAGTTTTTCCTTTCTCAAGATAATCAATAAATATTATACCCCTTGCATCCCAAAATACTGTGGCCATTACTTTTCCTGCTGACTTAACAGTTTTCGCCTTCTTGCGACCACTTTTACCAGTTTCTATCCATTGTTTTGACTGTTCTTTGCATTCTGGAATGTAGTGATGGATCCATGTTTCATCAACAGTTATGAATCGGCGCAAGAACTCTATTGGATTACGCTGATAAATCGCTAAAAGCTCCTCGGAATTAGTCCAACGGACGATTTTTTGGGGCAAAGTCAACAAACGCGGCACATATCTTGCGGATAGCTTTTTCATGTGGAGTTCATCATGTAAAATACTCCAAACTTGTTTTTCGTGTATTTTAACAATATCAGCAAGTTCTCTGAGCTTTCTTCGTCTATCTTTAGTCACTTCACTAAATATTTTTCTAATGTTTTCAATAGAAGTAGCAGTTTTCGGTCTTCCAGAGCGTTGTTCATCTTCCGTACTTGAACGACCCATTTTAAATTGTTGAACACAGGATTTCACGGAGGAGTATGATGGTGCATTATCACCATGAACAGAATCCAATTCGTCTTTGATTAATTGTGGAGTATAAACTTTCATATAAAAGTGTTTAATTACCGCACGAAACTCTTTATTTTCCATTTTTCAAAAATTATAAAACTTGTTTACTTCAATCACTTGTAACAAAGAAAGTAATCATTAAATATTTCGGAAATTTTGACAGATGGCTTATAAAAGATTGCTTTTAAAAAACAAAAAAATAGTTGCTAGTAAAACAGAAAATGTGCCAGGCCAGTTAGTTTTGCGGTCGCCCTCGTAGTACTGCAGCAGTACTCCGCGAGTACTCACCAAGCGATAGCGACTACTCGCTCTTCCTTTACCCGTTAATAGTTTCAAGTGCTCGCTTTTAACATTGGGCTGTCATACGAAAAAGAGTACTCGCTTTTTTATCGCTTTTGGACTACTGCAGGGGTGCAGGCATTGCGGTGTCGTCACGATGGTAAAGTGTTCGCTTAGAAAACGAGGGGTTCCATGTTCGAATCCCTCCGACGGCAAAGTATTTTTTTTAATTTATTTTTATAAAGTCACAGGCACGAGAATATTCACAACCAAACAATTTCACAACAAAACATTTAATTGTTGGCACCTGTGAAAAGGGTTACCAGCATGAGTATATATTGATAGTGTTGCCTGCGTAACAAAAGTAGTGCAGCATTTGCGAGTAGTCTAGTAGTATTCGCCGCCTGTCTATAAATCGTACCCGTTGCGACTACTCCCTTTTACTGCAGTCCAGCAGCACTCGCCAGGCGGTCAATACCTCTACCTTCTTCTGAAGGGGTAGACTACTATAAGTATGTTCAGTGAACATTCTTGGTTTTGTTAGTTGGTGATAAAAAATCGGTTGATATTCAACCAAGTTACTGGCATATAAGTGCGTAGGATCCGAAAACCCGGTTTTTTACCTGTAACTCCAGATTTTAGAGGTATTTGGGAAATTTCAAAACCGGTTTCTTGTTGTACTCCGCAAGATCTACAAGAAAAATAATAACATTTCCCAGGTATTTTTTCTCTGTCACACTGTGTTATTGAACATATGTTCAACTCCTACTATATTTTATATCAAAAAAATGACAAACCTTCGAAGTGCCCAATTATATTTATTTGCTGCTTTCTTTTAAACAAGTGTAAAAATGATTCTTATGTTTTAGTTCCCTTGAATAGCACAGAGTTCACTTTCGCACTCAACTTATCATCAACAAGAAAATAACAAGGAAGTGACTAGCACCACATTTCTTAATTCTCAAAGCAAATCCTACTCTCCATTAAAGATACGCACAATTATTATTTGGCTATAAAAGGAACCTGCAGTAAAAGCTTAAAGATGACCATTTTTTTTTGCTTGAGCCATTAAAAATTTAAGATCACTGATGCGTTTTTCGTAATACATAGATTAGGGCCACAAATACTTTTTTACTCGACCAAATGTTTGTGTATTTTGAAAATAGGTCAGCGAGTTTATACTTTTTCTGATGAAATGCATCAATGAAGAAGGAACAAAATGCAATGAGTTCGCACATGTGTCAGTTGTGGCTGAATTCCACGAACTGTGAGTAATAAAAAATCAAAAAATGTGTTTGGTATACAATATTTGCAAAATAAATTCTTCAGAAATCAAGGAAACAATGGGGAAACAAATTGGGTGTGGCCAAGCCAAGCCTCGATTTTTCTGGGAAAGAGAAAATTGTCTGGATGTGAACTAGTTAAGTGCTATTATTAAAACAATTGCGAGTAAAGTGGATCTGTCTCATCATAGACAACACTCTAACACACCAACTGGATGTAAAAACTAGCCGCAGGACTAAATAAGTTGTATTTACTAAAGTCGTTTTTACCTGGCACAGGTTAAAACATGGTGTCGGACTTTAGGTGGAGTTGAGCACTCATACGAAAAAATGAAATAAGTGAAATAAGGAAATAGTATATAGTAGTGAAATTGTGGAAAATAAAAATGTTAATTAAATTGTAAGAGCTCCTAATGCTTATGAAAATTTATAAAGCATTGCTTGGCTGTCGAGTTGCAGAGATTCAGCTTGCATTTTGTGCAATTAGCTTGAGTATACATTTACACTGCTTTCGAGATAAATGTTGCGGTCGAGATAAATGTACCAGTGACCCAAATTGTCACATCGAACATCGGGCAGGACTCATTACACTGTGGTAATGGTTTTTGTGGCAAGTTGGTCTCAGGCAATGTTGCAGATGGGTTCATTAATGACAAATTTGGCACAATCACTCGGGAACGTTCATAAGTAAAGAGGCCAACTGCTCGCCACGGCTTCGGTGACACCTCCGCTGGTTGATACTTATATTTTCAATGACTTTGAGAGGAGGTTCATTGTCGTAAATATGCCGAATAATCTCGTCCTCTAGCTCTTGAATTTTCTTGGCTTATTGGCTTGGCTTTTTCTTTTAAATACTCCAAATAAATAAGACCAACAATGTAAAATCATATGATCGCGGCGGCGTAATAACATCGCCACGAATTGAAATAACACGGCCATTGAATTTCGCGCGCAAAGATTCACTTTTTCGTTGGCTGTGTGGCAAGTGACACCATCCTGGTGGAACCACATATCGTCCAGGTCTAGAGTATATCCTAAATTTCTAGCCACACGAAGTCCTTCCTAATCTCGTGAAAGCGAACGCCATTGACGGTTACTACTTGGCCATCATCATTTTCGAAGAAGAACGGCCCGATGTCCCCGCCTGCCATTAACACGCACCAAATAGAGACTCATTATGGATGCATCGACTTTTCAACAATCCCAAGCAGAATTTCCCAAATGTGGTAATTCCGCTTGTTTACAAATCCACTGCTTCGTCACGAAGTAAACGAAATGCATTTAGATTTAAACGCCCATTTTCTAAAAGGCTTCTACAATCTTAACGCTCTGCTCAATTTAGTACCTCTCCAAAAATGAATTTGCCAAACACTGAAACAAAGAAATGTCAAATTAAGAAGGCCCAAAAAATTTGACATTAATGTGTGACTCAAAATTAACATCGTGTATTACAGTTGGACCACCGAGATGATTGTCCTCCTTGATTATAAAGGTGATTCATTCACGAGTGGGCAGATTTCACAAGCGTATTCCTTGTCTCATTCAGGACAAAATGTCCATCTATGAATATGCTCGAAAATTCAAGATGGCGAAATTGCAGCAGTTTGAAATTATTGGGATTGGTGGTCGGAGGGTACGAGGGTAAAATTGCAAATATCTGAACAAGTGGTCGGTTGTTTTTTTTTCTTGTGTTCACAGTGGATTCGTAAACAATCAGATTTGCAGAATTTGGGCAAATGCGTTTTTGTTGAAAAGTCGATGCATTCGCTAATAGTGAGAGTTTGGTGCGGCTTAGGGTCTGCCGGCGTTATCGGGCAGTACTTCTTCGAAAATGCGGTCCGCCAAGCATTTCCCTTGAATGATGCTTGCTATCGCGAGATGATAACGGATTTCTTGTGGAAATTGAGGATATGGACCTGTACGATATGTGCTTCCAATAGGATAGTGCCACTTGCCACACAGCCAACGAAACAATGGCTCCTTTGCCCGAAAAAATGCAATTACCGTGTTTTTCACGTCGTTGCGATGTTAATTGGGCGATATGTGATTTGACACCGTTGGACCTCTTGCTTTGGCAATAGTTAAAAGAAAAAGTGTACGCCAATAAGTCAAGAACAGTTCATATGCTAAAGGTTGAGGTTATTAGGCACATTAGCGACGTTAAACCTGTATTATGACTCAGTGATTTAAATATGTACGGTGAGGTTCATACCTCTTGAACCACCGAAGCCGTGCCTAGCATTTGGTCTATATTTTTTTTTCACACACTCAATCATAATAAAAAATATTAGGAAAATTCTCTGAAAACTTTTTGTTTTATTTGCAATTAACACTGTGCGTTATAGTTGGACCACCCTTTACTTATTATCTGAAAATGAAGATTTTTTAAACAAACTGCTTTGGATGTTTAGATGTAAAAAATTTTTAATACTTTTTTTTGAACTGATTTTTTCTTTTGTCAAATAAATCACCCCTATTATTTTTTAATTTAATATATTTTTAAATAATTTAATTAATAAAAATATATTGCTGAATAAAAACATACCCCAATCCTAATAAATAATTTTGTGGATCTTAGTATACACGCAGAAAAAAGTATTGTTGGGGTAACAATATTCGAAGAGCATCATACTATTATTATTTTTTATATGGTTGTGGCACAACAATATTATGATCATCATAACAATAGTATGGTTCACACATAACCATACTATGATCCCCACAACAATATTATGGTTCTCGCAACAATAGAATTATTCACGCACAACCATACTATGATCCCCACAACCATAGTATTATTCACACTCAACCATTGTATGACTTACACACAACCATACTATAATCCCCAAAAATTTGTGTGCAGTTGTTATTCAACAATAGAGATTTTTATTAAGTTTTGTAAAAATACATTAAACTCTTAATAATAGGAGTGAATTATTTAACAGCAACAAAAAGTCATTTATTAAAAATATTTCAGTTATACTAATCCGTAGTTTGTTTTGAAATAAATTAATTTACATATAAAAAGTACTATTATTGCGTAAGATTCGTAAAAATAACATTGTCAAACTAAAAAAAACACCATTTTGCCGGTATGATTATATTATTATTATATTATTGTTAACGTAAAACCCATGAAAACAATACTTTTGTACCACCAACCATATTTATATTGTTGCTACAACCAAGTTTTCATTTCTAACTTTGGTAACAATACTATTGTTACATTTCAACAATATTAATATTGCCGCAATCATACTTTTGTCAAAATGAAACTCAAAAAACAATTCTATGGTTGCGACGCGACGACCATACGTTTTTTTGCAGAAAAAATACTATTGTTGCCGTGACCATATAGTAACCATATCTTTTCTCTGCGTGTAGTTTAGTGGAATCATACTATTAGAGTATGGATCATATTATGGTCGATTGTGAAACATAATATGGTAGTGGGAATTATATTATAGTTGAATGTAAAACATTCTTTGGTTGTGGGGATCATAGTATGGTTCTGTGTATATCATTACATTGTTTTGAGGGTCATAATATTGTTTTGCCACTACCATATACACAACAATCGTATGATGCTCTTGGAATGTTGTCATCCCAACCATACTGTTTATCTGCGTGCACCTTAGAGTGGACCGATTTAGCAATCGATATTTAGCTATCGATTTTTCTATAGTTTTGGTATAAGAAAAAAAAAATGTTCCACTAACGACATATTAAAAAAACACTTTCGAGGCGCCAAAATTTATTTTTTTTTGATTTTTCTCAACTTTAATTTTTAAGGTTTTTTTTTGGTAGGTAAAGAAAATATTTATTTAACGCAAGGTTACATTTAAACATACTTTGCCAAATACAATACAATATGAGATACGAGCGCGTGAGAATAGAAATACGACTGAAAGAATCGTAGAGAATATTTTTTTTTTTCCTCATGCCAAAGCTATCGAAAAATTAATGGCACAATATCGACAAATTTTTGCCCTTACAAATCGACGCACCCTAGTGTACCTATTTCCTATAGTCGCAAGCAAAACAATTTAAAAAACATTATAATTATAACCGGAATTATGGATATTGTGTGTAAATTATTAGTGACCCTATTTTTATGTCCGTGACTGTACTTTAGGGCGGGTCGATTTAAAAATCGCCCATGTGACAAGGAAAATCGTATTCTAGGAATCAAAACAAGAAACTTTGTCCGAGGAACCATACCTCTTAAACGAATTCTGATGTCTCCGATTAAACTTAGAGGTTTTAAGATTTTTCTGACGAACTTTGAACATGGGTTAGTTTTTTGCCAGCTTAGAAAAAGAAAAGCTCTCGTCTGGAAAAATTTCCTTTAACATTGACACATAATATAGTCTTAAATTATACTCTACTTAAATCTTACTAATTTCAATGTATTTTCTATTTAATTTCAGATGAGTTTATAGTTAAAGCGAATAAAAACGGGTATGTATCCTTTAATTTTAACTTTAAAAAGAAATGCACTTAAGACAATATGAACCCTAGATTTAAACTGTTGCTTGACATTGAGAAAGTAAACAGGAAGTTCAAAAATCTGTTCACATATTTTAGCACCGTGAACGTGTGGCACTTTAACCGCTGCGTGACATGACTTGAAATTATTTGTGAATTATGTAAACTTCAATTTTTAAGTTGTCATGTGGAAGTGTGCCATCATGTGCTCTGTTTGTCCTGAAAAATGTGACCGGAAATCATTAAATGTCAGAATGTCAGGAGCAACTGTGAGTGTTGCTCGCTTATACAAACAATCGCAAAAAAATACCAGGACATTGCACATGGCACACAGTATCGTCCTTCCGAAAGGAATGACACACAGACACACACTGGCAAACACACACAAACAGACGAACGAAATTGTGACATAAAAAAATTCCGGCAAATTTTATGTTGAACATTAAATTTATAATTGAAATTCATTCTTGAAAAGCTGCATTGAGTGAATGTCATAAAAAACCGTTTTATGTATATTTTATTCATTAATTCCCTCGTTCGGGGAATTTCGACTCTAAAGCTTCGTAAGATATACTTACACTTGGTATCACTGGCTCACACATTGCACTCACACCCACGGGTTATTGTCACCTCCCGTGTAACTTATTGAGAGCCTTGGCCATTCCTTTTGAGGAAGTCTTAGGGAAAACGCAAGCTTTTGAAATTTCCAAAAGAAAGGGAAGAGAAACAGACACGTTTGTAGCCAACAGAAGATTGCTGTGTTTTTTTCGGTTTTTTATGATAAAGAAAAGAAAATACCAAAAAAAAAATGCATAAACCAGAAAACACGCCTCGTAAAAAAGAGAAAACAACTTCAGATGAAGAACAACTGCGGAAAAAAGGAGACATGACTTTTACATTTACATAGAAATTTACGAAGCAAACATAAAATTAACATTTATTTCACATATCAACCGAAACATAAATTGCTCTGCCAGTGCCCAAGTCGTCACTGAGAGGCAATATTTTGCCATTTCTCATCCAGCATCCTGCCCGCCCTTGTGCTGGTGCTAGAGGACATTATAATTTTGTGCTAATGATGGATAAACTGGTCGTAAATTTAATGAATATGAATGGCATTTGCAAGACAATTTATTTGTAAGCGTATACGAATTAAATAAAATGTTAATTGGCTCTGTTAATCTTTGCTGTAGGGGCGTATCTTCCTTATAAATTCTGTGTGATGATAACTGGTCAAATAATTATTACGTTTCTAATAAGGAATTTTAATGTAATAATCAGCTAGTCTTGTTGTTGTTGTAACAACACTATCAGCGGTACTGTAAGTCTTATTTGTCTACTTCGATATCCAGGTGAAGAGAACGCGCCATTTGAACAGTTCCAAAGAGTCCTTGAGGTCAGTTGAGTGGTTTTGAAGGGGTACAGCATGTCATGTGGTCCCTGATGGCAGGCGGGACAAGCGTCCAGAACGTTAGCGTCAACTCACGCCGAATTGAGGGGGGCTGCACCATACACCTGCACCATACCTCAGCTGAGCCAGAACCAAGCGCCTATGCCGGTGTATCGTCTTCTCCTCAGGTGAAATCACCTTGGGATGTTCCGCTAGCACTACATTCGCACTATAGCTGGATATTGCTGCGGCGCCTTCATCAGCGTGAGTGTCGTTCAAACCCGCCTGGTAGTTTCTAAGGGCTCGCTTTTGTACCGTCTAACCGATCTCTCTAGATCATGAGTATGGTGGTGGGGATGACTACTGCGGAGATACTCCAACAGGTATATCTTAGGCAACAGGAAATTGTGGCTGCGTACGATAAGGACCTTCATTTCATCATGTAGATGGACCTCAGAAAACATAGAAGACACCCTGTTGAGGGCGGCATTCTCGCAAGTCTGAATTTTCTTCCACTGCGTCGTAGCAACATTTGCCGACCGCAGCGGCGCTGCGTAGTTCGCTACAAACCGATCTATCGCAATGTAAGAGGTCAACAAGGTTTCTTTGTTGGCTCCCCAAGTACTGCCGAAAAGTGACTTGAGGACCTTATTCCTATTTGTCAGCTTATCGCAGATAGCAGAAGCATGCGCAGAGGATCAAAAAAGGCTGACCATTATGACCCCAAGGATTTTGGGGAAGCTCATGACAACTCCGATTTTCATGAAAAACTCATAATGAGTTACGAGGAACATTTGCATTTGATTGGATATGTGAATAAACAGAATAGTCGGTTCTGGGCAATGGAAAACACTCAATTTATTCATCAGTAATCTTTGCTCCAGTCTGGTCTTCAATTTGGTCAGGAGGAATCAGTTGGATCTTACTTCTATGAAAATGAAAACGGCGAAACGGTAACTGTCAATGGGGTGCGATATCGTGATATGATTGAACACTTTTTATCGCCAGAACTGCATGTTTTGGTCTAGGTTAACATGTGGCATGAACAAGACGGTGCCACATTGCATACAGCCAGGATTACAATGGAATTACTGCGAGGCCACTTTCCACAACAAGTTATTTCAAGAAATGGTAATGTTGATTGGCCTCCATGGTAGCCTGATTTGACTGCTCCGGACTTATTTTTGTGTGCTATCTGTAAAACAAAGTCTATGCAAAAAAACCAGAAACTCTTGAGCAACTCGGACAAAATATTCGTGATGAAATTAATGAAATACCGCGTGAAATGTATGAGAATGTAATGAAAAATGTGCTCAAAAGGCCTCGCATTTGTGAGGCAAACAGAGGCGGACATTTATCTGATATTGTTTGTATTCCATACATAATTGCCGACATTAAATAAAGTATTTATCAATATAATTTCCATTCTCTTTCATTTAATCAAAAATTATAAACAAACAAATTAGTATACCTTACTGACGGACACTCTGTATTTCTTTATTAATTTTTATTTCTATTTTGTACTTTCAAAGTATCCGCCCTTAGACACTTGTACCAGCGTTCTTTTCAATCATTGAAACATCCCTGATATGTATTTTTTGGTTTTACGTTGAGCCCTCCTAGTGATTCGGTTTTCATTCTCAATCGTCGCAAACGCCGTCCTTGCTTGTGCCTCTCCAATTTTAGAAACAGGAAAAAAGCGAGTGTCAATGGCTGCAGTGTTTGTCCAGTTGATGTTAGACGGCCAGGAGATCTGCATTGAAATTCACACTGCGCAAACAAATTGAAAACAATTATTCCTAAACGGATTCACGGCTTGTCAATTTGTTTTCTGCGTTCGTTTACTTTACAAATGTCAGACTAGAATTGATATTTAAAGCCATTTGCAAAAGTTATAGTGTCTTCCAATATCCTGATTACTATTGCCCTACCTTGTACATGTCATACTGCTCATAGATATTACTTTGGAATTATAAATCATAAACTAAGATTATAAGTATAAAGCGTATGTAGTGGTATCACGAAGTTGGCTTTGTGTGACTTACGACTTTCCATACTTATTTTTTTATTGTGTACTCGTATGCTTGCTTTCACAAATCATAAAATAACACATTTCAGCCTTTTCAACAAAACATGATGACATGTTCAGTACCTGCCCAAATGTCGGTTACCTACGCACATTTTGGCAACTGAACAAAATATTCAAATACACATTGTATGTACATACTAAATGTATGAGCATCCATTTGAAAACTTTTTTAAAGAAAATTATTGTTTATATCTGTGTACAAAACCAGCAGCAGCAACAAAAAAAATAATTGAAAATCATCTCATGTGTCACATGAAATAAGCACGTGCAAAGTGTGAGAAACAAATTGTTAAGGCAGCAATATGTACACTAGGGTGGAGTGAAAACATGCTTTTTTTATAATTTGAAAAAGTTAACCTCGGAAAGAGATGTAGTCTGGGGTCCTAAACAGGGGAAAAATAAAGAAAAAAATTTAAAAAAATTTCTAGGGGTCGCGCCACTCCCTAGAAATTTGGAAATTATCGCTATTTTGGCGTTGATTTTAGAAAAATCCTAAAAATTAACGACTTAACTTATTCGAAATTTAAAAGTTTGAGCTTGTTCAGTGCCCAAACAAAAGTATTTGAGGCAAATATGAGGATAATCGAATAATATTTGTAGCTTTGGTGGCGATTTCATTGTTCAGTCAATTTTCTGAAGAAGGGACGATTTGACTTATTTTACTTTTTGAAATTTTTGAACAATGAGAAATTTTTTTTTAAACTTTTTCATGCCCTTATTTCATTGTTTACGCTATTGCAAACATTTATTGACATAAAACTTTTTAGGATTTTTCTAAAATCAACGCCAAAATAGCGATAATTTGCAAATTTCGAGGGAGTGGCGCGACCCCTAAAAATTTTTTTAAATTTTTTTCTTTATTTTTTCCCTCTTTAGGACCCCAGACTACATCTCTTTCCGAGGTTAACTTTTTTTTTTGAATTTCACTCCACCCTAATGTACACCCCTTCTCTTCCCTTCCCCGCCAACACTTCAAAATCCCTTGATTTAAACAAAAATGTTTATGATGTGTACGAACGAACGTACTTATGGTTTTTCGCTTATTTTTGTTAATTTACTGGGGGAATGCGGTGCGTATACGTAATATGCCTTCCCCACATAAGTACTGAACACTCATACGTCACCATGGCCCAACAGTAACTCGTAATGTCATAGGATCAAAAGTAACAGACAGGACCAACATAATTTGTTTAACAGGATACTTATTGTTTGTTTAGCATCTCAGGCCTTTTTTGATTTTGTAAGTTGCAAATCATTTTAAAGTTTCGTTGTCCGGATTCATTTATTTATTGAACATGCGGGTGGTTAGCGAGATAATGCAACCTATAAAACAAAATAATTGCATGTTTTCGTATTTTTTTCTGACCAAGTTTGCACTTATATAGGTGCAATATCTATAATATCTAAGAAGACTTGGGAATTCTCGATAAAACCATTGGAGGTCACGAGCACAAGTTTGGACTACACGGAATTATAGACTTTTGTAGCTAAAGACCTACTAAATTTGTAGGTATTGTGAATAGCCACATCAGTAAGTAATAGTTAACTACAAAAGTGCGCCTATCTATCGGCGGCACTATGATGTCAATATAACATTACTTTTTATTATCTGAAGAAAATTTTTATTATATGTGACAGCGCATAGAGAAAGGGACCTAAGGGTAAAAAAATCAATTTTCATATTTTTACTTTTTTGGAGGTGGACAACATCTGACCATTGAATGAGTCCGATCCCATGCCTCAAAAGTGTTCCCTCCCAGAGATATGAGCGTTTTATGAAAGTGAAGTCGACGATTCTAAGCGCAAATAGAAAGGGACCTAATCTTTAAAATGGCTCTGCTGAACAAAACTGGTTTTTAACCTTAGGTCCCTTTCTATTTTGCGCGTCACATATGTGTCGCAAAATATTTAAAAGATCTCAAACGCTTAAAGAGCTAGAATATGCAATCAATAACACTGGTCAACTCTAAATTTGCGGCACAAGGTTTGATAGTTAACTTCAGATGATTTGGGGCTGCTGATCACGAATCTTGCCTCCGATTTGACCGATTCGCTCTAATTTAGGACATCTTCACATCAACCATTATTTTGGTTGTTTTATGAATAAAAGGACGTCTAGCTACTTAGTAGGGACATAAATACAACATTACAACATTGAACACACCCATTTCAATAGTAGAACTGAACATACCCCGTTAATGTCATATGGGTTTTGAAAGCTAATCTCAATAGCGTTCGTCTGTAACGGAATTTTAAAATTGTTTCAACTTTCATCATGGAGTGGTCAGATAATGAGAACCGTATCGCTGTAATAGCGCTTTTCAAGTGTGAAATGAAAAAAACGATATTTTCAAAACGCTCCAGCCACTAGGGATTAGCCGCATTTTCGTCTACCGATGCATAAAACTGTTTGAGGAGACTGGAGATGTAACAGACCGCCACTGGTCGGGCCGCCCACACTCTGTTCGAGCACCGCATGTCATCAAAGCCGTTAAATCAAGAATTCACAGAAATCCGCTCCGAAAACAGAAAAATCATGGCCCGTGAGATGATTATCACGCAAAAGTCCATGAGTCGAATCATTAAAAAGGACTTGGGACTTGGGCTTTCAAACGACGTACCGGCCATTTATTGACTGCGGCTTTAAAAAAAATAGGATTAAAAAATGCAAACGTCTTTTGGTGAAGCACGCTGATAGATTGCACTGAAAAATTTTGTTCACCGATGAAATTTTTTTTCCGTTCAGGGATAATTTAATCAGCAAAATGATAGAGTGTATGCGCGGTCATCTAAGGAAGCATCTGAACTGATCCCAAGGGTGGAATAGAGTCATCACCCAGCTTCAGTCATGGTTTGGTGGGGTGTATCTTACGATGGGGTCACTGACTTGCGAACAAGGAGTCAAAACATTGGCCAAAGTTTACCAAGAAACCGTTTTGGAAGCTGTTGTGAAGCCTCTTAACAATTCCCTGTTCCAAACCGAGCCATGGGCTTTCCAGCAGGATTCTGCGCCGGCCTATAAGGCTAAAACGTCCCAGGCCTGGCTTCAAAACAATTTGCCAGCGTTCATTTCTACTGAAGAATGGCCCTTAGGCAGTCCAGATTTGAACCCATTGGATTACAAATTGTGGACGGTTTAAGAAGACAAGGTTTGTCACAAAAGATACCCCAACATTGAATCTCTTAAAACTGCTTTGGTTCGAGCTGTGGCCAATTTTCCAATGGACGAGGTTCGTACAGCTATTGACGATAAGCCAGTGCGACTTAACGCGTGTGTAAAGGCAAAAGGCGGACATTTCGAATAAGTAGATTTTTAAAATATTTGGTCCAAAAATATTCAGTACTTTTTATTTTACAGCATTCTTATAAAACGTGTGTAACAGTATTGATGTCCCTACTAAGTAGACAGCAGTAGACCCTCGTGTGCTTCAAGAGACACAATTGCATTCGCAAAAAATTACTGTTTGGTGTGCTTTTCATGACGGAGGTGTGATTGGTCCGTATTTTTTTGCCGATGGAAACAATAGACATGTTATTGTCAATAGAGAGCGCTATCAAGCCATGTTAAAAAATTATTTTTGGCCAGAATTGAATGAGGTTGACATCGCCGATATGTGGTTTCAACAAGATGGTGTCATTAGCCACACAGCACGCGTTACAATTGAATTACTGAAAGTAAATTCAGTGAAAGTGTTATGTGAAAAATGGTCCGGTTGACTGGTGAGAGTAGTGGTTGTGTGCGAGAGTGGTGGAAAATTGAGTCCAATGAATAGATCGCTGTAAACGGGCTAGTTGTGGTCATATGACCGAAATCGAATTTCATTCCTAAAATCAAACATTTTTTTTGTTGACCAACACTCAGGGCATGTCCCCTATTATTCAGTGCATTGCGCTGGTGAGTTAAAAGAAAGGGATCAGAGCAGGGGAAAGAGGGAGTAATGTTTATTGCATTTGTCTTGAATTTTTGGATGTCGCAAGTGGTGGGAAATACATTTGCCGGAAGTCGATTCCACATACGGACAGTACGGACGAATTCGATCTGTAGTGTATAGTGCGGCCAATTGATAACAAACGGGTATGAATTCCTTGAAAGTCGCATATTCCTGGCGAACATCCTAAAGTCAGGAATAAATCGACGGATGTCAGCGGAGCACATACCATGAAAGTAACGATAGAACAGCGACACATATCCCACATTCCGACGATGCTCGAGGGAGACAATTGAGTTGGAGACCCCACTGTCACCTATTAGGACCATCGCTCGCCTTTGAACAAGGTCAAAGGCGAAGCTCCAAGGATGATTTAGGAGCACCTGCCCATATAAAGGGCAGGTGCTCCTAAATCATAAATGATACATCGCATTAGAGTGCTTCTTTAGACACTTGGAATACATGTCTCTCCAAACAAGCGTCACATTGTATTTTTATGCCCAGAATATTAAGAGCATCCGATTGTTCGATATCCATAACATCGATAGATAATAACGACTCTGGCCGATCAATGAATCGCTCGTGTGTCAACAAGCAGCTCTGTGTCTTACGCGCATTAAAATCTCCTCCATTCACTCGACCCCATTCGAAAATGGCCAGTAAGTCCTGGCCAAATGTCCCATTCATAATTCGCCTTTTGTCTTCAATATCTTGAAGACTCGGCCTACGGTCGAATGAATAAAAATGACAGAGATTTCTGTCATCTGCAAAGGAGTAGAATGGATTCACGGTCTGACCCAAAGGATCGTCAATAAAAATAAGAAATAAAGAGGGAGAAAGGACAGAGCCCTGTGGTACACCTGTGGTCAGCCTATGTGTGTTGGATGAGAACCCATCTACAACAACTATTAAAAAGCGATCTCCTAGAAAGCTCGATATAAAACGAGCGAATGTATAACCGACACGATTTAACGATTTGAGAACATGTCGCTGGACAAGGCACACTTTAAAACCTATCATGAAATTAATAAAAATACGCCCCTTTGCCAAGACAAGTCAATGTTTTTATGTCCTTCAAATTTAGTATATTTACCCTTTCATGCAAGACGATACATTTCATACCTCTTCACAAGGTCAGTGACTGTTTCGTGTCTAAGTGAAATTTAAAACTAAACGTCTGAAATGCTTCAAAGTCGCAGACATGTAACTTAAAGCATGTCATATTAAACTGCAGATAAAACACTCGACGCGCATGACTGGCAGCAAACAATTTTCGCATGGAAATTCGAAACATAAATGACAAATTAAATTCTGAATTATTTAATAAAGAACAACGTTTTTTTTTTGAAAATGAAATGTTTCACCCACTCCATGCAGAGGGCGTTAAACTCTTTGCAACAGACTTCCTCGGTTGGGGACTCTTTTCTTTGTACAATTTTGCAGCACCTCATAGACTAAGCAAATGTTTTATTCTATACAAAAATAAAACGTACATTTATTTCTAAAAACAACATAGCAAAAAAACGAAACATAAAAACGTTACGCTAAATTAGACAGCAAACTCGACGGAAGTCAAAACATTGATATAAAACGACAAATGTAAAAATGAAGAAATATAATTTACATATTTGCATGGGGAAAGGATGCTGCTTTCATCTTTTACATATTCATTGTTGCTTAATGAAAAATAAACAAAATAATTTATTTTGCCAAAGGACGTTGGTGGTTGGAGGAAGACTAGAAGCGAGGCGAAACAAAGCCGACGCACAAATACACACAGCAAATAAGCAGGAAACTTGTGGAGGCGAAGGGCATGCAGGACGACGCACAGCGTGGGTTACAAATTGTTAAATATAAAATAAACAGAAAATAATTTTCACAACAATCGTGCAGACGCACAATCTCGGTAAAATTTTGCAAAACTTTTTAAAAAGACAACAATCCTGAATGGTTGATGTACGTATTTATGAAAAGACGACACTTATGTATCCTTAAATACGAGAAAGCATTAAAGTGCAAATATGAATGCTGAGAGGAATGAATGCGTGGATGTGTGTGTGTATGTCTGCAGGATATTTACAATTACACTGAACAATGTTTACAATGTTCTGATAAATGTTTAATGTAGCTGAAAATGGGAAAAAATCTTTACAGATGCGAAACGTTGAAATTTAATAGAAATAACGTGAATAATTGCGTATGTGAAGTGTAGGAATTAAATTAACACAGTCAAGTATTAAAAGTGAAATAAATATATTACACTGTGCTACAAAAATGTATGAAGTTGAAATGTTTCGGAAGTGATAGCATCATTTTGTACTTCTACTCGAGTACAACAAGGATCGGTTTGTAAAATTTTCAAAACATCCCCAAAACCCCTAACATGCGGATTAAAAGCCAGTTTTGAGTACTCCCGAATATTTATTAGACTGTAACTTAGTTGATAATCAACCTAATTTTAGTTTATTAATAAAATTAAAAGAAGGAGGTAGACCATTTAAACATTTTGTACTTTTAAGAATTATATGTGACAGCGCATAGAGAAAGGGACCTAAGGGTAAAAAAAAATAAATTTTCACTTTTTTTTGATGTGGACAACATCTGAGCATCGAATGAGACCGATCCCATGTCCCAAAAGTGTTCCCTCCCAGAGATATGCGCGTTTTAAGAAAGTGATGGTACACCAAAGATACACGCATTTAAATCTTTAAAATGGCTCTCCTGAACAAAACTGGTTTTTACCCTTAGGTCCCTTTCTATTTTGCGCGTTTTTTCTCGGTTTTTTAGGGTTTTTATTGGCATTTGTCCACTTTGTCGACGATTGAAGATTCGATGACTATTGTATACCTTCGATTCAAAAAAACACAAAGCAAACGTATTATTTTCTTCCTTTTAAATTTTTAAAAAGAGTTTTTTTTGTGGCAGTGCATTTAATATTTAATTATTGTTATTATTAAATATTTACCTTTACTAATAAATCGCCGTTCGTCAAGTCACAAAAAAGTACACAGTAAACAAAAATAGTTGGAACTCAGTTGGAATCCAAAAACTCCGTTGCAAATAAAGAATTTCGGTTGCAATTACCAAATGTTTATAATCGAAATGAATATTCAGTTCGACATACCACAAGATAATTAATATGACTTTCATATTCTACACTAAACTTGTTGATCGTTTAGTACCAATAAAACTCAAAAAAGGTCTTTAGTTGCTGCAACTGGTAGTTGTAGCAACCAATATTTGGTTGCTGTAACCAATTAAAGGTGATTATAACTCAAACTAATTGATTGTTTAATGGCAATTTTTTTTTGGTTTCGATTACAACTGAATATTAATCGATTAAACCACATTTTGCAGTAAAAATCTTCCATCATCAGTTTCGCTTTTTCCTCGACATGGCCCCCTCCCTATGTTTAAGAGTACTATAAGTATGTAAGCAAGTATTTTTTTTTTGCCTCCGATGAAAATTTTCTAATTTGTTCGTTGGCATCTTTTTTTAGGTTCAAAAGTCTCCTTAAGAGGTTTGAATACTTAGTATGTTCCACCGATAATTCAGTTTCAATAACTGAAAATTACAGAACATTAACTAACATTCCCTTGTACATCTGGTTTGCAAAAAAATTCGGTTGTGACAACTGTTTTCTGTGTGCAACAGTGGACTCTGGCTACATTCATATGAATGGCAACACGCATATGAATGCGAAAAGTAATACAATTTGTTAGTGCAACTCATTTAAATTTATAGTGTAATTATGATACGCAATATACAAGGCCGCGTACTGTAACTTTTTTTTTATATTTGTTTTTTGTCCCTAACATAAAAAAGAGATAAGGTAAGACAAGTTAAAGCCGGATGGGGCCAACAGTGGTATACCCTGCACCACTCAATTATTCAGAAGATTCCGCGCCACTTTATAAAGTTTGAGCAATGTCGGACTTATAATGGCACCTCTAGAGCTGGAGGGAATATTACGTTTGGGCTATACTTAATAAACCGATATGGTCCAATTTCACCAGGAATAGTAATATAGTCCACATTTCGTCCTACGCCACTAGAGTAAAAAAGAAATTTCTGATTTTCAGCCAGTTTTATCGTCGTAGCAACAAAATTAAGCCGCCAAAGCGTTTAAAATAATAAAACTTGAATGTTTCTTAAGCAAAATAGGAGTCTAAAGCATGATTTTGTTAAAATGATATTTTTCAATCGCGGTTAACTTCTCTGGAAATTTCTATATTTTTTATGAGACAACAATATTGCTGGTCCCTAAAAATCAAACCGATGCTGCTTAATTGAAAGTAACAAGTGGACAAATTAGAGTCAATGCGACGACGCACAGGCCTATTTTCTTTCAGGGTGTGTTTCTTTTTATGCCAACATTTAATATACCATCATATATCAGTATCACTTAGTAGTGACATAAATACTGTTACAACATTGAACACACCCACTTCAATAGTAGAATTGAACAAACCCCGTTAATGTCATATGGGTTTTGAAAGCTGGATAAGCAAGGTTTGAGAGGTTGCGCAATGAACGGGCTAGCGTCGAGGAGCACTCACATAGGAAAAGTGCCGAAATTCCATCCGGGCCCGGGGACTTATTTAGGTCGAGATTCCCAATAACCCTTTTAACCCCATGTGTTCGAAAAACTATCTGAGGCATGGAACTACCCAGTAAACCAAATTTGCCGACAATATATCAGACAATTCTGAACAATATCTGAACTCTATCGAGAATTCTTACCGAAATCGTTACAAATTCTGTTCGATTTGTCTGAGTAATTTTTATTTATTATGTTAAGAAATATCTGAACGAATTCGGCCCGAATTCTCTTAGACTTGCCTGTGGGATTTTAATTAATTTTCTGTTCAGACTTCTCTTATCGAACTCGCAACGAATTCTGAAAAATTTAGTTGAGGTAGTCTATTCGTTTAAAATTTGTGTTATTTGCTTCATATTTTACAGTTGTTGTTCTTGTGTTCAGACATGTCGGAACTAATTTTAAACGAATTCTTAGCTGTTTGTCTGATGTATTTTTATATTTCAAATTCAAATTCTGAACGTTTGGTTAGCTTAGCTGTGCGAGGGATTTTTATTGTGTTCGGAGGAAAACTCTACTGCCGGCAGTACTCGTTAAATGAAAAACTGGTTGCCCTTAAGTTTATAGCCACTAAACATAGTTACAGCACACTTATTGCTTGCGAAACTGCAGTCACCTCTGCTTGTAACTAATAGTCTTTCCGAACGCTTTTTGAAAACGTTTTACAACTTTTTTTTGTAGAACAAAAATATTTTCTTCTTTTTGATTAATTACATTCAGAATTTACCATGACATAAGCTCAGAATTCGTTGAGAATTCGGTTCGAAGTATCGGTAAAAACATCAGAATTTAATAAGACTTAATGCCAGAATTCTGACCGAAGTCTATCACAATTACTTCAGAGTTCGATACGAGAAATCGAAATTTCCTTGCGAATTTCCCAAGAATACAGTTCAGGATCGGTTCGAAATGTCGACAAAAACATCAGAATTCCCACAGAGAAGTAGTTCAGATTTCGTGTCAACCATCTCATATGTTTTTCGTAAGAACTCGCTAAGAATTCTGATCCGAAATCGGAACATTTTGCCGGTTGTCGTACAGAATTCGGACCGAATTCTGAAGGTTTGGTTTGCTGGGTACTTATTAGGGACATAAATACTGTTATAACATTGAACACACCCATTTCAATAGTAGGACCGAACATACCCCGTTAATGTCATATGGGTTTTGAAAGCGTTAGTCTGTAACGGGATTTTAAAATTGTTTCAACTTTCATCATGGAGTGGTCAGATAATGAGAACCGTATCGCTGTAATAGCGCTTTTCCAGTGTGAAATGAAAAAACGATATTTTCAAAACGCTCCGGCCTCTAGGGTTTAGCCGCATGTACGCCTACTGTCATTGTATCAACTTCCCTATAACTCTAAACTCTTACATTTAATAAATGTTTGTTCAATTATAACTGGGCGCTGCAAACAAGTGTCACTTTGAATAGTCTGTTTCACAAACTGCCATTGGTCACACACAAAAACGTTTGCATTACAACAAGACCATAAAGTTATTTATGTATTTTTAATCTTATTATAATTAATTTCAACACTAAACAAATAGTAATTAAAAATTTACAAAGAACACGATACAGCAAATACCAGCAAAAGGCACTTACTTCATTAGGGTGACATAATATGCAATCATTTTAATACGCAATCAATGTATGCTTGTTAATTGTGTTGTGAAATACTTCTCTTGAACCAATTTATTTACAGTCCTTAAAACCTAAAACTGTCAGCAACATAATTGAAAAATTTCAGCCACCTGCTTAGAATGTCGAAAAGGCACATAATCCTCTTGAATTTCTACAGGTGCTAAAAATGGAGTGACCCAATCTTGTAATGAAGAGAACGGAACCGCTAAAATAAATTTTAAATATTTTGGTATTGCCAAATTTCAGATTAATCCAAAATCGATTATATTTCAAGACCAAAACTTCCTCGAAGATAAAGAAAATCGGTTGAGATTTGGAAATAGCTCCCGATTTTACGAAAAACAATCATATTATTTTACATATTAATGTATGACATCAGTTTTAAAATGTGCCAAAAAAATATTTTCGTTTGGCATTGGGAAACATCCAGTAGTGCAGGGTACGTATAATAAAGTATAGTCAGTTACGCCCGACTTTAGCTCTTTTTACTAGTTTTTTATTAATTAAAACAAAATATAGGTTCCAACTCTCGTAATATCCTTACGAGGGCTGCTATATATAAGTATTTCTGGCCTAAAAATGAAAATGCTAATATTTATTATCAAAAATGGTTTTATTGTTTTTCAAAGTATTCTCCAGCATGATTTATACACTTTTGCTTGCGCTCAAAAAATTGTCGAAGCACTTTTTCCACTTCGATTGAGACACCTCCAAAACATGGTTTTTAAACGCTTCAACAGCATCTTCTGGCTCCGAAAATCGTTAACCACTCATTTTTTTCTTCATGTGCGGGAATAAAAAGAAGCCATTGGGTGTCAAGTCAGGGCTGTACTGCGGATGACCCATCAATTCAACATTTTGGCGGGTCAAAAAGGCTATGGTTTCAGCCGACGTGTAAGAGCTCGCATTGTCATGGTGTACAATGATTCGTCTTCTCTTGTTCGTTTTTCGAATTTCTGCACAGACTTCAGGCAAACAAATTTTGGTGTGCCACAGGACCAGTTTTGCCAAAGAAACAGGCGACCACTTCCTTCGAAGTACTTCTTCCACGAACAACCTCGTTGGATTTGGCTCGTCTTCGAAGACCCACACGGTCGATTGTTGTTTTGTTTCGGCCTCATACGCATAGATCCATGATTCGTCACCTGTGACGTTCTCATAAACGTCTTTTGAAGCACCGCGATCGTATTTTTTTAAAATTTCTTTGCACCAATCGACACGAGCCTTTTTTTAAGCGATTGTCAAATTGTGCTGGATCCAACGAGAACAAACCATTTTTACGGCCTGGTGATCATGCAATATCGAATGTATGATGGTGGAAGAAATGCCCAAGAATGCCTCTATCTCAGGGTAAGTCACATGACTATCTTGCATTATCAGCATCAATGTTCTCTGGCACAACGGCAGTTTTTGGACGACCTTCGTCTGTGAGCGAGCGTCGGCCACGATTGAATTCATTAAACCAGTTTTTCACAGTGCTATAGGATGGTGCTTCATCGCCATACAAGGATTTAAGTTGATCGATGGACTCTTGTCGTGACAATCCACGTCGAAAGTTGTGAAAAATGATCGCACGAAAATGCTCACGAGTTAATTCCAAATTTTTGCCAAATTGATTTTTTTTTCAAGTCACTGTAAACAACACAAATGATGGTAGTACGTCAAAAAGTTCTGAGTACGTTTATGCTAAAAAATGTCAAACTTTCCAATGGCCTGAAATATAGATAGCAACCCTCGTACCTGTTTTTTTTTGCCATACCCTATCGAAAGAAAAAAAATATGCCATGCCAAAAACAGAAACTTTTAGTCACATGTGCATAAATACATCATAGAACAGTTACTGTAGCGAAGCAAGTTAATTTATTGGCATTATATTAAATGAATTTCGTGTGGTTTTAATTATACACACATACATATAAATACATTTGTGTAAATATAGCAAAACAACAACAGAATCAACAAAACCATAAAAAACCATGAAGCAGGAGGCAAATGTAAATATTTGTAATTCGTTTTTTTGTTTGCCGGTCATAAGCCAGTCACGCCTTTGTGGGTATGGTGAATATGCTGCCGATGAAGCTTAATGAAAAAATAATGAGCCAATTAAACCGAAATCTGTTTTTGACATTTGATGTCAATACTCCTTAATGTATTCATTTCGTAATGGAAATTACAGAATGCATTGCAATTAATACTGCACTGGAGTGCAAATGAACTCGTGAAATGGCCTGATATGTTTATCGACATAATTGGGAAGTTTGAAAGCATTATTTTTTAACTGTTTAACACAGACTCGGAAAAAAACAAGGACGTTTTAATTGTGTTTTAATGGAATTTGCACTTAACTCTTTGTAGTGTGGTCAGTTCTGAGAATATTTTACGAAAAGTAAAATAATAACCACAAAGTATTATATAATGAAATGCAAAAAATAACAGGCATCAGGTTTTGAAATACTTCTGCGGCAGTATATAACAAGTAAACATTTCATTAAGATCGAACCCTTTATATAATCCTTCGTCATTAAGCTCCGTAAACGCAAAAAAGTCCGTTTTTCATTTCGCCCATTCGTTTGACCATAACCTCAGTCAAAACTTCAAAATTAATCTATGTTTATTAAGATTCTTAACAAAGTTGGCCACACACAGAAAAGAAGTATGGTTGAGGTGACAATATACGAAGAACAATGTTGGCTATATGGTTGTGACACAACAATATTATAATCCTAACAACAATAGTACGAGTATGATTCACACACTATCATACTATGATCCTGACAACCAGGATCAACGACCATGACCCTCGCTCCAATAGTATGATCCCACTCAAGCTTGCTATGATGCAATTTTTTTAAATTAAATTATTAGGTAACATTATTTTCTTCCTCAATGGAAATGTGCGACAATTATCATGGTGCCCAACCAAATAAACCAGAAGATCAATTTTTCATATAGACCAATTAATCTACTACCAGTTTTTCAAAAGTATTCGAAAGGCTAATACAAATTATGGAATAGAAAAACACAATACCCGACTAACAATTCTGGTTTCGTCATAACCACGGTACGCCCGAACAGTGCCACCGCGTTATAAATGACATTAGAGCTGCTTTGGAAAAAAACAGAATACGAGGGTTGCTATTTATATTTCGGGTCCGGCAATAAAAAGCCAATAATTTATCATTAGAAATGGTTTAATTGTTTTTCAAAATATTTTCCTGTAAGATCAATACACTTTTGCATGCGCACAAACCAATTTTCGAAGCACTTTTTACACTCCGTTTGAGACACCACCAAAACATGATTTTTGAACGCTTCAACAGCTGCTTCGTTGACCACGCATATTTTTCTTGATGCTAGGGAATAAGAAGAAGCCATTGGGTGCCAAATCAGGGCTGCACGGTGGATGGCCCATCAATTCGACATCTTGAGTGGTCAAATAGCTCATCGTTTCAGCTGATGTATGAGAGCTCGCATTGTCGTGATGCAAAATGATCTGTCTTCTCTTATTATCTTCCCTCATTTCATCGCACACTGTTGACAAACAGATGGTTATAAACCACTCAGAATTGACCTTCTACGTTGCACTAAAGGCACTGTGGCAACATGGCCGGCTATACCGAAAAAAATGCAATCATTTGCTTCGATGTACTTCTTCCACGAACAACTTTTTTTTGGATTTGAAAGAACCATACGTTCGATTACTGTTTTGTGTCGGTTTCATATGCATAGATCCATGATTCGTCACCTGTGACAATGTTATACACTGCCTTTGAGCTACCGCAGTTATACTTTTTCAACATCTCTTTGCACTAATTCATTAAGTCTTTTTTTAACATTGTCAAATGTGTGATCCAACGAGAAATAATTTTTTTCACGGATAAAAAAACATACAGTATCCTATTGATGCTTGTCATACTAATGCCCTAGGATGCCTCAATCTCTCGGTATGTCACATGTCAGTCTTGCTTAATCAGTTCACGCACAACATCGATGGTTTCTGGCAAAGTGCCCAAAGTTGGACGTCTTTCATGAAATTCATCCTGGAGCGAACGGCGTCCGATACTAAACTCTTGGTTCCAGCGATTAACAGTAGTTTTTAATGGTGCTTCATCGCCAAAAGTCGAAACAAGTTGATTTAAACACTCTTGTCTCGATAACCCACGCCGAAAATCGTAAAAAATTATCGCACAAAATGTTCCGGGATAATTCCATTTTTTGACTGAGATGAATTTTTCCACAAACTGTAAACAAAACAATTCGCCCTCAAATGACAAAACGTTCTGAGTGAAGTTATGCTAAAAAAAAATGTCAAAGTTTCTGATGGAAGTTCCAGATTACATCTGGCAACACTAGTATTGTCAGGACAACAAAATTTCTCAGATCAGGTATATAATCTCACTATTAAATGGCTGATGGTTGTCATGGCAAATTTAGATCACACGCCTAGATTTTCAAAATGTAAAATTCGGCATCAACGAGTACATTCATATGTCATCAATTATAATCTTCGCTGCACAATATCGCTTCATCACCCACCTTAATGAAAGTATTTCACGACGCAACCATCTGTCTGCACTTAAGTGCCTTTGGTATGGCGTAGGCGACATATATCCAATATGCATGTTAGTTTTTTTTTCTTTTCGATTATAATTAAAACCACAAATGCCATTACTAATGCGAATTGCAATTAAAGTGTTTTCAAAATTAAAAGTGTACAACATCACAGTGCAATGGCACGTAGCACCGACAACAACCCGCACGCACAACCGCAATGCAACGAATAGAAAATAATTAAAACACTTTCTGCAAACTTTTGACTACAAATTGTCCAATCTAATTGCAATTGAATTGGCTCACGTACGTACGGTCGGTCGGGCGCACAACCAGACAGCCTATACGAGTATGTGTGTGATGGTCGGTCTATTTGGGTTGTTAGACTGTAAAAAGTATTTTGGCAACTTTTAATAACCGAATGAAATTTGTTCATTTCGCCGTGATAGCACGAAAATAATCATTGCGTGGCGTGGGAGCAGAAAAAATTGATATAAAAGATAATAAATGCATATGTAAACGAGTTTTGAAAAATATAATTAGCGATTGTCTATGAGTTGAATAATAAAAATTCGGATACAATAGTTATTTGTTGAGCTGTATGAATATTGATATTTCTGCCACAATACAATCGATACGATGGAACTGATCTGACACAGACACACTTCGTAAAAAGTTGCGTTCGATTGTATAAGTATTACCTGTACTGGAATACGCTTCAATTAAATATTCTGCCGCCACCACTCCACCACCACAACCCAATTTTGAGTATGGGAATAAGACTAGTTTGGAAGGTTTAAACAAAATTCCTACTTTACCCTTAAGATAATATGTGACGCGCAAAATAGAAAGGGACTTAAGGTTAAAAACCAGTTTTGTTCAGGAGAGCCATTTTAAAGATTAGGTCCCTTTCTATTTAAGCTTAGAATCGTCGATTTCACTTTCATAAAACGAGTATATCTCTGGGAGGGAACACTTTTGGGGCATGGGATCGGTCTCATTCGATACTCAGATGTTGTCCACATCAAAAAAAGAAAAAAAATTGATTTTTTTACCCTTAGGTCCCTTTCTCTATGCGCTGTCACACATAGAAACATAGGTTCACAAAATGATTATTGATATTTCTAAATGCGATATATTTAGATCGAAGCCACCTTGAGTCCACCCAAGTTTCCTGAAAGCCATTAGAGAATTCAAAAAATGAACTTCCCACTTTAACCTGGTAGATGAAAATATAGAACACTCTAACTTCTGATATGGCCCCTTGGGACCTTTCAAGCATAAAAGTGGATTAATCTCTAACATTCTGAACAGACTTTCCTTTTGCGCGGACTATTTTTTCCCCGGAAACCGGGAATATTTGTGCATTTCCCGGGAATTTCTGCATGACAGAAAAATAATACAAATTATGTTCAAGCTGCGTACTTAAAAAACATATGTACGTTTGAAAGCACTCAATAATAACTTAAGTTGTATTAGGAATTTAAAATAGTTTTTTTTTTATTTCGTACTTTTCGCTCCCTGAAAATGTTCTTTTTTGATCCAGATGGTATCAAAATCATAGATATAGATAGGGTGGTTAAATTTTAAGGGCCGATGTTGATTTGTCGCGCAAACGAGTCATTTTTTCGTTAGCTGTGTGGCAAGTGGCACCTTCCTGTTATCGTCCACATCCATATCTTCCAATTCGGGCCACAAAAAGTTCGTTATCATCTCACGATAGCGAACACCCTTCACAGTAACTGCCTGACCGGCCTCATTTTGGAAAAAATACGGCCCGATAATGCCGCCAGCCCATTAACCGTACCAAAAAGTCACTCTTTGTGGGTGCACGGTTTTTTTGACAGTCACTCTTGGATTATCATTCGCCTAAATGCGGCAATTCTGCTTATTGACGAATACACTGAGGTGGAAATGTGCCTCATCACTGAAGATGATTTTCTTCGAAAATTAATTTTCATTTTTATAATAAGCCTTAATAACTTTAACGCGTTACTCGCTTCTATATCTTTACTTGATTCAAATTGAGTTAGTCGAAAATTGAGAAATATCAAATGAGATGCAGAAAAAAGCTTGACGTTTAGGTGTGGCTCACATTCAACATAGACCTTAAAATTTAACCACCCTTTATATTTTTCGAAGTTTATGTTGTAGGAAAGAATAAAGTGAAAAAGGTAAACAAAATAAAAATAGGATTGGGCTATTTCACCATTTTAATATTTGAAAGATTCAAGCCTCTCTCTGGAGTTTTAGCAAGGTCTTACTTTATACTTCCATAGCGGGATGCATTTGAGACGATATGAATATACAGATATGATCCAATTTCACTAAAAATAGTTAAAGGCTAGATCGTTAGATCAAATTTAAAATGTTTTCATGAGCAGTTTTTATTCTGGTTCGAGACCTTTTTGTTATTTCCTTTTCAGAATCAACGTAAAAAATTGATGAAATGTACTGGCCACGGTTGTCAGGCTCCCATATAAGTCATTTGATTTGTTGCCGAAGTAATGGTTGCCAAAGACTGCTGAAGAAAAACCTTGACGCGTTTAGAAACAGCTGTACAGTCTGCCAACCATGTCTTGTTTTGCTCGAGAAAGTCCAAACTTTATGCTCAATTTATTTAAGTATATGTATACTTAGTAGGGACATAAATACTGTTACACACGTTTTATGCTGTAAAATAAAAAGTACTGAATTTTTTTTGGGCAAATATTTGTTAATATATTTATTGATGTATATTGTATCCAAAAAGAATCTACTTATTCGAAATGTCCGCCTTTTGCCTTTACACACGCCTTAAGTCGCTCTGGCTAATCGTCAATAGCTGCACAAGCCTCGTCCATTGGAAAATTGGTCACAGCTCGAACTAAAGCAGTCTTAAGAAATCCAATGTTGGGGTATCTTTTGTGACAAACCTTGTCCTCTAAAGCCGTCCACAATTTGTAATCCAATGGGTTCAAATCTGGAGAGCCTGAGGGTCATTCTACAGAGGAAATGAACGCTGGCAAATTGTTCCGAAGCCAGGGCTGGGACGTCTTAGCCTTATAGTCCGGCGCAGAATCCTGCTGGAAAGTCCATGGCTGGTTTTGGAACAGGGAATTGTTAAGAGGCTTCACAACAGCTTCCAAAACGGTTTCTTGGTAAACTTTGGCCGATGTTTTGATTCCTTGTTCGCAAAAATGCAGGTAAGTGACCCCATCGTAAGAGACAGCCCACCAAACCATGACTGAAGCTGGGTGATGACCCTTTTCCACCCTTGCGATCAGTTCAGATGCTTCCTTAGATGACCGTGCATACACTCTATCATTTTGCTCGTTAAATTTTTCCTGAACAGTACAAATTTTTTCATCGGTGAACAAAAGTTTTCTGTGCCTGCTTTACCAAAAGACGTTTGCATTTTTCAATCCTATTTTTTTTTACAGCTGCAGTCAATAAATGTCCGGTACGTCGTTTGAAAGCACCAAGTCCCAAGTCTTTTTTAATGATTCGACTTAGGGACTTTTGCGTGATACTCATCTCACGGGCCATGATTTTCTGTTTTCGGAGCGGATTTCTGTGAATTTTTGATTTAACGGCTTTGATGACATGCGGTGTTCGAACAGAGCGTGCGCGGCCCGACCGATGGAGGTATTTTACATCTCCAGTCTCCTCAAACAGTTTTATGCATCGGTAGACGAACATGTGGCTAATACCTAGTGGCCGGAGCGTTTGGAAAATATCGCTTACTTCGTCAAAACTATTGAAATGATTTAAAAACCTTGTGTAAATAAGTTTTAGAAAAGCTAATTTCATTTCATTTGACCACACTTGATATAGAGGGGAACATTTTTTAAAATTTATTTTCGTGTTTTAAAATTCAGTAGTGTTTTAAATAGCTTTAATGTGGGTTCCTAGTCCCATAAATATTCGTGGTAACAAAAACGTAGATCTAAGGCGAATATAGAGCAAATCATTCACGAAATAGAGCCAGAAACCGTCACCAAAGACTTGTCAAATTGAGTCAACAGGATGCGCTACAGCAGGGTCACACGAGGCAGTCATTTTGTTAAACATTTAAATAATATTATGCCGAAAAAAATAAATTGGTAATTTTATCTGAATTTAAGGATTGAGCGCGAAAATTTATTTTTTTTTGCACTGCAGGCTGTGGCGGAACTGTTGGTCGAAGATAGTGGAGAGAGTGTGTGGCTTTCAGTTGCCATCATGAAAGGTCATTTTGTGTTGAAGCGTATTTTTCAAATGCGCACTCGATCATTGCAGTGCTGCGTGCTTTTCGTTTACAATTCGCAGGATAACCGTCTTGCCTTAACTGTGAACTCCGAACGGTACTTGACCATAATACAAGATTTTCAGCCGGCTCTTGAGGCAATGCAATTAGCCGATACATGGCTCCAACAGGATGGTACTCGTACAACTGTGCACACGTCAAGGTTTTCCATGAATTGTTTGAGGCAAATGTTTCCTAAACGGCTTATCTCTTTGAGGGGTGGTGTGAACTGGCCGGCACGCTCACCAGACTTAGCCCCATGTGATTTTTTTCTTTGAGTTTACCTGAAGTTGGGGGTGTATATTATCCGTCCCAACACATTTTAAGACCTAATTAACGATATTGAGGCTGAAGTTGGCCGAATACCAGTCGACATGCTTGTTAGAGTCCATGAAAACTTCAGAAAACGTCTGCAGCAGATTGTGGATAGCGAAGGTCGACTTTTGCCAGATACACAATTTCGAACCATGTAATTTAAAAGCTCCTTTACTGTTCAATATAATTAAAATACATTTTTCTAAGGTGCATAATTTTTCTATTTCATTCCCAAATAAGCAAATTCCGCGCTCCACCCTGTATATTCATCCTTCCTTTACTCTCCACAGAAACAATCTTCTCAGTCAATATTTGTCCACAAAAATTTGCCATTTCAGTCATTCATCACAAAGTAATACAAAAACTAAAGAACACATTCAGCGCAATAACAGCGGGTGTCTTTGGGCATTATCGCATCAACAACGAGCCTATAATAATATTAATACTCATATAATTAATAATTTAATCGGCTTAGCATTTGGGGCGCAACGTTTATTTTGGCCCATTATGACCCTAATCCGCATTCGAGGCAGTTTTTTTGTGGCTGGTGACAATTTTAATATCCATAAATCAAATATTGTAATTAAATTAATGTGCTTCGAGGCATTTTTTTGTTGCCGGTTCCTTTTCATCAGCAGCATCAGCTGCAGAAGACTTTCGGCTGGGCGGGCAAATCGCTGTTAAATGAATAATGTTTCATCGCTTGGAGTCGTATGAATCTTGACCTTGTATAGACGGCTTTAGGTTTTTTTTGTTAATAGGGGGAGGCAAGTGGCCTAACGTAAATTTATTTGGTTTGCTACACATTTGTTATTATTTTTTTTCTATTTTTTTTGGGGATTGGCATACTTATTTTGTATTGTGCGTTCTCTAATATGTTTAAGACTAATTTATCTTGATATGTTATATCAAGTCATTCGTGGTAAATGAACGAGACATTGTTGTCTCGTGGCATGACTGGCAGCAGTCAGAAGTATTAATTACCGACTTGTCTAGGCCTCTGTGTTTTTTTTTGTTTTGGTTATTATTGCTTTTACTGAATATGTCTAAGCTTTAATAATGGATTTAATTTAATAGCCTTGTCATTTGTAATTAACTCCATACAGTAATTTGCTTTTTGATTCTTAGAAGGAAAAATAGAAAAAAATTGGAACGATAATAACTAAAATATAAATATTGACGTTTGGAATTAGGGTAAGAAAATCCCCTTATAAAACTCGCTCAAAATCCTTTATTTAGGCTTGATATGTGAACTGCGCCGAAAATCAGGTCGATGAGAACAAATTTATTTGTAAAACTCGTCTACGGCCAGGCCACAAATGCAGATTATCATGAGAGATGTATAGAAGTCTAGGAACCCCTTTTAGTTGCATAAACAATTCACTGCAGCCCAAAGCAAAAATCAAAATATTCTTGCAGTCCTTTCGAATATAAAAAAGCAAGCGCTTTCGCTTTAATTCCTCTTGAAAAGACCTCAAAATAAATGGACAATAGGTGAGTCTGGTCAGACAAAAGCTATTATGCTCTGCACCATAGAAAGCATTCTAGTATAGCATTAGCAGTATCGGGTGATTTTGTAGTTGGTGGGATAGTAATAGATAGTAGGGATGAAAAGTAAACGTCGTGAAATTTTTAAATCAAGTGCATATTCGGATTCATGTTTATACAGTATGGAGCGCGAAAATTTGCTTATTTGGGAATGAAGTAAAAATATTACGAACTGTAGAAAAATTTATTTTATTTTTTAATTATATTGAACAGTAAGGGAATTTTTAAATAACATGGTTTTAAATAGTGTATCTGGCAAATGCCGACCTTCGCTATCCACACACTGTTGCATACGTTTTCTAAAATTTTGATGAACTCTAACAAGCATGTCGACTGGTATTCTGCCAATTTCAGCCTCAATATTGTTAATTAGGTCTTCTGAGGTATTGGTACGTTGATTTACACCTTGGACTTTAGGTAACCCTTAAAGGAAAACATCGCATGGGGCTAAGTCTGGTGAGCGTGCCAGGCAGTTTACATCACCCGTCAAAGAGATAAGCCGCCCAGGAAACATTTACCTAAAACAATTCATGGTAACTCTCGCTGTGTATGTAGTGACACCATCCTGTTGGAACCATGTATCCTCTAATTGCATTGCCTTTAGAGCCGGCTTAAATAAAATTCTGGAAATACCAAGAGCAAGTGATTGCATCTGAGCGTTTCGGAGATTGCATTACTGCTGCTCTAACTCGCTCCATGTTTTGTGGTGTTGTAATCCTTCTCTTAGGTCCCCTTCATACACATGACACATTCCCTGCTGTTCTCAATGAAGTTACCCAATTTACAATAGATTGCCGTCCAGGAAAACGCCTGCGTGGGGGAACAGCGATTCGATAAACAAAAGCATGCAGCAGTGCAATGATTGAGTACGCATTTGAAAAATATGCTTCAACACAAAATGACCTCTCCTCAAGTGTCCAATGCACGATGGCAACTGATAAGCAGACGAATAAAAATCTCCCATCAGCCACTATAAGCCACGACTAATAGTGCCGCGACAGCATGCATGACAAAAAAACAAATTGTTGCGATTCATCCTGAATTGGAAGCGTATTTTAGGAACCATGAATCTGAATTTTTAATTAGGCTAAATCATAGCCAGTAAAAAAGCTAAAGTGGCGTCTTGTCGACTTAATTATAACAAAAAAGAATCAAGCATACAAGAGAGCCATCGGCGAAGTCGGTGGCGAATTCAAGTTCATGTACATGAGCTGAAATTTAAGTCAATATAGAAATCAGTATAGAAAAAATGGTTCTATGTAAAACCAATAATAATAACAGTGGTTTTTAAGGTTAAATTTCGATAATTTAGAGTGGATGCCAAAACCACACGCAGAATAAAAGTATGGTTGTGGTAACAATATTCGAAGAGGACAATACTATTGTTGGGTGTAGGTATGTGGAACAACAATATTATGATTCTCACAATAATAGTGTGATTCAAATACAACCATAATATAATCCTCACAACCATACTTTGATCCTTACAACATTAGTATGATTCACGCGTAACCATACTATGATCCCCACAACCATACTATGATTCACACTCAACCATACTATGATCTCCGACACCATATTATGATCCCCATAACTATAGTATGTTTCACATACAACCATAGTATGATACACACGTAAACATGTTATGATACCTACAACCATAGTATGATCACATACAATTATACTATGATCCCCAAATTATTTAATAAAAATGGGTTAAGTTGCCAACAACAGATTTGACTTATGAAAGTATTTAAAAATACATTAAATTCAAAATAATAGAACTGATTTATTTAGCAGCAAAAAAAATCAGCTTTTTTATTAAAACTATTTTAGTTAAATAAACTCAAAGCAGTTTGTTTGAAAATTTTTAATTTCCATATAAAAAGTACTTTTTTGCGTTAGATCCGTAACAAAAACATACAACAATGTTCCGTAACCAAAAATTGCAAACATACAGTATGATTGCCGTAATCATACTATTGCTAACATAACCCATAAAACAATACTTTTGTCGCAATAACCATATTTATATTGTTGCTACAACCATATTTTCATTATAAAATTTGGCAATAATACTATTGTTACATTTCAACATTATTAATATTGCGGCAATCATACATTTTTCGAAATTAAATTCAGTAAACAATATCATGGTTGCGACGAACATACTTTTATTGCGGAGAACATATTATTATTGCCGAGACCATATAGTAACCATGTTTTTTCTCTGCGTGCGCAAAGTGGCTACTAAAACTGCAAATTCCTAATTTTAGCCATATGGTACATCCAGTTCCTACCAAATTTGCATGGAGCGTTACAAGCGACAGACACCCACATCAGGTAATATTGCACCATATCGATTCATGTTTTCGAATAGCCCTTGCACAAAGGTCCCTTTAAGGTCCTGTAGCTTTAAAAGACAGAGGTGCTTAATTAGCTGAAAAGCAGAATGGTGTAGGGTATGACATAGTCAATCGCGTTCGACTTTAAGTTGTTTGCTTTTTTATTTATAAAATGTGTCCACCGAACGATTTAAAGGCTCTTTGTAAATGTCCCTTTTTGGAACATATGTCCTCTTATCTGAAAAATCTTTATAGTAGCCCTGTGTCTGGGATATACGAGGGCACATCAATAATTCCGCGATTTTTTTAATTTCCCTCGTAGTTATATGAAAGGCAACACTGCACCCATGAAGTACGATTTTTTAATGGACTACTGTCAAATTTTGAGAGAGTTCCCTCATTTAGTTTGTGTTTAACAGAAGTTCAAAGTTTACAACCTCGTTGATTTTGTTTAAAATGGAATAAAGTGAATTTCGAATGCTCATTAAACATTATTTTTTGCGAAAAAACGTCAATCAAACCAAGGAAATACTTTAGGGAAATGATAAATACTATGGGAGCTATGCACCATCGATTTCAATGGTAAAAAGTGGTTTACTGGCATTTGTTGTGGTCGTACAAGTACAAATGACGCTGAACGGTCTGGACGATCAATTGAGATCAATACACCCGAAAATGTCGAAAAAATCGATGATATGGCGTTGGCCGATGGAAGAGTATAAGTTCGTGAAACTGCTGATGTCATATGTATTTCATATGTCAATGTGGTTTCGATTTTACATGAACAGTTGGGTTTAAGAAAGCTGTCTGCAAGATGTCTGCCGCGTTTGCTCGCAATTGACCATAAACGTAATCGTGTGACAACTTCAAAGGATTGTTTGGAGTTGTTTAACCGCAATTCGAATGAGTTTTTGTGGCGTTTTGTTACTGTGGATGAAACATGGATCCATTACAACACCAAGCAGCACCCTAAACAATGGGTTTCTCCGAAGAAAGCAAAGGTCAATAAGGTGATTGCAACAGTTTTTTGGAATGCACGCGGAATAATCCACATCGATTATCTTTAAAGATAAACAACAATAAACGGCGATTATTATGCCAACTTATTCGAACGATTTAACGAGAATTTAAAAAAAAACGACCCAATGGCCAAGAAAAAGTTCTTTTTCATCAATATAATGCACAGTTGCAAACGTGTGCAGTCTCAATGGCAAAATTGCATGAATTGGGTTACGAATTGGTACCTCACCCACCATATTCTACGGATTTAGCTCCCAGTGACTATTTCCTATCTCTAAACCTAAAGAAATGGTTCGGTGGACAAAAATTCAGCTCCAACGATGAAATAATTGATCAAACTAATGCCTCCGCGAAATCTTATGAAGGCCGGACAACAATGACGACCTGTAGTTTGGCTACAAGCTTTAGATGTTCAGCAGACGGTATGGCGGACGGACGGAAATGCAGAAATACTGACATCGTCAAATCGAATCACCCGGTGATTCGGTGTTGTTCGGTAAACTTAAAGGTCAGTCAAGCGTAAATAATTTTGGCAGTTAAAAACATTTGCCATGAAGCTAACTTATAATACCCTATTCCACAGCCGGGTGCACTACTGTATTCGTAAAAAAATTGTTTTTAAGTAGCCACAGATCCATAGTTAATGATGACCGATTTATGGAACCGTATGGACTAATTGGCTTGGGTAAGGTACAAATGAAACAAATTTTTACAAAGACAAGTACGTATTTGGTTTTAAGGAAAATGTCTTTGTTTTTAAGTAGCCACATTTCTTTGTAAATCGAGGCCCTCTAACGGCCATTTGGCCCATGGTACCCAAATTCGTCATTTAAATCTTAAAAAAGGTTCAGAATTGAATTTGTATGAAAATATTGATATTTTTTTGGTACCCATACCCCTGTGTTTTACAAAACTTAATTTTGTTTTACAAAACTTAAAGATCCATAGTTTCGTTAGCAGTATGGCAAGTGGCACCGTCCTGTTGAAACCACATATCGTCCACATCCATATCTTCCGATTCGGGCCATAAAAAGTTCGTTATCATCTCACGATAGCGAACGTCATTCACATTAACTTGCTGACCGGCCTCATTTTGGAAAAAATACGGCCCGATGATGCCGCACCAAACAGTCACTCTTTGTGGGTGCATTGTTTTTTCGACAAATGCGGCAATTCTGCTTATTGACGAATACACTGAGGTGAAAATGTGCCTCGTCGATGAAGATGATTTTCTACGAAAATTGATCATCCACTGTTGAATAACTTTAACGCGTTGCTCGCTTGTGTATCAATCCATGGTTCAAATTGAGTTAGTCTGAAATTGAGAAATATCAAATGAAATGCAGAAAAAAACTTGACGTTTAGGTGTGGTTCAAATTTAACATTGACCCTTAAAATGTAACCATCCTTTATTTGAATTCGTGTTTTTTTTATCAGCCACCTGTCCATGGTTGAAGCGGGGCGATTTTTGGGTGCTTAGAGCCTGGAGGATATTTTTAGTTTCTCAAAAGTAACATTCTCCCCTTTTGGGCGAATTGTCCAATTTAAATACCAACCGATCTACAATTTTAAGAAATGTATGTAGTAAGTTATAGGACTGTAGCTGCTTTCGTTTTCGCCGAATCGTGACAAACAGACGACCATAGCGATACTACAACAAATCCATTGAACTTTATATTTAAATCACCAAAAGTGAATAATTTTGACGGAAAGGTGGTTTGAAATGAAGGGTGCTTTTTTAGATTTATTATATAAGTAATGATAAGTGTTTGCAAGTATGTATTAAAAATTACTTTGGGCAAGTGGCCTCAGCGGCTGGCTTGAATAAATTCCAGCTGAGACGCCTAATTTTCGACCACTTTTTGCAGCATTTGGGGCCGTAGTATGTCGGCAATAACGCGCCGAATATTCTCTTCCAAGTCGGGATCAGGATCGGTGGCCATTTCGTTTTGAGCCCATTCACCACGATTGTTTCGGAGTAGGTCTATTCATTATAAAATGGCAAACCAAACTGAGCATTAATAAAGTGACAATTGCCAAAAAGACCAACTCCGAAAAAAGTGGGGCTAGATTGAAAACCACACTCCAAAAAAACACCCTTTACAATTAAAGCATTAATAATATTAAGGTGAGTATAACAAACTACTCGGTTGTATAAATAAAACGAAGCAGATTTAGGTGGTTGTCCGAAACGACTGTGGTGGCAACTAATAGTATACTTCTACTTTGGAGGGTAGGTGTAGGCGCTTCAAGACGTTTAACTTCCTTATACACCCCTTCTTAGAGCAGAGTGTATAATTAAAGCTAGAAACAAAATGTCGGCATTTAAGACAAATAGAAGACAACATTAATAAAAATTTAAATTCCCGACTACCCCCCTCAAAAGTCTAAAATGCTATTCGAACAACTTACGGCTCCATTGAGAGTATTTATTTTTCAATGTTTTGAAAATCAGTTCCTTCTAAGTGCTCAAGTCGATAACTTTAATATGCCATCACACAAACTGCCTGAATATTTGGTAGCATTTAATAGCTGGGACCACATTACAGAATTCTTACATTGTACTGTATTTGCATGTACATATATATTTTTTGAGGATTTTCGCAAATTATTAAAAACTTTTGGAATTTGTATCAGCAAACTTTTGCATTCAAACAATTTGTATTCAATTGAGTTTGAAAATGATTTTTGTAAAAATTTTCTACAACATCAACTTCTCTCGTCGAAATGATGCCAATAATACCGAAAAGAATCTTACACTTTCTTGCAATCTCAAGTAAAGCAAAGTTTGTCATTCTATTCTGCTGCTACCGAGAAACAGAAAAACTTGTGATTATTACGAGTTGAGGTAAAGGGAGAGCGACCGGGAGGCAAAACATGCAATGCCATGGCCATGACATGACATGTAAGGGGCTGAGAAGGAGGAGGGGCACATACCAAAATCGAAGCAATCCTAAGGAAATGTTAAAGAAAGCCTCAATTAAACCAAAGAATGTTTACGTTACAAATATTTTTGTGCCACAAAAATAGTTTTTGTTCTGATGTGTCTTTCGCTTCTGTTGTCTGCACTTTTATAGCAAATAATTGTTATTCTGTTTTCAACTGTTCGAAAAGAAAATATTTTTCAAAAGTTTATGGAGAAGCTGGTAAGGTTGGTAAGGGATATTGGTAGAACACAGGGGTGTTGGAATGCTAGAAATTTTAGTAAACATGAAGTAGTACTCAAGTATGGGATTTATACGATACTATTTAGAGGAGGACTAAAGTCAGAAATAGTTATGTTCAACATGAAAATAAAGTTATCAGTTGTTAACAGTGCCAGCTGCCAAATCGGAGGATATTACGAGCATATGGCTGCAAAAAGACAAGGTGGCTCTAAACTAAAAATTCAGAGGAAGAAAAAAATGATCAAAATCGACATTTATAATTATGATGTACAGGGTCGAGCGCGATAATTTGCTTTTTTGCACTGCAGGCTGTGGCGGCACTGTTAGGCGAAGAGAGTGAAGATTTGACGATCAGACGGGAGATTTGTATTCGTCAGCATTTAACTTGCCATCGTGCATCATGGACACGTGAGGAGAGGTCATTTTGTGTTGAAGCGTATTTTTCAAATGCGCACTCGATCATTGCAGTGCAGCGTGCTTTTCGCGTGGTTTTGGAACAGGGAATTGTTAAGAGGCTCCACAACAGCTTCCAAAACGGTTTCTTGGTAAACTTTGGCCGATGTTTTGACTCCATGTTCGCAGAAATGCAGGTCAGTGACCCTATCGTAAGAGACACCCCACCAAACCATGACTGAAGCTGAGTGATGACCCTTTTCCACCTTTGGGATCAGTTCAAATGCTTCCTTAGATAACCGCGCATACACTCTATTATTTTGCTTGTCAAATATTTCCTGCACGGTAAAAAATTTTTCATCGGTGAACAAAATTTTTCTGTGCTCCACTAAAAGACGTTTGCATTTTTCAATCCTATTTTTTTTAAAGCTGCAGTCAATAAATGACCGGTACGTCGTTTGAAAGCCCCAAGTCTTTTTTAATGATTCGACTCATGGACTTTTGCGTGATATTCATCACACAAGTCATGGTTTTCTGTTTTCGAAGCAGATTTCTGTGAGTTCTTGATTTAGCGGCTTTGATGGTGGTCTTTTAAATCTCCAGTCTTCTCCTCAAATGCGGCTAACCCCTTGTGGCCGGAGCGTTTTCAAAATATCGCCTTTTTCATTTCACACTTGAAAAGCGCTATTACAGCGATACGGTCCTCATTATCTGACCACTCCATGATGAAAGTTGAAACAATTTTAAAATCCTGTTACAGACTAACGCTATTGAGGTTAGCTTTCAAAACCCATATGACATTAGCGGGGTTTGTTCAGTTCTACTATTGAAATGGTTGTGTTCAATGTTGTAGCAGTATATATGTCCCTACTAAGTATTATTATTATGATAATTTTCTGAAAACTTTGTGTTATATTTATATTTAACATCGTGCTTTGGGCGACTCTTATTTGTATTACTTTCACTGATAAGTGCTGAGCGCACAATCAAATAAGCGATAATGGCCTGTGATTAGTGCTACAGCCCACACGAAGGAACTATTGATCTCTGCCTCAGAAAGAATATGGTTGGTTTGATAAGAATTTTTTTTTATAAAGTCCAAAGCGAACAATTATTAAATTAGTATAAAATCATTACTTAATCGAAGAAGACCTTACAGATCATCTTTAAATTGAAGTATAAAATAAATACTCATCAGGAGAGGATCTTACAACTCTTCTTCAAAATCATGTATAAATGTTTCATTTAATTATATAATTAATTTTAATTAATTTTCATTTAATTATATTGGCATAGTGGAACCGCTAAGTCGGTAGCGGCTCCACTATGCCAATTTTCTAGGCATCGCGAACTTAATGAGTAGCTAACCACAGAGTGAGAACTTTGATCATGTACTCTTCTTCCGAGGTTTCTAAGGGCTTCAATATCAGCATGTAAATTCCGTCTGGACCCAACACTTAAAATGACTTTGAGCTTTGTATAAGGTTGGCAACCTTACCATCGGTAAATTGTGGCAGAGTATCTTCGAGTCGAAGATCGCGATTACAACGCAATACTCTCATTTTCGCCTTCGATTAAAATCTGTCAACGTTCTGTCCCCGAAGGTTACTGCTGTCCGATCATCCTTTTTTCCAGCGCCAAAGAGCGATTTGAAAATTGTCCACAGTTTACCACTTCCAATTCTAAAAGTGGCACTGCTTCAAATAATCCAGCCATTTGTTGCGCTTGTCTTCGTTCACCAACAAACTGATCTCACAGTTGAGTTCTGGACTGAACAAATATGAGTTTTATCAAATGATGATAATCTTTATACAAATATTACTTTTTTCAATGCAAACCCATTATGTATTTTCTGAATACCATTACAGATTCAGTACTAATGCAAATCTTTGGAAGTTAAAAGTAGAAAGTATTTTCAAAATGGAACCACTTGATTCAAGATTATCTTGCAATAAACTTAAAATAAGTGTAATGTATACTTACCGAGTTAACATAGAGACACTTGACAGCAGTTATCTAAAAAAACGAAAGAATTCTGTTAAAAAAAAGTTGTAAAGATATTTGTACTTATTACGAAATTTGTTTTAGATCTAGAGAACTAATAACAGCTTCTCCACAAAAACGGGCGGTATAACTACAACGCACGATGTTTATTATAAATAAAACGAAGAGTTTTCAAAGAATTATTTTAATACTTTTTACCATAATAGTAACGCGTGATCTATTTCGAGGTTCCCTACTTTTTAAAAGAAAAAAACGCAGAAAAATCATTATGAATGGGAAATGTTTATTATCATTTGAAAGAAAATTCTTTGGCATTTATTTTTGAAGATTATGTCTATCAAATATTGGCTCGGCTACGTCTCAGATTGTCCATCCGTTGCGTCCAATTTTCGATGTCTCGTTCGAGCATTTCGACTGGTAACTGGCGAATGCCACGCGTGATGTTTTGCTCCAAGGCCTGAATCGAAGCGGGGTTGTCCGCATAAACTTTAGACTTTACATATCCCCACAGGAAAAAGTCTAACGATGTGATATCACACGATCTTGGTGGCCAATCGACCGGCCCAAAACTTGAAATTATCTGCTCACCGAAGTGTTCTCTCAATAAATCCATTGATTGATGAGATGTGTGGGAAGTGGCGCCGTCTTATTGAAACCAAATGTTGCCCAAATCACGAGCTTCAATTTCAAGCATCAAATTGTCGGTTATCACGGCACTATAACGGTCGCCATTGACGGTTACGTTCTCAACGGCATCATTTTTGAAGAAATATGGACCGATGATTCCACCGGCCCACAAACCACACCAAACCGTTGTTTTTTCAGCATAAAGTGGCAGCTCTTCTGGTTGCTCTTCGTTCCAAATACGGCAATTTTTCTTGTTTACATACCCATTGAGCCAGAAATGGCCTCATCGCTGAACAAAATTTGTCTCGAAAACGTCGGATCTTCTTGGAACTTTTCAAGAGTCCATAGAGCGATGCGAAATCGCTTAAGAACTTCGGACGGCTTAAGTTCTTGCATAAGCTGTATTTTGTACGCTTTCAATTTAAGATCTCGACGTAAAATGCGCCAAGTAGTTTCATACGTCAGTCCGAGATGCTGCGAACGGCGCCGAATCGACTCTCTACACGCAGAGAAAAAACATGGTTACCACATGGTCACGGCAATAATAATATGTTCTCCGCAATAAAAGTATGTTCGTCACCACCATTAACCTCTTCGAATATTGTCACCACAACCATACTTTTTTTCTGCGTGTATATTTTCTTCACTGTGTGCTGGACGTGGCCTATTCGGTCGAATATTATCCAATAATGAATGCTGGGTCTCAAGATGGGTGATGGTGTTGCAAATAGTACGCACGGTAGGCCGATTATGTTGAACATAAGTTAAACGAAGTGCTCGAAACACATTTCTCACAGAACGTGAATTTTCGTAATAAAGTTGAACGATTTGTAAACGTTGTTCAGGCGTTAATCTTTCCATGATGAAATGCCAAACAATACTAAACAAAATTAACATGACAGCATGATACGACTCACACGTGATCTGTCAAAAAAGGCTATTGAAAAATGTATCTCTACTTGGATCACCCATTAGAATACGTACATGCCGGTGGAATACATCTATCCGATGGTGCATATTTTTAATGAATCAGAGACATAATGGAGGTTCAATGTCTTTAATGTACCGTATTATCTCATCCTTTAGCTCTTGCATTGTTCTTGGCTTATTGACGTTCACATTTTCTTTTAAATATCCCCAAAGAAAGAAGTTCAACGGTGTTAAATCACATGATTGTGGCGGTCAATTAACATCGCAATGACGTGAGATAACACGGCCATTGAATTTCTCGCGCAAAAGAACTATTGTTTCGTTGGCTGTGTGGCACCATCCTGTTGGAATCCCATATCGTTCAGGTCCATATCCTCATGTTCTAGCAACAATAAACGCAATATCATCTCGCGATAGCGAATAACAATTACGGTAACTGCTTGGACGACCACATTTTCGAAAAAGGTCGGCCCGATGACGCCACCAGCTCATAAACCGTACCAAACAGTGGATGCATCGGTTTTTCAACGCTCCTTCGTGGATTCTCATTTACCCAAACGTGGCAATTGGGCTAGTTGAGGAATTCAAAAAAAACTTAACGTTAAGGTGTGATTCAGCAGTAACTCCGTGCATTATGGACCACCCTTTATATTGCAAGCATCAGAGGCTTTTTGAACACACCATATTTGAATAATTTTTTATTTCATAAGCTCGCATGAAGGTATATATTCGTAAACAAAAGCAATAACACTGGTTAACACTCAATTTGCGGCAGAAGGTGTGATAGGCCTCTGATTTATGAGGCCTCTGATTTGCGATATTCCTCTAGGAGTTATTCACATATACCGTTATTTGCGTTTTTTAATTAAAAGGACCCCACACTGCTTTAAATTGTGAAGCAAACTTGAGCGTGATGCTTAGAGAAGAAATTTAACTTTTCAACGATCTGCGTGCTTTTATTTCGGATAAGAATTGTTTAAGGTATAGGCAAAATTCTTGAGAAATTTCGAATTTTCATTACAAAAACTTCTTTTTGCTGCCTTAATTTTTTGGATTCTTAACAAGTGTTGTATTCTCATAATTAATCCATTAAAAAGCTAACAAAAACTTTACAATCCGATTAAATTTTGATTTTTTAGTCAAGATTATTCAAAAATGAGAACAACTTTGCCCTTCGGTACCACAATGATTTTGAAAATGTACTCTGGTTGCGATTTATATTTCGGGCCCGGCAATAGAAACACTACAATTTAACATTGCAAATGGTTTTATTGTTTTTCAAAGTATTCTCCTTGAAGGTACACTTTTGCATGCGCACAAACCGATTTACGAAGCACTTTTTCCACTCCGATTGAGACACCTCCAAAACACGATTTTTAATTTCATCAGCTACTTCGGCCGATGAAAAACGTTTGCCACACATTTCTTTCTTGATGCTAGGAAATAAGAATAAGGGCGGTTCGGAAACTTCTTAGCCTAGCACAGAAAGCGCGGTATAAACAGAAAAAAGTTAAGTGTTTTGGCAACTTCCATCTCTGCTATAAACACATGTTAGATTTTGTTTCGATCTGACAACTCCTTCATATAGAAACAGGTGTTCACAAAAGGCGCATCCGCGATTTTTTTACAATGGAAAAATTAGAAATGCGTGGTGTCATTAAATATGTACATAAAAAATGTTTATCGGGACAAGAAATTCATAATAATATGGTGAATGTGTTAGGTGAAAGTGCTCTTTCATATGCAACAGTAAAAAATTGGGTTGCTGAATTTAAACGTGGTCGTACAAGCATTGAAGATGAACCAAAAACAGCAACAACAACAGAAATTGTAGCCAAAGTGCATGATATGGTATTAAATGATCGACGAATAAAAGTGCGTGAAATAGCTAATATCATGGGCATCTCAAATGATCGAGTCCATTTAATTTGGCATGAAGAACTACAGATGAAAAAGCTTTCTGCAAGATGGGTGCCGCACTTGTTAACAGTCGACCAAAAACGCATAGGAATGAACATTTCTCAAGCTTGTTTGGATCGTTTTCAGCGAAATAAAATGGGTTTTAAGCGTCGTTTCATAACTGTTGATGAGACATGGATCCACCACTATACTCCAGAGACAAAAGAACAATCCAAACAATGGACTGAAGCTGGAGGAAGTGCCCCAAAGAAGGCAAAAACAATTCAATCGGCTGGTAAGGTTATGGCAACGGTTTTTTTGGGACTTCAAAGGTATTTTATTGATTGACTATCTGCAAAAGGGTAAAACAATAAATTCAGAGTACTATTGCAACCTTTTAGATCAATTAAATGTACAAATTCGAAAAAAAAACGTCCTGGCTTACAACACAAAAAAATAATTTTTCATTAAGACAACGCACCAGCGCACAAGAGTCTTTTAACAATGGCTAAAATCAACGAATTAAAGTACGAGTTGCTTGACCACCCACCTTATTCTCCTGATTTTGCTCCCAGTGACTTTTACCTGTTCCCAAATCAAAAAAAATCCTTGCTGGCAAGCGTTTTACCTCAAATGATGATGCAATTACAGTTGTAAACCACTATTTTGAAGACCTTGAGGAAAACTATTTTAATCAAGGGATAGAATAGCTAGATAAGCGTTGGACTAAGTGTACTGAAGTTTCAGGAGATTATATTGAAAAATAAAAATATTTTTGAAAAACTAGCTATTCTCTTTCATTGATAGGCTAAGAACTTTCCGGACCGCCTCGTAAGTCATTGGGTGCCAAATCCCGTAGTTGGCTCATCGTTTCAGCTGATGTGTGAGAGCACGCATTGTTGTGATGGAAAATGATCCGTTTTCTCTTATTATCTTTCCTCATATCTTTGAACACTGTTGGCAAATAGATGGTTGTATACCATTCAGAATTGACCTCCTACGTTCCATAAAAGCACTGTGGCAACATGGCCAGTTATACCGATACAAAAACGCAATCATTTGCTTCAATGTACTTCTTCCACGAACAAATTTTGTTGGGTTTAGCTCGTCTTAAAAGACCCATTCGGTCGATTGCTGTTTTGTTTCGGGTTGATATGCATAGATCCATTAGTCGTCACCTGTGACAATGTTATACACTACCCTTGAGCTGCCGAAGTTATACTTTTGCAACATCTCTTTGCACCAATCCATACGAGCCTTTTTTAATAAAAAATTTTGGGCCTCTTACATAAGTCTTTCATTGTTCTTGGCTTATTGACGTTCATATTTTCTTTTAAATATCCTCAAAGCAAGAAGTTTAACGGTGTTAAATCACATGATCGTGGCGGTCAATTAAGGAGTATCTACCCTCCCAAAAAAATTCTGATAAATTGAGTTGAATAATCAAATACATAGGCCGATAATGTCCAAATTAAAAATAATAAAATTACTAAAGTGAACCAATTTGTGAATGAAATATGTGACGCGCAAAATAGAAAGGGACCTAAGGTTAAAAACAAGTTTTGTTCAGGAGAGCCATTTTAAAGATTATGTCCCTTTCTATTTGCGCTTAGAATCGTCGACTTCACTTTCATAAAACGCGCATAACTCTGGAAAGGAAATCTTTTGGGGCATGGGATGGGTCTCATTCGATGTTCAGATTTTGTCCACATCAAAAAAAAGTGAAAAGTGGATGAAAAGTTTTGTTCAGGAGAGCCATTTTAAATATTAGGTCCCTTTCTATGTGCGCTTAGAATCTTCGACTTCACTTTCATAAAACGCGCATATAACTGGGAGGGAACACTTTTGGGGCATGGGATCAGTCTCATTCGATGCTCAGATGTTGTCCAAATCAAAAAAAAAGTGAAAAATTGATGAAAAGTTTTGTTTAGAAGAGGCATTTTAAAGATTAGGTCCCTTTCGCTTAGAATCGTCGATTTCACTTTCATAAAACGCGCATATCTCTGGGAGGGAATACTTTTGGGCATGAGATCGGTCTCATTCGATGCTCAGATGTTGTCCACATCGAAAAAAGAAAAAATAAAAAAAGGATTTTTTACCCTTAGGTCCCTTTCTCTATGCGCTGTATAGCAACTCCTTTAGCAAAATCATTGCCAAGTAATTTTTAAAAATAGAAAAATAAAGCAGGTCAAGTTTTTTAGCGTTTCTGGCTCTTTCAAGACCTAGTGATGATTCGCGCGTACTTTAACCTTTTTTTATACAACCATAATATTTACTTATTAAGTATGAGTAAAAGCTAAAAAAAATAAACGATTGGCCAACAAATCCTATTGAAATGCCATTAGTCTAGAAGATGAGATCAATTTCCACACAGCTCTATGAAGAAACTAATCAACCCTAATGTCAAGGTTCATTGTGGGCCAATGCAAAAATTAAGGTTCCAATGATTAAACTGCAGAATATAATACAGTTTTTAATATTCAAGCAAAAATAATGATTCCATAAAGAAAAGCAATAATAAATATTTGTATTACGACAACACAAGCACTGTCATTTTCAACAGAATTTCAAAATCTCTTTGACATTTGTTCGCTCGCATAAAACTGTTCGTTAAGAGCACTATCTTTTCCGTTGAAACGTAAACTTTTGATATTGCTAGAACAACAATTATTTCCGCACAATATTTTAAATTGGAAATGTCAAGAATTCTTTTTTTTCAAGAGAAATTGCTTAAGTACATGACAGTAAGATATTTTTCCATAGATGTAGCCACCCACTCACCCAGCCGTCCATCCATCCATCCATCCATGTGCCGCGAAGACTTAGACAATGCAGCGAAACAAACAACTGCTTTCAAGCAATTTTGAAAAATTATTGCAATTTGCTGGGCATCAACGTCTTTCTTTTATGATACAAGCATGTGTCACGACAATAATACGTAGAAAGAAAGAAATCACCAACGACTTAGCTGATGGTAAACGTTATAAAGATTTGCGTTAAACATGCATATCAGTTTTTCTCCTTTTCGCAGAACTGAAATATATATCAAGTCGTCTTGCAAATATATCGTATTATTTTCATTTTCTTTTTTCTTTTTTATTCATTTCCACAACTGCAGCATGAAAGACAGTCTCAGCTCACGTGTATGCAAATCCTGTATACGTGTTACATGAATTATGTAAATAGATGACATACATTTACTAGCGAGCATTTGTTTGCGAGCATATTTTAGTGAACTTCATTCTGACAGCAACAGCGGCAGCAGCATACTATATCGCTTTGTTATGTTTTCAGCGGAATAACAAAATGAACGAAAATCCCGCAGCGTGCTTTTTTCTTCCTGTACAGTATCCTGCAGGAGCTTAAATATTTTCTATGGATTTCCGTGAAACGCAAACGAATTGACTTTAAATTGTAGCGCTTGGAAAGGGGAGGATTTCTGGATGCTGTAGGATTAGGGCACATATTTTTACCTTTTTGCTTTTAAAATGGTAAACAAGTGAAAACGGTGTTAAGTTCGGCCGGATTGAATGGTGTATACTCTTCGCCATGGCTTATGTAGCAGCGTTTTATGGGTGGAATATGAAACTTAAAGCACAGTGGGGTATTGGACCCGTAAAATGGAGATTAATCGAAAAGCTGAAATCCATTTTTGGTGCTCCAGAAAAGTGGACATGTGGCTGCAGCGGTGTGATGACCGACTGTCGTGCCAGTATACTTAGGTTCAACGCCGGGGAAGCACATTTAACAATTTTTTTAACAGCGTTTTTCCACCTCGTAAATGCCGGCGACTTAACGAGTAAGAGATTTATCTCTAACCATGTAATACTTTTCTATAAAATGTATAAGCATTTTGGAGCCGGCGTTTAACAGTAGGTCCCGGTCAGTGAATACAAGAATTGAATCATGCACAGCTCACTGAATTAAGAGAAGTTCCGCCTTGTTCCTTAATGTAAATGTGCACATAATTTAAAATTAAATTAATTAAAAAAATCAATAACATTTGTTGCTTCCATTGATGAAGTGTTGAATTCAAGCTCGAGTTAGTTTTTTGTATATTTATTATTTTCGATATCTCGATCTTCATCGAAAATCATCTTCAGGATTCGAGCTAACAATAGGCATGTTCTATTGTTACTTGCTTATTAAACGAGTAAATGAACGCTAAAGCGACAACAGCAACACTTTACGAGATATTTTATAAATTTCTTTGAACACTGAGAAGAAAAAAAAACGTTATAAAAGGTTAACTTAACCATAAATAAATATGATTTGCAGTCAACGTTATAAAAGGTTAATTTGAACATTTTGATGTTGACTGGTATTTAAGAATAATAATAGTTAATTTAACTATTCTATGGTTGAATTTTTTAACCATGAAAATTGTTGATTTTAAAATATGTACTGTTGTTTTAACAATGCATTGTTGAGTTGTTTAACCATTAAAATTGTTATTATTAAAACAAATATTGTTGTTTTAACAAGGCATTGTTTTTAACTATGAAAATTGTTAATATTAAAATTTCATAGTTAACTTATTGACATAATACATGTTCAATTTAACAATGAAATTGTTAATATTATTAACTATGAATATTGTTAAAGAAATCATTCTTATTGTTAAGTTAACTAATTATTGGTTACCTCTTTTAGCCAAAAATAAAGTTACTGTTACAGTTTTTAATATTAAATAAATTATGTTTTTGTTTACATTTATTCGGTCTTTTTTCATAAATATGACTTGAAGAGTTTTTATTCTGGTTCGAGATCTTTTTGTTGTTTCTTTTTCAGAATCAACTAAAAAAATTGTGAAATGTATTGGCTACGGTTGCCAGGCGGACTGTACAGTTTTCAGCAGTCTTTGGCATCAATTACTTCGACTACAAATCAAATGACTTATGCGGGAGTCCCATTATGATTAATGAGAATTACACTTTGCTTATAGTCTTCGAAATGTGCGAAAAACAATATCATTGCTCTATGAAGATTGTACAGCTAGCATTTGCATTTGGTGGTGGTTCTTTAAAAAAGCGAGATAAGTTGTCTTATAATCTTTCTCACAATTACAAACGTTTAGAACAGAGGAAGAAAGGAAAAAAGAGTAGAGGGAGGATAAGACAGTCGCAATGGTTACAACTTTATGTAACTTAATTCAGAATTTCGTAGAACACACAGCACATCAAAATTTTCGGTACAACAGAACCAAATGATTTTTAAATTTTTGTTTATGCGGCACATTTTTCTGCCTATTTTTTAAAAAATCCAACCTTATATAATATTAACTCAACTATTTTGTATGCACATTTGACCTTCTAAAACGTTATTTGGCTTCGTTATCAAACATTTACCATGAAAACTGTAATCAGACACATGGTTAAACAAATCCTTGTATTTTCGGCTCAGTGTATACAAGAACTGATTGGCTTTGTGGACCATAAACCGTTCGATTTGAAAGTGTTTAATTTGTAGAAAAGAAATTATTCACGAAATACTATAAGCGAGTACTGACCCAACTCGATTAAACACTCTAAAAGGTTGTTCTTGGATTACCTTCTTCCCAACAATTTTAACTATTTAATACAAACGGGGTTAAAAGCAAATTGCCTATAGTTTTCTGCAATCAAAATCATTTCTCTATTCTTATACAATGGTGTGAATTGATTGAGTTAGCGACCTCATAAGCGAGCTACCATTTAGAACACGGCCAACAAATATAACTCACACACTTATCTCAAGTTGATAGCCAGACGAATAAGACATCAGTTCAGCAGCAAAGTGTTTACTTTATATTTATTGTTAGCTCGATTCCTGAAGATGATCTTCGATGAAAATCGAAATAATGAAATTAATAAGTAAGTAAATATACAAAAAATACCTCGACCTCGAGCTTTAATTCAAAATTTTATTAACATTTACACAAAAGGTCGAATAAAAAACAACAAGTCAAAGATTTGTTGTATCCTTTATCTCCTGTGTAGCCTTATAGTCCTCTTCTCAATCATTCATCATTCACCGAAGGATGGAGTATAAACTTAGTTTATGATTTCGTTGGCCACATCTCGAAATATTGTTAGTCCGTACAAAGCACGAGCGATCAACCGACTAAACCTAGGATCCTGAAATTTTAATGTTCGCATCTGGTCATAATCTGTTTGGGATTGTAACTGGGCGAAATCGGTTCAGAAGAAACAAAATGTTTTAAACTTTAAATGGAATCACCAGCTGATTTCACTTAACGATGCCTATCTGTACGTCTGTCCGTCTGGACCTTTAGCTTAAAATCAAATTTTATCTGTTCTTCATGAAATATGGAAGACGTATATTTTTTGGACCAAGGACGAATGCTAATGAAATTGAAATTATTTTTCACATAGAACGATTCTAATTTTCATAATAGAATTTTTTCCAATTCTAAGACAGGAAAAAAAGACAACCCTTAAATTTTAAACAAAATTAGCTTTCTAAATTTTATCACTACTCAATTAAAAATTTCATAAATAAGCTAAACTTTTTATCAGATATTGCAATGGTATTTAATGAATGAAAACAACAACAATAAGTACGCACTGTCTCGTGTGTGTGTCTGTTTAAGTTTTAGTATGTATGCAGCTTGAGGGATTTTTATTGTGTTCAGTGGATAACTCTACTGCCGAAAGTTCTCGTTTAGTACGAAACTGCCTGCCCTAGGTGTATAGCCGCTAAGCATAGTTACAGCACATTAGTTGCTTGAGGTCTTATGATTGTAAAGTGAAGCTCACCGAAACTGCAGTCACCCCTCCTTGTAAGTAAAAGTATTTCCAACTACTCTTTTAAAAAATTTAAATTTTGCGTTAAGGAATTTAACTATTCGTATGCATACTTGAATTTCAAAGTGTTTTTCACAATGAACAGTTTTTTGAATTGATAAACCTGACATCCTGACTACGGTCTTCATTTTTAGAGAACAGTTTGCAGCTTTTTGTTGCGTCAGCCATATTAAGTCTAGCTTCTGGCGTTCTATGTTGCTGTTATTCGCGGCGAAGCCACCGTTTCCTATTGACATTGTCCTCTATATTCCTTTTAGAGTAAGTCCTATAGTTTCTTATCGAGGTTTTAGGTTATATTTCTAGGGTGCATTGTGATGATGTCAGGCATGAGGGCGTGGCTCCGCTTGTTTAAACCCGAATTTATAGAGACGATATCTCATGAACACTCAAGGTTTGACGATGATATTTCCCATACATGATACCAGTAAGGAACAAAACACAAACTGGTAAAAAAGTGGGCGGTATCACGCCCTCAAAAATCGCATTAATTGTCAAAGTAAGGGAATATAAAAGCAATCTTTGCAAATTATTATCAAAGTGGATTCTTTAATTTGCATACGAGGGCTACTATATATATGTCTGGCCTAATGATGAAAATGCGAATAGTTATCGTAAAAAATTGTTTTATTGTTTTTCAAAGTATTCTCCAGCATGACTTATACACTTTTGCATGCGCTCAAGCCAATTGACGAAGCACTTTTTCCACTCCAATTAAGACACCTCCAAAACATGGTTTTTGAACGCTTCAACAGCATCTTCTAGCGACGAAAATCCTTGACCACGCACTTTTTCTTGAGGTGAGGGGAAAAAAGAAGTCATGGCTGTACGGCGGATGACCCATCAATTCGACATTTTGGCCGGTCAAAAAGGCGCTGGTTTGAACCGATGTGTGAGAGCTCGCATTGTCATGGTGCACAATAATTCGTCTTCTCTTGTTCGTTTTTCGAATTTCTCCGAAGACTTTAGGCAAACAAATTGTGATGTACCACCATCCTACGTTGCACAAAGGGGAACACTCGCCACATGACCAGTTTTACCGAAGAAACAGGCGACCATTTGCTTCGAAGTGCTTCTTTCACGAACAACTTTCGTTGGGTTTGGCTCGTCTTCGAAGACCCACACGGTCGATTGCTGTTTTGTTTCGGGCTCATACGCATAGATCCATGATTCGTCACCCGTGACGATCTTATAAACGTCTTTTGAAGCACCGCGATCGTATTTTTCAAAATTTTTTTGCACCAATCGACACGAGCCTTTTTTTGGGCGATTGTCAAATTGTGCGGAAACCAACGAGAACAAACATTTTTTACGGCCAGGCAGCAGTCTTAAGAAATCCAATGTTGGGGTATCTTTTGTGACAAACCTTGTCCTCTAAAACCGTCCACAATTTGTAATCCAATGGGTTCAAATCTGGCCTGTCTGAGGGCCATTCTTCAGAGGAAATGAACGCTGGCAAATTGTTTCGATGCCAGGCCTGGGACGTTTTAGCCTTATGGGTCGGCACAAAATCCTGCTGGAAAGTCCATGGCTGGTTTTGGAACAGGGAATTGTTAAGAGGATTCACAACAGCATTCAAAACGGTTTCTTTGTAAACTTTTGCCGATGTTTCGACTCCTTGTTCGCAGAAATGCAGGTCAGTGACCCCATCGTAAGAGACACCCCACCAAACCATGACTGAAGCTGGGTGATGATCCTTTTCCACCCTTGGGATCAGTTCAGATGCTTCCTTAGATGACTGCGCATACACTCTATCATTTTGCTGATTAAATTTTTCCTGAATGGTAAACATTTTTTCATCGGTGAACAAAATTTTTCTGTGCAAGTTATCAGCGTGCTTCACGAAAAGACGATTGCATTTTTCAAAACTATTTTTTTAAAGCTGCAGTCAAAAAATGTACGGTACGTCGTTTCAAAGCCCCAAGTCTTTTTAAATGATTCGACTCATGGACTTTTGTGTGATATTCATCTCAGGGGCCATGATTTTCTGTTTTCGGAGCGGATTTCTGTGAATTCTTGATTTAACGGCTTTGATGGCATGCGGTGTTCGAACTGAGCGTGGGCGGCCCGACCGGTGGCGGTCTTTTACATCTCCAGTCTCCTCAAACAGTTGTATGCATCGGTAGACTAAAATGCGGCTAATCCTTAGTGTCCGGAGCGTTTTGAAAATATCGTTTTTTTTTCATTTCACACTTTAAATGCGCTATTACCTCTCCATGATGAAAGTTGAAACAATTTAAAAATCCCGTTACAGACAAACGCTATTGAGGTTAGCTTTCAAACCCCATATGACATTAACGGGGTATGTTCTGTTCTACTATTGAAATGGGTGTGTTCAATGTTGTAACAGTATTTATGCCCCTACTAGGTATATGACGTTGAGATTAAAAAAACACAGCCTTGTGGCTTGAAAAAATAGTTAATTGACACTTAGTGTTGCCTAGGCCAGAAATATATATAGCAACCATCGTATTTATGACGTTGAGATTAAAAAAAAAAACACCCTTATGGATTAAAAAAATGTTTTATTGAACCGGAACCCATGATGGTGGTTATTAAAGCTTCGACCGAACTTACTTTGTTCACTTGAGTATTAAGCCTTCCGTAGATTTTGAACCTACGATATTCTTGTGATGAGTCATACAAAATGAAATTGTGCATTAAAGGTTTATAAATTATCGCTGGCCATCACTGTGAAGAACATCTTTCATCCAACCTCCAATTGTATGTTCAACATGCCATTCAAAAGAAAGTAGCCAGGCGTTCTTGAAAGCCTTCTTAACGAATGCAAAGAAATGTGGAATAAAATACAAGGCCTTTGTAGAAAAGCGACATTAAATTTTGTACGGGATCATTTTTCATAAACCCGAATGTGTCATAAACCTGATTTGCTAATTTGAATGTGTATTATGAATGTGTATCAGAAAAGAAGATATTTTATACGATCTTTTATGATAAAGCCTTGCAAATTTCCAGCTGGAAATATCGGCAACCATTGCATAGAATTTGTCAGCTATCTTAAATTGAAAGAAAATGTCTATCAGTATAAGATTAAAATATGTTCGTACCCTTTGTCCTTTTCTGCCTTTGAATAACATTGCTCGAATTTTCGTCTGGTATTTTGTGGCCATCACATTTTCATAAGCCACAGGAAAAATGAACTTTGTTTCGCACTCCTGAGAAAATTGTATTTCCCGGAGTAAGTTTAATGCTAGAAATTTTTATTATACTCGTATAAAGTCTTAGCAGTAGGTAGGTCCCGGTTAGTAAGTAGAACAATTGTATCATGCACAACTCACTGATTTAAGAAAAGTTTCCCCTTGTTCCTTAATGGGAAGTTGCGGGACTTAAGTAAGTAAGTAAGTAAGTCTTAGCAGATCTCTGTGGATTATGTAGTACTCGAGTTGGGAGTTGACAATAAGCGACAGACTATGGTGAATATTTGTATACCTCTACAGCACCATAGTGTCAGAACATATCTGCAGCAGTTACTTCATTTTCAAAACAGATTCCAATGACGCAATAACTTTGCATTTCGGTTCTGTGCAATCTAACAAACACTCGTAGATTATTGACATAACAACAAAACGTTTACCCCTATACAAATTCATTTACTATTGTTGAAAATACCAAGATTTCTCCCATACTAAAAATATTTACTTTTATTGTCGCCACTCTAAAAATTTCCCTCCAATAACTTATTTTGGAAAAATAGTTTATATTGTCGTCATCATTGCAAAAGGAAAAATATTTTCATGGAAACTACTCCGGCAAGTCTCGTAACCCACAATGGAACCACGCACAGACACAAAAAGTAAAAAAAAAAACTATTCGTATTTGTAATATTTTAGAATGGATGTATTTTGTTGTTCGCAAATGTTTAGAAGATACAAAATTTATGGGTTCCCAAAGCACAGAGTATCAAATGACAAAGTAAACAAAAACACATACGATTCTGAAAACATAGAAACACACTAGGGTTGTTTGCCAACTAAAGTACAAGGGTGAAAAATACGAAATATTTGTAACCGCCTTAATATGTTTTGTGGGTCACTGTGGACTGAAGTTTAGTGTACACCAATATCATAAAAGTAAACCCAGTTTCAAATCCGGATCAGAACATCTTAAATTTTTTTGCGGTAGGCATTCCTGTAACTGGACGAGTGGAGATAATTTTCTAATCAATAAAAAGCTTCTCTATAAATTACGTTATCCCTGTGGAGCCAGTCTTCTATGGTAAATCCTGGTTAGTGAGTACAAGAATGGGATGTGGAGAGAAAAATGAATATGTATAAGTAGAAACCCTATTATAAAAAAGGAATTTCTTTCAAATCGAAGAACATCCTGCCTCCTTTGAAATAGTACTTGGACAATCCCGCCGGTAGACATTAAAAGCATTCACCGATAGCCATCAAAGCATTCAAGTTAGTTTAACTTCAGCTTGGTAAGGCTAAAGTGATTAATGAGGCTTAGCAAACGGTTGCGATACACCTGCAACCCGGCTATAAAAGTTCTTGAGTTTTCCATACTAAACCTAGTACCAGGCTTAAGTCTGTTCGTCCTAAGATGCTTTATTAAAAGACGTCAAGCATGCCATATTTATATTCCTTATGTATGCATTCTGCAAAATAAAAGAAAGAAAAATGAGAACTGGAAGGAAGTAACTTCATTACGCCGGTTTATAAGAAGTCAAAGTAAGAGGAGTAGCGAAGAACGAACAAAACTTACAGGGATTTTGAGGCGGATTAAGTGTCACTCGACCAGCGATGAATCTCTTGTTGCTGGTGGATGTTTTATGGAAAAGTTCGTGCCTTCAATTCAGAAGGTTTGGTGTTCGAGCCCAAGTACGTTTATACATATGTGACAGCGCATAGAGAAAGGGACCTAAGTGTAAAAAAATCAATTTTCATTTTTTTTCTTTTTTTGATGTGGACAACATCTGAGCATCGAATGAGACCGATCCCATGCCCAAAAAGTGTTCCCTCCCAGAGATATGCGCGTCTTGTGAAAGTGAAGTCGACGATTCTAGGCGCAAATATAAAGGGACCTAATCTTTTAAATGGCTCTCCTGTCTTCATCATAGAATAGAAGGTGTATTTCCTTTGTCACTCCGTTTCTAATACCTCTTAGGCCCCATATACTACATACTACAAATAGAAAGGGACCTCATCTTTAAAATGGCTCTCCTAAACAAAACTTTTCATCAACTTTTCACTTTTTTTTTGATGTGGACAACATCTGAGCATTGAATGAGACCGATCCCATGCCCCAAAAGTGTTCCCTCCCAGAGATATGCGCGTTATATGAAAGTGAAGTCGACGATTCTAAGCGCAAATAGAAAGGGACCTAATCTTTTAAATGGCTCTCCTGTCTTCATCATAGAATAGAAGGTGTATTCCCTTTGTCACTCCGTTTCTAATACCTCTTAGGCCCCATATACTACATACTTAGTAGGGACATAAATACTGTTACAACATTGAACACACCCATTTCAATAGTAGAACTGAACATACCCCGCTAATGTCATATAGGTTTTGAAAGCTAACCTTAATAGCGTTAGTCTGTAAGGGGTTTTAAAATTTGTTTAAAAAATTAAAAAAATTTAAAATTTGTAAAAAAACGATATTTTCAAAACGCTCGGCCACTAGGGATTAACGTCGTCTACCGATGCATAAAACTGTTTGAGAAGACTGGAGATGTAAAAGACCGCCATCGGTCCGGCCGCCCACGCTCTGTTCGAACACCGAATGTCATCAAAGCCGTTAAATCAAGAATTCACAGAAATTCGCTCCGAAAACAGAAAATCATGGCCCGTGAGATGAATATCACGCAAAAGTCCATGAGTCGAATCATTAAAAAAGTCTTGGGATTTGGGGCTTTCAAACGACGTACCAGACATTTATTGACTACAGCACAGAAAAATTTTGTTCATTGATAAAAAAATTTTTACCGTTCAGAAATTGAGCAAGCAAAATGATAGAGTGTATGTGCGGTCATTTAAGGAAGCATCTGAACTGATCCCAAGGGTGGAAAAGGGTCATCACACAGCTTCAGTCCTTTGTTTGGTGGGGTGTCTCTTACGATGGGTCGCTGACCTGCATTTCTGCGAACAAGGAGTTAAAACATCGGCCAAAGTTTACCAGGAAACCGTTTTGGAAGCCTCTTTACAATTCCCTGTTCCAAAACCAGCCATGGACTTTCCAGCAGGAATCTGCGCCGGTCTATAAGGCTAAAACGTCCCAGGCCTGCCTTCGAAACAATTTGCTAGCGTTCATTTCCTCTGAAGAATGGCCGTCAGGCAGTCCCGATTTGAACCCATTGGATTACAACTTGTGGACGGTTTTAGAGGACAAGGTTTTTCCAAAAAGATACCCCAACATTGGATCTCTTAAGACTGCTTTGGTTCGAGCTGTGGCCAATTTTCCAATGGAGGAAGTTCGCGCAGCTATTGACGATTGGCGAGTGCGACTTAAGGCGTGTGTAAAGGCAAAAGGCGGCCATTTCGAATAAATAGATTCTTCTTGGATACAATATACATCAATTAATATATTAAAAATATTTGGTCCAAAAACATTCAGTACTTTTTATTTTACAGCATAAGACGTGTGTAACAGTATTTATGTCCCTGCTAAGTATATTCAAAAACGTTTTATATTCTAAAACGTTTCAAACTTCCAAGTAGATCTAAACATGTCTGTCTGTCTGTGGAAAGCAAATTACAGCTCACACCATTGAAGCGACATGCCTGTAATTTTGCAGAATCGTGTGTTGATGTACTTCACGGCTGTTATTGAAAATACGTCGGAGTACTCCAGAGGTAGACATTTCCCCCACACATGGACTCAGTGAAACTCAAGAAAAATCAAAACCTCTGCAATTAGAAAACTATATCTCATGAACTAAAAGGGAACACAATATTTGGATCATATTACGATGGCATGGAACGAAGTAAATCCTGAAGAAAATGTTGCCACGCCCCCTGGCAACATTTGCATGTTGAACCGTAATACATCATGGTGGGTATAAAAGCTTCGTTAAGGCCGAACTTAATTTGTCCACTTGTTTTTTACCACGCCAACAATAATCTGTTCTCTGGAATAAAAGCATGTTCGCCACAAACATAGTGATGTTTTTTTTAAATTAATTTTGACAATAATATGAATCGGCAATATAAATATTGTTGAAATATAACAATAGTATTATCGTCATTATTGTTGCAGCACCCATATAAATATGTTTGATATATCCATATTTTTCGTCGTTTCATCCATCCTTCTTTACCTGAAGCGTACCGATTTTATTGAAATCTCCTAAAGGGTCGTCTGTGTGGGAGGTACTACACGCAGAAATAAAGTAAGGTTGTGTTGAAGATATTCGAAGAGTTTCATACTATTGTTAGGTATATGGTTGTGGCACAACAACATTATGATCCTTACAACATTAGTGTGATTCGCACACAACCATACTTTGATCCCCAAAACCATATTGTGACCCTCACGAACATATTATCTTTCACATACAACCACAGTATGATTCTCACCACTATAGAATGATTCACATGCAACCATGTTATGACCCCTACAACCGTTATATAAGTCCACTCAACCAATCTATGATACCCAAAATTATGTATTAGGATTGTGTTATGTTGTTGGTCAAAATTAGAGATTTTTATTAAGCAATTTTTTTAAACTTACTTTACGAGGGTTGCTATATATATTTCTGGCCTAGGCAACACTACGTGTTTGACATTTTTAAGCATAAACGTACTCAGAACGTTTTGACGTACCACCATCATTGGTGTTATTTACAGTGACTTGAAAAAATCAATTTGGCAAAAAAATGGAATTAACTCGTCAACATTTTCGAGCGATTATTTTTCACAACTTTCGAAGTGGATAATCACGACACGAGTGCATCGATGGACTTAAATCTTTGTATGGCGATGAAGCACCATCCTTTAGCACTGTGAAAAACTGGTATAATGAATTCAATCGTGGCCGCCGCTCGCTCAAAGACAAAGGTTGTGAGATCGTTAAAAAACGGCCGTTGTGCCAGAGAACATTGATGCCGCACGTTAACTAATAATGCAAGATCGTCATGTGACATACCGTAAGATAGAGGCATCCTTGGGAATTTCTTCCGCTAGCATACATTCGATATTGCATAAACACCTGGCCGTAATAAAGGTTTGTTCTCGTTGGATCCCGCACAACTTGACAATCGCCCAAAAAAAAGTTCGTATTGATTGGTGCAAAGAAAATTTGAAAAAATACGATAGCGGTGCCTCGAAAGACTTTTATAAGATCGTCACAGGTGACGAATCATAAATATATGCGTATGAGCCAAATCCAAAGAAAATTGTTCGTGGAAGAAGCACTTCGAAGCAACTGGTCGCCTGTTTGTTCGGCAAAACTGGTCATGTGGGAATTGTTCCGCTTGAGCAACGTAGGACGGTCAATTCTTAGTGGTACACCACAATTTGTTTGCCTGAAGTCCTGGGAAAAATTCGAAAATCGAACAAGAGAAAACGAATCATTGTACACAATGACAATACGAGCTCTCATACATCGGCTCAAACCTGCGCCTTTTTAACCGGCCAAAACTTCGAATTGATGGGTCATCCGCCGTACAGCATTGACCAAAGACTTCTTTTTATTCCCGCACATCAAGAAAAAAATGCATAGTCAACGATTTTCGTCATCAGAAAATGCTGTTGAAGCGTTCAAAAACCATGTTTTGGAAGTGTCTCAATCGGAGTGTAAAAAATACTTTGACAATTGGTTGGAACGCATGCAAAAGTGTATAAATCATGCTGGAGAATACTTTGAAAAAAAAAATAAAACAATTTTTGGTGATAAATATTCGCATTATCATTATTAGACCAGAAATATATATATAGCAGCCCTCGTACAACTAGTTCATAGCCAGTTTTAAGACAATGTTTCTATTGAACATTTTATTAAAGAAACAAAAATATATTCAAAAGTCAGGTGAAAAGACTTTTAGTTTCAGACAGGGGTGACTGCAGGGGGCAAATGCTACTTCAACTTTCGTAGACCTCAAGTAACGAACGTAATTAAACCATGATCAATGGCTATATATTTAAGTGCAGGCAGATTTTAAATAAACAAGAAACAGTTGGCAGTAGAGCATTCCAACGAACAAAATAAGCTCAATAAAAATCCCTCGAACTGCCGATTTTGGTAGCTTTTTACAATAGACAACAACCATGCATTGTAGAGTGTGTGTATGTGTATTAAAGTTTGTTTACAAAACCTGTTTTGTTATGTTCATAGTCTCAACCATATTATGATTGCCGTAATTATATTATTGTTAACGTAAATCTTAAACAACAATACTTTTGTCGCTCTAATAATATTTATATGGATGCTATAAACATACTTTCATTCCTAAACTTGGCAATAATAGTATTGTAACATTTCAACAATATTAATATTGCCACAATCACGCTATTGACAAAATGAAATTCAATGAAATTCAAAAAGAAATTCAAAAATTTTTAATTGTATAGAACATATTATTGTTGCCGTGACCATTTAGTAACCATATCCTTTCTCTGCGTGTAGAATGTGGCGTAACATCCACCACTGAATTTCAAAAGTTGGCGGAATGGTGCATTTTTACTAGAATTATCAGAATGGAGGGTTTTTCACACTTTTTTTACACGCGTACACGCAGAGAATAGATATGGTTGCTATATGATCACGGCAACAATAGTATGTTCTTTGCAATAAAAGCGGGTCGTCGCAACCATAGTATTATTTTTTGAATTTCATTTTGACAATAGTATGATTCCGGCAATATTAATATTGTGTAAATGTAACAATAGTATTGTTGCCAAATTTAAAAATATGGTTGTAGCAACAATATAAATATGGTTGGTGCGATAAAACTATTATTTTTTCTGGGTTTTATGTTAACAATAATATCATTACGGCAATTATACCGACAAAATCTTAATTTTTCTTAATTTGACAATGTTATTGTTACGAATCTTATGCAACAATAGTACTTTTTATATGAAAATTAAATATTTTCAAAACAAACTTCTTTGGATTAGTATAACTGAAATATTTTTAACAAATGATTTTTTTCTACTGTTAAATAGTAAATTACTCCTATTAATAGGAGTTTAATGCATTTTTAAATAATTTACTTAATAAAAATCTCTATTGTTGAATAGCAACTTAACCCAATCCTTACAAAAATTTTGGGGATCATAGTATGGTAACGTGTGAGTCATACTATGGTTGTAAGGATCATACTACTATGTGAAACACACTATGGTTGTGAGGATTATAATATGGTTGTTGGGATCATAGTATGCTTGAGTGTGAATAATAATATGGTTGTGGGGATCATAGTATGGTTGTGTGTGAATTATACTATTGTTGTGATGATCATAATATTGTTGAGCCACAATCCTATACCCAACAATAGTAGGATGCTCTTCGAATATTGTTATCCCAACCATAATTTTTTTCTGCGTGTATATAAATATTATTATTATAAATAAAAGTTCGCAATTTAAAATAATCGAGTAAAAGGTGTCGATACCTAAACAGTATCAAAAACAAAACTCGATGGCAGAATTATCGTATAGAAAATACATATCAATTTTAAAACGGCAAGATTGATAGGTTTAATAAGAAAATCAAAAGTACGCAAAGGCAGTTTTTCAACGAGTTCTATAAATATCGATTAAGTTATGGTCGAATCCACTTGTAGATACTATGGGCAACTCAGTCTAGTTAAAGTGTTGGAAAGAAATAAGATATTCTTTTGATCAAGTATCGAGTGTAAAGGAATCAGTATCAATTAAAAAGACTCCATAAAGTTCTCAATTAACAAGTCCCTCTCAAACCATTTTTATTAAGAAGAAATAATAAAAATATATATTAAAAATATAATATATTTTTCAAAAATATAATATGTATTTCAAAATATGTGACGCGCAAAATAGAAAGGGACCTAAGGGTAAAAACCAGTTTTGTTCAGGAGAGCCATTTTAATGATTTAAGTACGTGTACCTTTGGTGTACCACTACTTTCATAAAACGAGCATATCTCTGGGAGGAAACACTTTTGGGGAATGGGATAAGTCTCATTCGATGCTCAGATGTTGTCCACATCAAAAAAGAAAAAAGTGAAAATTGATTTTTTTACCCTTAGGTCCCTTTCTCTATGCGCTGTCACATATTTCGAAATAGATTAAGGCAGTTAGACAAAAGACAAACAAACAAAAATTACTACAATTTTTTTAAATAAAATTTGTCATATATCTTGAAGAAATAGCTTCATTTAATTTTCTTATATACAAAATTGACAGTCCGAAAAATTGCAGTCACCATTATAAGATTTTAAGATCTTTACTAGATACAAAATTTAAATGCATTTTTTTATCTTTTATTTCTTTCAGAATTTGGACAATCACTACAGCGTTTCCATCAAGCGGTTTCAACCAACAAAAGGAACAAGATTTTCACTCAAAACCAAAAAAAAAGAAAACACAAGAAGAAGAACAACAACCTAGAAAAACCTTACGATATTTTGTTCTATTTTTGGAAAACAAGAAACTTATAGTACTACTAACAAATCCCCAACAAAAACTTACTTGGTAACCTAATGAATATTGGAAGAGAACAGAGCAAAAGTAGCACAAAGGAGACTACAACGGAGCGACACTGATAAATGGATGCTGTCCATGAGAGGAGAAAGATGTCATCTCGGACGAAAGACTGTCCAACACACGTAGACATAGACCCGCAATGTACTGAACAAACCAGTGAATGAATGACTGACAAGGCACATGAATAAATAGAAAATAAGACCAGAATTATGATAAATGACAACAAAACTCAAAGGATACGATACAGGACCAAGAAGACGTGTAGAGAATAGAACGCAAAACAGCACCAGGCAACTGAAACTGGAACAGTGCCATGTTAAGGGCTGGAAAATAATAGGTTACCACAGGATATTGCATACAACTCAAGGACTAGCGAGAGAGGGAGAGAGAAATAAATGGATTTATATAGAGCATTTGGCAAAGACAATGTAATTATTTATCAAAAGGATACCCACAAGAGACGAGAGATTTCCTACGACTGCACGACGATAAAAGAATGGCAGATGCTTGAATAGTTTTTTAAGCAGAAATGTCCACTCCTGACTCTAGTCAAATACATCAATACCCGCACTGAGCAATTATTACAAGAGTCCTTGTTGTAGGCTGCAAATAAAACTAAAAATAAAAACCAAAAAATTAGAACGAACTTAAGAGTACAAACTTGCAATCAAAATAAAATAAAAAAAGCGAAAAACCAAAACCGAAAAACAAATCCTGCTAAATAAAAACCAATCATTGGGGCTTTAGGCAAGACCATCACAAGCGCTATATCATATGGATTCATTAGCCCAAGACGACGACGATTTGAATAAAAGCTTCAAGTTTTCTTTACACTCGCCTGCTGCGTTCTATACAAATGCTCGCTACCTTCACTCCTCTGCCTCCGCCTCAGCCTCAGCCACCGTCAGCATTACAGCAAATTTCAATTTTCAACGCTATCGCCGCCGAAAACCGTTCCTTTGGCAGAAGATCTCGGAAAAGTTGAAACATTTTATGTACGCCTTGTTGAGGTCGTTGTTTTATGTTTTCTTGTTACTCAGCCTCAGCGATTGTTGGTTTCAAGTCGGCTCCGCCGCTCTGGTCATAGGCGACGACAAAGCAACATCCGAACAGTTTGTGCAAAGAAACTCCTCTGGCGTCTTACAACTGCCAATACAAGCGCTGATCTTGGAAGCTGGCAACGGCATCGGCAGTGCCAGTAGACAAACGGACGAGCTAGACAACCGTAGTACGACATCCACCAGCACCACCTCGAAGGCTATACAACAAACAAATGATGGCCACAAAGTACCCCCCTCATCAACCTCACGCAGCCTATTGGGCAAGACGAACAACATCAACAGCAACAATCACCACAGTATTAGGACAATGTTCACCACAGCCAACAGCAGAGCCGCAGCCGGAACAACATCGACGGCGGCTTCATTGCCTGGCCCGTACGGCCATCGCCAGCACAGCCTTGACGGCATCATCAATACCTTCACCTCTACTTTGTCTTCGGTGTCAACAAATGACACCGACTGGCCATTGTCATCATCGTCCACCCTTTCGTCATCGTTGTCAGCAGCCTCGTCATCATCGTTGCCCTCAACCTCCGCCGCCACACCTGTCGAATTTACCATGCCTGCTGTCCATACCGTGCTGGTTAGCATAGTCCTGCTCTTCGTTATCCTGGGCACCATCGTGGGCAACGTGTTGGTCTGCATAGCTGTGTGCATGGTCCGCAAACTACGGCGTCCTTGTAATTATTTATTAGTTTCTTTGGCTCTCTCTGATCTCTGTGTGGCCGTTCTAGTTATGCCCATGGCCCTGCTCTATGAGGTTTTGGAAAAGTGGAATTTCGGCCCATTGCTGTGCGATATATGGGTGTCATTCGATGTCCTCTGCTGTACGGCATCCATACTAAACTTGTGTGCCATTTCCGTCGACCGCTACTTGGCCATTACCAAACCCCTGGAATATGGGGTGAAGCGTACGCCACGCCGCATGATGCTGTGTGTGGCACTGGTATGGCTGGCCGCCGCTTGCATCTCATTGCCGCCCCTGCTGATATTGGGCAACGAGCACGAGGATGAAAATGGTGATCCCATGTGTTCGGTGTGTCAGAATTTCGCTTATCAGATTTATGCAACTTTGGGTTCCTTTTACATACCGCTGGCTGTAATGCTCTTTGTATATTATCAGATATTCCGGGCGGCCAGACGCATCGTTTTGGAGGAGAAGCGAGCACAGACGCATTTGCAGCATGCCCTCAATGGCACCGGCTCACCGCCTGGTCACACGGACCTCGACGGCAATGGTCAGACGCATCGGCATAGCAGCTATGGCAATACCTCGTTGAACTATTCCACGTGTGGCGGTCTGTCCGCCAGCCATCACAGTGGTGGCTGTAGTGGTGGTGGTGGCGGCGGCCACCACGGTGGTGGCAGTGGCTCGAGTGGTCTGCTGGGTTCGCCGCATCAAAAGAAACTGCGCTTCCAGCTGGCCAAAGAGAAGAAGGCCTCCACCACGCTGGGCATTATCATGTCCGCCTTTACCATATGTTGGCTGCCATTTTTCATTCTAGCTCTCATACGCCCCTTTGTCGAATCGGAAACCACGCATGTGCCACAGTCGCTGTCTTCGCTGTTCCTATGGCTGGGCTATGCCAACTCGCTGCTCAATCCCATTATCTATGCCACGTTGAATCGCGACTTTCGCAAACCTTTCCAGGAGATCCTCTACTTCAGATGCTCCAGTCTCAATACGATGATGCGTGAGAACTACTATCAAGATCAATACGGTGAACCGCCTTCGCAGCGGGTAATGCTGGGCGATGAAAGGCATGGTGCGCGGGAGAGTTTTCTCTGAAATTAGGCGATCTAAGAGGAGGCTCATCTACCGGAGAGACAAAGGCAGTGTGTGCATAGAAGCGCTAGAGAGGATGTGCTAAATTCCTAAGAAAAATTAAAAATCCCTGCAACAAATTTCCAAAGATATAAAACCTTAAAACGGAGTAGTGACGAGTCTTTTGTTTCAAATGTCTTCTACTACTTCTTCAGCGACTAAAGAGTGATGATTTTTTTTATATAAATTACCGATCATTGTTATTGTTTTAAATTATTTTCTATTAAGTCGGAAAAACAAACGTAAGAAAAGCAAACTACTCTAAAAGTAAATCATATTTATAAAATATCAAAAAACAACAAGAAAGAAACCAATCCTATTTTTAAATATAAATCGTACTACGTGCATACACAGAAGGAAAACAAAACAAAAGAAAAACAATTAAATATACTCTCAGATCAGTGTAAAAACATTCAAGAATATTAGTTTTAGCTGTTAAGGAATTTAGCGTTAAAGTTCATAATGGCAACAACCACTTTAGAAACTGTAGTAGACATTAATCGATTAAGAATCAGACTCAATTCTATATATATAAACCTAGATATATGACGATCTTCTCTGGAATATAATCACTCTGTACATTGGCCCATTTTGTCAAACTAAACAGGAAATGGATGGTGTATTTTTTTATGTTCACGAAAAACATTTAAGTAATCTTTTAGTATTTTACGCCTATTTAGTTTGCCCAACTTATAATTTTTTTATATTTTGTGGAGAGATGTTTTTAACTGCAAATATGCAAATGCTTTAAATTTTAGGTTAAAGCATGGAGAGTTTAATTACATTAGCTCTTATTCTTATTACTGAAATCATTAAGAACTACAAGCATCCGTTGGACAAGAAGACATTCTGTTGCAATTACCTAATGTTTATAATCTCGACTGAAATTATGTTCGACTTACCATAAGATGACAGTTATGAATTTATGATGTTGCCGATCGTGGTTCTAACTCATAGTGTGTATAATGAGTTACCAACAATTGTTAACGACAACAAATAATTTCGTTCAGACGACAAAAAACAGTAATTTTGGTTCATCGTAGTATTTCCTAACCAATCACGGGAGCAATAGAATGTTAAACACACAACATAAAAGTTGAAGCTTAAGGAAACTTTACCAAATCAATTGCATTATGTCGAAAAGGTTTTTGAAACCAAATAGACAAAATAGACTGATATTGTGTTATGCAGATTGCTCTACTCACGGTTCGAAGATTATATGCAAAGGGTAATTCTAAGTGATTCTAATGAGACTCCTGTATAAGCCATTTCATTTGTAGCCGAAGTAATCGTTGCCAAAGGCTGCTGAAGAAAAACCTTGGCATGTGTAGAAGCAGCTGTACAGTCTTCCTGACAACCGTAGCCAATACATTTCACCAATTTTTTAGTTGATTCTAAAAAAGAAACAACAAAAAGGTCTCGAATCAGAATAAAAACTGTTCAAGTCACAAAATAGACTAACTTAAGTTTTTTTTTCTTTATTAAGACCTCAGGGGGTGTCCCCTATATATGCAGTGCATTGCATCGGTCAAGTGAAGATAGGTTAGGGTATTGAAGGAAAGAGGGAGTAATGTTTATGGACATTTAATTTGAACCTGTTCATATCGTACGTGGCAGGAAACACCTCTGCGGGAAGTCTGTTCCACATACGGGCAACGTGGCTGAAGAACGAATTCTCCCTGTAATGCGCCGTGCGATCAGTAGGCCAATCAAATGGATGCGAACTTCTAGACAAGCGGGTGTTACGGGCGAACACTCTAACCTCCGGGATGTGATCACCTATCTCAGAAGAGCACATCCCGTTAAAGTACCTGTAAAAGAGTGATACGCAACCAACACTCCGCCGATGCTCGAGTGAAATAACAGAGTTGGCCGCACTGCTATCTCCAACAAGCCTCAGCGCCCTCCTTGCACCCGGTCGAGAAACTCCAAAGAAGACCTTGAATCACCCGCCCAGATGTGGGAGTTATACTCTACTTTTGGCCGAATGTATCTGATGTAGATGTGGAGGAGTTCGGAGGAATTGAAGTATTTCTTGCACCGCTTTAAAAAATTCTACCAAATCTATTTTGCCACAACTACCAGCTGTGTCAATTAAATATAATTTCCGGGTTTCATTGGTAAGGCTGATTAATTAGGTATCATCTTTTGGTATGTTGAGCCGAATATCCATTACGATTATAAACATTTGGTCCTTGCAAAGGACCCTCTTCTTTTGCAACCGAATTTGTGTAGTTCCAACCGATTTCCAACTAATTTTTTCTCTGCGATGTTGGACATCATTTCATTACTACAACCGAGAAGTTAGTTTTATGTACGAAAGTATTATTATAGTTATTATCTCAGTGTAAGTCGAACCGAATTTCCATCAAGTAATTTGGTAATAATTTGGCAATTGCAGTCTTCTCCTCCAACGGAATTCTTGTAGTTCGAAACGATTATCAACTGACTGAAAGAAAGCTTGTTTTATGGTTGTGGCAAAACAATATTATGATCCTCAGAACAGCAATTTTATTCACACACAACCATGCTGTGATCCCGACAACCATATTGCAATTCACACTTAACCATACTTAGATCCCGACAACCGTATTATGGTCCTTACAATCCTATTATCCTATTCCTTATCCTATTATCGTATTGTAACGGGTGATCAAGGTATTTTTCTTTAGTGTTTTTCTTTATTGTTTTATTCTCAGATTACGCGTGAATTGAGTTAAACTGTATTTTTTCAGTATTGTTTGCCATATCATCATGTCAAGACTTTCGCAACAACATCTCCAAATTGTGCAATTGAATTATTCGGTGAAATACGGTTTTCGACCAAAATTTTGTTCGGTGATAAGGCGCCTCTCTGGCCATTATACCCATAGAAAACCATGGTTTGGTGTGGTTTATGGGCTGGTGGAATCTAGACCGATGATTCCACCAGCCCATAAAATGTTTTCAAAAATGATGATGGCCAGAACGTAGCCGTGAATGGTGTGCGTTATCGCGCCATGATGTTTTAAAAATGATTTCGCTACCTGAATTTGAATTCCGTAATCTGGACGACATTTGGTTTTAACAGGACGGTGCCACTTGCCAAACAGCTGCTCAAACAATAGATCTATTGAGTGGTCATTTCGAAGAGCAGCTAATTGCACGTTTTAGACCGGTTTACTAGCCGCCTGCTCGCTTGTTATCACATCTTTAGACTTTTTCTTTGGGGCTTCGTAAAGCACAAATTCTATGCTGAAGAAGCAGCTATGATCCAGGTTTAAGAAGCCAGCATTTTGCGTATAATTAACGCCATAACGGTCGTAATGCGCGAACGAGTCATCCAAATTAGACCGTCAGAATGGACACCCTGAGGTGTAGTTTAGGCCAACATTTAAAGGAATTTATATTGCATAAAATATCCTTTCAACTCAACAATAAAGAAGAGAAAAAAATTAAATTTGAAAAAATACCTTTATATTGATCCCCCGATATATTGCAGAGAAAAGATATGGTTACAACAACAATAATATGTACTAATAAAAGTATGTTCTGTGCAACCATTGTATTGCTTCTTGAATTTAATTTTGACAATAGTATGATTGCGGCAATATTACTTTTGTTGAAATGTAACAATAGTATTATTGCCAAATTTAAAAAAAAAATATGGTGGTAGCAACAATACAAATATGGTTGGTGCGACAAAAGTATAGAATAATATGGTTGTTTAAACAATGTTATTGTTACGAATCTTATGTAATCGCCCATGTGCTGTGTGCTTCATTTCGAGGGAAACTACCCATTCAAAACTCAATAGAGAAAACCTGTGTTAGTATATTAGTTGAACTTTGTTCAATAAATATCAACAAAAACATATGTTTTACAACTGAACGCCACATACATTTTTTTTAATTTTAGTGAAAAATGAATTACTAAAAAATGTCTGCAGGTTTATTAATAGATGTTATGGCTTCCCGAAGACGTCAAAGGCGTCGGCTAAGAGATGCATCGAATCCAACGCATATGCCGAACTATTCGCATCTAAAAAAAGGTTGGATTTTTAGACATGTGGTTTTTAATCTGGGCACACATTTTTCGGAGTTGGTCTTTTTGACAGCTGTCACTCAGTGCTCAGTTTGGTTTGCCATTTCATATTGAATAGACTTACTCCGGAACAACGTTTGCAAATCGTGGTGAATGGTTCCAAATCGAAAGGGATACCGATCCTTATACTTACAAGAAAATTTTGTTCAGCGATAGGGCTTTCTTTTGGTTGAATGGGTACGTTAATAACCAAAATTGTCGCATTTGGAGTAATGAAAATCCACAAGGCATTGTTGAGACGACGTAACATCCTCAAAACGTCACTGTTTGGTGTGCTCTATGGACAGAGGGAATGATTGGGCCATGTTCCTTCAAAAATGAAGCCGGCCATAATGTTACAGTAAATGGGAACGCTATAGAGCCATGATTAATGACCTTTTTTTAGCCTGAATTGGAGGATGTTAATGTGGACGACCTTTGGTTTCAACAAGACGGCGCTACATGCCATACAGCCAACGAAACAATCAATTTATTGAAGGAAACTTTTGGTGAGCGCATTATTTCTCGTCGTGGGCCTGTGGCGTGGCCTCCAAGATCGTGCGATTAAATACCGCTAGACTATTTTTTGTGGGGTGGTGTGAAGTCGCTTATCTACGCAGATAAGCCCGACACGATTGACGACTTGAAAGAGAATATTCGGAGCGTTATTGCTGACACACGTTCCCTTTTGGCGGGAAATTATTTGAGTCAGCTGCTGCGGCCACTTGCCCGAAATCATTTTTAAAACATGATGGCAAACCCTTTTTCTATATAATAAAGCTAAGTTCTTGGCTATAACATTAAATTATATGCGATTTATTTCTTCTTGAAAACCACACGTCTAAAAGAGACCCTTTATAACAATAATAACTTTTCTGAAAGTACATTATAAAATCAAAAACTATTGGAGAAAACTTTGTCTAAAAGCAGTAAAAAGTAATAACATTTAAAACTATAGGAAATTTAAAAAAAAAATTGGCATCTTTAAACTATGGAGCACAAAACATTTTCGCCGCCATTACTAAACTCAGCAGAGAAACGTGGATAAAAAATGATCATTTTTTATTTTATTTCATTAATTAAACCCTAATGTGAACAATGTTTAAGCAAATGTAAATGAACAACAAATATAGTTATGACTATGTGTCATATTTTAAATGTATATGCTTATAAATTTGGTAAATTTCAGTTTCTAAAACGGTCCCAAAGGGTACATGAGGTCGAATTTAATACCCAATATTTTGTTGGTATATAGAATGGCGCGCATCAAAAATGGGAAAATGATTCACATTCGAGCCAGGTCGAAATGCGGCACATGGGCGAATTTTATTTTTTTATCTGTAAATTAAAATTTTTCAAAACTAACTGCATTCGATTAGAAGAACTAAATATTTTTAATAAATAAAACACTTACATTTTTTAAACGAATTGTTTCTGCTGATACATTAATCACTCCTATTACTTTTAATTTATTGCATTTTTAAATAATTTACTTTAGAAAAATTTCTGTTGTTGAATATCACCATAACCCAATCGTAATAAATAATTTTGGGGATCATAGTAGGGTTGAGTGGGATCACACAATGTTTGTGTAGATCATAGCATTGTTGCGTGTGGATCATTCCATGGTTATGAGGAACATACACTGGTTGTGAGGATCATACTATGTTGTATGAGAACCTACTAAAATTGTGAAGATCTTCTATGGTTGTATGTGAAACATACTGTGGTTGTGATAATCATAATATGGTTGTATGTGACACATACTATGGTTGTGTGGATCATTCTGAAGATAGTATAGTTGAGTGTGAATTATAAAATTGTTATGGGGATTATAGCGTGGTCGTGTGTGCATCATACTATTTCTGTGAAGATCATTAAATGTTGTGTCACAACCATGTACCAAACAATAGTACGATGCTCTTCGAATATTGTTACCCAACCATGCGTTTTTTCTACGTTTGTTGGCTACGAAAATGTTGAACTTGTCACCTTTTTTTCAATTCAAAATTGTTTTCGTATTTGCGTTTCTCAAAAAAGAAACTGCTGTAACTATGTAACTAACTGAGACTGCCGTTAAAATGGCATCATTTTGCTTTAAAGTATTATCGGTGATTTGTATTGAACTATTGCTATGTCCAAAAACCATAAAAAAAACACCTGTTACCCTAGAGTACTCCAAACAACACGTAACACAAACACTAAAAATAAAAACAGACAAAGAAAAACAAAAACCATCATTCGAATTCCTGCAGCCGAAAATGTGCATTTATTTTCATTTTTTTCAATATTAAGTTGCACATCACTTTCAATTATGACCCTACTACCGCCCCCTTCTAGGAGATCGTCAATAAATCATATTAGCAAAAAAAGTAAACATTTTTTATTTTTAATAAATGGAAACATGACACAAAGACTAAGTCACTTTAGTTTTACTACAATATTATTATTATTTGTTATAGAAAAACAAGTTTGTGAAATACTATCGTATGTTTTACAACGTAAAACAAAACGTTGCCATTTTTTAGTTTTAATTAATTCTGGTGAAATTTCAAACTGTGCAGGCAAACAATCGAACAAAACTTTTTCTGCGTAACATTTTAATTAAATTTATGTCTGTATTTGACTAAACGAACGAGCGAGCACCGGTTGACAGACGGTAACACCCAACAGGTGGTGCCAGCTGCGGTGTTAATAATGAATGACCTGTCCAAATTCTATTTGAAATTCTAGTCATCTTGAGAACTTTTTTTTATGTAAATAAAATTTATATATACGATATATAAGATATTAAAAATAAATTTGTTGCGATTGACAGCAGCGTTGCGCTGCGTTGGTTCGTCTGATGTTTGCCCGCCCATGGCCTGAAAGTGTTCACAAAGGATTAATTACGAACATTTCTCATTAATTTATTATTATGCTGATGATGAAGGCGATGATGTTGATTATTATTATTATTATATTTACTACTATTGTTAGCCAGTCACGTCTCTCTGTGATAAAAAGAATATAAATTAATTAATTAATTTTTACATGAAATGAAAAACAAACAAATGTAAACCAAAAAACAAGTGAAAAAAGAAAACTATAAGTAAATAAATTAATGTAATATGTATATAGCCTGTATGTATATGTTAAGAAATCACACATACAACAAATAAAAAAGAAGAGAAAAAAACACACAGCAAGCTCCTGATATTGTAAAACAAAATTAATTTAATTTAAATGTAACCACACAAATGTAAAACTCTACATTTGTATAGTAGCTAAGAACGCATAAACGAATGAACGTGTGCGGTCGGTGGCCATCGACTATATGTTACACTACACTAAGTGTTGAAAATGTTAGCAATCAATTATGAATTTTATTTAAGCATTGAAAATCTAAATTTATTGTCAGAGCTAGAGCAAAAGATTCTGCATGAGGTCCAACATGTGGAATTAAGAAGCCGAAAAAATATGTACTTGTTCATAACAACTTGTTGAGCTGATTACTAAGAAAGATTGTGTGAAAGGAATCGGTCTGTGCCGAAATACTTGTCCAAGCTCTGTTCCGAAAACTTGTCCACCCAACTAAGCCAAACTATTTGTCCATGACCTTAAGTCAGTATTTTTGCCTGTTTTATTGGCAGCCGTTAATTTTTGCATTAAAAGTTGTCTTTGTATGAAATTCGTATGCATTCTCCATTCAAACCCTCAGAGATTTTATAAAACAAAACTTTTTAAAGCCATGGATTTTAAAGTTTTATTCTTGCTTCTTCAGTACCTCTTATCTTTGCTTATTCTGATTCAACCAGACTTCGCTCAGATGACAAGTATCATTGTTTTAAAAACCCCACGACACTTCTCATTGATGCAATGTCGACAGTTGCTTCAAGTGGTCATCTTGTCATCAAGACAATAGCAAAGCAGCGTCATAACACGAATGTCATCTTACATAGCAGTGATGACAACTATGATAACCTTTGAACCCATGTCAGATGTCATTTTTGGCGTGCCACTTTCTTTGTCATCGAAGGTTGAAAGATGGAGAAAATTTAAAAAATCATTTTTAACGGCAAAAGAAATAACTGAAGAACATTTTTCTTTCAACTGTTTTGACTCGTTTTAGAAACTGTGGACTGAAGCTGGTAAACGAATTTTATAGTTCCTAAAGATTATCGTCGACGTTGATCGCTATATTTGATAATTAATTTAATACATGTTAAAAACAAATGAAACTTAGTTTTTCTTGTTTTTCGAAAAAGACCTAACGGCCGGTCTTTATCTTTATACAATTTTTTCTATACAGTCTGTCCGCCGGGAAGGTATCCTACTTTATTTGCCGCCATACTGGTAAAAATTAGTCTTGACAGTTCATATTTGGTAGTCGTGAAGTAGAGACGTGGCAAATTTATTACGGAAAAATATTCGATAAACCAACGTCTTTTAATGGCCAATAATCAATCATTGATTACTGTGACGAGCAGAAAGTAACATGAAATTTTTGGGAGAAACAACGTGCCAACAAAACGCACTATTTATCGTGTAGTGAATGATTTCGAAGAAAGAGGGTCTGTAGCTGATAGGCCCAAGCGTGGACCACAACGCACTGCATGATCGGCTGAAAACATTATTGCTGCTCAAGAAAGTTTTCAAAACAATCCATCAACCTCAGTTCGACGCCGTGCTAAATGTAAGGAAAAATGTGCTCAAATGGTCAATAGTCAATCATCGATTACTGTGACGATGACAAAGTAACATGACATTTTTGGGAGAAACAACGTGCCAACAAAACGCACTATTTATCGTGTAGTAAATGATTTCGATGAAAGAGGGTCTGTAGCTGATAGGCACTGCCAGTGCGGCTGAAAACATTATTGCTGCTCAAGAAAGTGTTTAAAGTGTTCGACGCCATGCTGAATGTAAGGCTCGCATTTGTGAGGCCAACAGAGGCGGACATTTATCTGATATTGTATTCCATAAATAATTGCCGACATTAAATAAAACATTAACCAATATAAGATCCATTCTCATTTATTTAAGCAAAAATTATAAACAAACAAAATAGTATACCTTCCCGAATAGTATACCTTCCCGGCGGGCACTCTGTACTCTCAATCATAGGACTCACTTTGGAATACCGTTTGCACCACCTCAATATGTTTTACATTTAACGTACGTCTGTGTATCTGTCCACCTGTCTGCTCCTGGAAAGCAAGCTATAGGCCGCACTAATAAAGCTGTGTGACTTAAATTTTGCGGAAACATGTGCTGATAGACTGAAACAGTTGCTGTTGAAATTGTGCTAAATCGGTCAAAAGTACACAAATTTTCCCACACAAGGACTGAGTCGACCTTATGGATCGAAAGACATTCTGGAAAAAATTGCCTCTTTAAAAAACTCGTATTAATAGCCATAAAATAAAACAGTAAAATTTTATCGGAACGAAATCAGTATTATTAATATTAGACTTTTTCGTGTTATAATTGACTAAAGGAGCCTGAACTCTGAACTTTGAAAGACTATATCTAGTAAACTTATACTAATATGATGATTCAAGTTGATGGAGCCATGTGAACCTTTGTCCTGTTCAGATTCATGAATTTCATTGCTGATGTTCATTGTTGGGGTGATCGATGAGAGCGCATAGATTCAGGCCTATACTAATATAGAACAATTTTAATAGTTAAAGTATATAAAGTAAAGTACGCATAAGGACCTAAGGTTAAAAACCAGTTTTGTTTAGGAGAGCCATTTTAAAGATTAGGTCTCTTTCTATATGCGCTTAGAATCGTCGACTTCACTTTCACAAAACGCGCATATCTCTGGGAGGGAACACTTTTGAGGTTCGATGCTCAGATGTTATCCACATCAAAAGAAGAAAAAAAATGAAATTGATTTTTTTACCCTTAGGTCCCTTTCTCTATGCGCTGTCATATATTGTGATTATAGAGAAACCCCCACCGTTTCTGAGTAGCCACATGTCGATGTTAACTCATTATGGGTGCTCTAGGGACCATTGACCTATTCGTGAAAAATATTTTTGTTGTTTTTAAATACCCATAGGCCCTTAGTTAAAGGAGGTCTTTTTTAAGGCCCTATGGGCAAGACCGAGTACAAATAGGCCCAAATCTTAAATATAAGGACAAAGCAGCATTTGTGAGACAATTGTGCTGATTCTGAATACCCATTGTCCCCGAATATTAAGGGACGTTTTATGGGCACTAGGGCACATAACCCACGCCCATATGTCAAGGTTTTCAATTCAGTGAAATCGTAAAACTAATGTCATAGAAAATATGTTTTCATCAGGGCCCTAGGGTCATTACACCAATGGTGCAAGACCACAATTTCTTTAAATCGTAAAGTTAACGTGATATTTTAATTCGTGATGATTTTAAATAGTTTTTAACTACCCATATGTCCAAAGTTTAAGAAGGCAGATTTTTGGGCCCCTACGGTAACTACGAAAACCAAATTGGCTTATATCTTAAATATAAGTACATATTTCGAACTATAAGAGGGATACCCTCTCAGGGGAACATATATCTGATAATTTTGGAGACTCTACTCTATTTCGTTTGGCGTAAGTGGCGGTTTTAACAAACGGACATGGCTAAATATTCTGAAAATTTTATGACGATCCAAAATATGGTTTTGTTTTTTTTTACATTTATTCGGTCTTTTATCATTTATATGACTTCAGCCCATTTAATTATGTGCGCCTGTCTGATCAACTAAAAAATTGGTAAAATGTATTGGTTTTGGCGGGTTTAGAAACAGCTGTACAGTCTGCCTGGCAACCGTAGCCAATACATTTCACCAATTTTTTAGTTGATTCTGAAAAAGAAACATCAAGAAGTGTTCAAGTCATAACGATCGAAAATATATATATATGAGGGTTGCTATTTATATTTAGGGTTCGGCAATTAAAACACAATAATTTATCATTGGAAATGGTTTTATTATAAAACTAAATGTCTCCTTTAAGATCAATACACTTTTGCATGCGCACAAACCAATTTTCAAAGCACTTTCTGCACTCCGATTGAGATACCTCAAAAACATGATTTTTGAACGCTTCAACAGCTGCTTCGGGCGATGAAAAACGTTGACCACGCATATTTTTCTTGATGCTAGGGAATAAGAAGAAGTCATTCGGTGGATGGCCTATCAATTCGACATCTTGAGTTGTGAAATAGCTCATCGTTTCAGCTGATGAGTGAGAGCTCTCATTGGCGTGATGCAAATGATCCGTCTTCTCTTATTATTTTTCCTCATTTCTTCGAACACTGTTGGCAAACAGCTGGTTGTATACCACTCAGAATTGACCGCCCACTCAAGGAACTGCAGCAAGGCACTGTGTTTTTTTCGGTTATACCGAAAAAAAACGCAAGCATTGCTCCGATCTAATTCTTCCACGAACAACTTTTGTTGGATTTGGCTCGTCGTGAAAGATACATACGGTCGATTGCTGTTTTGTTTCCGGTTCATACTCGTAGATCTATGATTCATCACCTGCGACAATGTTATACACTGCCTTTGAGCTAGCGCAGTTATACTTTTTCAACATCTCATTGCACCAATTCATACGAGCCTTTTTAGTGTCCTTTCTAGTGTCTGCTTTACTAACTGAAGTGTTTTATGTTCAAGTCCACGCAAAAGTTTATTTTTATTTATTGCAATAGTTTCTTTATGTGCAAATTTTCACTAGCTTTCAAATAAGTAGTTATTTTTCGACATCGTGTATGCTTCAAGATCAGTAGCTTCCTTCAATGACACTTCCATGTTAAAGTAACTCGAAATGAATAATAAGAAGTTAATACTTTTGATTTCAGGTACTCTCAATTGTAACTCGTGTAACGACGTGTTTCCACTTATGCTGGGGCAGACTCAGCCAAGCCCAAGGTAGTTACAAACTATTTATTTTAGATTGAGAAAGAGAGAGGTGTGGTATATAACTATAATCCTTTATTTAATCAATAATTTCTGACATAAACACTACAAACTATAGGACGAACAGGTTACACGCGATGACGGCTAAGAAAAAGGGAAGACCAATCAGCCTCTCAGGAATTTTTGCGCTATGGGGAGCGATGACTTCACTGGAGAACGGCGGCGGCGTCACTGGTTAACAGCGGCGGCGGCGTCACTGGAGAACGACGGCGTAAGGTGACGGCGCTAACACTAACCCAGGGGCCGAAAAGATGGACTAGGCAGACCAAACAGTCTCCCTTTTGAAGCCCGATAGCTATGAACGCGTTTGCTCCGGCGGCAGCCGGGATGTGACGTTAGAGATCGGGAAGGCCAAGCTATCTCTATTTAATCCAGCAGCGCCCACAACAAACAACTTTACTACAGTAGGGAAAATAGAGATCGGGAAGGCCAATCAAGGAGAATTTCCAAAGAGAAGACCAGACTTTCTCTTGTTAAGACCCTTGCGCATGCACTAACTACCTCTAGCTACGAGGGCGGTTCGGAAACTATTTAGCCTAGCACAAAAAGCGCGGTATAAACAGAAAAAAGTTAAGTGTTTTGGGAACTTCCATCTCTGCTATGAACACATGTTAAATTTTGTTTCGATCTGGCAACTCCTTCATATAGAAACAGGTGTTCACAAAAGACGCATCCGCGATTTTTTTACAATGGAAAAATTAGAAATGCGTGGTGTCATTAAATATTTACATAAAAAAGGTTTATCGGGACAAGAAATTCATAATGATATGGTGAATGTGTTAGGTGAAAGTGCTCCTTCATATGCAACAGTAAAAAATTGGGTTGCTGAATTTAAACGTGGTCGTACAAGCATTGAAGATGAACCACGTAGTGGATGTCCAAAAACAGCAACAACAACAGAAATTGTAGCCAAAGTGCATGATATGGTATTAAATGATCGACGAATAAAAGTGCATGAAATAGCTAATATCATGGGCATCTCAAATGATCGAGTCCATTTAATTTTGCATGAAGAACTACAGATGAAAAAGCTCGTACTGTCACTCATACCTGTCGCCTTCCAATGACCAACTATCCCGAACTCGTCCGCCCACGCTCTTTTTATATCCTTTTGGGTTTCACACACACACCAATACCTTTACATTCCCGCCTGACCGTTTTGATATGTAGATGTTGGCTGCACTGCGATCATATGACTCACGTTCAAGGCCCGAATTTCCGTTAAATTTGAATTTGAATTTCTGGGGCCTGTTTACACGCTCCCACTACTACATGTATCATACGAGTATGTATATGTTTTTTTTATAATACTCGATTGTTAATTCATTTTCTTTGTACATAAATTCGTAAAATACAAAATGAATTCTTAAAGGTAAACCGAATGAGATCCAAAACAACAAAATATAATAAAAAGGGAATAACATAATAAAATAATAGAATAATAGTTTATCTTATGCTGACAAAAACGAGGGAATCGACTTTTGTCATTACACTCGTAATGAAAGTTTTTGTAGGAAAAGTTTATTTTTCTATTTTTCTATAACGAAGAAAAAACTTATTTTCTACAAAAAATTTTATTTATTTTTTTTGTGGGCAAATGTGTTTTCTCTGTGAGTTTTTTTTTTTTGGGTAGCAAAACGTTATTTTCTCAGGTAACAGGTGCTCACCAATGGGACCAAATGTCGCCCACCACAAGGACTTTATATTCAGACAACAACTAGTAATGTATTGCTAGTAGTGTGACGTGGTTTGTCTCTTAGCCCGAAAACCACAATAAAGAGTGCATTTTGTTCTATGCTACGGTAGTTGGAAAAACTCTTCAAGTTGTTACATTAGCTCTAATGCGGCAATTTTGTTTGTTTACACATCCATAGTGCCACAACTATGACTTGTTACTGAATAAAAGTCTCCGCGAAAACCAACAGAACACATTCGGCGTAGTCGGAGCCATTGTTTCAATACTTACAATTATCTCTAAAAAGAAACTGCCATCATAATCATAATAATGATTACGACATCAAATTCTGTTTAATGTATTTCATTTAAAATAGAAAAAAGCGTATGTTTTTTCTAAAGTTTTTTTTTGCAAACTTTTCGAAGAATTTAACGTTTTAGAAAGTTCTCGATCTGGAGTTGCAGCAAACGGGCAACTTTTTACGGTGGATTAATTGCTTACGTACTTAGTTTCCATAGTATCGCGTTAAGGCACAAACGGAAAGTTAGTGATTTTTAAACAATATAATACTTCAACTCACTGACCGTGAACTCCTGGTTAAAGACTGGCAAATGTTATTAACCCGGTCTTCGAAACATAACACATGAGATATTGATTGTCCTAGTTTTCCTTCTTATTTTGAGTCCCTGTGCTGTTCACTTAAGGAACTCTTTTTGGATCCTATTTTCATTATTTGTAAATGATTTTTAAGGTGGAGGAACGCTTTATATGTTTGAGTTTACGTACGACAAAGGACAGTTAAGTCACAAACATTTGTTGATATTTGTGCACTTGTTTAGGATGCTCAAATATTGAATTTTACTCCAAAATACCATTTACCACGAATTCGCTATAGAAGTAGCCCGTTTTTTGGGTCCATTAGTGCCACCCAAATCTAAGCCAAAATTTCAGAACTAATACATTTGGATTTAAATAAAATTTGCATTAATTTGAGTACTCGTAGGATCATTTTGACTACTGACCGCTAAATTTACCATACGGACCGTTTTTAGAGTTTTCAGGGAACTACAATCAAAAATCGATCACGTTTTTATACCATCGTTTTTCTTTCGTAAGGATAAAAAACCAAAGTAAAAAATGCAGTCGACACACACATAGGTCTTACTTGAAAAGCTTGTCTGGGACATACTCGTATCTGGAAGACATACCACATACCAAAAGCATGTGGATTCAATTCTAATTTGACGTAGTCGAGTTATTCTACCAATAGTATTACTAACCATTCATGTTCACTAAGATTGACTGAAGAATATTTAAGATACTTAACCAAGTTAAAGTAACAGAGAAGGGTGTTCGATTTTACCTCGTATTTTACGGAAAATTAAGTATTTGTAACAAAAACCAGCAGTCGATATAAATAATAAAAAAATAACCGAACTACAGATGCATTAATTTTCATCAATTTTTTAGTGAAGTTTACCCTGTAAAATTCTCAATTCACATCAGGCACAAAAAAAAAGTGACAACTGATGTTGGAAAACTTTCACGCCAGTTCCACACAAATGGCCGGAATTTAAGTTTGCAGAAATTGATACACTCTCGCTCATCTGAATAGGTTCAGTAATCGTTTTGTGCTCAAATGATATTATTTCAAGGAGTAGTGAAATGAAATTTTTTTTAAAATTATGTCGTGTATAGACTAGCCTATTGGGAATCATATCATAAAGAAAAAATTTTATATTCAATTATAGGATTACTCGAAAAAAAACACAGATTTAGTAACTCGCTGAAAAATGATGTATTTTGTTGGGGTCATCAGAATAGGTTCAGGAGCAAAAAATTAATAAAAACATAAAAATAAAATGTTTATTCACATTTTCACTTCTAAACATAATAATTAGGAATATTTCGAACTTAATTAATAATGGGTACTTTCGCCCATGTTTGAAATTAATTCATAAATTCGATTTGAAATTGAATCATATAATTTTTGGACATACTCATATTAAAGAGAAATTTCAGTCCAAGCTATTTTTATACCACGTATTAAGCACTCCTAATTCACAAATTGTCTACCGGACTGGTATACTTTCCGTGACAGCATTTCCCACATGTTTTCAAAAATTTCAGGTCTAGAGAATATGGCGGCCACTCCAATAATGGCACATTTTGGCTCCTAATCCACTGTTTTACGACCCGCGCAGTGTGAATGGGAGCATTATCATGCTGATAACTCCACGTTATGGGTCCAAAAATGTTAAAGAAGTATGGATAAGCCTCTTCAATTACGGCTTTGTAGCTATTCACATTCATTCTAGAAGTCAGAAACTGCAGCTCACAAGTTCCATAATAGGAAATGGCTCCCCACACCATCACATCACCTTCACAACTATGATGACGAGCCAAATAATGTTCTTCCTTTCGCAAATCATGGCAGTAGTAGTTATTTACATCCGGACCATCTTAATTATTTTTTTTTCCGTCAGAAAAGACTACACGTTGCCATTCTTTATTCCAGGTTATATGCTGACGACAAAATAGAAGTCGTGCTTCCTTGCGAGTGCTGTTAAGCGGTGGCTTTTCATTAGTTTTAGTCGTTTTAAGTGACTGGCACTGCGAATAACACGTTTTACTGTAGCCAGACTAGCACTTACACCAGTTTTTTTCCTTTATTTTTGAAGCAGAATCATGCGAGTTAGAAGCAGATCTGATGATGGCTCTCCTATCAGCACTCGTAGTGGCTCTGTATGTACCTCCTTTCATATTTTTTTCCATATTCTGATTCATTCCGTAAATAATTGTTGACAACATTTAGGCTTCTTCCAATTTTGGTTGCGATATACCGATGATTTAGGCTTTAACTTTGCCCTTTTCTTCGTCCGTCAATGATTTACCTCGACCCATTTTTAAACTAAATTATGCCAAATACTTCAAAAAAATAATAATTCAACAAATTATTATACTTTGACTACCGCTCACTAAGAAAAAAGAAAGGTTTTGATTTCGAACCAATTGTGATGAGCCAAAAAAGTGCTATGATTCTACCTAAGAATAAGCTAAAAACAATGCAAGAAAATAATGGTTGATTTTTATCGTTAGATTTTTCTCCCAGTTGAGTTTACCTATATAATCTCGCAATGGACAGAAAAAAATTGGTGTGCATATAACACAAATTGAGAAATCCAACATTAAATGTTTCAAGGACTCCAAACCTATTCGAATTATGTTCTTCCGGCCCGACATATATTCTTCTCTAGCCCTTGAAACGTAATTGCCGAGTGTAGTGTAACAAAATATCATAAAAGCCATAACAAAATTGAATTTACATAGGACAAACACACATGATGTTCATTAAATATTCAAATAATTTCAATGAAATGTTTTCAAAGACCCTCCCCCCCCCCAATACATAGATCTTAACACTTCATTTAATCAGTTAAGTTAGTCTTTCGTTGTAGCTCATTAAAAATATATTATTTTTCTAAAACAAAACAAAAAAAAATATCGAAACAAATAAACTAAAACAAACATACATTCATGTCATATTGAGTAGTTGTGCATGTAAAAAATACGATAGAAATTAAAACCAAAGAGAAAACAAACAAAGAAAAACTGATAAAAACAGTGAAAAAAGATAGCGCCACTTTGTAATAAATAAACTATGAATTGCATACTGAATATTTACAACATTGTATAACATGTGTACATAAATACATATATGTCGAATAGATATATATGTATGTATAAATGCATATACATACATACAATTGTATTTGTATGTACTCGTATACAACAACACACATCTTCCTGTAATAGTATGAAATGAAATATGAAAGCGTAAACAAAAATATTGAAACCAAATAAAATCCAATTGACAAAACATCAACTTCTACGAATGGTGTTTATGTTTAAGCTACAAATTTAAACTCCAACAAAAAGAAATAAAACAAAGAACATTATATGCTAGAGTAATTGATGAACAAATGAGGAAAAAACTATAAAATAAAATAAAGAATGTGACAAACATGAATGGGAATAATATTAAAATAAACTAAAAAAAAACAAAAATGAAAAAACCAATAAATGGCAATTTAAAATATAGAATAGAAGCTGCATTTTCGTTTTGCAAGTTTGGCATTTCCTGGCAAGGTAAGTAATTCGGCACAGAACTAGCAAAAAGACGAAAAAAAGTCGCAGTCGACTTTATGATACTCTTAACCACTCTACTGTACAAAAGTCTTAGAATAAACAACTACAGAAGTTATTTACCCTCCTTCATGGGTTCCGGTACAATATAAAAGTTTATTGAGGTGAGCGTGGCACCGCCCACTTACTCATTGCATACCAACATCTTGTATACCAACCACTATTGTCATATGGTCGTTCCGAAGTAACGTATATCACAAAATCAAAAATGAGATAATACCACTTCCTGGTATAATTTTTTGAGAGCTTTCCATCTGTCCAGTCTCCAGGTCCGTATCTCTTACGGTTCCTGAGATGTTATAGTGTCATTTTGTTGTATATCCAGTTTTGCTAAAAATTTAACGCGTTATGTTACCGTATGCACCATTTGTGTGGATATACAATAAAAAATATATGAAATTTATGAATTAAAAAAAAATTGTTATTTTCACGTATGTGCCAAAAAAAATATTTGGATAACAATTATCACAATATTTATATGTATATACTCGTACATATTGTTTTTGTCCCATATATTATACATAAATAAACTTTCACTCCACACATCCCCGACGAATTATAATTAATACAGCGACAAACTTTATTAACAGAGTTTTCAATATAAGTGACAATGAAAGACGGATTAAGAACGTATTAAAGAAAAATGACTTTCCAATTAAAACCATCGAGGACTTAATTAGACGGACGAAAACCAATGACCAAACAGTTAAAGAAAAAATATTAATAACTTATAAAGCAATGACGTACATACCTAGTTTCTCCGAAAGGTTCAACAAATCGGACGTGTATAATAATGAAAAATTGTTATTAGCGCTCCGAACGTTTAGGACAGTTAACGAATTATTTAGTAAGACAAAATCGAAGGTGGACAGTGAAGAAAAGTCCAATTTAGTTTATAAGATTAAATGTGATGGTGACAAATCCAACGTATGCCAAAAGGCACTACTGGGACAAAACTAAAGACTAGACTTTCTTCTCACAAATCTGACCTAAAAGCTGTTGATCGAGCAGAAGGCTGCCCTTGCGAACCACTGTACTGTGACTGGACACAAGCCAAACTTTAACGACGTAGAAATTTTAGCACAAGAGAGGAATTATAAGAGAAGATACACTAAGGAGATGTTTTACATCAACGACGTTCCTACATCTAAGAGAATGAATTTTAAAACTGACATGGATAGATGTGCACATACATACATACATGTTGCTAATAAGTACCGACGGAAAGACATAGATTAGTTGAATATTAGAAGTACAACAGGACAGAAGTAAAACAATTATTTAATTGTAATTATTAACAAAAATTATGTTACTCGTGATAGGAAATTGTGTATTGTTGTCATTTTATGTTCTCGGTTTTGTTTTTAGTGATTACCCCTGATGATGAACGACGAAGTCAGTTCGAAATATTGGGTTATTTAAAATTAAATAAATTATAAAAACACCAACATCTGTTTTTTGCTTATGACCTCAAGCCTAACAATAACTGAAAAACAAAAAAAAAAAATTTCGGATAAAGTTAATAGGGATTTTGTTTTTATTAATATAGATGATATTGGAAGATAAAAGGATTTAGAAATGGTTTTCTTAAATGTATTTTATTGTAAACGAAAATAACAATTTTTTCATACAAACATTTTTAACATGGAAACAATTTATTACATAATATTAGTAATAACACAAAAATATCAAATATATCTATGTACCACTCGAGCTTAAATTTAGTTTAGAAAATTTAGGTGAATGTATACACAAATTTACATTAATAAATCTGAAATGAATCTCACATGATTTTCTGGAAGGAAAACATAGAGGCTTTCAATATCTTTCTTTTTGTCTGGATTTATGTTTATCTTTGTACATGTATTAAGTTCTTTTTCAAAAATGGTTTCTGAAGTTGCAATGACTCCCTTTCTCGCTTGATGTTTGAAAGTTGCGTTCACTTGCTGGCGTTTTATATTGCAGAGAAAATAAATTGTATTTATTATATTTAATTGATTTAATTTTATTGAATGGAACTTTATGAAAATTTAATTGATTTGCTAAAGACGAATAAACATTGAAATCGGTCGAAATCATTTCTGTCACTTTTAGCGCAAAGTTTTTGGATGGATAGTTTTTTAATTTTGTCATTAAATCTAATGGACTGTAAATTTCTGTTAATTTTAGGAGCCGGTCCGTTGCACTATGGACTGCGTCAATCTCCTGAATTTGAGAATGACCTGGTTCTGAAAATTTTTGAACGATTGTTTTCACATTGCTTGTTCTATATAAAAAAATGAAGGATAGCTGACGTTAATATTTAATTTTTATTTTGCGGCACACAGGAGTCACTCCACAAAATGATGTGCTTAATATTATTAAAATCCTGCAAAATTTGTTCAAAAATTTTAATGACAGTACTAGCAATATCGTTTCCAGAGCGACCACTATGTGCTTCACTCCAAATGACACAATAAGTTGTATTCTTTTCATTTGCTTTCTGAGCACATACAGTCGTTGTCATAATATGAGCTGATAAAAGACAAATTATTTGACCTTCAACTAACGAAGAAGTGGTTAGTTTATCACAAACAAAATAGTATGATTTTTACGGATTATTTTCACGTATGCTCCATAAAAGAAAATATTTCGCAAAAGGTGGCGTATACAACAAAAAGTATATGTAACAATGGTTGTTACTTAAAATCTTTCTTCTACAACCTTGAATATTTTTCACAAAATCGACGCAGAATTGCAAGCACTACGCCTATCGAAAATATTAGGCAACTTTTTTCGCGCCACTTTTTTTCTATAAGAGTTTGAAACTTAAAAGTCAATTTCCCCAAAAAAATTTTTTGTAGATACGTGAAGATAACTTCGGAACGACGATATTTTAGTTCACAAAAAAGCCCTTGCAAATTATAGAGTTGAGTGGGCGGTGCCATGCCCTTTTGCCAATTTTTATATCACATAGTCTTTAACCATTTGCTTATCATTGATTTCATTCTATTAACATTTTTTTTAGCGATTTGCTACTTTAGCCATAAATGTGATTTTCAAAGAAGGCGTGGCACCGCCCTTTTTTCCGCAAGGCTGTAGCGTCGAATGCCAATATCTAATGTACTTAATATCATAGTCATAGATAGATAGTCATAGGTATCTCTTGTAACGGGTGATCAATATAAAGGTATTTTTTTCACGGATTACGCGTGAGTTTTGTTAAACTTTATTTTTTTGGATTTTTTTTTATACATATGGGCTGAAGAGCAACCAGAAGAAGTTCAAGAGCTGCCACTACTCGTATACCTAAAGAAAACAACGGCTTGGGGCAGTTTATAGGCTGGTGGAATCATCGGTCCATATTTTTTCAAAAATTATGATGGCCGGAACGTAATCTTGAGTGGTGCTCGCTTTCGCGACATCATATCGGACTTTTTCTACCTGAAATTGAAGGCAGTAATACGGACGACATTTGGTTTTAACAGAACGGTGCCACTTGCGACACAGCTGCTCAAACAATGAATCAATTGAGAGGTAATTTCAAAGAGCAGCTAATTTCACGTTTTTGACCGGTTAATTGGCGGTTTAGATCGTGTTATATCACACCTTTAGACTTTTTCTTTGGGGCTACGTACAGTCCAAAGTCTATGATGACAAACCAGCTACGATTCAGGTTTTGGAAACCAACATTACGCGTGTCTTTAACGCCATCTGTCGAAATGCTACAAAATTAGACCAACAGAATAAATACCCTAATGGGTAGTTGCGGCCAACAATTGAAGAAAATTTTATTCAAAAAATAAATTGCATAAATGTCCTATTGAATGAACAATAAAGATTCCGCACTTGATTTCAACTTTTTTTATTTTGAAAAATACCTCTAGATTGATCACCCGATAGATCATGAGATATGGTCTTTCAACGACCATAGTCTTATGGGCGGTGCCACGCCCCCCTTTTTCAGTAACATAGTAATGTACCTTACAAATATGACCTAGACAAAACTGGTATAACTTAATGTGAGAATATCGTATAGATCGGAGTTGGAAGTATTGAAATAAATTTGATTTTTTCTGAAAAGAATGAGTAAATACTCGTAGCTATCTAAAACTCTCGAGAATAATTTTGCTAGAAACAATAGAAAATAAGTAACATGGCTGTGATAAAACACCTGTTTGGCTAAAACTTCAAAATTGGACTCCTCTACCTCAGAGTCCTTGACCGATATCGTTCAAAATTTGTGCCTACTTTCCAGTAGGACTAACCTTGGTACAAGTTTTATTCTGAATATACGTGAATATTTCGTTACAGTCGGAGTTTGTAGTAGTGATATACATATGTGACAGCGCATAGAGAAAGGGACCTAAGGGTAAAAAAAATCAATTTTCACTTATATTTTTTGTTGATGTGGACAACATCTGAGCATCGAATGAGACCGATCCCATGCCCCAAAAGTGTTCCCTCCCAAAGATGTGCGCGTTTTATGAAAGTGATGGTACACCAAAGATACACGTATTTAAATCTTTAAAATGGCTCTCCTGAACAAAATTGGGTTTTACCCTCAGGTCCCTTTCTATTTTGTGCGTCACATATTATTTTTTAAGCATCCTAAGAACTATCGATATCTATGGTTTGACAGCTTATAGTGTCAAACTGTGTTGGCATTTCTGTTAAGTGAGGCTTGGCAAGTCATCTTCAATCGTCTATCGCCAGCACAAAGATTTCAAATTGTCGAAATAAAAATATGAAAAAACTTAATCTGTTCGCCATGGTTACAGTCCATTTTAACCTCCTTAGCATGGGAGTATATAACAGTTTGTCATTCCGTTTGTAACATCTTTAAATACATACATATCTGCGACTATATGTGACAGCGCATAGAGAAAGGGAGCTAAAGGTAAAAAAATCAATTTTCACATTTTTTTTGATGTGGACAACATCTAAGCATCGAATGAGACCGATCCCACGCCCCAAAAGTGTTCTCTCCCAGAGATATGCGCGTTTTATGAAAGTGATGGTACACCAAAGATACACGTATTTAAATCTTTAAAATGGCTCTCCTGAACAAAACTGGTTTTTACCCTTAGGTATCTTTCTATTCTGCGCGTCACATATAAAGAATACACGCGTATACTTATACACGCGATCAAGTCATGACGATCTGTCCCCCTGTTGAGAGCATGATTCAGTTCAAACTGACCAGATATTCGATTTAAAAATGGACCAAATCAGAAGAAAGGGAAAAGGTTCCCCTATGAGATTTTATTTTTTTTTCTATTTTTGACATGCAATTTAAATAATTAGCTTTCAACTCAGGAAGTGGAAGGCATAGATATATAGTCGCGAACCTTTCCTGAATGTTCAGGGACATATTTGTATCGAAAAACAGTCAAATCTTTTCGCAAATCCAAACATGTTGCTATATTTATGATTTGGAGCAATTTTAGCTTCGACTTCCTTGAACTTATATTAAAAAAACAATAACAGATCGCCACGAATCAGAATATCACATTTGTTTTGCAATCTGAAGAAATTTGAGGCCTGACCCATCAGTATGCCGCTGAACAATATGCACTTTCTAACATGGATAAATGGGTCCTCGAAAACAGTGGAGTTATCTGTTTAATATAAATATGACATAAACTTTACGATTTGGATGAATTCGAGGCCTTGACCAATGGGAATCGTTTATTGGCTCAGGGCTCAAAAACCGTCCCCTAATATCCGGGGACATAAGGGTATCCAGAAACAAATTTTACAAATCCAAATATCGGTCCCATAAATCAAAAACCGGTCCCTTTAACAATGGACATACGAGGGCGACCGCAAAACTAACTAGCCTGACACATAAGCCATCTAAGCCATCTGTCAAAATTTCCGGAATATTTAATGATTATTTTCTTGTTACAGGTGATTGAAGTAAACAAGTTTTATAATTTTTGAAAAATGGAAAATAAAGAGTTTCGTGCGGCAATTAAACACTTTTATATGAAAGGTTATACGCCACAATTAATCAAAGATGAATTGGATTCTGTTCATGGTGATAATGCACCATCATACTCCACCGTGAAATCCTGGGTTCAACAATTTAAAATGGGTCGTTCAAGTACGGAAGATGAACAACGCTCTGAAGACCGAAAACTGCTACTACTATTGAACACATTAGAAAAATATTTAATGAAGTGGCTAAAGATAGACGAATAAAGCTCAGAGAACTTGCTGATATTGTTAAAATACACGAAAAACAAGTTTGGAGTATTTTACATGATGAACTCCACATGAAAAAGCTATCCGCGAAAAAGGTGCCGCGTTTGTTGACTTTTCCCCAAAAAATCGTCCGTTGGACCAATTCCGAAGAGCTTTTAGCGATTTATCAGCGTAATCCAATAGAGTTCTTGCGCCGATTCATAACTGAAGATGAAACATGGATCCATCACTACATCCCAGAATGCAAAGAACAGTCAAAACAATGGATAGCTGCTGGTAAAAGTGGTCCCAAGAAGGCGAAAACTGTTAAGTGAGCAGGAAAAGTAATGGCCTCAGTATTTTGGGATGCAAGGGCTATAATATTTATTGATTATCTTGAGAAAGGAAAAACTATAAATAGTGAATATTATTGTGCATTATTGGATCGGTTGAGTGAAGAAATCAAGATAAAACGACCGCATTTCGAAAAAATAAAAGTTCTTTTTCATCAAGATAATGCTCCTTCACACACTGCATTTTTAACTCAACAAAAACTGCCCGAATTACGATTTAAAATTGCTCTGGATCCACCATATAGTCCAGATTTAGCGCCTTCTGATTATTTCTTGTTTCCAAATTTAAAAAAAATTCTCGGTGGCAAAAAATTTTCGGCCAATAGCGAGGTTATTGCTGAAACTGAGGCATATTTTGAAGGTCTTGAAAAATCTTATTTTTCGGATGGAATTAAAAAACTTGAAAAACGTTTGATGAAGTGTATTGAGTTGGAAGGAGATTATGTTGAAATATAAATAATAATAATTCCAAAAAATCGGTTATTTTTATGTTAGGCCAGTTACTTATGCGGTCGACCTCGTATTAGTTTAAAATTGACATAGTGGTTCTCGAAAACATTAAAATTCACTAACCTGAACAGGACAGTGGTTCATTTGGCCTTAAAACATCGACGCAACACCAACAACCACATTCCTCAATACTGCCAGTGCCATTCTATAGCACAATCCATGGTCGAACTTACGAATAATCCAGTCGAACTTACCACATGCTATTTTTCTATATATATTATTGAATATTAGAAAAAACGTTTAGGATATTCAGAAGCCATTCATACAAATAAGGTACATGCTTAAAGTTAAAATTAATTGCTGTTTCCCTGCATGTTTTTTATTACATGAGCTCAAGCCGATAATAATAATGCTTAAAGTTAAATTAATTTCTGTTTCCCTGCAAGTTTTTTATTACATGAGCTCAAGCCGATAATAATAATAAAAGACAAAAGATACCAAAGGTCAACTATCCACACTAAACACGATACAAAATTTTAAAATTCTATCAAAAATACAACGTACAGTGACTTATGACCCACCCTGCGTATCCTTTTAGCTATCCCTCCTCTAACATATTAACGTTTCTCTGCATAATTTTATTTTGATAGGACCGTTCAATGTCCCCTAACTGGCATCGTGTCACATTAGTGCTATTTGTACAACACACTTGCTGTCAACGGCAACGATCAATTTGGTATCAATACACGCACATAACCCCGGTAGGGAATGACTCAACCACACCGCACGAGGAGATTATGCTAATATAAATACTGCTATTGTTTATGCAGCTATTACTTGAATGCCATCATTTCTTCTCTTTGATGGGTTTGGCGGGAAGCAAACATCCATTGAACAACGCCTTAAGCAATCTACATCCAATCAATTTCCAATTTCTTCATTACGAAAAAGTTTTGCCAATGTGAGGGGTATTTTTATGGATGTCATGAAAATGCGTCCATAGTAATGAAAAGCATAAAAGCCGAAATGAAATGTAATGATACCAATGCCACCATATCAATAACCTCTAGTCAAGTGCGGACCGTGCGAGGGAGAGGCAACGACATGTTCACGAAAATCACATAAAGACAGCAGCATCAGTGCGACCCCAGTTGAATTGATTGTTTTTGAGTATGTGCGACGCACACTATCTTCGCAGTGCACAGTGGGACGAAATACTTGTTACTGGGGTAAAAGTTCTAAAAGTTACTTCCAAAAGTTATATATTTTTTTAGACCATTCAATTACTTAGTAGGGACATAAATACTGTTGCAGACGTTTTATGCTGTAAAATAAAAAGTACTGAATGTTTTTGGACCAAATATTTTTTAATATATTTATTGATGTATATTGTATCCAAAAAGAATCTACTTATTCGAAATGTCTGCCTTTTGCCCTTACACACGCCTTAAGGCGCACTGGCCAATCGTCAATAGCTGCACGAAGCTCGTCCATTGGAAAATTGGCCACAGCTCGAACCAAAGCAGTCGTAAGAGATCCAATGTTTGGGTATCTTTTGTGGCAAACCTTGTCCTCTAAAACCGTCCACAGTTTGCAATCCAATGTGTTCAAATCTGGGCTGTCTGAGGGCCATGCTTCAGAGGAAATGAACGCTGGCAAATTGTTTTAAAGCCAGGCCTGGGACGTTTTACCCTTATGGGCCGGCGCAGAATCCTGCAGGAAAGTCCATGGCTGGTTTTGGAACAGGAAATTGTTAAGAGGCTTCACAACAGCTCCCAAAACAGTTTCTTGGTAAACTTTGGCCGATGTTTTGACTCCTTGTTCGCTGAAATGTAGGTCAGTGACACCCCACCAAACCATGACTGAAGCTGGGTGATGACCCTTTTCCACCCTTGGGATCAGTTCAGATGCTTCCTTAGATGACCGCGCATACACTCTATCAATTTGCTTGTTAAATTTTTCCTGAACGGTAAAATTTTTTTCATCGGTGAACAAAATTTTTCTGTGTTTCAATCCTATTTTTTTTTTAACTGTAGTCAATAAATGTCCGGTACGTCGTGTGAAAACCCTAAGTCCCAAGTCTTTTTTAATGATTCGACTCATGGACTTTTGCGTGATATTCATCTCACGGACCATGATTTTCTGTTTTCAGAGCGGATTTCTGTGAACTCTTGATTTAACGGCTTTGATGACATGCGGTGTTTGAACAGAGCGGGGGTGGCCCGACCGGCGGTCTTTTACATCTCCAGTCCCCTCAAACAATTTTATGCATCGGTAGACGAACATGCTGCTAATCCCTAGTGGTCGGAGCGTTTTGAAAATATCGTTTTTTTTATTTTACACTTGAAAAGCGCTATTACAGCGATACGGTTCTCTTTATCTGACCACTCCATGATGAAAGTTGAAACAATTTTATAATCCCGTTACAGACTAACGCTATTGAGGTTTGCTTTCAATACCCATATGACATTAACGGGGTATGTTCAGTTCTACTAGAAAAATGGGTGTGTTATATGTTGTAACCGTATTTATGTGCCTACTAAGTATATTTTTTTTTAGACCATTCAATTATTTTGTGGTTGTTTTTGTGCTCAAAGTTCAGTATCATCTATCCTTCTATCAAAGGGGGTTGCCGTGAAGGGATGGTTAGTAAGCAAAAGACTCAACCTCGGGTAAGAAAACTAAAAAAATGTTAAGTATGTAAGACGCAAACTATCTTCGCAGTGCACAGTGGGACGAAATACTTGTTACTGGGCTAGTAGTTCTAAAAGTTACTGCCCAGAATTATATCTATTTTTAGACCTGTCAATTATTTTGTGGTTGTTTTTGTGCTCGAAATTCAGTATCATCTTTCCTTTTTTCGAAGGGGGCTGTCGTGAAGGGATGGTTAGTACGCAGACTCAACTTCGGGTAAGAAAACTAAAAAAATTCAGCGGCGGGTTTCCATCTTGAAAATGTCGACGACTAACAAGAAAGATATTTATCGTTACACCATGTACTAAAAACATCTTCATAAATTGGATTAGCTGTTTGGAGCCGGCGTTCCGGTCATTTGCTGTTGAGTATAAGAATTGCATCATGTACAGCTTACTGATTTGAGAGAAGTTTCCGCTTGGGACATACTGGTACATTGAGGGACTTCAGTAATTATTTTCAAAGTGAATGATGTGTAGGCCTAAAAGTACATGTATTTAATAGAAGTTTTGGACTAAACTAGACACAATTTTGCGTACAGCAGGCAATAGGGACATGCGAATTTCGTATCAACACACCCTCAAACATTTTAAATGATCTTTACGTAAGGCGATGTCAACATATTCATTATGGTATAGTTCACTTAGAAGCTACGTTTGGAAATCATTTAAAACTACTACCGGAATTCTGAGTCGGTGATCGCAACTTTAAGAGCGCTTCCTCCAATTTTCATCATCTCCATCGATGAAGATCATTTTTGGCTGAATGGTTTTGGCAATAAACAAAATATGTGTTATTGGACAGGACCAATGCACATTTGCTTCAAGGGACACAATTGCATCCGCACAATATTACTGTTTGGCGTGGTTTTCATGCCGGACGTGTGATTGGGCCGTATTTTTTCTTCGATGAAAACAATCGACATGTTACCATCAATGGAAAGCGCCATAGTGCCATGTTAGAACATTTTTTTGCTAAAATTAGATATGCTTGACATCGCCGATACGTAGTTTCAAGATGACGGTGCCACTAGCCACACAGCACGCGTTGCAATCGATTTACAGAAAGGCTAATACGGCGAACGTGTTATCTCGAGAAATGGCCTAGTCGAGTGGCCACTTCCATTCATGCGATTTAACGTAATTGGATTTCTATTTATGGGGCCAAATCAATTCATTGGTCAATGTCAACAAGCCTACAACATCCAACGCGAACTTGCCAACGTTTCGGTTGAAATGTGAGCAAGAGTGGTGGAAAATTGGATCCAAAGAATAGATCGCTGTAATGGGCTCTAGGTGGTCACATGGCCGAAATCGAATTTCATTCTTAAAAAGTAACATTTGCACTACATCTGGTATAAATTCGACCTGTATATCTTTAATATTCTGTGTTTTATTAATATATAAATTTGTTATGTCCTCAATGGAAAACCCTGTACTATGTGATTATAAAATATAAGTAGTTTAGCAATGGAATGCTCATCACTAGTAGATTTGTTATCGATCCTCAGTTTAAACAGCCTAAGAGCAGCTCACAATGGACAACGATTTAGCTTGAAAACCATATTATCTGTCAAAGCACATATTCAAATTTTATACAAGATGTCTAAAGAAGCAAGCTGCGGTATCTGAAGACCGGAAATCACGCACATGATTGTCAAGAAGTCAATGCGGCTCAAAGAGTGATAGTTACGAATTTTTGATCGGTGGCTTCATTGGCCTATTTGCCATTTGACTTTTTCCGTCTGCACGCAGAAAAAAAGTATGGTTGGGGTGACAATATTCGAAGAGGATAATTATATTGTTGGGTATATGGTTGTGACACAACAATATTAAGATCCTCACAACAATATTATGATTCCCACATAACCATACTATGATCCCCACAAACATAGTATGATTCACACTCAACCATACTATGATCTCCACAACCATACTATGATCCTCACAACAATAGTATGTTTCTCATACAGTATGATCCTCACAACCATAGTATGATTCACACGCAACCGTACTTTGATCCCCACAACCATAGAATGATTCACACTCAACCATACTATGATCCCCAAAATTATTTATTAGGATTGGTTTTTATTGTTATTCAAAAATAGGGATTTTTTATTAAGTTTGTTATTTTAAATTGCATTACTATTAGTTCATAGCCAGATTTCAAGCCATGTTTTTATTATACATATCATTCGAGAAACAAAAATATATATGCCAACGGTCAAAAATACTTTTAGTTGCTAGAAGGGGTGAATACTACTTCACCATCCGTAGACACCAAGTAAAGAATGTGATTAAACCCCATGATCGAAGGCTATATACTTAAGTGCAGGCAGATTTTAAATAAACGAGAACCAGTCGATTTTAGAGTATTTAACCGAACAAGGCAAACACAATAAAAATCCCTCGAACTACCTTCCGATTGTTATTGTTTTTTAATGGACAACAACCATTCACTGTATCGTGTGTATGTGTTTTTTTTTGTATATCAAAAAAACATACGCACACACATACATGTATGCTCTATAAAACCTGTTCATAGTCGCAACCATACTGTATGATTGCCGTAATCAAATTATTGTTAACGTAAATTTTAAACAACAATACTGTTGTTGGACCAACCATGTTTATATGGTTACTACAACCACATTTTCATTTCTAAATTTGGCAATAATACTATTGTTACATTTCAACAATAGCAATATTGTCGCAATCATACTATTGTCAAAATGAAATTCAAAAAAAAATACTATGGTTGCGACGATTGTAGAGAACATAGTATTGTTGCGGTGACCATAGTGTAACCATATCTTTTCTTTGCGTGTGGGGACTGTGATTGCAAACAACCGTGTAATGCGAACATATCTTAACCTTAAGGAAAAAATTGAGCTAGCCATTCGTGCAATAAGGTCAGGAACGATACCGTTTGGGTTGCCAGAGAGACGAACAGCGAAGTCAGCGAAATCTGTTTATTATACATGAAATGTTGCATTGATTTTTCCCACTGAAATATTTTTAATAGATATGTGCAACACTTCACGCATTTAATGAAAGTTTTCCAATATATTTTAAAAGTTTCATATGTTAGGTGTTCATATACGAGGCCAGTTCAATAGATAATGTGAATTTTGACATTTTGTGGGCTACATGCCTTCCTTTAGCGTTTTTTATGTTGGAACACTCACTGGAACATATGTTTTTAGTTGGGTTTGTTTGTGTTAAATTAAGTTTGTTTGTGAGAGGCATAATGGTTAGACGTGTTTAGCTCGTTAGGCGATTTTCTGCTGTGGACAAATGGATTAAAGAATTCGCATACAATTTTGTGTAAAAAATTGAATTAAGTGCTCAAAAATACTTGAAATGTTGAGAGTGGCATAAAGAAATTGTACTCTGTGTCAGAAAAATGTTTGACGACTAGGCTCGTCCTGGAAGTTCTATCACATAAAAAACCAATAAAAATGTTGAGAAAGTGATGAAAACTTTTGTTTAAAACGCGCCAAGTTCGACCGAATGTCAAGGTTTTCCTCACTGTTGTCTTCGATTACCGTGGCGAGTTGCATCATGAGGTCTTGTTACATGGTCGTACGCTTAAAAAGGAGTATTATGTTAAAGCGATGCGATGCTTGCGAGAAGCAATGCGAAAAAACGTCCTAAAGCAATGCGAAAAATCGTCCGACAATTCATTGCTTTGTCATCACGATAAGGCACCTGCTCACACGTCATTTATTGTTTGTAATTGTTTGGCCGAAAGAAATACCGTAGTCAAGCCTTAGCCAACGTATTCACCAGATTTAGCTCCGTGCTACTTTTTCCTGTTCCCAACATTGCAGAGACCCATGAAGGGAAGGCTGTTTTGCGACGATTGAGGAGATAAAAACCGAATCGCTGAGAGAGCTCAAGGCATATCGGGACTGCCTCGAGGATTGGAAAAACCGATGACACAAGTGAATTGCATCTGAGGTGGTATACTTTAAAGGGACAGAAAAGAAATTAATGAATAAAAAAATATATTTTGAGAAACATTAATAAAATATAAATCAATAAAAAATTTATAGGGTAAAAATAATGAATATTTTTCTCTGCGTAGACAGTCATATGAATGAACTTGTATGTTTGCATTTTTAAAGAAACTTAAAAATAAGCCCAAAAATTATTTTTATTAATTATTTCGAGTTATCAAAAAGAAACTAAAAAATAAAAACTAACCTTTTTTGTTCCAGAAAAATCAATGTAAAAAAAAGAAAAATAAACGGTACGTATAAACTCCTTTTGGAAGTTAATAATGGAAGTGTGTTCTGGAGAACACTCAAGGTTCGTATGACCAAACGAGGGCATACAAAATGTTGTTTACGGATTTTTGATGTGGTCGCACAAGTACAAATGACGCTGAACGATCTGGATTCAGGTCAATAACCCGAAAAATTAAAAAAAAATCGCGATACACTCCCCGTCACATGAATATGACCCTCACGATGGGTTTTTAGAAACTTAACATTTTCAGCAGAAGAACGGTATGAATTAAATCTATATTTATTTGTATGAAAGGTGCATTACTTCGGAACGGAATGGGGAATAAATAGATTTGATATGTATTTTGGTAAATTTTATAAAACCATTTAATTAAAACAACTGAAAACAAAGCTTCGGTTTTTGCGCCACTTGAATAGGAGCCCCTCATCAAATAATAGCTTTTGTAAAGTTTGAAAGCAATATTATACATTTTATTAAGTTTTAAATAAGTAATTATGAATTTTATGCATTTTAAAGAAAGTTCAGTGGTGTGTAGAGCCTCCGTTGTTAAGGATAGCTTCGAAAAGTCTACTGGGAATCGAATCATACAATGTTTTAATGTAGTCATGTGAAATCGTAGACCAGGCTTCCTTAATTGCTTCATTTAGTTCGTCTTTGTTGCTGTATTGCTTACTTGAAGCATAAACTTTGCGGACGAGCCATCCCCAAACATTTTCTATAATGTTCAAATCTGGCGAATAAGGAGGCCAGTCAAGAAGTATCCGAATAGATTGTTGAAGTAAAGAAAAGCTTGCTAAAGTACGCCATTATAGCAACTTGAGTTCATTAACGCTAGTTTTAGCCTTAATTTGTGATGATGAATCTTGCGAATTTGATGCTGATCTTAGTATAGCTCGCTTATCAGTAGCAGAAAGCACACTTTTTGTTCGTCCTTTCATATTCTTGTCATATCATGACTCATTTCGCAAAAACGTAGACACGACATTTCGGCTTCTTCCGATTTTATCAGCGATTTTATGAATTGAGTGCCCGGATTCTTTATAAATTTTAATTTTTAACTTTTCCTTGTTAGATAAAGATTTTCCTCGACCCATTTTAATTTAATTTTGGTTAAAATCGATTAAATTGCAACAGAAAATATTTTAATTTACTACACGCAGCCACTTTCATAAGAAAACTAAAGATTGTGATGGGGGTCCTATTCATGTGTCGTAAGAAATTTCACAAATTTAGGTTATGGTAAAGCAAATTAGAAAAAAAAAACTTATAACGGTACATTTCCAGTACACAACTTTTTCTCATAGAAAGTGAATATGAAGATCTCAAAACCAAACAAAAATATCCCACTCAATGATCTCAAATATTTAAGAGAATCACAAATAAGATAAATCGTAAAGGGGGTCCTATTCATGTGGCGGGGAGTGTATGAAGTTGATCGATCGAAGAGTAAAAGTGCGTAAGATTGTTGATGCCATATGTCATTTCATATGGCAGTGTGGTTTAGATTTTACATGATCAGTTGGGTTCAAGAAAGCTGTCTGCAAGATGGATGCCGCGTTTGCTCTCAATCGACCATGAACGAAATCGTGTGACTACTTTAAAGGATTGTTTGGAGTTGTTCAACCTCAATTCGAATGAGTTTTTGCGGCGTTTTGTAACCGTGGATGAAACATGGATCCATTACAACACTCTGGAGACCAAGCAGCAGTCTAAACAATGGGTTTCTCCGGGTGAACTGGCTCCGAAGGCCAAGGTGACAAGGTGATGGCATCAGTTTTTTGGGATACACGCGGGATAAAACACATCGATAACCTTCAAAAGGGTAAAACAATAAACGGCAAATATTATATATGATTTAACGAGGATTTAAAAAATAATGACCCCATATGACCAAGAAAAAAATTATTTTTCTTCAAGATAATGCATGGGTAAGCACGTGTGTAGTCTCAATGGCAAAATTGCATGAGTTGGGTTACGAATTGGTACCTCATCCGCCTTCTCTGGATTTAGCCCCCAGTGACTATTTTTTATTTCCAAACCTAAAGAAACGGCTCGCTGGAAAGATATTACACCAACGATGAAAATATTGATCAAATAAATGCCTGCTGTAAGGACCTCCAGAAACCCTACTTTTCGGAAGGGGTACACAAATTGGAGAAACGTTGGACTAAGTGTATTGAGCTAAAAGGAGATTATGTTGAAAATACGTTTTTTTGCAATCAATCAATCATTCCCGTATTTACTGAAAAACGCAAAAAAAACCGGAACTAGGGATTGTTTAAAAAAAAAAGTTTATGTACATTGACATCTCTACATGGCCGAAGGATGCTTTTGAATGAAGGATGTATTTTGCTTTAAACGATAAGCTAAGTATGCGGGTTTTGCGGGGTGTGATCACTTAGCTCAGAAAAGGACCATCTACAGAAGTACCTACTCGTAGTTCATTACAATAACCGTTGTATTGGTTGTCTGTATAACAATAAAGTCGCATGTATCATACGACTTTTCACCAACTGAACTTTAGTTGTTCGAACCGATTTTTAACGACCTTTTATTTGCTTTCACAAAAAACATCCACTGTGCGACGGTGCTTACGCACATCCGCCATTAAGCGAAACCAGGCGACAGACATTTTGCATACGCAAAATCTGCAGAACAACGTGACCAAAGGAACAACAGCACAAGGACAGTTTGTATTGCGTCGGTTGTTGTGTTGTTTTCAGTTCTTTTTGCATTTCCACGCTAAAGGAAACACAGATGAATGATATCGCCAATGTTGTACCTACAGTTGCTGCGTCCTCATCGGCTGCTGCTACTGTTGTTGACGATGGTACTGTTGGCAAGCGGCAGCAACATGCAAACACTACGACAACATTATCAATTGTATCGTAAAAACAACAAAAGTGTCGGCGGTACTTAGCGGAAAAAGCGTTTGACATGTTGGAGAGATGTTGCCCCGCCAAGGGTGGTCACAGTGCGTGTGTGCGTTTGAGAGTGTGTTTGGCATTTTAAGTGCAAAAATAACGCCAACTCAACACAAATGTAAATATCCTTTACATTTCCGCTCCATTCATGGCGCAAAAACATAACAACAGCATCGAACAATGGCCACATTGGAAATAACAACAACAACAACTGAAATTAACGATTCACTAGCGTTGGCGTTGTCGTTGCCAATGTTGGCAACATTTGTTGCCTATAAATAATTTTAGGGCTTTTTGTGTTCTGTTGCTGTAGTGGTGTCTGTGTATCCGCGTGGGGGCGTGTAGCGGTGTTTTTTTAAATTATGCATTCGACGCATTACAGAACTTAATTTTATGACAAAATACGCATGAAAATGTTAAGGGTACTTTCATAATCAGAACGACACAAAAAGAACGTTTGACGACAGTAAGTAGAGCGGGACCAAATTTATTATACGCCCTGCCCTTCACACTCTTTAGACTCTATTTTGTTTACTACGAGTATTATTGTTTTCCTCCATTTAGGGAAATAATTCATATCTATCGTAAACTTAGTGCAAGATAGTCACAAATAAGAAATGCCGCAATCCAAATTCCATTACCTCTAAGGAACTCGTAGCTTTTAGATCCCTAGGGATTCGGTCAATTTTCAATAATGTTTGTCCTACTTATATATGTAAACTAACTCCACAAACAAAGTTTTATTGAAATCAAATAAAAAGTGTAGCTCTTAGGACTTTTATACCCCAAAACGACTTTAAGTCATGTTTGTCTTCCTATATGTGTTTTGACGTCACAAACCAAATGTTATCGAACTCTGGATTTTTTTTAATTGAACAGCACTCAGCGGTATTCCCTATACATGCAATGAATTGCGTTGCTGAGTGGAAAGTAAGGGAGTTCAGGGGGAAAGAGGGAGTAATGTTTATTGTTATTTGACTTGAAATTCTGGATGCCGTAATTGTTGGGAAATACATTCGCCGGAAGTCGAATCTACATACTGACAATACGGGCAAAAACGAATTAAAGCTGTAATGTCTGAAGAACACACACCATGAAAGTAACGATAGAACAGCGACACACAACCCACATTCCAACGATGCTCCAGGGAGACAATAGAGTTGGATAACCTACTGTCACCTATCAACACCATCGCCCTCCTTAGAACACGATTAAGTAGCTCCAAGGATATTTTTGGAGCACCTGCCCATATATGGGAGTTGTATTCCATCTTTGGCCGGATGCACAGTGGGAAAATTACGAAAAAAATTGGAAATAATTCGGCCATTTCGTTTGTAATGGTCCGATTTAAATGAAAATTTACATTGACCTTCTTGAAGTGTTACTGAGCTTAAGTTTTGAATTTCATGCATCTGTGTTTAACAGGTGCTGCACAGTGGGCCCTCAAAGTTGGTCACCTCGAGTTAAAATTTTCTTTTTCAAGCCGCCAAAAGCGTATTTGTGGTCCGATCGTAATAATTTTTTCTTTAGTGAAATCTGCTGGACAAACCCAACCAAAAATGTTATTACAAATTTTTTCATATCTCGTACAATAAAAAAGATATCGGGACTTAAAGTTTTTTTTTCGAAAAATTTGCTTTGGATTTTCTGGGATTATTTTATTTTTGGGAATCAGTTTTAGGTGAATCGGGGAAAATTTAATCCTGGTTTAAAGAAAACACTTTGGTTAATGTTTTAAAAAAAGAATTGTAGCAAAATCACCAATAATATGAAAATGCCAGCTGTTCAAAGTCAACTATTGCGAAAAAAGTGGGATTTTGAGTGTTTTACGGCGAAAAGGTACCTTTACTCTTATGTCAATAACTTTAATGTTTCTTAAGTAACATACAAAAAATTTGCATTTATTTCAAAGAAAACTTTATGCTTAATACAAATAATAAGCAATTGTGACCCTAGTCGGTACTTTTCTTGCTCCAGGCGTCTCCAAATATGGGCATTTTTTTCAAAAAAAATTGAGTTTGAGCTCAAATAAAAAAAATCGCCACACTGCTGGCCCAATTTGGTGCTATAAGTCAGTTAACTACATATGTTTTCTAAAATCCCAAGCAAAGAAATTTTGCGGGAGGCCATTTCTAGGACAAAAAAATGAGTTTTTGTTAAAAAATCCCATTTCTGGGATTTTGTTTTCCCCTGTGTCAAATTTTAGAAAAGTGGCAACTCCAATTTTTTTTTTGAATAAGTTTTTCATTTTGTCACAAAAATATTGATACTACGTAAAAAAATCAGGTTTATATCTCCAACCAGCAAAATTTTACAGTGGTCTGAAATATTGACTTTTTTTGCTACCTTCACAAAAAAAAATTTTTTTCTCGTTTTTATCAATTATTATTCAACATATTGAGTTAATTGCATTCTTTTTTATAATCTGTTAAAACTAGAGGTAATTACCTTTCCATTGGTATATAAAAAGTATATCCTTTTACCTACACTTATAACAGCACGTGCGCTGGAATAAGACCTCTTTGAGTAAAGTATGAATTTTATAGGTAAGAATACCAATTTTAAAAATTCTCGTACCTATCCATAAATAGCAAAAATATATATTTTTACCATTATTGTTTACCTATTGTGTAAAAACGGAAAATGGGTAGTATTGTATAGTATGGATCTAGGTACCTAAACATTCATTCTTATATGTTTTGGGGGAATACCTGTCCCCTATGTCCGGAATATTGTGCAACATTTTAGGCGAATGTACCTGGGTACATAAAAATTCATTGTTATAAATGTATTTTTGGGGAATACCTGGTATTTTAGTCAAGTATTAATTGCGGATATTATTGTGATTACCTGTAAGTATTACTCATTGATATAAGAACCGCCGATTTTGTATGGGTTTATCATAACAAATTAATCCGCCATGACGATAACACTCCTTGTTCAAGAACTTGTTGAATTTTTAAAAAACACCAAACTTCGGAAAATGGAGAACAGAGTAGCATATTTAATAGAGTGCATAGAGTCAACATATAGCGAGATAACACAATCTAACGAAAGCAGCAAAGTATTAAATTTTTTGAAAAAATTTGACCGGCTCATGGAGAAGTATCACAGGAATTATTCAAGATTACCAACTGAGTGGCTCGACAGTATAATTGAATTTAAAACTGTCCCTGCTTTAGTGGGTGCTCCTACTAAGGAATACGACGATATATGTCCAAAGGCAAAGAAACAACGGTTGTCGGCTGAGATGGCAAATCATTCACCTTCAAAGATTTGTGATACATTCAAGGAATTACTGACGGTGGAAAATCGGCCATCTAGCGCAAAAAGAATTGCAGACGTGTTAACGGAAGCATCACCAAGGCGGCTCCAACGCATTGAAAGAAGTATTGCAACACCATGTCCTGGTTTTAGCGAGGAAGAAGCATTAGCTTTAATCATCGAATTGGGATTGAGTAAGAACAAGTACACTCATTTAAGAAGAATGCTGCTTGATAAAGGATGTGACATGTTTCCCGCATACAACCGAATAAAGGAACGAAAAATGGAAATTTTGCCAAACCCAGTGATAATTACAGAAAAGGCCGGCAGCGTTAGTTTGGAACTACTTCTCCAAAATACTGCCAGTAGGATAATAACAACATTGAATGAGGAACAAATAAAAAAAATCAACAACAGTCATCTTCAATTAATATGCAAGTGGGGATGTGATGGTTTGTCAGCACTTTCGGAATACAAACAATGCTCTGATAGCCAATCTACCCAGATCGAATTCAAGAGCGTATTCATGGCATCTTTGGTTCCTCTGAGGTTAAATTTAGACTCTACCTTACCTTCAACTTCGCGCAGAAAATCAAACCCTACTGAAGCAATATGGCGTAATCCAACACCTGGCTCCAAAATTTATTGCAGACCAATCTCCTTCGTATATCATAAAGAAACGAGTGATTTAACTAAAGCCATCACAGACAAATTAAAAGATGATATTTCGAGATTAGAAGATTTTGCATTTAAATTCGACAGGTATTCTATTACAATATCTTTTAAAATGTTCCTGACAATGGTAGATGGAAAAGCCGCAAACGATATTACAGGAAACAAATCTAGCTGGAAGTGTTTCATTTGCAATAAAAGCAAAGTTAATTTTTCAAACGCTTCGAATAATTCAGTAGTCAATGAAGATACCCTTGAGTTTAGAATAGCACCGTTACATGCTCGAATCAGGTTTCTAGAACACTTTCTAAACCTTGCTTATGACATTAAGTATAAATCTATACCAGGAAATGAAAGGAAAAACATTCGAGCTAACAAAGAAATGCATGAAATGAGAGCAAGTGAAAAAAAAAGAATTCAAGATGCATTTAAACAACAAACTGGCCTAAATATTTCTAAACCACGCTCGAACTTTGGGAATACAAATGATGGAAACACTGCCAGAAGATTCTTCGCAGACTATAATACAGCTGCAGAAATAACTGGAATCACTAAGGAGTTGATTCGAATGGTTAATATATTGCTTTTAGCTCTGAATTCCAAACAAAAGATTAATTCCGATAAATTTGGAGTTTACGCCGAACGAATTTTAAAAATGCTTGCTGATCTCTATCCCTGGAAAGATCTAACGCCAACTATACACAGAGTCCTGTTCCATGGGAAACAATTAATCGAGTCTCACCTTCTCCCTATAGGCGAGTTAACTGTAGAACCACAAGAAGCTAGAAATCGAGACTTCAGATATGTTCAACAATTTTCCACAAGAAAATGCTCAAGAATAGCACAAAACGAAGACTTACTTAATAGTTTATTATTATCTTCAGATCCTTTTTTATCCTCCATGAGAAGTAAGTTGACTTCGTACCACGAAATGACGCATGGAGACGAAGAAGAATTTTCTGATTTATTAGATATGCTGGACGTGGAATAAAATCATTTAAGTTTAATGTTTTTTAATTATAAGATTTATTTAAATGTTAATTTATTTAAAAAAAAGTTTTTCACAAAAAATGAAGTCAATAGCATCTTTTTATTCAAATTTTCTATCTGCAACAATTAAATTACTTTTTTGCGATTGGAAATGTGTAAATTTGATTTTTTTAAATGCAACAACATTGATCTCTCACAAAATGAAATTGCTATTTACCAAAAAAATTAATATTTTACTCAAAGGGGTCTTATTCCAGCGCACGTGCTGTTATAAGTGTAGGTAAAAGGATATACTTTTTATATACCAATGGAAAGGTAATTACCTCTAGTTTTAACAGATTATAAAAAAGAATGCAATTAACTCAATATGTTGAATAATAATTGATAAAAACGAGAAAAAAAATTTTTTTTGTGAAGGTAGCAAAAAAAGTCAATGTTTCAGACCACTGTAAAATTTTGCTGGTTGGAGATATAAACCTGATTTTTTTACGTAGTATCAATATTTTTGTGACAAAATGAAAAACTTATTCAAAAAAAAAATTGGAGTTGCCACTTTTCTAAAATTTGACACAGGGGAAAACAAAATCCCAGAAATGGGATTTTTTAACAAAAACTCATTTTTTTTGTCCTAGAAATGGCCTCCCGCAAAATTTCTTTGCTTGGGATTTTAGAAAACATATGTAGTTAACTGACTTATAGCACCAAATTGGGCCAGCAGTGTGGCGATTTTTTTTATTTGAGCTCAAACTCATTTTTTTTTGAAAAAAATGCCCATATTTGGAGACGCCTGGAGCAAGAAAAGTACCGACTAGGGTCACAATTGCTTATTATTTGTATTAAGCATAAAGTTTTCTTTGAAATAAATGCAAATTTTTTGTATGTTACTTAAGAAACATTAAAGTTATTGACATAAGAGTAAAGGTACCTTTTCGCCGTAAAACACTCAAAATCCCACTTTTTTCGCAATAGTTGACTTTGAACAGCTGGCATTTTCATATTATTGGTGATTTTGCTACAATTCTTTTTTTAAAACATTAACCAAAGTGTTTTCTTTAAACCAGGATTAAATTTTCCCCGATTCACCTAAAACTGATTCCCAAAAATAAAATAATCCCAGAAAATCCAAAGCAAATTTTTCGAAAAAAAAACTTTAAGTCCCGATATCTTTTTTATTGTACGAGATATGAAAAAATTTGTAATAACATTTTTGGTTGGGTTTGTCCAGCAGATTTCACTAAAGAAAAAATTATTACGATCGGACCACAAATACGCTTTTGGCGGCTTGAAAAAGAAAATTTTAACTCGAGGTGACCAACTTTGAGGGCCCACTGTGCAGCACCTGTTAAACACAGATGCATGAAATTCAAAACTTAAGCTCAGTAACACTTCAAGAAGGTCAATGTAAATTTTCATTTAAATCGGACCATTACAAACGAAATGGCCGAATTATTTCCAATTTTTTTCGTAATTTTCCCACTGTGGGATGTAGGTTGTATAGATATCGAAGAGACCAGAAAGAGTGAAATATTTCTTGCACCGCTTTAGGAAGCCTACACTTGAGTGCTTCTTTCGACACTTCGAATATATGCCTTGCCCAACGAGCGTCACATTTTCATGCCCAGAACATCCAAAGCATCCGATTGTTCGATATCCATACTATCGATAGATACTGATGACACTAATGGGCCAATGAAATGCTTGTGAAACAACAAGCAGCACTGTGTCTTACTCGCAAAATCTACTCTATTCACACGACCCCATTCGGAAATGGCCAGTAAATCCGGGCCAAAAGTCTTATCCATAATTCGCCTTTTGTCTTAAATATCTTCAAGTCTCGGCCTAAGGTCGAATGAGTATGAATGACAGGGGTTGCTGTCATCCGCGAAAGAGTAGATTGGTTTCACCGTCTGATCCAAAAGATCGACACTGAAAATAAAAAATAAAGAGGGAGAAAAGGCAGAGCCCTGAGGTACACTTGCGGTCAGCCTATGTTTGTTGGATGAGAGCCCATCTACAACAACTCTAATAGTGCGATCACTCAGAATATTACCGACACCAAAAGCGATCAGCTTTGATATGAGTGCACCGTGCCAGACTCTGTGAAAGGCCTTGGAAATATTCAGGGCCTCGTCCTTACTCTCAGCAAACTGGTGGACTCCAACGCTCCGAGAAGAAAGACAGGTATCCCTTAGAGCAAATTCTACGGCAGCCATACTGTTGATCACTAAGCATATCGTTGAACTCTAGTTACCTTACAAGATGGTGCACTCCAGATTGGAATCCAGATACCTCCAAGGTAATGGAGAGCATCTCCGCAGGTCCGAGCAAATTGCGATGGGCCGATAATTCGCAGGATTATTGGGAAGACTCCCGTACGATAAGCCAGGTTAAAAAGGTTTTACTGGGACTGTATCAAAAAATAAGCCTATATGACACACAGCTGTCCAAAATGTTAATCAAAAAAACCGTACCAAATATGATTGAAATCGGAGTGAAAATGGAGCGGTTGTATGTTATATCGAAGAGATCTTTGCACTGGGGCTATTCTGAGTCGAGCGGAACACTTAAAGATGGGTCTAGCAAAAATAATTTAGAAATTAATAAGTAAAGGGTGTTATTTTTATACGGGTGGTTTTCAAGAAGAAATAAAACGTATGTAATTTAATGTAATGGCCTAGAATTTAGCTTTATTTCAAAGATAAGGGTTTGCCATTATGTTTTCAAAATGATTTCGTACAAGTGGCCTCGCGGATGGCTCGAATATATTCCAGCCGAGAGTAAAACAGTCCAGTGGTGTTAAATCGCACGATCTTGGAGGCCACGCCACAGGCCCACGACGAGAGTACTAGGGTTGCTATTTATATTAAGGGTCCGGCAATAAAAACAGAATAATTTAACATTGGAAATGGTTTTATTGTTTTTCAAAATATTCTCCTTTAAGATCATTACACTTTTCATCCGCACAAACCAATTTTCGAAGCACCTTTTCCACTCCGATTGAGACAACTCCAAAACATGATTTCTTACCGCTTCAATAGCTGCTTTGGGCGATGAAAAACGTTGACCACGCATTTTTTTCTTGAGGTGCGGGAATAAAAAGAAGCCATTGGGGGCCAAATCAGGTCTGTAAGGTGGATGGCCCGTTAATTCAACATCTTGAGTGGTCAAATAGCTTGTCGTTTTAGCTGATGAGTGAGAGCGCGCATTGTCGTGATGCAAAATGATCCGTATTCTCTTATTATCTTTTCTTATTTCTTCGAACACTGATGGCAAACAGATGGTTGTATACTACTCAGAGTTGACCGTTCTACGTTTCACTAAAGGCACTGTGGTAACATGGCCGGTTATATCGAAAAAACCAAATCATTTGGCTCGATGTACTTCTTCCACGAACAACTTTTGTTGGATTGGGCTCGTCTTGAAAGACCCTTACGGTCGATTGCTGTTTTGTTTCGGGTTCATATGCATAGATCCATGATTCGTCACCTGTGACAGTGTTATACACTGCCTTTGAGCTACCGGAGTTATACTTTTTCAACACCTCTTTGCACCATACGAGCCGTTTTTTGAACAGTCGTCAAATTTTGTAGGATCCAACGGGAACTTATTTTTTTCACGGCCAAATGAACTTACAATATCTTATTGGTGTTTGTCATACTAATGCTCAAGGATGCCTCCATCTCACGGTATGTCACATGTCGGTCTTGCTTAATCAGTTCACGCACAGCATCGATGGTTTCTGGCAAAGTGACCGCAGTTGGACGTCCCTCACGAAATTCATCTTGGAGCGAATGGCGTCCGAGACTGAACTCTTGGTACCAGCGATTAACAGTGGTTTTTAATGGTGCTTCATTGCCAAAAGTCGAAACAAGTTAATTTAAACACTCTTGTCTCAATAACCCATGCCGAAAATGTTCACGGGATAATTCCATTTTTTTGACTGAGATGAATTTTTCAACACACTAAACAAAACAATTCGCCTCAAATGACAAAACGTTCTGAGTGAAGTTATGCTAAAAAAGTCAAAGTTTCCAATGGAAGTTCAAGAGTGCACCTGGGAACACTAGTAGTGTCAGGACCCGAAATATAATTAACAACCCTCGTAATGCGCTCTGTAAAAGTTTCCTTCAATAAATTGATTGTTTCGTGGGCTGTTGGCATGTAGCGCAGTCTTGTTAGAACCAATGGTAGTCCACATCAACCATCACGGCATTATAGCATTCATCGACTATAACATTATAGCCGGCTTTATTTTTGAAGATATACGAACCATATACAAACGTTTGAACCAATGATTCCCTTTGCCTATTGAGTACACCAAACAGTGACTTTTTGAGGATGTAACGGCGTCTCAACAATGGGTAGTGAATTTTCATTTATCCTAATGCGAAAATATTGGTTCTTTACGTACTAAAGGTAAAGCTTCATCGCTAAACAAAATTTACTTTGTTTGTATTTGTATTTGTACGACCGATTTGTTGCACCATAAACTCACCGGCGTATGGACTTAGTAAATACCTTATAAATATTTTAAAGAACATGACAAGAGAATCGCCATATAATGTAAAGGACGTAGGGGACTTTAAATCTAGGATTAATAATACACATATTGACGATGACGAAACTTTAATATCATTTGACGTGATATACTTATTCCCTAGCATATCAGTAAATCGAGCTATTGAAACTGTAGAGGAAAAACGGACTAATATAAAGGAATTCACCAGAATCCCAAAAGACTTGTTTATTGAATTACTGACTTTCTGTATAAAGGACACTAGATATTTCAAATAAGAAGATAGAATTTTCGAACAGAAGAAAGGGATGCCAATGGGTTCACCGGCATCGCCGGTTATAGCCGACATTATCATGGAAGAGTTACTGAACTTTTCAATACAAAGAATAACTACAGAGCCCAGCCTTGTGACTAAATATGTTGACGACCTTTTTGTGATTTTAAAGAAAAGTGAAATTGAAAACACTCTTTAAATACTTAATTCATTCAATAGACAAATACAATTCACAATGGAGAAGAATGTGACCAAAAACTTCCTTATCTTGACTCTATAATTCACCGACAAGGCAATTTGTTACAATTGGATTGGTATCAAAAACCAACATCTTCCGGACGATTAATAAACTTTCACTCCACACATCCCCGACGACTTATAATTAATACAGCGCCAAACTTTATTAGCATAAGTGACAAAAGTTTCCATAATGACAATGATAGACGGATTAAGAACGTATTAAGGAAAAATGACTTTCCATTTAAAGCCATAGAGGACTTAATTAGACGGACGAAAACCAATTGTGACCAAACGTTAAAGAAAAAATATTATTAACTTATAAAGCAATGACGAAGTACCTGGTTTCTCCGAAAGGTTCAACAAATCGGACGTTTATAATAATGACAAATTTTTATTAGCGCCCCGAACGTTTGGGACAGTTAACGAATTATTTAGTAAGACAAAATCGAAGGTGGACAGTGAAGAAAAGTCCAATTTAGTTTATAAGCTTAAATGTCATGGTGACAAGTCCAACGTATGCCAAAAGGTATATGTTGGCACTACTGGGACTAAACTAAATACTAGATTTTTGTCTTACAAATCTGACCTAAAAGCTGTTGATAGACCAATCGAGCAGAAGACTGCCCTTGCAAACCACTGTACTTTGACTAGACACAAGCCAAACTTTAACGACGTAGGAATTTTAGCACAAAAGAGGAATTATAAGAGAAGATACACTTTGGAGATGCTTTACATCAACGACGTTCCTACATCTAAGAGAATTAACTTTAAAACTGCACGGATAGATGTGCACATACGAGGGCGACCGCAAAACTAACTGGCCTGGCACATTTTCTGTTTTACTAGCAACTGTTTTAAAAGCAATCTTTTAAAAGCCATCTGTCAAAATTTCCGAAATATTTAATGATTATTTTTTTTGTTACAGGTGATTGAAGTAAACAAGTTTTATAATTTTTGAAAAATGGAAAATAAAGATTTTCGTGCGGTAATTAAACACTTTTAAATGAAAGGTTATACGCCACAATTAATCAAAGATGAATTGGATTCTGTTCATGGTGATAATGCACCATCATACTCCACCGTGAAATCTTGGGTTCAACAATTTAAAATGGGTCGTTCAAGTACGGAAGATGAACCACGCTCTGGAAGACCGAAAACTGCTACTACTATTGAAAACATTAGAAAAATATTTTATAAAATGACAAAAGATAGACGAATAAAGCTCAGAGAACTTGCTGATATTGTAAAAATACACGAAAAACAAGTTTGGAGTATTTTACATGATGAACTCCACATGAAAAAGCTATCCGCAAGTAGGGTGCCGCGTTTGTTGACTTTGCCCCAAAAAATCGTCCGTTGGACCAATTCCGAGGAGCTTTTAGCGATTTATCAGCGTAATCCAATAGAGTTCTTGCGCCGATTCATAACTGTTGATGAAACATGGATCCATCACTACATTCCAGAATGCAAAGAACAGACAAAACAATGGATAGAAGCTGGTAAAAGTGGTCCCAAGAAGGCGACAACTGTTGTCAGCAGGAAAAGTAATGGCCACAGTATTTTGGGATGCAAGGGGTATTATATTTATTGATTATCTTGAGAAAGGAAAAATATAAATAGTGAATATTATTGTGCATTATTGGATCGGTTGAGTGAAGAAATCAAGAAAAAAGGACCGCATTTAGAAAAAAAGTTATTTTTCATCAAGATAATGCTCCTTCACACACTGCATTTTTAACTCAAAAAAAAACTGGCCGGATTACGATTTGAAATTGCTCCGCATCCACCATATAGTCCAGATTTAGCTCCTTCTGATTATTTCTTGTTTCCAAATTTAAAAAAAAAATGTTCGTCCAATTCGGATGGAATTAAAAAAACTTGAAAAACGTTTGATGAAGTGTATTGAGTTGGAAGGAGATTATGTTGAAAAATAAATAATAATAATTAAAAAAAAACGGTTCTTTTTATGTTGGCCCAGTTACTTTTGCGGTCGCCCTCGTACATACAGACATATTGCTAATAAGTACCGACGAAAAGACATAGATTAGTAGAATATTAGAAGTACAACAGGACAGAAGTAAAACAATTATTTAAATGTAATTATTAACAAAAACTATGTTATTCGTGATAGAAAATTGTGTATTGTTGTAATTTTATGTTCTCGGTTTTGTTTTAGTGATTACCCCTGAAGATGAACAACGAAGTCGGTTCGAAATATTGGGTTATTTACAATTAAATATATTATAAAAACACCAACATCTGTTTTTGCTTATGACCTCAAGCCTAACTGATAAAACTGATAAACAAAATTTACTTGTAAAAATCAGTAGCGGTGGTCATCTCGTTTAGGGCCTATTAACCACACGCAGAGAAAAACCATGGTTACTACATGGTCACGGCAATAATAATATGTTAGCCGCAATAAAAGTATGTTCGTCGCAACCACAGCATTGTTAACTGAATTTAGTTTTGACAATAGTATAATTGCTGCAATATTAATATTGTTGAAATGCAACAATAGCCTTATTGCCAAATTTAAAAATGAAAATATGGTTATAGCAACAATATAAATATGGTTGATGCGCCAAAAGTATTGTGTTTTGCGTTTTATGTTAACAATAGTATGATTACGGCAATCATACTGTATGATTGTAATTTTTTAAAAATGCTTTTAATAACAAATGTTATTGGTACAGTTCTAATGCTATAATAGTGCTTTTTTCGATATTACAATTTTTTAAACGAGCTGCTTTGGTTTTGCTTAACTGAAATAATTATAATTTCAATAAAAACGCTAACGTTTATTTAAACTTATTTTTTCTACTGTGAAATAAATCACTCCTCTTATTTTGAATTTAATTTTTAGTTTTGAATAATTTTCATAATTCAAATCTATTGTGGGCAATTTAAACAAATTCTAATAAATTATATTGGGGCTCATAGTATAATTGTGTGTGACCATACTATGGTTGTAGGGATCATAACATGGTTGCGTGTGAATCATACTATGGTTGTGAGGATCATGCTATGGTTGTATGTGAAACATACTATGGTTGTGAGGATCATACTATGGTTGTGGAGATCATAGTATGGTTCAGTGTGAATCATACTATGGTTGTTGGGAACATAGTATGGTTATGTGTGAATACTACTATTGTTGTGAGGAACATAGTATGGTTGCATTTGAATCATACTATTGTTGTGAGAATCATAATATTGTTGTACCACAACCATATACCCAACAATACTATTATCCTCTTCGAATATGGTCACCACAACCATATTTTTTTCTGTGTGCACGATATGCAAAAATTGTTCCGGTGAAAGTCTATTTATTATGAAATGGGAAACCCAACTGGGCATAAATCAAGTAATAGCAGTCAAAAAAATAACAACTCCCAAAAAAATGTTGCCAGATTGCAAACTACACGTCTAAAAAACACCTTTTACTTACATTTTATGAATTCTCTTTACCTTTACATACAATAGCAAAAAACCGAAAATACCGACAGCAAAAAAACGGGGTAAACCGATATGTTAGGTTTTAGCTGACATGTCTGTTGGGTTGGACGTACAAACCGGATTGTCGGTTTCGGGTTTAGACACTCTAGTCCAACTACTGTGTGGCGCATCGCTCCACCCTTTCGTTTAGCCATCATCCTGCATTGACGTAAACTTTAAAATCATGCAAACAATAATGTCTGTTGTATGATCCGCTGAGCAGAGAATGCTCATACTCGTATATATACTTATACATTTAATATAAAAATAAATCTTAAATACCACCTGTGTACCAGTAAAAGAATCATAATGCAGGAAAATAAAAAATCTTTGAATTCTTAATATAAACATTTACACTACTGCAACATAAAACTCAAATACGGTCTTTAAGTTTCCGTCAACCGGATGCTGCCCGGAATGTATTTTTTTCCTTGTCGCGCAAATAATTGGCAAATCTTATGGCTCAGGCCGTATATGAGTGGTATGTATTAGTACTTACTGGTACATGTCTACCTACGTATGCCTAATACAAATTTCAGGATTTTCCCACGGCCTTTTTACGTGTGGGATGTTAGGCCAACTTTAAATGTCTATAAACTCCACACATCCAGCAATTTGGAGATGTCCACACCGAGCGACAGAGCGAGAGAGATCACGTACAAACGTATTATCCTTTCGGAATCCTGCTTTGCATACATTGCAAACGTGTTTTGGTATTATTTTTCTGTTATTGCCTTAGGGCACCACAATGGGTCTACCACATGTTTCTACTGTTGACATCTGAAGTGTGCGTGTATGTGCGTGAGTGTGTGCGTGCGTATGTGGTGAAAATGTTTGTGGTTTTTGTAACGAGAAGCACGGAGAAATGCTCAGCCAAAAGGTACTTGTGATTATGCGTCCAAAGTTGTTGCTGATGTTGTTTGCAGTGGCATTTTCCTAACAACACTCGACGCAAGGGGTCCTGTAGTCGTCGTGTAACATGTAAATACATGTCCATGTATAGCTGTATGTGTGTTTACACATACATAATACATAAATAGACGCATTGAGAGATGAAACCGTCGCACAGTGGGGTATTTGACTACCATAACGGCGCACTGTGGGCGAGATGGCCGATCTAGCGTCGTTTAATTCAATTTTCAAAGTGTTTTATTGCGCCAAAATTGTGTCTCAATCGATTACTAATATACCACTGAACTTATATATCGATTCTATTGTGAATGACATGATCTAGTTGAACAGCTGTGAGCTGTCAAACACAACATATGTTTTAGCCGGCGCATCACTCAGCATCAACACCTGTTTTCTTTGCATTGCCAAATTTTCTGCATTTTTTGCATTTGTCTCAATAAGGTGGAAGAAAAGTGGTTTTATTTATAGTTAGAGGTATGTATGAGCTTAAAAAATGTTGTTTGTGACCTGTGCCTAAGTGTTGTAGAAAAAAATAGAGTTAAAGTTGACTATACCACTAACTGCTTGAAAAAAGCTAAAATAAGACTTCCGTGGACCAGAACTTCTGATATAGGTGGGGATTGGGGCTAGAATTTTTTTTTTTAAATTACTATGTTGTCTTGTGATTGTAGAATTTCTCAGCCATGTGCTACTTTTTCTACTTTACATGATATTGCATTTTTTAGGAACAATGTCGGTGCTCAGATGAGAAGTTTATTTACTATGGCGCGACGAGCCTGTGCCTACTAAAAATGTTCTGCCGTTGAGAGTCATATATTTCATAATATAATTAATATCAACATGCATAATGCTAATGAAATGCTTCTAATAAGCAAAAAAATTAGAAATTTTGTAGCACAATTGGTTCAGAAATGGAAACTCAACCGTAGAATCAGCCACAAATTTGAAGCAAACAACACGGAGTGGTTAAACGGACAACTTTTATTAGTTGATCCACTGACTAATCGTGGAAGACCCGATAAGATGTTCGATGAATGTTCCAACAAAACGAAATTAAGTAAAGTTTCCCAAATTGTTAAGGAAATTCCTCACAGTGAGCTCGTAGTAGCTACAACAAGCAGTTTATACAAAGCTGGAAAACGAAGTGCGTCGAAACTTGTTTCAATAGCTAATGATGACGAAGGTACTGCAAAAAAATTAAATCATTTTTGGGATCAAATGCAAGCTTGCCGATTCCATATACAGCAGACGAAGCTCTGGCATTATTTTTAGATGGTAATTATACCAAGCATTCATACAAGTTGCTGCAAGCAGGTACAAAAAGTCGGAATGCCAACATATTTCCAACGTACGACACTTTGCGTATTGCTAAAAAAAATGTTATCCAAAGGGAGTCCAATTTACGAACTATTCAGCTCAAGTGCCTTTACAACATATGGTGGACCATATTGTTATGCGCATCGTAGAAGCTCATTCTTCTATATTTGAATTTGATTTTGCTGAACAGAGTGAGCAGAATCTCACTGCTATTTACAAATGGGGCTGCGTTGGCAGTAGCGGCCATTTGACCTATCGACAAGATGTGGAATGCGACAACAATAATCTTAGCGATGAATACTTGTTTGCAGTTTGCATTGTCCCATTACAAGTGCAAAAGGGATCCGTGACAATTTGGGAAAATCCGCAACCTTCCTCACCTCGATTCTGTAGACCCTTAAAAATACTTTGTTCCAAAGAATCTGCAGAGTTGATTATATCAGAAGTTGCTAGTTGTAATGCTGAAATATCAAAAATTATGCATCAGACACCTTGATTTCAAATTTGCGCAAATCACAAGGCAACTCAAAAAAGAAGGATGTCGATAATGATATCTTACAACTTTTGTCAGAACATTGTATACCTTCCATTTTAGATTCATCTAGTAGTTCTGAGTCGGAATAAAAAACTGTTAATAGAATTGTTATTTTTTTTTTTGCATTATGTATAATTAAATTTTTGTTATGAAAACAACTTAAATATATGAAGAACAGAAAAAAAATTTTAAAAAAATTAATAAAGATGTTTGAAAAAAAGGTTTATAATATTGAAGTTTAATCTATTTTTAACCCAAGGGATTGTGAAACATTAAATATTTTAACTTAATCATGTTTTCCTGAATGAAATAAAAAAATTCTAAAATATGAAAAAAAGTTGAAACTTTCACAAAAAAAAAATATAAATATATTTTTAAAAAACATTTTTTTCCCTTAACATTGTAGCTTAATCTATTTGGAACTAAAAAAAAATATTACACAAGCAAAAAAAAATTTTTCCCTAGGCGCTATTAATTAAACGCCGCTAGATGAGCCTTTTCGCCCACTGTGCGGCGCTTAATTGAAAAATGAAAATAGATATTTCCGATTATATATTGTTACTCCATAATTGCAAAATTATACATCAAAATTATACAGATATGTTGTTTGCTTCTTCTTCTGTATTCCGTCAAAAGTGGACATTTTTTTTCAATTTGTTTAATTTCTCTCAGAAAGTGACATTTCAGTGGTTTCAAGTGACAATTTTTTCTATTCAACCATTCGAAAACAATATTATTGCTATGGAACCTTCAACTTCAGGTATTTTAGAACAATTTAACATTAAGATTTTCTGTGAATATGTAACATAAGTATTTTTAATTATTTTTGGAAAAATGGTCTTAATTTAAGTCATTTTTTAGTATATTTGTAGATTTTTAAAAGGGTACCGGGCAAAACCCCCCAAAAAACTTTGTAGACATATATAAAAGAATGTGTTTACTTATATAATTAAGAAAAACATCTTGCGCGATTTTGCGCCAATTCGTGTATTTACAGATTTTCTAAAAATATTCACATGTAGTCAAAATGACGAAAATTAACATTTACATTTAAATCGTTGTTTTATATGTATATTGTTATTTATATTTGTAACTAACAATGCACTACCATGCACCCTAAAGTAATTATTTTTTATTTCATATTAACAATAAAATGATCACGATTACTATTTTAAAGATATTTTGTTAAATATAATTTCATGTCAATATTCGGTGATATTTTTAACTCTACCATTAAAGATGTATAAGGTGTTAACACTTCGGTGTGTCTGGTTTTGATTTATTATTTTTAAGTACAAAGCAAAAGTGAAAATTAAAACGTGATGTTCAGAATGGAATATAAGAATATAAAGATTTAACCCTGTTTGCTTTTCACAGCAACTTTAAATATTTTACCAATACCATTGAGTTATGAAGCAAAATTTTCAAAATAACAAAATAATTCACTTAGTAGTTCTTTAATAAAAATATCAAAATATTATTTTATAAAAATATAGCTTTTATTACATTTGTTCATAACTTATAGAAAAGTATTACATAAAACAATGTTAGCAATTTTTTTTCTCATGTTAGTTCGAATTTAAAATTAAGTTACGGCCAAAATATAATAATTTTTCTGTTGAAATATCTGTAAGGCTTTAATAAGCCGGTCAAATGTTAGGGGATTGTATAGTATGTTACAGCGTCCATATTATCATGGTCGAGGCAATATTTTGGTGTCTGGGGGGTTTGCATTCACAGAGTTATATTGATATTGTCTTAAGTCGGTTGAAAAGATTTTTTCGGCTGTCGATTTTTAATTTGTTTACTCATTTCTCGGCCGACTTAAGCAATTGCAATTAACTTTAAAAGATAGACCGTTTTAAGGGCTATCATATTGATACTTTAAGGTTTCGCGTGGGATATACACATCGGAAGTTATAGCACAATATCGGATGTAAATATATATTTTTGAAATACTATAATTCATATTGTCGCCAGGTGATTACCGAATTTAATGAAATTACCTGTAATAGACAGATCTCAGTTAGGGCTATCAAATTGATCTCTGAAGTCTCCACGTGGGATATACATATCGGGAGTTATAGCCCGATATCTGCCGTAAATGTGTTTTTTCGACGTTATATCGCCGATAGTTAGGCCATTTATATTGCGAATTTGATTAAATCAAGTGCAAAGGATGCAGATTGTTGAGGGCTATAATTTTAACATTTGAAGGTGTCACGTGGAATGCATGCATCGGATGTTATAACCCAATATACGTTAAAAAATTATATTTTTGGCATATCTTTTCCGATGTTTCGGCCATATCTAAGCCATTTTAATACCGATCTGATGATCAACTGGAATCGGCTAATAATCTCAGAAACAGTAAATATATATAACCATTACATCTCTGGAAAGCGTCCTTTAATTAATCTCCATTTTGGGGGTACAATACCCCACTGTGCGTCGTCCCCATGCCACTACACTTTATGTTTCATTTTATAAAAAGGTATCATCACAGCCAGGCCAGAGCGTTGCCGTAGGTGTAATGGCAAAATCTATTTGTTTGCATATGTATTGTGTGTGTGTGTGTACGAGACGTCTCTGTATGTGGCCACAGACGAGTGTATACCAGCATGAATTATATCTCTCGACCAACTAATGGCATCATGGAGTTAACCAGCAAAACTTGTGGTTACAAAAACGTGTGCATAGACCGGTGCCCTTAGTGTTCGTAACAAAAGATAATCAATTTTTGTCGGTGTGATTTATACTGCACGCTTTGTTATAGAAATGTTGATACCATATCAAAATGGTGCGTTCTGATTGAAACCACAGCGCCATGAATAATGGCCAAAGAATCAAGTCTTTAAAAACTGTGTATATCCTTTACCTCAAATGGAGCTTACACACAGAGAACAGATTTGTAGCCACGATTAAATTTGTTTGCCAACCGAACGATTGAGGTTGCATACACCGCAAGTATGCTATCAGTATAACCGAATGTTAGTTGGTGCTCTGTAACGTTCAGTTATTGACACTGACGTATCGGTAGAAATACAAAGAATCCGAATAAATTTTCGGATCTGAAAGTCCACATGGCACACTTGTTTAAAGAAACAAATTTAAATTTTCAGTAGAGACAAACAACTGTTTCCTTACTTAGTAGGAACATAAATACTGTTACAACATTGAACACACCCATTTCAATAGTAGAACTGAACATACCCCATTAATGTCAGATGGGTTTTGAAAGCTAACCTAAATAGCGATTTTAAAATTGTTTCATCTTTCATCATGGAGTGGTCAGATAATGAGAACCGTATCGCAGTAATAGCGCTTTTCCAGCGTGAAATGAACCAAAACGATATTTTCAAAACGTTCCGGTCACTAGGGATTAACCACATGTTCGTCTACCGATGCATAAAACGGTTTGAGGAGACTGGATATGTAAAAGACCGCCACCGGTCGGGCCGCCCACGCTGTGTTCGAACACCGCACGTCATCAAAGCCGTTAAATCAAGAACTCACAGAAATACGCTCCGAAAACAGAAGGACCTCTTAAAAAAGACTTGGGAATTGGGGCTTTCAAACGACGTACCGGACATTTATTGAGTGCAGCTTTAAAAAAATAGGATTGAAAAATACAAACGTCTTTTGGTGAAGCATGCTGATAACTTGAACAGAAAAATTTTGTTCACAATAATAAAAAAATTAAACCTTAAAATTTTGGCAACTGTATTATGGAAATGAGCGTTCGGTGAGAAACGGGAAGATCCGCAGTTTTCGACAAAAATTTTGTTCAGTGATGAGGCCAATTTCTGGCTCAACGGCAAAGTCAATAAACAAAATTGCCGCATTTGGGCTGAAGGGCAACAAGAAGAGGTTCAAGAGGTGCCATTATACCCAGAGAAAGCCACGGTTTGATGTGGTTTATAAGCTGGTGGAATCATCGGTGCATATTTTTTCAAAAATACCGTGAATGGTGCTCGCTTTTGCGCCATGATATCGATCTTTATGCTACCTGAAATTGAAGCCCTTAATCTTGACGACACTTGGTTTCAACAGGACGGCGCTAATTGCCATACAGCTGCTCAATGGATTGAGAGAGGTCATTTAGAAAAGCAGCCAATTTCACGTTTTGGACAGGTGAGTTGGCCGTCTAGATCGAGTAATATCACACCTTTAGACATTTTTCTTTGGGGTTACGTAAAGTCCAAAGTCTATGCTGACAAACCAGCTACGATTTAGTTTTTTACCGGTCGAAATGCTCGAACGAGTCATTCAAAAGTGGACCCTCAGAATGGGAACCCTGAGGTGTATTTGCGGCCAATATTTGAAGGAAAGTATATTCAAAAATTATATGCCATAAAATGTCCTTTCAAATTAATAACGAAGATTCCACACTTGATTTGAATTTTTATATTTCTTTTGTTCTGAAAAAATACCTCTAGATGGATCACCCTATATAAGCATTAGAACAAGAAAACAACTTCGCTTTGTAAAGATATGGAAGAGCCAGGAAATACGTCAAGTTTATAGTCTACGCTAACAAGATTAAAGCTTTGGACGAATTCGAATTTAACATCCGATAGGTTAATGCCGGTGTACGAGGGCTGCTATATCTATTTCTGGCCTAATAATAATAACTACACTTTTGCATGCGTTCCAAAACATGGTTTCCGAAAGCTTCAACAGCATCTTCTGGCGACGAAAGTCGTTGACCACGCATTTTTTTCTTGATGTGCGGGAATAAAAAGATGTCATTGTGTGCCAAGTGAGGGTTGTAAGGCGGATAACCCATCAATTTGACGTTTTGGCCGGTCAAAGAGGCGCTGGTTTGAGCCGATGTGTTAGTCATGGTGCACAATGATTCGTCGTCTCTTGTTCGTTTTTCGGATTTCTCGAAAGACTTCAGGCAAACAAATTGTGGTGCACCACTCAGAACTGACCGTCCTACGTTTCTCAAGCGGAACAGTCGCCACATGACCAGTTTTGCCGAAGAAACACGCGACCATTTGCTTCGAAGTGCTTCTTCCACGATCAACTATCGTTGGATTTGGCTCGTCTTCGAAGACCCACACGGACGATTTCTGTTTTGTTTTGGGTTCATGCGCATATATGCATGATTCGTCAACTGTGACGATCTTATAAACGTCTTTCGAAGCACCGCGATCGAATTTTTTCAAAATTTCTTTGCACCAATCGACACGAGCCTTTTTTTGGGCGATTGTCAAACTGTGCGGTTTTCAACGAGAATAAATCTTTTTTACGGCCAGGTGCTCATGCAATATCGAATCTATGCTGGTGGAAGAAACGCCCAAGGATGCCTCTATCTCAGAATAGTGACGATCTTGTATTATCAGTTCACGCACGGCAGCAATGTTCTCTGGCCGTTTTGGACGACCTTCACGGCCTTCGCCTTTCAGCGAGCGTCGGCCACGATTGAATTCATATGAAGCTTTTTACAACGGCAATTAGTCGCTCATAAAGGAACATGCTAAATTTGAGCGTAATAAGGTTAAATTAGTGGCTTCAAGAAATGCAGGAAATTAAATCGGAAGGGACCTTTGTATAGGGACTATTCAAAAACATGAACCGATATAGTCAATTTCACCACATATGGGTGTTGGTCGGCCGTTATGCTCTGCGAGAAATTTGGTCGAAATCGCATGTAATATGCGGCTTTTAGAGCTGTAGGAGAGCTATATATGTTTTGACCGATGTGGACTAATATCAACCGCAATTTTTCATAGCCTTAACTTGAATTATGTAAGAAGTTTAATGAAAATAAGTTCATAAGTTGTAAGAGCTGTACTTTGATTACAATGTAGATGGCCAGGTGGACGTACACCCCTTATTGGAATCTGACAGTGATTCTTTGATTGGTATTCTTAAAAAATAGGTTTGTTTTATTCCTTTTGAGGCATTCCAAACAACAGCACTCAGTCAAAATACGTTGTACCCCTGTATGGTGTAGGTTATAATACAGCCACTATCAATATGTTATCTCACATTTCTTATCCTTCTCTTTATAGTTATACTTATACAACTTCAGCCCAGAGAAAAACGTTTATCCTATGACTATGATTTGGCAATTTAAATAAAAATACTGCCTTGGAACTGAAGTCAAAGCCGCGAATATCTTAATTTTAAAGTCCTTATGGCACAGCGACAGTAGGCTGTTCTGTAACCTCCCTATCACAACCATTGTGGCAAAATATCATTAATTGCCCTATCAGCTTTCATCTATTTAGAAGATCCCGAGAGTTTGTTTAACCACGTGCACCATATCGCTTTCGTTCGAACTTCCAATTATTCATTCGGTTTTAGTTTCTTTATAAAAGTGTACTGGGTGTTGCCGCCTTTGTCATTGCTGCTGCCATTCTCATCCATAAATTAAAATAAGCTTTTGCTGACATTGGTCTTTTCTCACTTAACTTAACAAAATAACAATCATGACATGCTACACATGGAGTGGGTGCGGACTGGAGCGAATGGGTCTGGGTGCAAACCATGGCTGCAAAAGAAGCCACAATACCCTCGGATTTTATTATAAACAAACGACCAATTTAAATTGAACCCTCGGTACACACACACACACACTTAATAAATATATGTAACTATCAAAGGTCAGAGCCAGAGCCAACGCCACTGCCATTATTATCATTCTCGACGTCATCATGATCATCATCACCCTAGACGCGACCATAAACTCGCTCTCTATCGACGTCATTATCATCGTCATCATGCCGTCATTTGCATGTACGAGTGAGTTGTATGGCGGCCATCTGATAAAGCGTTTAGTAAATATCGCCCATGTTTGGTAAATCGATTTTTAGTCTTTCGCTAAACGCTTCGACGATGTGGTTCTGTTCAATCAACTGAGGTGTTATTTGTTGGCACCAACCGCCGGCACCGCCAGCACCAACCGCCCACCCATCGATATGGATTTATTCAATTGATTACATTTTCCAAATAGTTTTTGGCTTCGGGTAAGAGATGGAAATCTTAAAATGGCTAAGAACGTGTAACTGCCCTATGACTTGCAAACGTTCTGAAAATATCGCGTGACTGCTGGAGAACAAGCCCAATTGTATTTCATTTTTCAGGAGGCGGCAATGTGAGTGTTTAAAGTGGTTTTGTATTGGGTGTAAATTTTAGAAACGATAAAACTTAGACGTTTGAAATTAATAATTTATGCACGGATCTTGGCCCTTCCATATGTCATCGAACTTGCTTACTTGTATTCTACAAATTTTGTAATTGAATTTTTTGCTAAGGTCGTTTGTTTATTTCGGTCATTTATTTTAACGCATTGAACAGGGATTAACCTCATGGCACGGCAAAACAGTAGGCCACGCCAACTAAACTCCTTTCACAACACACGTAGTAAAAGAAAATCTATAAATGACTATGAATGTTCACCAAGAAAAAAAATATGGTTAGTATATTGTCACGGCAACAAAAATAAAGGGTGGGCCATTTAAAATTTTTAATTTGAACTATCAATTACTTTGAAAGGTAAAGGCTGGTTAAATTACAAGGGCCGATGTTCAAGGTTAACCACACCAAAACGTAAAGTTTTTTTCTGCATCTTATTTGGTATTTCCCAATTTCAGACTAATTCAATTTAAACCATGGAAAGGTACACAAGCGTCACACACGTCATCAATAGTCAGAATGGTGGCAAGAAATGGCAACAGTGGATGATCAATTTGCGAAGAAAGTCTTCTTCAGTGATGAGACACATTTTCACCTCAGTGGATTCGTCAATAAGCAGAATTGCCGCGTTTTCGCGAATGATAATCCAAAAGTGATTGCTGAAAAAATAATGCATCCTCAAAGAGTGACCGTTTGGCGGCATCACCGGGCCGTACTTTTTCGGAAATGAGGCCGGTCAGGCAGTTACTGCGAATGGTGTTCGCTATCGTGAGATTATAACGAACTTTTTATGGCCCGAATTGGAAGATATGGTTGTGGACGATATGTGTTGTCAACAGGATGGTGCCACTTGCCACACAACTAACGAAACAATGGCTCTTTTGAGCGACAAATTCAATGGCCGTGTTATCTCACGTGGTGGCGGTGTTAATTGGCGCCCAAGATCATGTGATTTGACACCGTTGGACTTCTTGCTTTGGGGTTATTCAAAAAAAGGTGTACGTTGATAAGCCAGTAATAATTCAAGAGCTAAAGAATGAGTTAATTCGGCACATTACGACATAGAACCTCAATTATGCCTCAGCGTCATCGAAAATTTGGACCATCGAATGAAGGTGTGCCGCCGAGGTCACGGCGGCCATTTGGCCGATATTTTGTTCCATACAAATTGAATCTTAACAATTTTATCATAATAAAAATAAATGACAATAATTTCCGAAATAATTTGTGTTTTATTCAAAATCAACATCGGCCCTAAACATGTAACCAACCTTTAGAACATTCGCTTTAATTTTTACGAGGGTACACGCAGAGAAAAAATATGGTTACTATATGGTCACGGCAATAATAATATGTTAGCCGCAATAAAAGTATGTTCGTCGCAACCATAGTATTGTTTTCTAAATTTAATTTTGACAATAGTATCATTGTCGAAGTATTAATATTTTTGAAATTTAACAATAGTATTATTACTAAATTTAAAAATGAAAATATGGTTATAGCAACAATATAAATATAGTTGGAGCGACAAAAGTATTGTTTTATGGGTTTTTTGTTAACAATAATATGATTACTGCAATCATACTGTATGATGGTAAATTTTTTTTCGTTTGAATATGCATTTAAGAACAATGTTATTATTACAGATCGAATGCAATAATAGTATTTTTTATAAGAAATTAAATTTTTCAAGCAAACTGCTTTGGCTTGTTTAACTAAAATAAATTTAATAAAAACGCTTACGTTTTTTAAAAATGATTTTTTCTACTGTTAAATAAATCACTCCTATTATTTTAAATTTAATGTATTTTTAAATAATTTTCATAATTCATTTCTATTGTTGAAAACTTAACTTAATTCTATTGTTGAAAACTTAAAGCAATTGTGAAGATCATACTATGGTTGTATGTAAAACATACTATGGTTCTGAAGATCATAATATGGTTGTGGGTATCATAGTATGGTTGTATTTGAATCATACTATTGTTGTGAGGATCATAATATTGTTATGCCGCAACCATATACACAACAATAGTATGATCCTCTTCGAATATTGTCACCACAACCATACTTTTTCTCTGCCTTCCCTCGTAGTTATATAAAATGCAACACTGCTTCCATCTTACTGTCAAATTTTGAGAGATTTTCGTCATTTAGTTTATGTTTAACAGCTGCTCAAACCATACAGACTCATGGATTTTGTTAAAAATTGAAAAAAGTGAATTTCTAGTGCTCATTAAACTTAATTTTTTGCGAAAAAACAAGGAAAAGCTTGATAAATACTATGGGGACTGAACGTTTTGGAAGGCCAATTGAGGTATACAATACACCCAAAAAATCCACGATAGAACCGATTTAGGAAGATTTAAAAAAACGACCCTATATGGCCAAAAAAAAGTTATTTTTTCATCAAGATAATCAATTACAAAATTGCATGAACTGGGTTACGAATTGGTACCTCATTCTCTATATTCTCCGTATTCTATTTCCAAACCTAAAGAAATGGCTCCGTGGAAAGAGTTTCAGCTCCAACGATGAAATTATTGATCAAAATCAAATGCCTTTTTTATGGATCTCGAAAAATGCCATTTTTTATAAGGGATACAGAATTTGGAGAAACGTTGGACTAAGTGTATAAAGCTATAAGGAGATTATGTTAAAAAATATTTATTTTTTTACCAAGAAAAACTGTGTTTTATTCAAAAAGTCACGGAATGCCCTGTATTTGCAGGTTTATGTTTGACTTTTGGAAAATGGGACGCTATACGCTCGACCAAATTGGAAATTATTACAAACTTTTTTTTACAGTTGTGAGTCTGTTATGCTAACTGTAAAAAATGTAAGTGGAAAATGTTCGAGATGAGATCGGCCTTCAGTTCAGTTTGTGCGTCAATTTGTATAGCGAGTTCATAATAATGGATCGTTATTGGACAAACCAAACTAAGTACGTTCTCATCCAGTGCGTTCAAACATTGCTGCTGTGGCTGAGAATGTCCAAAAACACCCATCAACTCGTCATCGTTCTGCGGAAGAGAACATTTTTTGCACTTCATTGAAAAGAATTTTGCATAAAGACCTCGGTATGAATGAAGGCTTAAAAAGTTCAATTGGTCCAATAACTAAAGCCTCATGGCCATCCGATGCGTTTTTGCTTCTCGCAATTGGATAAAGATTGTTTGGCAGGAGATTAAGAATTTTACCGAAAATCGTGTTTTCAGATAGCCCATTTATCTCGGTGGCCATGTCAATAAGCGAAATTGCCGCATATGCGATTGAGAGAACCCACACGTGACTATTGAGAAGGCAATGCATCCACAACGAGTCACTGTTTGGTGTGGATTTTGGGCTGGCGGCATTAGTGGGCCATATTTCTTCAAAAATAAGCAAAGCGCCGCCGCGAATTAACGATTTTTTGTTTCCAAAAATGCAAGAGAATGACATGGACAACACATTTTTCCAACAAGACAGGGCCACGTGTCACACAGCCAACGCAGCCATCAATATTTTCCGCTCTGTTTTTGAAAATCGAATAATCAGCCGAAATTGTGTAAACGCCTTGGCGGTATGAATTGAGCCCTTTGCAATATTTAATTTAGGGGGCCATTTAGAAACTCGTATAATGTTACGCAAAGCCTCCACAGACAATTAGAGCGTTAAAACATGAAATTGAATTTGTCACTAAAGAGATTCGACCCGATTCAATCGAAAATGTACCGAAAAATTGGGTTGATCTTATAAGGTACTGTCGAGCCATTTGTGCTAGTTATATAAATGGTATTGCATTCAATTATTAAATGACAAAGTTCAACCTTTCCAATTAAACCATACATTTGAATAAATTATCAGTACTTTATTTTTACAGCCAAACTAAATAAAAATTTTTAATGGCGCACCCTATATTTTCTGCACTACAAAAGCTTGTTCGTCAAAACCACAGTATTGTGTTTTTAATTTCATTTTGACAATAGTATGATTGCGGCAATCATAACGTTTGATTGTGACTATGAACTAAGCGTAACAGTTTAATAACCAACGTACGAGGGCGGTTTGGAAAGTTCTTAGCCTATCAATGAAAGAGAATAGTTAGTTTTTCAAAAATATTTTTATTTTTCAATATAATCTCCTGAAACTTCAATACACTTAGTCCAACGCTTATCTAGCAATTCTACCCCTTGATTAAAATAGTTTTCCTCAAGGTCTTCAAAACAGTGGTTTACAGCTGCAATTGCATCTTCATTTGAGGTAAAACGCTTGCCAGCAAGGATTTTTTTTAGATTTGGGAACAGGTAAAAGTCACTAGGAGCTAAATCAGGAGGATTCGCTGATTTTAGCCATTGTTAAAACACTCTTGTGCGCTGGTGCGTTGTCTTGATGAAAAATTATTTTTTTGTGTTGTAAGCCAGGACGTTTTTCTCGTATTTGTGCATTTAATTGATCTAAAAGGTTGCAATAGTACTCTGAATTTATTGTTTTACCCTTTTGCAGATAGTCAATCAATGAAATACATTTGAAGTCCCAAAAAACCGTTGCCATAACCTTACTAGCCGATTGAATTGTTTTTGCCTTCTTTGGGGCACTTCCTTCAGCTTCAGTATATTGTTTGGATTGTTCTTTTGTCTCTGGAGTATAGCGGTGGATCCATGTCTCATCAACAGTTATGAAACGACGCTTAAAATCCATTTTATTTCGCTGAAAACGATCCAAACAAGCTTGAGAAATGTTCATTCTTATGCGTTTTTGGTCGACTGTTAACAAGTGCGGCACCCATCTTGCAGAAAGCTTTTTCATCTGTAGTTATTCATGCAAAATTAAATGGACTCGATCATTTGAGATGCCCATGATATTAGCTATTTCACGCACTTTTATTCGTCGATCATTTAACACCATATCATGCACTTTGGCTACAATTTCAGTTGTTGTTGCTGTTTTTGGACGTCCACTACGTGGTTCATCTTCAATGCTTGTACGACCACGTTTAAATTCAGCAACCCAATTTTTTACTGTTGCATATGAAGGAGCACTTTCACGTAACACATTCACCATATCATTATGAATTTCTTGTCCCGATAAACCTTTTTTATGTAAATATTTAATGACACCACGCATTTCTAATTTTTCCATTGTAAAAAAATCGAGGATGCGTTTTTTGTGAACGCCTGTTTCTATATGAAGGAGTTGCCAGATCGAAACAAAATTTAACATGTGTTCATAGCAGAGATGGATGTGCTAGGCTAAGAAGCTTCCGAACCGCCCTCGTACATACGTACATGTATGCATGTGTGTGTGCGTGTGTACCCTGCAGAAAATGTCGATAGTAAAACTCTACTGATTCACTATTGACTTTTGCACGAGTACTACTGACTAAATATACCCTAGGCAATGCTTTCTGCTATAAATATTTAACATGTGCTTGTCATTGAAAATCCACTAATGTCATTGGAACCAGTCATTTACTACTTCTTTGTCAAAATTGTCGTCTACATTGGGAATTTTTCACCAATTGTCACACGATTGACTTTGTAGCCGTTATGGGATCATATGGAGACATTGGAACTAGAGATTCAGTGGACCATTTTAATAATCGTAGTTAACACTTTTGGCTATTTTTACTTGATGTCCACACTAAAACAATTTGAGAGGATCTTTTTCACATAACTTTTTTTTCGAAATTTAATTTTATACGGTCCTAAAAAGTAAAAAAAAAAATCGGTAGTAGTTGTCTATTGTAAAACACATCAACAATCAAAAGGCAGTGCGAGGGATTTTTATTGTGTTTTCTGTGGAATAATCAACTATAGATTGGACCTCGTTTAATAAGAATCTGCCTGTAAGTGCATAGCCATTGATCATGGTAAATCACATTCGATGCATGGGATCTGAGGATAGTGAAGTAGCATTTAGCGAAACTGCAGTCACCTCTGTATGCAACTTAAAATATTTTTTTCTGGATTTTGCATAGCTTTTTGGTTTATTTAAATGAAATGTTTAAATGGAAACATGGTATCAAATCTGACTATGAACTAATTACGAGTAAAAATTATAATTATTGAGACAGCATAACCAAATTCTTATAAAAAAATATAGGGATCAAAGTATAGTTGAGGGGAATCATATTATGGTTCAAAGGATCATAACATGGATGGATGTGAATCATACTATGGTTGTAAGGATTATACTAAAGTTATATGTAAAACACAGGGTCTTAATATGGTTTTGGGTATCATAGTATGGTTGAGTGTGATTCATAATATGGTTATGGGGATGATAGTATGGCAGAGGGTAATCATACTATTGTTGCGAGGATCCTAGTATTGTTGTGCCACAGTCGCAAATTCCAACAAAAGTATGATGCTTTGCGAATATTTTTACCCCAAGCATACTTTATTTTCTTTTTTATGCTTTATTTGAATGGTTAAATCTGCTCCAAAGGAGCCTAACAATAAGTATACGAATCTTAAGGATATTTCAATAATGAATCCTAGTATGGATTTTTTGTTATATCTCTGCTTATTGGCAGGAATTTGTATTAATTTAGTCAAGCTAGTATATAACTGGTAAGGATCACATGTCTGTGAATTTTAAACCTGGTTTAGCTTAAACCTCGTAATGAAGGGCCCGAGGACCCTTACAGTCTACATAATATCTCATTTACAGAGATATAATGTAAAGTGAAGAACTCTAGTTATGTATGTATAACGGATAACTCTACAATAGCAGAGTGGACGACGTAATTTAGATTTTGTGGGTTTTTCGTGTTGACTGTTTTAAGGATCACGTATGAGAGCGTTAAAGCCACGTGACGTAGAAAAAAGAATTCTACTTAGTCTTTCTGCCGCGTGTGTTCGCGGTTACTGTAACGGCTTAGTGTAGATTCGAAAACACGGCGTTCGTTCGGACGGCACTATAATTGTCTAGCAAGTATGTTATCATGACGTTCGATCTTCTCTTGTGTTTTATATTGATTTTTAGAACTGCCTCTTTAACAAGAGGTATTTTTAAGTCTCGGTGGATGTTTTCGTTCCTCATTACCAAGGGGCACCGGTTTTCTAAGTATTGTGCGTATTTGTCGGTAAGTATTTTCAAATTTTGTTGGTCAAGCTAAAGTGCCACACTTTTTCAAATGCTTGAGCAACATCCAGAAATACGGCGCATCAATATTCTCTCCGTTCAAATAACTTTTCAATTGCTTGGGTCAGACGGTTTACTTGTTCGAAGGTGCTGTGACCTTCGCGGAATCCAAACTGATGGTCTGGTATTATGTTATTCGACACGAGAAATGGTTTTATTTTCGATAATAGAACGTTTTCAAATAGTTTGGATAAGCAGGGAAGCAAACTGATCGGCCTGTATGAGGAAGGTATTGATTTGTCCTTTTCTGGCTTTAGAATCATTTGAATTAGAGAAATTTTCCATACTTTAGGTAAGTAACCATGTCTCAAAATTGAGTTATATAATTTTGCCAGGAACTTCACAGCAATATAGGGAAGTTCCAAGATTATTTTAGGCTTGATAAGATCATATCAAGGTGCTTTACCTGGATGTATGATTTCTTTATTTTCTGCGCGTGAAAGTTCTCCCGATGAGTTAAAGGTGAATTGTATTTTCGGGAGCAACTCGAAAAGTGAGATAGACGAGTACAACCGTAGTTCTTATGCGTTTGTTGAGAACTTCATCTTGAAGAGTTAGGTTTTCTCTTCTACAATTGCTGTGAAGCTTTCTGAGGAAGGTCGTTATCAGTCCGTGGAAATTACTTTTCCGTTAATGGACTAGCCTTCCTCCCAGCGCTATTACATTTATTATCTACCAGTACTATAACGGAGATAAAACTTTTTCGCTTTAGCTTCGTCTTAACATATTCTTGGAACTGTTTTTTGAGAACCTCGCTAATCTACTCGTATTAGTGAAGTGTTAAATGTGGTTGCTAGGTTTTTAGCGGTCTTTTTCATTTCCCGGGAAAGGGAGGAAATAAAATAATATTTGAACTCACCGCGGATTGCTCCTTTATATGAGGAAACACTTACCTGAAATGACAAGAAGAAAAAGGAAATAAAATTGTTTTCAATAAGTTTATTCAAAAAAGCTATTATGCATTAAAATTAAAAACAACTATAGGAAAAAGCGGGCCAAAATTAAATTTATAATGTAAAATTTCGGAATAGAAATGCCAGAATTTCTATTTCTTGGTCCAAGCGTGATTATAGGGTTTTTAGAAAAGTCTAAACTCTTAGCAGTCTGATTACCAGGTTCTTAATAGTTTAAGGTCTTTCGGTTTTATTTTATGAGTATAAAAAACTAGCTGAACTCGGCCTGCTTTGTAGGTCCTCATGAATCATTTATTGTATCGCCTCATGATTTAAATTGGTGTCACTGAGTAAATGTTTGGATTCATATTTAGTCATTGAACATGTATTATAAACCTAAGACTAAACTTGTGTGAACTAGAACTACAAATTGGTTCTATTAGGATATATTTATTTCAATAATTAAAACTGATGATTAACACTTCACAATCCAAACTTCATTGTAATTGTCAAAACACCCTGTACCACAGTGTGGTGTAGGGTATAAAAGGCTTCTTTCGCTTTTTTGCGTTGATTGTACTTCATCCAAGTGCATAGTACACAACGAGCGCACAGGGAATATAAAAAGGTGCAAATATCATTCACTTGGCATGACTACGGATGTAAGGTTGGGCAAAAGTACGGATATTAGGCTGGGTTACTCTCGGCTACATTAGTAATAATATATAAAAACTTATTTTCTCGTTCTACATTTTTTTCACATAGTTGTGAGAAACCGCTAAATAAAATTGAATTCAAAATTAATTTTAATTTGAGTACCCAGCACTTTTATAAAAAAAAACGAAAAGAAGTAAAAACGTCGTTAAATTCGGCCAGGCCGAACCTTGTGTATATTCCACCTTCCCTACGGTAATAAAGCGCAAAAATGTTCCATTTCTGAGCACTGTTGTATCATGTGTCCGTCCCAAAACTTCAAAATTACTCTATAATTGGATGAGTAGCAAAATTTGCTTTAATTTTAGTACCCATATGTGCATATTGACTATTATTCGCCCGTCTGATAAAGCGGGACTTTTTTAGCGCCGCATAAGCCAGAAAGCCTGGCAACTAAGCACTTTGTTTAGGTATGATCAGGTACCAAAATAAAATTAATTATTTAATACAAATTTGTAAAACAAGAGGGTTCATCGGCGAATTCTTCAGATTCACCCAATACGAATTCACCGAAAAGACCTCTTCTCGTTTAATTATTGTTTAGCATACATAACAAAATAGCCGTCTGTGTCATCTTTAATATTTTGTAAAAAACTAAGTGCGGTAAGCGAGTTGAGACCAACTAGCTTGCTAAGCGAGAAACTTCCTTACAAATTCTAGTGTAGTAAACTGAAAAGAACACATCTAATATATATAACTGTCAATCTAGAGGTAATTTGTTAAAGGGTTTTTTCACATATTACGCGGAAACTTTATTTTTTTTCTTTTCACTAGTGTTTGCCATTTGCAGGAATTAAAGCCTAACGATGTTCCTGCGCGTGGCCGTTTCAGTGTTCGAAACTTCGAAAGCTCGAAGAAGATCCGCTGTTTTCGACCAAAATTTTGTGCAGTGATAAGGTCCATTTTTGGCTTAACGGCAAAGCCAATAAACAAATTTGGGCTGAAGAGCAAAAAAATAGGTTCAAGAGAAAAAAATAGGTTCATTATACCCAGAGAAAACCATAGTTTGTGGGCTGGTGGAATCATCGGTGCAAATTTGTTTAAAAATGATGATCGGATCGGCCGGATCTTAATCGTGAATAGTGCTTCCTATTGCGCCATGATATCGGCCTTTTTGCTACCTGTAATTAAAGCCAGTAATCTTGACGACATTTGGTATCAACGGGATGGCGCCATTTACTATACAGCTGCTCAAACAATGGATCTATTGAGAGGTTATTTAGCAGAGCAGCAAATTTTACTTTTTCGACCGGTGAGTTGGCCGCCTAGATCGTGTGATATTACTTATACACCTTTATACATTTTTCATTGGCGCTACGTAAAGTCCAATGTCTATGCTGACAAACCGGCTACGAATCAGATTTGGGAAGCCAACATTACGCATGTCACTGACGCCAGACCGGTCGAATGAGTTATTCAAAATTGGACCCTCAGAATGGACAGAATGAGGCGTAGTTAAGGCTAACATTTAAAGGAGATTATATTCAAAATATAAATGGCTTAAAATGTCCTTTAGAATGAACAATAATGATCTAAATTTGATTTTAGTTTTTGTGTTTTTTTATTTAAAAAAAATGCATCTAGATTAATCACCCGATGGTTACGTATATCAACTTAAAAGTTATGAATTTTCCTTGCTTTAACGTAAAAAAAAACTTAAAAACCCCATAACAAAAAAACCGGGTAGACCGACGTGTCGGGTTTTTGCTATTGCTGGGAAACCGACTGTCGGGTTCTGACGTAAAAACCGGAATATTGGGTTTCGGTTTTGGACACACTAGATATTAATAGAACTCTTCATCTGCAAAAATCATCATAATGTGCAAATTCTCTATTTATTTGCGACCTAAGCTTTGATTACAACAAGAGGTGAACTTGACATTCCTCAGTCGGTAAAATAAAGATCCTGAGACTTGAGGTCCTTCATTCTAGGTGTTACAACAATCCGCACTTAGCTAAAACTCCCTGTACCACACTGTGGTTTGCGGTATACAAATGCTTTACAGGCCACGAGGACAGCTATGAAATGCTCAGCATTTCACCAAGTTATGTTTAATTTTTTCCAATACGACGCTTAAGAAATCTCTCCTCGTGCTCATTTCGGATTATTTGAATATAAATCTGCTGATACAAATTCTTTTAAATATTGACCTAGTTGCAAAACTGCACGATGTTGTTCGATTTGATGTTTGTAAATGTCGTAGGTCAAGAAGTCCGTAGTGCGCCGCCTCACCCACGACATTGTGTCGTCCTTAATGGAGACCTTTTTTATTTAATTCTGGGTACACAACACAAAAAGCCACAAATGTTTACCGAATGCCAGAGGACATCTGGCTACACCAATACACAAACATACTCGTGCATAAAAGGACGAATACACAACACCAAGAGCACACACTACAAAAACGCTCACACACACACACTCATGAACAAAGTCTAGGTTTATTGCCAGTGTGTGTTTGTGTTGTGACAGTTCACCCATGCCCCTTGGCTTGTGGGGAAGGAAATGAAGAAAACAAAGTTGTTAATAAAATAACACTGGCAAAAGTTTTGTTTTTCCTACAAAAAAAAAGCGTACAGCATAAAAAAACGAGGAGAACAAAGAGAACCGGATAAAATGTGTGCGAAAATCGGAAAGGCATAAAAATCAATTGCTTTACAGATTTGTTCGCTCTGTCTGTAAGTATATGTGTGTCTATCTATATGTGTGTATGTCTGCATATGCGTGAGTTTGCTTTCAAAACCGGTTATTGTTTGTACTTTTATTGTTCTTGTTTTTTGTGCCGATATTATTTAGTGTTACTAAAAATACAAACAAACTTTTTTTACGATTTTATTTTCTTGTATATTCACCGTACAAACACACATAAAACGTTCGTTCAACAATATTTTTTCCACTAAACAATTTCAGAAGAAAAAAACCTGAAGAACCCTTGAATATGTATCGTTTTTAAAGTTCAAAGGAAATCAACTGAATGAAAGTCAATATTTTATGATTGACTTTAAAAAACAAGAAAGATCTCCAACAGCCAGAAATTCAAAATATCTGCATAGCTAAAGATGTAAGGCATGGCATTGCTTTCTATTTCAATTTTCTTGAAATTATACATAGATCAAGTTTTGCTCCTTTGAGATTTAGTCTGGTAGATAGCCCCTTTGGATTGTATGGGAAAAACGCTTTGGGGAAAGCATCGCACAGTGCCACACCACCAAAATGAAGATTGATAGAAAAACAAACAAATAAGCGAAATTCAGTTGGTTGTTTCGGCTTTTATATTCCCTTACTAATACAGGGTGATTCATTCACGACTGAACAAATTTCACCATTTCATGATAATGTTTCCATCTACGAACATGGCCGGAAATGCAAAAGGCGAAATGGCAGCGTTTTGAAAATTTTCCGATTGGTAGTCAGAGGGTACTAGGGTAAAATTGGTAAGTGCTGAACCAGTGGGCGGAATTTTTTGTTTTTTTTTTCTCTTAAATGATGACTCTTTTTCATTGATATTTCTCAATTTCAGACTAACTCAATTTGAACCAAGGAAATTTACACAAGCGAGCAACGCGTTGAAGTTAGGCACTAGTGGATGATCAATTTTCGAAGAAAATCATCTTTAGAAAGCGACCTCCTTCCACCTGATGATAAAATGTCTGCCGTAATTCCATTGTTTACTAACGCAAATGAAGTTCTGAATGTCATTAAAGAAACCGTGAATCCAGGTAAAGCACCTGGATATGATCTTATCACGCCAAAAATGATCTTGGAACTTCTCTATATTGCTGTGAAGTTCCTGGCAAAATTATTTAACTCTATTTTGAGACATGGTTACTTTCCTAAAGTGTGGAAAATTTCTCTGATTCAAATGATTTTAAAGCCAGGAAAGGACAAATCAATACCTTCCTCGTACAGGACGATCGGTTTGCTTCCCTGATAATCTAAACTATTTGAAAAAGTTCTTTTATCGAAAATAAAACCGTTCCTCGTGTCAAATGACATAATACCAGACCATCAGTTTGGATTCCGCGAAGGTCACAGCGCTATCGAACAAGTAAACCGTGTCAAATGACATAATACCAGACCATCAGTTTGGATTCCGCGAAGGTCACAGCGCTATCGAACAAGTAAACCGTCTGACCCAAGCAATTGAAAAATCATTTGAACGGCGAGAATATTGCTGCGCCGTTTTCCTGGATGTTGCTCAAGCATTTGACAAAGTCTGGCACTTTGGCTTGACCTACAAAATTTGCAAATACTTACCGGCAAATACGCATCGAATTCTTGAGTCTTACTTAGAAAACCGCAGATTCAGAGTAAAATGTGGACAACACGTCACCGATGACCGCGAAATACTAACAGGTGTTCCCCAGGGAAGCGTCATGGGGCCTATCCTTTACCTTCTGTTTACCGCAGATATCCCTACCAGCCCAAACGTGCTAACATCCACTTTTGCCGATGATACCGCTATAATGGCCACACATAAAAAGCAGGATATTGCATCTATGAATCTAGGTGTACATCTCAGACGAGTAGAATCTTGGCTCTCTGACTGGAGAATAAAAGTCAATGAGGCTAAATGCACACATTGTCCGACATTGAAATCCGTAACAGTAATCGCGAAGACACGCGCCCGAAAGACTGTGTAAAATTCATTTTTCTACGTCACGTGGCTTAAATGCTTATACGTGATCTTTAAAACAGTCAATATCAATCGAGGACGAACACTCAAAAATGACTGTGTGATCCTTAAAACAGTCAACAGGAAAAACCTACAAAACCTAAATTACGTCGTCCACTCTGCTATTCTAGAGTTATCCGTTATACATACATAACTAGAGTTCTTCCCGAGCGAACACTCTGTAAATGACTGTAAGGGTCCTCTGGCCCTTTATCACGAGGTTTAAGCCAAACCAGGTTTAAAATTCTCAGACATGTGATCCATACCAGTTATATACTATTTTGACCAAATTAATTAAAATTCCTGCCAATTAGCAGAGATCCACATTACAAGAAATCCATACCAGGATTCATGATTGAATTATACTTAAGATTCGTATACCTATTGTTAGGCTCCTTTATAGCAGATTCAATAATTCAAATAAAGCTTATATAAAAAAAAGAAAATCATCTTCATCTGAGGCACATTTTCACCTTAATGGATTCGCCAATAAGCATAATTGCTGCAGTTGGGTGAATGATAATTCAAGAGTAGTTGATGAAAAAACAATGCACTTACAAAGAGTGACTGTTTGGTGTGGTCTATGGGCTGGCGGCATCATCGGGCCGTATTTTTAACAAAATGAGGCCGGTCAGGCAGTTACTGTGAATGGTACTTGCTATCGTGAGATGATAACGATCTTTTTATGGCCCGAATTGGAAGATATGGATGTGGACGATATGTGGTTTCAACAGGACGGTGCCACTTGCCACACAACTAACGAAACAATGGCTCTTTTGCGCGACCAATTCAATGGCCATGTTATCTCACGTCGTGGCGCTGTTAATTGGCCGCCAAGATCATGTGATTTGACACCGTTGGACTTCTTTCTTTGGGGTTATTCGAAAAAAGGTGTACGTCGATAAGCCAGCAACAATTCAAGAGCTAAAGGATGAGATAATTCGGCACATTAACGGCATAGAACCTCGATTATGCCTCAGCGAAAAATATTTATTTGTTTTAAAGAAATTGAAGAATCGGAGCCGCTATGCAATGACGATTCTATAGTAACAAAGGGTGTTGTTTTTAGACGTGTGGTTTTCAATCTGGGCACACTTTTTCGGAGTTGGTTGTTTTGACAGCTGTTACTTGATTTATCCTCAGTTTGGTGTGCCATTTCTTAATAAATATTTAAGTACTTACTCCGGAACAACGTTGGTAAATTATGGTGAGTGGGCCTAAAACGACATGGCCACCGATCCTGCTTTTTACAAGAAAATTTTGTTCAGCGATGAAGCTCACTTTTGGTTGAATGGCTACTTAAGTAACCAAAATTGTCGCATTTGGAATGATGAAAATTCACAAGCTCATTGTTGAGACGCCGTTACATTCTCAAAAAGTCACTGTTCGGTGTGCTCTGTGGACAGCGGGAATCATTGGTCAATATTTTTTCAAAATTGAAGCCGTAACAGTCTATGGGGAACGCTATAGAGCCATGATTAATGACCGTTTCGTGCGTGAATTGGAGGATGTGGATTGAGACTACCTTTGGTTCCATCAATACGACGCTACATGCCACACGATACGGCCAACGAAACAATCAATTTGTTGAAGGAATCTTTTGGTGAGCGCATAATCTCGCATCGTGGGCATGTGGCGTGGCCTCCAAGATCGTGCGACTATTTGTTGTGGAGTTATGTGAAGACGCTGGTTCACGCAGATAAGCCGACACGATTGAAAGAGAATATTCGGAGCATTATTGCTGACATTCGACCTCAAATGCTGCAAAAATTGGTCGAAAATTTGGTCTGGCTCGACTGGAATTTATTCGAGCCAGCGGCGTCCACTTGCCTGAATTCATATTTAAAACATAATTGCATATCCTTAAAAAACACCCTATATGTTGAGCAAATACTATACACAGAGAAAAAATAACTTGGAAATCGGTTGTTACTACAATAAGTACGATTAAAAACGAAGAATGTTTGTAATCGTAATGGATATTCAGTTCAAAATATCATAGGGTGACCATATTAATCACCCTATTATATTTTAAACGGAATATCCATTACGATTATAAACATTCTTCGTTTTTAATTGTACTTATTGTAGTTACAACCGATTTTCAAGTATCGAACTGTACTTAGTCTGTCATACCAATAAAACGCAAAAAAGGTATTTACTAGCGGTTGTGGAAACCAGTACTTATACAAACATTTTGTTGCTGTAATCAATTATTTAATGGTATTTTTTTGAAATACAATAATTCGATTAATACTGATTTCAAGGTAATACTTAGTAGGGACATAAATACTGTTACACACGTTTTATGCTGTAAAATAAAAAGTACTGAATGTTTTTGGACCAAATGTTTTTTAATGTAATTAATTATTGATGTATATTGTATCCAAAAAGAATCTACTTATTCGAAATGTTCGGCTTTTGCCTTTACACGCGCCTTAAGTTGCACTGGCCAATCGTCAATAGCTGCACGAACCTCGTCCATTGGAAAATTGGCCACAGCTCGAACCAAAGCAGTCTTAAGAGATCCAGTGTTGGGGTATCTTTTGTGACAAACCTTTTCCTCTAAAACCGTCCACAATTTGTAATCCAATGGGTTCAAATCTGGACTGCCTGAGGGTCATTCTTCAGAGGAAATGAATGCTGGCAAATTGTTTCGAAGCCAGGCCTGGGACGTTTTAGCCTTATGGGCCGGCGCAGAATCCTGCTGGAAAGTCCATGGCTGGTTTTGGAACAGGGAATTGTTAAGAGGCTTCACAACAGCTTCCAAAACAGTTTCTTGGTAACTTTGGCCGATGTTTTCACTCCTTCTTCCCAGAAATGCAGGTCAGTGACCCCATCGTTACAGACACCCCACTAAAGCGTGACTGAAGCAGGGTGATAATCCTTTTCCACCCTTGGGGTCAGTTCAGATGCTTCCTTAGATGACCGCGCATACTCTCTATCATTTTGTTTGTTAATTTTTTCCTGAACGGTAAAAATTTGTTTTATCAGTGAACAAAATTTTTCTGTGCAAGTTATCAGCGTGCTTCACCGAAAGACGTTTGCATTTTTCAATCCTATTTTTTTTAAAGCTGCAGTCAATAAATATCCGTTACGTCGTTTGAAAGCCCCAAGTCCCATGTTTTTTTAATGATTCGACTCATGGACTTTTACGTGATATTCATCTCACGGGCCATGATTTTCTGTTTTCGGAGCGGATTTCTGTGAATTCTTGATTTAACGGCTTCGATGACATGCGGTGTTCGAACAGAGCGTGGGCGGCCCGACCGGTGGCGGTCTTTTATATCTCCAGTCTCCTAAAACAGTTTTATGCATCGGTAGACGAACATGCGGCTAATCCCTAGTGGCCGAAGCGTTTTGAAAATATCGCTTTTTTTCATTTCACACTTGAAAAGCGCTATTACAGCGATACGGTTCTCATTATCTGACCACTTCATGATGAAAGTTGAAACAATTTTATAACCCCTTTTTAGACTAATGCTATTGAGGTTAGCTTTCAAAACCCATATGACATTAACGGGGTATGTTCAGTTCTACTATTGAAATGGGGGTGTTCAATGTTGTAACAGTTTTTATGTCCCTACTAAGTAGATTTACCAAATTTTTTACATTAAAAATCATCATCATCTGTTCTTTTCTTCTCGTCATTTCCCTCGATATGAGTATTTCAAGTACAGGGTTTTCCATTAGAAAGTTAGCAATTTCGCGTTGGATGTTGTCTCTGAGCTCGTCTAAGGTTGTTGGCTTATTTGCATAGACCAATGACTTGATGTGGTCCCATAAAAGAAAACCCAGTGGCGTTAAATCGCATAAACGAGGTGGCCATTCGACTGGAACATTTCTCGAGATAACACGAATTTGCCTTTAAGTAAATCGAGTGTAACGCGGGCTGTGTGGCTAGTGGTACCGCCTTGTTGAAACCACCTAGCATTCAGTTGTACTGATGGAATACACTAGGTGCATATACCCATAGTCATTCGGTTGTGGCACCGAATCTGTTCTCGGTCTGTATAAGAGTGTACATTTTCAGTGGTTCCATTAGTCCCCTTTTCGGAAGAATTCGCCAATCTACAATCAAAAACACGGAATGACTATAGGCCACCATCGTGCGAAATTTCAGGATCCTAGTTTGATGTTGTCCGTCTTTTTTAACCGTCCAAACTTTCTAACGCTGTAGGCTCTGCAGGGCTGGAAGGCGACGATTTTGACCAGGTCTATCCACAGGAATATAGGGACCAGCTAGTTGGACTTGGCTGGGCATAAACATGTATGGTGTGTCCTATGAGACATTTGTTTAATACACCACCGTCAAGTTGAACCTGGTACGAATTGAGATCTGCTAGACCTCACCAAAGCCAACACCAATCTGGTATGTCGGGATAGCTTCTCTCCCTCCTGGGCTACCTCTGTAAGATGGTCGCAGAGCACGCCATTTTCATTGATCTTGTAGGCGGTTTCTGCGATTGTGTCGGAATAAATGGCGGATAGACCTCCTCGAAAAGTCCTTGGATCTAGATAATAACTTAGTTCGTTCGACATATATCGTGCTTCGAAGCGACACGCGGACGGATAGACGCATGGATATGTCCTTAGAGTTTTACAACGACCCATAAATTATATACTTTGTAGGCTCTACGATCAATACTGCGAGGCGTTACCAACGGATTGACTTACTTAGTATGCACTCCATCGTTTTGTTAAGAATATAACAATTAAACATGAAGTCATCTTTATGCTTGCGTAATTGTATTTTCTGAAGTCATCTGCACGCACGTTTTATTACTTTATTATTTTGCCAGCAAAGCTTTACATGTCCTGGGCGAAACATTCAGAATTAGTTTCCGGCGAAATATTCTCTTTAACAAGCATGGTATACTTCTACATACTCGTATTATGCACAAGACACTTCCAGGAAGTGTATTTCAATTCTGATACTCTGAAAAATAGCTTGTGCCCGCTAGACTGCGTAGGGAGTCTTCCAGTCAGTTGTGACTACTCTGTGCAATGCCTGCTACCTTTTAATTGTTTCCACACATAATTTAATTTTTTTTTGTTCAACACAAAAAAAGCATTGTTGTACGTGCAGTTGCCCAACAATTGCCATAAAACTTTTGATGCATTGTTAGGTAATATTTTAAATAGCTTTTAGTTGTTCTCTTCCACTTTTAACCATTCTACGCATTAATACGTTCTGCTTTGTACGTTACTCGAGAGGGAGGAAGTATAGCCAGTTCAGTGCCTCCCAAGTACTGTAAGGCGAATACAAAAGCATACGAGCACTTTGCACGTAAATTTCCCTTTCCCCCTTTCTACTACTAAGAAATAGCAACAACATCTGCAACATAAACAACAATTGGCAACTTAAGGAACTTTGGCGAAAACTTCAAAGTGACTCAGTCACTACACTAAAGTTATTTACCATTGATCTTTGGACGAGAGTGTAGCACAAATAACTGCCAACATACCTTTCTGACTTTACTTACGCCCCCACGCGCTCGCACACGAAGACGGCAGCCAGTGCAATCAAATACCGACACATGCGATAAGGAGCTGACGAGAAGCACCAGTTTAAGGACATACGCATACAATGCAATACAAATACAAAGGCGTACAAAAGGATGTCAGTCAGTAAAACAATTCACTCGAGTAGACACTTGACTAAAGCAAATAGTACAATGTTGTGCTTCCACCGAACTCCCCCCTTATCGGCACCCGCTTACTTTACCACCCCGAAATTGAGCACAAATTTACTTCCATCGGACGGCGCACAGTGGCGCCATTTGAGTCTTTCGTTGCAAAAATCATATCTTTTGAACCGAATAAGATAATTGAACAGTTTAAACAGCGTATGATAGATAACTGTTCAGCCTATGAAATGAGCGTTTGGAAAGGGTGCTACGCTCTGTGGGGGCCTTATTATGGGTTATCAAAGTTAAAATTAGTAGAAAAATCAATTTTATGGTAACTAAAAAAAATTATTTTTAAATTTTTAGATTGTTTTTATTTTTTTTTCTTTAGGGTTTTATGTTTTAAATTATTACCCAACAAATTAAAAAAAAAAATATTTTTTTTTAAATTTATTTTTTCAATTTTCTGTAAAATATTCATCACAGTTCGTAAGAGAAGGTATATCTAAAAGACTAACCATTTCTAAACTATAATTATTTTCTAACTCTATTCTTGACTTCACATGCCGCAGGGAAGAAATAAGTGGATCGGAAGATGCTGCCTCATTTTGCCTTACCCTTGATGCTTTGAATGTGTTCTGCAATCTATATTTTTTATAAAATTTGTTAAGAGACTCCTGTGCTTCTTCAGAAAGCTCTCCAATTGGCAAAGACTGGTACTCAATTATATCTTTGCCATGCGCCAATATTTTATGGACGGTCGAAGTCAACTTCTTCTGTGGATACATTTCTGCTAAAAGAGATGCAGTTTTCGACGCATATTCTCCATATTTTGTAGAATTGACATTTTCTTTGCAGTTTAAAACATCTAAGATCGTTCCCAATCTTTTCACGATTTGATTGTCAATTCCAGTGATTCTAGTTACTGCCTCATCATTTTCAAAAAATCTCCTAGAAGTGTTTCCATCGTTTGAGTTACCGTATCCGTGCTTGGAACAGTCTACTTTTAGTCCAACTTGATTAAAAAAAGCATCCTGTATTTGCTTCTTTCTGATCTTTTCCTTATCCTTTATTGATGTATTTTCATCGAAGTTTTCCTCCTCTTGTGGTAGGGTATACGCCAGTTTTAGCAAGAATTCCATACACCTTATCCTTGCGTGCAATGGTGACATTCCATATTCGTAATTCTCCTCATTTGTAGAATCGTTTAAATTACCAAAGTTCTTCTGACTCTTTTTGCAAATCGGGCATGACATTGTTGAGGTTGTTCCTGTCAGTTCGTTTATGACTTTTCCGTCAACCATGGTCAGATGGAACTCGTAATTGCATTCAATATATTTTCCTTCTCCAATTTGCAGCTTTGTAGGCTTAATATTGCTTATTTGTTCTTCAATGTCCTTCACCGTGGTCCTTATGAGTTTGGTGTGGTTGACTTTCTAAACAGTTCAAATAATTTAAAATTGTTGAACGCCATGTTTTCAGTACTTAAATTGTTTAATGGTTTTAGTAATTGTTGCGCCAACTTTCAGTCGTAGAGTAATCCAGGCATTATCCTTATTTTGCAATATATAGGCTTATGCTACCATGCCTAAAAATAAAAAAAAATAAAAATAGGGACCATAAGTCAATATTGTTCTTGACCATTTGTACGCCAAAGTATTGTTTAAGTGAGGTACGTGCCTGCTAATTTCAATGAGTAGTTTTTTTCAAACTATTAAATCAAACTACTGTCAGTCAAAACATATAAGGGGTGGACGCCATACAATTTCTGCAACCATGTCTTTTTTACCTCTAGAAGCCAAACGGGCACGTACGGGCAGCTAAAATTTTTGAATTATGTAAAGAAATAATCAATGAACAGGTTTTGCAAATATAGAAAAATATAGATTTTTTTTATTTTCCGTCAAAGTTGAAAAATAGTGAAAAAACGGATAGTTTTTAAATAGTGATTTACCAGGAGAAACACAAAGCAAACAGTTAATTTTTTTTATTCATTATACATTTAATAAATACATCAATCAATACAAACAAAAAATAAGGCGATTCGTTACCTATTTTTCGTGATATTACACCTGAAATCGCAACAAATTCACTAAAAATTGTGTGTTTTTTTGAAAACCGAAAGTCGGTCAACTTTGAACGGCTTTATCTTCTAAACTAAAAATGTGATATTATTAAGAGTGGCAGATTTGAAATCGTTGAAAAGTTTCCTATAACATGGGTTTATTCAAAACTTCGTCGGCGCTCATGAAAATTTTGATTTTTGCAACCTCGTTTGCTCTACGGGCGCTACTGTGCGGCGTTGCCTTATCTTAGCTTCCCCGTTTTGCTTACTAGAGTGGCACAGTGCTTTAAAACAGACAATTGCTGAATAACAGAGACACAAAACAACAATGACCAATTACACTGTGCACCAACCAAAATCGGAATGGGATCACAGTAAAAACCAAATGAAAGTTGACATGTTTCATAAGAAAACCCTCAAGGTTTTTTTAATTAAGTGCTAGATTTTTTTAAAACGCATTCGATGTTGTTGATTTTGGAACTCTGTCTTACAAAAAACATTAAAAATTAGATAAAATAATGTTGGTTTATTTTTATTATCCTGGAAAATTGTGTGTGGTATTTTACTGTTTTTGGGTTCGAGGAATCTATTTTTGATATTTATTGTTAGCTAAACCTATCTCTAGATAGCGCTGTCATACAAATTTTGCTACTTCTTTAAGATTGTCATGGAAAAATTGCAGATTTTTTGATGCAAAAAAAAATAATTTTTCGTTTATATATTTTTTTCAGATTATATAAATAACACTTCGAGAAAAAGTAATGGAGAGATTCGATATTGAACAAAAAACCAGAATAATAGAATTTTATTATTTAAAACAGCAAACATTTTTTTTTTTTTGATGAGCGATGAAGCTTATTTTTATTTGGATGGTTTTGTGAATAAGCAGAACTGTTGGTTCCGGGGTTCTGAAAAACCAAGAGTCATTCATCAACGACAATTGCACCCAATTAGGTGTACAGTATGGTGTGGGATCACATCTGCAAAAATCATTGGGCCTTACTTCTTCGAGAATGAAGATGAAAGCGCTGTAACCGTAAATAGAGAGCGGTATGATAGAAAATGTCTCTTGAAAACAGACATGAGATGTGGTTTCAGCAGAACGGATCCACTGCCCAAGACACAATGGCACTTTTAAATGAAATTTTCGTAGAGCGAATAATTTCTAGAAATTCGTAAATTATTTGGCCAGCGCGATCTCCAGATTTGTCAGCCACCGACTATTTACTTTGGGGTTATTTAAAGGAGCAAGTGAACAAGCCCGAGATAATCCTTCAACTCAAGTCCAAATTTGTGGCAGAAGTTCGAACACTACAGCCACTGATTTTGAAAGATGTTATGGAAAATGCTCTAAAAGGGACTTATCATGACGAAGCTGAAAACGGAGGTCATTTAAAACTTAGCCTGTATAACTAGAAACGAATTACATTTATTTAAGTTAAAAATAAATTAATGTTTGCAGCATTAGATATATTATTGTTATGTTTGTGAAAAATATAACAGACAAAAGAACTTGGTTCCAAAATATAGAAGTATTTTGGAGAGGAGATTATTGAAAATGTAGATTGGGTACCTGAAAAAGTTTGCAGAACTTGCAATAATTCTCTAACTGCGTGGTTTTAAAAAGAATGTAAGTCAATACAGTTTGGTGTTGCAATGATATGGTACAATTCATTAAATGTTTTTAAATTTATTTTATTTCAAATATTTCATTTTCATATTTTTTAAGGTAAACAGGTTCTATTGCTGATTTATGTGTATTTATATATATTTCTGGCCTAGGCAGCACTATGTGTTGTATGGCGCCATCTGACATTTCCATTGGAAAGTTTGGCATATTTTAACATAAACGTACTTAGAAAGTTTTGACGTACGACCGTCATTTGTGTTGTTTACAGTGACTTGGAAAAATCAGTTTGGAAAAAAATGGAATTAACTCGTGAACATTTTCGTGTGACCATTTTTCACAACTTTCGACTTGGATTATCACGACAAGAGTGCATCGTTGAACTTCAATCTTTCTATGACGATGAAGCACCATCCTATAGCACTATAAAAAACTGGTTTAAAGAATTCAATCGCGGCTGACGCTCGCTCAAAGACGAAGGTCGTGAACATTGATGTCGTGCGTGAACTGATAATACAAGATCGTCATGTGACATACCGTGAGGTTAAGGCATCCTTGGCCATTTCTTCCACCAGCATACATTCGATATTGCATGAACACCTGGCCATAAAAATAGGTTTGTTCTCGTTGGAAATCGCTCAATTTGACAATCGCTCAAAAAAAAGTTCGTGTCGATTTTGCCAAAGAAATTTTGAAAAAATACGATCGTGGTGCTTTAAAAGACGTTTATAAGATCGTCACAGATGAAGAATCATTGATCTATGCGTATGAGATCGAAACAAAATAACAATCGACCATGTGGGTCTTCGAAGACAAGCCAAATCCAAAGAAAGTTGTTCGTGGAAGAAGCACTTCGAAGCAAATGGTCGCCTGTTTCTTCGGCAAAACTGGTAATGTGGCGATTGTCCGCTTGACAAACGTAGTCCGGTCAATTCTGAGTGGTACAACACTATTTGTTTGCCTAAAGTCTTCCGAAAAATTCGAAAAACGTACAAGAGAAGACGAATCATTGTGTACGGTGACAATGCGAGCTCTCACACATTGGCTCGAACCAGCGCCTTTTTAACCGGCCAAACAACGGTCCAATAGATGGGTCATCCGCCGTACAGTCCTGACTTGGCACCCAATGACTTCTTTTTATTCCCGCATATCAAGAAAAAAATGCGTGGTCAACGATTTTCGTCACCAGAAGCGTTCAGAAATCATGTTATGGAGGTGTCTCAATCGGAGTGGAAAAAGTGCTTTGACAATTGGTTTGAGCGCATGCAAAAGTGTATCATGCTGGAGAATACTTTAAAACAGTGATTGAAATCGCTCTTTAACTCTCGCTCAAACTCTTTTCGATTGAAGTTCCAGTGCATACAAATGGTAAATGCTCGCGCGCACGGCAGCGAACGCGGCACAGCACACAAGAGCGCTCTTCAAAAAGGTAAATGGCTGTGCCCTTTTACCGAGCGCAACCGTTGATGTGCGCAGCAATTTTACAGAACGAAGTTCATTTTCTTTTTATTTGCACTTCGGGCTTCATGTGTAGTCAATAAAAAAAAAGTTCGTGTTGTTTGAAGTGTTGTCATACATGTTGGTTTGAAAAACGTCAATATGCGATTTTTTTATAATTAAACTCTTATATTCATTGCATGTATCTTTTTTGTTGTTGAAATCAAACCCATTACTGTAAATCTACAAAATGTTATCGTTGTTTGTAATTTGTGCTAAGTCGATTACATGTTAAGATTTGAATGTATTCGTATTGTATGATCAATACGAAGTATGTATTTTTGAATCTGCAGTTTTAATTTTGTCAAATAAATCCATTGTAGTTCATCAAGGTATAGTTAAAGATAGCCTTTCATTACAATTATTTATAGTTAGTTAAGTAAGAGCCAAAGTCACTAGGTTGAGTAAAAATTTCATTTTAAATTCATTTAAATAATTAATTAAATTATGGAAAAGAAAAAAAGAACATAGTAGGGGTTTTCACTTCAAAACATTCCTCTCTAGGAAAATTGTAAATGTGGAAATATATATTAGAAACAAAAACAATTTTCTGTCAAATATTTTTGGATTGTTGTTGTTCAACATATAAAATTACAATTTTACAATATTCCTAGAGAGGAATGCTCTGAAGTGAATACCCATAGTGTAAACAAAAACAATTCAAGGTTCAAAAACACATATGGCAAACATAAAAATAAAAGAAATTCAAATATTAAAACAACGGCAATGTGTTTATGATATCGTTATGATATCAAAAATATGCAGAAATGTGTTTTTACTTTTTAAAGCGTCGAATAGTGCCGAAGAAATGACAATTTCTGATTTGTGTGTGAAGAGATTACGTACAAATGCACCAACGCTTTTAATTACTAATAAAAATCGCTAAAATGTCGATAAATGGTTTATGTTGACAACATGTATTGCGGATGTTATTTTCGCCCTTTTCATGCCAGAACACGAAATGCGAAAGAACTGTGCAGCCGATGTTGCTCTTTCCCTCGCAACAAGTTCGAGCTCATTGACTAGCACGGAACCAAAAGAGCCACGCAATTGTGTTGCTCTTCGTTGGTTTTGTCGAGGGAAATTCATGTGTGACATGCTCAGAACATTACAAAGTGCCGAGCAGTTGTTTCGCACACACACTTCAAAACTCAAGCGCATCCCAATAAACATTGACGTAAACTAGTTTATTAACAATTGTTTTCCAAACACTATTTCCAAACTAGTTTACGAAAATTAAAATTCACAAATTTATTGTAATGTATTTATAATAGATTTGTAAAAGATGTACTAAAATAGACATTTACAATACTTTCGTAAGTATACTGGCCTGCTTGAATTACAATCGTCGCCACATCCGTATTTACAATCGTATTTACATCCAATTTTGAAACAAACAAATATACACATTTACAACAAACATTCCACATGATTTATTAAATATTGTTTTTTCAAATTGATTTCCAATTGTTTTCCAAGCATGGATGCAATTGTAGAATAAGGGACCCTTTTTGTTTATCCGATAATTGAAAATCAACATGTTACAATGATTACCATAAAGAATTTCCAAGCTTACGTTTACTAATGTAAGTTTATAATCAATTAATAGTAAGTTTATAATGTTTATTGGGATTTACCAGTGCGTGTGCGCGCACAAGAGCCATTTCAAACACTCCCAACAAACCAGTCCCTAAGCGTAATATAACTAAATTGGAGAATACACTTACTACTAACAAATTTCTACAACTTTTCTTAAACATACATCATTTGAACCCATAGATTTCGTAACAAAGAAAAATAAACACAAAGTCGTCAACTATACGCTGCTTGCTTCACACAAGAAACAAAAAAACCCAAAGTCGCTGCGACGTATATGATGTGCCGTTATTTGTACACGTGCATTTTGTTTTCTTTGTTAAAGTTCTCAGTTGTCTTGTTCATGTTGAATTGTAAAGTTGGAGTAACAAAAAAGTGAAAATTAAAGAGAAGTAAAAAAGTGAAAAAGTGAATAAATTAAAGAGAAGTAAAAAAGTGAAGAAATAAAGTTTGTAAAAGTAAAATAAAATATATAGAACTATAAAAAAATGCCTTACAAAGCTGACATTTCCAAGCCTGTTTAAAGCTTATATTTCTAAGCTTGTTCAAAGCTTACATTTGTAAGCTTGTTCAAAGCTTACATTTGTAAGCTTATTGTATATTATAGACTAGCAAGCTTATAACAGGGTTCAATTTTGTTTATTATATAATTGTTACCAAGCGTATTACTATAGTTTTCACTAACGTTTTCTAAGCTTAAGGCTTATGATAGTAAGTTTGTTACAAGTTATTTCTAAATGGTTTTGGTTTGTTGGGCTGCTTTAAAAAACAATAAAACTGTTTTTGATAATAAATATTCGCGTTTTCATTATTAGGCCAGAAATATATATAGCAAACCTCGTATTATACGAAAAAAGTACAAAAGTCGAATTTTGATTTTTTTGTAATGGTCGAAAAGTCGACTTTTTAGTCTTGCGTATATAACCCTAATTGACAATTTGTTTGACACACTAAGTTGTAAACTTTGTTTACTTAAAATGTACTTTAAATTATTTTATATTTAAAGTTTTGCCACTTACATAGTTTTTATTCCTTTGTCGTTGAAACCACTGTGTCCGGTTACGGTGCAACCGACAAAGACTACAGCAGCCGCAGCCAAAGGATACCGGTCTTTTTGGCTGCTCCGTCTGTCTGCGTCCATTACAAAATGACAACAACAAAGTAAGACTCGTAAACTCTTCTCACAGAGATGTACGAACTCGTAAAAGTTTCTTTTCATTTCACTTTTTATCCCGAAAAGGAGGCAAACAGAGAAAAAACACACATATACAAAAAACACACACACACGCACAAAGAAGAAATCATAAGAAATAAAAGACAATAAAATCCGTAAATAATACACACAAAGAAAACTGCAATATAAAGAAGGGATACTGGTGGCGGAGCTATAATAACCTCTTCAAAATCCTCTTGTCTTACCGGTCGGTCGGTCGGTTGGGAGGTATTAAACCCACCCACCCACAGAGATGTTGCGGGGATTGACGCTTTTCTTTGTTTATGGCTCTTCTATGAGTATAAAAAACACAATAGACGTCATCCATCCCGTGCCATTGTGTTGTATGTAAATCTGTGTACACTTGTATCCTTTGATGTCCTGAAGTGTGAAGACTGTTTTTTTGCAACAATTTCTCAAATGTAGGTCTATACGGGTTTTTTTCCTTTTCGCTTACGATTTTCATTCGCCAATCTTATGTGTGTGTGTGTGTTTTTCCCTTTTTTGTGGGTTGGGAGGGTTCGGCCAATGCAGAGGAACGAAGGAAATGAATAAAATAAACTTTGGGTATAAGTATGACAAATTTATGTTAGTTGCCAAGTTTATTTAAGCAGTAGGTATAAACTTTTAAGCTACTTTTCTTAAGGGTATAAACCCAACAAATTCGTAAGAAGTGTTTTAAATTAAAAAGTATGATCGAATTGAGCCAATATATTTTGAGTGGTCGATCATACAGAACAGACATTGTAGGTTTGAATTATTAAAATAATTTAAAGCGCAGATACTACTCGAAGATATGCGATGAGAAACTTTCAGCGATTAAATATCTTTAGTTACTGTGTTAATGAAATAGACTTTGGCTGACAGCCTGGAAACTACTTACTTAGTCACTCACAACATCCCATTTATGAACAAGGAAGACTTCTCTCGACTCAGTGAGGGGACCAACTGTTTAACGAATTTGCATTTTTAAAAAAAAAAGTCTTTACATAGCTTAGATATGAATCTCTTTCTCTCCGACATTTACGAGGTATACTTAGACCCGCCACCCAAAATTGTTACATATTTATTCTTAACCGGATTTAAACCTTTGCTGGCATGATGGTCATGATGTCCCTTATCACACCACAAACAGACTAGATACCAAAAAAAGCTAGCAAGAACAAATTGATTATGGTCTAAAAACAAAATTTTGCCAAGGGGGCGTGGCAGCGTTCACTTTTCTATCAGGGTGTGTTACTTTCTATACCAACATTATAAATACCAACTACCTTTACCATTTAATTAAAAGTTCAAGAGATATGGCCTTTCATAGTTCATGGTGTATGGGCGGGGCCACGCTCCATGTCAAGTTTTTCCATAACATAATTTACAATAATTTTAAAGGCATTGATAAAAAATTGGTTTACAATTTTAAATGATCTTCTTTGACTCGGCCATAAATGCAATTTTTCAAAGACAGCCTGGCACAGCCCACTTTTGCTCCTGGATGTGTCTCGATCCATGCCAATACCATTTGTTCCAAATATCACCGTTAAATCTAAAAGTTAGTGAGTAATTAGCTTTTTAGGTTTAGTGGTGGTGATTTTCTAGAGGTAGACTCAGTCATTGAGTGGGGCACATTTCTTGACAGATCTGGCCCTTTGAATTACGAACCGTTTGAATCCATCAACACATGTTTCTGCAACATTTTTGCCACCTATCTTCAAAAGCGCGACTTTAACATTGCTTTTAACAGACCTAGGACAAGGCTAGCTCATCTAAGCATTTTACGACGACTCAGAATACGAGGGCGACCGCAAAACTAACTGGCCTGGCACATCTGTCAAAATTTCCGAAATATTTAATGATTATTTTCTTTGTTACAGGTGATTATAGTAAACAAGTTTTATAATTTTTGAAAAATGGAAAATAAAGAGTTTCGTGCGGTAATTAAACACTTTTATATGAAAGGTTATACGCCACAATTAATCAAAGATGAATTGGATTCTGTTCATGGTGATAAAGCACCATCATACTCCACCGTGAAATCCTAGGTTCAACAATTTAAAATGGGTCGTTCAAGTACGGAAGATGAACGACGCTCTGGAAGACCGAAAACTGCTACTACTATTGAAAACATTAGAAAAATATTTAATGAAGTGACTAAAGATAGACGAATAAAGCTCAGAGAACTTGCTGATATTGTTAAAATACACGAAAAACAAGTTTGGAGTATTTTACATGATGAACTCCACATGAAAAAGCTATCCGCAAGATGGGTGCCGCGTTTGTTGACTATGCCCCAAAAAATCGTCCGTTGGACCAATTCCGATGAGCTTTTAGCGATTTATCTGCGTAATCCAATAAAGTTCTTGCGCCGATTCATAACTGTTGATGAAACATGGATCCATCACTACATCCCAGAATGCAAAGAACAGTCAAAACAATGGATAGAAGCTGGTAAAAGTGGTCCCAAAAAGGCGAAAACTGTTAAGTCAGCAGGAAAAGTAATGGCCACAGTATTTTGGGATGCAAGGGGTATAATATTTATTGATTATCTTGAGAAAGGAAAAACTATAAATAGTGAATATTATTGTGCATTATTGGATCGGATGAGTGAAGAAATCAAGATAAAACGACCGCATTTAGAAAAAAATGTTATTTTTCATCAAGATAAATCTCCTTCACACACTGCATTTTTAACTCAACAAAAACTGGCCGAATTACGATTTGAAATTGCTCCACATCCACCATATAGTCCAGATTTAGCTCCTACTGATTATTTCTTGTTTCCAAATTTAAAAAAAATTCTCGGTGGCAACAAGTTTTCGTCCAATAGCGAGGTTATTGCTGAAACTGAGGCATATTTTGAAGGTATTGAAAAATCTTATTTTTCGGATGGAATTAAAAACTTGAAAAACGTTTGATGAAGTGTATTGAGTTGGAAGGAGTTTATGTTGAAAAATAAATAATAATAATTCCAAAAAACGGTTCTTTTTATGTTAGGCCAGTTACTTTTGCGGTCGCCCTCGTACATTTTTTTGTTTAATTTAAATATTCAACGATTTGAAAATATTTATTTTGTTAATTGAAATATGAACAGGTTTTTTTTTAACTTGGCCTTTACTTTTGAGTCGAATAAAATTTGTATGTACAAGTGGATCGATTTTTAATGCATCAAATTGGTAAAGTGGGTTCACATTGTCCAAAGCACACAATTCTGCTCAAATAATCTTATCAAGGATCCTTACTATGTGAACGATAGTTACATTCAGTTAACTCTATTGACAGGATAAGTCCCTCCTGAAGCCTTCCTTTCCTAGACAAGAAAGTCTTCATACAAAATAACTGTGGTATTCCCATTTTCTATCATTGCTATCGGAGAGCGAATAACTTTCCCCGGTGGTTTCATTCCAAACCGATCACTGACCCTTACCATTTGTCGCAGAGTGTTATTTTAACGCATGAGGAATAAAACTCATTTTCATTTGAATGACTTTGTTAATAAGCAGAACTGTAGGTTCTGTGGTTCTGAAAATCCAAGAGCCATTCATCAACGCCAATTGCACCCCATTAGGTGTACAGTATGGTATGGGATCACATCTGCAAACATCGTTGGGCCTTACTTTTTCGAGAATGAATATGGAAGTGCTGTAACCGTAAATGGATAGCGGTATCGGCTTATGATAGAACATTTGTTACGTCCTGCTCTTGAAAACATAACTGAGATGTGGTTTCAGCAGGACGGACCACTGCCCAAGACACAATGGCACGTTTAAGTCAAATTTTTAGAGAGCGAATAATTTCCAGAAATTCGGAAATTATTTGGCCAGCGCGATCGCCAGCCATATTTGTCAGCACCCGACTATTTTCTTTGGGGTTATTTGAAGGACCGAATATATGTACTTAGTAGGGACATAACTACTGTAACACACTTTTATGCTGTAAAATAAAAAATACTAAATGTTTTTGGACCAAATATTTTTTAATATATTTATTGATGTATATTGTATCCAAAAAGAATCTACTTATTCGAAATGTCCGCCTTTTGCCTTTACACACGCCTCAAGTCGCACTGGCCAATCGTCAATAGCTGCACGAACCTCGTCCATTGGAAAATCGACCACAGCTCGAACCGAAGCAGTCTTCAGAGATCCAATGTTGGGGTATCTTTTGTGACAAACATTGTCCTCTAAAACCGTCCACAATTTGTAATTAAATGGGTTCGAATCTGGACTGCCTGAGGGCCATTCTTTAGAGGAAATGAACGCTGGCAAATTGTCCATCAGGATTCTGCGCGGCCAATAAGGCCGCGCAGAATCCTGATGGACAGTCCATGGCTGGTTTTGGAACAGGGAATTGTTAAGAGGCTTCACAACAGCTTCCAAAACGGTTTCTTGGTAAACTTTGGCCGATGTTTTGACTCCTTGTTCGCAGAAATGCAGGTCAGTGGCCACATCGTAAAAGACACCCCACCAAACCATGACTGAAGCTGGGTGAAAACCCTTTTCCACTCTTGGGATCTGTTCATATGCTTCCTTAGAAGACCGCGCATACACTCTATCATTTTGCTTGTTAAATTTCTCCTGAACGGTAAAAATGTTTTTATCGATGAACAACATTTTTTGTGCAAGTTATCAGCGTGAGTCACCAAAAGACGTTTGCATTTTTCAATCCTATTTTGTTTAAAGCTGCAGTCAATAAATGTCCGTTACGTCATTTGAAAGCCGCAAGTACCAAGTCTTTTTTGAAGATTCGAGAGCGTGTGATTTAACGGCTTTGATAACATGCGGTTTTCGAACAGAGCGTGGGCGGCCCGACCGGTGGCGGTCTTATACGTCTCCAGTCTCATCAAACAGTTTTATGCCTCGGTAGACGAACATGCGGCTAACCCCTAGTGGACGGAGCATTTGGAAAATATCGCTTTTTTTCATTTCACACTTGAAAAGCGCTATTACAGCGATACGGTTCTCATTATCTGACCACTCCATGACGAAAGTTGAAACAATTTTAAAATCCCGTTACAGACTAACGCTATTGAGGTTAGCTTTCAAAACCCATATGACATTAACGGGGTATGTTCAGTTCTACTATGAAATGGATGTGTTCAATGTTGTAACAGTATTTATGTCCCTACTAAGTAAACAAGCCCGAGCCAATCCTTCAACTCAAGACCAACATTGTTGCAGAAATTCGAATGCTACAGCCACAAATTTTGAAATATATTATGAAAAATGCTCTTAAACGACCCCATCATTACCAAGCTGAAAACTGGAGTCATTTAAGTGACATATTTGTTATACTTAATGTACTTAAAAAATTTCCATTTTGTATGCTAAATAATCTGAGAAAAAAACTAAAAACAATTAATAAACGAAAAAGTTATTAAAGTTTTTAACCCCAAGGTAACTTTTGGCCCACCATGTACGTGGGGTCTCAAGAATTAAGGCACTTGTCGATTAGTTTGGGAGATTTCGGCAGTTTATTTTCATATAAAATTCTAGATTTTTTTGGCAAGTAACTAATTGATCGCGAATTAAGGCTCTTTTGTTGGTTACATGCTTAGTTTAGGAGATATCGACGATTTAAGTTTTCATATGAAATTTCAACCTTTTTCATGGGAAAGCTTCTTTTGTCGATTAGACGCTTCGTTTAGACGCTCCTTTTGTCGATTAGACGCTTCGTTTAGGAGATATCGACGATTTAAGTTTTTATATGAAATGTACCTTTTTCATGGGAAAAGGGGGAGGTCACGAATAAAGCTCCTTTTGTCGATTAGACGCTTCGTTTAGAAGATACCGACGATTCAAGTTTTCATATGAAATTTCAACCCTTTTCATGGGAAAAGGGGGGTGGTAACGAATTAAGCTCCTTTTGTCGATTAGACGCTTCGTTTAGGAGATATCGACGATTTAAGTTTTCATATGAAATGTACCTTTTTCATGGGAAAAGGGGGTGGTAACGAATTAAGCTTCTTTTGTCGATTAGACGCTTCGTTTAGGAGATATCGACGATTTAAGTTTTCATATGAAATGTACCTTTTTCATGGGAAAAGGGGGTGGTCACGAATTAAGCTCCTTTTGTCGATTAGACGCTTCGTTTAGGAGATATCGACGATTTAAGTTTTCATATGAAATTTACCTTTTTCATGGGAAAACGGGGTGGTAACGAATTAAGCTCCTTTTGTCGATTAGACGCTTCGTTTAGGAGATATCGACGATTTAAGTTTTCATATGAAATTTAACCTTTTTCATGGGAAAAGGGGGTGGTAACGAATTAAGCTCCTTTTGTCGATTAGACGCTTCGTTTAGGAGATATCGACGATTTAAGTTTTCATATGAAATGTACCTTTTTCATGGGAAAAGGGGGTGGTAACGAATTAAGCTCCTTTTGTCGATTAGACGCTTCGTTTAGGAGATATCGAAGATTTAAGTTTTCATATGAAATGTACCTTTTTCATGGGAAAAGGGGGGTGGTCACGAATTAAGCTCCTTTTGTCGATTAGACGCTTCGTTTAGGAGATATCGACGATTTAAGTTTTCATATGAAATGTACCTTTTTCATGGGAAAAGGGGGTGGTAACGAATTAAGCTCCTTTTGTCGATTAGACGCTTCGTTTAGGAGATATCGACGATTTAAGTTTTCATATGAAATGTACCTTTTTCATGGGAAAAGGGGGTGGTAACGAATTAAGCTCCTTTTGTCGATTAGACGCTTTGTTTAGGAGATATCGACGATTTAAGTTTTCATATGAAATTTAACCTTTTTCATGGGAAAAGGGGGTGGTAACGAATTAAGCTTCTTTTGTCGATTAGACTCTTCGTTTAGGAGATATCGACGATTTAAGTTTTCATATGAAATGTACCTTTTTCATGGGGAAAGGGGGAGGTCACGAATGAAGCTCCTTTTGTCGATTAGACGCTTCGTTTAGGAGATATCGACGATTTAAGTTTTCATATGAAATTTACCTTTTTCATTGGAAAACGGGGTTGTAACGAATTAAGCTCCTTTTGTCAATTAGACGCTTCGTTTAGGAGATATTGACGATTTAAGTTTTCATATGAAATTTAACTTTTTCATGGGAAAATGGGGTGGTAACGTATTAAGCTCCTTTTGTCGATTAGACGCTTCGTTTAGGAGATATCGACGATTTAAGTTTTCATATGAAATTTACCTTTTTCATGGGAAAAGGGGGTGGTAACGAATTAAGCTCCTTTTGTCGATAAGACGCTTCGTTTAGGAGATATCGACGATTTAAGTTTTCATATGAAATTTACCTTTTTCATGGGAAAAGGGGGTGGTCACGAATTGAGCTTCTCTTGTCGATTAGACGCTTCGTTTAGGAGATATCGACGATTTAAGTTTTCATATGAAATTTACCTTTTTCATGGGAAAACGGGTGGTAACGAATTAAGCTCCTTTTGTCGATTAGACGCTTCGTTTAGGAGATATCGACGATTTAAGTTTTCATATGAAATTTAACCTTTTTCATGGGAAAAAGGGGTGGTCACGAATTAAGCTCCTTTTGTCGATTAGACGCTTCGTTTAGGAGATATCAACAATTCAAGTTTTCATATGAAATTTCAACCTTTTTCATGGGAAAAGGGGGTGGTCACGAATTGAGCTTCTTTTGTCGATTAGACGCTTCGTTTAAGAGATATCGACGATTTAAGTTTTCATATGAAATTTTAACCTTTTTTATGGGAAAAAGGGGTGGTCTCGAATTAAGCTTCTTTTGTCGATTAGAAGCTTCGTTTAGGAGATATCGACGATTTAAGTTTTCATATGAAATTTAAGTTTTCATATGAAATTTAACCTTTTTCATGGGAAAAGGGGGTGGTCATGAATTAAGCTCCTTTTGTCGATTAGACGCTTCGTTTAGGAGATATCGACGATTTAAGTTTTCATATCACGAATTAAGCTCCTTTTGTCGATTAGACGCTTCGTTTAGGAGATATCGACGATTTAAGTTTTCATATGAAATTTCAACCTTTTTCATGGGAAAAGGGGGTGGTCACGAATTAAGCTCCTTTTGTCGATTAGACGCTTCGTTTAGGAGATATCGACGATTTAAGTTTTCATATAAAATTTCAACCTTTTTCATGGGAAAAGGGGGTGGTCACGAATTGAGCTTCTTTTGTCGATTAGACGCTTCGTTTAAGAGATATCGACGATTTAAGTTTTCATATGAAATTTTAACCTTTTTTATGGGAAAAGGGGGTGGTCACGAATTAAGCTCCTTTTGTCGATTAGACGCTTCGTTTAGGAGATGTCGACGATTTAAGTTTTCATATGAAATTTAACGTTTTTTATGGGAAAAGGGGGTGGTCACGAATTAAGCTCCTTTTGTCGATTACACGCTTCGTTTAGGAGATATCGACGATTTAAGTTTTCATATGAAATATAACCTTTTTCATGGGAAAAGGGGGTGGTAACGAATTAAGCTCCTTTTGTCGATTAGACGCTTCGTTTAGGAGATATCGACGATTTAAGTTTTCATATGAAATTTAACCTTTTTCATGGGAAAAGGGGGTGGTAACGAATTAAGCTTCTTTTGTCGATTAGACTCTTCGTTTAGGAGATATCGACGATTTAAGTTTTCATATGAAATGTACCTTTTTCATGGGGAAAGGGGGAGGTCACGAATGAAGCTCCTTTTGTCGATTAGACGCTTCGTTTAGGAGATATCGACGATTTAAGTTTTCATATGAAATTTACCTTTTTCATTGGAAAACGGGGTTGTAACGAATTAAGCTCCTTTTGTCAATTAGACGCTTCGTTTAGGAGATATTGACGATTTAAGTTTTCATATGAAATTTAACTTTTTCATGGGAAAATGGGGTGGTAACGTATTAAGCTCCTTTTGTCGATTAGACGCTTCGTTTAGGAGATATCGACGATTTAAGTTTTCATATGAAATTTACCTTTTTCATGGGAAAAGGGGGTGGTAACGAATTAAGCTCCTTTTGTCGATAAGACGCTTCGTTTAGGAGATATCGACGATTTAAGTTTTCATATGAAATTTACCTTTTTCATGGGAAAAGGGGGTGGTCACGAATTGAGCTTCTCTTGTCGATTAGACGCTTCGTTTAGGAGATATCGACGATTTAAGTTTTCATATGAAATTTACCTTTTTCATGGGAAAACGGGTGGTAACGAATTAAGCTCCTTTTGTCGATTAGACGCTTCGTTTAGGAGATATCGACGATTTAAGTTTTCATATGAAATTTAACCTTTTTCATGGGAAAAAGGGGTGGTCACGAATTAAGCTCCTTTTGTCGATTAGACGCTTCGTTTAGGAGATATCAACAATTCAAGTTTTCATATGAAATTTCAACCTTTTTCATGGGAAAAGGGGGTGGTCACGAATTGAGCTTCTTTTGTCGATTAGACGCTTCGTTTAAGAGATATCGACGATTTAAGTTTTCATATGAAATTTTAACCTTTTTTATGGGAAAAAGGGGTGGTCTCGAATTAAGCTTCTTTTGTCGATTAGAAGCTTCGTTTAGGAGATATCGACGATTTAAGTTTTCATATGAAATTTAAGTTTTCATATGAAATTTAACCTTTTTCATGGGAAAAGGGGGTGGTCATGAATTAAGCTCCTTTTGTCGATTAGACGCTTCGTTTAGGAGATATCGACGATTTAAGTTTTCATATCACGAATTAAGCTCCTTTTGTCGATTAGACGCTTCGTTTAGGAGATATCGACGATTTAAGTTTTCATATGAAATTTCAACCTTTTTCATGGGAAAAGGGGGTGGTCACGAATTAAGCTCCTTTTGTCGATTAGACGCTTCGTTTAGGAGATATCGACGATTTAAGTTTTCATATAAAATTTCAACCTTTTTCATGGGAAAAGGGGGTGGTCACGAATTGAGCTTCTTTTGTCGATTAGACGCTTCGTTTAAGAGATATCGACGATTTAAGTTTTCATATGAAATTTTAACCTTTTTTATGGGAAAAAGGGGTGGTCTCGAATTAAGCTTCTTTTGTCGATTAGAAGCTTCGTTTAGGAGATATCGACGATTTAAGTTTTCATATGAAATTTAAGTTTTCATATGAAATTTAACCTTTTTCATGGGAAAAGGGGGTGGTCATGAATTAAGCTCCTTTTGTCGATTAGACGCTTCGTTTAGGAGATATCGACGATTTAAGTTTTCATATCACGAATTAAGCTCCTTTTGTCGATTAGACGCTTCGTTTAGGAGATATCGACGATTTAAGTTTTCATATGAAATTTAACCTTTTTCATGGGAAAAAGGGGTGGTCACGAATTAAGCTCCTTTTGTCGATTAGACGCTTCGTTTAGGAGATATCAACAATTCAAGTTTTCATATGAAATTTCAACCTTTTTCATGGGAAAAGGGGGTGGTCACGAATTGAGCTTCTTTTGTCGATTAGACGCTTCGTTTAAGAGATATCGACGATTTAAGTTTTCATATGAAATTTTAACCTTTTTTATGGGAAAAAGGGGTGGTCTCGAATTAAGCTTCTTTTGTCGATTAGAAGCTTCGTTTAGGAGATATCGACGATTTAAGTTTTCATATGAAATTTAAGTTTTCATATGAAATTTAACCTTTTTCATGGGAAAAGGGGGTGGTCATGAATTAAGCTCCTTTTGTCGATTAGACGCTTCGTTTAGGAGATATCGACGATTTAAGTTTTCATATCACGAATTAAGCTCCTTTTGTCGATTAGACGCTTCGTTTAGGAGATATCGACGATTTAAGTTTTCATATGAAATTTCAACCTTTTTCATGGGAAAAGGGGGTGGTCACGAATTAAGCTCCTTTTGTCGATTAGACGCTTCGTTTAGGAGATGTCGACGATTTAAGTTTTCATATGAAATTTAACGTTTTTTATGGGAAAAGGGGGTGGTCACGAATTAAGCTCCTTTTGTCGATTACACGCTTCGTTTAGGAGATATCGACGATTTAAGTTTTCATATGAAATATAACCTTTTTCATGGGAAAAGGGGGTGGTCACGAATTAAGCTTCTTTTGTCGATTAGACGCTTCGTTTAGGAGATATCGACGATTTAAGTTTTCATATGAAATTTAACCTTTTTTATGGGAAAAGGGGGTGGTCACGAATTAAGCTCCTTTTGTCGATTAGACGCTTCGTTTAGGAGATATCGACGATTTAAGTTTTCATATGAAATTTGACCTTTTTCATGGGAAAAGGGGGAGGTCACGAATTAAGCTTCTTTTGTCGATTAGACGTTTCGTTTAGGAGATATCGACGATTTAAGTTTTCATATGAAATTTTAACCTTTTTTATGGGAATAGGGGGTGGTCACGAATTAAGCTCCTTTTGTCGATAGACGCTTCGTTTAGAAGATATCGACGATTTAAGTTTTCATATGAAATTTAACCTTTTTCATGGGAAAAGGGGGTGGTCACGAATTAAACTTCTTTTGTCGATTAGACGCTTCGTTTAGGAGATATCGACGATTTAAGTTTTCATATAAAATTTAACCTTTTTCATGGGAAAAGGGGGTGGTCACGAATTAAGCTTCTTTTGTCGATTAGACGGTTCGTTTAGGAGATATCGACGATTTAAGTTTTCATATGAAATTTAACCTTTTTCATGGGAAAACGGGGTGGTCACGAATTAAGCTCCTTTTGTCGATTAGACGCTTCGTTTAGGACATTTTAACCTTTTTTATGGGAAGATATCGACGACGTTTAGGAGATATCGACGATTCAAGTTTTCATATGAAATTTCAACCGTTTTCATGGGAAAAGGGGGTGGTCACGAATTAAGCTCCTTTTGTCGATTAGACGCTTCGTTTAGGAGATATCGACGATTTAAGTTTTCATATGAAATTTTAACATTTTTTATGGGAAAAGGGGGTGGTCACGAATTAAGCTCCTTTTGTCTCTTAGACGCTTCGTTTAGGAGATATCGACGATTCAAGTTTTCATATGAAATTTCAACCGTTTTCATGGGAAAAGGGGGTGGTCACGAATTAAGCTCCTTTTGTCTCTTAGACGCTTCGTTTAAGAGATATCGACGATTTAAGTTTTCATATGAAATTTTAACCTTTTTTATGGGAAAAGGGGGTGGTCACGAATTAAGCTTCTTTTGTCGATTAGACGCTTCGTTTAGGAGATATCAACGATTTAAGTTCTCATATGAAATTTCAACCTTTAGATGGGGGTGAAGGGAAAAGGGGGTGGTCACGAATTAAGCTCCTTTTGTCGATTAGACGCTTCGTTTAGGAGATATCGACGATTTAAGTTTTCATATGCAATTTAACCTTTTTCATGAGAAAAGGAAGGGGGTGGTCACGAATTAAGCTTCTTTTGTCTATTAGACGCTTCGTTTAGGAGATATCGATGATTTAAGTTTTCATATGAAATTTTAACCTTTTTTATGGGAAGATATCGACGACGTTTAGGAGATATCGACGATTCAAGTTTTCATATGAAATTTCAACCGTTTTCATGGGAAAAGGGGGTGGTCACGAATTAAGCTTCTTTTGTCGATTAGACGCTTCGTTTAGGAGATATCGACGATTTAAGTTTTCATATGAAATTTAACCTTTTTCATGGGAAAAGGGGGTGGTCACGAATTAAGCTTCTTTTGTCGATTAGACGCTTCGTTTAGGAGATATCGACGATTTAAGTTTTCATATGAAATTTTAACCTTTTTTATGGGAAGATATCGACGACGTTTAGGAGATATCGACGATTCAAGTTTTCATATGAAATTTCAACCATTTTCATGGGAAAAGGGGGTGGTCACGAATTAAGCTTCTTTTGTCGATTAGATGCTTCGTTTAGGAGATATCGACGATTTAAGTTTTCATATGAAATTTTAACCTTTTTTATGGGAAGATATCGACGACGTTTAGGAGATATCGAAGATTCAAGTTTTCATATGAAATTTCAACCGTTTTCATGGGAAAAGGGGGTGGTCACGAATTAAGCTCCTTTTGTCGATTAGACGCTTCGTTTAGGAGATATCGACGATTTAAGTTTTCATATGAAATTTAACCTTTTTTATGGGAAAAGGGGTGGTCACGAATTAAGCTCCTTTTGTCGATTAGACGCTTCGTTTAGGAGATATCGACGATTTAAGTTTTCATATGAAATTTTAACCTTTTTTATGGGAAGATATCGACGACGTTTAGGAGATATCGACGATTCAAGTTTTCATATGAAATTTCAACCGTTTTCATGGGAAAAGGGGGTGGTCACGAATTAAGCTCCTTTTGTCGATTAGACGCTTCGTTTAGGAGATATCGACGATTTAAGTTTTCATATGAAATTTAACCTTTTTCATGGGAAAAGGGGGTGGTCACGAATTAAGCTTCTTTTGTCGATTAGACGCTTCGTTTAGGAGATATCGACGATTTAAGTTTTCATATGAAATTTTAACCTTTTTTATGGGAAGATATCGACGACGTTTAGGAGATATCGACGATTCAAGTTTTCATATGAAATTTCAACCGTTTTCATGGGAAAGGGTCACGATTAAGCTCCTTTTGTCGATTAGACGCTTCGTTTAGGAGATATCGACGATTTAAGTTTTCATATGAAATTTTAACATTTTTTATGGGAAAAGGGGGTGGTCACGAATTAAGCTCCTTTTGTCGATTAGACGCTTCGTTTAGGAGATATCGACGATTTAAGTTTTCATATGAAATTTTAACCTTTTTTATGGGAAAAGGGGGTGGTCACGAATTAAGTTCTTTTTGTCGAATAGGCGCTTCGTTTAGGAGAAAACGACGATTTAAGTTTTCATATGAAATTTTAACATTTTTTATGGGAAAAGGGGGGTGGTCACGAATTAAGCTCCTTTTGTCGATTAGACGCTTCGTTTAGGAGATATCGACGATTTAAGTTTTCATATGAAATTTTAACATTTTTTATGGGAAAAGGGGGGTGGTCACGAATTATGCTCCTTTTGTCGATTAGACGCTTCGTTTAGGAGATATCGACGATTTAAGTTTTCATATGAAATTTTAACCTTTTTTATGGGAAAAGGGGGTGGTCACGAATTAAGTTCTTTTTGTCGAATAGGCGCTTCGTTTAGGAGAAAACGACGATTTAAGTTTTCATATGAAATTTTAACATTTTTTATGGGAAAAGGGGGGTGGTCACGAATTAAGCTCCTTTTGTCGATTAGACGCTTCGTTTAGGAGATATCGACGATTTAAGTTTTCATATGAAATTTCAACCGTTTTCATGGGAAAAGGGGGTGGTCACGAATTAAGCTTCTTTTGTCGATTAGACGCTTCGTTTAGGAGATATCGACGATTTAAGTTTTCATATGAAAATCCAACCTTTTTCATGGGAAAAGGGGGTGGTCACGAATTAAGCTTCTTTTGTCGATTAGATGCTTCGTTTAGGAGATATCGACGATTTAAGTTTTCATATGAAATTTCAACCTTTTTCATGGGAAAAGGGGGTGGTCACGAATTAAGCTCCTTTTGTCGATTAGACGCTTCGTTTAGGAGATATCGACAATTTAAGTTTTCATATGAAATTTCAACCTTTTTCATGGGAAAAGGGGGTGGTCACGAATTAAGCTCCTTTTGTCGATTAGCCGCTTCGTTTAGGAGATATCGACGATTTAAGTTTTCATATGAAATTTTAACATTTTTTATGGGAAAAGGGGGGTGGTCATGAATTAAGCTCCTTTTGTCGATTAGCCGCTTCGTTTAGGAGATATCGACGATTTAAGTTTTCATATGAAATTTCAAACTTTTTCATGGGAAAAGGGGGTGGTCACGAATTAAGCTACTTTTGTCGATTAGACGCTTCGTTTAAGAGATATCGACAATTCAAGTTTTCATATGAAATTCCAACCTTTTTCATGGGAAAAGGGGGTGGTCACGAATTAAGCTTCTTTTGTCGATTAGACGCTTCGTTTAGGAGATATCGACGGTTTAAGTTTTCATATGAAATTTAACCTTTTTCATGGGAAAAGGGGGTGGTCAAGAATTAAGCTTATTTTGTCGATTAGACGCTTCGTTTAGGAGATATCGACGATTTAAGTTTTCATATGAAATGTACCCTTTTTATGGGAAAAAGGGGTGGTCACGAATTAAGCTCCTTTTGTCGATTAGACGCTTCGTTTAGGAGATATCGACGATTTAAGTTTTCATATGAAATTAACCTTTTTCATGGGAAAATGGGGTGGTAACGAATTAAGCTCCTTTTGTCGATTAGACGCTTCGTTTAGGAGATATCGACGATTTAAGTTTTCATATGAAATTTAACCTTTTTCATGGGAAAAGGGGGTGGTAACGAATTAAGCTCCTTTTGTCGATTAGACGCTTCGTTTAGGAGATATCGACGATTTAAGTTTTCATATGAAATTTACCTTTTTCATGGGAAAAGGGGGTGGTAACGAATTAAGCTCCTTTTGTTGATAAGACGCTTCGTTTAGGAGATATCGACGATTTAAGTTTTCATATGAAATCTACCTTTTTCATGGGAAAACGGGGTGGTAACGAATTAAGCTCCTTTTGTCGATTAGACGCTTCGTTTAGGAGATATCGACGATTTAAGTTTTCATATGAAATTTTAACCTTTTTCATGGGAAACGAAGGTGGTCACGAATTAAGCTCCTTTTGTCGATTAGACGCTTCGTTTAGGAGATATCGACGATTTAAGTTTTCATATGAAATTTCAACCTTTTTCATGGGAAAAGGGGGTGGTCACGAATTAAGCTCCTTTTGTCGATTAGACGCTTCGTTTAGGAGATATCGACGATTTAAGTTTTCATATGAAATTTAACCTTTTTCATGGGAAAAGGGGGTGGTAACGAATTAAGCTCCTTTTGTCGATTAGACGCTTCGTTTAGGAGATATCGACGATTTAAGTTTTCATATGAAATTAAACCTTTTTCATGGGAAAAAGGGGTGGTCACGAATTAAGCTCCTTTTGTCGATTAGACGCTTCGTTTAGGAGATATCGACGATTTAAGTTTTCATATAAAATTTCAACCTTTTTCATGAGAAAAGGGGGTGGTCACGAATTGAGCTTCTTTTGTCGATTAGACGCTTCGTTTAGGAGATATCGACGATTTAAGTTTTCATATAAAATTTCAACCTTTTTCATGAGAAAAGGGGGTGGTCACGAATTAAGCTCCTTTTGTCGATTAGACGCTTCGTTTAGGAGATATCGACGATTTAAGTTTTCATATAAAATTTAACCTTTTTCATGGGAAAAGGGGGTGGTCACGAATTAAGCTCCTTTTGTCGATTAGACGCTTCGTTTAGGAGATATCGACGATTTAAGTTTTCATATGAAATTTACCTTTTTCATGGGAAAAGGGGGTGGTAACGAATTAAGCTCCTTTTGTCGATTAGACGCTTCGTTTAGGAGATATCGACGATTTAAGTTTTCATATGAAATTTACCTTTTTCATGGGAAAAAGGGGGTGGTAACGAATTAAGCTCCTTTTGTCGATTAGACGCTTCGTTTAGGAGATATCGACGATTTAAGTTTTCATATGAAATTTACCTTTTTCATGGGAAAAGGGGGTGGTAACGAATTAAGCTCCTTTTGTCGATTAGACGCTTCGTTTAGGAGATATCGACGATTTAAGCCTTCATATGAAATTTACCTTTTTCATGGGAAAAGGGGGTGGTAACGAATTAAGCTCCTTTTGTCGATTAGACGCTTCGTTTAGGAGATATCGACGATTTAAGTTTTCATATGAAATTTACCTTTTTCATGGGAAAAGGGGGTGGTAACGAATTAAGCTCCTTTTGTCGATTAGACGCTTCGTTTAGGAGATATCGACGATTTAAGTTTTCATATGAAATTTACCTTTTTCATGGGAAAAGGGGGTGGTAACGAATTAAGCTCCTTTTGTCGATTAGACGCTTCGTTTAGGAGATATCGACGATTTAAGTTTTCATATGAAATTTACCTTTTTCATGGGAAAAGGGGGTGGTAACGAATTAAGCTCCTTTTGTCGATTAGACGCTTCGTTTAGGAGATATCGACGATTTAAGTTTTCATATGAAATTTTAACGTTTTTTATGGGAAAAGGGGTGGTCACGAATTAAGATCCTTTTGTCGATTAGACGCTTCGTTTAGGAGATATCGACGATTTAAGTTTTCATATGAAATTTAACCTTTTTCATGGGAAAAGGGGGTGGTAACGAATTAAGCTCCTTTTGTCGATTAGACGCTTCGTTTAGGAGATATCGACGATTTAAGTTTTCATATGAAATTTAACCTTTTTCATGGGAAAAAGGGGTGGTCACGAATTAAGCTCCTTTTGTCGATTAGACGCTTCGTTTAGGAGATATCGACGATTTAAGTTTTCATATAAAATTTCAACCTTTTTCATGGGAAAAGGGGGTGGTCACGAATTAAGCTCCTTTTGTCGATTAGACGCTTCGTTTAGGAGATATCGACGATTTAAGTTTTCATATGAAATTTAACCTTTTTTATGGGAAAAGGGGGTGGTCACGAATTAAGCTCCTTTTGTCGATTAGACGCTTCGTTTAGGAGATATCGACGATTTAAGTTTTCATATGAAATTTAACCTTTTTCATGGGAAAAGGGGGTGGTCACGAATTAAGCTTCTTTAGTCGATTAGACGTTTCGTTTAGGAGATATCGACGATTTAAGTTTTCATATGAAATTTTAACCTTTTTTATGGGAAAAGGGGGTGGTCACGAATTAAGCTCCTTTTGTCGATAGACGCTTCGTTTAGGAGATATCGACGATTTAAGTTTTCATATGAAATTTAACCTTTTTCATGGGAAAAGGGGGTGGTCACGAATTAAGCTTCTTTTGTCGATTAGACGCTTCGTTTAGGAGATATCGACGATTTAAGTTTTCATATAAAATGTAACTTTTTCATGGGAAAAGGGGGTGGTAACGAATTAAGCTCCTTTTGTCGATTAGACGCTTCGTTTAGGAGATATCGACGATTTAAGTTTTCATATAAAATGTACCTTTTTCATGGGAAAAGGGGGTGGTCACGAATTAAGCTCCTTTTGTCGATTAGACGCTTCGTTTAGGAGATATCGACGATTTAAGTTTTCATATAAAATTTAACCTTTTTCATGGGAAAAGGGGGTGGTCACGAATTAAGCTCCTTTTGTCGATTAGACGCTTCGTTTAGGAGATATCGACGATTTAAGTTTTCATATAAAATGTACCTTTTTCATGGGAAAACGGGGTGGTCACGAATTAAGCTCCTTTTGTCGATTAGACGCTTCGTTTAGGAGATATCGACGATTTAAGTTTTCATATAAAATGTACCTTTTTCATGGGAAAAGGGGGTGGTCACGAATTAAGCTCCTTTTGTCGATTAGACGCTTCGTTTAGGAGATATCGACGATTTAAGTTTTCATATAAAATGTACCTTTTTCTTGGGAAAAGGGGGTGGTCACGAATTAAGCTCCTTTTGTCGATTAGACGCTTCGTTTAGGAGATATCGACGATTTAAGTTTTCATATGAAATTTACCTTTTTCATGGGAAAAGGGGGTGGTCACGAATTGAGCTTCTTTTGTCAGACGCTTCGTTTAGGAGATATCGACGATTTAAGTTTTCATATGAAATTTCAACCTTTTTCCTGGGAAAGGGGGTGGTCACGAAGTAAGCTCCTTTTGTCGATTAACGCTTCGTTTAGGAGATATCGACGATTTAAGTTTTCATATGAAATTTACCTTTTTCATGGGAAAAGGGGGTGGTAACGAATTAAGCTCCTTTTGTCGATTAGACGCTTCGTTTAGGAGATATCGACGATTTAAGTTTTCATATGAAATTTACCTTTTTCATGGGAAAAGGGGGTGGTCACGAATTGAGCTTCTTTTGTCAGACGCTTCGTTTAGGAGATATCGACGATTTAAGTTTTCATATGAAATTTACCTTTTTCATGGGAAAAGGGGGTGGTAACGAATTAAGCTCCTTTTGTCGATTAGACGCTTCGTTTAGGAGATATCGACGATTTAAGTTTTCATATGAAATTTACCTTTTTCATGGGAAAAGGGGGTGATAGCGAATTAAGCTCCTTTTGTCGATTAGACGCTTCGTTTAGGAGATATCGACGATTTAAGTTTTCATGTGAAATTTACCTTTTTCATGGGAAAAGGGGGTGGTAACGAATTAAGCTCCTTTTGTCGATTAGACGCTTCGTTTAGGAGATATCGACGATTTAAGTTTTCATATGAAATTTACCTTTTTCATGGGAAAAGGGGGTGGTAACGAATTAAGCTCCTTTTGTCGATTAGACGCTTCGTTTAGGAGATATCGACGATTTAAGTTTTCATATGAAATTTACCTTTTTCATGGGAAAAGGGGGTGGTAACGAATTAAGCTCCTTTTGTCGATTAGACGCTTCGTTTAGGAGATATCGACGATTTAAGTTTTCATATGAAATTTACCTTTTTCATGGGAAAAGGGGGTGGTAACGAATTAAGCTCCTTTTGTCGATTAGACGCTTCGTTTAGGAGATATCGACGATTTAAGTTTTCATATGAAATTTACCTTTTTCATGGGAAAAGGGGGTGGTAACGAATTAAGCTCCTTTTGTCGATTAGACGCTTCGTTTAGGAGATATCGACGATTTAAGTTTTCATATGAAATTTACCTTTTTCATGGGAAAAGGGGGTGGTAACGAATTAAGCTCCTTTTGTCGATTAGACGCTTCGTTTAGGAGATATCGACAATTTAAGTTTTCATATGAAATTTACCTTTTTCATGGGAAAAGGGGGTGGTAACGAATTAAGCTCCTTTTGTCGATTAGACGCTTCGTTTAGGAGATATCGACGATTTAAGTTTTCATATGAAATGTACCTTTTTCATGGGAAAAGGGGGTGGTAACGAATTAAGCTCCTTTTGTCGATTAGACGCTTCGTTTAGGAGATATCGACGATTTAAGTTTTCATGTGAAATTTACCTTTTTCATGGGAAAAGGGGGTGGTAACGAATTAAGCTCCTTTTGTCGATTAGACGCTTCGTTTAGGAGATATCGACAATTTAAGTTTTCATATGAAATTTACCTTTTTCATGGGAAAAGGGGGTGGTAACGAATTAAGCTCCTTTTGTCGATTAGACGCTTCGTTTAGGAGATATCGACGATTTAAGTTTTCATATGAAATGTACCTTTTTCGTGGGAAAAGGGGGTGGTCACGAATTAAGCTCCTTTTGTCGATTAGACGCTTCGTTTAGGAGATATCGACGATTTAAGTTTTCATATGAAATTTTAACCTTTTTTATGGGAAAAAGGGGTGGTCACGAATTAAGCTTCTTTTGTCGATTAGACGTTTCGTTTAGGAGATATCGACGATTTAAGTTTTCATATGCAATTTAACCTTTTTCATGGGAAAAGGGGGTGGTCACGAATTAAGCTCCTTTTGTCGATTAGACGCTTCGTTTAGGAGATATCGACGATTTAAGTTTTCATATGAAATTAAACCTTTTTCATGGGAAAAAGGGGTGGTCACGAATTAAGCTCCTTTTGTCGATTAGACGCTTCGTTTAGGAGATATCGACGATTTAAGTTTTCATATGAAATTTAACCTTTTTCATGGGAAAAGGGGGTGGTAACGAATTAAGCTCCTTTTGTCGATTAGACGCTTCGTTTAGGAGATATCGACGATTAAAGTTTTCATATGAAATGTACCTTTTTCATGGGAAAAGGGGGTGGTCACGAATTAAGCTCCTTTTGTCGATTAGACGCTTCGTTTAGGAGATATCGACGATTTAAGTTTTCATATGAAATTTAACCTTTTTCATGGGAAAAGGGGGTGGCAACGAGTTAAGCTTCTTTTGTCGATTAGACGCTTCGTTTAGGAGATATCGACGATTTAAGTTTTCATATGAAATGTACCTTTTTCATGGGAAAAGGGGGTGGTCACGAATTAAGCTCCTTTTGTCGATTAGACGCTTCGTTTAGGAGATATCGACGATTTAAGTTTTCATATGAAATGTACCTTTTTCATGGGAAAAGGGGGTGGTAACGAATTAAGCTCGTTTTGTCGATTAGACGCTTCGTTTAGGAGATATCGACGATTTAAGTTTTCATATGAAATTTACCCTTTTCATGGGAAAAGGGGGTGGTAACGAATTAAGCTCCTTTTGTCGATTGGACGCTTCGTTTAGGAGATATCGACGATTTAAGTTTTCATATGAAATGTACCTTTTTCATGGGAAAAGGGGGTAGTAACGAATTAAGCTCCTTTTGTCGATTAGACGCTTCGTTTAGGAGATATCGACGATTTAAGTTTTCATATGAAATGTACCTTTTTCATGGGAAAAGGGGGTGGTAACGAATTAAGCTCGTTTTGTCGATTAGACGCTTCGTTTAGGAGATATCGACGATTTAAGTTTTCATATGAAATGTACCTTTTTCATGGGAAAAGGGGGTGGTAACGAATTAAGCTCGTTTTGTCGATTAGACGCTTCGTTTAGGAGATATCGACGATTTAAGTTTTCATATGAAATTTACCCTTTTCATGGGAAAAGGGGGTGGTAACGAATTAAGCTCCTTTTGTCGATTAAACGCTTCGGAGATATCGACGATTTAAGTTTTCATATGAAATGTACCTTTTTCATGGGAAAAGGGGGTGGTAACGAATTAAGCTCCTTTTGTCGATTAGACGCTTCGTTTAGGAGATATCGACGATTTAAGTTTTCATATGAAATTTACCTTTTTCATGGGAAAAGGGGGTGGTCACGAATTAAGCTCCTTTTGTCGATTAGACGCTTCGTTTAGGAGATATCGACGATTTAAGTTTTCATATGAAATGTACCTTTTTCATGGGAAAAGGGGGTGGTAACGAATTAAGCTCGTTTTGTCGATTAGACGCTTCGTTTAGGAGATATCGACGATTAAAGTTTTCATATGAAATTTACCCTTTTCATGGGAAAAGGGGGTGGTAACGAATTAAGCTCCTTTTGTCGATTGGACGCTTCGTTTAGGAGATATCGACGATTTAAGTTTTCATATGAAATGTACCTTTTTCATGGGAAAAGGGGGTGGTAACGAATTAAGCTCCTTTTGTCGATTAGACGCTTCGTTTAGGAGATATCGACGATTTAAGTTTTCATATGAAATGTACCTTTTTCATGGGAAAAGGGGGTGGTAACGAATTAAGCTCGTTTTGTCGATTAGACGCTTCGTTTAGGAGATATCGACGATTTAAGTTTTCATATGAAATTTACCTTTTTCATGGGAAAAGGGGGTGGTAACGAATTAAGCTCCTTTTGTCGATTAGACGCTTCGTTTAGGAGATATCGACGATTTAAGTTTTCATATGAAATTTCAACCTTTTTCATGGGAAAAGGGGGTGGTAACGAATTAAGCTCCTTTTGTCGATTAGACGCTTCGTTTAGGAGATATCGACGATTTAAGTTTTCATATGAAATTTACCTTTTTCATGGGAAAAGGGGGTGGTAACGAATTAAGCTCCTTTTGTCGATTAGACGCTTCGTTTAGGAGATATCGACGATTTAAGTTTTCATATAAAATTTCAACCTTTTTCATGGGAAAAGGGGGTGGTCACGAATTAAGCTTCTTTTGTCGATTAGACGCTTCGTTTAGGAGATATCGACGATTTAAGTTTTCATATGAAATTTACCTTTTTCATGGGAAAAGGGGTGGTAACGAATTAAGCTCCTTTTGTCGATTAGACGCTTCGTTTAGGAGATATCGACGATTTAAGTTTTCATATGAAATTTACCTTTTTCATGGGAAAAGGGGGTGGTAACGAATTAAGCTCCTTTTGTCGATTAGACGCTTCGTTTAGGAGATATCGACAATTTAAGTTTTCATATGAAATTTACCTTTTTCATGGGAAAAGGGGGTGGTAACGAATTAAGCTCCTTTTGTCGATTAGACGCTTCGTTTAGGAGATATCGACGATTTAAGTTTTCATATGAAATTTACCTTTTTCATGGGAAAAGGGGGTGGTAACGAATTAAGCCCCTTTTGTCGATTAGACGCTTCGTTTAGGAGATATCGACGATTTAAGTTTTCATATGAAATGTACCTTTTTCATGGGAAAAGGGGGTGGTAACGAATTAAGCTCCTTTTGTCGATTAGACGCTTCGTTTAGGAGATATCGACGATTTAAGTTTTCATGTGAAATTTACCTTTTTCATGGGAAAAGGGGGTGGTAACGAATTAAGCTCCTTTTGTCGATTAGACGCTTCGTTTAGGAGATATCGACAATTTAAGTTTTCATATGAAATTTACCTTTTTCATGGGAAAAGGGGGTGGTAACGAATTAAGCTCCTTTTGTCGATTAGACGCTTCGTTTAGGAGATATCGACGATTTAAGTTTTCATATGAAATTTTAACCTTTTTTATGGGAAAAAGGGGTGGTCACGAATTAAGCTTCTTTTGTCGATTAGACGTTTCGTTTAGGAGATATCGACGATTTAAGTTTTCATATGCAATTTAACCTTTTTCATGGGAAAAGGGGGTGGTCACGAATTAAGCTCCTTTTGTCGATTAGACGCTTCGTTTAGGAGATATCGACGATTTAAGTTTTCATATGAAATTAAACCTTTTTCATGGGAAAAAGGGGTGGTCACGAATTAAGCTCCTTTTGTCGATTAGACGCTTCGTTTAGGAGATATCGACGATTTAAGTTTTCATATGAAATTTAACCTTTTTCATGGGAAAAGGGGGTGGTAACGAATTAAGCTCCTTTTGTCGATTAGACGCTTCGTTTAGGAGATATCGACGATTAAAGTTTTCATATGAAATGTACCTTTTTCATGGGAAAAGGGGGTGGTCACGAATTAAGCTCCTTTTGTCGATTAGACGCTTCGTTTAGGAGATATCGACGATTTAAGTTTTCATATGAAATTTAACCTTTTTCATGGGAAAAGGGGGTGGCAACGAGTTAAGCTTCTTTTGTCGATTAGACGCTTCGTTTAGGAGATATCGACGATTTAAGTTTTCATATGAAATGTACCTTTTTCATGGGAAAAGGGGGTGGTCACGAATTAAGCTCCTTTTGTCGATTAGACGCTTCGTTTAGGAGATATCGACGATTTAAGTTTTCATATGAAATGTACCTTTTTCATGGGAAAAGGGGGTGGTAACGAATTAAGCTCGTTTTGTCGATTAGACGCTTCGTTTAGGAGATATCGACGATTTAAGTTTTCATATGAAATTTACCCTTTTCATGGGAAAAGGGGGTGGTAACGAATTAAGCTCCTTTTGTCGATTGGACGCTTCGTTTAGGAGATATCGACGATTTAAGTTTTCATATGAAATGTACCTTTTTCATGGGAAAAGGGGGTAGTAACGAATTAAGCTCCTTTTGTCGATTAGACGCTTCGTTTAGGAGATATCGACGATTTAAGTTTTCATATGAAATGTACCTTTTTCATGGGAAAAGGGGGTGGTAACGAATTAAGCTCGTTTTGTCGATTAGACGCTTCGTTTAGGAGATATCGACGATTTAAGTTTTCATATGAAATTTACCTTTTTCATGGGAAAAGGGGGTGGTAACGAATTAAGCTCCTTTTGTCGATTAAACGCTTCGGAGATATCGACGATTTAAGTTTTCATATGAAATGTACCTTTTTCATGGGAAAAGGGGGTGGTAACGAATTAAGCTCCTTTTGTCGATTAGACGCTTCGTTTAGGAGATATCGACGATTTAAGTTTTCATATGAAATTTACCTTTTTCATGGGAAAAGGGGGTGGTCACGAATTAAGCTCCTTTTGTCGATTAGACGCTTCGTTTAGGAGATATCGACGATTTAAGTTTTCATATGAAATGTACCTTTTTCATGGGAAAAGGGGGTGGTAACGAATTAAGCTCGTTTTGTCGATTAGACGCTTCGTTTAGGAGATATCGACGATTAAAGTTTTCATATGAAATTTACCCTTTTCATGGGAAAAGGGGGTGGTAACGAATTAAGCTCCTTTTGTCGATTGGACGCTTCGTTTAGGAGATATCGACGATTTAAGTTTTCATATGAAATGTACCTTTTTCATGGGAAAAGGGGGTGGTAACGAATTAAGCTCCTTTTGTCGATTAGACGCTTCGTTTAGGAGATATCGACGATTTAAGTTTTCATATGAAATGTACCTTTTTCATGGGAAAAGGGGGTGGTAACGAATTAAGCTCGTTTTGTCGATTAGACGCTTCGTTTAGGAGATATCGACGATTTAAGTTTTCATATGAAATTTACCTTTTTCATGGGAAAAGGGGGTGGTAACGAATTAAGCTCCTTTTGTCGATTAGACGCTTCGTTTAGGAGATATCGACGATTTAAGTTTTCATATGAAATTTCAACCTTTTTCATGGGAAAAGGGGGTGGTAACGAATTAAGCTCCTTTTGTCGATTAGACGCTTCGTTTAGGAGATATCGACGATTTAAGTTTTCATATGAAATTTACCTTTTTCATGGGAAAAGGGGGTGGTAACGAATTAAGCTCCTTTTGTCGATTAGACGCTTCGTTTAGGAGATATCGACGATTTAAGTTTTCATATAAAATTTCAACCTTTTTCATGGGAAAAGGGGGTGGTCACGAATTAAGCTTCTTTTGTCGATTAGACGCTTTGTTTAGGAGATATCGACGATTTAAGTTTTCATATGAAATTTACCTTTTTCATGGGAAAAGGGGGTGGTAACGAATTAAGCTCCTTTTGTCGATTAGACGCTTCGTTTAGGAGATATCGACGATTTAAGTTTTCATATGAAATGTACCTTTTTCATGGGAAAAGGGGGTGGTCACGAATTAAGCTCCTTTTGTCGATTAGACGCTTCGTTTAGGAGATATCGACGATTTAAGTTTTCATATGAAATTTAACCTTTTTCATGGGAAAAGGGGGTGGCAACGAATTAAGCTTCTTTTGTCGATTAGACGCTTCGTTTAGGAGATATCGACGATTTAAGTTTTCATATGAAATGTACCTTTTTCATGGGAAAAGGGGGTGGTAACGAATTAAGCTCCTTTTGTCGATTAGACGCTTCGTTTAGGAGATATCGACGATTTAAGTTTTCATATAAAATTTCAACCTTTTTCATGGGAAAAGGGGGTGGTCACGAATTAAGCTTCTTTTGTCGATTAGACGCTTCGTTTAGGAGATATCGACGATTTAAGTTTTCATATGAAATTTACCTTTTTCAAGGGAAAAGGGGGTGGTCACGAATTAAGCTCCTTTTGTCGATTAGACGCTTCGTTTAGGAGATATCGACGATTTAAGTTTTCATATGAAATTTACCTTTTTCATGGGAAAAGGGGGTGGTCACGAATTAAGCTCCTTTTGTCGATTAGACGCTTCGTTTAGGAGATATCGACGATTTAAGTTTTCATATGAAATGTACCTTTTTCATGGGAAAAGGGGGTGGTAACGAATTAAGCTTCTTTTGTCGATTAGACGCTTCGTTTAGGAGATATCGACGATTTAAGTTTTCATATGAAATTTTAACCTTTTTTATGGGAAGATATCGACGACGTTTAGGAGATATCGACGATTCAAGTTTTCATATGAAATTTCAACCGTTTTCATGGGAAAAGGGGGTGGTCACGAATTAAGCTTCTTTTGTCGATTAGACGCTTCGTATAGGAGATATCGACGATTTAAGTTTTCATATGAAATTTTAACCTTTTTTATGGGAAGATATCGACGACGTTTAGGAGATATCGACGATTCAAGTTTTCATATGAAATTTCACCCGTTTTCATGGGAAAAGGGGGTGGTCACGAATTAAGCTCCTTTTGTCGATTAGACGCTTCGTTTAGGAGATATCGACGATTTAAGTTTTCATATGAAATTTAACCTTTTTCATGGGAAAAGGGGGTGGTCACGAATTAAGCTTCTTTTGTCGATTAGACGCTTTGTTTAGGAGATATCGACGATTTAAGTTTTCATATGAAATTTTAACATTTTTTATGGGAAAAGGGGGGTGGTCACGAATTAAGCTCCTTTTGTCGATTAGACGCTTCGTTTAGGAGATATCGACGATTTAAGTTTTCATATGAAATTTTAACGTTTTTTATGGGAAAAGGGTGTGGTCACGAATTAAGTTCTTTTTGTCGAATAGACACTTCGTTTAGGAGATATCGACGATTTAAGTTTTCATATGAAATTTTAACATTTTTTATGGGAAAAGGGGGGTGGTCACGAATTAAGCTCCTTTTGTCGATTAGACGCTTCGTTTAGGAGATATCGACGATTTAAGTTTTCATATGAAATTTTTACCTTTTTTATGGGAAAAGGGGGTGGTGTCGAATTAAGCTCCTTTTGTCGATTAGACGCTTCGTTTAGGAGATATCGACGATTTAAGTTTTCATCTGAAATTTAACCTTTTTCATGGGAAAAGGGGGTGGTCACGAATTGAGCTTCTTTTGTCGATTAGACGCTTCGTTTAAGAGATATCGACGATTTATGTTTTCATATGAAATTTTAACATTTTTTATGGGAAAAGGGGGGTGGTCACGAATTAAGCTCCTTTTGTCGATTAGACGCTTCGTTTAGGAGATATCGACGATTTAAGTTTTCATATGAAATTTTAACGTTTTTTATGGGAAAAGGGTGTGGTCACGAATTAAGTTCTTTTTGTCGAATAGACGCTTCGTTTAGGAGATATCGACGATTTAAGTTTTCATATGAAATTTTAACATTTTTTATGGGAAAAGGGGGGTGGTCACGAATTAAGCTCCTTTTGTCGATTAGACGCTTCGTTTAGGAGATATCGACGATTTAAGTTTTCATATGAAATTTTTACCTTTTTTATGGGAAAAGGGGGTGGTGTCGAATTAAGCTCCTTTTGTCGATTAGACGCTTCGTTTAGGAGATATCGACGATTTAAGTTTTCATCTGAAATTTAACCTGTTTTCATGGGAAAAGGGGGTGGTCACGAATTGAGCTTTTTTTGTCGATTAGACGCTTCGTTTAAGAGATATCGACGATTTATGTTTTCATATGAAATTTTAACCGTTTTCATGGGAAAAGGGGGTGGTCACGAATTACGCTCCTTTTGTCGATTAGACGCTTCGTTTAGGAGATATCGACGATTTAAGTTTTCATATGAAATTTTAACCTTTTTTATGGGAAAAGGGGGTGGTCACGAATTAAGTTCTTTTTGTCGAATAGACGCTTCGTTTAGGAGATATCGACGATTTAAGTTTTCATATGAAATTTTAACATTTTTTATGGGAAAAGGGGGGTGGTCACGAATAAAGCTCCTTTTGTCGATTAGACGCTTCGTTTAGGAGATATCGACGATTTAAGTTTTCATCTGAAATTTAACCTTTTTCATGGGAAAAGGGGGTGGTCACGAATTAAGCTTCTTTTGTCGATTAGACGCTTCGTTTAGGAGATATCGACGATTTAAGTTTTCATATGAAATTTCAACCGTTTTCATGGGAAAAGGGGGTGGTCACGAATTAAGCTTCTTTTGTCGATTAGACGCTTCGTTTAGGAAATATCGACGATTTAAGTTTTCATATGAAATTTAACCTTTTTCATGGGAAAAGGGGGTGGTCACGAATTAAGCTTCTTTTGTCGATTAGACGCTTCGTTTAGGAGATATCGACAATTCAAGTTTTCATATGAAATTCCAACCTTTTTCATGGGAAAAGGGGGTGGTCACGAATTAAGCTTCTTTTGTCGATTAGACGCTTCGTTTAGGAGATATCGACAATTTAAGTTTTCATATGAAATTTCAACCGTTTTAATGGGAAAAGGGGGTGGTCACGAATTAAGCTTCTTTTGTCGATTAGACGCTTCATGGGAAAATGGGGTGGTCACGAATTAAGCTTCTTTTGTCGATTAGACGCTTTGTTTAGGAGATATCGACGATTTAAGTTTTCATATGAAATTTCAACCGTTTTCATGGGAAAAGGGGTGGTCACGAATTAAGCTTCTTTTGTCGATTAGACGCTTTGTTTAGGAGATATCGACGATTTAAGTTTTCATATGAAATTTCAACCGTTTTAATGGGAAAAGGGGGTGGTCACGAATTAAGCTCCTTTTGTCGATTAGACGCTTCGTTTAGGAGATATCGACGATTTAAGTTTTCATATGAAATTTTAACCTTTTTTATGGGAAAAGGGGGTGGTCACGAATTAAGCTCCTTTTGTCGATTAGACGCTTCGTTTAGGAGATATTATTTCGATTTACGATTTAAGTTTTCATATGAAATTTAAGCTTTTTCGTGGGAAAAGGGGGTGGTAACGAATTAAGCTCCTTTTGTTGATTGGACGCTTCGTTTAGGAGATATCGACGATTTAAGTGTTCATATGAAATTTTAACATTTTTTATGGGAAAAGGGGGTGGTCACGAATTAAGCTCCTTTTGTCGATTAGACGCTTCGTTTAGGAGATATCGACGATTTAAGTTTTCATATGAAATTTAACCTTTTTCATGGGAAAAGGGGGTGGTCACGAATTAAGCTTCTTTTGTCGATTAGACGTTTCGTTTAGGAGATATCGACGATTTAAGTTTTCATATGAAATTTCAACCGTTTTCATGGAAAAAAGGGGTGGTCACGAATTAAGCTCCTTTTGTCGATTAGACGCTTCTTTTAGGAGATATCGACGATTTAAGTTTTCATATGAAATTTAACCTTTTTTATGGGAAAAGGGTGTGGTCACGAATTAAGCTCCTTTTGTCGATTAGACGCTTCGTTTAGGAGATATCGACGATTTAAGTTTTCATATAAAATTTAACCTTCTTCATGGGAAAAGGGGGTGGTCACGAATTAAGCTTCTTTTGTCGATTAGACGCTTCGTTTAGGGGATATCGACGATTTAAGTTCTCATATGAAATTTACCTTGTTCATGGGAAAAGGGGGTGGTCACGAATTGAGCTTCTCTTGTCGATTAGACGCTTCGTTTAGGAGATATCGACGATTTAAGTTTTCATATGAAATTTCAACCTTTTTCATGGGAAAAGGGGGTGGTCACGAATTAAGCTACTTTTGTCGATTAGACGCTTCGTTTAGGAGATATCGACGATTTAAGTTCTCATATGAAATTTACCTTTTTCATGGGAAAAGGGGGTGGTCACGAATTGAGCTTCTCTTGTCGATTAGACGCTTCGTTTAGGAGATATCGACGATTTAAGTTTTCATATGAAATTTAACCTTTTTTTATGGGAAAAGGGGGTGGTAACGAATTAGACGCTTCGTTTAGGAGATATCGACGATTCAAGTTTTCATATGAAATTTCAACCGTTTTCATGGGAAAAGGGGGTGGTCACGAATTAAGCTTCTTTTGTCGATTAGACGCTTCGTTTAAGAGATATCGACGATTTAAGTTTTCATATAAAATTTAACCTTTTTCATGGGAAAAGGGGGTGGTAACGAATTAAGCTCCTTTTGTCGATTAGACGCTTCGTTTAGGAGATATCGACGATTTAAGTTTTCATATGAAATTTCAACCTTTTTCATGGGAAAAGGGGGTGGTCACGAATTAAGCTCCTTTTGTTGATTAGACGCTTCGTTTAGGAGATATCGACGATTTAAGTTTTCATATGAAATTTCAACCTTTTTCATGGGAAAAGGGGGTGGTCACGAATTAAGCTCCTTTTGTCGATTAGACGCTTCGTTTAGGATATATCGACGATTTAAGTTTTCATATGAAATTTAACCTTTTTCATGGGAAAAGGGGGTGGTAACGAATTAAGATCCTTTTGTCGATTAGACGCTTCGTTTAGGAGATATCGACGATTCAAGTTTTCATATGAAATTTCAACCGTTTTCATGGGAAAAGGGGGTGGTCACGAATTAAGCTTCTTTTGTCGATTAGACGCTTCGTTTAAGAGATATCGACGATTTAAGTTTTCATATAAAATTTAACCTTTTTCATGGGAAAATGCAATTTAACCTTTTTCATGGGAAAAGGGGGTGGTCACGAATTAAGCTCCTTTTGTCGATTAGACGCTTCGTTTAGGAGATATCGACGATTTAAGTTTTCATATGAAATTTCAACCTTTTTCATGGGAAAAGGGGGTGGTCACGAATTAAGCTCCTTTTGTCGATTTAGGATATATCGACGATTTAAGTTTTCATATGAAATTTAACTTTTTTCATGGGAAAACGGGGTGGTCACGAATTAAGCTCCTTTTGTCGATTAGACGCTTCGTTTAGGATATATCGACGATTTAAGTTTTCATATAAAATTTAACCTTTTTCATGGGAAAACGGGGTGGTCACGAATTAAGCTCCTTTTGTCGATTAGACGCTTCGTTTAGGAGATATCGACGATTTAAGTTTTCATATGCATTTTAACCTTTTTCATGGGAAAAGGGGGTGGTCACGAATTAAGCTTCTTTTGTCGATTAGACGCTTCGTTTAGGAGATATCGACGATTTAAGTTTTCATATAAAATTTAACCTTTTTCATGGGAAAAGGGGGTGGTCACGAATTAAGCTTCTTTTGTCGATTAGACGCTTCGTTTAGGAGATATCGACGATTTAAGTTTTCATATGCAATTTAACCTTTTTCATGGGAAAAGGGGGTGGTCACGAATTAAGCTTCTTTTGTCGATTAGACGCTTCGTTTAAGAGATATCGACGATTTATGTTTTCATATGAAATTTTAACATTTTTTATGGGAAAAGGGGGGTGGTCACGAATTAAGCTTCTTTTGTCGATTAGACGCTTCGTTTAGGAGATATCGACGATTTAAGTTTTCATGTGCAATTTAACCTTTTTCATGGGAAAAGGGGGTGGTCACGAATTAAGCTTCTTTTGTCGATTAGACGCTTCGTTTAGGAGAAATCGACGATTTAAGTTTTCATGTGCAATTTAACCTTTTTCATGGGAAAAGGGGGTGGTCACGAATTAAGCTCCTTTTGTCGATTAGACGCTTCGTTTAGGAGATATCGACGATTTAAGTTTTCATATGCAATTTAACCTTTTTCATGGGAAAAGGGGGTGGTCACGAATTAAGCTTCTTTTGTCGATTAGACGCTTCGTTTAGGAGATATCGACGATTTAAGTTTTCATATGCAATTTAACCTTTTTCATGGGAAAAGGGGGTGGTCACGAATTAAGCTTCTTTTGTCGATTAGACGCTTCGTTTAGGAGATATCGACGATTTAAGTTTTCATATGCAATTTAACCTTTTTCATGGGAAAAGGGGGTGGTCACGAATTAAGCTTCTTTTGTCGATTAGACGCTTCGTTTAGGAGATATCGACGATTTAAGTTTTCATATGCAATTTAACCTTTTTCATGGGAAAAGGGGGTGGTCACGAATTAAGCTTCTTTTGTCGATTAGACGCTTCGTTTAAGAGATATCGACGATTTATGTTTTCATATGAAATTTTAACATTTTTTATGGGAAAAGGGGGGTGGTCACGAAATAAGCTTCTTTTGTCGATTAGACGCTTCGTTTAGGAGATATCGACGATTTAAGTTTTCATATGCAATTTAACCTTTTTCATGGGAAAAGGGGGTGGTCACGAATTAAGCTTCTTTTGTCGATTAGACGCTTCGTTTAGGAGATATCGACGATTTAAGTTTTCATGTGCAATTTAACCTTTTTCATGGGAAAAGGGGGTGGTCACGAATTAAGCTTCTTTTGTCGATTAGGCGCTTCGTTTAGGAGATATCGACGATTTAAGTTTTCATGTGCAATTTAACCTTTTTCATGGGAAAAGGGGGTGGTCACGAATTAAGCTTCTTTTGTCGATTAGACGCTTCGTTTAGGAGATATCGACGATTTAAGTTTTCATATGCAATTTAACCTTTTTCATGGGAAAAGGGGGTGGTCACGAATTAAGCTTCTTTTGTCGATTAGACGCTTCGTTTAGGAGATATCGACGATTTAAGTTTTCATATGCAATTTAACCTTTTTCATGGGAAAAGGGGGTGGTCACGAATTAAGCTTCTTTTGTCGATTAGACGCTTCGTTTAGGAGATATCGACGATTTAAGTTTTCATATGCAATTTAACCTTTTTCATGGGAAAAGGGGGTGGTCTCGAATTAAGCTTCTTTTGTCGATTAGACGCTTCGTTTAGGAGATATCGACGATTTAAGTTTTCATATGCAATTTAACCTTTTTCATGGGAAAAGGGGGTGGTCACGAATTAAGCTTCTTTTGTCGATTAGACGCTTCGTTTAGGAGATATCGACGATTTAAGTTTTCATGTGCAATTTAACCTTTTTCATGGGAAAAGGGGGTGGTCACGAATTAAGCTCCTTTTGTCGATTAGACGCTTCGTTTAGGAGATATCGACGATTTAAGTTTTCATGTGCAATTTAACCTTTTTCATGGGAAAAGGGGGTGGTCACGAATTAAGCTCCTTTTGTCGATTAGACGCTTCGTTTAGGAGATATCGACGATTAAAGTTTTCATATGAAATTTAACCTTTTTCATGGGAAAAGGGGGTGGTCACGAATTAAGCTTCTTTTGTCGATTAGACGCTTCGTTTAGGAGATATCGACGATTTAAGTTTTCATGTGCAATTTAACCTTTTTCATGGGAAAAGGGGGTGGTCACGAATTAAGCTTCTTTTGTCGATTAGACGCTTCGTTTAGGAGATATCGACGATTTAAGTTTTCATGTGCAATTTAACCTTTTTCATGGGAAAAGGGGGTGGTCAAGAATTAAGCTCCTTTTGTCGATTAGACGCTTCGTTTAGGAGATATCGACGATTTAAGTTTTCATATGCAATTTAACCTTTTTCATGGGAAAAGGGGGTGGTCACGAATTAAGCTTCTTTTGTCGATTAGACGCTTCGTTTAGGAGATATCGACGATTTAAGTTTTCATGTGCAATTTAACCTTTTTCATGGGAAAAGGGGGTGGTCACGAATTAAGCTTCTTTTGTCGATTAGACGCTTCGTTTAGGAGATATCGACGATTTAAGTTTTCATGTGCAATTTAACCTTTTTCATGGGAAAAGGGGGTGGTCAAGAATTAAGCTCCTTTTGTCGATTAGACGCTTCGTTTAGGAGATATCGACGATTTAAGTTTTCATATGCAATTTAACCTTTTTCATGGGAAAACGGGGTGGTCACGAATTAAGCTCCTTTTGTCGATTAGACGCTTCGTTTAGGAGATATCGACGATTTAAGTTTTCATGTGCAATTTAACCTTTTTCATGGGAAAAGGGGGTGGTCACGAATTAAGCTTCTTTTGTCGATTAGACGCTTCGTTTAAGAGATATCGACGATTTAAGTTTTCATGTGCAATTTAACCTTTTTCATGGGAAAACGGGGTGGTCACGAATTAAGCTCCTTTTGTCGATTAGACGCTTCGTTTAGGAGATATCGACGATTTAAGTTTTCATATGAAATTTAACCTTTTTCATGGGAAAACGGGGTGGTCACGAATTAAGCTCCTTTTGTCGATTAGACGCTTCGTTTAGGAGATATCGACGATTTAAGTTTTCATATGCAATTTAACCTTTTTCATGGGAAAAGGGGGTGGTCACGAATTAAGCTTCTTTTGTCGATTAGACGCTTCGTTTAGGAGATATCGACGATTTAAGTTTTCATATGCAATTTAACCTTTTTCATGGGAAAAGGGGGTGGTCACGAATTAAGCTTCTTTTGTCGATTAGACGCTTCGTTTAGGAGATATCGACGATTTAAGTTTTCATATGCAATTTAACCTTTTTCATGGGAAAAGGGGGTGGTCTCGAATTAAGCTTCTTTTGTCGATTAGACGCTTCGTTTAGGAGATATCGACGATTTAAGTTTTCATATGCAATTTAACCTTTTTCATGGGAAAAGGGGGTGGTCACGAATTAAGCTTCTTTTGTCGATTAGACGCTTCGTTTAGGAGATATCGACGATTTAAGTTTTCATGTGCAATTTAACCTTTTTCATGGGAAAAGGGGGTGGTCACGAATTAAGCTCCTTTTGTCGATTAGACGCTTCGTTTAGGAGATATCGACGATTTAAGTTTTCATGTGCAATTTAACCTTTTTCATGGGAAAAGGGGGTGGTCACGAATTAAGCTCCTTTTGTCGATTAGACGCTTCGTTTAGGAGATATCGACGATTAAAGTTTTCATATGAAATTTAACCTTTTTCATGGGAAAAGGGGGTGGTCACGAATTAAGCTTCTTTTGTCGATTAGACGCTTCGTTTAGGAGATATCGACGATTTAAGTTTTCATGTGCAATTTAACCTTTTTCATGGGAAAAGGGGGTGGTCACGAATTAAGCTTCTTTTGTCGATTAGACGCTTCGTTTAGGAGATATCGACGATTTAAGTTTTCATGTGCAATTTAACCTTTTTCATGGGAAAAGGGGGTGGTCAAGAATTAAGCTCCTTTTGTCGATTAGACGCTTCGTTTAGGAGATATCGACGATTTAAGTTTTCATATGCAATTTAACCTTTTTCATGGGAAAAGGGGGTGGTCACGAATTAAGCTTCTTTTGTCGATTAGACGCTTCGTTTAGGAGATATCGACGATTTAAGTTTTCATGTGCAATTTAACCTTTTTCATGGGAAAAGGGGGTGGTCACGAATTAAGCTTCTTTTGTCGATTAGACGCTTCGTTTAGGAGATATCGACGATTTAAGTTTTCATGTGCAATTTAACCTTTTTCATGGGAAAAGGGGGTGGTCAAGAATTAAGCTCCTTTTGTCGATTAGACGCTTCGTTTAGGAGATATCGACGATTTAAGTTTTCATATGCAATTTAACCTTTTTCATGGGAAAACGGGGTGGTCACGAATTAAGCTCCTTTTGTCGATTAGACGCTTCGTTTAGGAGATATCGACGATTTAAGTTTTCATGTGCAATTTAACCTTTTTCATGGGAAAAGGGGGTGGTCACGAATTAAGCTTCTTTTGTCGATTAGACGCTTCGTTTAAGAGATATCGACGATTTAAGTTTTCATGTGCAATTTAACCTTTTTCATGGGAAAACGGGGTGGTCACGAATTAAGCTCCTTTTGTCGATTAGACGCTTCGTTTAGGAGATATCGACGATTTAAGTTTTCATATGAAATTTAACCTTTTTCATGGGAAAACGGGGTGGTCACGAATTAAGCTCCTTTTGTCGATTAGACGCTTCGTTTAGGAGATATCGACGATTTAAGTTTTCATATGAAATTTTAACCTTTTTTATGGGAAAAGGGGGTGGTCACGAATTAAGCTCCTTTTGTCGCTTAGACGCTTCGTTTAGGAGATATCGACGGTTTAAGTTTTCATATGAAATTTAAATTTTTTCATGGGAAAAGGGGGTGGTCACGAATTAAGCTTCTTTTGTCGATTAGACGCTTCGTTTAGGAGATATCGACGATTTAAGTTTTCATGTGAAATTTAACCTTTTTCATGGGAAAACGGGGTGGTCACGAATTAAGCTTCTTTTGTCGATTAGACGCTTCGTTTAGGAGATATCGACGATTTAAGTTTTCATATGAAATTTAACCTTTTTCATGGGAAAAGGGGGTGGTCACGAATTAAGCTTCTTTTGTCGATTAGACGCTTCGTTTAGGAGATATCGACGATTTAAGTTTTTATATGAAATTTAACCTTTTTCATGGGAAAACGGGGTGGTCACGAATTAAGCTCCTTTTGTCGATTAGACGCTTCGTTTAGGAGATATCGACGATTTAAGTTTTCATATGCAATTTAACCTTTTTCATGGGAAAAGGGGGTGGTCACGAATTAAGCTTCTTTTGTCGATTAGACGCTTCGTTTAGGAGATATCGACGATTTAAGTTTTCATATGAAATTTAACCTTTTTCATGGGAAAACGGGGTGGTCACGAATTAAGCTCCTTTTGTCGATTAGACGCTTCGTTTAGGAGATATCGACGATTTAAGTTTTCATATGAAATTTAACCTTTTTCATGGGAAAAGGGGGTGGTCACGAATTAAGCTTCTTTTGTCGATTAGACGCTTCGTTTAAGAGATATCGACGATTTAAGTTTTCATATAAAATTTTACCTTTTTCAGGGGAAAAGGGGGTGGTAACGAATTAAGCTCCTTTTGTCGATTAGACGCTTCGTTTAGGAGATATCGACGATTTAAGTTTTCATATGAAATTTCAACCTTTTTCATGGGAAAAGGGGGTGGTCACGAATTAAGCTCCTTTTGTCGCTTAGACGCTTCGTTTAGGAGATATCGACGATTTAAGTTTTCATATGAAATTTAACCTTTTTCATGGGAAAAGGGGGTGGTCACGAATTAAGCTTCTTTTGTCGATTAGACGCTTCGTTTAAGAGATATCGACGATTTAAGTTTTCATATAAAATTTTACCTTTTTCAGGGGAAAAGGGGGTGGTAACGAATTAAGCTCCTTTTGTCGATTAGACGCTTCGTTTAGGAGATATCGACGATTTAAGTTTTCATATGAAATTTCAACCTTTTTCATGGGAAAAGGGGGTGGTCACGAATTAAGCTCCTTTTGTCGATTAGACGCTTCGTTTAGGATATATCGACGATTTAAGTTTTCATATGAAATTTAACCTTTTTCATGGGAAAAGGGGGTGGTAACGAATTAAGCTCCTTTTGTCGATTAGACGCTTCGTTTAGGAGATATCGACGATTTAAGTTTTCATATGAAATTTAACCTTTTTCATGGGAAAACGGGGTGGTCACGAATTAAGCTCCTTTTGTCGATTAGACGCTTCGTTTAGGAGATATCGACGATTTAAGTTTTCATATGCAATTTAACCTTTTTCATGGGAAAAGGGGGTGGTCACGAATTAAGCTTCTTTTGTCGATTAGACGCTTCGTTTAGGAGATATCGACGATTTAAGTTTTCATATGAAATTTAACCTTTTTCATGGGAAAACGGGGTGGTCACGAATTAAGCTCCTTTTGTCGATTAGACGCTTCGTTTAGGAGATATCGACGATTTAAGTTTTCATATGAAATTTAACCTTTTTCATGGGAAAAGGGGGTGGTCACGAATTAAGCTTCTTTTGTCGATTAGACGCTTCGTTTAAGAGATATCGACGATTTAAGTTTTCATATAAAATTTTACCTTTTTCAGGGGAAAAGGGGGTGGTAACGAATTAAGCTCCTTTTGTCGATTAGACGCTTCGTTTAGGAGATATCGACGATTTAAGTTTTCATATGAAATTTCAACCTTTTTCATGGGAAAAGGGGGTGGTCACGAATTAAGCTCCTTTTGTCGATTAGACGCTTCGTTTAGGATATATCGACGATTTAAGTTTTCATATGAAATTTAACCTTTTTCATGGGAAAAGGGGGTGGTAACGAATTAAGCTCCTTTTGTCGATTAGACGCTTCGTTTAGGAGATATCGACGATTCAAGTTTTCATATCGACGATTTAAGTTTTCATGTGAAATTTAACCTTTTTCATGGGAAAACGGGGTGGTCACGAATTAAGCTTCTTTTGTCGATTAGACGCTTCGTTTAGGAGATATCGACGATTTAAGTTTTCATATGAAATTTAACCTTTTTCATGGGAAAAGGGGGTGGTCACGAATTAAGCTTCTTTTGTCGATTAGACGCTTCGTTTAGGAGATATCGACGATTTAAGTTTTTATATGAAATTTAACCTTTTTCATGGGAAAACGGGGTGGTCACGAATTAAGCTCCTTTTGTCGATTAGACGCTTCGTTTAGGAGATATCGACGATTTAAGTTTTCATATGCAATTTAACCTTTTTCATGGGAAAAGGGGGTGGTCACGAATTAAGCTTCTTTTGTCGATTAGACGCTTCGTTTAGGAGATATCGACGATTTAAGTTTTCATATGAAATTTAACCTTTTTCATGGGAAAACGGGGTGGTCACGAATTAAGCTCCTTTTGTCGATTAGACGCTTCGTTTAGGAGATATCGACGATTTAAGTTTTCATATGCAATTTAACCTTTTTCATGGGAAAAGGGGGTGGTCACGAATTAAGCTTCTTTTGTCGATTAGACGCTTCGTTTAGGAGATATCGACGATTTAAGTTTTCATATGAAATTTAACCTTTTTCATGGGAAAACGGGGTGGTCACGAATTAAGCTCCTTTTGTCGATTAGACGCTTCGTTTAGGAGATATCGACGATTTAAGTTTTCATATGAAATTTAACCTTTTTCATGGGAAAAGGGGGTGGTCACGAATTAAGCTTCTTTTGTCGATTAGACGCTTCGTTTAAGAGATATCGACGATTTAAGTTTTCATATAAAATTTTACCTTTTTCAGGGGAAAAGGGGGTGGTAACGAATTAAGCTCCTTTTGTCGATTAGACGCTTCGTTTAGGAGATATCGACGATTTAAGTTTTCATATGAAATTTCAACCTTTTTCATGGGAAAAGGGGGTGGTCACGAATTAAGCTCCTTTTGTCGATTAGACGCTTCGTTTAGGATATATCGACGATTTAAGTTTTCATATGAAATTTAACCTTTTTCATGGGAAAAGGGGGTGGTAACGAATTAAGCTCCTTTTGTCGATTAGACGCTTCGTTTAGGAGATATCGACGATTCAAGTTTTCATATGAAATTTCAACCGTTTTCATGGGAAAAGGGGGTGGTCACGAATTAAGTTTCTTTTGTCGATTAGACGCTTCGTTTAAGAGATATCGACGATTTAAGTTTTCATATAAAATTTTACCTTTTTCATGGGAAAAGGGGGTGGTAACGAATTAAGCTCCTTTTGTCGATTAGACGCTTCGTTTAGGAGATATCGACGATTTAAGTTTTCATATGAAATTTCAACCTTTTTCATGGGAAAAGGGGGTGGTCACGAATTAAGCTCCTTTTGTCGATTAGACGCTTCGTTTAGGATATATCGACGATTTAAGTTTTCATATAAAATTTTACCTTTTTCATGGGAAAAGGGGGTGGTAACGAATTAAGCTCCTTTTGTCGATTAGACGCTTCGTTTAGGAGATATCGACGATTCAAGTTTTCATATGAAATTTCAACCGTTTTCATGGGAAAAGGGGGTGGTCACGAATTAAGCTTCTTTTGTCGATTAGACGCTTCGTTTAAGAGATATCGACGATTTAAGTTTTCATATGCAATTTAACCTTTTTCATGGGAAAAGGGGGTGGTCACGAATTAAGCTCCTTTTGTCGATTAGACGCTTCTTTTAGGAGATATCGACGATTTAAGTTTTCATATGAAATTTAACCTTTTTCATGGGAAAAGGGGGTGGTAACGAATTAAGCTCCTTTTGTCGATTGGACGCTTCGTTTAGGATATATCGACGATTTAAGTTTTCATATGAAATTTCAACCGTTTTCATGGGAAAAGGGGGTGGTCACGAATTAAGCTTCTTTTGTCGATTAGACGCTTCGTTTAGGAGATATCGACGATTCAAGTTTTCATATGAAATTTCAACCTTTTTCATGGGAAAAGGGGGTGGTCACGAATTAAGCTCCTTTTGTCGATTAGACGCTTCGTTTAGGAGATATCGACGATTCAAGTTTTCATATGAAATTTCAACCTTTTTCATGGGAAAAGGGGGTGGTCACGAATTAAGCTTCTTTTGTCGATTAGACGCTTCGTTTAGGAGATATCGACGATTTAAGTTTTCATATGAAATTTAACCTTTTTCATGGGAAAACGGGATGGTCACGAATTAAGCTCCTTTTGTCGATTAGACGCTTCGTTAAGGAGATATCGACGATTTAAGTTTTCATATGCAATTTAACCTTTTTCATGGGAAAAGGGGGTGGTCACGAATTAGACGCTTCGTTTAGGAGATATCGACGATTTAAGTTTTCATATAAAATTTAACCTTTTTCATGGGAAAAGGGGGTGGTCACGAATTAAGCTCCTTTTGTCGATTAGACGCTTCGTTTAGGAGATATCGACGATTTAAGTTTTCATATAAAATTTAACCTTTTTCATGGGAAAAGGGGGTGGTCACGAATTAAGCTTCTTTTGTCGATTAGACGCTTCGTTTAGGAGATATCGACGATTTAAGTTTTCATATAAAATTTAACCTTTTTCATGGGAAAAGGGGGTGGTCACGAATTAAGCTACTTTTGTCGATTAGACGCTTCGTTTAGGAGATATCGACGATTTAAGTTTTCATATGCAATTAAACCTTTTTCATGGGAAAACGGGGTGTTCACGAATTAAGCTCTTTTTGTCGATTAGACGCTTCGTTTAGGAGATATCGACGATTTAAGTTTTCATATGAAATTTCAACCGTTTTCATGGGAAAAGGGGGTGGTCACGAATTAAGCTTCTTTTGTCGATTAGACGCTTCGTTTAGGAGATATTGACGATTTAAGTTTTCATATGCAATTAAACCTTTTTCATGGGAAAACGGGGTGTTCACGAATTAAGCTCTTTTTGTCGATTAGACGCTTCGTTTAGGAGATATCGACGATTTAAGTTTTCATATAAAATTTAACCTTTTTCATGGGAAAAGGGGGTGGTCACGAATTAAGCTACTTTTGTCGATTAGACGCTTCGTTTAGGAGATATCGACAATTCAAGTTTTCATATGAAATTCCAACCTTTTTCATGGGAAAAGGGGGTGGTCACGAATTAAGCTTCTTTTGTCGATTAGACGGTTCGTTTAGGAGATATCGACGATTAAAGTTTTCATATGAAATTTAACCTTTTTCATGGGAAAACGGGGTGGTCACGAATTAAGCTCCTTTTGTCGATTAGACGCTTCGTTTAGGAGATATCGACGATTTAAGTTTTCATATGCAATTTAACCTTTTTCATGGGAAAAGGGGGTGGTCACGAATTAAGCTTCTTTTGTCGATTAGACGCTTCGTTTAGGAGATATCGACGATTTAAGTTTTCATGTGCAATTTAACCTATTTCATGGGAAAACGGGGTGGTCACGAATTAAGCTCCTTTTGTCGATTAGACGCTTCGTTTAGGAGATATCGACGATTTAAGTTTTCATATGAAATTTAACCTTTTTCATGGGAAAACGGGGTGGTCACGAATTAAGCCCCTTTTGTCGATTAGACGCTTCGTTTATGAGATATCGACGATTTAAGTTTTCATATGCAATTTAACCTTTTTCATGGGAAAACGGGGTGGTCACGAATTAAGCTCCTTTTGTCGATTAGACGCTTCGTTTAGGAGATATCGACGATTTAAGTTTTCATAAGCAATTTAACCTTTTTCATGGGAAAAGGGGGTATTCACGAATTAAGCTTCTTTTGTCTATTAGACGCTTCGTTTAGGAGATATCGACGATTTAAGTTTTCATATGAAATTTTAACCTTTTTTATGGGAAAAGGGGGTGGTCACGAATTAAGCTCCTTTTGTCGCTTAGACGCTTCGTTTAGGAGATATCGACGATTTAAGTTTTCATATGAAATTTAACCTTTTTCATGGGAAAACGGGGTGGTCACGAATTAAGCTCCTTTTGTCGATTAGACGCTTCGTTTAGGAGATATCGACGATTTAAGTTTTCATATGAAATTTTAACCTTTTTTATGGGAAAAGGGGGTGGTCACGAGATATCGCTTCGTTTAGGAGATATCGATGGTTTAAGTTTTCATATGAAATTTAAATTTTTTCATGGGAAAAGGGGGTGGTCACGAATTAAGCTTCTTTTGTCGATTAGACGCTTCGTTTAGGAGATATCGACGATTTAAGTTTTCATGTGAAATTTAACCTTTTTCATGGGAAAACGGGGTGGTCACGAATTAAGCTTCTTTTGTCGATTAGACGCTTCGTTTAGGAGATATCGACGATTTAAGTTTTCATATGAAATTTAACCTTTTTCATGGGAAAACGGGGTGGTCACGAATTAAGCTCCTTTTGTCGATTAGAAGCTTCGTTTAGGAGATATCGACGATTTAAGTTTTCATATGCAATTTAACCTTTTTCATGGGAAAAGGGGGTGGTCTCGAATTAAGCTTCTTTTGTCGATTAGACGCTTCGTTTAGGAGATATCGACGGTTTAAGTTTTCATATGAAATTTAACCTTTTTCATGGGAAAAGGGGGTGGTCAAGAATTAAGCTTCTTGTGTCGATTAGACGCTTCGTTTAGGAGATATCGACGATTTAAGTTTTCATATGAAATTTAACCTTTTTCATGGGAAAACGGGGTGGTCACAAATTAAGCTCCTTTTGTCGATTAGACGCTTCGTTTAGGAGATATCGACGATTTAAGTTTTCATAAGCAATTTAACCTTTTTCATGGGAAAAGGGGGTGGTCACGAATTAAGCTTCTTTTGTCTATTAGACGCTTCGTTTAGGAGATATCGACAATTCAAGTTTTCATATGAAATTTCAACCTTTTTCATGGGAAAAGGGGGTGGTCACGAAGTAAGCTTCTTTTGTCGATTAGACGCTTCGTTTAGGAGATATCGACGATCTTCTTTTGTCGATTAGACGCTTCGTTTAGGAGATATCGACGATTTAAGTTTTCATATGAAATTTAACCTTTTTCATGGGAAAAGGGGGTGGTCACGAATTAAGCTTCTTTTGTCGATTAGACGCTTCGTTTAGGAGATATCGACGATTTAAGTTTTCATATGAAATTTAACCTTTTTCATGGGAAAAGGGGGTGGTCACGAATTAAGCTTCTTTTGTCGATTAGACGCTTCGTTTAGGAGATATCGACGATTTAAGTTTTCATGTGCAATTTAACCTTTTTCATGGGAAAACGGGGTGGTCACGAATTAAGCTCCTTTTGTCGATTAGACGCTTCGTTTAGGAGATATCGACGATTTAAGTTTTCATATGAAATTTAACCTTTTTCATGGGAAAACGGGGTGGTCACGAATTAAGCTCCTTTTGTCGATTAGACGCTTCGATTAGACGCTTCGTTTAGGAGATATCGACGATTTAAGTTTTCATGTGCAATTTAACCTTTTTCATGGGAAAACGGGGTGGTCACGAATTAAGCTCCTTTTGTCGATTAGACGCTTCGATTAGACGCTTCGTTTAGGAGATATCGACGATTTAAGTTTTCATAAGCAATTTAACCTTTTTCATGGGAAAAGGGGGTGGTCACGAATTAAGCTTCTTTTGTCTATTAGACGCTTCGTTTAGGAGATATCGACAATTCAAGTTTTCATATGAAATTTCAACCTTTTTCATGGGAAAAGGGGGTGGTCACGAAGTAAGCTTCTTTTGTCGATTAGACGCTTCGTTTAGGAGATATCGACGATTTAAGTTTTCATATGAAATTTAAACCTTTTTTATGGGAAAAGGGGGTGGTCACGAATTAAGCTCCTTTTGTCGATTAGACGCTTCGTTTAGGAGATATCGACGGTTTAAGTTTTCATATGAAATTTAAATTTTTGAATGGGAAAAGGAGATATCGACGATTTAAGTTTTCATATGAAATTTAACCTTTTTCATGGGAAAACGGGGTGGTCACGAATTAAGCTCTTTTGTCGATTAGACGCTTCGTTTAGGAGATATCGACAATTCAAGTTTTCATATGAAATTTCAACCTTTTTCATGGGAAAAGGGGGTGGTCACGAAGTAAGCTTCTTTTGTCGATTAGACGCTTCGTTTAGGAGATATCGACGATTTAAGTTTTCATGTGCAATTTAACCTTTTTCATGGGAAAACGGGGTGGTCACGAATTAAGCTCCTTTTGTCGATTAGACGCTTCGATTAGACGCTTCGTTTAGGAGATATCGACGATTTAAGTTTTCATAAGCAATTTAACCTTTTTCATGGGAAAAGGGGGTGGTCACGAATTAAGCTTCTTTTGTCTATTAGACGCTTCGTTTAGAAGATATCGACAATTCAAGTTTTCATATGAAATTTCAACCTTTTTCATGGCAAAAGGGGGTGGTCACGAAGTAAGCTTCTTTTGTCGATTAGACGCTTCGTTTAGGAGATATCGACGATTTAAGTTTTCATATGAAATTTTAACCTTTTTTATGGGAAAAGGGGGTGGTCACGAGATATCGCTTCGTTTAGGAGATATCGACGGTTTAAGTTTTCATATGAAATTTAAATTTTTTCATGGGAAAAGGGGGTGGTCACGAATTAAGCTTCTTTTGTCGATTAGACGCTTCGTTTAGGAGATATCGACGATTTAAGTTTTCATGTGAAATTTAACCTTTTTCATGGGAAAACGGGGTGGTCACGAATTAAGCTTCTTTTGTCGATTAGACGCTTCGTTTAGGAGATATCGACGATTTAAGTTTTCATATGAAATTTAACCTTTTTCATGGGAAAACGGGGTGGTCACGAATTAAGCTCCTTTTGTCGATTAGACGCTTCGTTTAGGAGATATCGACGATTTAAGTTTTCATATGCAATTTAACCTTTTTCATGGGAAAAGGGGGTGGTCTCGAATTAAGCTTCTTTTGTCGATTAGACGCTTCGATTAGGAGATATCGACGGTTTAAGTTTTCATATGAAATTTAACCTTTTTCATGGGAAAACGGGGTGGTCACGAATTAAGCTTCTTTTGTCGATTAGACGCTTCGTTTAGGAGATATCGACGATTTAAGTTTTCATATGAAATTAAACCTTTTTCATGGGAAAAGGGGGTGGTCACGAATTAAGCTTCTTTTGTCGATTAGACGCTTCGTTTAGGAGATATCGACGATTTAAGTTTTCATGTGCAATTTAACCTTTTTCATGGGAAAACGGGGTGGTCACGAATTAAGCTCCTTTTGTCGATTAGACGCTTCGTTTAGGAGATATCGACGATTTAAGTTTTCATATGAAATTTAACCTTTTTCATGGGAAAACGGGGTGGTCACGAATTAAGCTCCTTTTGTCGATTAGACGCTTCGATTAGACGCTTCGTTTAGGAGATATCGACGATTTAAGTTTTCATGTGCAATTTAACCTTTTTCATGGGAAAACGGGGTGGTCACGAATTAAGCTCCTTTTGTCGATTAGACGCTTCGTTTAGGAGATATCGACGATTTAAGTTTTCATAAGCAATTTAACCTTTTTCATGGGAAAAGGGGGTGGTCACGAATTAAGCTTCTTTTGTCTATTAGACGCTTCGTTTAGGAGATATCGACAATTCAAGTTTTCATATGAAATTTCAACCGTTTTCATGGGAAAAGGGGGTGGTCACGAATTAAGCTACTTTTGTCGATTAGACGCTTCGTTTAGGAGATATCGACAATTCAAGTTTTCATATGAATTTCCAACCTTTTTCATGGGAAAAGGGGGTGGTCACGAATTAAGCTTCTTTTGTCGATTAGACGCTTCGTTTAGGAGATATCGACGGTTTAAGTTTTCATATGAAATTTAAATTTTTGAATGGGAAAAGGGGGTGGTCACGAATTAAGCTTCTTTTCTCGATTAGACGCTTCGTTTAGGAGATATCGACGGTTTAAGTTTTCATATGAAATTTAACCTTTTTCATGGGAAAAGGGGGTGGTCACGAAGTAAGCTTCTTTTGTCGATTAGACGCTTCGTTTAGGAGATATCGACGATTTAAGTTTTCATATGAAATTTTAACCTTTTTTATGGGAAAAGGGGGTGGTCACGAATTAAGCTCCTTTTGTCGATTAGACGCTTCGTTTAGGAGATATCGACGATTTAAGTTTTCATATGAAATTTAACCTTTTTCATGGGAAAACGGGGTGGTCACGAATTAAGCTCCTTTTGTCGATTAGACGCTTCGTTTAGGAGATATCGACAATTCAAGTTTTCATATGAAATTTCAACCTTTTTCATGGGAAAAGGGGGTGGTCACGAAGTAAGCTTCTTTTGTCGATTAGACGCTTCGTTTAGGAGATATCGACGATTTAAGTTTTCATATGAAATTTTAACCTTTTTTATGGGAAAAGGGGGTGGTCACGAATTAAGCTCCTTTTGTCGATTAGACGCTTCGTTTAGGAGATATCGACGGTTTAAGTTTTCATATGAAATTTAACCTTTTTCATGGGAAAAGGGGGTGGTCACGAATTAAGCTTCTTTTCTCGATTAGACGCTTCGTTTAGGAGATATCGACGATTTAAGTTTTCATATGAAATTTAACCTTTTTCATGGGAAAAGGGGGTGGTCACGAATTAAGCTTCTTTTGTCGATTAGACGCTTCGTTTAGGAGATATCGACGATTTAAGTTTTCATATGAAATTTAACCTTTTTCATGGGAAAACGGGGTGGTCACGAATTAAGCTCCTTTTGTCGATTAGACGCTTCGTTTAGGAGATATCGACGATTTAAGTTTTCATGTGCAATTTAACCTTTTTCATGGGAAAACGGGGTGGTCACGAATTAAGCTCCTTTTGTCGATTAGACGCTTCGTTTAGGAGATATCGACGATTTAAGTTTTCATATGAAATTTAACCTTTTTCATGGGAAAACGGGGTGGTCACGAATTAAGCTCCTTTTGTCGATTAGACGCTTCGTTTAGGAGATATCGACGATTTAAGTTTTCATAAGCAATTTAACCTTTTTCATGGGAAAAGGGGGTGGTCACGAATTAAGCTCCTTTTGTCGATTAGACGCTTCGTTTAGGAGATATCGACAATTCAAGTTTTCATATGAAATTTCAACCTTTTTCATGGGAAAAGGGGGTGGTCACGAATTAAGCTCTTTTGTCGATTAGACGCTTCGTTTAGGAGATATCGACAATTTAAGTTTTCATAAGCAATTTAACCTTTTTCATGGGAAAAGGGGGTGGTCACGAAGTAAGCTTCTTTTGTCGATTAGACGCTTCGTTTAGGAGATATCGAAGATTTAAGTTTTCATATGAAATTTTAACCTTTTTTATGGGAAAAGGGGGTGGTCACGAATTAAGCTCCTTTTGTCGATTAGACGCTTCGTTTAGGAGATATCGACGGTTTAAGTTCTCATATGAAATTTAAATTTTTTCATGGGAAAAGGGGGTGGTCACGAATTAAGCTTCTTTTCTCGATTAGACGCTTCGTTTAGGAGATATCGACGGTTTAAGTTTTCATATGAAATTTAACCTTTTTCATGGGAAAAGGGGGTGGTCAAGAATTAAGCTTCTTTTGTCGATTAGACGCTTCGTTTAGGAGATATCGACGATTTAAGTTTTCATATGAAATTTAACCTTTTTCATGGGAAAACGGGGTGGTCACGAATTAAGCTTCTTTTGTCGATTAGACGCTTCGTTTATGAGATATCGACGATTTAAGTTTTCATATGAAATTTAACCTTTTTCATGGGAAAAGGGGGTGGTCACGAATTAAGCTCCTTTTGTCGATTAGACACTTCGTTTAGGAGATATCGATGATTTAAGTTTTCATATAAAATTTAACCTTCTTCATGGGAAAAGGGGGTGGTCACGAATTAAGCTCCTTTTGTCGATTAGACGCTTCGTTTAGGATATATCGACGATTTAAGTTTTCATATGAAATTTAACCTTTTTCATGGGAAAAGGGGGTGGTCACGAATTAAGCTCCTTTTGTCGATTAGACACTTCGTTTAGGAGATATCGATGATTTAAGTTTTCATATAAAATTTAACCTTCTTCATGGGAAAAGGGGGTGGTAACGAATTAAGCTCCTTTTGTCGATTAGACGCTTCGTTTAGGAGATATCGACAATTCAAGTTTTCATATGAAATTTAACCTTTTTCATGGGAAAAGGGGGTGGTCACGAATTAAGCTCCTTTTGTCGATTAGACGCTTCGTTTAGGATATATCGACGATTTAAGTTTTCATATGAAATTTAACCTTTTTCATGGGAAAAGCGGGTGGTAACGAATTAAGCTCCTTTTGTCGATTGGACGCTTCGTTTAGGAGATATCGACGATTTAAGTTTTCATATGAAATTTAACCTTTTTCATGGGAAAACGGGGTGGTCACGAATTAAGCTTCTTTTGTCGATTATACGCTTCGTTTAGGAGATATCGACGATTTAAGTTTTCATATGCAATTTAACCATTTTCATGGGAAAAGGGGGTGGTCACGAATTAAGCTTCTTTTGTCGATTAGACGCTTCGTTTAGGAGATATCGACGATTTAAGTTTTCATATGCAATTTAACCTTTTTCATGGGAAAACGGGGTGGTCACGAATTAAGCTCCTTTTGTCGATTAGACGCTTCGTTTAGGAGATATCGACGATTTAAGTTTTCATATGAAATTTAACCTTTTTCATGGGAAAACGGGGTGGTCACGAATTAAGCTCCTTTTGTCGATTAGACGCTTCGTTTAGGAGATATCGACGATTTAAGTTTAAGTTCTCATATGAAATTTCAACCTTTAGATGGGGGTGAAGGGAAAAGGGGGTGGTCACGAATTAAGCTCCTTTTGTCGATTAGACACTTCGTTTAGGAGATATCGATGATTTAAGTTTTCATATAAAATTTAACCTTCTTCATGGGAAAAGGGGGTGGTCACGAATTAAGCTCCTTTTGTCGATTAGACGCTTCGTTTAGGATATATCGACGATTTAAGTTTTCATATGAAATTTAACCTTTTTCATGGGAAAAGGGGGTGGTCACGAATTAAGCTCCTTTTGTCGATTAGACACTTCGTTTAGGAGATATCGATGATTTAAGTTTTCATATAAAATTTAACCTTCTTCATGGGAAAAGGGGGTGGTAACGAATTAAGCTCCTTTTGTCGATTAGACGCTTCGTTTAGGAGATATCGACAATTCAAGTTTTCATATGAAATTTAACCTTTTTCATGGGAAAAGGGGGTGGTCACGAATTAAGCTCCTTTTGTCGATTAGACGCTTCGTTTAGGATATATCGACGATTTAAGTTTTCATATGAAATTTAACCTTTTTCATGGGAAAAGCGGGTGGTAACGAATTAAGCTCCTTTTGTCGATTGGACGCTTCGTTTAGGAGATATCGACGATTTAAGTTTTCATATGAAATTTAACCTTTTTCATGGGAAAACGGGGTGGTCACGAATTAAGCTTCTTTTGTCGATTATACGCTTCGTTTAGGAGATATCGACGATTTAAGTTTTCATATGCAATTTAACCATTTTCATGGGAAAAGGGGGTGGTCACGAATTAAGCTTCTTTTGTCGATTAGACGCTTCGTTTAGGAGATATCGACGATTTAAGTTTTCATATGCAATTTAACCTTTTTCATGGGAAAACGGGGTGGTCACGAATTAAGCTCCTTTTGTCGATTAGACGCTTCGTTTAGGAGATATCGACGATTTAAGTTTTCATATGAAATTTAACCTTTTTCATGGGAAAACGGGGTGGTCACTAATTAAGCTCCTTTTGTCGATTAGACGCTTCGTTTAGGAGATATCGACGATTTAAGTTTAAGTTCTCATATGAAATTTCAACCTTTAGATGGGGGTGAAGGGAAAAGGGGGTGGTCACGAATTAAGCTCCTTTTGTCGATTAGACGCTTCGTTTAGGAGATATCGACGATTTAAGTTTTCATATGCAATTTAACCTTTTTCATGGGAAAAGGGGGTGGTCACGAATTAAGCTTCTTTTGTCGATTAGACGCTTCGTTTAGGAGATATCGACGATTTAAGTTTTCATGTGCAATTTAACCTTTTTCATGGGAAAACGGGGTGGTCACGAATTAAGCTCCTTTTGTCGATTAGACGCTTCGTTTAGGAGATATCGACGATTTAAGTTTTCATAAGCAATTTAACCTTTTTCATGGGAAAAGGGGGTGGTCACGAATTAAGCTTCTTTTGTCTATTAGACGCTTCGTTTAGGAGATATCGACAATTCAAGTTTTCATATGAAATTTAACCTTTTTCATGGGAAAACGGGGTGGTCACGAATTAAGCTCCTTTTGTCGATTAGACGCTTCGTTTAGGAGATATCGACGATTTAAGTTTTCATAAGCAATTTAACCTTTTTCATGGGAAAAGGGGGTGGTCACGAATTAAGCTTCTTTTGTCGATTAGACGCTTCGTTTAGGAGATATCGACGATTTAAGTTTTCATATGAAATTTTAACCTTTTTTATGGGAAAAGGGGGTGGTCACGAATTAAGCTACTTTTGTCGATTAGACGCTTCGTTTAGGAGATATCGACGGTTTAAGTTTTCATATGAAATTTAAATTTTTTCATGGGAAAAGGGGGTGGTCACGAATTAAGCATCTTTTCTCGATTAGACGCTTCGTTTAGGAGATATCGACGGTTTAAGTTTTCATATGAAATTTAACCTTTTTCATGGGAAAAGGGGGTGGTCAAGAATTAAGCTTCTTTTGTCGATTAGACGCTTCGTTTAGGAGATATCGACGATTTAAGTTTTCATATGAAATTTAACCTTTTTCATGGGAAAACGGGGTGGTCACGAATTAAGCTTCTTTTGTCGATTAGACGCTTCGTTTAGGAGATATCGACGATTTAAGTTTTCATATGAAATTTAACCTTTTTTTTATGGGAAAAGGGGGTGGTCACGAATTAAGCTCCTTTTGTCGATTAGACGCTTCGTTTAGGAGATATCGACGGTTTAAGTTTTCATATGAAATTTAAATTTTTTCATGGGAAATGGGGGTGGTCACGAATTAAGCTTCTTTTCTCGATTAGACGCTTCGTTTAGGAGATATCGACGGTTTAAGTTTTCATATGAAATTTAACCTTTTTCATGGGAAAAGGGGGTGGTCAAGAATTAAGCTTCTTTTGTCGATTAGACGCTTCGTTTAGGAGATATCGACGATTTAAGTTTTCATATGAAATTTAACCTTTTTCATGGTAAAACGGGGTGGTCACGAATTAAGCTCCTTTTGTCGATTAGACGCTTCGTTTAGGAGATATCGCCAATTTAAGTTTTCATATGCAATTTAACCTTTTTCATGGGAAAACGGGGTGGTCACGAATTAAGCTCCTTTTGTCGATTAGACGCTTCGTTTAGGAGATATCGACGATTTAAGTTTTCATATGAAATTTAACCTTTTTCATGGGAAAACGGGGTGGTCACGAATTAAGCTCCTTTTGTCGATTAGACGCTTCGTTTAGGAGATATCGACGATTTAAGTTTTCATATGCAATTTAACCTTTTTCATGGGAAAAGGGGGTGGTCACGAATTAAGCTTCTTTTTTCGATTAGACGCTTCGTTTAGGAGATATCGACGATTTAAGTTTTCATATGAAATTTTAACCTTTTTTAAGGGAAAAGGGGGTGGTCACGAATTAAGCTCCTTTTGTCGATTAGACGCTTCGTTTAGGAGATATCGACGGTTTAAGTTTTCATATGAAATTTAAATTTTTTCATGGGAAATGGGGGTGGTCACGAATTAAGCTTCTTTTCTCGATTAGACGCTTCGTTTAGGAGATATCGACGGTTTAAGTTTTCATATGAAATTTAACCTTTTTCATGGGAAAAGGGGGTGGTCAAGAATTAAGCTTCTTTTGTCGATTAGACGCTTCGTTTAGGAGATATCGACGATTTAAGTTTTCATATGAAATTTAACCTTTTTCATGGTAAAACGGGGTGGTCACGAATTAAGCTCCTTTTGTCGATTAGACGCTTCGTTTAGGAGATATCGCCAATTTAAGTTTTCATATGCAATTTAACCTTTTTCATGGGAAAACGGGGTGGTCACGAATTAAGCTCCTTTTGTCGATTAGACGCTTCGTTTAGGAGATATCGACGATTTAAGTTTTCATATGAAATTTAACCTTTTTCATGGGAAAACGGGGTGGTCACAAATTAAGCTCCTTTTGTCGATTAGACGCTTCGTTTAGGAGATATCGACGATTTAAGTTTTCATATGCAATTTAACCTTTTTCATGGGAAAAGGGGGTGGTCACGAATTAAGCTTCTTTTTTCGATTAGACGCTTCGTTTAGGAGATATCGACGATTTAAGTTTTCATATGAAATTTCAACCTTTTTCATGGGAAAAGGGGGTGGTCACGAATTAAGCTCCTTTTTTCGATTAGACGCTTCGTTTAGGATATATCGACGATTTAAGTTTTCATATGAAATTTAACCTTTTCCATGGGAAAAGGGGGTGGTAACGAATTAAGCTCCTTTTGTCGATTGGACGCTTCGTTTAGGAGATATCGACGATTTAAGTTTTCATATGAAATTTAACCTTTTTCATGGGAAAACGGGGTGGTCACGAATTAAGCTTCTTTTGTCGATTAGACGCTTCGTTTAGGAGATATCGCCAATTTAAGTTTTCATATGAAATTTCAACCGTTTTCATGGGAAAAGGGGGTGGTCACGAATTAAGCTACTTTTGTCGATTAGACGCTTCGTTTAGGAGATATCGACAATTCAAGTTTTCATATGAATTTCCAACCTTTTTCATGGGAAAAGGGGGTGGTCACGAATTAAGCTTCTTTTGTCGATTAGACGCTTCGTTCAGGAGATATCGACGATTTAAGTTTTCATATGAAATTTCAACCTTTTTCATGGGAAAAGGGGGTGGTCACGAATTAAGCTCCTTTTGTCGATTAGACGCTTCGTTTAGGATATATCGACGATTTAAGTTTTCATATGAAATTTAACCTTTTTCATGGGAAAGGGGGGTGGTAACGAATTAAGCTCCTTTTGTCGATTAGACGCTTCGTTTAGGAGATATCGACGATTTAAGTTTTCATATGAAATTTAACCTTTTTCATGGGAAAAGGGGGTGGTCACGAATTAAGCTTCTTTTGTCGATTAGACGGTTCGTTTAGGAGATATCGACGATTTAAGTTTTCATATGAAATTTAACCTTTTTCATGGGAAAACGGGGTGGTCACGAATTAAGCTTCTTTTGTCGATTAGACGCTTCGTTTAGGAGATATCGACGATTAAAGTTTTCATATGAAATTTAACCTTTTTCATGGGAAAACGGGGTGGTCACGAATTTAGCTCCTTTTGTCGATTAGACGCTTCGTTTAGGAGATATCGACGATTTAAGTTTTCATATGAAATTTAACCTTTTTCATGGGAAAAGGGGGTGGTCACGAATTAAGCTTCTTTTGTCGATTAGACGCTTCGTTTAGGAGATATCGACGATTTAAGTTTTCATATGCAACTTAACCTTTTTCATGGGAAAAGGGGGTGGTCACGAATTAAGCTTCTTTTGTCGATTAGACGCTTCGTTTAGGAGATATCAACGATTTAAGTTTTTAAATGCAATTTAACCTTTTTCATGGGAAAAGGGGGTGGTCACGAATTAAGCTTCTTTTGTCGATTAGACGCTTCGTTTAGGAGATATCGACGATTTAAGTTTTTCATATGCAATTTAACCTTTTTCATGGGAAAAGGGGGTGGTCACGAATTAAGCTTCTTTTGTCTATTAGACGCTTCGTTTAGGAGATATCGACAATTCAAGTTTTCATATGAAATTTCAACCTTTTTCATGGGAAAAGGGGGCGGTCACGAATTAAGGTCCTTTTGTCGATTAGACGCTTCGTTTAGGAGATATCGACGATTTAAGTTTTCATATGAAATTTAACCTTTTTCATGGGAAAAGGGGGTGGTCACGAATTAAGCTTCTTTTGTCGATTAGACGCTTCGTTTAGGAGATATCGACAATTTAAGTTTTCATATGAAATTTAACCTTTTTCATGGGAAAAGGGGGGTGGTCACGAATTAAGCTTCTTTTGTCGATTAGACGCTTCGTTTAGGAGATATCGACGATTTAAGTTTTCATATGAAATTTCAACCGTTTTCATGGGAAAAAGGGGTGGTCACGAATTAAGCTTCTTTTGTCGTTTAGACGCTTCGTTTAGGAGATATCGATAATTCAAGTTTTCATATGAAATTCCAACCTTTTTCATGGGAAAAGGGGGTGGTCACGAATTAAGCTTCTTTTGTCGATTAGACGCTTCGTTTAGGAGATATCGACGATTTAAGTTTTCATATGAAATTTCAACCGTTTTCATGGGAAAAAGGGGTGGTCACGAATTAAGCTTCTTTTGTCGTTTAGACGCTTCGTTTAGGAGATATCGACAATTCAAGTTTTCATATGAAATTTCAACCGTTTTCATGGGAAAAAGGGTGGTCACGAATTAAGCTTCTTTTGTCGTTTAGACGCTTCGTTTAGGAGATATCGACGATTTAAGTTTTCATATGAAATTTAACCTTTTTCATGGGAAAAGGGGGTGGTCACGAATTAAGCTTCTTTTGTCGATTAGACGCTTCGTTTAGGAGATATCGACAATTTAAGTTTTCATATGAAATTTAACCTTCTTCATGGGAAAAGGGGGTGGTCACGAATTAAGCTTCTTTTGTCGATTAGACGCTTCGTTTAGGAGATATCGACGATTTAAGTTTTCATATGAAATTTCCACCTTTTTCATGGGAAAAGGGGGTGGTCACGAATTAAGCTTCTTTTGTCGATTAGACGCTTCGTTTAGGATATATCAACGATTTAAGTTTTCATATGAAATTTAACCTTCTTCATGGGAAAAGGGGGTGGTCACGAATTAAGCTCCTTTTGTCGATTAGACGCTTCGTTTAGGATATATCAACGATTTAAGTTTTCATATGAAATTTCAGCCGTTTTCATGGGAAAAGGGGGTGGTCACGAATTAAGCTTCTTTTGTCGATTAGACGCTTCGTTTAGGAGATATCGACGATTTAAGTTTTCATATGAAATTTCAACCTTTTTCATGGGAAAAGGGGGTGGTCACGAATTAAGCTCCTTTTGTCGATTAGACGCTTCGTTTAGGATATATCGACGATTTAAGCTTTTATATGAAATTTAACCTCTTTCATGGAAAAGGGGGTGGTAACGAATTAAGCTCCTTTTGTCGATTGGACGCTTCGTTTTGGAGATATCGACGATTTAAGTTTTCATATGAAATTTAACCTTTTTCATGGGAAAAGGGGGTGGTCACGAATTAAGCTTCTTTTGTCGATTAGACGCTTCGTTTAGGAGATATCGACGATTTAAGTTTTCATATGAAATTTAACCTTTTTCATGGGGAAAACGGGGTGGTCGCGAATTAAGCTCCTTTTGTCGATTAGACGCTTCGTTTAGGAGATATCGACGATTTAAGTTTTCATATGCAATTTAACCTTTTTCATGGGAAAAGGGGGTGGTCACGAATTAAGCTCCTTTTGTCGATTAGACGCTTCGTTTAGGAGATATCGACGATTTAAGTTTTCATATGAAATTTCAACCGTTTTCATGGGAAAAAGGGGTGGTCACGAATTAAGCTTCTTTTGTCGTTTAGACGCTTCGTTTAGGAGATATCGATAATTCAAGTTTTCATATGAAATTCCAACCTTTTTCATGGGAAAAGGGGGTGGTCACGAATTAAGCTTCTTTTGTCGATTAGACGCTTCGTTTAGGAGATATCGACGATTTAAGTTTTCATATGAAATTTCAACCGTTTTCATGGGAAAAAGGGGTGGTCACGAATTAAGCTTCTTTTGTCGTTTAGACGCTTCGTTTAGGAGATATCGACGATTTAAGTTTTCATATGAAATTTAACCTTTTTCATGGGAAAAGGGGGTGGTCACGAATTAAGCTTCTTTTGTCGATTAGACGCTTCGTTTAGGAGATATCGACAATTTAAGTTTTCATATGAAATTTAACCTTTTTCATGGGAAAAGGGGGTGGTAACGAATTAAGCTCCTTTTATCGATTGGACGCTTCGTTTAGGAGATATCGACGATTTAAGATTTCATATGAAATTTCAACCTTTTTCATGGCAAAAGGGGGTGGTCACGAATTAAGCTCCTTTGTCGATTAGACGCTTCGTTTAGGAGATATCGACAATTCAAGTTTTCATATTAAATTTAACCTTTTTCATGGGAAAAGGGGGTGGTAACGAATTAAGCTCCTTTTGTCGATTAGACGCTTCGTTTAGGAGATATCGACGATTTAAGTTTTCATATGAAATTTCAACCTTTTTCATGGGAAAAGGGGGTGGTCACGAATTAAGCTCCTTTTGTCGATTAGACGCTTCGTTTAGGATATATCAACGATTTAAGTTTTCATATGAAATTTAACCTTCTTCATGGGAAAAGGGGGTGGTCACGAATTAAGCTTCTTTTGTCGATTAGACGCTTCGTTTAGGAGATATCGACGATTTAAGTTTTCATATGAAATTTCAACCGTTTTCATGGGAAAAAGGGGTGGTCACGAATTAAGCTTCTTTTGTCGTTTAGACGCTTCGTTTAGGAGATATCGACAATTCAAGTTTTCATATGAAATTTCAACCGTTTTCATGGGAAAAAGGGGTGGTCACGAATTAAGCTTCTTTTGTCGTTTAGACGCTTCGTTTAGGAGATATCGACGATTTAAGTTTTCATATGAAATTTAACCTTTTTCATGGGAAAAGGGGGTGGTCACGAATTAAGCTTCTTTTGTCGATTAGACGCTTCGTTTAGGAGATATCGACAATTTAAGTTTTCATATGAAATTTAACCTTTTTCATGGGAAAAGGGGGTGGTAACGAATTAAGCTCCTTTTATCGATTGGACGCTTCGTTTAGGAGATATCGACGATTTAAGATTTCATATGAAATTTCAACCTTTTTCATGGCAAAAGGGGGTGGTCACGAATTAAGCTCCTTTGTCGATTAGACGCTTCGTTTAGGAGATATCGACAATTCAAGTTTTCATATTAAATTTAACCTTTTTCATGGGAAAAGGGGGTGGTAACGAATTAAGCTCCTTTTGTCGATTAGACGCTTCGTTTAGGAGATATCGACGATTTAAGTTTTCATATGAAATTTCAACCTTTTTCATGGGAAAAGGGGGTGGTAACGAATTAAGCTCCTTTTGTCGATTAGACGCTTCGTTTAGGATATATCAACGATTTAAGTTTTCATATGAAATTTAACCTTCTTCATGGGAAAAGGGGGTGGTCACGAATTAAGCTTCTTTTGTCGATTAGACGCTTCGTTTAGGAGATATCGACGATTTAAGTTTTCATATGAAATTTCCACCTTTTTCATGGGAAAAGGGGGTGGTCACGAATTAAGCTTCTTTTGTCGATTAGACGCTTCGTTTAGGAGATATCGACGATTTAAGTTTTCATATGAAATTCCAACCTTTTTCATGGGAAAAGGGGGTGGTCACGAATTAAGCTTCTTTTGTCGATTAGACGCTTCGTTTAGGAGATATCGACGATTTAAGTTTTCATATGAAATTTCAACCTTTTTCATGGGAAAAGGGGGTGGTCACGAATTAAGCTCCTTTTGTCGATTAGACGCTTCGTTTAGGATATATCGACGATTTAAGCTTTTATATGAAATTTAACCTCTTTCATGGGAAAAGGGGGTGGTAACGAATTAAGCTCCTTTTGTCGATTGGACGCTTCGTTTTGGAGATATCGACGATTTAAGTTTTCATATGAAATTTAACCTTTTTCATGGGAAAAGGGGGTGGTCACGAATTAAGCTTCTTTTGTCGATTAGACGCTTCGTTTAGGAGATATCGACGATTTAAATTTTCATATGAAATTTAACCTTTTTCATGGGAAAACGGGGTGGTCGCGAATTAAGCTCCTTTTGTCGATTAGACGCTTCGTTTAGGAGATATCGACGATTTAAGTTTTCATATGCAATTTAACCTTTTTCATGGGAAAAGGGGGTGGTCACGAATTAAGCTCCTTTTGTCGATTAGACGCTTCGTTTAGGAGATATCGACAATTTAAGTTTTCATATGAAATTTTAACCTTTTTTATGGGAAAAGGGGGTGGTCACGAATCAAGCTCCTTTTGTCGATTAGACGCTTCTTTAGGAGATATCGACGATTTAAGTTTTCATATGAAATTTAACCTTTTTCATGGGAAAAGGGGGTGGTCACGAATTAAGCTCCTTTTGTCGATTAGACGCTTCGTTTAGGAGATATTGACGATTTAAGTTTTCATATGAAATTTCAACCTTTTTCATGGGAAAGGGGGTGGTCACGAATTAAGCTTCTTTTGTCGATTAGACGCTTCGTTTAGGAGATATCGACGATTTAAGTTTTCATATGAAATTTAACCATTTTCATGGGAAAACGGGGTGGTCGCGAATTAAGCTCCTTTTGTCGATTAGACGCTTCGTTTAGGAGATATCGACAATTTAAGTTTTCATATGAAATTTCAACCTTTTTCATGGGAAAGGGGGTGGTCACGAATTAAGCTTCTTTTGTCGATTAGACGCTTCGTTTAGGAGATATCGACAATTCAAGTTTTCATATAAAATTTAACCTTTTTCATTGGAAAATGGGGTGGTCACGAATTAAGCTCCTTTTGTCGATTAGACGCTTCGTGTAGGAGATATCGACGATTTAAGTTTTCATATGAAATTTTAACATTTTTTATGAGAAAAGGGGGTGGTCACGAATTAAGCTCCTTTTGTAGATTAGACGCTTCGTTTAGGAGATATCGACGATTTCAGTTTTCATATGAAATTTACCTTTTTCATGGGAAAAGGGGGTGGGCACGAATTAATCTTCTTTTGTCGATTAGACGCTTCGTTTAGGAGATATCGACGATTTAAGTTTTCATATGAAATTTAACCTTTTTCATGGGAAAAGGGGGTGGTAACGAATTAAGCTCCTTTTGTAGATTAGACGCTTCGTTTAGGAGATATCGACGATTTAAGTTTTCATATGAAATTTAACCTTTTTCATGGGAAAAGGGGGTGGTAACGAATTAAGCTCCTTTTGTAGATTAGACGCTTCGTTTAGGAGATATCGACGATTTAAGTTTTCATATGAAATTTAACCTTTTCCATGGAAAAAGGGGGTGGTAACGAATTAAGCTCCTTTTGTCGATTAGACGCTTCGTTTAGGAGATATCGACAATTCAAGTTTTCATGTGAAATTTCAACCTTTTTCATGGGAAAAGGGGGTGGTCACGAATTAAGCTTCTTTTGTCGATTAGACGCTTCGTTTAGGAGATATCGCCAATTTAAGTTTTCATATGAAATTTCAACCGTTTTCATGGGAAAAGGGGGTGGTCACGAATTAAGCTACTTTTGTCGATTAGACGCTTCGTTCAGGAGATATCGACGATTTAAGTTTTCATATGAAATTTCAACCTTTTTCATGGGAAAAGGGGGTGGTCACGAATTAAGCTCCTTTTGTCGATTAGACGCTTCGTTTAGGATATATCGACGATTTAAGTTTTCATATGAAATTTAACCTTTTTCATGGGAAAAGGGGGTGGTCACGAATTAAGGTCCTTTTGTCGATTAGACGCTTCGTTTAGGATATATCGACGATTTAAGTTTTCATATGAAATTTAACCTTTTTCATGGGAAAAGGGGGTTGCCACGAATTAAGCCCCTTTTGTCGATTAAACGGTTCGTTTAGGTGATATCGACGACTTAAGTTTTCATATGAAATTTCAACCTTTTTCATGGGAAAAGGGGGTGGTCACGAATTAAGGTCCTTTTGTCGATTAGACGCTTCGTTTAGGATATATCGACGATTTAAGTTTTCATATGAAATTTTAACATTTTTTATGGGAAAAGGGGGTGGTCACGAATTAAGGTCCTTTTGTCGATTAGCCGCTTCGTTTAGGATATATCGACGATTTAAGTTTTCATATGAAATTTAACCTTTTTCATGGGAAAAGGGGGTGGTAACGAATTAAGCCCCTTTTGTCGATTAAACGGTTCGTTTAGGAGATATCGACGACTTAAGTTTTCATATGAAATTTCAACCTTTTTCATGGGAAAAGGGGGTGGTCACGAATCAAGCTCCTTTTGTCGATTAGACGCTTCGTTTAGGAGATATCGACAATTCAAGTTTTCATATGAAATTCCAACCTTTTTCATGGGAAAAGGGGGTGGTCACGAATTAAGCTTCTTTTGTCGATTAGACGCTTCGTTTAAAAGATATCGACGATTTAAGTTTTCATATGAAATTTTAACATTTTTTATGGGAAAAGGGGGTGGTCACGAATTAAGGTCCTTTTGTCGATTAGACGCTTCGTTTAGGAGATATCGACAATTCAAGTTTTCATATGAAATTCCAACCTTTTTCATGGGAAAAGGATGTGGTCACGAATTAAGCTTCTTTTGTCGATTAGACGCTTCGTTTAAAAGATATCGACGATTTAAGTTTTCATATGAAATTTTAACATTTTTTATGGGAAAAGGGGGTGGTCACGAATTAAGGTCCTTTTGTCGATTAGACGCTTCGTTTAGGATATATCGACGATTTAAGTTTTCATATGAAATTTAAACTTTTTCATGGGAAAAGGGGGTGGTAACGAATTAAGCTCCTTTTGTCGATTGGACGCTTCGTTTAGGAGATATCGACGATTTAAGTTTTCATATGAAATTTAACCTTTTTCATGGGAAAAGGGGGTGGTCACGAATTAAGCTCCTTTTTACGATTAGACGCTTCGTTTAGGAGATATCGACGATTTAAGTTTTCATATGAAATTTCAACCGTTTTCATAGGGAAACGACTTAAGCTTCTTTTGTCGATTAGACGCTTCGTTTAGGAGATATCGACAATTCAAGTTTTCATGTGAAATTTCAACCTTTTTCATGGAAAAAGGGGTGGTCACGAATTAAGCTTCTTTTGTCGATTAGACGCTTCGTTTAGGAGATATCGACGATTTAAGTTTTCATATGAAATTTCAACCTTTTTCATGGGAAAAGGGGGTGGTCACGAATCAAGCTTCTTTTGTCGATTAGACGCTTCGTTTAGGAGATATCGACAATTCAAGTTTTCATATGAAATGTAACCTTTTTCATGGGAAAAAGGGGTGGTCACGAATTAAGCTTCTTTTGTCGATTAGACGCTTCGTTTAGGAGATATCGACGATTTAAGTTTTCATATGAAATTTAACCTTTTTCATGGGAAAAGGGGGTTGTCACGAATTAAGCCCCTTTTGTCGATTAAACGGTTCGTTTAGGAGATATCGACGACTTAAGCTTTCATATGAAATTTCAACCTTTTTCATGGGAAAAGGGGGTGGTCACGAATCAAGCTCCTTTTGTCGATTAGACGCTTCGTTTAGGAGATATCGACAATTCAAGTTTTCATATGAAATGTAACCTTTTTCATGGGAAAAGGTGGTGGTCACGAATTAAGCTTCTTTTGTCGATTAGACGCTTCGTTTATAAGATGTCGACGATTTATGTTTTCATATGAAATTTAACCTTTTAATGGGAAAAAGGGGTGGTCACGAATTAAGCTTCTTTTGTCGATTAGACGCTTCGTTTAGGAGATATCGACAATTCAAGTTTTCATATGAAATTCCAACCTTTTTCATGGGAAAAGGGGGTGGTCACGAATTAAGCTTCTTTTGTCGAATAGACGCTTCGTTTAGGAGATATCGACGATTTAAGTTTTCATATGAAATTTTAACATTTTTTTATGGGAAAAGGGGGTGGTCACGAATTAAGCTTCTTTTGTCGATTAGACGCTTCGTTTAGGAGATATCGACGATATAAGTTTTCATATGAAATTTAACCTTTTTCATGGGAAAAGGGGGTGGTCACGAATTAAGCTTCTTTTGTCGATTAGACGCTTCGTTTATAAGATGTCGACGATTTATGTTTTCATATGAAATTTAACCTTTTAATGGGAAAAAGGGGTGGTCACGAATTAAGCTTCTTTTGTCGATTAGACGCTTCGTTTAGGAGATATCGACAATTCAAGTTTTCATGTGAAATGTAACCTTTTTCATGGGAAAAAGGGGTTGTCACGAATTAAGCCCCTTTTGTCGATTAAACGGTTCGTTTAGGAGATATCGACGACTTAAGTTTTCATATGAAATTTCAACCTTTTTCATGGGAAAAGGGGGTGGTCACGAATCAAGCTCCTTTTGTCGATTAGACGCTTCGTTTAGGAGATATCGACAATTCAAGTTTTCATATGAAATGTAACCTTTTTCATGGGAAAAGGGGGTGGTCACGAATTAAGCTTCTTTTGTCGATTAGACGTTTCGTTTAGGAGATATCGACGATTTAAGTTTTTATATGAAATTTAACCTTTTTCATGGGAAAAGGGGGTGGTCACGAATTAAGCTTCTTTTGTCGATTAGACGCTTCGTTTAGGAGATATCGACAATTCAAGTTTTCATATGAAATTTCAACCGTTTTCATGGGAAAAAGGGGTGGTCACGAATTAAGCTTCTTTTGTCGTTTAGACGCTTCGTTTAGGAGATATCGACGATTTAAGTTTTCATATGAAATTTAACCTTTTTCATGGGAAAAGGGGGTGGTCACGAATTAAGCTTCTTTTGTCGATTAGACGCTTCGTTTAGGAGATATCGACAATTTAAGTTTTCATATGAAATTTAACCTTTTTCATGGGAAAAGGGGGTGGTAACGAATTAAGCTCCTTTTATCGATTGGACGCTTCGTTTAGGAGATATCGACGATTTAAGATTTCATATGAAATTTCAACCTTTTTCATGGCAAAAGGGGGTGGTCACGAATTAAGCTCCTTTGTCGATTAGACGCTTCGTTTAGGAGATATCGACAATTCAAGTTTTCATATTAAATTTAACCTTTTTCATGGGAAAAGGGGGTGGTAACGAATTAAGCTCCTTTTGTCGATTAGACGCTTCGTTTAGGAGATATCGACGATTTAAGTTTTCATATGAAATTTCAACCTTTTTCATGGGAAAAGGGGGTGGTCACGAATTAAGCTCCTTTTGTCGATTAGACGCTTCGTTTAGGATATATCAACGATTTAAGTTTTCATATGAAATTTAACCTTCTTCATGGGAAAAGGGGGTGGTCACGAATTAAGCTTCTTTTGTCGATTAGACGCTTCGTTTAGGAGATATCGACGATTTAAGTTTTCATATGAAATTTCCACCTTTTTCATGGGAAAAGGGGGTGGTCACGAATTAAGCTTCTTTTGTCGATTAGACGCTTCGTTTAGGAGATATCGACGATTTAAGTTTTCATATGAAATTCCAACCTTTTTCATGGGAAAAGGGGGTGGTCACGAATTAAGCTTCTTTTGTCGATTAGACGCTTCGTTTAGGAGATATCGACGATTTAAGTTTTCATATGAAATTTCAACCTTTTTCATGGGAAAAGGGGGTGGTCACGAATTAAGCTCCTTTTGTCGATTAGACGCTTCGTTTAGGATATATCGACGATTTAAGCTTTTATATGAAATTTAACCTCTTTCATGGGAAAAGGGGGTGGTAACGAATTAAGCTCCTTTTGTCGATTGGACGCTTCGTTTTGGAGATATCGACGATTTAAGTTTTCATATGAAATTTAACCTTTTTCATGGGAAAAGGGGGTGGTCACGAATTAAGCTTCTTTTGTCGATTAGACGCTTCGTTTAGGAGATATCGACGATTTAAGTTTTCATATGAAATTTAACCTTTTTCATGGGAAAACGGGGTGGTCGCGAATTAAGCTCCTTTTGTCGATTAGACGCTTCGTTTAGGAGATATCGACGATTCAAGTTTTCATATGAAATGTAACCTTTTTCATGGGAAAAGGGGGTGGTCACGAATTAAGCTTCTTTTGTCGATTAGACGTTTCGTTTAGGAGATATCGACGATTTAAGTTTTTATATGAAATTTAACCTTTTTCATGGGAAAAGGGGGTGGTCACGAATTAAGCTTCTTTTGTCGATTAGACGCTTCGTTTAGGAGATATCGACAATTCAAGTTTTCATATGAAATTTCAACCGTTTTCATGGGAAAAAGGGGTGGTCACGAATTAAGCTTCTTTTGTCGTTTAGACGCTTCGTTTAGGAGATATCGACGATTTAAGTTTTCATATGAAATTTAACCTTTTTCATGGGAAAAGGGGGTGGTCACGAATTAAGCTTCTTTTGTCGATTAGACGCTTCGTTTAGGAGATATCGACAATTTAAGTTTTCATATGAAATTTAACCTTTTTCATGGGAAAAGGGGGTGGTAACGAATTAAGCTCCTTTTATCGATTGGACGCTTCGTTTAGGAGATATCGACGATTTAAGATTTCATATGAAATTTCAACCTTTTTCATGGCAAAAGGGGGTGGTCACGAATTAAGCTCCTTTGTCGATTAGACGCTTCGTTTAGGAGATATCGACAATTCAAGTTTTCATATTAAATTTAACCTTTTTCATGGGAAAAGGGGGTGGTAACGAATTAAGCTCCTTTTGTCGATTAGACGCTTCGTTTAGGAGATATCGACGATTTAAGTTTTCATATGAAATTTCAACCTTTTTCATGGGAAAAGGGGGTGGTCACGAATTAAGCTCCTTTTGTCGATTAGACGCTTCGTTTAGGATATATCAACGATTTAAGTTTTCATATGAAATTTAACCTTCTTCATGGGAAAAGGGGGTGGTCACGAATTAAGCTTCTTTTGTCGATTAGACGCTTCGTTTAGGAGATATCGACGATTTAAGTTTTCATATGAAATTTCCACCTTTTTCATGGGAAAAGGGGGTGGTCACGAATTAAGCTTCTTTTGTCGATTAGACGCTTCGTTTAGGAGATATCGATGATTTAAGTTTTCATATGAAATTCCAACCTTTTTCATGGGAAAAGGGGGTGGTCACGAATTAAGCTTCTTTTGTCGATTAGACGCTTCGTTTAGGAGATATCGACGATTTAAGTTTTCATATGAAATTTCAACCTTTTTCATGGGAAAAGGGGGTGGTCACGAATTAAGCTCCTTTTGTCGATTAGACGCTTCGTTTAGGATATATCGACGATTTAAGCTTTTATATGAAATTTAACCTCTTTCATGGGAAAAGGGGGTGGTAACGAATTAAGCTCCTTTTGTCGATTGGACGCTTCGTTTTGGAGATATCGACGATTTAAGTTTTCATATGAAATTTAACCTTTTTCATGGGAAAAGGGGGTGGTCACGAATTAAGCTTCTTTTGTCGATTAGACGCTTCGTTTAGGAGATATCGACGATTTAAGTTTTCATATGAAATTTAACCTTTTTCATGGGAAAACGGGGTGGTCGCGAATTAAGCTCCTTTTGTCGATTAGACGCTTCGTTTAGGAGATATCGACGATTTAAGTTTTCATATGCAATTTAACCTTTTTCATGGGAAAAGGGGGTGGTCACGAATTAAGCTCCTTTTGTCGATTAGACGCTTCGTTTAGGAGATATCGACGATTTAAGTTTTCATATGAAATTTCAACCGTTTTCATGGGAAAAAGGGGTGGTCACGAATTAAGCTTCTTTTGTCGTTTAGACGCTTCGTTTAGGAGATATCGATAATTCAAGTTTTCATATGAAATTCCAACCTTTTTCATGGGAAAAGGGGGTGGTCACGAATTAAGCTTCTTTTGTCGATTAGACGCTTCGTTTAGGAGATATCGACGATTTAAGTTTTCATATGAAATTTCAACCGTTTTCATGGGAAAAAGGGGTGGTCACGAATTAAGCTTCTGTTGTCGTTTAGACGCTTCGTTTAGGAGATATCGACAATTCAAGTTTTCATATGAAATTTCAACCGTTTTCATGGGAAAAAGGGGTGGTCACGAATTAAGCCTTTTGTCGTTTAGACGCTTCGTTTAGGAGATATCGACGATTTCAGTTTTCATATGAAATTTAACCTTTTTCATGGGAAAAGGGGGTGGTCACGAATTAAGCTTCTTTTGTCGATTAGACGCTTCGTTTAGGAGATATCGACAATTTAAGTTTTCATATGAAATTTAACCTTTTTCATGGGAAAAGGGGGTGGTAACGAATTAAGCTCCTTTTATCGATTGGACGCTTCGTTTAGGAGATATCGACGATTTAAGATTTCATATGAAATTTCAACCTTTTTCATGGCAAAAGGGGGTGGTCACGAATTAAGCTCCTTTGTCGATTAGACGCTTCGTTTAGGAGATATCGACAATTCAAGTTTTCATATTAAATTTAACCTTTTTCATGGGAAAAGGGGGTGGTAACGAATTAAGCTCCTTTTGTCGATTAGACGCTTCGTTTAGGAGATATCGACGATTTAAGTTTTCATATGAAATTTCAACCTTTTTCATGGGAAAAGGGGGTGGTCACGAATTAAGCTCCTTTTGTCGATTAGACGCTTCGTTTAGGATATATCAACGATTTAAGTTTTCATATGAAATTTAACCTTCTTCATGGGAAAAGGGGGTGGTCACGAATTAAGCTTCTTTTGTCGATTAGACGCTTCGTTTAGGAGATATCGACGATTTAAGTTTTCATATGAAATTTCAACCTTTTTCATGGGAAAAGGGGGTGGTCACGAATTAAGCTTCTTTTGTCGATTAGACGCTTCGTTTAGGAGATATCGACGATTTAAGTTTTCATATGAAATTCCAACCTTTTTCATGGGAAAAGGGGGTGGTCACGAATTAAGCTTCTTTTGTCGATTAGACGCTTCGTTTAGGAGATATCGACGATTTAAGTTTTCATATGAAATTTCAACCTTTTTCATGGGAAAAGGGGGTGGTCACGAATTAAGCTTCTTTTGTCGATTAGACGCTTCGTTTAGGAGATATCGACGATTTAAGTTTTCATATGAAATTCCAACCTTTTTCATGGGAAAAGGGGGTGGTCACGAATTAAGCTTCTTTTGTCGATTAGACGCTTCGTTTAGGAGATATCGACGATTTAAGTTTTCATATGAAATTTCAACCTTTTTCATGGGAAAAGGGGGTGGTCACGAATTAAGCTCCTTTTGTCGATTAGACGCTTCGTTTAGGATATATCGACGATTTAAGCTTTTATATGAAATTTAACCTCTTTCATGGGAAAAGGGGGTGGTAACGAATTAAGCTCCTTTTGTCGATTGGACGCTTCGTTTTGGAGATATCGACGATTTAAGTTTTCATATGAAATTTAACCTTTTTCATGGGAAAAGGGGGTGGTCACGAATTAAGCTTCTTTTGTCGATTAGACGCTTCGTTTAGGAGATATCGACGATTTAAGTTTTCATATGAAATTTAACCTTTTTCATGGGAAAACGGGGTGGTCGCGAATTAAGCTCCTTTTGTCGATTAGACGCTTCGTTTAGGAGATATCGACGATTTAAGTTTTCATATGCAATTTAACCTTTTTCATGGGAAAAGGGGGTGGTCACGAATTAAGCTCCTTTTGTCGATTAGACGCTTCGTTTAGGAGATATCGACAATTTAAGTTTTCATATGAAATTTTAACCTTTTTTATGGGAAAAGGGGGTGGTCACGAATCAAGCTCCTTTTGTCGATTAGACGCTTCTTTAGGAGATATCGACGATTTAAGTTTTCATATGAAATTTAACCTTTTTCATGGGAAAAGGGGGTGGTCACGAATTAAGCTCCTTTTGTCGATTAGACGCTTCGTTTAGGAGATATTGACGATTTAAGTTTTCATATGAAATTTCAACCTTTTTCATGGGAAAGGGGGTGGTCACGAATTAAGCTTCTTTTGTCGATTAGACGCTTCGTTTAGGAGATATCGACGATTTAAGTTTTCATATGAAATTTAACCATTTTCATGGGAAAACGGGGTGGTCGCGAATTAAGCTCCTTTTGTCGATTAGACGCTTCGTTTAGGAGATATCGACAATTTAAGTTTTCATATGAAATTTCAACCTTTTTCATGGGAAAGGGGGTGGTCACGAATTAAGCTTCTTTTGTCGATTAGACGCTTCGTTTAGGAGATATCGACAATTCAAGTTTTCATATAAAATTTAACCTTTTTCATTGGAAAATGGGGTGGTCACGAATTAAGCTCCTTTTGTCGATTAGACGCTTCGTGTAGGAGATATCGACGATTTAAGTTTTCATATGAAATTTTAACATTTTTTATGAGAAAAGGGGGTGGTCACGAATTAAGCTCCTTTTGTAGATTAGACGCTTCGTTTAGGAGATATCGACGATTTCAGTTTTCATATGAAATTTACCTTTTTCATGGGAAAAGGGGGTGGGCACGAACTAATCTTCTTTTGTCGATTAGACGCTTCGTTTAGGAGATATCGACGATTTAAGTTTTCATATGAAATTTAACCTTTTTCATGGGAAAAGGGGGTGGTAACGAATTAAGCTCCTTTTGTAGATTAGACGCTTCGTTTAGGAGATATCGACGATTTAAGTTTTCATATGAAATTTAACCTTTTTCATGGGAAAAGGGGGTGGTAACGAATTAAGCTCCTTTTGTAGATTAGACGCTTCGTTTAGGAGATATCGACGATTTAAGTTTTCATATGAAATTTAACCTTTTCCATGGAAAAAGGGGGTGGTAACGAATTAAGCTCCTTTTGTCGATTAGACGCTTCGTTTAGGAGATATCGACAATTCAAGTTTGCATGTGAAATTTCAACCTTTTTCATGGGAAAAGGGGGTGGTCACGAATTAAGCTTCTTTTGTCGATTAGACGCTTCGTTTAGGAGATATCGCCAATTTAAGTTTTCATATGAAATTTTAACCGTTTTCATGGGAAAAGGGGGTGGTCACGAATTAAGCTACTTTTGTCGATTAGACGCTTCGTTCAGGAGATATCGACGATTTAAGTTTTCATATGAAATTTCAACCTTTTTCATGGGAAAAGGGGGTGGTCACGAATTAAGCTCCTTTTGTCGATTAGACGCTTCGTTTAGGATATATCGACGATTTAAGTTTTCATATGAAATTTAACCTTTTTCATGGGAAAAGGGGGTGGTCACGAATTAAGGTCCTTTTGTCGATTAGACGCTTCGTTTAGGATATATCGACGATTTAAGTTTTCATATGAAATTTAACCTTTTTCATGGGAAAAGGGGGTTGTCACGAATTAAGCCCCTTTTGTCGATTAAACGGTTCGTTTAGGTGATATCGACGACTTAAGTTTTCATATGAAATTTCAACCTTTTTCATGGGAAAAGGGGGTGGTCACGAATTAAGGTCCTTTTGTCGATTAGACGCTTCGTTTAGGATATATCGACGATTTAAGTTTTCATATGAAATTTTAACATTTTTTATGGGAAAAGGGGGTGGTCACGAATTAAGGTCCTTTTGTCGATTAGACGCTTCGTTTAGGATATATCGACGATTTAAGTTTTCATATGAAATTTAACCTTTTTCATGGGAAAAGGGGGTGGTAACGAATTAAGCCCCTTTTGTCGATTAAACGGTTCGTTTAGGAGATATCGACGACTTAAGTTTTCATATGAAATTTCAACCTTTTTCATGGGAAAAGGGGGTGGTAACGAATCAAGCTCCTTTTGTCGATTAGACGCTTCGTTTAGGAGATATCGACAATTCAAGTTTTCATATGAAATTCCAACCTTTTTCATGGGAAAAGGGGGTGGTCACGAATTAAGCTTCTTTTGTCGATTAGACGCTTCGTTTAAAAGATATCGACGATTTAAGTTTTCATATGAAATTTTAACATTTTTTATGGGAAAAGGGGGTGGTCACGAATTAAGGTCCTTTTGTCGATTAGACGCTTCGTTTAGGAGATATCGACAATTCAAGTTTTCATATGAAATTCCAACCTTTTTCATGGGAAAAGGATGTGGTCACGAATTAAGCTTCTTTTGTCGATTAGACGCTTCGTTTAAAAGATATCGACGATTTAAGTTTTCATATGAAATTTTAACATTTTTTATGGGAAAAGGGGGTGGTCACGAATTAAGGTCCTTTTGTCGATTAGACGCTTCGTTTAGGATATATCGACGATTTAAGTTTTCATATGAAATTTAAACTTTTTCATGGGAAAAGGGGGTGGTAACGAATTAAGCTCCTTTTGTCGATTGGACGCTTCGTTTAGGAGATATCGACGATTTAAGTTTTCATATGAAATTTAACCTTTTTCATGGGAAACGGGGGTGGTCACGAATTAAGCTCCTTTTTACGATTAGACGCTTCGTTTAGGAGATATCGACGATTTAAGTTTTCATATGAAATTTCAACCGTTTTCATAGGGAAACGACTTAAGCTTCTTTTGTCGATTAGACGCTTCGTTTAGGAGATATCGACAATTCAAGTTTTCATGTGAAATTTCAACCTTTTTCATGGAAAAAGGGGTGGTCACGAATTAAGCTTCTTTTGTCGATTAGACGCTTCGTTTAGGAGATATCGACGATTTAAGTTTTCATATGAAATTTCAACCTTTTTCATGGGAAAAGGGGGTGGTCACGAATCAAGCTTCTTTTGTCGATTAGACGCTTCGTTTAGGAGATATCGACAATTCAAGTTTTCATATGAAATGTAACCTTTTTCATGGGAAAAAGGGGTGGTCACGAATTAAGCTTCTTTTGTCGATTAGACGCTTCGTTTAGGAGATATCGACGATTTAAGTTTTCATATGAAATTTAACCTTTTTCATGGGAAAAGGGGGTTGTCACGAATTAAGCCCCTTTTGTCGATTAAACGGTTCGTTTAGGAGATATCGACGACTTAAGCTTTCATATGAAATTTCAACCTTTTTCATGGGAAACGGAGGTGGTCACGAATTAAGCTCCTTTTGTCGATTAGACGCTTCGTTTAGGAGATATCGACGATTTAAGTTTTCATATGAAATTTTAACCTTTTTCATGGGAAAAGGGGGTGGTCCCGAATTAAGCTTCTTTTGTCGATTAGACGCTTCGTTTAGGAGATATCGACAATTTCAGTTTTCATATGAAATTTCAACCTTTTTCATGGGAAAAGGGGGTGGTCACGAATTAAGTTCCTTTTGTCGATTAGACGCTTCGTTCAGGAGATATCGACGATTTAAGTTTTCATATGACATTTAACCTTTTTCATGGGAAAAGGGGGTGGTCGAATTAAGCTTCATTTGTCGATTAGACGCTTCGTTTAGGAGATATCGACGATTTAAGTTTTCATATGACATTTAACCTTTTTCATGGGAAAAGGGGGTGGTCACGAATTAAGCTTCTTTTGTCGATTAGACGCTTCGTTTAGGAGATATCGACGATTTAAGTTTTCATATGACATTTAACCTTTTTCATGGGAAAAGGGGGTGGTCACGATTTAAGCTTCTTTTGTCGATTAGACGCTTCGTTTAGGAGATATCGACGATTTAAGTTTTCATATGACATTTAACCTTTTTCATGGGAAAAGGGGTTGGTCACGAATTAAGCTTCTTTTGTCGATTAGACGCTTCGTTTAGGAGATATCGACGATTTAAGTTTTCATATGACATTTAACCTTTTTCATGGGAAAAGGGGGTGGTCACGAATTAAGCTTCTTTTGTCGATTAGACGCTTCGTTTAGGAGATATCGACGATTTAAGTTTTCATATGACATTTAACCTTTTTCATGGGAAAAGGGGGTGGTCACGATTTAAGCTTCTTTTGTCGATTAGACGCTTCGTTTAGGAGATATCGTCGATTTAAGTTTTCATATGAAATTTAACCTTTTTCATGGGAAAAGGGGGTGGTCGACGATTCAAGTTTTCATATGAAATTTCAACCTTTTTCATGGGAAAAGGGGGTGGTCACGAATTAAGCTTCTTTTGTCGATTAGACGCATCGTTTGGGAGATATCGACAATTCAAGTTTTCATATGAAATTTCAACCTTTTTCATGGGAAAAGAGGGTGGTCACGAAATTAGCTTCTTTTGCCGATTAGACGCTTCGTTTAGGAGATATCGACAAGGAGGTGGTCACGAATTAAGCTCCTTTTGTCGATTAGACGCTTCGTTTAGGAGATATGGACGATTTAAGTTTTCATATGAAATTTTAATGGGAAAAGGGGGGGTCACAAATTAAGCTCCTTTTGTCGATTAGACGCTTCCTTTAGGAGATATCGACGATTTAAGTTTTCATATGAAACTTAAATCGTCGATATCTCCTAAACGAAGCGTCTAATCGACAAAAAGAGCTTAATTTGTGACCACCCCCTTTTCCCATGAAAAAGGTTGAAATTTCATATGAAAACTTAAATCGTCGATATCTCCTAAACGAAGCGTCTAATCGACAAAAGGAGCTTAATTCGTTACCACCCCCTTTTCCCATAAAAAAGGTTGTCGATTAGACGCTTCGTTTAGGAGATATCGACGATTTAAATTTTCATATGAAATTTCAACATTTTTCATGGGAAACGGAGGTGGTCACGAATTAAGCTCCTTTTGTCGATTAGACGCTTCGTTTAGGAGATATCGACGATTTAAGTTTTCATATGAAATTTCAACCTTTTTCATGGGAAAAGGGGGTGGTCGACGATTCAAGTTTTCATATGAAATTTCAACCTTTTTCATGGGAAAAGGGGGTGGTCACGAATTAAGCTTCTTTTGTCGATTAGACGCATCGTTTGGGAGATATCGACAATTCAAGTTTTCATATGAAATTTCAACCTTTTTCATGGGAAAAGAGGGTGGTCACGAAATTAGCTTCTTTTGTCGATTAGACGCTTCGTTTAGGAGATATCGACAAGGGGGTGGTCACGAATTAAGCTCCTTTTGTCGATTAGACGCTTCGTTTAGGAGATATGGACGATTTAAGTTTTCATATGAAATTTCAACCTTTTTCATGGGAAAAGGGGGTGGTCACGAATCAAGCTCCTTTTGTCGAGTAGACGCTTCGTTTAGGAGATATCGTCGATTTAAGTTTTCATATGAAATTTAACCTTTTTCATGGGAAAAGGGGGTGGTCGACGATTCAAGTTTTCATATGAAATTTCAACCTTTTTCATGGGAAAAGGGGGTGGTCACGAATTAAGCTTCTTTTGTCGATTAGACGCATCGTTTGGGAGATATCGACAATTCAAGTTTTCATATGAAATTTCAACCTTTTTCATGGGAAAAGAGGGTGGTCACGAAATTAGCTTCTTTTGTCGATTAGACGCTTCGTTTAGGAGATATCGACAAGGGGGTGGTCACGAATTAAGCTCCTTTTGTCGATTAGACGCTTCGTTTAGGAGATATGGACGATTTAAGTTTTCATATGAAATTTCAACCTTTTTCATGGGAAAAGGGGGTGGTCACGAATCAAGCTCCTTTTGTCGAGTAGACGCTTCGTTTAGGAGATATCGACGATTTAAGTTTTCATATGAAATTTTAACCTTTTTCATGGGAAAAGGGGATGGTCCCGAATTAAGCTTCTTTTGTCGATTAGACGCTTCGTTTAGGAGATATCGACAATTTCAGTTTTCATATGAAATTTCAACCTTTTTCATGGGAAAAGGGGGTGGTCACGAATTAAGTTCCTTTTGTCGATTAGACGCTTCGTTCAGGAGATATCGACGATTTTAGTTTTCATATGAAATGGTCACGATTTAAGCTTCTTTTGTCGATTAGACGCTTCGTTTAGGAGATATCGACGATTTAAGTTTTCATATGAAATTTAACCTTTTTCATGGTAAAAGGGGGTGGTCACGAATTAAGCTTCTTTTGTCGATTAGACGCTTCGTTTAGGAGATATCGACGATTTAAGTTTTCATATGAAATTTAACCTTTTTCATGGGAAAACGGGGTGGTCACGAATTAAGCTTCTTTTGTCGATTAGACGCTTCGTTTAGGAGATATGGACGATTTAAGTTTTCATATGAAATTTAACCTTTTTCATGGGAAAAGGGGGTGGTCACGAATTAAGCTTCTTTTTTCGATTAGACGCTTCGTTTAGGAGATATCGACGATTTAAGTTTTCATATGAAATTTAACCTTTTTCATGGTAAAACGGGGTGGTCACGAATTAAGCTCCTTTTGTCGATTAGACGCTTCGTTTAGGAGATATCGACGATTTAAGTTTTCATATGACATTTAACCTTTTTCATGGGAAAAGGGGGTGGTCACGAATTAAGCTTCTTTTGTCGATTAGACGCTTCGTTTAGGAGATATCGACGATTTAAGTTTTCATATGAAATTTAACCTTTTTCATGGGAAAACGGGGTGGTCACGAATTAAGCTTCTTTTGTCGATTAGACGCTTCGTTTAGGAGATATGGACGATTTAAGTTTTCATATGAAATTTAACCTTTTTCATGGGAAAAGGGGGTGGTCACGAATTAAGCTTCTTTTTTCGATTAGACGCTTCGTTTAGGAGATATCGACGATTTAAGTTTTCATATGAAATTTAACCTTTTTCATGGTAAAACGGGGTGGTCACGAATTAAGCTCCTTCTGTCGATTAGACGCTTCGTTTAGGAGATATCGACGATTTAAGTTTTCATATGAAATTTTAACCTTTTTCATGGGAAAAGGGGGTGGTCACGAATTAAGCTTCTTTTTTCGATTAGACGCTTCGTTTAGGAGATATCGACGATTTAAGTTTTCATATGAAATTTAACCTTTTTCATGGGAAAACGGGGTGGTCACGAATTAAGCTCCTTCTGTCGATTAGACGCTTCGTTTAGGAGATATCGACGATTTAAGTTTTCATATGAAATTTTAACCTTTTTCATGGGAAAAGGGGGTGGTCACGAATTAAGCTTCTTTTGTCGATTAGACGCTTCGTTTAGGAGATATCGACAATTTCAGTTTTCATATGAAATTTCAACCTTTTTCATGGGAAAAGGGGGTGGTCACGAATTAAGTTCCTTTTGTCGATTAGACGCTTCGTTCAGGAGATATCGACGATTTAAGTTTTCATATGAAATGGTCACGATTTAAGCTTCTTTTGTCGATTAGACGCTTCGTTTAGGAGATATCGACGATTTAAGTTTTCATATGAAATTTAACCTTTTTCATGGGAAAAGGGGGTGGTCACGAATTAAGCTTCTTTTGTCGATTAGACGCTTCGTTTAGGAGATATCGACGATTTAAGTTTTCATATGAAATTTAACCTTTTTCATGGGAAAACGGGGTGGTCACGAATTAAGCTTCTTTTGTCGATTAGACGCTTCGTTTAGGAGATATGGACGATTTAAGTTTTCATATGAAATTTAACCTTTTTCATCGGAAAAGGGGGTGGTCACGAATTAAGCTTCTTTTTTCGATTAGACGCTTCGTTTAGGAGATATCGACGATTTAAGTTTTCATATGAAATTTAACCTTTTTCATGGTAAAACGGGGTGGTCACGAATTAAGCTCCTTTTGTCGATTAGACGCTTCGTTTAGGAGATATCGACGATTTAAGTTTTCATATGACATTTAACCTTTTTCATGGGAAAAGGGGGTGGTCACGATTTAAGCTTCTTTTGTCGATTAGACGCTTCGTTTAGGAAATATCGTCGATTTAAGTTTTCATATGAAATTTAACCTTTTTCATGGGAAAAGGGGGTGGTCACGAATTAAGCTTCTTTTGTCGATTAGACGCTTCGTTTAGGAGATATCGACAATTCCAGTTTCATATGAAATTTCAACCTTTTTCATGGGAAAAGGGGGTGGTCACGAATTAAGCTTCTTTTGTCGATTAGACGTTTCGTTTAGGAGATATCGACGATTTAAGTTTTCATATAAAATTTCAACCTTTTTCATGGGGAAAGGGGGTGGTCACGAACTAAGCTTCTTTTGTCGATTAGACGCATCGTTTAAGAGATATCGACGATTTTAGTTTTCATATGAAACTAAACCTTTTTCGTGGGAAAAGGGGGTGGTCACGAATTAAGCTTCTTTTGTCGATTAGACGCTTCGTTTAGGAGATATCGACGATTTAAGTTTTCATATGAAATTTAACCTTTTTCATGGGAAAAGGGGATGGTCACGAATTAAGCTTCTTTTGTCGATTAGACGCTTCGTTTAAGAAATATCGACGATTTTAGTTTTCATATGAAATTTAACCTTTTTCGTGGGAAAAGGGGGTGGTCACGAATTAAGCTTCTTTTGTCGATTAGACGCTTCGTTTAGAAGATATCGACGATTTAAGTTTTCATATGAAATTTAACCTTTTTCATGGGAAAAGGGGGTGGTCACGATTTAAGCTTCTTTTGTCGATTAGACGTTCGTTTAGGAGATATCGACGATTTAAGTTTTCATATGAAATTTAACCTTTTTCATGGGAAAAGGGGGTGGTCACGATTTAAGCTTCTTTTGTCGATTAGACGCTTCGTTTAGAAGATATCGACGATTTAAGTTTTCATATGAAATTTAACCTTTTTCATGGGAAAAGGGGGTGGTCACGAATTAAGCTTCTTTTGTAGATTAGACGCTTCGTTTAGGAGATATCGACGATTTAAGTTTTCATATGAAATGGTCACGATCTAAGCTTCTTTTGTCGATTAGACGCTTCGTTTAGGAGATATCGACGATTTAAGTTTTCATGTGAAATTTCAACCTTTTTCATGGGAAAAGGGGGTGGTCACGAATTAAGCTTCTTTTGTCGATTAGACGCTTCGTTTAGGAGATATCGACGATTTAAGTTTTCATGTGAAATTTCAACCTTTTTCATGGGAAAAGGAGGTGGTCACGAATTAAGCTTCTTTTGTCGATTAGACGCTTCGTTTAGGAGATATCGACGATTTAAGTTTTCATATGAAATTTAACCTTTTTCATGGGAAAAGGGGGTGGTCACGAATTAAGCTTCTTTTGTCGATTAGACGCTTCGTTTAGGAGATATCGACAATTCCAGTTTTTATATGAAATTTCAACCTTTTTCATGGGAAAAGGGGGTGGTCACGAATTAAGCTTCTTTTGTCGATTAGACGCTTCGTTTAGGAAATATCGACGATTTAAGTTTTCATATGAAATTTAACCTTTTTCATGGGAAAGGGGGTGGTCACGAATTAAGCTTCTTTTGTCGATTAGACGCTTCGTTTAGGAGATATCGACAATTCCAGTTTTCATATGAAATTTCAACCTTTTTCATGGGAAAAGGGGGTGGTCACGAATAAAGCTTCTTTTGTCGATTAGACGCTTCGTTTAGGAGATATCGACAATTCCAGTTTTCATATGAAATTTCAACCTTTTTCATGGGAAAAGGGGGTGGTCACGAATTAAGCTTCTTTTGTCGATTAGACGCTTCGTTTAGGAGATATCGACGATTTAAGTTTTCATATGAAATTTTAACCTTTTTCATGGGAAAAGGGGCTGGTCACGAATTAAGCTTCTTTTGTCGATTAGACGCTTCGTTTAGGAGATATCGACAAATCAAGTTTTCATATGAAATTTCAACCTTTTTTATGGGAAAAGGGGGTGGTCACGAATTAAGCTCCTTTTGTCGATTAGACGCTTCGTTTAGGAGATATCGACAATTCAAGTTTTCATATGAAATTTCAACCTTTTTCATGGGAAAAGGGGGTGGTCACGAATTAAGCTTCTTTTGTCGATTAGACGCTTCGTTTAGGAGATATCGACAATTCCAGTTTTCATATGAAATTTCAACACTTTTCATGGGAAACGGGGGTGGTCACGAATTAAGCTTCTTTTGTCGATTAGACGCTTCGTTTAGGAGATATCGACAATTCAAGTTTTCATATGAAATTTCAACCTTTTTCATGGGAAAAGGGGGTGGTCACGAATTAAGCTCCTTTTGTCGATTAGACGCTTCGTTTAGGAGATATCGACGATTTAAGTTTTCATATGAAATTTAACCTTTTTCATGAGAAAAGGGAATGGTCACGATTTAAGCTTCTTTTGTCGATTAGACGCTTCGTTTAGGAGATATCGACGATTTAAGTTTTCATATGAAATTTAACCTTTTTCATGGGAAAAGGGGGTGGTCACGAATTAAGCTTCTTTTGTCGATTAGACGCTTCATTTAGGAGATATCGTCGATTCAAGTTTTCATATGAAATTTAACCTTTTTCATGGGAAAAGGGGGTGGTCACGAAATAAGCTTCTTTTGTCGATTAGACGTTTCGTTTAGGAGATATCGACAATGCAAGTTTTCATATGAAATTTCAACCTTTATGAAATTTCAACCTTTTTCATGGGAAAAGGGGGTGGTCACGAATTAAGCTTCTTTTGTCGATTAGACGCTTCGTTTAGGAGATATCGACGATTTAAGTTTTCATGTGAAATTTCAACCTTTTTCATGGGAAAAGGGGGTGGTCACGAATTAAGCTTCTTTTGTCGATTAGACGCTTCGTTTAGGAGATATCGACGATTTAAGTTTTCATATGAAATTCAACCTTTTTCATGGGAAAAGGGGGTGGTCACAAATTAAGCTTCTTTTGTCGATTAGACGCTTCGTTTAGGAGATATCGACGATTTAAGTTTTCATATGAAATTTAACCTTTTTCATGGGAAAAGGGGGTGGTCACGAATTAAGCTTCTTTTGTCGATTAGACGCTTCGTTTAGGAGATATCGACAATTCCAGTTTTTATATGAAATTTCAACCTTTTTCATGGGAAAAGGGGGTGGTCACGAATTAAGCTTCTTTTGTCGATTAGACGCTTCGTTTAGGAGATATCGACGATTTAAGTTTTCATATGAAATTTAACCTTTTTCATGGGAAAAGGGGGTGGTCACGAATTAAGCTTCTTTTGTCGATTAGACGCTTCGTTTAGGAGATATCGACAATTCCAGTTTTCATATGAAATTTCAACGTTTTTCATGGGAAAAGGGGGTGGTCACGAATTAAGCTTCTTTTGTCGATTAGACGCTTCGTTTAGGAGATATCGACAATTCCAGTTTTCATATGAAATTTCAACCTTTTTCATGGGAAAAGGGGGTGGTCACGAATTAAGCTTCTTTTGTCGATTAGACGCTTCGTTTAGGAGATATCGACGATTTAAGTTTTCATATGAAATGTTAACCTTTTTCATGGGAAAAGGGGCTGGTCACGAATTAAGCTTCTTTTGTCGATTAGACGCTTCGTTTAGGAGATATCGACAAATCAAGTTTTCATATGAAATTTCAACCTTTTTTATGGGAAAAGGGGGTGGTCACGAATTAAGCTCCTTTTGTCGATTAGACGCTTCGTTTAGGAGATATCGACAATTCAAGTTTTCATATGAAATTTCAACCTTTTTCATGGGAAAAGGGGGTGGTCACGAATTAAGCTTCTTTTGTCGATTAGACGCTTCGTTTAGGAGATATCGACAATTCCAGTTTTCATATGAAATTTCAACACTTTTCATGAGAAAAGGGGGTGGTCACGAATTAAGCTTGTTTTGTCGATTAGACGCTTCGTTTAGGAGATATCGACGATTTAAATTTTCAAATGAAATTTTAACCTTTTTCATGGGAAACGGAGGTGGTCACGAATTAAGCTCCTTTTGTCGATTAGACGCTTCGTTTAGGAGATATAAACGATTTAAGTTTTCATATGAAATTTAACCTTTTTCATGGGAAAAGGGGGTGGTCACGAATTAAGCTTCTTTTGCCGATTAGACGCTTCGTTTAGGAGATATCAACAATTCCAGTTTTCATATGAAATTTCAACCTTTTTCCTGGGAAAGGGGGTGGTCACGAAGTAAGCTTCTTTTGTCGATTAGACGCTTCGTTTAGGAGATATCGACGATTTAAGTTTTCATATGAAATTTAACCTTTTTCATGAGAAAAGGGAATGGTCACGATTTAAGCTTCTTTTGTCGATTAGACGCTTCGTTTAGGAGATATCGTCGATTTAAGTTTTCATATGAAATTTAACCTTTTTCATGGGAAAAGGGGGTGGTCACGAATTAAGCTTCTTTTGTCGATTAGACGCTTCATTTAGGAGATATCGTCGATTCAAGTTTTCATATGAAATTTAACCTTTTTCATGGGAAAACGGGGTGGTCACGAATTAAGCTTCTTTTGTCGATTAGACGCTTCGTTTAGGAGATATCGACGATTTAAGTTTTCATATGAAATTTAACCTTTTTCATGAGAAAAGGGAATGGTCACGAATTAAGCTTCTTTTGTCGATTAGACGCTTCATTTAGGAGATATCGTCGATTCAAGTTTTCATATGAAATTTAACCTTTTTCATGAGAAAAGGGAATGGTCACGAATTAAGCTTCTTTTGTCGATTAGACGCTTCATTTAGGAGATATCGTCGATTCAAGTTTTCATATGAAATTTAACCTTTTTCATGGGAAAATGGGGTGGTCACGAATTAAGCTCCTTTTGTCGATTAGACGCTTCGTTTAGGAGATATCGACGATTTAAGTTTTCATATGAAATTTAACCTTTTTCATGGGAAAAAGGGGGTGGTCACGAAATAAGCTTCTTTTGTCGATTAGACGTTTCGTTTAGGAGATATCGACAATGCAAGTTTTCATATGAAATTTCAACCTTTATGAAATTTCAACCTTTTTCATGGGAAAAGGGGGTGGTCACGAATTAAGTTTCTTTTGTCGATTAGACGCTTCGTTTAGGAGATATCGACGATTTAAGTTTTCCTGTGAAATTTCAACCTTTTTCATGGGAAAAGGGGGTGGTCACGAATTAAGCTTCTTTTGTCGATTAGACGCTTCGTTTAGGAGATATCGACGATTTAAGTTTTCATATGAAATTTAACCTTTTTCATGGGAAAATGGGGTGGTCACGAATTAAGCTTCTTTTGTCGATTAGACGCTTCGTTTAGGAGATATCGACGATTTAAGTTTTCATATGAAATTTAACCTTTTTCAAAAGGGGGTGGTCACGAATTAAGCTTCTTTTGTCGATTAGACGCTTCGTTTAGGAGATATCGACAATTCCAGTTTTCATATGAAATTTCAACCTTTTTCATGGGAAAAGGGGGTGGTCACGAATTAAGCTTCTTTTGTCGATTAGACGCTTCGTTAAGGAGATATCAACGATTAAAGTTTTCATATGAAATTTAACCTTTTTTCATGGGAAAAGGGGGTGGTCACGAATTAAGCTCCTTTTCTCGATTAGACGCTTCGTTTAGGAGATATCGACGATTTAAGTTTTCATACGAAATTTAAACCTTTTTCATGGGAAAATGAGGTGGTCACGAATTAAGCTCCTTTTCTCGATTAGAGGCTCCGTTTAGGAGATATCGACGATTTAAGTTTTCATATGAAATTTCAACCTTTTTCATGGGAAAAGGGGGGTGGTCACGAGTTAAGCTCCTTTTGTCGATTAGACGCTTCGTTTAGGAGATATCGACGATTCAAGTTTTCATATGAAATTTTAACCTTTCATGGGAAAAGGGGGTGGTCACGATTTAAGCTTCTTCTGTCGATTAGACGCTTCGTTTAGGAGATATCAACGATTTAAGTTTTCATATGAAATTTCAACCTTTTTCATGGGAAAAGGGGGTGGTCATGAATTAAGCTTCTTTTGTCGATTAGACGCTTCGTTAAGGAGATATCAACGATTAAAGTTTTCATATGAAATTTCAACCTTTTTCATGGGAAAAGGGGGTGGTCACGAATTAAGCTTCTTTTGTCGATTAGACGCTTCGTTAAGGAGATATCAACGATTAAAGTTTTCATATGAAATTTCAACCTTTTTCATGGGAAAAGGGGGTGGTCTCGAGTTAAGCTCCTTTTGTCGATTAGACGCTTCGTTTAGGAGATATCGACGATTCAAGTTTTCATATGAAATTTTAACCTTTCATGGGAAAAAGGGGGTGGTCACGAATTAAGCTTCTTTTGTCGATTAGACGCTTCGTTTAGGAGATATCAACGATTAAAGTTTTCATATGAAATTTCAACCTTTTTCATGGGAAAAGGGGGTGGTCACGAATTAAGCTTCTTTTGTCGATTAGACGCTTCGTTAAGGAGATATCAACGATTAAAGTTTTCATATGAAATTTCAACCTTTTTTATAGGAAAAGGGGGTGGTCACGAATTAAGCTTCTTTTGTCGATTAGGCGCTTCGTTTAGAAGATATCGACAATTCAAGTTTTCATATGAAATTTTAACCTTTTTCATGGGAAAGGGGGTGGTCACGATTTAAGCTTCTTCTGTCGATTAGACGCTTCGTTTAGGAGATATCGACGATTTAAGTTTTCATATGAAATTTTAACCTTTTTCATGGGAAAGGGGGTGGTCACGATTTAAGCTTCTTCTGTCGATTAGACGCTTCGTTTAGGAGATATCGACGATTTAAGTTTTCATATGAAATTTTAACCTTTTTCATGGGAAAAGGGGCTGGTCACGAATTAAGCTTCTTTTGTCGAAGAGACGCTTCGTTTAGGAGATATCGACAATTCCAGTTTTCATATGAAATTTCAACCTTTTTCATGGGAAAAGGGGGTGGTCACGAATTAAGCTTCTTTTGTCGATTAGACGCTTCGTTAAGGAGATATCAACGATTAAAGTTTTCATATGAAATTTCAACCTTTTTCATGGGAAAAGGGGGTGGTCACGAGTTAAGCTCCTTTTGTCGATTAGACGCTTCGTTTAGGAGATATCGACGATTCAAGTTTTTATATGAAATTTCAACCTTTTTCATGGGAAAAATGTGTGGTCACGAATTAAGCTTCTTTTGTCGATTAGACGTTTCGTTAAGGAGATATCAACGATTAAAGTTTTCATATGAAATTTCAACCTTTTTATAGGAAAAGGGGGTGGTCATGAATTAAGCTTCTTCTGTCGATTAGACGCTTCGTTTAGGAGATATCGACGATTTAAGTTTTCATATGAAATGTTAACTTTTTCATGGGAAAAGGGGGTAGTCACGAATTAAGCTCCTTTTCTCGATTAGACGCTTCGTTTAGGAGATATCGACGATTTAAGTTTTCATATGAAATTTCAACCATTTTCATGGGAAAAGGCGGTGGTCACGAATTAAGCTCCTTTTGTCGATTAGACGCTTCGTTTAGGAGATATCGACGGTTTAAGTTTTCATATGAAATTTTAACCTTTTTCATGGGAAAAGGGGGTGGTCACGAGTTAAGCTCCTTTTGTCGATTAGACGCTTCGTTTAGGAGATATCGACGATTCAAGTTTTCATATGAAATTTCACCTTTTTCATGGGAAAAGGGGGTGGTCACGAATTAAGCTTCTTTTGTCGATTAGACGCTTCGTTAAGGAGATATCAACGATTAAAGTTTTCATATGAAATTTCAACCTTTTTCATGGGAAAAGGGGGTGGTCACGAGTTAAGCTCCTTTTGTCGATTAGACGCTTCGTTTAGGAGATATCGACGATTCAAGTTTTCATATGAAATTTTAACCTTTCATGGAAAAAGGGGGTGGTCACGAATTAAGCTTCTTTTGTCGATTAGACGCTTCGTTTAAGAGATATCGACGATTTAAGTTTTCATATGAAATTTCAACCTTTTTCATGGGAAAAGGGGGTGGTCACGAATTAAGCTCCATTTCTCGATTAGACGCTTCGTTAAGGAGATATAGACGATTTAAATTTTCATATGAAATTTCAACCATTTTCATGGGAAAAGGCGGTGGTCACGAATTAAGCTCCTTTTGTCGATTAGACGCTTCGTTTAGGAGATATCGACGGTTTAAGTTTTCATATGAAATTTTAACCTTTTTCATGGGAAAAGGGGGTGGTCACGAATTAAGCTCCATTTCTCGATTAGACGCTTCGTTAAGGAGATATCGACGATTTAAGTTTTCATATGAAATTTTAACCTTTTTCATGGGAAAAGGGGGTGGACACGAATTAAGCTCCATTTCTCGATTAGACGCTTCGTTAAGGAGATATCGACGATTTAAGTTTTCATATGAAATTTTAACCTTTTTCATGGGAAAAGGGGGTGGACACGAATTAAGCTCCATTTCTCGATTAGACGCTTCGTTAAGGAGATATAGACGATTTAAATTTTCATATGAAATTTCAACCATTTTCATGGGAAAAGGGGGTGGACACGAATTAAGCTCCATTTCTCGATTAGACGCTTCGTTAAGGAGATATCGACGATTTAAGTTTTCATATGAAATTTTAACCTTTTTCATGGGAAAAGGGGGTGGACACGAATTAAGCTCCATTTCTCGATTAGACGCTTCGTTAAGGAGATATCGACGATTTAAGTTTTCATATGAAATTTTAACCTTTTTCATGGGAAAAGGGGGTGGACACGAATTAAGCTCCATTTCTCGATTAGACGCTTCGTTAAGGAGATATAGACGATTTAAATTTTCATATGAAATTTCAACCGTTTTCATGGGAAAAGGGGGTGGTCACGAATTAAGCTCCTTTTGTCGATTAGACGCTTCGTTAAGGAGATATCGACGATTTAAGTTTTCATATGAAATTTTAACCTTTTTCATGGGAAAAGGGGGTGGTCACGAATTAAGCTCCATTTCTCGATTAGACGCTTCGTTAAGGAGATATCGACGATTTAAGTTTTCATATGAAATTTTAACCTTTTTCATGGGAAAAGGGGGTGGACACGAATTAAGCTCCATTTCTCGATTAGACGCTTCGTTAAGGAGATATAGACGATTTAAATTTTCATATGAACTTTCAACCATTTTCATGGGAAAAGGCGGTGGTCACAAATTAATTTCCTTTTGTCGATTAGACGCTTCGATTAGGAGATATCGACGATTTAAGTTTTCATATAAAATTTCAACCTTTTTAATGGGAAAAGGGGGTGGTCACGAATTAAGCTCCTTTTGTCGATTAGACGCTTCGTTTAGGAGATATCGATTATTTAAGTTTTCATATGCAATTTCAACCTTTTTAATGGGATAATTTTGTCACGAATTAAGCTCATTTTGTCGATTTTTTTGTCGAGACGCATCGTTTAGGAGATATTGACGATTTAAGTCTTCATATGAAATTTCAACTTTTTTTCTTGGAAAATGGAGGTGGTCACGAATTAAGCTTCTTTTGTCGATTAGACGCTTCGTTTAGGAGATATCGACGATTTAAGTTTTCATATGAAATGTTAACTTTTTCATGGGAAAAGGGGGTAGTCACGAATTAAGCTCCTTTTCTCGATTAGACGCTTCGTTTAGGAGATATCGACGATTTAAGTTTTCATATGAAATTTCAACCATTTTCATGGGAAAAGGCGGTGGTCACGAATTAAGCTCCTTTTGTCGATTAGACGCTTCGTTAAGGAGATATCAACGATTCAAGTTTTCATATGAAATTTTAACCTTTCATGGGAAAAGGGGGTGGTCACGAATTAAGCTTCTTTTGTCGATTAGACGCTTCGTTTAGGAGATATCGACGATTTAAGTTTTCATATGAAATTTCAACCTTTTTCATGGGAAAAGGGGGTGGTCACGAATTAAGCTCCATTTCTCGATTAGACGCTTCGTTAAGGAGATATAGACGATTTAAATTTTCATATGAAATTTCAACCATTTTCATGGGAAAAGGCGGTGGTCACGAATTAAGCTCCTTTTGTCGATTAGACGCTTCGTTTAGGAGATATCGACGGTTTAAGTTTTCATATGAAATTTTAAACTTTTTCATGGGAAAAGGGGGTGGTCACGAATTAAGCTCCTTTTGTCGATTAGACGCTTCGTTAAGGAGATATCGACGATTTAAGTTTTCATATGAAATTTTAACCTTTTTAATGGGATAATTTTGTCACGAATTAAGCTCATTTTGTCGATTTTTTTGTCGAGACGCATCGTTTAGGAGATATTGACGATTTAAGTCTTCATATGAAATTTCAACTTTTTTTCTTGGAAAATGGAGGTGGTCACGAATTAAGCTTCTTTTGTCGATTAGACGCTTCGTTTAGGAGATATCGACGATTTAAGTTTTCATATGAAATGTTAACTTTTTCATGGGAAAAGGGGGTAGTCACGAATTAAGCTCCTTTTCTCGATTAGACGCTTCGTTTAGGAGATATCGACGATTTAAGTTTTCATATGAAATTTCAACCATTTTCATGGGAAAAGGCGGTGGTCACGAATTAAGCTCCTTTTGTCGATTAGACGCTTCGTTAAGGAGATATCAACGATTAAAGTTTTCATATGAAATTTCAACCTTTTTCATGGGAAAAGGGGGTGGTCACGAATTAAGCTTCTTTTGTCGATTAGACGCTTCGTTAAGGAGATATCAACGATTAAAGTTTTCATATGAAATTTCAACCTTTTTCATGGGAAAAGGGGGTGGTCACGAGTTAAGCTCCTTTTGTCGATTAGACGCTTCGTTTAGGAGATATCGACGATTCAAGTTTTCATATGAAATTTTAACCTTTCATGGGAAAAGGGGGTGGTCACGAATTAAGCTCCTTTTGTCGATTAGACGCTTCGTTTAGGAGATATCGACGGTTTAAGTTTTCATATGAAATTTTAAACTTTTTCATGGGAAAAGGGGGTGGTCACGAATTAAGCTCCTTTTGTCGATTAGACGCTTCGTTAAGGAGATATCGACGATTTAAGTTTTCATATGAAATTTTAACCTTTTTCATGGGAAAAGGGGGTGGTCACGAATTAAGCTCCATTTCTCGATTAGACGCTTCGTTAAGGAGATATCGACGATTTAAGATTTCATATGAAATTTTAACCTTTTTCATGGGAAAAGGGGGTGGACACGAATTAAGCTCCATTTCTCGATTAGACGCTTCGTTAAGGAGATATAGACGATTTAAATTTTCATATGAACTTTCAACCATTTTCATGGGAAAAGGCGGTGGTCACAAATTAAGTTCCTTTTGTCGATTAGACGCTTCGATTAGGAGATATCGACGATTTAAGTTTTCATATAAAATTTCAACCTTTTTAATGGGAAAAGGGGGTGGTCACGAATTAAGCTCCTTTTGTCGATTAGACGCTTCGTTTAGGAGATATCGATTATTTAAGTTTTCATATGCAATTTCAACCTTTTTAATGGGATAATTTTGTCACGAATTAAGCTCATTTTGTCGATTTTTTTTGTCGAGACGCATCGTTTAGGAGATATTGACGATTTAAGTCTTCATATGAAATTTCAACTTTTTTTCTTGGAAAATGGAGGTGGTCACGAATTAAGCTTCTTTTGTCGATTAGACGCTTCGTTTAGATCTCGACGATGGTATATACGTACTAATCCTTAAAATGCCTTTAAAATATTAAGATTTTCTACACAGCCGGCAGAACATAAACATGCCACAACATCGACGATTTTAAATCAGATTCCGGTTTTCCATAAAAGATCTTTTGTGGTCAAGTCAAAGTCTCTATTGCTCTGGCACACACACATAAAAACAATGAAGAGAAACATTCCGGCGGCATAAATAAACCGTATCAACATTCTATGCCATTCCAAGCCGTACGTACCGTACCACCCATACCTCTACGGCTTACACATAAAATTTAACGCAAACCAACCACGACCACAATCGTCTCTGTGCGTGTGTGTGTACGATTGTATATGCATCCCTATATGAACTCATGTGCTGATTCTATTCACGTTGGGTAAGTATCCTGTCCACCGGACACCAAATGACAACAAATCCACAATGTTCTTGTGGTGGATATTAAATTGACCACAACAAAACAATGGCAGTTTTTGTTGTTTACAAAACAAAAAATAAATCCATAAATTTTTTGTTCTTTGTTCTCCATTTCTATGGCCCAGCACTCTCGCTACACTGTGGCATCGGGTATTTAGAGACTTTATGCTGATGTTGGCAAGACTAGAAGAAATACTAGATACGAGCTAGCGATGGTTAAAGGGTATCCTTTTGCTGTGTGCAAATACAATCGCTTTTCGTTGCAGTGAAGTAACGGGTGGTTTTTCAGGTTCACAATTGTGAGTTGCTCGCTCACGCTGCTTTATTTGACAATCGATTTAACAGTTGCTAGTTGCTTTTTGTTCAGTTTAATTTGCCATTTCATCATGGTTAGATTTAAACAAGAGCAATGCTTCAAAATTGTGGAAATTTTCTATCAAAACAAGAAAGAATGTGTTATTCGGTTGATCGGACTTACTTATACCCTCACCCATTAATGGAATTTCTTGCGTCCTCCATTGCTGGAAGATTACCGATTTTATCAAAAAATTTTAAAGGGTCGATTTAGTGAATGTCGCTAGAATAAGGCATCTTTTGGTTTGCGCATTCTAATTTATGTTTAATTTTTTATTTGTGATTTCCCGCAGAATCGTTTGAAAAGCACTAAAGTTATTATGCGAATACCAAACGTGGGCGGAATGGTGCATTTGCCTTAGAGGTACCAGAATAGGGCGTGTCTCTCCCTATTTTTGTACACGTATAAAAATTTAAAGTGTTGTTTCTGGCGTGTGGTTTTCAAGAAGATATAAAAAGCATATAAATTATTGGTATGACCATGAATCCAGCTTTACTGTAAATATAGGGTGATCCATCTAAAGTTATTTTTTTTAAACAAAAAAATACTATACTTCAAATCAAGTGTGGAATCTTTATTATGTTCATACGAAAGGACATTTCATAAAATTTAATTCAAATGTTAGCAACTGTAATATGGAAATGAGCGTTCGGCGAAAAACAAAAAGAACCGCAGTTTTCGACTAAAATTGTGTTCCACTGAACAGGAGAACCATTTCTGGCGCAACGGCAACGTCAATAAAAAAATTGCCGCATTTGGGCTGAAGAGGAACCAGCAGAGGTTCAAGAGATGCCATTATATCCAGAGAAAACCACGCTTTTAAAAACTAATGATGGTCGAAATGTAACTTTCAATGGTGCTCGCTATTGCTCTATCATATCGAACTTTTTACTACCTGAAATTAAAGCCCGTATTCTTGACGACATTTTATTTCAACAGGATGGTGCCACTTGCCATGCAGCTGGTCAAACAATGGATCTAGTGAGAGGTAATCTCGAGGAGCAGTTAATTCCACGTTTTGGAACTGTGAATTGGCCGCCTAGATCGTGTGATATCACACCTTTAGACTTTTTTCTGTGGAGCTACGGAATGTCCAAAGTCTATGCTGACTAACCAGCTATGAATCAGGTCTTGGAAACCAACATTACGCGTGTCATTCACGCCATACCGGTCGAAATGCTCGAATGAGTTATTCAAAATTGCACCCTCAGAATGGACACCCTGAGGCGTATAGTTAAGGCCAACATTTGAAGGAAATTATATTCAAAAAATAAATGGCATACAATTTCCTTCGAATGAATAAAAAAGATTCCACGCTTGATTAGAATTTTAGTATTTTTTTATTTTGAAAAACTACCTCTAGATGGATCACCCTATATAGGGGGTTGACATTATGTCTTCAAAATGATTTCGGGCAAGTGACCGCAGCGGCTGACTTGAATAAATTCCAGCCGAGAGGAGCAATTTTGGCCACTTTTGGGGCCGTATGACAGCCACAGGCCCACGACAGGAGATATTGCGCTCACCAAAAGGTTTTTTCAATAAATTGATTGTTTCGTTGGGTGTCGCGCCGTCTTGGTCGTCCATATCCTCCAAAGCAGCCACAAAAAAAGTCATTAATCACGGCTCTGTAGCGTTTCCCACTAACTGCAATGGCCGGATTCATTTTTGAAGAAAAATGGACCAATGATGCCCTTTGCTCATAGAGCACACCAAAAAGTGACTTTTTGAGGATGAAACAGCGTCTCAACGATGGCTTGTGGATTTTTATTACTCCAAATGCAACAATTTTGGTTATTAACGTACCCATTCAAGCAAAAGTGAGCTTTATCACGTAAGAAAATTTTCTTGTAAAAATCGGGATCGGTGCCATCTTGTTTTCGGCCCATTAGTCACGATTTGCAAACGTTGGTCCGAAGTAAGTCTACAGCTGCTATATACTTATATCTCTGGCCTAATAATGAAAATGCAAATATTTATCATCAAAAATGGTTTTATTGTTTTTTAAAGTATTCTCCAACATGATTTATACACTTTTGCATGCGCTCACACCAATTGTCGAAGCACTTTTTCCACTCCGATCGAAACACCACCAAAACATTGTTTTTAAACGCTTCAACAGCATCGCCTGGCGACGAAAATCGTTGACCACGCATTTTTTCTTGATGTGAGGGAATAAAGTGAAGTCATTGGGTGCCAAGTCAGGCTGTACGGCGGATGAACCATCAACTCGACGTTTTGGCCGATCAAAAAGGCGCTGGTTTGAGCCGATTTGTGAGAGCTCGCGTTTTCATGGTGCACAATGATGTCTTCTCTTGTTCGTTTTTCGAATTTCTCTTCAAAGACTTCAGGCAAACAAATTGTGGTGTACCGCTCAGAATTGACCATTATACATTGCTCAAGCAGAACAGTCGCACCAGTTTTTCCACGAGAAACAGGCGACCATTTACTTCGAAGTGCTTCTTTCACTAACAACTTTCGTTGGGGTTGGCTCGTCTTCGAAGACGAGTTTCGGGCTCATACGCATAGATCCATGATTCGTCACCTATGACGATCTTAAAGTAAACGTCTTTTGAAGCACCGCTATCGTATTTTTTCAAAATTTCTTTACACCAATCGACACGAGCCTTTTTTTGAGCGATAGTCACATTGTGCGGGATCCAACGAGAACAAACCTTTTTTGCGGCCAGGTGTTCATGCAATATCAAATGTATGCTGGTAGAAGAAATGTTCAAGGATGCCTCTATCTCACGGTATGTCACATGACAATCTTGCAATATCAGTTCATGCACGGCATCAATGTTCTCTGGCACAATGGCCGCTTTTGGACGACCTTTGTTTTTGAGCGAGCGTCGGCCACGATTGTATTCATTAAACCAGTTTTTCACAGTGCTATAGGATGGTGCTTCATCAACATACAAAGATTTAAGTTCATTGATGCACTCTTGTCGTGATAATCCACGTCGAAAGTTGTAAAAAATGATCACACGAAATAGTTCACGAGTTAATTCCATTTATTTGCAAATTGAATTTTTCAAGTTACTGTAAACAACACAAATGATGGTCGCACGTCAAAACATTATTTGTCACCTTGCTAAGCTTTTAACTCTGTTCGTAGGTTTTAATTTTTCGTTAGATCGTATGCTACAAATATATTTAAAAAAAAGTGGGCGGAATGTTTGCATTGTATAGGGCGTACCATAAAGGGGCGTGTCAATCGCATTTTTGATTTGCAAGTACAAAGCTGTTATTGAAATATTTTTGTGTTACCAGTTTACGCCAATTGTATGCACTGTATTGATTTCGGGGTAGATCGTATGAATAGGATTAATGATATATCACGAATACCAAACGAAGGAGTATCCGTACATTTGTGTTGGAGGTACCAGAAGTGGCGTAGCAATGTGGCCCATTTTCAATCCCGTTGGCACTTTTGCAAAACTATTACGACACGCAAAATTTAAAAATGATTGGTGGCTTCTTTCGAGAGCTATCGTGCGAAACAGCCGCACAGACGGACATGGATCAGATGACATGAAAAGTCATGAGACATATCTAGGGTCTTAAATGCTCTTTTCGTTGACTTACACTTTTTGTCGTACCAAATGATATATACGCTCTTGCCCATAGTTGTGTTCTCTTTAAAACTAACCATTAGCTTAAGCTGCTTTACAACAAAGCATTGAATAAGGTCAATATCAATAAATTATCCACCGTTCTCAACAAATGGGATTTTTTGAAAAGTGTGTGAAAATTAGAGTGCTCCATTGTATCGTATACGCCACATAGTCCAAATCATATTAAAACATTTATAGCAAAATTGTATCTCAGATTAAATTATAATAAAATATTTTTTCTTTGTTTAATTTAAGTTAAAAATTCTGTAAATCTACAAAAACAACCTTTACAACTAAAGTAAGGACCGCATCAGTTTTACTTATAATTATACCAATGCTATTTTAGTAATACTCGTATAATATGTTAGGGGAAAAGATTATAATATAAGTATATAATACAAAAAAAACTTACCACAATTCAACACACTGGATGCAAACCTGCAAACGGAAAAATGACATTAATCAATTTAAGTTTGAATAGAAATATCAGAAAATGACGTTAAAAACGAAATCAATGAACTTGCGAAACAGGATTCCACTCCGTGAAACATAGTAAAGGGTGGTTAAATTTTAAGAGCCGATGTTGATTTTGAATAGAACACAAATTATTTGTGAAATTATTGTCATTTCTTTTTATTATGATAATGTTGGTATGATTCAATTTTGTATGGAACAAAATACTCGTATCGGCCAAATGGCGGCCGCGACCTCGGCGGCACACCTCCATCCGATGGTACAAATTTTCGATGACGCTGGGGCATAATTGAGGTTCTATGCCATTAATGTGCCGAATTATCTCATCCTTTAGCTCTTGAATTGTTGCTGGCTTATAGACCTTTTCTTTCAAATAACCCCAAAGAAAGAAGTCTAACGGTGTCAAATCACATGATCTTGGCGGTCAATTAACAGCGCCACGACGTGAGATAACACGGCCATTGAATTTGTCGCGCAAAAGAGCCATTGTTTTGTTAACTCTGTGGCAAGTGGCACCGTCCTGTTGAAACCACATATCGTTCACCATCCATATCTTCCAATTCGAGCATAAAAAGTTTGTTATAATCTCACGATTGCGAACACCATTCACAGTAACTGCCTGACCGGCCTCATTTTGGAAAAAATATGGCCCGATGATGCCGCCAGCTGATAAACCGCACCAAACAGTCGCGCTTTGTGCACGCAAAGAAAAGATATGGTTACACTATGGTCACCGCAACAATACTATGTTCTCTACAATCGTCGCAACCATAGTATTGTTTTTTGAATTTCATTTTGACAATAGTATGATTGCCAAATTTAGAAATGAAAATATGGTTGTAGCAACCATATAAACATGGTTGGTCCAACAACAGTATTGTTGTTTAAAATTTACGTTAACAATAATTTGATTACGGTAATCATACAGTATGGTTGCGACTATGAACATAACAAAACAGGTTTTATAGAGCATACATGTATGTGCGTGCGTATGTTTTTTTGATACACATACACACGATACAGTGAATGGTTGTTGTCCATTAAAAAACAATAACAATCGGAAGGTAGTTCGAGGGATTTTTATTGTGTTTACTTTGTTCGGTGAAATACTCTAAAATCGACTGGTTCTCGTTTATTTAAAATCTGCATGCACTTAAGTATATAGCCTTTGATCATGGGGTTTAATCACATTCGTTACTTGCTGTCTACGGATAGTGAAGTAGTATTCGCCCCTGCTGGCAACTAAAAGTATTTTTGACCGTTGGCATATATATTTTTGTTTCTTGAATGAAATGTATAATAAAAACATGGCTTCAAATCTGGCTATGAACTAATAGTAATGCAATTTAAAATAACAAACTTAATAAAAAATCCCTATTTTTGAATAACAATAAAAACCAATCCTAATAAATAATTTTGGGGATCATAGTATGGTTGAGTGTGAATCATTCTATGGTTGTGGGGATCAAAGTATGGTTGCGTGTGAATCATACTATGATTGTGAGGATCATACTATGGTTGTATGAGAAACATACTATTGTTGTGAGGATCATAGTATGGTTGTGCAGATCATAGTATGGTTGAGTGTGAATAATACTATGTTTGTGGGGATCATAGTATGGTAATGTGTGAATCATACTATTGTTGTGAGGATCTTAATATTGTTGTGTCACAACCATATACCCAACAATAGTATTATCCTCTTCGAATATTGTCACCCCAACCATACTTTTTTTCTGCGTGTGGGTGCATTGTTTTTTTCGAAAATCACTCTCGGATTATTATTCGGCAAACTTGCTTATTGACGAATCCACTGAGGTAAAAATGTGCCTCATCACTGAAGATGGTTTTCTTCGAAAATTGATCATCAACTGTTGCCTTTTCTTGCCACCATTCTGACCATCGATGATGACCTTGATTCAAATTGAGTTAGTCTGAAATTGAGAACTATCAAATGATATGCAGAAAAAAACTTGACGTCTTTTAAATTCCAAAAATATTTGAGCTATAAGTAGATGAACCTTTAAGTGTACCGATCGACTCAAAATCGAGATCCTGTCTATCTGTCCTACTGTACAAGCCGCAATTCATACATTTTAGCCGAATTAAGCTTCGCGGATATAGGTTGGACACTTTTGGACAATGATTAAGATATAGCTCCCACGCATATGTTCAACCGATTTAATGTCTTAAGCTCTATAATCCATATAACATCAAATTGTGATGAAATTTAATACAGTGCATTACGATCGAACCGTAACCAGCGTGGATAAAAATGGGTCACACCCCTCCCGATTTTAGATGCAGCCGCAATGGAATACCCATATTATGTTAGATTTCGATCAATTCCAGGTATACTACGAAGGACAACCAACCAATCTTGGAGATATTTGGAGCTTTTCATTTTTGTCCATTTGTCTGTGTGACCGTCCGTCATTGTGTCAATATAAAGCACGATGGCGTTCAAACGAATTATAGGTAAAAGGTTAAAATGTTTCATTCTGATGGCTATCCGTTATATCCTATATGGGATTCTAAATATTTTATTGCGCGTCGTAAAAATGGAAGACGATCTTTCCTTGTCCATTTTTGTGTTTTTGTGCACCAAAAAAAAACTCAGTTGGAAAACAGACTCAACTAAAAAATTTAGTTTGGTTTAACACACTTTCTGTTCTAATCACCAACATTTCATTGTACTCGTACTGATGATTTCATGGTTGACATTTCATCAGATGGTAGCAACGTTAATAGTTCGGAAGTCACAACCAATAAATCGGTTATACCGAACGAATTCAATTATAAAGTACAAGGTACTTTGGTACCAATAATTAGTGGTGACATCGTATAATTTCTTTGTAATTCAATGTTGTAACATACAAGGTGGGCCGAAAGTTACAAGGGGTTTAAAAATTTAGTAACTTTTTCGTTTATATATTTTTTTTCAGATTATATAAATAACACTTGGAGAATAAATAATGGAGATTCACAACTGAACCAGAATAATAGAATTTTATTATTTAAATCAGCGATCAATTATTTTAACGCAGACGCATGAGTGCTCAAGCTCATTTTCATTTGAATGGCTTTGTTAATAAGCAGAACTGTAGATTCTGGGGTTCTGAAAATCCAAGATCCATTCATGAACGCCAATTGCACCCCATTAGGTGTACAGTACGGTGTGGGGTCATATCTGCAAATATCATTGGGCTTGACTTTTTCGAGAAGTGCTGTAACCGTAAATGGAGAGCGGTATCGGTTTCGCCAGATTTCTCAGCACCCGATTATTTCTTTGGGGTTATTGGAATGAGCGAGTATATGTGAATAAGCCCGAGACAATTCTTTAACTCAAGGCCAACATTGTTGCAGAAATTTGAACGCTGCAGCCACAAATTTTGAAACATGTTATGGAAAGTGCTCTAAAACGAGCCCATCATTGAGAAGTTGAAAACAGGGGGCATTTAAGTGGCTTTATTTTTCATATTTAGTGTAAAAAAAATTCCATTTTATATATTATATAATCTGAGAAAATAATAAAGAACAATAATAAACGAAAAAGTTATTAAAGTTTTTAACCCCATGGTAACTTTTGGCCCGCCCTGTATTATTGGTTATCCGAACATCAGAATGTAATCCCTATAATAAATGTGGGTCCAACAATAACACACGATGTTAACACACCATAACACACCTTAACTTCAATTTGTTTGCCCAACCTTATCTGAAATTTCTTTGTTTCACTGATTTACAAATTCAACCATGGAGAGGTACACAATTGAAATGCGTTAAGCTTGCTGAAGCCTTTTACGAAAATGGGCTTTTATTTCGTGCACTTTGTGATATTTTTGTCAGAACAATAACCCAAATGTATCCACAGTGTATTCGTTAATAGGCAGAATTGCCGCATTTGGGCAAATGAGAATCCGCGAGAGATTGTTGCAAAACCGATGCATCAAATGAGTCGGGGCGTACCTTTTCGAAAATGAATTCGTTCACGCAGTTTTCGGAAATGGTTTTCCCTATCGCGAGATGACAACGGTCATCTTGTGTTCAGAAATCGAAGATTTGCCCCTGAACGATATGTGTTTCCAACAGGATGGAGCCTACTGCCACACAGCCAAAGAAACAATGGCTCTTTTGTGCGAGAATTTCAATGGCCGTGTTATCTTACGTCGTGACGATGTTAATTGGCCGCCACGATCATACATCGTTGGGCTTCTTTCTTTGGAGATATTTATAAGAAAAAGTATAAGTCAAAAATTTAAGGACAATTAAAGAGCTAAAGGATTAGACAAGTCGCCACATTAAACCACATTATGTTTAAGAGTCATTAAAAATATGGACCATCGGATAGAGGTGTTCCACCAAAGACGTGACGAGCATTTGGACGATATTTTGTTTCACACATAATTGTCATAGATCCATTTATCATAATATAAAATATTAGGATAATATCCTGAAAACTTTTTGTTTAATTTACAATTAGCATCAAGCGTTTTAGTTATATCACCCTTTAGTTGATCAGTTCTAGTAGCAAAATCATATTTTAAGAATAAAAATAAAATTAAAAATATGGACCATCGGATAGAGGTGTTCCATCAAAGACGTGGCGAGCATTTGGACGATATTTTGTTTCACTCATAATTGTCATAGATCCATTTATCATAATAAAAAATATTAGGATAATATCCTGAAAACTTTTTGTTTAATTTACAATTAGCATTAAGCGTTTTAGTTATATCACCTTTTAGTGGATCTAAAAATCAAAATCATATTTTAAGACGAAATCAAATTTAGTAATTCCAACAACAGCACAAAAAATGGAAGTAAGTATTGAAACATTATTGAAAATAGTTTTCAATTTAGATTTTTTCAAATTATGATTAAAAATTATTTGTTTTTTTAAATTTTGGCCGAAATCATTAAAACTTATAATGCAAAGTCCACATTTTTTTGGAAATACAGAAATTCCTTCCCCCTAAGTTTTTTAAACAATAGTTAGTCCAGTTAACAAATAGTCGTGGTAATGACAACCGAAAGTACTCATAACCATCAATCTTAAACGACAACCAATACCTGTAAAAATTTAGTTCCCATAACCAATTTAATTAGCTATGGTTACCGACAGTGTCAGTTCTGGCTATTGAAAATTGCCGTGTACCCAATCCACATTCAGTTGTAACGATGAAATAATCAATTGCAGGTGCGACCACCGATATTCGGTTCGCAGAGAATACGGTTGTGGCAACAAATCTGTTTTCTGTGTGTAGTATTTTTGGGGTTTCTCACTATCACTCTAATCGTTTCGACACTTCGAAAATATGAACACACAGAGAAAACATTAGTTGGAACTACAATGATTCGGTTACAAAAGATGAATTTCGGTTCAAAAAGATGAATTGCGGTTGCAATCACCAATGTTTATAATTGTGATGGATATTCGGTTCAAAAAAAAACGAAAGATAATAAATACAGGGTGAAGCGCGGTAATTTGCTTATTTGGGAGTGAAATAAAAACATTATGAACCTTAGAATTATTTATTTTATATTTTAATTATATTGAACAGCAAAGGAATTTTTAAATTACGTGGTTTTAAATAGCATAGCTGGCAAATGTCGAACTTCGCTATCCACACACAGCTGCATACGTTTCCTGAAGTTTTCATAAACTCCAACAAACATGTCGACTGGTATTCTGCCAATTTCAGCCTCAATGTTGTTAATTAGGTCTTCCACGGTGTTGGGACGGTTGATATACCCTCGATTCGAAAATCGCATGGGGCTAAATCTGGTGAGCGTGCCGGCCAGTTCACATCACAAGAGATAAGCCGTCCAGGAAACATTTGCCTCAAATAATTCATGGTAACCCTTGCTGTGTGTGCAGTGGCACCATCCTGTTGGAGCCATGTATCTTCTAATTACATTGCCTCAAGAGCCGGCTGAAAAAATGCAGCAAGTGCCAAAAGCAAGTTATTGCTTCCAAGCAGTGCGTTTCGGAGATTGCAGTACTGCTGCTCTAACTCTCTCGATGTTTTGTGGTGTTGTAATCCTTCTCTCTGGTCCCCTTCGTACACATGAACCATTCCGTGCTGTACTCAATGAAGTTACCCAATTTACAATTGATTGCCGTCCAGAAACACGTCCGCGTGGGGAAACAGCGAATCGTAAACGAAAAGCACGCTGCGCTGCAATAATCGAGCGGGCATTTGGAAAATACGCTTTAACACAAAATGGCCTCTCCTCACGTGTCCAATGAGTGATGGCAACTGAAAGGCAGACGAATACAAATCTCTTGTCAAACACTCTCCGCTCTCCTCGACCAACAGTTCCGCCACAGCCTGCAGTGCAAAAAAGCAAAATTCCGCGCTCCACCCTGTATGACCATCGTTCTGATTGAAACATATTGAACGGTCATACTACAGCAACAGGTCTCGAATCAGGAAGTGGTACACAATGAAGCTCTTATGCTTGCTGACCAGCACCTTCTATTTAACGCCGGCTGGGAAGGGCTAATGCCCTTTACTTGGCTTTCAGATAAAGGAAATACTCCTCAAGTCTCCGGAATTTACGAAAATTCGCCACTGAAAAAGTTTAAGTGTTCTTACCCAGATTTGAACCTGGGTTAACCTGAGCGATGGTCGTGCACGCTTATCGTAGCACCACGGTGACTCACATCAAGTTATATGCACATTATTTTTTTAACCCTCAAAGGTAAAGGAGATCACTGAGTCGGTCATAACCACCGCATTTTTTTGTTTGTTTCAGACAGCTTTTTTTCTTTTGTAATGTCACATACAAAATCGCCTATACAAATGTAGAAATGTGAAATAACAAAAACACAGAACTAAGGACGTTAGAGAGGAGAAAAACAAGCGTTAAATTATCCTGTTATCATACGTTCAAGTACTGTTGTGTTTTTTTCCTGTTGTTCACTTAGGAAAAGCTTATGTGTTTCAAATGTCTAATTTCATTGACTTTTTGTTGTTGTCCACATTTCATGAAAGTGATCACCAGACTGAAATGGACATTACGAATTTAATGAAGTTGAATTTTTTTCATATATTTTTCTTTTCACAAAATACTCGTATTCGTACTTATGAAATGTTGCTTTTAATCATAATGACACATAGTTCATTACGTTAAGCTTCTGGTAAATCTTCAAAGAAAGATTAATTGTTTGATTAAGTTGAGGTATGTTTTTTGTCGAAAAAGTGCCAAATCATAGCAAGAAATTTAGTACATTAACTTTCAAAGTTGTAATCTCCGGCAGTGAAGCTGCTATGAAAAATATGATTTCAGTAGACTGCTAATTAAAAGCCGCAACATCCCATTAAGCAACATTAGTAATCTTCTCTCGTATCAGTGAGTTGTGCACGATATAATTCGCATACTTACTGGCCAGGACCTACTGTTTAAGGACGGCTCCGAACGGCTAATGGATTTTACATAGAAGTTTTTACATGGCTTAGAGATGAATCTCTTCCTCGTAAAGTTGCCAGTATTTACGAAGTGAAAACCCGCCGCTTGTTAGATGCTCTCACCCAGAGTTGAACATGGGTTTACTGTTACCAACTCCAAAATTTGTAAAGGATGGGCAAATTTAATATTTGAATCGGCTGTGAAAAATAGAACTGATAATTGAACTTTTTTATTTAATAATGGAACACAATGTCATTCATATGACTACCAAAACCGTCTCGGAAGATTGTTTGGCAGGAGATGAAGACTTTTAACGAAAAATGGTGTTTTCAGAAAAAGCTCATTTTCATCTCGGTGGTTATGTCAATAAGCAAATTTGCCACGTATGGGGTTCAGAGAATCCAAACGTGACTATTGAAAAGCTTATGTACCCACAATTAGTCACTGTTCGATGTAGATTTTGGGCTGGCGGCATCATTGGGCCATTTTTCATTAAAAATGAGCGCTAAAAGTCTGCTGAATATAGTGCAGCTCTCTCCTCTCTTTGCAGAACATTCCTATAGTAATGTACCCCCTTTTGGTCAAGCACTAAACCTTTAACCTTTAATTAGTTTAATGCTTCTTTAATTGACTGCCTTTATTTTGTTGCAGACACGTTTCACTTTCAAGATTATTGATGATAAAATGAAAAAAGAAAATAATGTTTGGGTTGAGAACATGTCCGTTGCAGACATACCAAGATTAAAATAAAGCAATTTGGGAAATTAACCCAAATAAACAATATTACGTTTTTGCAGCATAACGTTTGGGGGCACAACCAAAATAAACAATTCTTTAGCCTTCTTGTCACTTTTGGGATGCCATTTAGCATAGAACACATATTTTCATTTTTTTGCTTGATAGATTATCTTAAATGGGGTAAATACTTTCTTTTTTATTTGGTGTCCTATAATGATTATATAATAAGTGTCAATATTTAAACTAAATCGATGTCGCCCTTAAGGATGTTTTAGTTATGGGTAATTCCAACTAAAATCGACCCAAAACCTGCACTTTAAAAAATGAACCTTTTGATTTTGATGAACATACGGCACTTATGTGACGCGCAAAATAGAAAAGGACCTAAGGTTAAAAACCAGTTTTGTTCAGGAGAGCCATTTTAAAGATTAGGTCCCTTTCTATTTGCGCTTAGAATCGTCGACTTCACTTTCATAGAACGCGCATATCTCTGGAAGGGAACACTTTTGGGGCATGGGATAGGTCTCATTCGATGCTCAGATGTTGTCCACATCAAAAAAAAAGAAAAAAGTGAAAAGTTGATGAAAAGTTTTGTTCAGGAGAGCCATTTTAAAGATTAGGTCCCTTTCTATTTGCGCTTAGAATCGTCGACTTCACTTTCATAGAACGCGCATATCTCTGGGAGGGAACACGTTTGGGGCATGGGGTCGGTCTCATTCGATGCTCAGATGTTGTTAAGAAGTTAAACTTTAATTTATAGTTTTTTGTTAACATTTACAATTTTTGTAAAAAATTGTTGATTTTTTTCTAAATATACTAAATTTGCTCATTTAAATCCCAAAGAATTTTGGATGTGCCATAATTGTTGAAGTTATGGTCAATAAACTGGGGTTGATCAATACCCGATGTTCCACGAAATGGTGCATGGTATAATAACACAGTACAACAGCCAATCTGGGGGGTGAGAAATTCCAAGTCAGGGTGATGGTACTAGGTCAGTATATTAAAACCCTCAAAAGGTTTTGCGATCGTATGTGCCAGTTTTTTTATGACCTTTTAAATTTTTTCCTTATCTTGATGTTTTTTCGCTTAGTTGTAAAATGTTGGCAAAAACGTAGTTTGACATAACTCGAGAACGACTAGTTCGATTTTGCTGAAATAAATTGAGAAAAATTAATAATTACATTTTCTTTAATCCATTAATATACTGTTTCTCTACCAAATCAACATTTTTGCAATTAGAAATAAATTTATGAAGAAAATTTTTTTTAAAACATATAAATCCCAAACGGAAAAACGTGTAGAGTCTTATAACTTTCACGTAAAGTCACATAACCTATAAACAAAATGCGACATAGATCATAGAAATCGATTAACGCGTTCTACTTTTATTTACAATTAAGTGAAGTTACTGGCACATACGAACGCAAAACCCTTTGAGGGTTTTAATATACTGACCTAGTACCATCACCCTAACTTGGAATTTCTCACCCCCCAGACAATAACCCCAAAAATGTTCCACAGTGTAATTATTACCAGTTCTTGTGGATCCTCAAGTACGAGTATCTCGTAAGTATTCTCCTCTTTTTCCAATAACTTTTAGTCGGTAGAGATTTACTGAGTCTCCGGTGCAGGCAAATATAATATAATTGAATTGTTTTGTTTTCACTTTCGTAGCTATACCTTCATCGCAAAAGTTCATCAGTATTATAATAACGAACTTTAACAATAATGGTCGGTCGGACTTTCAAAATCAATCCTACTTCAATTTTAGGACTTTAGTTTGTGATCCGCTTAAGCAACATGAACACCGAGGCTCATAGTGATTCATGCAAATTTAAATTCAAACTCGTATCGGTTTTATTCCAATCAACTGGAGTTCATGTTCCCCCTGACTGACTGTCTGCCTGCCTGTCCGTCTGTCCTGCCTGCCCGCCTGCTGTCCAGGGTATACAATTACCGCACAACGGAAGGCGTCTGTACAAAATTGTACACAAATTACCAAACAAAGCTAAACCGCACTTCAAACTAAACAAATTCAGTATGAAACCCATGCATGGGAACAGCACAAAAAAAAACAATACGGGGCAGCAACGAAACCTCAACACTGACTGGAACAGAATAAAAGTGATTTTTTATGCAAACAACACAATACTGTTGCAATAGTGACCGCATTAAAGGCATCCTTCAATCCGACCCCAGCCCACCCACCAGCATGCCTAACATTGAGTGCAACCAGAATGTAGCCACAAAAACCGCCAACTGATAGAATATGAAGAATGGCCGGACAGTCAAACGAATGCTCTAGGGGAAAGAGCTCCTCATGTTGTTTCATTTCGAATATGCCCTGCATAATTGCACAACAAACATGTTCACATAAAAATAAAAAAAAAAACATTGAGATTTTGTTCCGGTTTCCTGTCGGCTCGGGGGGCGGGCTATGGCTCTACCGGCAAACTTGGGCAAATGTTGTAGAAACAAACTTATAATTGCAACATGCCCCTGCAGAATATAGAGAAACTTTGGTATGCCATACGCCCACTTCAATGTAAATATACACTCCCTCTGACCTGTCCATGTAGGTGTAATCTCTCGCATACACACTGAGCCACTCACACATGTGAAACTGTGAAGTTCCCATCTGTATTCCATGCACATTTTATATACGTAAAGTACTCTTCAGCTATGTATTCGACTACCCCTACCTGGCGATTGGTGTGTATTCAGAATTTGTTGTTCGTTTTGAGACACTTGCAAATATCGTAAACTTGGGAAATCAGTGAAAGCAAAAGGCGAGCGTGTCCGACTCTACTATACAGCTCTACTCTACTCTACTACAGCTCTAGCTATGCAGAAAAGACACCCGAAAACATGTTTTTGGTCCAATTGGACCTAAGGTGCGTTTCTTAATTTACTCAGATTTTAAAACGAATGCCAAACTCTTTCTGAGATTTGGGAGAATACGTATTGTATTGGTCTTTAGTACCCGTATACCCTTACTTGAATGCGCCGGATTAGAGATTTTTAGGCCCTAGCGTCCGTCCCATTTGGGTCTGTCTCTCCAAATTGCAAAACTAATTTTAGTTTTGTCTTCGTGGAAAAATTTCGTTTATATATAATCGAGGTCTGCTATATATATTTCTGGCCTAATAATGAAAATGCGAATATTTATCATCAAAAATGGTTTTATTGTTTTTCAAAGTATTCTCCAGCATGCTTTATACACTCTTGCATGCGCTCAAATCAATCGTCGAAGCACTTTTTCCACTCCAATTGAGACAACTCCAAAATATGGTTTTTGAACGCTTCAACAGCATCTTCTGGCAACGAAATTCGTTGACCACGCATTTTTTTCTTGATGTGCGGGAATAAAAAGAAGTCATTGGGTGCCAAGTCAGGACTGTACAGCGGATGAACCATCAATTCGTCGTACTGGCCGGTAAAAAAGGTGCTGGTTTGAGCCGATGTGTGAGAGCTGGCATTTTCATGGTACACAATGATTCGTTTTCTCTCGTTCGTTTTTCGAATTTCTCCAAAGACTTGAGGGAATCAAATTGTGGTGTACCACTCAGAATTGACCTCCTACGTTGCTCAAGCGGAACAGTCGCCACATGACCAGTTTTGACGAAGAAACAGGCGACCATTTGCTTCGAAGTGCTTCTTCCACGAACAACTTTCATTGGATTTGGCTCGTCTTCGAAGACCCACACGGTCGATTGCTGTTTTGTTTCGGGCACATAAGCATAGCTCATGATTCGTCACCTTTGACGATCTTATAAACGCCCTTTGAAGCACCGCGATCGTATTTTTCCAAATTTCTTTGCACCAATCGGCACGAGCCTTTTTTTGAGCGATTGTCAAATTGTGCGGGATCCAACGAGAAAAAACCTTTTTTACGGCCACGTGTTCATGCAATATCGAATGTATGCTGGTGGAAGAAATGCCCAAAGATGTCTCTATATCACGGTATGTCACATGACGATCTTACATTATCAGTTCACGCACGGCATCACGGGACCTTCGTCTTTGAGCGTGCGTCGGCCACGATTGTATTCATTAAAACAGTTTTTCACAGTGCTATAGGATGGTGCTTCATCGCCATACAAATATTTGAGTTCATAAGTGCTCTTTTGACGTTATAATCCACGTCGAAAGTTGTGAAAAATTATCGCACGAAAATGTTCACGAATTAATTCCATTTTTTTTTGCCAAATTGAATTTTTAGTCACTGTAAACCACACAAATGATGGTCGTAAGTCAAAACGTTCTGAGTACGTTTATGCTAAAAAATTTCCGATGGTAACACTTCCGCTAGGTAACACTTGGTGTTGCGTAGTCCAGAAATATATATAGCAACCCTCGTAAAAATATATCCATGTACATTTAAAGCTGTTTTTTCAGCCCACGAAACTTTTTATGCCCATATCTAAATGGTCCTGAATGGTCCATATTTGTACTGTTTACCAAATTTTTTCGAAATTGGAAATATAAGTAATATCGGGTATCTTGTCTATTAATTCCGCCTGGCGCTAGCCTGTCGGTCCCAAGCCAGGATAAGGGGGGAGGGTTCCAGCCAACGGGACAACCCTTTCCTAAATAAAATGAATTGTTCCTCCAGCAGACTGAAGGTTAACTGCCGGCCTCATACGTCGAAGCAAACAATAACCATTATCAACGAAACAATACAATTATTAAGAAACGGACTTGATAATACGGCACAATCAATTGGCTATTGAACAAAGGCACGATTTGGTTAAAAAAAAATCCCGCCTGTCACAAGTACAGGGTGGCTGATGAATATTGCTAGATTAAGAAACTCAAATAAGTTTTTTTTAGTCTTTGGCTCATTCAGTTTTATTAAATACATCTTAATAAGTTTTAAAAATAATGAAATTTAAATAAGGATTGCCGCCAAACGTGCATCTATACTCTTTTTAACCGAAACAGGTGCGTGATAGCGGCATACAATCCAAATTATTATTTCAGTGTCCCACTGCAAAAAAAAATTAAGCAGATTCAATAAAAAGATAAAAAGTTATTAATTTTTTTTGTAGCGGCTTTCATCAGCCACCCTGTATGCAACACTCTTAATTTGAATTTGTATAAGTATAAACTTGATATTTTGCGTGATTTGATAATTAAGCCAGTTCTTGAATCTTTGAATTGCAAATCTTACCATTTTTTTGAGTCAAGGAGTTTGCAATGCTGGCTAGTCTTCATAACGTACAGTAGTGTGGGTCGAACAAAAAGTTGCACCATTCACCCCCTAGATTTACAGATTATCTAGATACGATTTCGGGAACACAATTTTTTCTGTGCATCTTACATACCGCCCTTTTAGTTTTTTTATCCTGCGTTTTCTTCTAAAGTCCGATCGTAGCGTAATAAATAAATATAATAAATACCGCTGTTCAAGTTTTGGCAAGGGCCATATTTCGTCCATAGGTTATTTTTGACTCCGAGGTCAAATTCGATTAGTGATCTCTGTTATCTCGTTTTCTACCCCCTGACAGGGACTAATTTTGAAACGTTAGTAAAAAGCTTTAAAAATGATTAGGGTTTTGTCTTTAAAGCACTCAGTTTTATTCATAGATTAAATAGTTACATAGGGTTACAAAGGGTTCAAATTCGACTAGTTTCTTTTGAAGTCGTTTTTTGTTTTACTCTAACCCACATACGAGGGTTGCTATTTATATTTCGGGTCCGGCAATAAAAACACAGTAATTTATCATTGGAAATGGTTTTATTGTTTTTCGAAAAATTCTCCTTTAAGATCAATACACTTTTGCATGCGCACAAACCAATTTTCGAAGCACTTTTTTCACTCTGATTGAGACACCTCTAAAACATGATTTTTGAACGCTTCAACAGCTGCTTGGGGCGATGAAAAACGTTGACCACGGATTGTTGTCTTGATGATAGGGAATAAGAAGAAGTCATTTGGTGCCAAATCAGGGCAGTACGGTGGATGGCCCATCAATTCGACATCTTGAGTGGTCAAATAGCTCATCGTTTCATCTGATGTGTGAGAGCTTGCATTGACGTAATGCAAAAAGATCAGTCTTCTCTTATTATCTTTCATTTCTTCGAACACTGTTGGCAAACAGATGGTTGCATACCGCTCAGAATTGACCGTCCTACGTCCCGCTAAAGACACTGTGGCAACATGATCGGTTTTACCGAAAAAAAACGCAATTATTTGCTTCGATGCACTTCTTCCACGAACAAATAGTGTTGAATTTGGCTCGTCTTGAAAGACCCATACGGTCGATTGCTGTTGTGTTTCGGGTTCATATGCATAGATTTATGATTCGTCACCTGTGACAATGTTATACACTTTGAGCTACCGCAGCTATTCTTTTTCAACGTCTCTTTGCACCAATCCATACGAGCCTTTAATTGAGCATTCGTCAAATTATGTGGGATCCAACGAGAACAAATTTTTTTCACGGCCAATTGAATATGAAATATCTTATTGATGCTTGTCATACTAATGACCAAGAAATCAATCTCACGGTATGTCACATGTTGGTCTTACTTAATCAGTTCACGCACAGCATCGATGGTTTCTGGCAAACTGACAGAAGTTGGAAGTTCTGGCAAACTGGCAGAAGTTGGAAGTTCTTCAGGAAATTCATCCTGGAGCGAGCGGCGTCCGAGACTGAACTCTTGGTACTAGCGATAATTGCGAACAGTGGTTATTGATGGTGCACGCAGAAAAAAGTATGGTTGTGGTGACAATATTCGAAGAGGATAATTTTATTGTTGGGTATATGGTTGTGGTACAAAAATATTATGATCCTCACAACAATAGTATGATCCAAATACAACCATACTATGATCCTCACAACAATAGTATGATTCACACATAACCATACTATGATCCCCACAACCATAGAATGACTCACACTCAACCATACTATGATCTCCACAACCATAGTATGATCCTCACTACCATAGTATGTTTCACATACAACCATAGAACGATCCTCACAACATACTATAATTCACACGCAACCATGTTATGACCTCTACAACCATAGAATGATCACACACAATTATACTATGATCTCCATTATAATTTATTAGAATTTGTTTAAGTTGTCGACAATAGACTTGAATTATGAAAATTATTTAAAAAAACATTAAATTCAAAATAATAGGAGTGATTTATTTCACAGTAGAAAAAATAAGTTTAAATAAACGTAAGCGTTTTTATTAAAAATTTTTTAGTTAAACAAAGCCAAAGCAGCTTGTTTAAAAAATCTTAATTTCGATAAAAAAAAAAGTACTATTATTGCATTAGATCCGTACCAATAACATTTGTTCTTAAAAGCATATTTAAATAAAGAAAAATTACAATCATACAGTATGATTGCCGCAATCATATCATTGTTAACATTAAACGCAAAACACAATACTTTTGTCGCTCCAACCATATTTATATTGTTGCTATAACCATATTTTCATTTTTAAATTTGGCAATAATACTATTGTTACATTTCAACAATATTAATGTTGCAGCAATTATACTATTGTCAAAACTAAATTCAGTTAACAATGCTATGGTTGCGACGAACATACTTTTATTGCGGAGCACATACTATTATTGCCGTGACCATGTAGTAACCATGTTTTTTCTCTGCGTGTGCTTCATCACCAAAAGTCGAAACAAGTTGATTTAAAAACTCTTGTCTCGACCCACACCGAAACTCGTAAAAAATCATCGCACGAAAATGTTCACGGGATAATTCTTTTTTTTGACTGAGATGCATTTTTAACACACTGTAAATAAAAGAATTCGCCCTCAAATGACAAAACGTTCTGAGTAAAGCTATACTCAAAAATGTCAAAGTTCCAATGGAAGTTCCAGTTTTCCTCTGGGTACACTAGTATTGTCAGGACACGAAATATAAATAGCAACCCTCGTAGGATTGATATATTAAATTTATAAATTTAGCAGTATAAGTAAAAACTTGTATGTATGTTTAAATTAAGAGCGCGATTGTTCTTGCGACCCTTTATTTTGAAAGATCGAAGTTAATGCGCCAAGAACAATTGATGTAATACAAATGACAACGCAGAATATAAAAAACTAAAAGGGCGTTAAGTAGGGTGCAATAAAACAATTTTGTGTTCCCGACATCGTCTAAAGATAATCTTTAAATCAAGGGGGCTACTGGTGCATCTTTTTCTTTGTATGGGGACCGACACTTTACTAGTGTACAGCTTTGCTTACCGAAGGACGCTGAGTTATTCGTTCATTTCATTGAAAGCATGTCAATCCTAAATAAATATGGAAAAAACTCTCCCTTTAAAGTACTGAACCATAAATATTTATTTGTATAACAAAATGCTTTAAGAGGTCACTGTACGTTCGCCTGCCTGCCTGCATCAATGACTGCATCCATGTGTAGATGTAGCTCAGTCGTTCAGTTTTGCAAAACATTAGATTTATGCCATTATTGTCCGTATAATACAAATACTTTCATTAGTTCCATAGAAAATAAAGCTGTTTTCATTCTCGTATTTATTATTTATTCACACATGGGCACATTAGGCAGTATCGATGTATGCGTTCTCAAGTCAGTTACTCAGAAATGTTTTTTCCGCATGGTCGGGTTGAAAGAGTCAAATACGTGCGGTGAGATAAATAATAAGCAATATCAGTATGAAGATTTACGGCGTAATTCGGATAATGCCAAAGTTTAAATTTTAGTCTTGCTTAGTTATACAAAAGATTTTGATAGAATTAACCACAATGTTTTATGCTTAAGCTTCAATAGTTTTTCAATTTCTGCTAAAAAATCGTATCTTACTTTTCGGTCTCATTCCATAGTTTTAGGTGTTCCTCACATCTCAATTTTTGGTAATGATCTTTCTGAACGCATTGTCCATAGTTGACTTCATTAGCATGCTGATGATGTGCAACTCTATCTGTATTTTATAAATTTTACCTTAAACTCTTTAATAATCGTTGAAATAGTGATGTAGGATTTATTTACATTTGGGAAAAGGCAAATTGTTTAACTTTTAATCCTTCTAAATTTAAACACTTTTTTATAAGAAAAAGTCATATTGACTAACTGATATTAATATTATTCATATTTTATAAGTTTCAATGGAAATTGTTTCTAGTGCTAAAAATTTAGACATTACCTTTAAAAATAAACTGTCCTGGCGCGACCATACTATTTTTGCTCTTGGCAAAACGTATGGTGCTCAGAGAAATCTTACCGCAAGTCAGTAGTTAACCCCTGTCCACATACAATTTCTGTTGGCGAAAACGTTTTTAGTCCCGAATCTTTTATGCTCCTATGAGTTATTTTCGAGCTGTAGTAGGGAATGTACGAGGCGACCGCAAAAGTAACTGGCCTAACATAAAAATAACCATTTTTTGGGAATTATTATTATTTATTTTTCAACATAATCTCCTTCCAACTCAATACACTTCATCAAACGTTTTTCAAGTTTTTTAATTCCATCCGAAAAATAAGATTTTTCAAGACCTTCAAAATATGCCTCAGTTTCAGCAATAACCTCGCTATTGGACGAAAATTTTTTGCCACCGAATTTTTTTTTTTAATTTGGAAACAAGAAATAATCAGATGAAGCTAAATCTGGACTATATGGTGGATGCGGAGCAATTTTAAATCGTAATTCGGCCAGTTTTTGTTCAGTTAAAAATGCAGTGTGTGAAGGAGCATTATCTTGATGAAAAATAACTTTTTTTTCTAAATGCAGTCGTTTTATCTTGATTTCTTCACTCAACCGATCCAATAATGCACAATAATATTCACTATTTATAGTTTTTCCTTTCTCAAGATAATCAATAAATATTATACCCCTTGCATTCCAAAATACTGTGGACATTACCTTTCCTGCTGACTTAACAGTTTTCGCCTTCTTGGGACCACTTTTACCAGCTTCTATCCATTGTTTTGACAGTTATGAATCGGCGCAAGAACTCTATTGGATTACGCTGATAAATCGCTAAAAGCTCCTCGGAATTGGTCCAACGGACGATTTTTTGGTGCAAAGTCAACAAGCGCAGCACCCATCTTGCGGATAGCTTTTTCATGTGGAGTTCATCATGTAAAATACTCCAAACTTGTTTTTCGTGTATTTTAACAATATCAGCAAGTTCTCTGAGCTTTATTCGTCTATCTTTAGTCACTTCATTTAATATTTTTCTAATGTTTTCAATAGCAGTATCACTTTTCGGTCTTCCCATTTTAAATTGTTGAACCCAGGATTTCAGGGTGGAGTATGATGGTGCATTATCACCATGAACAGATTCCAATTCATCTTTGATTAATTGTGGCGTATAACCTTTCATATAAAAGTGTTTAATTACCGCACGAAACTCTTTTTTTCCATTTTTTAAAAATTATTATTGTTTACTTCAATCACCTGTAACAAAGATAATAATCATTAAATATTTCGGAAATTTTGACAGATGGCTTATAAAAGATTGCTTTTAAAAAACAAAAAAAAAGTTGCTAGTAACACAGAAAATGTGCCAGGCCAGTTAGTTTTGCGGTTGCCATCGTATATGGGTTGCGTGTTCATTAGAGCGCCCATTAAGCAAAAAGTGTTATTTTTCCGCTCCCCGCTCATTTTCTAGTATATTGGGCATCAAAAATGATATCCGTCCAAAATTGTTTTCAATCGAATGGAAACCGGCCAGTCCGCCACGACTTTTAAATTAAAATTAGTTGCAAGCTTTAATGAGCTATAACTCGTAAGATAGACGATTTTCGGAAAATACACCTTAAACATTTATGTTGCAAATGGACACGTTTTAGCACGTTTTCATGGGCACGTTTTAGCGATAGCAAAATCGATTTAAAGTGTTCCTGTTTATAAATATTTGCACTTTAATATCGTCATACATGCAGAGAAAAAATATGGTTACTATATGATCACGGCAAAAATAATATGTTCTCTGCAATAAAAGTATGTTTTTCGCAACCATAGTACTGTATTTTGAATGTTATTTTGATAACAGTATGATTGCGCCAATATTTATATTGTTGAAATGTAACAAAAGAATTATTACCAAATTTAGAAATGAAAATATGGTTGTAGCAACCATATAAATATGGTGCGACGAAAGTATTCCTTGCTTGGGGTACGGCTGATGAGGTAGTACTTGCAATTAAAAATATTTTCGACTGCCTGGTTTTATTGTTTTTCAAAGTATTCTTTGGCATGATTTATACACTTTTGCATGCGCTCAAACCAATTTTCGAAGCACTTTGTCCACTCCGATTGAGGCACCTCCAAAACATGGTTTTTGAATGCTTCAACAGCATCTTCTGGCGACGAAAATCGTGGACCACGCTTTTTTTCTTGATGTGCGGGAATAAAAATAAGTCATTGGGTGCCAAGTCAGAGCTGTACGGCCGATAACTCATCAATTCGACATTTTGGCCGGTCAAAAAGGCGCTGGTTTGAGCCGATATGTGAGAGCGCATTGTCATGGTGCTCAATTATTCGTCTTCTCTTGTTCGTTTTTCGAATTTCTCCGAAGATTTCAGGGAAACAAATTGTGGTGCACCACTCAGAATTGACCATCTTACGTTGCTCAAGCGGAACAGTCGCCACATGACCAGTTTTGTCGAAGAAACAGGCGACCATTTGCTTCGAAGTGTTTCTCTACGATTCAAGACCCACTTTGGTCGATTGCTGTTTTATTTTGGGCTCATTCACATAGATCCATGATTCGTCACCTGTGACGATCTTATAAAAGCCTTTCGAAGCACCGCGATCTATTTTTTAAAAATTTCATTGCACCAATCGACACGAGCCTTTTTTGAGCGATTGTCAAATTGTGCGGGGTCCAACGAGAACAAACCTTTTTTACGGCCAGGTGTTCATGCAATATCGAATGTATGCTGGTGGAAGAAATGCCCAATGATGCCTTCACCTCACGGTATGTCACCTGACGATATTACATTATCAGTTTACGCACCGCATTAATGTTCTCTGGCACAAAGGCCGTTTTTGGACGACCTTTGTCTGTGAGCGAGCGTCGGCTACGTTTAAATTCATTTAACCAGTTTTTCACAAAGCTATAGGATGGTATTTAACTGTCACACAAAGATTTAAGTTCATCGATGCATTCTTGTCGCGATAATTTAAGTCGAAAGTTGTGAAAAATGATCGCTCGAAAATGTTCACGAGTTAATTCCACTTTTTTGCCAAATTGATGTGGATTATAGTATGGTTGTGTGCGAATCATACTATTATAGAGAGGATAATAATATTATTGTGCCACAACCAAATACCAAATAATAGTATCATGCTCGGCGAATATTGTCATCCCAGCCATGCTTTTTTTCTGCATGTAGAATATTCCACTCAGAAAATCCCCAAAACTTTTTGGAACATATCAGATTTGCTATATCAATGTCAGCTAATCCAAATCAGGAAAACCTTTTTCCATTAAAGCTATATGTCTTTGGAATCAGTTTCTATTAAACTATATATTCAATATTAAAGGAAATTATAGTCTAAAAATAAATGCAATAAATGTCCTTTCAAATTACCAATAAAGATTCCACAATGATTTGAATTTTTATATTTTTTTGTTCTGAAAAATATCTCTAGATGGATCACCCTATATAACCAACGCTATGCAACAAAAAGCACAAATTATTATATTTTGACAAACAAATGTAACTATTTTTATCTAACTATATCAAAATAGTATATTTCAAAATTGTCTGATTTTTTTCCTTTTGTAAAACAACTAATTTTTGTTATAATCGTTTCATAAAACAACTTACCATTTTTTTGTAAAACTACTTATTTACCATCGTACCAAAAGTTAATTTTTTTCAGCATAGGCTTAACAATTGAATAAATAAAATAGTTTATATACTTTATAGGGTATCCGTTCAATATTTCGTGGTGTTGGAAACGGAATGTCAAATTTAGTATACTTATACAATCCACTCTTTAGTGGATGGAATAGAAAAATATAGGTACGATTTAAATATTCTGACCCAAGTGTAAAATCAAATATAAATCGATACGGTCCAGTGTATATCTATCCCATGCTTGCTAAATATAATAAAACTAATGTGCATACGAAGAGCTGAAGGGAGACAAGAGGAAACAAGAAATGTTTGTAAACATTTGTTATGTTCTGTTTAAATTTAATGTTTTCTTTTCAGTTTTTCTCATTTATCTTCTCTTGCTACATTCGACAAGACAATAGGATGACAGGAATATACTTGTATACGAGAATGAATATGTTTATTTGTGATAAATGCAGATCTTAATAAAAGTAGAAGATGTATTTAAAGACATGTTTGTTCAGAAAATACATAAAAATGCAAACAAGGAGGGTAAGAGATTTTTCGATTTCAGAACACAAATACGCTGGAATCTCTCATAATTTATGCATAACTATAGTAAAGACTCTTTAATAAAAAAAAAATTGGGGAGGGTATCAAAATCAAATTTTCTTAAACAAAATGTTCAATAAACCGATAATACCTCTAAGTTTCATTGAAGTAAGAGGCAAAAACCATATTTTGATATGCCTATATGTGTTAGCATGACGCTCAAAATGCTATGTACGACTTTGAATCCGGGACCTCGTTGTCCCGTCCATTAAATTTATCATATTTGGTTTACATATGGAATGCTACAAAATGTTCTTTTTGGCAGACAAACTAAATTGCAGCCTAAGAAACCTTTGAAATCTTTCTACAAAAAATGGCGATTACGCAATCCAATTACGAATGCTGGGGAAATCTAAGCTCAAAACACATTTGCAATACTCAAATAAGATTTTTCTTTGAAGTTTCTTCTCTTCTTCTGTTTATTGTATTGCTTGTAGAATAAAGCAATCACTTAGAGCTAGTAGCACCAGTCACATAAAATTTCCTTTACAATGCTATATAGGCTTCCTTATATACATTTTAGAAGATGCACATTTAAATCTGAAAACAGATTTCAAAATATTAGTGTGTATGTTTCAAAGAAGCATGCCCTGGAATCTGGTGTAATCTCATGTTTTGGTCGTTGGAGTTTGGGGTTCGGTTTCTAGCTAAACTAAAGGAAACAAGTTGTACTATTGGGGATACGAGTACGTACAACAACTTTAAAGAGAACGAGAGGATAACACAACTACCAGCATATTATTCGAGCATTCAACAGGATATACTACCCAAAAGTCATGTTGTATGCAATTACTAAGAGCTTTAAGGCAACTGCAATGTAAAGGCAACCGGATACTTATACACAGAGAAAAAATATATTTAAAAATATGTTTGCACGCTAACTTATTTTGCAAGGGACATAAAAATGTCGGGAGCACGCTCCAAACACTAATATGTTAGGGTCACAGCAAACATTAGTTTGTTTATGGCTTATGTGCAAACATATATTTGTTTGGACCCAAGCATTCATATGCTTGTAGATATGTTTGCACCCAATCATTAATATTATGGCAGAAATCTTTACAGGCATATACTTAGTAGGAACATAAATACTGTTACACACGTTTTATGCTGTAAAATAAATAGTACTGAATGTTTTGGACCAAATATTTTTTAATATATTTATTGATGTACATTGTATCCAAAAATAATCTACTTATTCAAAATGTCCGCCTTTTACCTTTACACACGCCTTAAGTCGCACTGGTCAATCGTCAATAGCTGCACGAACCATCGTCCATTGGAAAATTGGCCACAGCTCGAACCAAAGCAGTCTTAAGAGATCCAATATTGGGGTATCTTTTGTGAGAAACCTTGTCCTCTAAAACCGGCTGATCAATCAAAATAAAAAAAATACAAAAAATCTAATCTAGTGTGGAATCTTTATTGTTCATTCGAAAGGACATTTTATGTCAATTATTTTTTTTAACATTTTTCCCTTCAAATGTTGGCCGCAACTACGAGCATTTCGACCGGTATGGCGCTAACGACACGCGTAATGTTGCACGCAGAAAAAAAGTATGGTTGGGGTGACAATATTCGAAGAGGATCATACTATTGTTGGGTATATGGTTGTGACACAACAATATTATGATCCTCAAAACAATAGTATGATTCACACATAACCATACTATGATCCCCACAACCATAGTATGATTCACACATAACCATAATATGATCCCCACAACCATAGTATGATCCTCACAACCATAGTATAATCCTCACAACAATAGTATGATTCACACATAACCATACTATAATCCCCACAACCATAGTATGATTCACACATAACCATAATATGATCCCCACAACCATAGTATGATCCTCACAACCATAGTATGATCCTCACAACCATAGTATGTTTCTCATACAACCTTAGTATGATCCTCACAACCATAGTATGTTTCTCATACAACCATAGTATGATCCTCACAACCATAGTATGATTCACACGCAACCATACTATGATCCCCACAAACATAGTATGATTCACACTCAACCATACTATGATCCCCAAAATTATTTATTAGGATTGGTTATTGTTGGTATTCAAAAATAGAGGTTTTTATTAAATTGTTTTTATTAAATTAAATTGCATTACTATTAGTTCATAGCCAGAATTGAAGCCATGTTTTTATTAAACATTCAAGAAACAAAAATATATATTCCAACGGTCAAAAATACTTTAAGTTGCCAGCAGGGGTGAATGCTACTTCACCATCCGTAGACACCAAGTAGCGAATGTGATTAAACCATAATCAATGGCTATATACTTAAGTGCAGGCAGATTTTAAATAAACGAGAACCAGTCGTTATTAGAGTATTTCACCGAACAAACTAAACACAATAAAAATCCCTCGAACTACCTTCCGATTGTTGTTGTCTTTTTTAATGGACAGCAACCATTCACTGTATCGTGTCGTGTGTATGTGTTTTTTTTTGTATATCAAAAAAACATACGCACACACGTACATGTATGATCTACAAAACCTGTTTTGTTATGTTCATAGTCACAACCATACTGAATGATTGCCGTAATCATATTTTTGTTAACGTACATTTTAAACAACAATACTTTTGTTGCACCAACCATGTTTATATGGTTGCTACAATCATATTTTCATTTATAAATTTGGCAATAATACTATTGTTACATTTCAACAATAGCAATATTGTCGCAATCATACTATTGTCAAAATGAAATTCAAAAACAATACTATGGTTGCGACGAACATGCTTTTATTGGAGAGAACATATTATTGTTGCGGTGACCATAGTGTAACCATATATTTTCTCTGCGTGTGGCTTTCGAAACCTGAAACGTGGCTGGTTAGCCACGTACTTACGTAGCCCCAAAGAAAAAAGTCTTAAGGTGTGACACGATCTAGGCGGCAAACTTAACGGTACAAAACGTGAATTAGCTGCTGTTCGAAATGACCTCTCAATAGATCCATTGTTTGAGAAACCGCACGCAGAAAAAAAGTATGGTTGGGGTGACAATATTCGAAGAGGATCATACTATTGTTGGGTATATGGTTATGGCACAACAATGCTATGATCCCCACAACCATAGTATGATTCACACTTAACCATACTATGATCTCCACAACCATACTATGATCCTCACAACGATATTATGATTCACACTCAACCATACTATTATCTTTACAACCATATTATGATCCTCACAACCATAGTATGTTTCTCATCAACCATAGTATGATCCTCACAATCATAGTATGATTCACACGCAACCATACTATGATCCCCACAACCATAGTATGACTCACACTCAACCATACTATGGTACCCATAATTATTTATTAGGATTGGTTATTGTTGTTATTCAAAAATAGAGGTTTTTATTAAGTATTTCATTTTAAATTGCATTACTTTTAGTTCATAGCCAGATTTGAGGCCATGTTTTTATTAAACATCTCATTCAAGAAACAAAAATATATATTCCAACGGTCAAAAATACTTTTCGTTGCCAGCAGGGGTGCATTCTACTTCACCACCAAGTAACGAATGAGATTAAACCATGATCAATGGCTATATACTTAAGCGCAGGCAGATTTGAAATAAACGAGAACCAGTCGGTATTAGAGTATTTCACCGAACAAAGTAAAGACAATAAAAAAATCCCTCGAACTACCGTCCGATTGTTGTAGTTTTTTTTTAATGTACAACAACCATTCACTGTATCGTGTGCATGTGTTTTTTTTTGTATATCAAAAAACATACGCACACACATACATGTATGCTTTATAAAACCTTTTTGTTATGTTCATAGTCGCAATAATACTGTATGATTGCCGTAATCATATTATTGTTAACGTAAATTTTAAACAACAATACTTTTGTAGCACCAACCATGTTTATATGGTTGCTACAACCATATTTTCATTTCTAAATTTGGCAATAATACTATTGATACATTTCAACAATAGTAATATTGTCACAATCATACTGTTGTCAAAATGAAATTCATAAAACAATACTATGGTTGCGACGAACATGCTTTTATTATAGAGAGCATACTATTGTTGCGGTGACCATAGTGTAACCATATATTTTCTCTGCGTGCACGCAGAAAAAAAGTATGGTTGGCGTAACAATATTCGAAGAGCACCATACTATTCCTGGTTATATGGTTGTGGCACAAGAATATTATGATCATCACAACAATAGTATGGTTTACACACAACCATACTATGATCCCCATAATAATATTATGGTCCTCACAACAATATAATCATTTACACACAACCATACTATGACACAACCATATTATTATTCACTTTCAACCATACTATGATCCCCACAACCATATTATGATCCTCATAACCATATTATGTTTAACGTACAACCATAGTATGTTTAACGTACAACCATAGTATGACTTACGCACAACCATACTATGATCCCCAAAATTGTTTGTAAAGACTGGAATAAGTTGTTATTCAACAATAAAGAGTTTTATTAAGTATGTTATGTAACAATAGTGAGTGATTTATTTAATAGTAAAAAAAATTCATTTATTAAAAATATTTTAGTCATACTAATCCGTAGTTTTTTTGAAAAAGCTTAATATTTATGCATAAGAATCGTAAAAATAACATTGCCAAATTAAAAAAATTAAGGTTTTGTTTGTTAACATAAAACCCATGAAAACAATACTTTTGACCCACCAACCATATTTATATTGTTGCTACAACCATATTTTCATTTCTAAATTTGGCAATAATACTATTGATACATTTCAACAATATTAATATTGCCGCAATCATACTATTGTCAAAATGAAATTGAAAAAACAATACTATGGTTGCGACTACCATACTTTTACTGCTGAGAACATACTATTGTTGCCGTGGCCATATAGTAACCATATCTTTTCTCTGCGTGCATAAACCGCACTAAACCGTAGTTTTCTCTGGGTATAATGTCACCTTTTGAACTTCTTCCGGTGGCTCTTCAGCTCCAATGCGGAAATTTTGGTTACTGATGTTGCTGTTGATCCAGAAATTGGCCTCGTCACTGAACAAAATTTTGGCTGAAAAAAACGGATCTTCTAGAGCCCAAACACTAAACGGCGACTCGCAGAAACATCGTTAGGCTTCAATGCCTTCACCTTCAGTATTTTGTACGCTTTGAAAACAAAATCATTACATAAAATGCTCCAATTTATTCCATACGACAAGCCACGTTGTTGAGAACAGTGCCGAATCGATTAATAGAAGTTTTCACGTACACTCCCAGCTACTGCCGCTTTATTTGCAATACTTCGTGCTGGATGTGGTCTATTAGGTCCAGTATTATCGAATAGTGAAAATTGGGATATAATGTTGGCGATATTAATCGAAATAGTGCGTTCGGTAGGCCGATTAAGTCGACCATAAAAGGGTCCAAGCGCACTAAAACGTTTAAACCGAATTTTTGTTATTGCGCTAACTTAAGATATTTTAATACGCTAGAATGTTGTCCCAAACATGTAATAATTTTCTTAAACTTATTATGCTAAAATATACACATAAATAGTTTGTAACATGTTCAAAACATATTTATGTTTATATACAAACATATTTTTATCTTATTTTTTTCTCCGTGTTGGTTTTAATAACTCTTGGTTTACACATTGAGACGGTAAACACCCTTAAATTTCAACCAAAAAATTGACGTGAATTTAATAAATAACAAATTTCGTATATAAGCTAAATTTTTTATCATATATTGCGATGATATTTACTCAGTAGCTTATGCTACGTTTACATGTACTTGGCTTTCATTTACTTAGTAGGGACATAAATACTGTTACACACGTTTTATGGTGTAAAATAAAGTAGTGAATGTTTTTGGACCAAATATTTTTTAATATATTTATTGATGTATATTGTATCCAAAAATAATCTTTTTATTCGAAATGTCCAACTTTTGCCTTCAAACACGCCTTAAGTCGCACAGGCCAATCGTCAATAGCTGCACGAACCTCGTCCATTGGAAAATTGGCCACAGCTCGAACCAAAGCAGTCTTAAGAGATCCAATGTTGGGGTTTGTTTTGTGACAAACCTTGTCCTCTAAAACCGTCCACAATTTGTAATCCAATGGGTTCAACTCTGGACTGCCTGAGGGTCATTCTTCAGAGGAAATTAACGCTGGCAATTTGTTTCGAAGCCAGGCCTGGGACGTTTTAGCCTTATGGGCAGGCGCAGAATCCTGCTGGAAAGTCCATGGCTGGTTTTGGAGCAGGGAATTGTTAAGAGGCTTCACAACAGCGTCCAAAACGGTTTCTTGGAACACTTTGGCCGATGTTTTCACTCCTTGTTCGCAGAAATGCAGGTCAGTGACCCCATCGTAAGAGACACTCTACCAAACCGTGACTGAAGCTGGGTGATGACCCTTTCCTCCCCCTTGGGATCAGTTCACCCCATCGTAAGAGAAACCAAACCATGACTGAAGCTGGGTGATGACCCTTTCCTCGCTCTTGGGATCTGCGCATACGCTCTATCATTTTGCTTGTTATTTTTTCCTGAACGGTAAACATTTTTTCATCGGGGAACAACATTTTTCTGTGCAAGTTATCAGCGTGCTTCGCCAAAAGACGTTTGCATTTTTCAATCCTATTTTTTATTAAAGCTGCCGTCAATAAATGTCCGGTACGCCGTTTGAAAGCCCCAAGTCCCAAGTCCTTTTTAATGATTCGATTCATGGACATTTGCGTGATATTCATCTCACGGGCCATGTTTTTCTGTTTTCGGAGCGGATTTCTGTGAATTCTTGATTTAACGGCTTTGATTACATGCGGTGTTTGTCTGCCACTGCGACGTGGATTTAGTTACTTTCGATCCTTCACTTTCCGAAATGAATGTTTCGGTATTTATTTCTTTTACCACTATAGCGTTCGGCAATGCTGCCTCTATCTTTATAAAGATGTAACGAAGAATAGCTGAAAAAATTTAACTCAAACACACTATTACGTTTGTATTCCATTTTGAATAACTTTTGTTCTGTACAATTAGCAGCTTGTAGCAGCTTGTCTACAATATAAACAGCTGTCATTGGTATCAATATAACATAGCTGGTATTATCGGCTTGCCAGCATAGCCAACGTGAAGTAGGTAACGCTTCAACCGCCTAGCTCTGTATTCGTTATATTTTAATTTATAAACATGGAAAATTTGATTACATTGAACTTTTTTGTGCTGTGTTTCAAGGGCTTTCATTAGGCCGGACCATAAAAATACATTTTTTGGGAGAATGTGGGAAAAGTAAATTTCAGTCATATATAAGTAGTCATAAATTAGCAATTTTGCCCAAGTACCCTCCGACCACCAATCCGAAAATGTTCAAACCGTTGCCACATCGCCCTTTGCATTTTCGGGCATTGTCGTTGATGGAGCCAAGGAATACGCTGGTGAAATGTGTCCAGTCGTGAATGAATCAGCCTGCATAGCCCAAATAACGTTAGAGTATCTCGTAATGCATTAGAGTATCTTTATACTATGCATTTTTTTTACTAGTTCTGTTAGAATCGTACTGAGTTACTGAAATTTATTATCTGTTTGATTCATCTATAACTTGAGCTTAAACTTTAAATCAGAACTTAGACTGTAACGATGATATAAAAGACATTTACGTATCTATAATTTTTCAATTCAGTTATACTGGGTGTCCGCCGGGAAGGTATACTACTTTGTTTTGCCGCCATTTTGGTTAACATTAGTCTTGACAGTTCATATTTGGCAGTCGTGAGACATGGCAAATTTATTATGGAAAAATATTCGATAAACCTACCTAGACCTAGCTATGACCCTTTATGGTGTTTTCATAGGTCAAACTTAAAATTTGAGAAAATATTTTTTTAAGCGTTTATAAATAAAATTAGTAGTTTACGTTTGAAAAAAAATTTGGCTCAAATTTGAAGTTTGACCTCTGAAAACACTATGAAGGGTCATAGCTAGGTCAAAAATTGTGTAAGAGAAAAATGTTTGCCTGTATATTTGCAACACAAATGATTAAGGTGTATTTTCCGAAAGTCGTCTGTCTTACAAGTTATAGCTCATCAAAGCTTGCAACTAGTTTTACTCCAATTTTAGGTCTGAAATTTGTGACGGACTGGCCGGTTTTCATCCGATTGAACACATTTTTGCACGTATATTATTTTTGATGTCCAATATACTAGAAAATGATTGGGGAGCGGAAAGAATAATACTTTGCCATTTTCTATGTATTTCATCGGCGCTCTTAAATACATGTTGTCCGCCGGGAAGGTATACTAATTTGCTTTGCCGCCATTTTGGTAAACATCAGTCTTGCCAGGTCATATTTGGCAGTCGTGAAGTAGAGACGTGGCAAATTTATTATGGAAAAATATTCGATACACTACCGTGTTTTAATCGTTAAAACATTTTATCAAAATCAATCATCGACTACTGTGACGATGAGAAAGTTACGTGAAATTTTTGGAAGAAACAACGTGCCAATAAAACGCACTATTTATGGTGTAGTTAATGATTTCGAAGAAAGAGGGTCTGTAGCTGATAGACCTAAGCATGGACCACAACGTACTGCAAGATCGGCTGAAAACATTACTGATGCTGAAGAAGAGTTCAAAACAATCCATTAACCTCAATTCGACGCCATGCTCAGAAGCTCGGTCTTCAAAGAACAACTTTGACTACAATTTTGCACAAGGATTTGCATTTGCTTCCATTTAAGATTCAGTTGACACAAGAACTTCTTCCACAAGACCATTTACGCCGCCCATGACAACTCCGATTTTCATGAAAAAGTCATAATGAGTGACGAGGCACATTTTCATTTGAATGGATATGTGAATAAACAGCATAGTCGGTTCTGGACAATGGAAAACCCTCAGATTATGCATCAGTCCTCTTTGCATCCATTAAAAGTAACAGTCTGGTGTGCAATTTAAACAGGAGGAATCATTGGACCTTACTTCTATGAAAATGAAAACGGCGTAATGGTAACTGTCAATGGTGAGCGATATCGTGATATGATTGAAAACTTTTTAACGCCAAAACTGAATGCTTTGGGCCTGACTAACATGTGGTATCGACAAGACGGTGCCACATCGCATACAGCCAGGATTACAATGGAATTACTGCAAGACCTCTTTCCAAAATAAGTTATTTCATGAAATTGTGATGTCGATTGGCCTCCACGGTCGCCTGATGTGACCACTCTGGACTTCTTTTTGTGGGGATATCTGAAAAGCAAGGTTTATGCAAACAAACCAGAAATGCTTGAGAAACTCAAACAAAATATTCGTGATGAAATTAATAAAATACCGCGTGAAATGTATGAGAATGTAATGAAAAATGTGCTTAAAATGGCTTGCATTTGTGAGGCTAACAGAGGCGGAAATTTATCTGATATTGCATTCCATACATAATTGCCAACATTAAATAAAACGTTTATCAGTATACGAGTAAAATCCATTCTCTTTCATTTAATCAAAAATTATAAACAAACATTGTTGTTTTTGTTGTAACAACAATATATTTATTTTGAAGTCTTGTTCGTCTATGGGGGATCTGCTTCGATATCCAGGTGAAGGAAATGCGCCATTTGAACTGGATGCGTCCACAGAGACCTGGGGGTCAGCTGAGTGGGCTTGGCCGGACAATTGAAGAGGTGCAGTACATCATGTGGTGCCTGATGGCAGGCGGGACAGATGTCCGGAACGTTAGCATCAATTCGTGCCCAGTAAGAATTGAGGCGGCTGCACCATCCAGATCTCAGCTGCGCCAGAAACACATGCGTCTGCCAAGGTAGTACCTTCTCCTCAGGTGAACTCTCCTAGCACTGCATTCACACGGTACTGCTGCTGCGACATCATCGGCGTGAATGCTGTTTAAACCTGCCTGATAGTTTCGATGATCTATAGGTTCTCTCTTATACCGCTGGACCTCTCTCTCTAGATCATGAAGATCGTACCTGATCTGCCTGGGTGGAGGCATCCTGTTCAAGAGATGGTGGTTAGGATGACTGCTGCGAAAACACCCTAGCAGGTATTGCTTAGACTACGCAGCACCTGTATGGTCGGCGAACGGGAGTACGACGCAGTGGAAGAAAATTCAGACTTGCCAGAATGCCGCCCTTAGAACATCAACAGGGTGTCTTCTTATGTCCTCTGAGGACCATCTACATGAGGAGACGAAGGTCCTTACCATGCGCAGACACAATTTCCTGTTGTCTAAGCAACGAACAAACATTGTAGTATACCTTCCCGACGGACACCCTGTATTTCAATTTTTAGGGACATTTTTAACGATTTCTTTAGAAAATATGCGAAGAATGGCAAAGTGCTAGAGAATCTATTAAACTTGTCGGAGCTAGTACGATTCATATAAACAGTGTTTCCAGTCGGCTGTCGTGTTCATCGGTGTTTTCACCTTTGACAAGAAAATATTTTATACTTATTTGCCTCCTTTATAGTGCTATTTCAGCGAACACAACTATGAATGGTAGCTCGCATAAATCTACACATGATTCCGCATCTGACATCCGTTTAAAGGAACACAACAGTAGCGATGAACGATTGAAATAGTGAAATATTGCACATTTTCTGGTTATTCCAAACAATTTTCGCTGGGTCTGACCGCTTGACGTTTTTTTTTTTTTGGTTAAAAATGACGATGACAAAGTGATCTTCCGGAGCCACACCAGTTCCGTTGCATGTTGCAACTGATAATGGTTAAAAACTTTGTTCGTCGGGTTGGCAGTTGATGTGTGGAACGCAGTTGAATTCCTCATCATTCCGAGAAAATCATATAAATTGTTGGGCGTTTATGTGAGTGTGCGTGTGTGGGTTTGTAAGTAAGTCTGGATATGCAAGGACGCGAGTGCATGAATGCCATCGCACTGGCAATGAATGCCAGATGGGTTCGACCAAATCCTAGGGTTTCAGAGACCGCAAATGTTGTAGCTGTGTTTCGTTGTTGTTGTGATGCAACTTTTTTATTGTGCTGGTATTTAAGTTTCGCTTTTCTGGTTTAATATGTATGTATGTATATGTGTAACACTACTTTCAAATACGCACTAGGAGAACGTACAGACGCTCAAACGGAAGGCAAAATATATGTACTACGATACAAGTCAAATTATTTACAAATCTACCGACATCCCATCTGCCATATAACCAGACTTGTGAACGGATGCGTTTGTAACACATCTGGATAAAATGCATTTGGTTTAATAAATTTTCCGTATTTGTATAGCGTCTGCCTACTTCTGCTCAACAAATTCTGTTAACGACGCAGCAGCCAGTATGGAAAGAATATGGGCACCAGTACTGGGCACATGCATGTAAATACACTTGACTGCGTTGTCGGAGTACTTGGTAGGTACAAACAAGTGTTGGTACTTTATTTACTCCAAAATACAATTATCCACATCTCATATTGCGTTGAGCGAGTGCATGGATATTGATTGAACCTAAATATTTCATAAATACGTAAAGGGTATTAACTCAAAACGTCCATATTTTAATTTTTTTATTAACTTCACTACACGCAGAGAAAAAATATGGTTACTATATAGTCACGGCAACAATAGTATGTTCTCTGCAATAAAAGTATGGTTGTCGCAGCCTTAGTATTGTTTTTTGAATTTAATTTTGACAATAGTATGATTGCGGCAATATTAATATTGCTGAAATGTAACAAAAGCATTTTTGCCAAATTAAAAAATGAAAATATGGTTGTAGCAACAATATAAATATGGTTGGTGGGACAAAAGTATTGTTTCATGGGTTTTATGTTAACAATAACATGATTACGGCAATCTTACAGGCAAAATCGTAATTTATTTTTAATTTGACAATGTTATTTTTACGAATCTTACGCAATAATAGTAGTAGTAAATTAAAATTTTTTTCAAAACAAACTACAGATTAGTATAACTGAAATATTTTTAATAAATGAATAGTTTCTACTGTTAAATAAATCACTTCCTTTATAAAGAGATTTATGTATTTTTACATAACTTATTTAATAAAAATCTCTATTGTTGAATAACAACTTAACCCAATCTTTACAAAAAAATTTGGGGATCATAGTAAATCATAGTAAATCATACTATGGTTGTGAGGATCATGCACATCATGGTTGTATGTGAAACATTCTTTGGTTGTGAGGATTATAGTATGGTTGTGGGGATCATAGTATGGTTGAGTGTGAATACTAATATGGTTGTGGGGATCATAGTATTCTATTGTTATGAGGACCATACTATTGTTATGGGGATAATAGTATGGTTGTGTGTGAACCATACTATTGTTGTGATGATCATAATATTGTTGTGCCACAACCATATAACCAACAATAGTATGATGCTCTTCGAATATTGTTACCCCAACCATACTTTTTTTCTGCGTGTATAGGTTAGAAAATTTGAACATATCGGTCCAAGTTTTGAAACTACTCCCACACACAGCATCCTCCCGATTTGAGGTGCTGCAGCTCTAGAAGCCACAAATTACACTCGTTCGTGGTCGTATTGAGCGACCACTAAATACGTGTGGTGAAACTGGACCACATCTTTCTATATTTTCGTATGGCCCCCATACAAAGGTCCTTGACGATATCGAAACCTACAGCTCATATTAAAGTCACATATTACACCCGTTTCCCACCAAATTTTACATAAAGTGTTACCAATCCTAAACACAAATGTCTGATGCAATTGGACCATATCGGTCCATCTTTTTCAATAGGTTTCACACTAACGTCCCTCCCGATTTGAGGCCCCGCAGCTCTAGAAGCCACAAATTACACCACATCACACCCAGATTTTGCATAGCATGTTATGAGCGATCATTCTTTAACTGTAGTGAAACTAGACCATATAGGTCCATATTTTTTGCACTGCCCCACCCAAAGGTCCTTCACGATTTCAGAATCTTTCACATTTCACATCCGACTCCTACCAAATTTTGCATGAAGCGTTACGAGCGGCCAACACCTACGTCCTGTAATATTGGACCATATTGGTCCGTGTTTTCGAACAGCCCTCAAACAAAGGCAGCACCCGATTTGAGGTTTTGCAGCATTCGAACTTTACCCCATCAAGCTCAAATTCTGCTCAAACCCAGCTCAACTTCCAAACAAAGGTATATGAACAAGTGTTGTACTTACTTACTTAAGTTCCACAACATTCCATTAATGAACAAGGGGGAACTTCTTTTAAATCAGTGAGCTGTGCACGATTCAATTTTTATACTCACTGTACGGGACCTACTGTTTATCACCGGCTCCGACTAGGGGTACCAAAGATGGGCATGGGTACCGAAAAACAATAAAAAAAAAACAGTTTCAATTAGCAGCCCGTCCAAGGTGTCCAAAAATCGTTTTTCAATTGGCTTTTTTCAATCCAGAAGTACAGGGAATACTAAAGTCGGCCACGCCCGACTTAAGCTTTTTTACAAGTTTTCTATCTTTGGTGGTGCAGGGTATTCTGAAGTCGACATTATTCCGATTGCAATGGAACATCCCATAGGAATGTCTGTGTGTAGACTTGTACGTTTCTTCCAACATATTAAGTTGGAAATATTCGTATGCAATGATCTTAACTTACATGAATAACAGACAAAGTTTCAACATACACTCAGTCTTCAGTTGGGAAAGAATAAAATTGTAATGAAACATTAACCTCTTAATGATACAGTACAATGATTCAATTTGTAAATCAGAACATGAAAGAGTAATAAACATTTAAAAATCTGTTGAATTTAATAACAAAATAACCCAAGAAAAACAAGTTAACAATCGGGGAAAAACCAACAGTCACTTAAGATGAATATAAAATAATGCAATGAAGTCCAAAAAAGGGGTATGTAGTATTTGTTGTGTGAAAGACGTTTCTTTCACCAAACTATCGATGCATGCTAACAGGTGATCAATCTTTTTGGGTTTTTATTTTTTTTTTTCAAAATAAAAAACTAAAAAAATTTGATTCAAGTGTGGAATTTTAATTGTTCATTTGGAAAGACGTTAAATGCCATTTATTTTTTGAATATAATTTCCTTCAAAGATTGGCCGTAACCACGCCTCAGGGTGTCCATTCTAAGGGTCAAATTTTCGATGACTCGTTCGAGCATTTCGACCGGTATGGCGTCTATGACACTCGTAATGTTGGCTTCCGAAACCTGAATCGTTGCTGGTTTGTGAGCATAGACTTTGGACTTTACGTAGCTCGAAATTTTAGGTAGCAAAAAGTCCGACATCATGGCACGATAGCGAGTATTATTTACGGTTACGTTCCGGCCATCATCATTTAAAAAAAAGCATATGTGACAGCGCATAGAGAAAGGGACATAAGGGTAAAAAAAAATCAGTTTTCACTTTTTTGTGGTTGTGGACAACATCTGAGCATCGAATGAGACCGATCCCATGCCCCAAAAGTGTTCCCTCCTAGAGATATGCGAGTTTTATGAAAGTGACCACCAAAAATACACGTATTTAAATCATTAAAATGGCTCTCCTGAACAAAACTGGGTTTTACCTTTAGGTCCCTTTCTATTTTGCGCGTCACATATTCCGATGATTCCCCCAGTACATAAGTAAGATTTTCCTTGGTGAAATGGCAAACTATACTAAAAGAAAAAATATATAGTTTAACACAACTTATACGTAGTTTGTATAATAAACCCCATTGAATCGTAGACTGGTCACCAGTTACTAACCAACGAATTCCATCAGCTCAGACAGCAACTGGGGCTAAGGATTGTTACTATGTTTTTTCGTCGTGATTTGAAAATGCAGGTTATTGCTTGTTCTGCATGCAGCTCACCAGTGACTTCATTTGTCTGTTCACTGTAATATACTGAGAAGAAATAAACATGATTTGGAGTCTACGTTATATTGTCCGGTTAATTTGAACATTTTGTTGTTGAATGGTATTTAACAATAATAATAGTTAATTTAACTATTCTGTGGTTGAATTTTTTAACCATGAAAATTGTGAACTTTAAAATAATAATTGTTGCTTTAACAATACATTGTTGAGTTTTTAACCATTAAAATTGTTCTTATTAAAATAATTATTGTTGTTTTAACAATGCAATAACCATAAAAAATTTTAATATTAAAATTTCATAGTTAATTTATTGAAACAATACATGTTCAATTTAACAATGAAATTTTTAATATTAATAACTATGAAGATTTTATATAAATCTTTTTTTATTGTTAAGTTTACTAATAATTGGTACCTCTTTTTACCATAAATGTAGCTACTGTAACACTTTTTAATATTAAATTAACCTACTAATATTTGAATAAAAAAAGAAAAATTTAATTTTGCACAAGTTTATTTTATTTAATAGAAATAAATATACATATGTACATATTTTTGCAGACATTTTAAAACATTTTCCTTGCTAATAGCAACAGTTTGAAGTTTTCAGCACAAACAGTCCAATTATCAAACACCTGAAAAGAAAAAAAGATTAGAAACTATTCGCATATACAAATGTTTGTATGTAGGTAGCACTTCTTACAAAATATGTACATATGTACATTGAACAGTTACAACTTCGCACCAACAACAACAACGTACATAAGTAGCAGCCACAAGTGTTACATATTTTTTTCTTCTTTTCCTTTTTTTACTTACCTTTAACCAACAGCTTCCAAAGATTCCGACACCAACATTTATCAAATATTCACGACCAACTGAAACTTCTTTAAAGCTCAACAAGCAGTAAAGCTAGCATTTGCATTTGGTGGTGGTTTTTTAAAAGAGCGAGATAAATTGTCTTATGATCGTTCTCACAATTACACACGTGTTCACAGCAGAGGAAGAAAGGAAAAAGAGTGGGGGGATAACACAGTCGCAATCAATGCAAGTTCGTGTGACTTAATTCTGAACTTCGCATAATACAAAGCATATCAAAAACTTCGACACAACAGAGCCGAATGATGTTTAGTTTTTTGTTTACGTCGCACATTTTTCTGCCTCTCTCTCTTAAAAACCAACCTTAAGTAATGTTAACTCAACCTTTTTGTATGTACATTTGACCTTATATAACGTTATTGAATCTCTTGAATAAACCAACCTTATATAATGTTAACTCACCTTTTTTGTATGTACATTTGACCTTATATAATGTTATTTTGTCTTCGTTATCAATCATTTACCATGAAAAATTTAATCAGAAACATGGTTAAAAAAATTATTGTATTTAAGGCTCGGTGTATAAGGCCCATGAGTCCGTCCCTTATCCCAGCAAAAAAATTATTTTATATATGGATTCGTTGCTTTAATTTGAATACAAATATGACCATATTTACTGTTGATCATCCGTTTTGACGCTGACGAGAAGTTTTTTGGGCCACGTGATCCAACACGTCCAGCAACTACGCTCCTTTTTTTAGAAATTAAGTGCGTCTCAAGCGGGTAGTGCCCGCGCACAAAAAATTATGATTTGCTAAGCAAGTACTCAAAAATGTGTAATTTTTACTGCGGAGCCTTAAGTCCCTTAAAAGGAAACTTTTTTCCCTATAAGCCCTATTTCCCTATTGCAGGATACTACTTTGATTCTTTTGACAGCTTTCATCGCTATATAGTGTCTCCTATCAATATTTAATGGTGTTGCAAACGGAATGAGAAATTTAGAATTCCGTCCACTCTGGAGAGTTTAACAACATTATTATAAGTCTTTAATAAAACTAAATCATATTTTGTGGCGGTAATGCACGGTTAGTATATATACTTTTTATGACAATCGAAAAAATGTAGTCCAAAATTGCATTTTGTGCAGTAAGTCAAGGTTTCTGATTTGCAGCTGGCCACATATAAAGGGTGGTTAAATTTTAAGGGGCCGATGTCGATTTTAAATAGAACACAAATTATTTAGGAAATTTTCATTTCTTTTTATTATGATAATATTGGTATGGTTCAATTATGTATGGAAAAAAATATAGGCCAAATGGCCCCCGGGACCTCGGCGGTACACCTCCATTCGATGGTCCAAATTTTCGATGACGCTGAGGCATAATTGAGGTTTTATGTCGTTAATATGCCGAATTATCTCATCATTTAGCTTTTGAATTGTTGCTGGCTTATCAACGTGCACCTTTTATTTCAAATAACCCCAAAGAAAGAAGTCCAACTATGTCAAATCACATGATCTTGACAGCCAATTTACATCGCCAACATTTGAGATAACACGGCAAAAGAGCCATCGTTTCGTTAGCTGTGTGGCAAGTGGCACCGTCCTGTTGCAACCACATATCGTCCACATCCATATCTTCCAATACGGGCCATCAAAAGTTCGCTATCATCTCACGATAGCGAACACCATTTACAGTAAATGCCTGACCGGCCTCATTTTTGAAAAAATACGGCCTGATGATGCCTCCAGCCCATAGACCGCACCAAACAGTCAGTCTTTGTGGGTGCATTGTTTTTTCGACAATCACTTTTGGATTATCATTCGCCCAAATGCGCAATTCTGCTTGTTGACGTATCCAGATGAGATTTTTCTTCGAATTGGAACGCCCATTTTCATAATAAGCCTGAATAACTTTAACGCGTTGCTCGTTTGGTTTGAATTGAGTTAGTCTGAAATTGAGAACTATCATATGAATTGCAGAAACAAACTTGAAGTTTAGGTGTGTTCAACATTGACCCATAAAATGTAACCAACCTTTATGTTAACGAGAACGATTTACCGCATCTCCCGGTAAGTTCTTTAACAAACTTATACTTTTTTATTTTGTCCAATCGCATCAGTACTATGATTTAAACTGTTGAGGTCCAACGTTAGTATGTATAAGACGAAAGGTTATTATATCGTGACATAAAACGTTTATTACAGGGTGTCCGTCGGGACTACTTTGTTTATTTATAATTTTTGATTAAATGAAAGAGAACGGATCTTATATTGATAAATATTTAATTTAACGTCGGCAATTATGTATAAAACACAATATTAGATAAATGTCCGCCTCTGTTAGCCTCATAAATGCGAGCCCATTTAATCACATTTTTCCTGACACTATCACACATTTCACGCGCTATTTCATTAATTTCATCACGAATATTTTGTTTGAGTTGCTCAAGCGTTTCTGGTTTTTCAGATATTCCCACAAAAAGAAATCCGGAGCAGTCAAATCAGGCGACCGTGGAGGCCAATCAACATCACCATTTCTTGAAATAACTTGTTGTAGAAAGAGGTCTCGCAGTTATTCCATTGTAATCCTCGCTGTATGCGATGTGGCACTGTCTTGATGATACCACATGTTAATCAAGCCCAAAGCATGAAGTTCTGGCGTTAAAAAGTTTTCAATCATATCACGATATCGCTTCCCATTGACAGTTACCGTTACGCCGTTTTTATTTTCATAGAAGTAAGGTCCAATGATTACTCCTGACCAAATTGCACACCAAACTGTCACTTTTAATGGATGCAAAGGTGACTGATGAATAATTTGAGGGTTTTCCATTGCCCAGAACCGACTTTTCTGTTTATTTACAAATCCATTCAAATGAAAAAGTGCCTCGTTACTCATTATGATTTTTTCATGAAAATCGGGGTTGTCATGGGCGGCGTAAATGGTCTTGTGGAGGAAGCTCCTGTGTCAACTGAAACTTAAATGGAAACAAATTCAAATTCTCGTGCAAAATTGTTGCCAAAGTTGTTCTTTGAAGATCAAGCTACTGAGCACGGCGTCGAATTGAAATTGATGAATTGTTTTGAACATTTTCTTGAGCAGCAGTAAGGTTTTCAGCCGATCTTGCAGTACGTTGTGGTCCATGCTTGGGTCTATCTGCTACATACCCTCTTTCTTCGAAATCATTCACTAATTGATGAATAGTGCTTTTTGTTGGCACGTTGTTTCTCCCAAAAATTTCATGTAACTTTCTTATCGTCACAGTAATCGATGATTGATCTTGATAAAATGGTTTAACGATTAAAACACGTTGGCTTATACTTATTTATTTTTTCAGAATAAATTTGCAACGCCTCTACTCCACGCCTGCCAAATATGAACTACCAAGTCAATGTTTACAAAATGGCGGCAAAACAAAGTAGTTAACCTTCCCGGCGGACATCCTTTACTTCAAAACCAACAGATGGGACAATGAACTGCCTAAAATTGCCACGATAAACTTTTTTGCAGTTAGGTAGATCAGTTTTAGAGGGTTGGAACACGATTTGCTCGCAAGCGAAGCGATTTATAACAACTAAAAACATAGTTAAATTTGAACAGCGCCAAAAAGATTGATCCGTTGATCTCAGCCAACATTTTCAAATTCCGCTACGGGTTGCTATATATATTTCTGGCCTACGCTCGCTCAAAGACGAAGGTCGTCCAAAAACGGCCGTTGTGCATGAGAACATTGATGCCGTGCGTGAACTGATAATGCAAGATCGTCATGTGACATACCGTGAGATAGAGGCATTCTTGGGCATTTTTTCCACCAGCATACATTCGATATTGCATGAACACCTGGCCGTAAAAAAAAGTTTGTTCTCGTTGGATCCCGCACAATTTGACAACCGCTCAAAAAAAGGCTCGTGGTGCTCGTACGATCGCTGTGCTATAAAAGACGTTTATAAGATCGCCACAGGTGACGAATCATGGATCTATGTGTATGAGGCCGACACAAAACAGCAATCGACCGTGTGAGTCTTCGAAGACGAGCCAAATCCAACAAAAGTTGTTCATGAAAGAAGCAAATGGTCGTCTGTTTCTTCGGCAAAACTGGTCATGTGGCGACTGTTTCGCTTGAGCAACGTTGGACGGTCAATTCTGCGTGGTACACCACAATTTTGAAGTCTTCGGAGAAATTCGAAAAAAGAACAAGAGAAGACGAATCATTGTGCACCATGACAATGCGAGCACTCAGATATCGGCTCAAACCAGCGCCTGTTTGACCGGCCAAAACGACGAATTGATGGGCTATCCGCCGTACAGCCCAGTATGACCTCTGACTTCCCAATGACTGCTTTTTATTCCCGCACATCAAGAAAAAATGCATGGTCAACGATTTTCGTCGCCAGAAGATGCTGTTGAAGCGTTCAAGAACCATGTTTTGGAGGTGTCTCGAAAAGTGTATAAATCATGCTGGAGAATACTCTGAAAAACAATAAAACCATTTTTAATGATAAATATTCGCATTTTCATTATTAGGCCAGAAATATATATAGCAGTGAAAGCTTTTAATTGAGTACCCATATGTCGACATTGTATTTTGGTCGCCCGTTTTTACTATACGGTGCGTTTTTGAAGCCACATAATCCAAAACGTCCAGCAAATATGTCCCTTCTTAAGTTTTAAGTGCGAACTATGTTAAATACAAATAGTTCGTTAAGCAAATACTCAAAAAGTGTACTTTTGACCGAGGTACCTTAAGTTGCTTAAGGGAACATTTTTTCTCCCTGGTCCAAATTCGCTCATTTACAATTCCAAATAGCTTTCGAGGAGGGTATAAGGGTTTACAAATATAGTAACCCCCACCCTATTAAGCAGGTTTTCTTTAACTTATTTATAGCCTTACATATACGAGTACTACTTACTAAATTTCCACAACATCCTATTAAGGAACATGGGGGCTTCTCTCAAATCGGAAAGCTGTGCACGATTCAATTCTTATAATCACTGACCGGGAAATTGCTGTTTAACGCCGGCTCCGAACGGCTAATATATTTTATAGAGAAGTTCTAACATGGCTCAGAAATAAATCTCTTACTCGTAAAGTCGCCGGCATTTACGAGTTGGAAACCTGCCTCTGAATAATTATTAGATGTTCTGTTAAACCTGGGCTGACTTGCATGGTAGCCGCGAACACTTCCATTACACCACGGCGGCCCTACAATACACAATTTTTTAACGCTTACGTTGGACATTGCTCTTTTTGTTTGGAACATACTAAAAGGGACTTGACTTCGATTGCAATTTATTATCGTCGATTTAATCTATGAATTAAATTCTTAACGTCCCCCGCCCACTTTTCGTTTGAAGTTGTCTTATATCTTCAGTACGCTGCAGACAATGTTGTTGAAAATAAGTGGTACAGTATATGAACGATAGAATAATTCAGCGACGAAAAATTGAAAACCTAGTCTTACGCAAGTGACAGACTTTGCTCCTTTATAATTTTCGATAGCCAAGCCCCACAGAAGGTTTCGGGTAAAGATAAACTGTCTAAAACGTGCTGCCCATTTCTTTATTATCGTTTCCTACTGCATTTCTGTGACAATCCATGAACACAGATTAATTTTAATCATATTTTAACTTATGAAACGTAATTTTCCTAGGACAAATTTCTGATTTATGACTTAACACAAACCTATGGTTTAAGTGTTTCTGGTTCAAGTCTCCCCAAGCATATAAAAGTTTTCGGCAAGGACAAAAAAAAACATACACTGAAAAAATAACTGTACATCAAATCAATGAAAAAGATTCTTCAATAGTTCTACATCAAATTGATGAACAGATTCATTGATTTAATGAATAAATTCTTCAATTTGAAGTATGACGTTTCTATGCCATTTTTGTGCGTTCATCAAATTGAAGTATTATTTTTCATCAATCTTTCACATTGTACATCAATATTTCAGAGTAAAAAAAAACTGCACACACAAATATACATACAAACATATAAAAATAAGGGTGGGTGACATAAATAAAATTCCCAAAAATTATTCAAAAAAAAGTTTCGTTCTGGGTTGACGGTTTGTGAGCTAAACTGGTAAAAATCCATTGAATACATAATTACTTGCTTGCATATTTCGTTTCTTCTTTAAAAAGCAAGTGTACAGTAAGCAGGATGCTTATATGCCTACCACCAAACAAATGAAAGCAAACACTTTCATACCCTCTCTTTTTGTCTATACAATGCATTTGCAATGATTAGCCACTCCACCACAGACGTAGAAAAACAAATACCCAACAAACCAAAACCCTTTAGAAATAACTTGTAACAAACTTACTATTATAAGCCTTAAGCTTAGAAAACGTTAGTGAAAACTATAGTAATACGCTTGGTGACAATTATATAATAAACAAAATTGAACCCTGTTATAAGCTTGCTAGTCTATAATATACAATAAGCTTAGAAATGTAAGCTTTGAAGAAGCTTACAAATGTAAGCTTTGAACAAGCTTAGAAATATAAGCTTTAAACAGGCTTGGAAATGTCAGCTTTGAACAAGCTTAGAAATGTAAGCTTTTTTTTATTTTTTTTTACTTTTACAAACTTTATTTCTTCACTTTTTTACTTCTCTTTAATTTCTTCACTTTTTCACTTTTTTACTTCTCTTTAATTTTCACTTTTTTGTTACTCCAACTTTACAATTCAACATGAACAAGACAACTGAGAACTTTAACAAAGAAAACAAAATGCACGTGTACAAATAACGGCACATCATATACGTCGCAGCGACTTTGGGTTTTTTGTTTCTTACGAAACCGTTTTTCGTTGTACTTTATGTGTGAAGCAAGCAGCGTATAGTTGACGACTTTGTGTTTATTTTTCTTTGTTACGAAATCTATGGGTTCAAATGATGTATGTTTAAGAAAAGTTGTAGAAATTTGTTAGTAGTAAGTTTATTCTCCAATTTAGTTATATTACGCTTAGGGACTGGTTTGTTGGGTAAAAACAACAAACAAACACGAACAAACAAGTTGGGCAAAATCACAACTCGGTTGGATTTTTACTAGGGATGCCAATGATCTTGATTTGAAGAAAGGGCGAATAAAATATTTTGTGTATCTCAAAAAAATTAATAATTTCAATAAATATTTCACTAAAAAATTAGTATCTTAATTTTAGTCATAAATGCATCCATCTATAAATTAAGGTAATGTAAGTTGTATATGTTGTACATTGTTTTCAGGGTCTAGCAAATTTCTTCTAATCAGCGTATGGCAACATTGTCGGGTAGCAATAACAGAAGAAATCAAAGAACGAAAACGGAGTAGCTGTTGTTTCTTCTTGCGTTTTCATTCTAGTTTGTCATTGCATTGATTAAGTGATCGTTGAATAGAACGCGTGTTATAAGTGAGCGTAAACATCGGAAATATGAACTAAACTAAATTAACAGTGTAACAAAAACAGTTTTAAAAAGTGTAAGTGTAAAAATGGAGTGTTTTTTGTGCAATGAACAGTTTCATCAGATTGAAACTTACATAGTTCATTTGAAAATTACGATTTGAAACATAACTAGTTTACTTCTTAATTTAAGAGTTGCTTTATGTTTTTATTAAATGAAATAAATTTTTTTTGATCTCTTTTGTTCCTCAACTCAGTGAATTCAGTACAATTAAACTGTTATTGTATTAACTTTTTTATATATCAATAAAATGTTAAAAATATTTATAATGTTTTGTCTTGTATATATGAATTATAGTAATATGAGTACATATATATATATTTAAGGAACTTGTGTTGATATTACTATAACTACATGCAATTGAGTTAGAATGTCCGAGCTTTAATGTATAATGTCTATCAAATTGATCTTCATTGTTGCACAATTTTCAACAAATTGATGTAAAATTTTCATCAAATTGATGTAAATTTTCATCAAATAAATGTAGATTTTTTACCAAATTGATGTACAATTTTCATCAAATTTATGTACAATTTTTATCAAATTGATGTACAATTTTCATCAAATTGATGTACAATTTTCATCAAATTGATGTACAATTTTCATAAAATTGATGTACAATTTTCATCAAATTAATGTACAGTGTTCTTTAAATTGATGTATAATTTTCATCAAATTGATGTACAATTTTCATCAAATTGATGTACAATTTTCAACAAATTGATGTATAACTTTCATCAAGTTGATGAACAATTTTCATTAAATTGATGTATGGAATTGAAGAAATATTGATGAAAAGTTCTACATCAAATTGATGAAAAGTGTTGTAGGTTGGAAAATGAAGTACAAATTCATCAAAATGATGTAAAAATTCATCAATTTGATGAACCTTTTCTTTTCAGTGTAGATAAACATTTTTTCATATATGTTGGTCATTGGTTATTATTTCCTCCGTACTCGTTTTACTCCCGAAAAGACAACATCTTCTCTGACCTTTTTTCACAAGAAAAAATATAAAAAAAAGTATAAAAAGAAAACAGACTTTTTTTGTTCACTTCTTAAGCGCCATAAATTATAACTTGTGAACAAAAATAAACCGTAAAAAAGGCTGCTAAAAAGAAGCTCTTGCCGAAAAGCTTCTTCTCTCCTTGACGGCAAACAAAAGAAGCCCAAAACCTAAAGGAATGAGTGTGAAAAACGAGAAAAGAATCTACTGACCGTAATTTATCATATTCGAGCAAATGTTAATGTTTTTAGCTGCTTGGGGTTTTTGCCTTCGGTGACATCAACGCAATCGAAGCCATCGATGACGGCGCAGAAATATCGTGTGTTCGAGGTCAGGTTCAGAGTCAGTCGCCGCCATCACACTAATGATGTAAGGGCGATAAAGGATGCTTGGCTTGGTTACAATAAATTGTGTTTTTATATGCCTCACTCTTTTGTCCAGCGAAGCTGAGGATGTGGCCACTTCGGCAGTAGAGTAAGCCATTTAAATTGTATCAATAGTTAAAAGTATAATGCATTTACAATTCGTTGTAGTATGGATTCGTTATCGATTAAGTCGAATTTTAGGTTCAATATCTTTGGCTAAAAGAAAATATGCATGCCATTATTTTGCAATAAAAAAATTCAAAGGAAATGCAGGGTGTCCGCCGGGAAGGTATACAACTTTGTTTTGAAGCCATTTTGGTAAACGTTAGTCTTGGCAGTTCATATTTCTGTGGTCACAAGGCATAACAGCATAAGTGTGTTTTTGCAACTTTTCAGGAGAGCAATTTTAAAGTTAAGAGTGATGTATGAAAAATATTTATTAACTTATTTAAATTATTTCGCTTGGAATTTCTCAGACATTAAAAGGGAAACGAATTTATGTAACTTAAATCATTTATTTATTTTTATTTTAAATGTTATTGATTAAAAACGATGTTATGCGGTTATTCCTTTTTTAAATAAATTAACTTACATAGACACACCTCGACTTATGTCGTTCATACAAAATGCGTTACATTGTTAATTTTAACATACTTCAACTTATGCCGTTCATTTAAAACATGGTTTCCTTAATTTCTAATCTCAATTCGAGTTATGTTTTTATTTCAACATTCTAAACTAATATATTTGTCTATCTGAAACGCTCTTATATACATTATATTTTTTTACATACCAAAACAAATGCATTTTATTGTTTAAATAACTTGTGAACGTTTTATCTAATCAATTGATTTTAGAAATATACTTTTACAATTCGAATTGAGTTTAACCTCATTCAAGGGTTTATTTATACATTCCATAAAATGTCTTTTAAAAAAAAGCTATATTTTTATAAGTAAAATACGTTAAATAAAAATTGAGTTCAATATCATTTAATGTTTTATAAAAATATTCACATAAAATTTATTTATGTTATTTAACAGTTTATATTTTTATTAAAAAAATGCTTAAATTAAAATTTGAGTTCAGTCTCATTTAATGTTTTATTTAAACATTGGCTTTACAGTTTATATTTTAATTAATAAAATATTTAAAATAAAAATTGAATTGAGTCTCATTTAATGTTTTATAAAAATATTCACATTGAATTTCTCTATGTTGAAGATTACTTTTTTTTAGTAAAATACTTAAAATTAAAATTGAGTTCAGTCTCTTGAATTAAATAAAATATAAATTAAGATTCGGAAATAGTTACATATATGTGTTCAAAATTTGTCCTTATTTAATCATCTTCGGCTATATCTGGATCGATATTTTGGATGTTGCCATCGGGTAAATTTTTATAGAAGTCATGGAAGCATGGATCAATTAAATCCAGAATACTTAACAGATCCGCCTTTTTTTCTTTCGAGATTATAGGTAGCTTTGTAACTTGTTCTAAATCAGATGACGCAAGTGAATTTGCCCCACGTTTTAATACACAAAGAGTTTCAAATGGATCGGTATCGCGTAATGACGTCTTATACTGTATATAACCAAAATTATTGTTGCTGTACCTTAACCATTTTACATCTGACCATGAAAACCGGCCGCCATTTTCATTGAACTTTCTCCAAACAAACTTATTTTTCGATAGAGATCCGAAGTCAAAAAAATTTGTGCTATCCATTTCTATAACATGAAATTTATTTTTCGTACCAACTGACCGGACAAACTGGTACCAGTCACGAGGGTGGTGAATTTGTTGGGATGTTCTCTTTTTTTCTCTCTATAACTGCGTGATCTACATCACACTACATGTGTGTGTGTCCTGGCACTAAAAATTTGTGGTCAATGGCTTTGATGTGTGGATTGTTTTGAATATGTAGAACATAGTGCTTACATAGGAATTTTTATTTTGTCCAGCACATGAGTCGCTATAAAAATTAAGTGTATCGACGGTATCAGGTAATGAATTTAGATGTTTGAATAAGCACGAAGAAATTTCATTGCCACCTCTTCGACTACTTGCTTCATGCCACATATAGCAGAACGGATTGTTTGTTTCACAGTCATGTATAGTCAAATTAAATGTAAATAATTGTCTTTTATAGCAGCAAATAGATGTTTTCAAATATGGTGTTGGAAGACATTGTTGTAGGTCGAAAGCATATGTCTTTATATTTTTGTTGGACTTAGAAACATTTTTATCTATCTCCTTTGATTTATAAGCAGATTGTGCTCACTGTTGTTGTCCGATCTGCATGAAATGTGGCTCAAGAAAATTATTTCCAACAAGGACAGAAGATATTGAAATTGAGGAAAATCGGTTAATATTAAGATATAGCACCCACACATATGTTTTTGCAATTAAAGAAAATCGATTTAGATTAAGATAAAAATCCCAAACACACATATTTAAAGAAATTGAAGAAAATCGACTCAGATTACGATACAGCTCCAATACACACACGCAGAAAAAAAGTATGGTTGTGGTGACAATATTCGAAGAGGATAATACTATTGTTGGGTATATGGTTGTGGTACAACAATATTATCATCCTCACAACAATAGTATGATTCAAATACAACCATACTATGATACTCAGAACAATAGTATGATTCACACATAACCATACTATGATCCACACAACCATATTATGATTCACACTCAACCATACTATGATCTCCACAACTATAGTATGATCCTCACAACCATAGTATGTTTCATATACAACCATAGTATGATCCTCACAACCATAGTATGATTCACACGCAACCTTGTTATGATCCCTACAACCATAGTATGATCACACACAATTATACAATGATCCCCAATATAATTTATTAGAATTTGTTTAAGTTGTCAACAATAAATAGATTTGAATTATGAAAATTATTCAAAAATACATTAAATTCAAAATAATACGAGTGATTTATTTTACAGTAGAAAAAATAAGTTGAAATAAACGTAAGCATTTTTATTAAAAACATTTCAGTTAAGTAAAGCCAAAGCAGCTTGTTTAAACAATTTTAATTTCGATAAAATAGTACTATTATTGCATCCGTACCAGTAACATTTGTCCTTAAAAGCATATTTAAATGAAGAAAAATTACAACCATACAGTATGATTGCCGTAATCATACTATTGTTAACATAAAACGCAAACTCAATACATTTGTCGCACCAACCATATGTATATTGTTGCTATAACAATATTTTCATTTTTTAATTTGGCAATAATACTATTGTTACATTTCAACAATATTAATATTGGAGCAATTATACTATTGTCAAAAATAAATTCAGTTGACAAAGCTATTGTTGCGACGAACATACTTCTATTGCGACGAACATATTATTATTGCCGTGACCATGTAGTAACCATGTTTTTTCTCTGCGTGCACACAGATGTGCATCCGATGTTATGTTTTTAGGTCTAGAAGCAGAATTTTACATACAATCTTCAAATTCAAATATGGCGCCCAAGGTGACCAAAAACCTTTATGTAGCAGCGCATAGAGAAAGTGACCTAAGGGTAAAAAAATCATTTTTTTATGTGGACAACATCTGAGCATCGAATGAGACCGATCCCATGCCCCAAAAGTGTTCCCTCCCAGAGATATGCGCGTTTTATGAAAGTGAAGTCAACGATTCTAAGCGCAAATAGAAAGGGACCTAATCTTTAAAATGGCTCTCCTGAATAAAACTGGTTTTTAACCTTAGGTCCCTTTCTATTTTGCGCGTCACATATATACAGACAGGGTAAAATATAGTCGATCACGTCCGACTTTACCTTTATTCACAAGTTTTCTTATCGTTCTTTATTTCTTGTCAGGAATTCACGCATCGCAAAGGCAACAGACATTCTAAGTCATTCATTCAATAAAACAACATGTTTCATCAAATCGTTGTAGGCAACCTAAACATATCATCGAGAAATGTTGTCGTCTATTTAGTGAAATGACACAATACGTTTAGAAGACGCAAACATGTAATATGACCCAAGGATTTCTTGCAGTTTAAACACCGTTGAAGGGCACGCATCTGCACGTGCCTCTTAAAAGTACGCAATAAACTCCTGGCCAGCAAATGACAGAAATGTTCGAAACAAAGACTCTTTCCGAAGTTGATTCCTTATGCTGCTGCTTCTGTGTCTTTCTACGCTCGTTCTGTATGACGTCGTTTAAAGTTTTATCCCAATAACACGGCCGGGGAAAAAGGCCAGATGAACAAATCCGAAAGCATCTTGAATTTTAAAACACTTGAAAGTGAAAACAATCTCAACTTTTTCATGTGGCACATGGTCACATTCTGTCTGCTTGTGTTGTCTTTTGTCCATTTCAGTTACTCGTATTATTTATTTCGTTTACTTTGCCCTTTTCCTTCCTGCTACTCAGTCGTGTGCTTATTTGTTGACATTTACTGAGTTGACAGCCAAATGTGTCCTTTTTTATTTTGTTTAGGCTGCTTTCAACAATGTTGAAACATCTGAAGCTGCAACGAGCAGATGTGTTGTCTTTTCGAATGTTGTCGAATTTTTGCCGTCATTTGGACCGAAGTTTTGGCAAATTTGACAAGTAGATTGTGTTAAAATGTTATTGTTTTGCTTAACTATTAATATTGATGTTTATGGAGAACTTTTGTTTTGTTGTTTTTTTTTGTCCTTTTTCCGACCCAAAATCAGGTTCAGGGGCCATTTATTGAATGTGACAAAGAGGCTGGAGGCGTGAACGCACAACTTTCAATCAATTACCAAAATATGTAAAGGATTTGTCAGTGAGAGTGCCTGAATTCCTAAATTGATTAGAAAAGGGGTAGAGTGTGGGAAATGGCGGAAAGCTTTATGGCGGATTGAAGATAATGCAATCAAATTTTATTTGATACTAGTAGTTCTCAGCCCTCGAATTTCAAGTCCATTTTTTTTCCAAATACACAGAAACCTAGACTCATTATGTACTTTTAAGTAGTTGTTTTCTAGTTGATTCTTTTACAATTTGGTACCAACTTCAGAAATAGTGATCTAAATCACGAATACCTGAATAAAGCTCACTCTAGCATTCTCCTCCATTTTTCCCACACCCTACACTTTAATGCAATGTTATTAACTGTACAGAATATACAATAATTACAATATGAACCAAATTTCATTTAAGTCTTTCTATTAAAACTCTCTCTCTCTCTCTACCTAACACACTCTATTTCTCATGCGCCGAATTCTTTCTCATGCTCATACATCTTTGTCTTCTTCTAAGCCATAGAAAAACAACAATAGTAACAAACACTGAGGTCCTGTTTTGTAATATTGTGTAAATTATTTTTTTATTTATAAGCTAACAAAGTTCACAAAACGAACAATGCACAGTTTTGGGGCAAAACCTACCCATTGGTAATTTTTTTTTCATAAATTTTATTTATTAAATAACATACAAGAAAATATTCCTTCGCCGTTTTATGATTCGATTTTGGATGGCACTCTTTGTATCTTTGTTGATCGTTACAGTAGTTGGAATCGTGCTTGTGTTCCAGTTGGTCAATCAATGTTGTTTTGTTGACATAAGCCTGCAACCCTAAACAAGAAAGAAGTCAACTTTCTGGCGTAGTTGAATATTTGATACACTTCTTAGCTTATATACAAAAGAAGTCTTGCATATGTCAGAAAAATGAATCAGATCGGAATTAATATTTAACTTCCAGAGCGGCAGGGGCTCAAATCGGGAAGGATCTTTAAAATGCGGGCGGTTACGATGACCAGTATGATCCAATTCTAAACATACAATATAAAACCACAAGATTGGAAGTTCTACCTATTCAAATAACCATACTATATGGTGTAAATTTATTTTTATTTTTTTAAACTACAAAAGTGAGGAAATAACTAAAATTTCAGATGTGGCCACCTTTCAACTTGACAGGGGCTTGCAGACGCTTCAAAAGTGAGTTGCTTGCTGCACAAATATGTTGTATTTTGGTCCATTACCCTACAATGGCTTTCTACGGCGCATCTATACTGGAACATATTTTAGTGCTCTCCAGAATGATTTAGATGGAATAATCTTTTGAAAATATGGTGTTGGCAGGGATCAAAACTCATGCAGTAGGTAAAGAGAGCGGAGCCACGCCCCCTTTAAAAATCGCATTTATGGCTAAACGAATGGACGGCACGTTACAATATTTTAACAGCATTAAATCAATGATTACACTGGAGTGTGTTAAAATTGGATAAAAGGGAGTGAATCCCTCCATACAGCTCTGCTCTACGAGTATGAAATGCTATATCTCGTAAACCAATACCGCTATGACGATAGTAGTAGGTTTGTATGGCATTGGTAAGAAAAGAAACGCACCCTAAGAGAAGAGGATAGTACGACGCCCCACCACAATATTTTTATAGTTGGTCGTAAATTACCTAGCCGTGCGTTTTTAAAGGACAATTGGTATGCATTTATAAAGTTTATATAGGGTGATCCATCTAGAGGTATTTTTTCAGAACAAAAATATATAAAAATTCAAATCAAGTGTGGAATCTTTATTGGTAATTTGAAAGGACATTTTATGGCATTTATTTTTTGACTATAATTTCCTTCAAATGATGGTCGAATTTTGGATGACTCGTTCGAGCATTTCGACCGGTATGGCTTTAATTTCAAAACCTGGATCTTAGCTGGTTTGTCAGCATAGACTTTGGACATAACGTAACCCCAAGGAACAATGTCTAAAGGTGTGATATCACTCGATCTAGGCGGCCAACTCACCAATCCAAAACGTGAAATTATCTGTATTTCGATATGACCTGACAAATGCCATAAAATGTCCTTTCAATGTTCCTTTCAAATATAGATTTCACACTTGATTTAAATTTTTATATTTTTTGTTCTGAAAAATACTTATAGATGGAATACCCTATATTATTGTACGTCGTAAAATTCTAAGATGATTTAGCTATGTCCGTCCCCCGTATTTCTGTTTAAAGCACGATGACAGACTTGATGCGCCTTTCTATTTATACCATGCCACAATAGATCTTTTGAGCAAAAAAAATGATCAACGGCCATCTCAGCTATGTTAGTTGGCCACCGTGGTGCTGCGATTTAAACTTTTTGTGGGGAATTCTGGAGGACCGATGTTATGCAAACAATACAACAATGATTCAAGCCATTTAGGCGATTATTGTGAAAGCCAGTCAGAAACCGTTAAAAATTGCGTTGACAAATGTTTTGTTCGAATACCTGAATCGAAGCGGGTTTGCCCCATAAACTTTAGACTTTATATATCCCCCACAGTATAAAGTCTAACGGTATGATATCACAGGATCTTGGTGGCAAATCGACTGGACCAAAACGTGAAATTATCTGCTCACCGAAGTGTTCTCTTAATAAATCCATTGATTGATGCGATGTGTGGGAAGTGGCGCCGCCCTGTTGAAACCAAATGTCGCCGAGATCACGAGCTTCAATTTCAGGTATCAAATAGTCGGTTATCATGGCACGATAACGGTCGTCATTGACGGTTACGGTCTCACCGGCATCATTTTTGAAGAAATGTGGACCGATGATTCCACCGGCCACAAACCACACCAAACCGTTTTTTTTTTTGGATGAAGTGGCAGCTCTTGAACCTCTTCTGGTTGCTCTTCGTCCCAAATGCGGCAATTTTGCTTGTTTACATACTCATTGAGCCAGAAATGGGTCTCATTGTTGAACCAAATTTGGCTCGAAAACGTCGGATTTTCTTGGAACTTTTTTAAAGCCTTTAGAGCGAAGCGACGTCGCTTGGGAACGTCGGTCGGCTTCAGTTCTTGCACAAGCTGTATTTTGTATGCTTTCAATTTAAGATCTCGACGTTACATGCGCCAAGTCGTTCCATACGTCAGTCCGAGTTGCTGCGAACGGCGCCGAATCGACTCTCCACGGTCTTGGTGTACACTCTCAGCTACGGCCGCTACGTTTTCGTCACTGCGTGCTGGACGTGGTCTACTCGGTCGAATATTATATAATAATGAATGCTGGGTCTTAAGGTGGGTGAAGATGTTGCGATTAGTTCGCTCAGTAGGCCGATTATGTTGACCATACGTTGTACGAAGTGCACGTAACACATTCCTCACAGATCGTGAACTTTCGTAATAAAGTTGAACGATTTGTAAACGTTGTTTAGGCGTAAGTCTTTCCATGATGAAATGCTAAACAATACTTAACGAAAATAACATGACAGCATAACACGAACCACACATGATCTGTCAAAAAAGGCTATTGAAAAAAGTATCTCTACTTGGAACACTCATTATATATTACTTTTTTACACTCTAGTTCTTTTCTAAACTCCCAATCTAAGCTAAGAATAAGTGTTGCTACACCCTGCAGCGGGCGTTATGGGCAGCATTATGTGGTTATATCGCTATTTTGATCCGTGACCCTAGATGGGATGTTGTGAGCCTTAAGTAAATCGCTCTCACACTCGTTATCATGACATGGCTTCCGTGATAAAGGTTATTGTTGGAATAGGAGTGCTTTGTTTTTATAGCAATAAAATTAAATAAATTGAAAACTCAGATTAGGTGGAGAACACTCATATACTATGCGAGGCTGTGTGTGAGTTTTGTACGCAGTGCCTTGTCATTTACAGATTTTCAAGCTAGAAAGACAAAATTTAGTACTGATCACGAAACAGATAAATAGGAAATTGGATTTTTTTTTAAATTAGCAAAGAAAGCGTTGCAAAAGTGGGTTTTTGTCGCTTAGGTAAAATTCAATTTGAATATGAATTTTGATATTCAAAATGTGTACAAGTCGAAAATTGTATGAAGGTGTCATAAAACATTATTGTGGCTCAGAGCCGAGTAGACGAATCAAATTAATTTTTTCTAACGTTGTGAAAGTATTAGACTTTTCCCTTTTGCATTTCAGGTGACAGCTGTTTTTTCCGGTTTATGTGTTGATTTGAATAGAAATATGAATATATTGTCGAAGGGGAGTATTTATGAGTTTCGAGGTCTAGGTTAAGACATATACAGCCCCAATGAAAAAATAATGCAACGAGGATTTAAAAATTGATCGATTTGGCATATCTTGCATTTACAGTGTTCGCAAATTGACAATAAATTAAATTAATCGACATTTTGTAAATTAAAACATAAAAATATATAAATCGGAGTGAAGTATTGAAAACATAACTTGGAATCCAGAGTGAGTTGTTGATATCTCACGGTATGTCACATGACGATCTTGCATTATCAGTTCACGCATGGCATCAATGTTCTCTGGCACATCGGCCGTTTTTGGACGACCTTAATGACCTTCGTATTTAAGCGAGCGACGGCCAAGCTTGAATTCATTAAACCAGCTTTTCACAGTGCTAAAGGATGGTGCTTCATCGTCATACAAAGATTTAAGTTCATCGATGCACTCTTGTCGTGATAATCCACGTCGAAAATTGTGAAAAATGATCGCGAGAAAATGTTCACTAGTTAATTCCATTTTTTGAAAAATTGATTTTTTTAAGTCACTGTATACAGCACAAATGATGCACAGAGGGGCAAAATCCCAAAAAATGGAGATTAATTGAAAAATGAAATTTTTTTTTTTGAAAAATACTTAGTATCCGATTAAAGTATATAAAATTCTACATCACTACTGAAAATTTCAATGTCATATGTTGTTTACTTGTCAAGCTGCATTGTGTTAAAGTTAAGTAATTTTTGAGCTATTCGCGTACAGTAGCGTTAATTGAATTTCGGTACATTTCGACGCTTTATATATATTTTTTGGAAGTTAAAAGTAAAGCTTTTACTATGGAATCGTCAACTTCAGGTATTTTAACGTTCTTCTAAAATAATTGTGCAAACAAAAGTTGTGTAGAACTACGTTTAAAATTTTTTTTAAAATATGTCTAAATTACGGCTATTATCAAAATATACGTGGATATTTAAATGTGAATGGTGTAAGTTGGGGTTAAAACATTAATTTTCCAATAAACTACAGTTTCTAAGCTTTCATACTCAGTAATAATATCTTGCACGTTTTTGCCCGAAATTTTTTTATTAAATTTATTGTGAAAATAGTCACTCTAGCAAAAAACACCAGTTCTTGTCTTTTGTTTGCTTTGTCTTCGCTTTCTTTGTTATAATTGTTGTTTTTGTTGTTTTTGTATACCCGAAACAAAGATTTTAAAAACTACAGAGAAAATTTTTCTCGCAAATGTAGTCGGAAGGATTGCAATCGAGACATATTAAATAGGTTCCTACTTAGTTCAGATCCAATCCTATCTGGTAAAACAAAATTGCCAAAAAAAAAATTCCACCAACTTCCAAAATCAGTAGTAGATCTACTAGTTTCGCCTTCAGTTTTAACGAACGTTGCACCAGAAGGCACAAATCATGATACAGATGACGACGATGATTATATCGAGGGCAATGCATTGGAGTTTGATGACTTTGGGCATATTTTTTAAAATAGCAGGTAAGAAACACATGTCTTATAATAAATAATATACATTAGATACATCCAAAAGTACTTTTAATATATATATATATATATATATATATATATATATATATATATATATATATATATATATATATATATATATATATATATATATATATATATATATATATATATATATATATATATATATATATATATATATATATATATATATATATATATATATATATAATAATATAATACGATATATATAAATACTTATGTATAAACTTTTTTTCTATTTTGTAGATATGAAGGAACACGCTATTTATATTTTTGAACAAAACGCTCACCGGACACATCCGTACACGATCGAACAATTTTAATATCTGCTTTGAGTCCCGAATTTAGTGACATATATGATACAATAATCCCCCTTTCGTCTACGTAATTATACTAAAAATAAATTGATTACTATGTAAAAATTGTATTACTTTTTTTCCCAAAAAAAAAACTGAGCCAGAGCATTTTTTAAAAGGGGGCGTGGTACCGCCCTATTCCACCGTGGATGTAATTCATACTGCACGATCAACATATATACCAAATCTCATCTTCATACCTCTGATAGTTCATGAGATATATCCGTTGTAAGTTTCAGGTTATATGGGCGGTGCCACGCCCCTTTATGCAATCATAACCAAGTATATCCGAAGACTATTAGCAGGTCAACAGTACAACATTGGGAAAGTTTCATGACAATCGGTCTATTACTATGGCCGCTAGAGCTATTTTTAATAGTGGGGGAGTGGCACCGCCCACTTTTCCAAAAGATGTGTAGCCTATGTCACTCAGTGATAACGTAGCATTATCATAGTGAAAGAATTTTTAAAATCGGATAAATAGTTTAATTAATCTCCATTTTTTGGGATTCTGCCCCTCTGTGTGATGGTCGTACGTCAAAACGTTCTGAGCACGTTTATGCAAAAAAATGTCAAACTTTCTAATGGAAATGTCAAATGTTGCCAGGCAACACTTAGTAATGACTAGGGCTGAAATGTATATAGCAACCCTCGTAGAAACAAAAGTCAGTTATTAATCAACGAATACCTTGTTTCCCTGTATAGTCTACGATATACCGGATGAGAAGAAGCAAATACTCAAAGATTATAATGATGCAAAAATATTTTATTTTATGTATTTAAGTGTGTAATAAAATTTAATTGCTTGCGGTGAACATTACCTTTCGCTTGGCCTCCGAACAGCGTCCGACCTGTGTCCTTAAGAAAATTTCAAGGAAATCTCTAGCCCACATTTGCGCCGTTGGCCATGTTTATGGTCTGCATCCACATCAATGTTTTAAGGGCAACGTTTCTCAGGCTATGGCTGTTTTTTTTTTGTTGACGTCCGGTAGTAATGAAGGCCGTAGCCAAAGGAAAGTCTTCTTATACACAGCAGGCTTTGCTTTAATCTTCTGTCCATCAAAAGCCACCTGGTTTATCTGAATAGACCATCGTTACAGTACGTGAGGGAAGGTATAGATGTGTGCTTGCCTATTAGCAAACGTGAATATTTAATGATGCCGATAATTAGTTGCTGCAAATGCTTATTAAGTGGTTTTGATAATATTCACTTCTACACGTAGCCACTACAAACACCTTCCAACACACGCACACATAAACGTACGGTCACTCACTCACACAGCCATGCCAATATGTCTCTATATGTAGGATGTTCTGAGCGGATATGTGAGCACACGGGATTAATAGACCCATAAATGTTTGCGGTATTAGACAACTTTCGAAGTGACCATAAGGAAATTAGCCAAAAGTCTGTTGATTAATAAAATTGTTACGCCTACATTCGTATGGAGAAGTAACGAGGGTAGTTGGTACGAAAAAAGATTGTGAAAAGAAAATAACTGGTATCGGATCACAAAGCGATAAGCTACGGTTATTGGAACCCTGAAACAAGAACTGCTGCTATATGAATAAATATAAAAGAAACAAGGTCGTTAAGATCGTCAGGGCCGAAACTTATATACCCACCACCGTAAAGCAAGCTTTTGAAAAGGCCTTTGACACCCTCTCACATGAAGCGGTTGGTCTGCACTAACTTGCTAGGGAGTCCCAGAAAAAATCATATCTCTAACTCTGATGATTATTGCCAGAAGATGTGTAAGACAGGTATAGTTAAGTAGATACCATTATAAATAGTAGCACACGGGCATGCACAGGCATACGCTGGATATCTCAGGGCCGTCTGGAAGACCACGACTACGAGGATGATATCTGCATCCTTGCACATAGATATACAGATATGTAAAAAACTACAAAGGGTCAAGAAATTTCGGCTAGAGTGGGACTGAAAATTAATGCAGCAACGACCAAAATGATGCGCATCAATGCATCTACAACATAGCCACCAACTCCAGTCCGTGGAAGACATAAACTCCTTGAAGCATCTAGACTGCACCAGTACAACAGGCTGCTTATCGCAAGAAATAATGAGCAGAGTAGTTTAGGCGAGATAGGCATTTGGTGTGCCTAACCCTGTATGATAATCCTCCCAACTGTCGAGCGACATTAAACTTAACCTATATGGTCCAGTTTTTACGTGCAAAATATAAGCGCGATCGGCTATAATTTGTGGCTTCTAGAGCAGCAGGAACTCAAATCGGGAGGGAAATTTGTGCAGGGCTATTCGAAAACGTGAAATGATATAGTTCAATTTTACCAGTCATGGGTGTTGGTCAGGGTGGGTCGATTGAGCAATCGGTATTGTGCCATCAATTTTACGACAGCTTTTGGCATTGGAAAAAATGGTTCACTACAAAAGTCATCTATATTTTTTCCAACGAATTTTGTGCATATCTCGAGCAAATTTTTGAAATTCATACCTTCAATTAATTGTGCATATAAGCGAAACGCGTAAATCGATTTTCATGATCTATGTCTCATTTTGTTCATAGGTTATGTGACTTTACGTGAAAGTAATAGGACTTGACATTTTTTACCATTTTGTATTTTTTATGAATTATAAAAAAACATTAATTTTTAAGGCTAAAAATATTTTTTTTGTTCATACATTTATTTATAACTGCGAAACTGTTGCTTATGTAGCGAAACGGTGTATGGACAGATAAAAGGAGTTGTAATTTTTATTTTTTTTTAAATTTGTTTCAGCTTATTCTAGTGGTTCTCGAGTTACGACAGACAAAAGAGGCTAACGTGACAAATTCCCCTATACAATACTAACTAACTTCAAATTAATTATTAAATTATTATTTAATGTACCTTGACCAAACGAATGATGCAGAAGTTCTTTTTTTTGGGGCTACTTTCACAAACAATCATCAGAATTGAGTCCCGAATCAATCACCTGAAAAATGTTGTACTGTGTTATCTTTCGGAGGTTGCAAAAGAGGGTAAGAGGCTACCTTGACAAACTAAAATTTTATTGTTCCAACTGAAGTCCGGCTGGTATAGTCATCTCGCGTAATGCACTTTTCTCGCATGCCAGCAGGGACTACACGACAAACTACATCTCCTAAAATGCCCATCCAAGTCCTCTTAGTTGGTACTTAGATCCTTGTGGACACAATCAGTCCAAGTCTCCACCATACTGCAACGTACCCACTACCGACCAAACGCAATGAAAGCAAAAAAAGGTCATTCGTCTGTACCTAAAAAAAATTTTTTCTGTATTTGAATTGGTAGCAACAATTGCCTTAATTTGAACAATCGTATGTAAAAAGTAACTACTGATCTTCCGTTTTTCCATGCAGAAGTTTTTGGACCCCATGAGCCAAAAAGGACGCAACTAAGCGTATATGTGACGCGCAAAATAGAAAGGGACCTGAGGGTAAAAACCAGTTTGGAGAGCCATTTTAAAGATTTAAATACGTGTATCTTTGGTGTACCATCATTTTCATAAAACGAGCATATCTCTGGGAGGGAACACTTTTGGGGCATGGGATCGGTCTCATTCGATGCTCAGATGTTGTCCACATCAAAAAAAAGTGAAAATTGATTTTTTTACCCTTAGGTCCCATTCTCTATGCGCTGTCACATATGAGGTATTAAGTGCGTCCCAACTAACAGTACAACAGAAGACCTTACTATCGCAAGCCTTCAATTCGGACGGAGAAAACAACTGCTGCGGTAGCTGCTGCCATGCAAAACAATCCAAGAGTTTCAACAAAAAGCTTTTTTGCTCAATTGGGTATAAGCAGACAGTCATTGCAGTCAATTATGCACAGAGATTTGGACGTATTTCCATATACTTATAAAATTCAAATGGCCAAACTGAACGCAGCAGACTTCCCGATTCGCTCGGAATTTTGCCAAAAGATGCTTCAAATGGTATAAGAGGACAGAAACATATTGAACTGTCTTTTCACGTCTGAGACGGAATTGCATCCACTTCGTGTCACTGTGTGGTGTGCAGTTTCATTACGCCTCATTGTCGGGCCCTACTTCTTCGAAGAAAACGGTCACACCGATATGATTACTGGAGACCGTTACTTGAGCATATAGGGAGAGTTTTTCTATCCAGAATTACGCCGAATGAAATTTTTTTTCAACTCTGTGCGGTTTCAGCAAGATGGTGCAACTCCTCCAGAAACTCCGTTGGCCCCTCAGGTCGCTTGACCTTACGCCACCTGACTTTTTTTGTAGGGTTATTGCGAGGGTTGATATTTATATTTCGGGTCCGGCAAGAAAACACAATGATTTATCATTGGAAATGGTTTTATTGTTTTTCAACATATTCTCTAAGATCAATACACTTTTGCATGCGAACAAACCAATTTTCGAAGCACTTTTTCCACTCTGATTGAGACACCTCTAAAACATGATTTTTAAACGCTTCAACAGCTGCTTCGGGCGATGAAAAATGTTGACTTTTGATTTTTTTTCTTGATGCTAGGGAATAATAAGAAGTCATTGGGTGCCAAATCAGTGCTGTACGGTGGATGGTCCATCAATTCGACATTATGAGTGGTCAAATAGCTCATCGTTTCAGCTGATGTGTGAGAGCTCGCATTGTCGTGATGCAAAACGATCCGTCTTCTGTTATGGTCTTTCCTCATTTCTTCGAACACTTGACCGTCCATTTGCCTCGATCTACTTCTTCCACGAACAACTATTGTTGGATTTGGCTCGTCTTGAAAAACCTATACGGTCGGTTGCTGTTTTGTTTTGGGTTCATATGCATAGATCCATGATTCGGCACCTGTGATAATGTTGTACACTGTCTTTGAGCTACGGCAGTTATACTTATTCAACATCTCTTTGCATGAATCCATACGAGCCTTTTTTGAGCATTCGTCAAATTATGTGGAATCCAACTAGAACAAATTTTGTTCACGGCCAAATGAACATGCAATATCTTATTGATGCTTGTCATACTAATGCCCAAGTATGTCTCAATCTCACGGTATGTCACATGTCGGTCTTGCTTAATCAGTTCACGAACAGCATCGATGGTTTCTGGCAAAGTGACCGAAGTTGGACGTCCTTCTCGAAATTCACCCTGGAGAGAACTGCGTCCGAGACTGAAATCTTGTGGTTTGATTGTTCTTCATTGCCAAAAGTCGAAACAAGTTGATTTATTCCGCTCCGAAAATCGTAAAAAATCATCGCACGAAAATGTTCAAGGGATAATTTAGATTTTTGACTGAGATGAATTTTTAAACTCACTGTAAACAAAACAATTTGCCCTCAAATCACAAAACGTTCTGAGTGAAGTTATGTTAAAAAATGTCAAACTTTCCAATGGAAGTTCCAGTTTGCATCTGGGAACGCTAGTATTGTCAGGATCCGAAATATAAATAGCAACCCTCGTAATTAAGCTATATTTAATAAAACTGAATGAACATTAACATGAATAAAAGAAAAATAAATTCCATACACTTAAAAAAATTATTTGAGTTTCTTGATGTAGCAATATTCATCAGCCACCCTGTATTAACCACAGCCCGTCTACAAAAAATTATGATTTTTTAAGCAAACACTCAAATAAATTTACTTTTTACAGAGGAACCATTAGTCTCTTAAAGGGGAAACTTTTTCCCCCTGAGCCGATTTTTCCCACTTATAATCCCAAATAGGATATTACCACAAGCTAAATATCAGGACCCTGGGTTAAGTAGTTTGACCGCTAACGTGCTTTTACATGGCTAGGCCGTCACGACGATCAACAATAAAATATCGAGCCCTAACCGCGAAAAAGACGTAAGCGCTAAAAAGAAAATTATACAGGAGAGGTTTTTTTTGAGGATTCCGAAACAATTTGTAAATATAAAAATTTAGTTTTTAATATGCAATTCAATTTGCTTTATCTCTGCACGCAGAAAAAAAATATGGTTAGGGTATGGTCACAGCAATAATAATATGTTCTCCACAATAAAAGTATGTTCGTCGCAACCATAGTATTGTTTTCTGAATTTTATTTTGACAATGGTATAATTGCCGTAATATTTATATTGTTGAAGTGTAACAATAGTATTATTGCCAAATTTAGAAATGAAAATATGGTTATAGCAACCATATAAACATGGTTGATGCAACAAAAGTATTGTTGTTTAAAATTTACGTTAACAATAATATGATTACGGCAATCATACCGTATGGTTGCGACTATAAACCTAACAAAACAGGTTTTATAGAGCACACATATATGTGTGTGCGTATGTTTTTTTGTTAAACACATGCACACGATACAGTGCATGGTTGTAATCCACTTTAAAAAACAACAATCGGAAGGTCGTTCGAGGGATTTTTATTGTGTTTATTTTGTTTGGAGAAATACTTTACTGCCGATTGGCTCTCGTTTTTTTAAATCTGACTGCACTTAAGTATATAGCCATTGATCATGGTTTAATCAAATTCGTTACTTGGGGTCTACGGTTGGTGAAGTAGCATTTTCCACAGCTGGCAACTAAAAGTAGTTTCGACTGCCGTTGGAATATATATTTTTGTTTCTTGAATGAAATGTTCAATAAAAGCAAGGCCTCAAAATTTGGCTATGAACTACTTGTAATGAAATTTAAAATAACTTGTTTGATTAAAATCTCTATTTTTGAATAACAACATTACCCAATCCTAATAAATAATTTTGGGGATCATAGTATGGTTGAGTGAATCAGACTATGGTTATATGAATAATAGCATTGTTGCGTGTGAATCATACTATGGTTGTGAAGATCACACTATGGTTGTTTGAGAAAAATACTATGGTTGTGAGGATCATAATATGGTTGTGGAGATAATAGTATGGTTGAGTGTGAATCATACTATGGTTGTGTGTGAATAATACTATTGTTGTGAGGATCATAATATTGTTGTGGCACAACCATATACCCAACAATAGTATGATCCTCTTCGAATATTGTCACCACAACCATACTTTTTTTCTGCGTGTGTAAATGATACTATTAAATTTCTAATACTTATGCTTAAGAGGGTACGAGTACAATTTTCTATTGAACTTCATTAAAAAGCGAGTGGCGCTTACGTCTTTTTTGCGGTAAGGGCCGATTTACATTGTAGGGTCCCAGATGAATATTTCGTGTTGTTGCAAACCGAATGACAAATTAAATTTACAATGCACCCTTCGGTTGAGGTTATACAAACCAAATTACTTCCTAGATCGTATAAAGACATCGGGCGAAATTTTTCTCAGATCAGATAGATTGTTTACCGGGATACTCACTTTATGTGGCAAATCTCATTGCATTTTCTATATTTTAATAAAAAGGATATTTTTAATGTCGGTTGTCGGTTAAATTTAAAAATTCAAAGTACCCCTGCACCACTGGAGTCAGGATCAAAAATATACGAAAACTTTAAGGTATTTAGGGTAAAAGGTCTCAAAAAGGATCGCCAAAGGTTTATTTCTCGTGCGAATTGCATTTTCCGAACTATTATCGATTGGTCACAGTATGGCTACTCCTGTCGGGATATCAAAAAAATATGGTTTTCTCATACGAGTATGTAATATTTTGACTAATATTTAATATAATAATATTAATATAATAGATTTAAAATTTGATACCACAGGTCAAAATGTCACACACGAGCTCAAATCTTTGTCAAAATCTATTAGGACTAACCTTCACTTAAGATTCTTCAGAATCGAGACCCTACCGGTTTGGAAGCCACATATTAAATTAGGGTGTGATTTTAATTGGCAGTTATTTTCTGTATCTACACGCAGAGAAATGATATGGTTACTAGTACATGGTCACGCCAACAATAATATGTTCTCTGCAACAAAACTATATTCGTCGCAACAATACAATTGTTTATTGAATTTCATTCTGAAAAATAGTATGATTGCGGCAATATTAATTATGTTGATATGTAACAATAGTATTGTTGCCAAATTAAAAAATGAAAATATGGCTGTAGTAACAATATAAATATGGTTGGTAGAAGCAATCATACAGGCGAAATCATTTTTTTTTAATTTGACAATGACAAATATTGTTACGAATCTTACGCAATAAAAGTACATTTTATATGTAAATTTAATTTTTTAAAAACAAACTATTTTGGATTAGTATAAGTGAATTTTTTATTAAGAGTTTAATGTATTTTTAAATTATTTACTTAAAAATAAAAATTTCTTTTGTTGAATAACAATATAACCACATCCTTACAAAAAATATTGGGGATCATAGTATGGTTGTGTGAGAGTCATACCATAGTTGTGAGGATCATACTGTAGTTGTATGTTAAACATACTATGATTACGAATATCATAATATGGTTGTGGGGATCATAGTATGGTTGTGTGTGAATACTTATATTGTTGTGAGGACCATAATATTGTTGTAGGGATCATAGTGTGATCGTATGTAAACCATACTATTGTTGTGATGATCATAATATTGTTGCCATAACCATATACCCAACACTAGTATGATGCTCTTTCAATATTGGCACCCCAAACCATACTTTTTTTCTGCGTGTACTCGTGTGTGTTTGACACATGAGTTCTTTTTACGACAACTAAATCCAGCATGCCAATGACCCATGGCGCAAATACTAAAATCAATGATAAATTATTTCAATGAGGCTGTCACTCGTATTAAATTATTAGTCACTGCTAAATGACAGCCCAATGGCAAAACGAGATTATAATTTCATTTAGGCAGCCATACTTAGGCAGCCTTCATCGCAGCACATCAATGAAATTATCGAATAAAAATCATCAGTACACAAAAACAACGACTCCTAAAATGCCACTTCCTACTGGTCGAAAACGGAAACATAAATGAATAAAAATGTGGTTATTTTCAGACACACCCACACACATCTATAACTGTATCTATTTCCTGTGCCTACTAATAGGCGCGTTTGATTGTTGATCGCCTATTAAGTGAATAAGTGGTTGGAAAGGCATATATTGAAACCATTGCAATAAATAAATTTACAATTATTTTTGTGCTCAGAAATTGATTGTTTATACCGAACATCTTAAAATTATATAAAGACGAATTCTTTAAGAAATACGGGTAGCTTTTTCTGGAGGAAACCAAAAATGTTTAATACGATCGGTTCAATTTTTAATAGTTGTCTTAAAATAAAAAATATAGGTTGCTCTCAATGGCCGTGTTCAAGTGGCAAGTAACTTAGGAGGTTGCTTACGCAATAACTTCTCACCATTGTACAAGAATTTAAAAATGATTTTGTTTACAGAAACCTGTAGTGCTAAACTTGTTTGCTTTAATTAAAATTTAAATTTTTGGGAAGAAAAGTTATTGAAGAATAAGCTTTAGCGAGTTAAACCTTGCTCAGTTATTGCTCGCTTATACGAGGGCTGCTATACATATTTCTGTCCTAATAATAAAAATCCGAATATCTATCATCAAAAATGGTTTTATTGTTTTTCAAAGTATTCTCCTGCATGATTTATACACTTTTGCATGCGCACAACTAATTGACGAAGCACTTTTTTCAACTCCGATTGAGACACAAAGCACGGTTTTAAACGCGAGTTCATGCTTAGCAGCCATGACGTGCGGTCGTACCGATTTTGCCGGTTGTGAATTGAACATTATTGTGAATCTTTCCAATCTAAAGTCATTGATTAAATCAGTATTTTGGCTACAAGTGTTTAGTAAAACTATAAAATATAAGAAATCGTTAGATTTCAACAAACAAACAGTATCATTTTTAATAAAATGAGTTTGAGCGCTGCTCCAAACTCTTCGTTACTAGAAATAAAAACACCAGATAATGAAAGAAAAAGAAAAAATAGTGATACCATGGAAAGTACCAACAAACATTTGAGAAGTAATTATTATTCTCTTCTTGATAATGAAGATGACTTTCAATGTGACGACATGTCACTGCAGAAATTTAAAAAACACGTGCAAGTGAACAACAACAAAACGCATCAAATAAACAGAGAGCCTCTCTCGCAAGAAGATAAATCTACAAACAAAGCGAAGTCTTTAGCTTCAGCAAGTAAACAACAATCAACACAACAGACAAACAGTCAAAACTCAAATCTAAATAATCAAAACAAAAAACAAAAAGTACCACCAATTCACATATTTGACATTGATTCCTCAGAATTGATAAATTTTATAACCGATTGTTTAAAAATTAATGAATTCAAAATTAAAGAATTTAAAAACGGAAACAAAATTACCTTATTTCTAACTACAATACCCAATTACGTGCGCGTAAAAGTACATTTACAAAAAACAAATACGAAATTCTTTACATTTACTCCAAAATGTGCAAAAGCGAAAACTTTCTTGCTTAAAGGGCTCCCAGCAAACACTAACATAGAAGAAATCGTAACCGAACTTAAGAAATTTGAAAATGAACACTTAGAGTTTATTAAAGTTAGTCAATTTACAACATCGTATTCAAAAAAGGAAGGATATAAACTTCCAATATTTGTAGTTCAAATACATCCCGAAAGTAATACAAAGTCACTTAGATCAATAAATGGATTAATGTATCGTTGTGTGAAATGGGAACCACTAAAAAAAGAGGAAATTCCACAATGTAGGAAATGTCAAGGCTTCTTCCATAGCGCATCTAACTGCTTCATGGAACAGAAATGTGTAAAATGTGATAAAACACACGAAGTCGGAAAATGCAGCATACCCAATGTAGACAAAAATGAACGCGACAGACTTTTCTGCGTCCTTTGTAAAAAGTATGGTCATCCCGCTTCCTACAAGGGCTGCGAGAAATATAAAGAGCTCCAGAAGAAAATGAAGAATAAACGGCAAGAATTATCACAGAACCGAAATCAACAATATTCGAAAGTAAATAGTAATATAAGCTATGCTAACGCTCTAAAATTAGACAACAATATGAATATAGATAATACTAGCAACCCACTTAACAATAATTTTTTCAACGATCTACAAATCTCAATTCAGAACTTATCCCATCAGATATTAAACTTTCAAAAACAATTACAGATACAAGCATCCAGGATTGATGCACTATATTCACTGCTAGATTCTCAAGTGTAATGAGTTTTACTAGCAATCAAACAGAAATAGTGTCAAAAACTTTGAAAATCATGCATATCAACGTAAATTCAATAATTAGATTAAGTAGAAGATATGATTTACAAAACTTTATAGGGGAACATAATCCAGATCTAGTACTTTTAAATGAAACTAAACTTAACCCAAAACATAAAGTTAACTTTGAAAATTATAAATTTATTAGAAAAGATAGATGTGGCAGTATAAGAGGAGGGGGTACTGGAATTCTAATAAAAAGGGATATAAAATTCAAAGAAGTACAAAATGAAATAATAAGTGCATTTAAGAGTCTCGAGACATGCATCATAAAAGTCCCTTTGATACCAGATAAATCTATGTATATTATATCGGTATATTATCCATCCGGAAATAATAATTTATACCTAAGAGATGAAATTCAACGCCTTTTCGAAGCTTTGAACCTAGATAATGAAAATAATTTCTATGTGATGGCAGGAGATTTGAACTGCAAACACATCAACTGGGGAAATCCAGTGAACAATACGAAGGGTATTGTACTTAATGATTGGATGTTGGACAATGAAATGCGATTTAGGTGTAATCTATATGCTTCGACCTCTCCATCATATCCAAGATGTGGTTCCTATTTGGACCTATGTATTGCAGATAGTAGGGTCTTTATTTACAGGGAAAATGAGTCAACTAACTGTTTGAAAACAATAGATTATGATAGCGATCATAGTGCCTTGCAGATAACACTCGCAAGAAATTCTCAAATGGAACCCTTTAATTTTCTAAGAGAAACTTCAGATTCACAACTTAATTACAAAAGGACGAACTGGAACACTTTTTCCAAAGTTATTATTGACTCTATACATAGGGATTCATTTATACCAAATGATAGAAATCTCACAAATGCAGAAATCGATTTACATTTACATAGGCTTAGCAACATAATTACAGATGCAATTTCAAAAAGTGTACCAAAATACGACAATAAAGATCAGTTAAAATTTATTATTACCCCGATTATTAGGAAGTTGCAGTCTGAGAAAAGCAGAATGGTAACCACAATTAAAAAGCATAACAGACTGCAACGAATACTTAATGTTGACCAACTGTCTTATGTGAAAAATAGATTAAAGTTAGTGAGAAAACTTTTACATGATAACTTCACTATTTCTATCAATGAAACACTACGACGAAAATTAACACGATTAAGCCCAAAGAATCCTTCACATTTGTTCTCCGAAGCTAGGAAACAATTCCGAAGACAATCTTCCAATGATCTAAATATAATTAAAATGTCACCAAATGATGTAGATCTTATTCGAAGGTCTGGAATTAACCCTCAGACGTTAGAAAGGGAGTCGGTCTCTGACAAGTATATCATAAGAAACAGTGATCATATACTTGACGTAACAGGAGCATACTTAGAATCAATATATTCGCACAAGGATATCGATACATCCAATAACACACATATGAATGTTAATGAAATTTTCTCCTTGTTTTTGAGAACAAAAACAAGGCATGAGAACGATCAGACAAAACTGTTGTATTTTAACGGAAACAGAAAATCTAATAATTTGGACCCTCACGTTGCGAATAAATATTTTATTACACAAGAGGAGCTTTTATATATCTTTTCCAAGCTGAAAAGTAAACTATCCTCAGGTATTGACAATATACCAAATATTGTTCTAAGAAGACTACCAGTTACAATAATATTAGAATATCTAGCATTATTCAACAATATGCTTAACAATTCACACTTTCCAGACTCGTGGAAAATAGCTAAGATTGTAATTATACCAAAAAAAGGCAAGGATAACACCGACCCAAACAATTTTAGGGCTATTTGTTTACTGCCGAATATAAGCAAAATCTTCGAAATGTGTACGAATAATGTGACGAAATGAACGAAATAATTGACATCTGTAAAAGAGGAAAACATACGTGCGATAGGCAATTCGGCTTTAAATATAACCACTCCACTGTACATGCAATAAACTTACTTGTTTCGAATGTAAATTGGAATTTGAATCGCAATTATTATACTGGTGCATCTCTAATCGACTTCGAGAAGGCATTTGATAACGTATGGATACCTGCCTTAATCTACAAGTTAATGCAATGCAATTTCCCCATACATTTTGTTATTCTTCTTTACAAAATGATAAGTAATAAAGAGTTTGTTGTATGTAATAAAAATATAACGAGTTCACGGAGATATAGAGTGATAAATGGTCTACAGCAAGGAACTGTCAACGCTCCTATACTTTTTAACATATTCATTAATGAGTTAATAAATAAGGTTGATAATATAATAGGATTCGCAGATGATATCATAATTTACCACGCGGATAATAACATAGAAAAAATAAACAGGAACCTACAGAATGTTTTTAATTTTGTTGAAAAATACGCATCTGACTGGAATATGAGAATAAACATAGATAAATGTGAATCGATCCTCTTTCGCCCACCTGTGGGCAAATGTAACTACAATGTAAGAACGAATTGGAAAAAGTTCGGAATAAAATCACTATCAAATGATAAGCTAATACCTACAAAGGATGTAGTTAAATACCTAGGGATCCATCTGGATAAATTCCTATACTATGACCTTCATGTAAAGTTCCAATTAGAAAAGGCAAGAAAAGCGTTTCTTATGTATAAATCTATTTTCTTTTCAAACCATGTTCATAATGATGTAAAAATTTTAATGTATAAGCTACTGATTCGTCCAATCATAACTTATGGTTCCCCTATATGGTTCAATATTTCTCCTTCGTATATGGAAAGAATTCGTATATTCGAAAGAAAATGTTTAAGATCCTGTACCTCCCTATATAGATCGCCACAAAGTAACTACACGAAATATATTCCAAATAAGATATTATATAACTGTGCAAACATAAACAGAATAGATAACTTTATGATTAAGTTAATAAGAAACCATATTCTAAAATCTACAGAATGTAGCACAAATAATTTAATTATGGCGCCGTACTATGCAGACGAGCGATATATATTAGGTACATTAACATCTGGTTATGTTCCCCCGGAAGCCTTTTTATATTTGGATAAGAATGGTTATATGCAGAATGATCTGTGTATACCAATTTTTTTACCACCTATATAGAAGGGCAAATAATAAAGCCTTCAATATAAACTCAGTTTCCAGCAATGAAATGAGATTTGACACGAGCTTACCAGACAAAGATCGTAATCAAAACAATAATAGTAAATATTGGTGGATTTATAACTAATTTTTTTTTCTCTTCCCTTTGTTTTTAATTTGTTAGACTCTATTTTTATATAATTAAAAAAATTAAATAAGTGACGTTTTTTTCGATTTTTCGTTACAACTTAAATATATACTTGTATCTATGTTATGTATACATTATTATTTAAAATAATTCTACAAGAAACATTAGCCTAATCAATAATGTACTAGAGAGTCCTAATATGGACCAGTGTGTAATGTAAAAAAAAAACCTATATTAATTAATTACTTGTTTATTTGTACTTATTATAATACAAAATAAATCTAAATAAACGACAAAAAAAAAAAAAAAAAACGGTTTTAAACGCATTTTTTCTTGATGAGCGGGAATAAAAATAAGTCATTGGGTGCCAAGTCAGGGCTATACAGCGGATGACCCATCACGTTTTGGCGGTCAAAAAGACGCAGGTTTGAGCCGATGTGTGAGAGCTCGCATTGTCATGGTGCACAACGAATTTCTCCGAAGATTCAGGCAAACAAATTGTGGTGTACCACTCAAAATGGACCTTTCTACGTTGCTCAAGCAGAACAGCCGCCACATGGCCAGTTTTGCCGAAGAAACAGGCGACCATTTGCTTCGAAGTGCTTCTTCAAAGAACAACTTTCGTCGGATTTTGCTCGTCTTCGAAGACCTACACGGTCGATTGCTGCTTTGCTTCGGGCTCATACGCATAGATCCATGATTCGTCACCTGTGAAGACCTTATTAACGACTTTCGAAGCAACGCGATCGTATTTTTTCAAAAATTTTTTGTACCAATCGACACGAGCCTTTTTTTAAGCGATTATCGAATTGTGCGGGACCCAACGAGAACAAACCTTTTTTACGGCCAGGTGCTCATGCAATATCGAATGTATGCTGTTGGAAGAAATGCCCAAAGATGCCTCTAACTCACGGTATGTCACATGACGCTCTTGCATTATCAGTTCAAGCACGGCATCAATGTTCTCTGGCACAAAGGCAAATTTTTGGACGACCTTCGTCTTTGAGCGAGCGTTGGCCACGATTGAATTCATTAAACCAGTTTTTCACAGTGTTATAGGATGGTGCTTCATGATCCACTTCAAAAATTGTGAAAAATGTTCGCACGAAAATGCTCACGAGTTGATTCCATTTTTTTGCCAAACTGATTTTTTCAAGTCACTGTAAAAAACACAAATGATGGTCGTACGTCAAAACGTTCTGAGTACGTTTATGCTAAAAAATGTCAAATTTTCCAAAGGAAATGTCCGATGGCGTCAGGCAACACTTAATGTTACCTAGGCCAGAAATATATATTGCAACCGTCCTAGTGTTAAAATAACTTTTCTTCTACAAATTTAAAATTTTCAATTCATACGGTTTGTGATGCATTAAGCCAATCAGTTTCTGTGCACAAAGAAATTTTAAAAATTCTTTTAAAGTTGTATAGTTATCGCCTTAGCTACCACTAACTCGTTAAATAAACGAGTACCAATCAAACACGCCTAATAAACATGCGGGGGTCTTTAAGAAAGGAGACTTAGCCTCCTAGGCAGTAGATTCTTTGATGACCTAGTAGTACGAGTAATAGCTTAAGTAGCTCTTAAATCACTCTTAAATTTGTTGAACGGTTTGGCTGGTTTCGAACTAAAAATTAGTTAATAAACCAACTAATAGCAAAATAAAACCGGAAACTTCCACACATTTCTCTTTTAAATATGCACCCTCTCTCCTTCCTATAACTCATTAATCTCTCCCTGTCACTCAATCTTTCCCTCTTATCAGGGTTCCAAAATGCGTCTTTTAGGCCTTTGAGTGAACTCGTCTATTCTTCCTGGCGAGCTACCCTTTCAACCTAACCTAACCATATATACTGTACAATTATTTTCATACCCAATTATTGCCATAAGCATAAGCAAGTTGACAATCAAACACGACCAATGTTACGGATGTCCCTGCATAGGCATATAAAAATAGTCGCATACATGTAAGCATATCACATACACGTACCACTACTTTACATCGATACATAAGGCGTGTTCGACTGGCACTTGATAGTTGTTGTTTAGGTGATATCTTTAAGTCTTTACAAAGAACTCCAATTCTGGTCTACAAAACAGTGGAATCTGCAAAGGGTTTATGGTTCTGAAGTTGATTCTTTAAAATTGTTAATACAACTTTTTTTAATTGTTAATATATCTTCATGTCATTAAAAAAACAAAGGTTAAAAACGAACGGTTAGTGAAGGTTATAATGGGTGATCAATCTAGAGGTATTTTTTTCGAAATAAAATAAATACAAAAATTTAAATCAAATGTGGAATCTTTTTAGTTCATTAGAAAGGGCATTTTATGCCATTTATTTTTTGAATAAATTTTCGGTGAGAAAAGAGAAGATCTGCTGTTTCCGACCAAAATTTTGTTCAGTGATGAGGCCCATTTCTGGCTCAACGTCTAACTACAAAAATCGTTTGGATTAACCGGATTTCGGTTGCAATAACCAACATTCCATAGTATTGATGGTAACATGGGTAGAGATATCATATGATGGTTGCTTCAACCATATCACGTAATTCACAGCCTATAACATAGTTATAAAAACCGAATTAATTTTAGCTGCTGGTTGCGACAATGTTGCTTCGGTACCAATAATTAGTGGTGACAACAGATTAGTTTCTATAGTGACTTAACCCTGGTTAGTTGGCTGTTGTTACATTATATTGGTTATAACAAAATAAACATATAAACCCTATAATATTTAATCGGTTCCAGTCACAACAAAATCTTTGTTTACGACGAAAACATATTTCGAAGTCCGCAAAAAATGTATAGAAACAAAACAAAATGGTCAGTTTCTTGGGTTAGAAGGTAAGTGCTTCCAAGCGATTCTGCCAAACGAACTAACTGGCCTGGCACATTTTCTGTTTAACTAGCAATTTTTTTTTTGTTTTTTAAAAGCAATCTTTTATAAGCCATCTGTCAAAATTTCCGAAATATTTAATGATTATTTTCTTTGTTACAGGTGATTGAAGTAAAGAAGTTTTATAATTTTTAAAAAATGGAAAATAAAGAGTTTCGTACGGTAATTAAACACTTTTATATGAAAGGTTTTACGCCACAATTAATCAAAGATGAATTGAATTCTGTTCATGGTGATAATGCACCATCATACTCCACCCTGAAATCCTGGGTTCAACAATTTAAAATGGGTCGTTCAAGTACGGAAGATGAACAACGCTCTGAAAGACCGAAAACTGCTACTACTATTGAAAGTATTAGAAAAATATTTAATGAAGTGACTGAAGATAGACGAATAAAGCTCAGAGAACTTGCTGATATTGTTAAAATACACGAATAACAAGATTGGAGTATTTTACATGATGAACTCCACTCGAAAAGCTATCCGCAAGATGGGTGCCGCGTTTGTTGACTTTGCCCCAAAAAATCGTCCGTTGGACCAATTCCGAGGAGCTTTTAGCGATTTAACAGCGTAATCCAATAGAGTTCTTGCGCCGATTCATAACTGTTGATGAAACGTGGATCCATCACTACATCCCAGAATGCAAAGAACAGTCAAAACAATGGATAGAAGCTGGTAAAAGTGGTCCCAAGAAGGCGAAAACTGTTAAGTCAGCAGTAAGTAATGGCCACAGTATTTTGGGATGCAAGAGGTATAATATTTATTGATTATCTTGAGAAAGGAAAAACTATAAAAAGTGAATATTATTGTGCATTATTGGATCGGTTGAGTGAAGAAAACAAGATAAAACGACCGCATGTAGAAAAAAAGTTCTTTTTCATCAAGATAATGCTCCTTCACACACTGCATTTTTAACTCAACAAAAACTGGCCGAATTACGATTTGAAATTGCTCCGCATCCACCATATAGTCCAGATTAAGCTCCTTCTGATTATTTTTTTTCCAAATTTAAAAAAAAATTCTCGGTGGTAAAAAATTTTCGTCCAATAGCGAGGTTATTGCTGAAACTGAGCCATATTTTGAAGGTCTTGAAAAATCTTATATTTCGGATGGAATTAAAAAACTTGAAAAACGGAGATTATGTTGAAAAATAAATAATAATAATTCCAAAAAAACGGTTCTTTTTATGTAAGGCCAGTTACTTTTGCGGTCGCCCTCGTAAGTAAAATAACAAACTATTAATGAAAAATAAAAAAAAATATGATTAAATAAAATAATATTTCCCGGAATATGGAAACAGAAACATTTTTTTGGCTGCGACCCCTTTACGGCCACCCAAAGCTTGACAATAAATATTGTTATATACTTTTATTAAGTTTTTTCAGTTAGGGGCATCAAAACATCTTTCCAAAGACGTATTTGTTTTACTGATCAGTTGACCCAATGCAAGACGGTTCAAAAAGTACTTATAACCAACAATCTATAACAACAACCAATACATGTACTAATTCAGTTCCAATAATCATCTTAGGCTGTTAGGATTACCAACTGAAATGTTTTACTGAAAATGTTTGTGTACCCAACCATCATTCGATTGTTACGATGTAATACATGGATTGCACGAACTATCCATGTATTACACCAATATTCGGTTGGAAAAAATTCGGCGGCGGCAAAAAATCTGTTATCTTCGTGTAGTTACTGCCACCTAAAGCTTTACAATAAATATTGTAATATATCTTAATTTATTCTTTTCCGATTGGGGCATCACTGCTCATCAAACCATTTATCCAAAGACGTATTTGTTTTACTGATCAGTTGACCCATTGCAAGGCGGTAAAATATTAAATTTTTCCAAAAACTCCTTAAAACCAACAGTCTGTAAAAACAACTCTGTGTGTACATATTCAGTTCCAACAATCATCCTAATTAGCAAAGGTTGCCGATTCTGTCAGTTGTCTGTCAGTTTCGATTACTGATAAATGCCGCATTCACAATGAACATTCGGAAGTAGAGATGGAATACATGGATAGAACGTGCAACCACCAACATTCTGTTGGCAAAAAACTTGGTTGTGGCAACAAGTCTGTTCTTTGTGTTTGAGTTTATAAAATAAATCAATTTCATTTTTATATTTTTATAAAAATGATTACATTGTTAGCGATTCCTTCAACTAATGTAAAGTACTCATGACTTAAATTTTGCATTGCTTTTGAGTTTATAAATAATTTTATCTTTGGGAGATTGAGTTTTTTTGTAAGACTCACACACGAGCAAATTCGTGATTTTTTCTACGAGGGTTGCTATTTATATTTCGGGTCCTGGCAATATTAGTGTTCTCAGACGTTTTGTCATTTGAGGACGAATTGTTTTGTTTACAGTGCGTTGAAAAATTCATCGCAGTCAAAAATGGAATTATCTCGTAAACATTTTAGTGCGATGATTTTTTACGGTTTTCGGCGTGGTTTATCGAGGCAAGAGTGTTTAAATCAACTTGTTTCGACTTTTGGCGATGAAGCACCATCAAAAACTGTTAATCGCTGGTACCAAGAGTTCAGTCTCGGACGCCGTTCGTTCCAGGATGAATTTCGTGAAGGACGTCCAACTTCGGTCACTTTGCCAGCAACCATCGTTGTTGTGCGTGAACTGATTAAGCAAGACCGACATGTGACATACCGGGAGTTTGAGGTATCCCTGGGAATTAGTATGACAAGCATCAATTAGTACGACAAGCATCATTTGGCCGTGAAAAAAATTTGTTCTCGTTGGATCCCACATAATTTGACGAATGCTCAAAAAAGGCTCACATGGATTGGTGCAAAGAGATGTTAAAAAGTATAACTGCGGTAGCTTAAAGCATTGTGTAACATTGTCACAGTTGACGAATCATGGACCTATGCATATGAACCCAAAACCAAACAGCAATCGACCGTATAGGTCTTTCAAGACGAGCCAAATCCAACAAAAGTTGTTCGTGGAAGAAGTAAATGGAAGCAAATGTTTGCTCACACATCAGCTGAAACGATGAGCTATTCAACCACGACAAATCAGGGCTGTACGGTGGATGGCCTGTCATCCACCGTGCAGCCCTGATTTGGCTTCCCATGAATTCTTCTTATTCTCTAGGTCAAGAAAAAAATGCGTGGTCAACGTTTTTCATCGCCCGAAGCAGCTGTTGAAGCGTTCAAAAATCTTGTATTGGTGTCTCAATCGGAGTGGAAAAAGTGCTTCGAAAATTGGCTTTGCACATGAAAAAGTGTATTGATCTTAAAGGAGAATATTTAAAAAAAAAACAATAAAACCATTTCCAATGATTAATTAATATATTTTTATAGCCGGGAAACGTAAATAGCAACACTCGTTAATAGCAATGACAACAAATAAGAATTGAATTGTTCGTTCAAAGAGTAACACAACTTATTTTGTGAGCTAATCATCGGCAGAGCAAGAGTTTCACAAATGTGTAACTATTGCTCACGAGTCAAACAGACAAAACAAAATTTATTGATGGGTGCTCTCCTATTAGTTTTGATTTCCAAGTTACTGCTCAGGGCAAGAGTAAAGAAAATATTATTTTGTTCAGCATATTCAATATCTGGGTTCATATTGCACTTCGAATACAACAAAAGATGAACATATGAACGTAGGGTCAAACAGAGATAAATCAACTTGGTGATTCTAAGTCGAAGGGTTTTATCAACATGAAGTCTTTTTTAACCTTCTTTAAGATGTTACATACTTATATATTAGCACTTATTTATAATACCCTCTACCAAACTTCGTTGCAGACTATAACAAGTTGTATAGCTAAACCAACCACTTAACCGAATTACCAATCAATCACGGCTATAAACAAACACGCATACATATAGTTAAATGGTATTTATGTATGTGTGTGCGTGATGTCGGAGCATGCATTCATTTGGGCAATCATTACAACAATAGTTGTCAAACGCAAATTCTATTCAATTCCATAGAATCTATTGTTATAAACGCACATAAATAAAGACGTCCATCTACACACACAGATACGCAGTCAAATACACACACATCTATGCCTGTGTATGAGTGTGGCCGTATCATGCATCAAAGGATGCCGCTTACACGTATTCTCTTATGTCCGTTCAATGAAAGGCTTCCAATCCCGGTCACCACAAGTACAATACCCACATAGTTTCAACCCGGGAGACAGCAATTGTCCCCTCTGCACCACAGCGGAATGAATAGAAGCCCCAAAGCATAATTTCTAAACGACTGGTAGTAGAATTTCATACGACAAGCACTTGGGTCAAGGTGTCCTTAAAAATCATTTGATTTCGCTGACATTTACAAACGATTTCGATGCAAAAGAAGATATATATAAATTTAAAATCGATATTTATATTCTCAATCTACAGGGTGAGACGATAAACTGGGATAGACGGTAAACGTGGGGTTTGCATTTAAAAAGCAGCGAAAAAGTGGACAATTCGTTAGTTCGGCCGAGCCGAAGCGTTTATGCTCGTCACCATGGATTGCGTTGAAGTATGACATTGGCAATGTTGTTTCTTATTTTCATTGACGATCTGTTGGACAGTGAATCCTATCTACTCCATTCGATCGTAGGCCAATTTTAATGCACACAAGACTCATTGCTGTTTGTTGTCTCACAAGCTATTCACTGACCTATCAGGGTCATCATTATCTATGGGTGGTGTAGTTGTTGAAAAATCAGATGCTCTTGATGTTTTGAGCATGAAAATACCATGTGACGCTCGTTGGGCGAGACATGTATTCGAAGTGTCGAAATAACACTAACAAACATTTCACTCAGTCTGACCTTTTTTATATATACTTAGTAGGGAAATAAATACTGTTACACACGTTTTATGCTGTAAAATAAAAAGTACTGAATGTTTTTGGACCAAATGTTTTTTATTATATTTATTGATGTATATTGTATCCAAAAAGAATCTACTTTTTCGAAATGTCCGCCTTTTGCCTTTACACACGCCTTAAGTCGCACTGGCCAATCGTCAATAGCAGCACGAACCTCGTCCATTGAAAACTTGACCACAGCTCGAACCAAAGCAGTCTTAAGAGATTCAATGGTGGGGTATCTTTTGTGACAAACCTTGTCCTCTAAAACCGTCGACATTTAGTAATCCAATGGGTTTAAATCTGGACCGCCTAAGGGCCATTCTTCAGAGACAATGAACGCTGGCAAATTGTTTCGAAGCCAGGACTGGGACGTTTTCAGAATCCTGTCAATAAATGTCCGGAATCCAGTCAATAAATGTCCGGTACATCGTTTGAAAGCTTCAAGTCCCAAGTCTTTTTCAATGGTTCGACTCATGGACTTTTGCGTGATATTCATCTCACGGGCCATGATTTTCTGTTTCCGAAGCGGATTTCTGTGAATTCTTGATTTGATGACATGCGGTGTTTGAACAGAGCGAGGTCGGCCCGATCGTTGGCGGTCTTTTACATCTCCAGTCTCCTCAAACAGTTTTGTGCATCGGTAGGCGAACATGCGGCTAATCCCTAGCGGCGTTTTGAAAATATCGCTTTTTTTCGTTTAACACTTGAAAAGCGCTATTACAGCGATACGGTTCTCATTATCTGACCACTCCATGATGAAAGTTAAAACAATTTTATAATCCCGTTACAGACTAACGCTATTGAGGTTAGCTTTCAAAACCCATATGACATTAACGGGGTATGTTCAGTTCTACTAATGAAATGTGTGTGTTCAATGTTGTAACAGTATTTATGTCCCTACTAAGTATAAGTATATACAACCTATATCAGGCCTATTATGGAATTGAACTCCCATATATGTGCAGGTGCTCTAAAACATCCTTGGAGGTACTTGTGCAGGTTCAAAGGAGAACGATGGTGCTGATAGTTGGCAGTGGGGTATCCAACTTAATGCGCCCTTGAACATAGTCGGAATGTGGGTTGCGTGTCGCTGTTCTATCGGTACTCTCATGGCGTGTTCTCCACGGACATCCGTCGACTTATTTCTGACTGAATACGCGACTTTCCAAGAATTTACACCCGTTTGTTATTGATTGCCGGTTGACCGCACTATACGTTTTTTTGTCCGTACTGGCCGTATGTGGAATCGACTTCCGGCGAATGTATTTCCCACCAATTACGACAACCAGAAATTCAAGACAAATGTCAATAAACAGTACTCCCTCATTCCCTTTGAACTCCCTTACTTTTCACTTACCCACGCAGTGCACTGCACAATAGGAGAAATTCTCTGAGCGTTAGTCAGTTGAAAAAAAAAGACGACTATGTTCCAAGGGACCTTATTTTCGGCACTCTAGGAACCATTCACCAAGGAACCCAGTTCTCAAACATAGTCGAATTTTAGAATTAATGTTTTTTTTTCGGATTCGGACGAACGTTTCTGTGGTTTTATATACCAGTATGCCTATAGTTGAAGGACACCTATAGGCAAGTTCGAGTGCAGAATTGACCCAAAGTCTTAAACTAGGTACATAATTTCTTTTGTGAGAAAAATTAACTTTTTCTGGATACCGGCGTGCAGTGCTTCGTAGGATCCGAAGTCAGCGATAGGAGTACGGTGCCCAACATTCGAAACTCGCGGTGTATATTGTCGTGACCATGGCTCTTATTAAAATGTAATGCTAATATGTGACGCGCAAAATAGAAAGTGACCTAAGGGTTAAAACCAGTTTTGTTCAGGAGAGCCATTGTAAAGATTAGGTCACTATCTATTTGCACTTAGAATCGTCGACTTTAGTTTCATAAAACGCGCATATCTCTGGGAGAAAACACTTTTGGGGCATGGGATCGGTCTCATTCGATGCTCAGATGTTGTCCACAACAATAAATAAAAAAAGTGAAAATTTATTTTTTTACCCTTAGGTCCCTTTCTCTATGCGCTGTTACATATACTTTTATTAAGTCTGTTAGGTCAAAAAAAGTGTGTTTCTTCCCGTATCGGTTATAATGGGTAGAAATACTTTTTTCAATAAACTTTTTCTGACTTTTTTGATCACGTGTGAGTTGTGTCATGCTGTCATGTTATTTTTGTTTAGTTTTGTTTGGCATTTAATTATGGAAAGACTTACGCCTAAACAACGTTAACAAATCGTTCAACTTTATTACAAAACTTCACGTTCGGTGAGGAATGTGTTTCGTGCACTCCATTCAACTTATGGTCAACATAATCGGCCTACTGAACGTACTATTCGCAACACCATCACCAATCTTGAGACCCAGCCTTCATTATTGGATACACGTCCAGCACGCAGTGAAGAAAATGTAAATAAGAGTGTACACCAAGACCGTGGAGAGTCGATTCGGCGCCGTTCGCAGCAACTCGGCCTGACGTATGGAACGACTTGGCGCATTTTACGTCGAGATTTAAAATTAAAAGCGTACAAAATACAGCTTGTGCAAGAACTGAAGCCGACCGACGTTCCCAAGCGACATCGCTTCGCTCTATGGGCTCTTGAAAAGTTCCAAGAAGATCCGACGTTTTCGAGCCAAATTTTGTTCAGCGATGAGGCCTATTTCGGCTCAATGGCTATGTAAACAAGCAAAATTGCCGCATTTGGGACGAAGAGCAACTAGAAGATGTTCAAGAGCTGCTTCATCCAGAAAAAAAAACAACGGTTTAGTGTGGTTTGTGGGTCGGTGGAATAATCGGTCCATATTTCTTCAAAAATGAAGCCGGTGAGAGCGTAACCTTTAATGGCGATCGTTATCGTGCCATGATAACCGACTATTTAATGCCTGAAGTGAATCTCGTGATCTCGGCGACATTTGGTATCAACAAGACGGCGGCACTTTCCACACCTCGCATCAATAAATGGATTTATTGAGAGAACACTTCGGTGAGCAGATAATTTCACGTTTTGGGCCGGTCGATTGGCCACCAAGATCGTGTGATATCACACCGTTAGACTTTTTCCTGAAGGGATATGTAAAGTCTAAAGTTTATGCCGAAAAACCCGCTTCGATTCAAGCATTAGAGCAAAACATCACGGGTGTCATTCGCCAGTTACCAGTCAAAATACTCGAACGAGTCATCGAGAATTGGACTCAACGGATGGACCATCTGAGACGTAGCCCCGGCCAACATTTGATAGACATAATCATCAAACAATAAATGCCAAAGAATGTTCTTCCCCATTCAATTTGAATTTTTTTGAATTTTCTGTGTTTTTTTCTTTAAAAAAGTAGGAAACCTCGAAATGGATCACACGTTATGATATTTAATCACGCCACCTTTCACACCACAGGTTACGCTAACCAGTGTACAATCTTGTATTCGCTAAAAACAGTTTGATTTCAGTCAATTAAGTATGTCTTTCTAGAAATTTGAATATGAATATACTTATTACTTCGTGTTCATAAATCCAAGTCTGATATTATGATTGCACTGCGCAGTACAGCTACTGTGGCTGCAATAAATTATTAAAATGAAAACTGACCCTGTATTTCGCATAATAATTTCGCCGCTGTAACCGAAGATACAAAGGCGCACAAAGGACATAAGCAGAATGAAGTTAATTAACAACAGATTTACCACGATTGGAAATGGTTTAAATACCGTACTCGGAATGCACGCAGTAATAACAGGAACTGGGCAGCGCTGCAGGATGCATGCACGAACGATGACCCACAGACCAATTAACATTTTGCGGTTATTGTGCTGATGATAATGGAAAACTTCATGTGAATAAATGGCAAAAAGCTTTGGCGACTACACATTTGATGCGTGCGTATATGGACGGATGTCCTAGTGTATTCGAGAGAGAATTAATCGGTTTAAAGGGTTTTACAGTGTATAGCAATATTGCATTTTTATTTATTAACGAATTAAAAAGAAAAGGTTCAGCTTGAAGCTTTTTGGTTATCAAGAAAATGTAAGTGATATATATTTTATTTCCTGACCTTGTGGACTGATCAGCTGTTTTTTAGACTAACAAAGCAATCCAATATTTACGAGCATTAGAAACTTAACTAATTGTGCTACTCGAAAATACAGGCCGGCACACAAGCCAATATACTTATACCATTATTTCCCTCAAGCAATCGCAGAGAAACTGGAGAAGATCATGTGAGGAATCACGAGAGTAACTCCGGGACACTCAGTTTCCTGGTTACCAAGATCTATACAGACAGCAATGTGTTATATCAATATACCAAATTTAAAATATAATCTGAGATATTTAAACATTTTGGAGGATAAGTTGGCGATGCCTCGATTCTTTTAAACATCGCATCTGTGGCCAATACACGCACAGAAAAGATATGGTTACACTATGGTCACCGCAACAATAGTATGTTCTCTACAATAAAAGCATGTTCGTCGCAACCATAGTATTGTTTTATGAATTTCATTTTGACAACAGTATGATTGTGACAATATTACTATTGTTGAAATGTAACAATAGTATTATTGCCAAATTAAGAAATGAAAATATGGTTGTAGCAAAAATATAAACATGGTTGGTGCAACAAAAGAATTGTTGTTTAAAATTTACGTTAACAATAATTTGATTACGGCAATCATACAGTATGGTTGCGACTATGAACATAACAAAACAGGTTTTATAGAGCATACATGTATGTGTGTGCGCATGTTTTTTTTGATATACAAAAAAAAACACATACACACGATACAGTGAATGGTTGTTGTCCATTAAAAAAACAACAACAATCGGAAGGTAGTTCGAGGGATTTTTATTGTGTTTACTTTGTTCGGTGAAATACTCTAATACCGACTGGTTCTCGTTTATTTAAAATCTGCCTGCACTTAAGTATATAGCCATTGATCATGGTTTAATCACATTCGTTACTTGGTGTCTACGGATGGTGAAGTAGCATTCACCCCTGCTGGCAACTAAAAGTATTTTTGACCGTTGGAATATATATATTTTTATACTTTATATGGTGCCGAAATTGAACATAAGGGCGTGGCTCCGCCCATACAACCCTGAAATTTAAGCCTGTATTTTGTGAACTAATACCGATATGACGATAGTAGTTGGTATATACTTAGTAGGGACATAAATACTGTTACAACATTGAACACACCCATTTGAATAGTAGAACTGAACATACCCCGTTACTGTCATATGGGTTTTGAAAGCTATCCTCAATAGCGTTAATCTATAACGGGATTTTAAAATTGTTTCAACTTTCATCATGGAGTGGTCAGATAATGAGAACCGTATCGCTGTAATAGCGATATTTTCAAAACCCTCCGGCCTCTAGGGAATAGCCGCATGTTCGTCTACCGATGCATACTACTGTTTGAGGAGACTGAAGATGTAAAAGACCGCCACCGTTCGGGCCGCCCACGCTCTGTTTGAACACCGCATGTCATCGAAGCCGTTAACTCATGAATTCACAGAAATCCGCTCCGACAGAAAATCGTGGCCCTTGAGATGAATATCACGCAAAAGTCCATTAGCCGAATCTTTAAAAAAGACTTGGGACTTGGGGCTTTCAAACGACGTACCGGACATTTATTGACTGCAGCTTTAAAAAAAAATATGATTGAAAAATGCAAACGTCTTTTGCTGAAGCACGCTGATAACTTGCACAGAAAAATGTTGTTCACCGATGAAAAATTTTTACCGACCAGAAAAAAATTAACAAACAAAATGATAGAGTGTATGCACGGTCATCTAATGAAGCATCTGAACTGATCCCAAGGGTGGAAAATGGTCATCACCCAGCTTCAGTCACGGTTTGGTGGGGTGTGTCTTACGATGGAGTCACTGACCTGCATTTCTGCGAACAAGGAGTCAAAACAACGGCCAATGTTTACCAAGAAACCGTTTTTGGAAGCTGTTGTGAAGCCTCTTAACAATTCCCTGTTCCAAAACCTGCCATGGAATTTCCAGCAGGATTCTGCGATGGCCTATAAGGCTAAAACGTCCTAGGTCTGGCTTCGAAATAATTTGCCAGCGTTCATTTCCTCTGAAGAGTGGCCCTTAGGCAGTCCAGATTTAAACCCATTGGATTACAAATTGTGGACGGTTTTAGGGGACAAGGTTTGTCACAAAAGATACCCCAACATTGGATTTCTTAAGACTGCTTTGGTTCGAGCTGTGGCCAATTTCCAATGGTCGAGGTTCGAGCAGCTATTGACGATTGGCCAGTGCGACTTAAGGCGTGTGTAAAGGCAAAAGGCGGACATTTCGAATAAGTCGATTCTTTTTTGATACAATAAACTTCAATAAATATATTTAAAAATATTTGGCCTAAAAACATTCAGTACCTTTTATTTTACAGCATAAAACGCGTGTAACAGTATTTATGTCCCTACTAAGTATGATGTCGGTATGGAAAAAACACACCTTGATAGAAAAGAGGCCGGCGCCATGACAATATGTTCATATTGGAACGTCAATTCAATTCAATTTTTTTATTTTTAACAATTTAATTTTCTATTTATCTACAGGATGGCTGATGAAAGCTGCTACCTAAACAAAATTTTATAAATTTTTTTCTATTTAATTAATCTGGTTAATTTTAATTTTGCAGATTGATTTTTATTTTTTAACAAAAATGGATAACTGGGATAAGGAAGAATATGGATTGTCCGCCGCTATCAAGCACTGGAGTCTGTAGTTTTGGTTCAAAGAGAGCATAGCATAGGCGCACGTTAAGCGGCTTTCCTCCGAGCAGATGGAGCATAATGGGACATGTTAACAATTTTGCCGAGCATGGGAGAGTCACCAGAAGATCTTACCATCGAAACTCTGCAGTTCTGACGGAGGAAACAATCGCTGCTGTAGCTGCTGGCATACAAAACAATACAAGAGTTTCGACAAGAAGCTTATCTGCTCAAATGGGTATAAACAAACAGTAATTGCAGTCAATAATACACAACGATTTGGACTTATACCCATATAAAATTTAAATGGCCAACAAAGTGACTGTCTTTTCATGTCTGACGAGGCCAATCTGGATTAAAACGGCAACATAAACAAACAAAATTGTCGAATATGGAGTGTTTTCGACCCACAGATACTCCACGAGACGCAATTGCATCCACTTCGTGTCACAGTGTTGTGGGCAGTTTCATCACGCTGCATTGTCGGACCCAACTTCTTCGAAGAAAACGGACACACCGTTACGGTTAATGGAAAGAAGAAGAAAACGGTCACACCATTACGGTTAATGGAGACCGTTACTTGAGCATGTTGAGAGAGTTTTTCTATGCAGAATTACGCCGAGTGAGGATTTCTTTCGACTCTGCGTGATTTCAGCAAGATGGTGCCACTCCTCACATAGCTCGGCCTGTTATGACAGAATTGCGACGGAAATTCCCCAATATGCTGATATCTAGAAACTCCACATTCCGTTGGCCTCCAGGTAGCCTGACTTTACTGCAAATGACTTTTTCTTGTGGGGTTATTGCAAACAGGAAGACTACAAAGCAAAACCAACTAATTTGCATGAAATAAAGCAATCTATTCAAGAAACAGTTGCGGCTATTCCTGTCTTAATTCTCAAAGCAGTAATGAACAACTTTTTGGTAAGATGTCGCACAGACAAAATATTCGAAGAGCCGTGCTGTGGAGGATGGTCTGTTGTAAAATTGTTGTAGAGCACTGGCGATGGGCATGATCCTAGGGGACCTCCAGCATCTATCGATCTTCTTTCAGATTGGTTTCCACTCGTATATACCGTGAATGTGTGATTTGTCAGAAAAGACTTTTTAATAAGGATTGTTTTTGTTGGAAAGTTAAAATTAAGCGTTTAAAAAATTAGGCCGTCGTGCCATACGGAATCGAATGCTGCCTTGGTGTCATGCATCATCATACGAGTATACAATGACCATCACAAAAGTTGTTTTGTACTACAGTGTGGGTTATTTTAATCAGCGATCAATTATTTTAACGCAAACGCATGTGTGATGAAGCTCTTTTTCATTCGAATGGCTTTCTTAATAAGCAGAACTGTAGGTTCTGGGGTTTTGATATCATTGGGCCTTACTTCTTCAAAAATGAAGATGGAAGTGCTGTAACCGTAAATGGAAAGCAGTATCGGTTTATGATAAAACATGTTTGACGTCCTGCTCTTGAAAACGGACCTGAGATGTGGTTTCAGCTGGACGAAACCACTGCCCGAGACACAATGGCACTTTTAAGTAAAATTTTTAGAGATCGAATAATTTTCAGAAATTCGGAAATCATTTGGCCAGCGCGATCGCCAGATTTGTCAGCAGTCGACTATTTTCTTTGGGTTATTTGAAGGAGCGAGTATATGTGAACAAGTCCGAGACAATCCTTCAACTACAGCTACAAATATTGAAAGATGATATGGAAAAGGCTTTAAAACGAGCCCACCATTACGTAGCTGAAAATTAAAGTAATACTATTTTTTATACTTGGTGTAAAAATATTTTAATTTTGTATATTATATAATCTGACAAAAAAATATAAACGAAAAAGTTATTAATGTTTTTAACCCCATGGTAAGTTTTGGCTCACCCTATATTTGTCTAATTCGTAGAATGGGATGGACGTTCTCCAAGATGGAGGGTATATAATGTTCGGCACGGCCTTACTTAATTTGTTTACTTGTTTAAATTTTAGTTTTGAAAATTTTACGATTTTTATACAAATAAACCTTGGTTCGAAACAGGGCAAGAACATCTAAAATTGTTCAGTGAGGGTCTGCCTTCCTTGTATATGTCGGTGACTATATCTCTACACATAACAACTTCATTATAAAATGCATTAACCTTGCGAAGGAACGGCATTTGACAGCAGATCCCGGTCAGAGAGTATAAGAAATACGAGTATATAGAGTACAGCTTAAGGATTTTAGATAAGTTCCTGTTTGTTCCTAAAGGGAATGTTGAGGGAATGTAAGAAATTTTATGAAAATTTCAACTAGATCTCGGTTGTGTTCAAGGATTATGCATAAAAAGACACTCTAAACAGTTAATTTGCGACAAAGTAATATAAGTGAATCATGGTTTTGTATCGCCATCCAGGCCGGAAAAAGCGAGCCGATCTCACATTCTTTAAGGATTATAGCAACTATGCCTAGGGATATTCAATAATTTAGTTTAGTTTATTTTATTGAGATTTTTTTAAAAAACAATGACAGACATATACTAGATCTATGAACAAGAAATTGCTTATGACTATAATCTATTGCCTAAATTACCAATAACGTACAGCTTACGGTACCAAGCCTTTTCTGCGTATACGAGGGCGGCTCGGAAAGTTCTTAGCCTATCAATGAAAGAGATTAGTTAGTTTTTCAAAAATATTTTTATTTTTCAATATAATATCCTGAAACTTCAATACACTTAGTCCAACGCTTATCTAGCAATTCTATCCCTTGATTAAAATAGTTTTCCTCAAGGTCTTCAAAATAGGAACAGGTAAAAGTCACTAGGAGCAAAATCAGGAGAATAAGGTGGGTGGTCAAGCAACTCGTACTTTAATTCATTGATTTTAGCAATTGTTAAAACACTCTTGTGCGTTGGTGCGTAGTCTTGATGAAAAATTATTTTTTTGTGTTGTAAATCAGGACGTTTTTCTCGAATTTGTACATTTAATTGATCTAAAAGGTTGCAATAGTACTCTGAATTTATTGTTTTACCCTTTTGCAGATAGTCAATCAATAAAATACCTTTGAAGTCCCAAAAAACCGTTGCCATAACCTTACCAGCCGATTGAATTGTTTTTGCCTTCTTTGGGGCACTTCCTCCAGCTTCAGTCCATTGTTTGGATTGTTCATTTGTCTCCGGAGTTAGTGGTGGATCCATGTCTCATCAACAGTTATGAAACGACGCTTAAAATCCATTTTATTTCGCTGAAAACGATCCAAACAAGCTTGAGAAATGTTCATTCGTTTTTGGTCGACTGTTAACAAGTCCGGCATCCATCTTGCAGAAAGCTTTTTCATCTGTAGTTCTTCATGCAAAATTAAATGGACTCGATCATTTGAGATGCCCATGACATTAGCTATTTCACGCACTTTTTTTCGTCGAACATTTAATACCATATCAAGCACTTTGGCTACAATTTCTGTTGTTGTTGCTGTTTTTGGACGTCCACTACGTGGTTCATCATCAATGCTTGTACAACCACGTTTAAATTCAGCAACCCAGTGTTTTACGGTTGCATATGAAGGAGCACTTTCACCTAACACGTTCACCATATCATGATGAATTTCTTGTCCCGATAAACCTTTTTTATGTAAATATTTAATGACACCACGCATTTCTAATTTTTCCATTGTAAAAAAATCGCGGATGCGTCTTTTGTGAACACCTGTTTCTATATGAAGGAGTTGCCAGATCGAAACAAAGTTTAACATGTGTTCATAGCAGAGATGGGAGTTTCCAAAACACTTAACTTTTTTCTGTTTATACCGCGCTTTTTGTGCTAGGCGAAGAAGTTTCCGAACCGCCCTCTAGAAATATTTTTAATTTGTATGTAGATCTGATGAGTGTGTGTTCGCCCTTGCTCCCGAGGCTAAAGTGGTCTTAGGAGTGAAATATCCTACTAATTAGCTTAAAAGTATACCTTTAACTAGCCTAAAATTAGTGGGTGAAGGGGAGGGGTTGATTACAAAAAAGGAGAGGTTAGGGAAAACAAAAAAAAAATAGAAAAAATAAGAGATTTTATCAAATGCTGTTCAAGTGCCTTAACCATAGTCCAATCATAGAGATGCTATCCTCTATGTGCACCCGGAACCACTTTTTTGTAGAAATCGGGATGAAAGGAAACCGAAGTATCAAAATCTGCGCGACTTTTATTCAAAAATCCAATCGGAGATAAATAGCAAACATCTGACCAGCGAATGTCCATCTGGACATTTTAAATATCGGTTATAATGGAATTCTTGTGAAGGGAAATCCTTGTAATAAATTTATTAACTACGTCACAAATATACAGACCAATAGGAGTAACCTCTGACTCCTTCGAATAAGTATATATATACTTATTCGAATATCGCTTGGACAACGACTCAAAATTTTTACCAATACAATATCTTAATATCTTTCTGTTTAGCTCGTTTGTTTTATTTCGGTCTGTTGCTTTTACACATTGAACAGGGATTAAACCGACTCAAGACCTCTTGCTTCTATTTTTAAATAGAAGACAAGTTTTTAACAAAAATGGCAAAGTGACATTGATTTTCGTGGCTGCACACTACTTTTATCATGATTTCGGGTCCGTGACAACCCTCTTCAGAGAGCCTTGCTGCAATTGTTGAAAGTAAAACCGAACTCTATAAGGCCAGGCTCTCACCAAATGAAAGAGAACTACTATTGTAAACCTTACTTTTCAAGTTTTCTTTACACAATTGCCCACGAAAATACAACTCACTCTTGCCATCTCTAAAGAGACTCCACATCGAGAGCCATCAATAGATTTCTTTTACAACATGTGTGTGTTTGTTGTAAAAAGAGTTTAGTTTACTATGTCAACTAAGAAAACTTGAAAAGTAAGGTTTACAACAGTAGTTCTCATTCGTTTGGGGAGAGCCTGGCCTTATAGAGTTCGGTTTTACTTTCAACAATTGCAGCAAGGCTTTCTGAAGAGGGTTGTCACGGACTTAAAATCATGATAAAAGTAGTGTGCAGCCACGAAAATCAATGTCACTTTGCCATTTTTGGTAAAATCGTGTCTTCTATTTAAATATAGAAACAAGAGGTCTTGAGCCGGTTTAATCCCCGTTCAATGTGTAAAAGCAACAGACCGAAATAAAACAAACGAGCTAAACATACGTACATGCACGGCACACAAGTTGACATAGTCAACTAAACTCTTTTTACAACACGCACACATGTTGTAAAATAAATCTATTGATGGCTCTCGATGTGGAGTCTCTTTAGAGATGGCAAGAGTGAGTTGTATTTTCGTGGGCAATTGTGTGAAGAAAACTTTAAAAGTAAGATTTACAACAGTAGTTCTCATTCGTTTGGGAAGAGCATGGCCTTATAGAGTTCGGTTTTACTTTCAACAATTGCAGCAAGGCTTTCTGAAGAGGGTTGTCACCAACCCGAAATCATGATTAAAGTAGTGTGCAGCCACGAAAATCAATGTCACTTTGCCATTTTTGTTAAAAACTTGTCTTCTATAATTATAGAATATCTGTCTCTCAAATTCCTTTATAACTGTCGGGGATACATTAAACCATATTAGGAACCCATATAAAATGACCGGGCGTATACTAGTCTTGTACAGTAATAGCTTCGTCTCTACCGGTAAAATCCTATTCCACAGAATTTTCGAAAACGATCCAAAAATCCTATAGCCCTTCTGGAGAACAGACCTAGCATGTCTATTAAATTTCAAAAGTTTGTTTAAGTGAATGCCTAAATATTTCATGTCATTCCTGAAAGGGACTTCCTCGCCATTAATACCAATTCTCAACCGTTTACTCTCAGGAACCACAAACCTTATACACTTGCCTGAGGCGTTTCGAATACCCCAATAATCAAAGAACTCCCTGACAGTGACAAGGTGATCCGCAACATTCATCAACGCAATATTCGGGGACTCATCGTGCGCATATAAAAGACTGTCATCTGCATATAATAACCCAATCGAATCTGATCTAGTGTGTGGAAAATCGCTCATAATAATCTTGTATAAGTGCGGCGCTAATAATTATCCCTGTGGGACTCCACACCTTACCTCTCCAAACTCCGACATTCTGTTATTTAGTAGAACGCAAAACAATCTGCCAGAGAAATAACTTCGAAGCAATTTAATCACTCTGGGGTCAGAGCCTATACGAATCATTTTAAACAAAATGCCATCATGAAAAGTTCTATCAAAAGCTTTTTCCACATCTAGCGAAACCGCAACCGTACAATATTGCCTCCGTAAATTCGACACAACATCGTCCTGATATTTCAACAGGGCATCAGTGGTCGAATGCCCCTTCTTAAACCCAAATTGTAGGTCTGGTATGTAAGATTCTCTCATTCCATCATCCATCGTCAGCCGAATCACCGTCTCAAATAATTTGCCTAAGTTGGATAAGAGACTCAGAGACTCGTCAGACTCAGCTTTCTTTCTAATAGGCATAATCTTAGAAATTTTCTACGATTTCGGGAAGTACGAATTACTGAGGCAGTTATCTTAATATTAAACATAAGCAATACAATACGCCCTACGACATCCCTTATCGCTTCTGTCCGAATTTCTACTGGACAATATTCATTAAATCGTTCAAAAGATGTAACCATTGGTGTACTCTAGCAAAAGGAATCAATTAGTTTGTATGCAGATGAGTGCGACTGTGATAGGTAAATAACCGGTATCAAATGCAGTGAAAACGATTCATTATCGAATCACCTTTTCTTTGTATCTCAATGTTTTCCATTTATTTTTATGACTTTAATGAAATAAAAATTTATACGTTTATAATATTTAAGGCAAAGGCATTAAAAAGCCGCAGTATTATTCTGTTTGTAATATTCATTTGCATACACGCAGAGAAAAAACATGGTTACTACATGGTCACGGCAATAATAATATGTTCTCCACCACAAAAGTATGTTCGTCGCAACCATAGTATTGTTAACTCAATTTATTTTTGACAATAGTATAATTGCTGCAATATTAATATTGTTGAAATATAACAATAGTATTATTGCCAAATTTAAACATGAAAATATGGTTATAGCAACAATATAAATATGGTTAGTGCGACAAAAGAATTGTGTTTTGCGTTTTATGTTAACAATGATATGATTACGGCAATCATACTATATGATTGTAAGTTTTCTTCATTTAAATATGCTTTTTAGGACAAATGTTATTGGTACGGATCTAATGCAATAATAGTACTTTTTCTTATCGAAATTAAAATTTTTTAAACATGCAGTTTTGGCTTTGTTTGTTTATCTGAAATATTTTTAATAAAAACGTTTACGTTTATTTAAACTTATTTTTTCTACTGTGAAATAAATCACTCCTATTATTTTGATTTTAATGTATTTTTGAATAATTTTCATAATTCAAATCTATTGTTGACAACTTAAACCAATTTTAATAAATAATATTGGGGATCAAATCTATTATCGACAACTCAAACAAATTCTATTAAATAATATTGGGGATCATAGTTTAATTGTGTGAGATCATACTATGGTTGTTGGGATCATAACATGGTTGCGTGTGAATCATACTATGGTTGTGAGGACCATACTATGGTTGTATATGAAACATACTATGGTTGTGAGGATCATACTATGGTTGTGGAGATCATAGTATGGTTGAGTGTGAATCATACTATTGTTGTGAGGATCATAGTATGGTTGTATTTGAATCATACTATTGTTGTCAGGACCATAATATTGTTGTAGCACAACCATATACCCAACAATAGTATTATCCCCTTCGAATATTGTCATCACAACCATACTTTTTTTCTGCGTGTAGAGATTGCAGCTTTGAAGTCATTGGAGGTTGGATTACTGGCCAAATGAATGTTTAAATCATTAAATGTCACGGGGAAATTCTTGTTTAAGCTTATAAAGATGCGAGTACTTCACTAAGGATAAGCTTTGAGTACATTTCGTAAATAGAAATAAGCGGACAGTTTGTTAGTTAAAACAATGTAAGATGAGGCATGGTCTAATATCTACCCTGCACAATGGCATTGATCAAAAATCTAATATCAGAAAAATATTAAAAATATCTTTATAATTCAAATAGTTTTGAATGTTAATAATATGGTACGTATCATTGAGGTAAAATCTTTTAACAAAATCCAAACTATGTCTCCCCTCTGCGTCCATATGCTAATGTTTTCAACCTGCACAGCCATTAACCTTATAGAGGACTAAACAACTTTGTGTGTGTGGGCAGGTAGGTTTCCCGGTTAAAAGCATATTGCGCATTTTCTATAAGACCGACAAAAAAACGCCGAGGCTAAAATTCCACTTCGAAAATATCAGCGACTTTTCGATTAAGATATTAGTCCCCATGCCCCGTAAAAGCTTTTCTATAAAATACTTTAGCTCCACCGGGTGACTACATGCAGAGAAAAGATATGGTTGTAATATAGTCGCCGCAACCATAGTATTGTCTCTTGAGTTTCATTTTGACAATAGTATGATTGTGGCAATACTAATATTGTTGAATTGTAGGAATAGTATTGTTGCCGAATTTAAATATAAAAATATGGTTGAAGCAACAATATAAATATGGTTGATGCGACAAAAGTATTGTATTTTGGGGTTTTATGTTAGCAATAATATGATTACTGCAAAATCCATTTTTTTTAATTTTACAATACTTAGTAGGGGCATAAATACTGTTACAACATTGAACACACCCATTTCAATAGTAGAACTGAACATACCCCGTTAATGTCATATGGGTTTTGAAAGCTAACCTCAATAGCGTTAGTCTGTCACGGGATTTTAAAACTGTTTCAACTTGCATCATGGAGTGGTCAGATAATGAGAACCGTTCGCTGTAATCGCGCTTTTCAAGTGTGAAATGAAAAAACGATATTTTCAAAACGCTCCGAACTAGGGATTAGCCGCATGTTTGTCTACCGATGCATAAAACTGTTTGAGGAGACTGGAGGTGTAAAAGACCGCCACCGGTCGGGCTGCCTACGTTCTGTTCGAACACTGCATGTCATCAAAGCCGTTAAATCAAGAATTTACAGAAATCCGCTGCGAAAACAGAAAACCATGGCCCGTGAGATGAATACCACGCAAAAGTCCATGAGTCGAATCACTAAAAGGACTTGGGACTTGGGGCTTTCAAACGCCGTAACGGACATTTATTGACTGCAGCTTTAAAAAAATAGGATTGCTGAAGCACGCTGATAACTTGCTCAGAAAAATTTGGTTCACCGATGAAAAAATTTTTACCGTTCAGGAAAAATTTAACAAGAGTGTATGCGCGGTCATCTAGAGTTTAATGTGTTCTTACCGAATTTACTGAATAAAAATCTATATTTTTGGACAACAACTTAACCCAATCCTTACAAAACAATTTGGGGATCATAGTATGGTTGCGAGTCATACTGTCGTTGCATTTTAAACATACTATGGCTATGAGGATCATGATATTGTTGTGGGGATCATAGTATGGTTGTGTGTGAACCATACTATTTCTGTGATGATCATAATATTGTTGTGACAATATTGTCTTCCAATATTGTCACCCCAACCATACTTATTTTCTGCGTGTACCACGTAACTTTGGGGATATTGTGATGTTTGTATCTATAGCTACTTATTACCATGTACCTTGCAGCGGCGAAATCGATCAGCCTCATTCATGGAAACATGAATGAACACGATCAGCCTCAGTCGGAAAGTTCAGCCTCCATGGAAACCCCTCGTTGGCTGAACTTTCCGACTCTCGGGCCACAGATACCTTCATTGCAACCTTTGGCATTTAAATCCCCTAGAACGATTTTAATGTCATGGCCAGGCTGCGTTAATTTTTTGTTCTAGACACTCATAAAAAGCTTATTTCGTCTCCTCGTGAACATATTAGGCTTATAAAAAAAAATAAGATTTGATGCGGAGTGTGACCAGCCGTTGTCTACTGGGGTGAAACCAGCGAAAAGATGACGTATTCACATATTTACAACAAATCCGCATCCGAGTCGGTGTTAATTATCGCGGCAGCTGTTATCAATCAATCTGAACAAAAAAAAATCAAAACAAAACAAAAACACAAAAATTTAAATCAAGTAAGGAGCCTTTATTGTTTATTCAAAAATACATTTTATTCCATTTATTTTTTGAATACAATTTCCTTCAAATTTTGACCGCAACTACGCCCCAGGGTGTCCATTATGAGGGTCCAATTTTGGATGACTCGTTCGAGCATTTCGACCGGTATGGCGTTAATGACACCCACACTATATGTATCCCCAAAGAAAAAAGTCTAAAGGTGTGATATCACACGATCTAGGCGTCCACGATCTCCGGTCCAAAACTTGAAATAAGCTGCTCTTCGAAATGACCTCTCAATAGATCCATTGTTTGAGCAGCTGTTTGGCAAGTGGCACCGTTCTGTTAAAACCAAATGACGTCAAGATTACGGTCGATAGCAAGCACCATTCAGGGTTACGTTCCGGCCATCAATATTTTGGAAAAATATGGACCGATGATTCCAACAGCCCATAAACCCCACCAAACCGTGGTTTTCACGTTTTAAGTCTTTCCATGATGAAATGGCAAACAATACTAAAAAAAAATAAAGTTTAACACAACTCAGGCCTAATTAGTAAACCAAATCTTTTTGAAAAAATACCTCTAGATTGATTACCCGTTTTCATTTTATTTATGCCAGTCTTCTGCATCTTATCTCCTGGAAGGCGGTGGTGTTAGCCCTTTATTCTTGGAGGGTTTCAAGAATACATGGTACCCGGACGCAGCTGCATATGTGACAGCGCATAGAGAAAGGAACCTAAGGGTAAAAAAATCAATTTTCATTTTTTTTTCTTTTTTTTGATGTGGACAACATCTGAGCATCGAATGAGACCGATTCCAAGCCCCTAAAGTGTTCCCTCCCAGAGATATGCGCGTTTTATGAAACCAAAGTCGACGATTCTAAGCGCAAATCGAAAGGGACCTAATCTTTTAAATGGCTCTCCTGAACAAAACTTTTCATCAACTTTTCACTTTTTTGATGTGGACAACATCGAATGAGACCGATCCCATGCCCCAAAAGTGTTCCCTCCCAAAGATAGGCGCGTTTTATGAAAGTGAAGTCGACGATTCTAAACGTAAATAGAAAGGGACCTAATCTTTAAAATGGCTCTTCTGAACAAAATTGGTCCCTTTCTATTTTGCGCGTCACATATGCTTATTCGTAAATTAAAGTTCTTTATTCGTTTGCGTTGGAAGTCAATAGTTAGCGGGGGTCTGTTTTTTTTATTTATTGCAGCTTTTACTGTGTTTGTTTTTTTTCGAAGCGGGATACTTCAAACTCTTTAACCTGCGGCCAGACTGACGGAAGTCAAAACAGCGTTCGGTAGCAGTTACCACTAACATTAAACTGATTACCCTTAAAGGTGGTTGAAGGTGGATACTAATGATTTTCGGCGGTATAGAGCATAGCGACTCCATATTAAGCTAGCTACACGACTTATTATGGCTCTTTGGGATTGCTATGACATCTACACGCAAAGAAAAGATATGGTTACTATATGATCACGGCAACAATAGAATGTTCTCTGCAATAAAAGTATGGTCATCGCAACCTCATTTTGACAATAGTATGATTGCGGCAATATTAATATTGTTGAAAAGTAACAATAGTAATGTTGCCAAATTTTAAAATGAAATTATGGTTGTAGCAACAATATAAATATTGTTGGTGAGACAAAAGTATTGTTTTCACGGGTTTTATGTAAGCAATAATATGATTTCGGCAATCATACCGGCAAAATCTTAATTTTTTTAATTTGACAATGTTATTTTTACGAATCTTACGCAATAATAGTAATAATAATTAAATTTTTTCAAAACAGACTACGGATTAGAATAACTAAAATATTCGTAATAAATGATTTTTTTTACTGTCAAATATAAGTAAATCACTCCTATTATTAAGAGGTTAATGTTCTTTTGATGGACTTACGTAACAAAACTCTCTATTGTTGAATAACAACTTAACCCAATATTTACCAAATATGTTGAGGATCATAGTATGGTTGTGTGTAAGTCATATTATGGTTGTGAGGATCATACAATGGTTGTACGTTAAACTTATTATGGCTATGAGGATCATAGTATGGTTGTGGGGATCATAGTATGGTTGCGTGGGAATAATTCTTTTGTTATGGGGATCATAGTATAGTTGTGTGTGAACCATACTATTGTTGTGATGATCATAATATAGTTGTGTCACAACCATATAACCAACAATAGTATGATACTCTTCGAATATTGTTACCCCAACCATACTTTTTTTCTGCGTGTAGGGAAATGATTCCCAAGTGTTGAATATACAATGTAACATGTACAGACTTCTGACTATTGACAATACGAGTATTGTTTTTTGGATTCCGAAAAAAAAATCACCACCAACCGGCTGTCGATCCCACGACAGCCGGTTCTACGCTCCGGATCGACCCGAAGCAGCAATTCTTCTGCCAAGGGCTGTCACCCCGGTACGGTTTGCCGCTAAAACAACAACAAATAAAACTTACACTATTTTTTCATCATGCAGGTTGCTATATGACTTTTATAGTCGATTCCGAGATTCACATAAATTGCATATATTAGATCGAAGTCCGGCCAAAGAGTATATGCTGATACAGATAATCTTTGTGTCCTTTTGTCCTAGGCATCAAGAAAAAAAAGTGTTACAGTTATCTGTTAGTCTACTTCTAATAAGCTATAGTAGATTTTTGAACAAACCATTCCGTCTAATTCAGATATATTTTTATGAAGTCTATTTTTTTGTTATTATCCAGAATGCGTTCATGCTAGTTCTTTCTGGCAGGGTTATATGCGAATGTAGCCTATTCCTGATGTAAATCTTCCTAAAAGCGTTACAAGCCCAATAGAGACTTTACGTCATTGCTCATATTACCAATGGTGGATTGCAAATATGTTCATAAGAAGTCCAGTGCTTGTGTCAAATAGTATGAGGTGGAGGACAGTCTTAAACCAGCTCATATATATCTCACTATAACCTCCAAAGCAGCTTAAATTTCAGCTCCTTAATAAGTTATATTTGCCACAATATGACTTAAATTGATTGTCAGTGAACGATTTTGCTTACAGCAAATTAAATGCTTAAAACTAATTTTTGGTAAGGGGTTTTGGATTTTATTTCTCTTAGAAATTCTACTATATCGAAAAATGTCATAACACTGAAAATGTCAATATACAGTATGTACTCCCATTTGTGTCTGACGTAATTGACTTCCGTTTCCGTTTTTAAAAAATTGTGTAACCACAAATCATTTAACAAACACAAATTCAATTATTTATATGAATTGTACAAAAATCCTTGAAATTTGTTTATAGAATTTCAATGAACAGACTACTGGTGCACAGCAACAAGAAGAGATTTAATCTACTAGTACAAAGTCAATAACGTTGCACAGTGTTATAAAAACGATGTTTTGCGAATTTTTTGTCTGGTTCTTACCTAATGAGATGTCGTTGAAATATTTCAATGGTGAGTGATATAAACTATGATCAGATTATGATATGGTTTACATGAATAAATTCTAACTGCAGTAAGTGCAGTCCTTAAATTTGTCAGTAGTGGGTTCTGCTCCCCATACACGCCGGCGCCTTTACGCGCATGAGATAAGATTCGAAGCCATGTAAATGCATTTATACAAAACATTAGCCATTGGAGCAGGAATGTAACAGTAGGTCCCAGCCAATAAGTATTTGAAATAAATCTTGCACAGCTCACTGATTTTTAAGGAATTCCCCGTTTGTCCCTGATTTAATAAAAGCTCCTCATTTTAAAGAAATTAAATAAGTAAGTACTGGGTGGCCCATATAGACTTAAGGGTCAAAAATCTTCAAAACTTTTTACATACGTATACTTAGTAGGGACATAAATACTGTTACAACATTGAACACACCCATTTCAATAGTAGAACTTAACATACCCCGTTAATGTCATATGGGTTTTGAAAGCTAACCTCAATAGCGTTAGTTTGTAACGGGATTTTAGAATTGTTTAAACTTTCATCATGGAGTGGTCAGATAGTGAGAACCGTATCGCTGTAATAGCGCTTTTCAAGTGTGAAATGAAAAAAGCGATAAAACGCTCCGGCCACTAGGGATTAGCCGCATGTTCATCTACCGGTGCATAAAACTGTTGGAGGAGACTAGAGGTCTAAAAGACCGCCACCGGTCGGGCCGCCCACGCTCTGTTCGAACAACGCATGTCATCAAAGCCGTTAAATCAAGAATTCACAGAAATTCGCTCCGAAAACAGAAAATCATGAGATGAATATCACGCAAAAGTCCATGAGTCGAATCATTAAAAAAGACTTGGGGCTTTCACATTAATTGACTGCAGCTTTAAAAAAAAAATAGGATTAAAAAATGCAAACGTCTTTTGATGAAGCACGCTGATAACTTGCACTGAAAAATTTTGTTCACCGATGGAAAAATGTTTACCGTTCAGGAAAAATTTAACAAGCGAAATGATAGAGTATATACGCGGTCATCTAAGGAAGCTTCTGAACTGATCCCAGGAAAAGAGTCATCAACCAGCTTCAGTCATGGTTTGGTGGGGTGTCTCTTACGATGGGATCATTGACCTGCATTACTGCGAACAAGGAGTCAAAACATCGGCCAAAGTTTACCAATAAACCGTTTTGGAAGCTGTTGTGAAGCCTCTAAACAACTCCCTGTTCCGAAACCAGCCATGGACTTTCCAGCAGGATTCTGCGCCGGCCCATAAGGCTAAAACGTTCCAGGCCTGGCTTCGAAACAATTTGCCAGCGTTCATTTCCTCTAAACAATGGGCCTCAGGCAGTCCAGATTTGTGAACGGTTTTAGAGAACAAGGTTTGTCACAAAAGATATCCCAACATTGGATCTCTTAAGGCTGCTTTGGTTCGAGCTGTGGCCAATTTTCCTATGAACGATGTTCGTGCTGCTATTGACGTTTGGCCAGTGCGACTTAAGGCGTGTGTAAAGGCAAACATGCGGACATTTCAAATAAGTAGATTATTTTTGATTACAATATACACCAAAAAATATATTAAAAAATATTTGGTCCAAAAACATTCAGTACTTTTTATTTTACAGTATAAAACTTGTGTAACAGTATTTATGTCCCAACTAAGTATAAGTATATAGACTTAAGGGCCAAAAATCTTCAAACTTTCTGTGTACATTCTTTTGTTCTTTTCTGCAGGTTATAGTTTGATGGCTACATATGATGTACAGCAACGCGTCAAATTGTTGAATTTTATTATTCTTCTGACAAGGCTATTACTCGTATCTAAGCCTATTACCGTATTTTTAAGGTCGGAACTGCATCCAGTAACAACATGATTAGGAACGTAGTCTCTCGGTTTGAGGAACAGGGATCAGTGCCAGAATCCTAGAGTATTACATCAGCGTAAATTACACTCCTCCAGATGTACTGTTTTGTGCGGCGTTATGGTTAATAAAGTTATCGGTCCATATTTTTCTGAAAATGTAAAGGGTCAACCAAACCCATTAACGGGGATCTTATGATTGAAATTTTTTTTGCGTCCGTAAGTTGAGAATAATACTAACATAAGATTCCAGCAACCTCATATGTTTAGTTCGCTAAAGACAAAAACAAGTTAAGAAATCCCAAAAAATGAGAAAATAACAAAAAAAATGGAGTTCAATCTGTTTTTGTTTATTCTTCAATCAGACAGTTTAAGCCTTTTGAGTCAGATGGATAATGCTTTTGAACGGTACAGCCATATAAATAATTTCTTTATATAAGAAGCAACTTGTTTAAAAAATTTTAATTTCGATAAAAAAAGTACTATTATTGCATTAAATCGGTACCAATAACATTTGTTCTTTAAAGAATATTTAAATGAAGAAAAATTACAATCATACAGTATGATTGCCGTAATCATGTTATTGTTAACATAAAACGCAAAACACAATACTTTTGTCGCACCAACAATATTAGTATTGTTGTTATAACCATACTTTCATTTTTAAATTTGGCAATAATACTATTGTTACATTTCAACAATATAAATACTGCAGCAATTATACTATTGTCAAAACTAAATTCAGTTAACAATGCTATGGTTGCGATGAACATACATTTATTGCCGTGACCATGTAGTAACCACGTTTTTTCTCTGCGTGTATATATAAAGAAATTATTTATAAATAAACCTTTTTCACAACATAGAAACGGGATTAACTGTATTTTTTTAGACGTGATCAAAATTTTCACTATACGAGTAGGTAAAATAAAATAAAAAAAACCACAACGATTTTCTTGTCACAAATATATTTCTTATCACAAATCTTTAGCCATTCATTTGAAATTTGTTGTGTCACACTAACCCTTAAGAAGCCGAAACTTTAACTTGCGTATTTTAATAACATATGTGATAGCGCATAGAGAAAGGGACCTAAGGGTAAAAAAAATCAATTTTCATTTTTTTCTTTTTTTGATGTGGACAACATCTGAGCATCGAATGAGATCGATCCCATGCCCCAAAAGTGTTTCCTCCCAGAGATATGCGCGTTTTATGAAAGTGAAGTCGACGTTTCTAAGCGCAAATAGAAAGGGACCTAATCTTTAAAATGGCTCTCCTGAACAAAACTTTTCATCAACTTTTCACTTTTTTATTGATGTGGACAACATCTGAGCATCGAATGAGACCGATCCCATGCCCCAAAAGTGTTCTCTCCCAGAGATATGCGCGTTTATGAAAGTGAAGTCGACGATTCTAAGCGCAAATAGAAAGGGATCTAATCTTTAAAAAGGCTCTCCTGAACAAAACTGTTTTTTAACCTTAGGTCCCTTTCTATTTTGCGCGTCACATATCAAAGTCAGCTTTATCTTAAAATTGCTTTTGACACTGTAAAACAACAATTTAGTTTTTTGACTAAACGTACCAATTTTATGGAAATCGTTTCATTTATGCACAAGTAAAAAGATTTTCTGTAATTAGATTCGTAAGTAAAAACCAAGTTTTCAAAAACTTTAAATAACACAATAATATCCTTAAATGTAAATATTAAATCAAAAAGGGTTTTGTTTCGTTCATATAAACGAATGCATAAAATTCAATCATTCGTTAACAAATGTTAGTGGTAATGACATCTGTACGAGGGCTGCTATAAATATTTCTGGCCTAATAATAAAAATGCGAATAGTTATCATCGAAAATGGTTTTATTGTTTTTCAAAGTATTCTCCAGCATGATTTAAACACTTTTACTTGCGCTCAAACCAATTGTCGAAGCACTTTTACCACTCCGATTGAGACACCTCCTAAACATGGTTTTTGAACGCTTCAACAGCATCTTCTGGCAACTAAAATCGTTGACAACGCATTTTTTTTTTTGATGAGCGGAAATAAAAAGCAATCATTGGGTGCCAAGTCAGGGCTGTACGGCGGATGGCCCATCAATTCGACGTTTTGGCTGGTCAAAAAGGCGCTGGTTTGAGCCGATGTATGAGAGCTCGCATTCTCATGGTGCACAATAATTCGTCTTCTCTTGTTCGTTTTTCAAATTTCTCCGACGACTTCAGGCAAACAAATTGTGGTGTACCACTCAGAATTCCTACGTTGCTCAAGCGGAACAGTCGCCACATGACCAGTTTTGCCGAAGAAACAGGCGATCATTTGCTTATAAGTGATTCTTTCACATACAACTTTCGTTGGAGTTGGCTCGTCTTCGAAGACCCACACGGTTAATTGCTGTTTTGTTTAGGGCTCATAAGCATGGATCCATGATTCGTCACCTGTGACGATCCTATAAACGTCTTTTGAAGCACTGCGATCGTATTTTTTCACGATTTCTTTGTACCAATCGACACGAGCCTTATTTTGAGCGGTTGTCAAATTGTGTGGGATTTATCCAAATATCAAAACTTTTTAGGTGTACTCGTAATGTCATAACAAAATTACGGTAAACGTTTCCCCATGGCAAATTCTTATTTTAGAAGATTTAAAAGGCACAAAAATACATCTCAGTGCGAGATGAATTTTTGTGCGAGATTATTTTATTCTTAACTTACCAAACGAGAACGAACCTTTTTACGGCCAGGTGTTCATGCAATATCGTATGTATGCTGGATTAAGAAATGTCCAAGGATGCCTATTTCACGGTATGTCACATGACAATCTTGCATTATCAGTTCACACACGGCATCAATGTCCTTTGGCACAACGGCCGTTTTTGGACGACCTTCTTCTTTGAGCGAGCGTCGGCTACGATTGAATTCATTAAATCAGTTTTTCACAGTGCTATAGGATGGTGCTTCATCGCCATACAAAGATTTAAGTTCATCGATGCACTCTTGTTGTGATAATCCACGTCGAAAGTTGTGAAAAACGATCGCACGAAAATGTTCACGAGTTAATTCCATTTTTTTGCCTAATTGATTTTTTCCAGTCACTGTAAACAGCACAAATGATGGTCGTACGTCAAAACGTTCTGAGTACGTTTAGGCTTAAAAATGTCAAACTTTCCAATGGAAATGTCAGGTGGCGCCAGGCAACACTTAGTGTTGCCTAGGCCAAAAAAAAATATATTTATATAGCAACCCTCGTACTAGCCTATCACCCTTGTAATTTCGTTTGCCAAGTTAGTATTTTCTAGGGCCACTCATCACCTCGTCTTGGCCAACGTTTGTGTTGAAATCGCCTTGGATAATTGTTACCTCATGTCGTTTTGTCATACTTTTGAGTTTTTCGATTTCTCTGTAAAATGTTTCTATTCAGGAATACTGGCATCACTGGCTGGAGTATAGACCTGGAGAATATAGATGTTAAGTGGTTCTCCCATTAATTTTAACATCATGGTTTTTTCTGACAATGGGGCATATACTTATACGCATATTGTTATATGATCTCTGACAATGATTCCCACATACTTTCTATGTACTTATATTTCCTGAGTAAGGTACTGTTAAATTTTCAGATCTTAATTCTCCACTATCTGTTCACCATGTCCCGCTTGTACCTAGTACTCGTATGTCTATTTGGAATCTGTTTATTTCGCTGATCGTATGGTTAAGTTTACCATATTCGTAAAGACTTCTGACGTTTCACGTTCGATGTTAAATTTTTATTTAGTTTTACCTGCGGGGATTATTAACACCCTTATTTGGCCGGAGACTGAGGGCAGAGTATTCTGCATTAGGTTGTTCATATTATCTGATTTATCACTTATCAAGGCATTATGCTTCAGTAGTTTTAAGTTACCATATGAAGGGTTCTTACTTGTTCTTCTATAAATTCAGGCGCTCCTTCGGAATGCAGACGATATTTACAGCCGCCGACTATAAAAACAGACTCCGCTCCCCATTACTTTATTAACCTTTTAAATTTAATTTTCCAGGTTTCTCTCCATCAAGATGGTCAAGAAATTAAACGATCATCATCATTTGGCTGCCGTGAATAACACACCCCTCGATTATTTTTCTAAGGCTATGACAAACCCTTGGTCTACGCTAACAAGCCGAGAACTTTCACCAAGCTCTAGGCACAAAATAGAGATGCTATTACTAAATACTTACTGAACAACAAAAAAAAGTCTTATTCTGTTATTAAATTAAAATTTTAAATAAGTTATGTAAAAAACTTTCTTTTGATATATGAGTTATTTTATAAAAAGTAAAAACTTTTTATAAAAACGCAGTAATTTTTAATTTTTGTATAAATTATATTATAATTGATATGTTTAATTGTTAATAAAAACTTTTAAATTATTGTGATTATGTGATTATTTGATGATAAACACCTACCCGGCCGAAAAAAACAACAATGTTGAGTGAAGCGATTTTTTAAGATACACACGAGGAAGCTGTTGCAGCAACACATTCACGTCGGAGTTAAATTTAGCGGAAAAAGGGGAAGAAAATGTTAATTGCAAATAATGAAAATTATATTAACTTTATTAACGAATATGAAAATGTAAGAGCTATGGGACAAGTCATTTCAAAAAAATTAACTTTACTTTTCTACCACTCGTTTCGTACCCCACCTCAACACAGTACAGAGGTTGCGACGCCAGTCGTCCCGTGTGTAGTAATGAAACAAAACACGTTGCCTCGTGTGTATCTAGCATTAGAACTACAGCTATCTGAAAATGCTACACAATTTGTACTAAAATGCCAATTACACTTACTGGTTCCTGCCTATTTGAAACACTGTTAAAACTGTCTATTCTCTGAAAATGTTGTATTTTAATATAAATGTCAAATAGCCGATAACGTTTTATAATTTTATTACTAAGAGGATTACGAGTACTTAAAGAAATATGTTTAGAAAGCTTTAGTGGGTCTTTTTAGTTAGCAATATAAAACTGAAAACGGTATTTAACGGCAATTAATTGTCAAAATATCAAAACGTTTGGGGTGTAATGTCATAACAAAATTACGGTTTTGTATGTAAACGTTTTCCCATGGCAAATTCTTATTTTAGAAGATTTAAAAGGCACAAAAATACAACCCAGTGCGAGATGTATTTTTGTGCAAGATTATTTTATTCTTAACTTAACAAATGTTCTTGCCATTAAAAGAAAATACTAACCTAAAAGAAAAAGAGAAGATTTAAAAAAATATTATTTAAATAATGATTGTTTCAAAAATACAATATTTATTCATTTAAAAAAAATTGTCGTTAGCTTCGAAATGTGTGCAAGAGTAGTGGAAAATTGGATCCAAATAATAGATCGCTGTATACGGGCTCGTGGTGGTCATTTGGCCGAAATCAAATTTCATTCTTAAAATGTAACATTTGCACTACACCTGGAATAATTTTTGAACTCTATATCATAAATAATCTGTGTTTTATAAATATATATAAATTTGTTATGTCCTTAATGGAAAACCATGTATTACGATTATTAACATTTGAAATTCCATTTTTTTGCAACAGATTTTTTGTAGTTCCAACCAATTTCAAAATAATACTTTCTCCGTGTGTAGTTTCAATCACTAGTTAAAGGAACCATCGTGCATCAACAGAATGCTGTTAATGATCCTCAAATGATGAGCATCTGAACCACAAGATTCTGTGCGTAAATGCAAAAGCTTATAGTAGATGAAAATTGTTCGCTTATCCTTGTGCAGTATGTGAACATTAAGGGTTTAGTGAAAGTGTTGTCCTTGCGCTGGTAACATTTTCCTTCCGTTTATTGTATCTACGTTGAACATGTTTGTCCAGCAGAAGCATTCTGTATGCACAAACTCAACTGATGTCCTCATTATAAATTCCTGAAACATCGATTATTTCAGGCATTAATAATAACATACAGATTTTTTCAAAAGCTCCACAGGAAGCCTGTTCTCTGTTGTGCTGCCTTATATACTACCCATGCAAATACTATGTACAGACTACATTGTAAACTACATAAATATATTTATGTACCAGTAAGTATGAATACAGGTACCTGTGCATATGTATTTATACATTTATCCACATCCTTTATTAAATACCCACTTTGTTCGCATTGTATGTACAACTATAAAGTTGTAAAATCCGTTTTGCCTTTAAAAAAGTTTCATAAGTTTTCCTCTGAGTTTTCCGTTTTCTTGATTCTCTCCTCATCTCCTCGCGATATGAATGTCAATAAATTATGAATGCCAATAACGCGCATACATATTTTAACCGGGCAGATTTATGCGCTCATAAATTTTAAAAACAAATACTTTCTGCAGTTTACATTAACAGACGACGAAGAAGAAGACGACGACGACTATCGCCAGTCATTCAATTCAAATTGCGCTGCATGTGTGGAGTACGGATGTGATGCTGCGAAAGCCAAAGTATCGGGTCATGAAATGTGTACCCACTAAAGCCGATTGGTTTTAATTTATTTTTGGTCAAAGGAACCTTATTTAGAAATTTTATGAAACGTTTTAAAGTCTTTACAGATTGAACAGGGATTAACCGACTCGAGACCTCTTGCATTTACATTTCAAAAGAAGACAAATTTTTTTAAAAGATGGCGAAGTGACATTGATTTTCTGGGCCGATTTCGGGTCCGTGACTACCTTCATCAGAAAGCTTCGCAGAAATTGTTGAAAGGAAAACTGAACTATTTAGGACCAGTTTCTCACCAAACGAATGAGAACTACTGTTGCAAATCTTACTACTCAAGTTTTTTTAAAACTTTTGTCTACCTTTGCCTTTTCTGAAACAATTCATCTATTTAAAGAAATTTTTTCATAGAACTTTTGAAGATTTAACAATGGATGAGAACATTGTACAAGAACAAGAAATAATGTTTTCGGTGTTCAGCAATAAACCGGTTGGCCTAATGCTCCTTCATAGTTATTTATTTATCAGTGTAGAGCAAGGATATGACATAGCCTCAGAGGGGTGTTGTATTCGCGACAGCCAAATGATGGGATAAATTTTTAATCCCTTAAACATATTGGCCGTATTCAGTTGGCAAATCGCATAGGAGGTCTTTAATGTTTAAACCACAGTGCAAGAATATAAAAAAATGATAGACAATTTGCGTAAAGCCCATTAGTTTAAACAAACATTTTTGGGAAGAAAGTTATTCAAGAATAACCTTAAGCGAGTTTAACCAAGCTCGGCTTTTGCTCGCTTATACACACAGAGAAAAAGTCAGCCGGAAATCGGGCCGAACGACAAAAATTCGGTTGGATAAAGCTAATTTCTGTTGCAATAACCTACATTCCATAGTATTGATGGTAACGTGGTTCGAGATATCATATGATGAATGCTACCACCATATCACGGTATTCACATCTTTAAACACAGTTATAGCAACCGAATTCAGTTTAACTACTGGTTGCGACAACTGGCGGTTATTGCAACCAATCGATTGAGATGCACATGTTACTTTGGTGCCAATAATAGGTGGTGACAACAGATTAGTTTTTTGTAGTGACCACAGCCTGTTTACTTGGCTTTTGTAACATAACATTGGTTGTTTCAACATCAATATACATAGTAGGGCAAGAATTACTGTTACACACTTTTTATGTTGTAAAATAAAAAGTACTGAATGTTTTTGGACCAAATATTTGTTAATACGAGGGCGGTTCGGAAAGTTCTTAGCCTATCAATGAAAGAGAATAGTTAGTTATATTTTTAAAATCATTTTTATTTTTCAATATAATCTCCTGAAACTTCAATTCACTTAGTCCAACGCTTATCTAGCAATTCTATCCCTTGATTAAAATAGTTTTCCTCAAGGTCTTCAAAATAGTGGTTTACAACTGTAATTGCATCTTCATTTGAGGTAAAACGCTTGCCAGCAAGGAATTTTTTCAGATTTGGGAACAGGTAAAAGTCACTGGGAGCTAAATCAGGAGAATAAGGTGGGTGGTCAAGCAACTCGAACTTTAATTCGTTGATTTTAGCCATTGTTAAAACACTCTTGTGCGCTGGTGCGTTGTCTTGATGAAAAATTATTTTTTTGTGTTGTAAGCCAGGACGTTTTTCTCGAATTTGTACATTTAATTGATCTAAAAGGTTGCAATAGTACTCTGAATTTATTGTTTTACCCTTTTGCAGATAGTCAATCAACAAAATACCTTTGAATTCCCAAAAAACCGTTGCCACAACCTTACCAGCCGATTGAATTGTTTTTGCCTTCTTTGGGGCACTTCCTCCAGCTTCAGTCCATTGTTTGGATTGTTCTTTTGTCTCTGGAGTATAGTGGTGGATCCATGTCTCATCAACAGTTATGAAACGACGCTTAAAATCCATTTTATTTCGCTGAAAACGATCCAAACAAGCTTGAGAAATGGTCCTTCTTATGCGTTTTTGGTCGACTGTTAAGTGCGGCACCCATCTTGCAGAAAGCTTTTTCATCTGTAGTTCTTCATGCAAAATCACGCACTTTTATTCGTCGATCATTTAATACCATATTATGCACTTTGGCTACAATTTCTGTTGTTGTTGCTGTTTTTGGACATCCAATATGTGGTTCATCTTCAATGCTTGTACGACCACGTTTAAATTCAGCAAGCCAATTTTTTACTCGTACTTATATATTTATTGATGTATATTGTATCCAAAAAAATATCAGCCTTTTGCATTTACACACACACGCCTTAAGTCGCACTGGCCAATCGTCAATAGCTGCACGAACCTCGTCCATTGGAAAATTGGCCACAGCTCTAACCAAAGCACTCTTAAGAGATCCAATGTTGGGGTATCTTTTGTGACAATACTTGTCCTCTAAAACCGTCCACAATTTGTAATCCAATGGGTTCAAATCTGGACTGCCTGAGGGCAATTCTTCAGAGGAAATGAACGCTTGCAAATTGTTTCGAAGCTAGGCCTGGGACGTTTTAGCCTTATGGGCCGGCGCAGAACCCTGCTGGAAAGTTCATGACTGGTTTTGGAACAGGGAATTGTTAAGAGGCTTCACAACAGCATCCATTACGGTTTCTTGGTAAACTTTGGCCGATGTTTTGACTCCTTGTTCGCAGAAATGCAGGTCAGTGACCCCATCCTAAGACACACCCCACCATACCATAACTGAAGCTGGGTGATGACCCTTTTCCACCTTTGAGATCAGTTCCTTGCTTCCTTAGATGGCCGCGCATACACTCTATCATTTTGCTTGTTGAACTTTTCCTGAACGTAAAAATTTTTCATCGGTGAACAACATTTTTCTGTGCAAGTTATCAGCGTGCTTCACCAAAAGACGTTTGCATTTTTCAATCCTATTTTTTTTAAAGCTGAAGTCAATATATTTCCGGTTCATCGTTTTAAACCCCTTTTTTAATGATTCGACTCATGGACTTTTGCGTGATATTCATCTCACAGGCCATGATTTTCTGTTTTCGGAGCGGATTCTTGATTTAACGGCTTTGATGACATGCGTTGTTCGAACAGAGCGTATGCGGCCCGACCGGTGGTGGTCATTTACACATCCAGTCTCCTCAAACAGTTTTATGCATCAGTAAATGAACATGCGGCTAATCCCTAGTGGCCGGAGCGTTTTGAAAATATCGCTTTTTTCATTTCACACTTGAAAAGCGCTATTACAGCGATACGGTTCTCATTATCTGACCACTCCATGATGAAAGTTGAAACAATTTTAAAATCCCTTTACAGACTAACGCTATAGAGGTTATCTTTCAAAACCCATATGACGTTAACGGGGCATGTTCAGTTATAATATTGAAATGAGTGTGTTCAATGTTGTAACAGAATTTATGTCCCTACTAAGTATAAACCCTATAATACTTTATTTTATAGGTTCTAGTCACAATAAAACCTTTGTTTATGGCGAAATCATATTAAGTTTCTTGGGTTAGACGGTAAATGCGTTCAAGCGATATTGATTATAAAAATATACGAACTATAACAAAATATTTTCAGAATAAAGAAACAGGCTTAACTGGCATTACTCAGACTTAATCAACCAATATTTTTGGGAAATGACCCATTTTAACCGACCCATATTACGTTTTTTCAAAATCTACTTATAACCAACAAACAATAACAACAACCAATACATGTATAAAATCAGTTCCAAAAATTATCTTAGTCTGTTAGGATTACTTATAGATACTTATTTTCTTTAACCGAAAGTGTCAGTTCCCTCTACTGAAAATGGCGAATACTTGTTTTCTTAAACCGAAAATGTCATTTCCCTCTACAGAAAATTGCTGTCTACTTAACCAACATTCGGTTGTAACGATGGAATACATGGATAGTTCTTGCAACCACCAACATTCGGTTGGCAAAAAATTCTTTTGTGGCAACAAATATGTGCTCTGTGCGTAGTTTTCTGGAATAATTATTTTTCTACAAATTAAAAATTTTCAAATTAAACAGTTTGTGATGCAAAAAGCCAATCAGTTTTTGTAAACAAAAAAAATTTAAAAAATAAATTATTAAATAAAGTTTTGAAGTTATCGCCTTAGCGACCACTTAGTCGTTTAATAAGCAAATACCACTAAACACGCCTATTCATGGAGACGACATAGACATTATCGGGGGGATACAACACAATGTAATTGGACCTTTTTCAAATATTAATTTAAGTCGTCTAAGCTGGTTCTGATAATAAATCAGTATTATAATAGTTTCGGCCGCCAGTTACAACGTCGAGGTAGTGGAGAAATTTATCGAATTACGCTAAGAATTCTCGGTAGTGGAAACTGGAGGAAGTACTACGAAAGCTACAGTGCTGAAATACGAGGGCATATCAATAATTCCGTGGCTCTTCGAATAAAGCACAGTTTTTTGGCAAAAAATAAATTTTAAATTTGTTCAAGTCCTCGAGTAAGACAATTTAGATCAAAAAATATATATACTTTATAATATAGGTCAACAATACAAAACCAACAATATTGTTTCATTATAATCTCCTTTTAGCTCAATATGTGATGTGGACAACATCTAAGCATCGAATGAAACCGATCCCATGCCCTAAAAGTGTTCCCTCCCAGAGATATGCGCGTTTTATGAAAATGAAGTCGACGATTCTAAGCCCAAATAGAAAGGGACCTAGTCTTTAAAATGGCTCTCCTGAACAAAACTGGTTTTTAACCTTAGGACCCTTTCAAATTTGCGCGTCACATATACTTAGTCCAACGTTTCCCCAATAAACGGTCCATAAAATAGGCATTTGTTTGATCAATAATTTTATCGTTGGAGCTCTTTCCTATAGACCTTAATTGACCGTCCAAAACGTTCAACGTCATTTTTTCTTGCACGCAGAGAAAAAACATGGTTACTACATGGTCACGGCAATAATAATAATAATATGTTCTCCGCAAAAAGTATGTTCGTCGCAACCATAGCATTGTTAACTGAATTTAGTTTTGACAATAGTATAATTGCTGCAATATTAATATTGTTGAAATGAAATAATAGTATTATTGCCAAATTTTAAAATGAAAATATGGTTATAGCAACAATATAAATATGGTTGGTGCGACAATAGTATTGTGTTTTGCGTTTTATGTTAACAATGATATGATTGCAGCAATCATACTGTATGATTGTAATTTTTCTTCATTTAAACATGCTTTTAAGAAAAATGTTATTGGTAATAATAGTACTTTTTTCGAAATTAAAATTTTTTAAACAAGCTGCTTTGGCATTATTAAACAGAAATATTTTAACAAAAACGCTTACGTTTATTTCAACTTATTTTTTCTACTGTGAAATAAATCACTCGTATTATTTTGAATTAAATGTATTTTTGAATAATTTTTATAACTCAAATCTATTGTTGACAACTTAAACCAATTCTAATAAATAATATTGGGGATCAAATCTAATGTCGACAACTTAAACAAATGCTAATAAATTATATTGGGGATCATAGTATAATTGTGTGTGATCATACTATGGTTGTAGGTTATGATCCCTGGTTGCGTGTGAATCATACTATGGCTGTGAGGAGCATACTATGGTTGTATGTAAAACATACTATGGTTGTGAGGATCATACTATGGATGTGGGGATCATAGTATGGTTATGTGTGAATCATACTATTGTTGTGAGGATCATAATATGGTTGTATTTGAATCATACTATTGTTGTGAGGTCCATAATATTGTTGTACCACAACCATATACCCAACAATAGTATTATCCTCTTCGAATATTGTCACCACAACAATACTTTTTTTCTGCGTGTGTGTGACCACAACGAAAGTCAACAAGCCACTATTTTACGATCAAAATCGATGGTGCAGAGTCCCCGTAGTATTTATCAAGCTTTTCCTTGGTTTGATTAACGTTTTTTCTGCAAAAAATAATGGTTAATGAGCACTCAAAATTCACAAACTAAACGACGGAACTCTTTAATTACTCTTTATTTATCATCTAAAAATATGTCGAACTGAATATTAATTACGATTGCAAACATTCTGCAATGGCAACTAATTTTTTTCTTTTGCAACCGAATTTTTGTACTTCCAGTCCAACTAACTTTTTCTCTGTGTGTCCGTATAATGATTGATAATGATTGCACTGGCCCTGCTGCTGGGATGTTTAGTTATAGTGGGTAGAGTAGCCAATAATTCGGTGGCAATTTCTTATTTTAAAATGTCTCCCAAAGACTCAAAGTATATCGCTTATTCGATTTTGAAGAAAAACTTCCTCTTCGTGCTTATGTTAGCTAAAGCCTTTTGCACTTCAATAAAAAATAATCAACGAGCTTATTTTTGGTTTAAAACAATTTGCATTGACATGTTTTGGTTTCTCATCATGCTTTGCATATTCGTCATAAAGGAAGACATGGTTTGAATTCGTTTTTCTATTAAGTTTTCAAGAGAAGATTTTAAAGGGCGGGTTTCTGAGCATGTGGCAGTATGACTTACCTTGAACGAATGGATGGTATATCAATAACTCGGCGACTTTACCAACTTCTCTCGTAGTTATATGAAATGTAACACTATTTCCATCAAGTTAATAGATTACTGTCAAGTTTTGAGAGAGTTCCGTCATTTAGTTTGTGTTTAAAAGCTGTTCTAAATATACAACCTCGTGGATTTTGTTAAAAATGGAAAAAAGTGAATTTCAAGTGCTCATTAAACATTATTTTTGCGGGAAAAAACCGCAAGGAAAAGCTTGATTAATACTATAAGGAATATGTACCCTCGATTTCAATGGTAAAAAAATGGTTTACTAACTTTCGTTGTGGTCGCACAGTACAAACGACTCTGAACGTTCTGGACGGCGAACTGAGGCCAATACGAGGGTTGCTACTTATATTTCGGGTCCTGACAGAACTAGTGTTCCCAGATGCAAACTGGATCTTCCAGTGGAAACTCTGACTTTTTTTAGAATAACTTCACTCAGAACGTTTTGTCATTTGAGGACGAAATGTTTTGTTTACAGTGTGTTGAAAAGTGCATCTCAGTCAAAAAATGAAACTATTCCGTGAACATTTTCGTGCGATGATTTTTTACTATTTTCGGCATGGGTTATCGAGACAATCAACTTGTTTTGACGTTTGTCGATGAAGCACAATCAAAAACCACTGTTAAGTCTCGGACGACGTTCGATCCAGGATGAATTTCGTGAAGATCGTCCAACTTTGCCAGAACCCATCGATGCTGTGAACTGACTAAACATGACCGAGATGTGACATACCGTAAGATTGAGGCATCCTTGGGCATTAGTATGGCAAGCATCAATAAGATACTGCATGTTCATTTGGCCGTGAAAAAAATTTGTTCTCGTTGGATCCCACATAATTTGAAGAAAAAAAGGCTCGTATGGATTGGTGCAAAGAGATACTGAAAACTTATAACTCCGGTAGCTCAAAGCAGTGTATAACATTGTCACAGGTGGCGAACCATGGATCTATGCATATGAACCCGAAACAAAACAGCAATCGGTCTTTCAAGACGAGCCAATTTCAACAAAAGTTGTTCGTGGAAGAAGTACATCGAAGCAAATGATTGCGTTTTTTTCTGTATAACTGGCCATGTTGCCATAGTGCCTTTAGTGTAACGTAGGACGGTCAATTCTGAGTGGTATACAACCATCTGTTTGCCAACAGTGTTCGAAGAAATGAGGAAAGATAATAAGAGAAGACGGATTATTTTGCATCACGACAATGCGAGCTCTCACACATGAGTTGAAACGATGAGCTATTTGACCACTCAAGATGTCGAATTGCCGTACTGCCCTGATTTGGCACCCAATGACTTCTTCTTATTCCCTAGCATCAAGAAAAAAATGCGTGGTAAACGTTTTTCATCGCCCGAAGCAGCTGTTCAAGAGTTCAAAAATCATGTTTTGGAGGTTCTCAATCGGAGTGGAAAAGGTGCTTCGAAAATTGGTTTGGAAAAACATTGGACTAAGTGTATTAAAGGATTATTATTAAAAGCAGATTACGTTGAAAAATATTTTTTTGCAAGAAATAACTTCGAAAAGTCACGGAATTGTTAATATGCCCTCGTACGTTTTGGGATATTGGCTTGATTAATTTCTCTAGAGCTGGAATCTGCTATTGGGGGCACAGTAAATAAGTTGGAATATACTGAATGCTGATATTGTACCTAGACATGATGAATTGGCAAACCAAATTGAGTATAAATTGGAAATAGCGTTCCCAGATTTGAAACCTCTGAAACAATGCCCAATATTTCTTAAAGCGAGTATGACTACTTGCCACTTCCCCCTAAAAATGTCCTTCTCGCTTTCTCATTCCCTGGTCGACTACTGTATGCAGTGGAAATGTACACTGCCAACACAAGTGTGCATATTGCGTTAATAGGACACTATTCGATGTATAATGAAGGCATGCTCCCGTACGTGCGCATGTACGTTTCAATGGGCGGAATTTAATCATCGTTTATGCGTCCAACATTATGTAAATTATATGCACAGATTCGGGAGGCCATAGGCAGCAGCGGGCTGGCTTTATTCATTTCCCCATATCAGTCATTGCCCGTTGCGGCTTCATTCCAATGCCAGCCACTACAACAAAGTCAAATTGATGATAACCGCATCAATTTATTATATCAACAACATTCACCAGAACGAAATACAGACACGCTGATGCTGACATTATTGAATCGACGGGCTTATTAAGAACAAAAATTCATTCGACATTTACAATACAATTGCGAAGAAGTGTAGGCAAGGTTTGAAAAATTATATCGTAATGATATTTGAGAAGCCATCATTCCATAATAATAGTTTATTTAAGATCAATTAAAATACCCCGAGAGTAAGAGTTGATTAATATGTAGAATACTAAAAGGCCGGCAAACATAAGCTTAATTGAATATTTGAAATTTAAAAGTGAGTTAATGTTGTTGCACTACATAATTAATTGACCTAGAAGAGCAGCAGGTAGCAGCAGTAATTGGCGTTATGAATAATTAAATAGTGGAATACGAGCATAATTGAATGCTTCAAAACGTGATAGGATAAGTAAAAGGCTCAATATTAAGTACCAAATATACGCTTAATGTACTCTTTAAAATGATCATAAACTAGAAGTCTCATTTGTATACACTACAGGGTGTTATGACTTAGTGGTGATGTTTGTAGCACCTTAAAGGAATGGGGATAGACCTCATGTTAAGTATACCGATCGATTCAGAATCACTATCTGATTCCATCGAGCGATATCTGCCTGCACATCTTCTCGTAAGTATTGTTGTTATCAAAGTACAGGTAGCAATTATGAATCGCTTTTGCTGAACCTTAATACATTGACGTTTGGGCCCTAATGAAATTATTTAATATTGGTCCAAGTTTTGATATCATTAAGGGCAAAGAGACTGAAGTGTTTCCTATTCAAACGACCATATTACTTTTATTTTAATTTTTTTTATTAATTCAAATTAAAAAATGTCTGGATAAAATCATAATTTCAGAATTCATTTACTTTAGCCACATTAAGCGGTACAATAGGCACGATTTTACAGGATTAGGCAATTGAAGTGCTACCTATTCAAATTACCATACTTTTTTGAGTATTTTTTTTTAAATTACAAAATGTGTAGAAATAACTAAAATTTCAGATGTGACGTCCATTTGCCTTGATTATGACATTCAAGCGGTTAAAAATAGTAGCTTGCTGCACGAATATTTAGTATTTTGGCCTATTGCCGTACAATGGCTATCGTCAGTTCATCCGTTCTGTTTTTAATTTATTTTTCAAATAGGGTTTATTCGCAGCTTACGCGAAAGTTGTGCTAAACTTTATTTTTTTCCTTTTCAGTATTGTTTTCCATTTCATCAAGGAAAGACATCCGAAAACCACAGTTTAGTGCAGATGATCGACTGGTGAAATCATTGGCCCACATTTTTTCAACAATAACGGCGAACGTAACCGTGAATGGTGCTCACTTTCGCGACATGATGTCGGACTTTTTGTAACCTGAAATTGAAGCTCGTAATCTAGACGTCATTTAGTTTCAACAGGACGGTGCCATTTGCCATACAGCTGCTCAAACAATTGATTTATAGAGAAATAATTTCGAAGAGCAGCTTACTTCAAGCTTTGGGCCAGTGAGTTGGTCGCCTAGATCGAGTGATATCACATTTTTCTTTGGGGTTACGTAAAGTCCAAAGTCTATGCTGACAAACCAGTAACGATTTAGGTTTTGGAAGCCAACATTACGCGTGTCATTAAAGCCATACCGGTCGAAATACTCGAACAAGTCATATAAAATTGGACCCTCAGAATATAAACTCTGAGGCATAGTTGCGGCCAACATTTGAAGGAAATTATATTCAAAAAATAAAGGGCATAAAATGTCCTTTCGAATGAACAATAAATATTCCACAATAAATTTAAATTTTGGTATTTTTTTTTATTTTGAAAACAATTTCAAAATTTACCACCCTGTAAAGGGTGGTAAGAAAATAAAAACACAATAATTTTTCGTTGGAAATGGTTTTATTGTTTTTCAAAATATTCTCGTTAAAGATCAATACACTTTGGTAGCGCACAAAACAATTTTTGAAGCACTTTTTCCACTCCTATTGATACACCTCCAAAACATGATTTTTGAACGCTTCAACAGCTACTTCGTACGATAAAAAAAGTTGACCACGCATTTTTTTCTTCATGCTAGGGAATAAGAAGAAGTCATTGAGTGCCAAATCAGGTCTGCACGGTGGATGGCCCAAAATAGCTCATCGTTTCAGCTGATGTGTGAAAGCTCGCATTGACGTGATGCAAAATGATCCGTCTTCTCGTATTATCTTTCCTCATTTCTTCGAACACTATTGGCAAACAGATGGTTGTATATCACTCTGAGTTAACAGTCCTTCGTTCCACTAAATTCACTGTGGCAACATGGCCGGTTATACCGAAAAAACGCAATCATTTGCTTCGATGTACTTCTTCCACGAACAACTTTTGTTGGATTTGGCTCGTCTTGAAAGACCCATACGGCCATTACTGTTTTGTTTCGGGTTCATATGCATAGATCCATGATTCGTCACCTGTGACAATGTTATACGCTGCCTTTGAGCAATTTTCAACACACTGCAAACAAAACAATGGACAAAACGTTCTGAGTGAAGTTATGCTAAAAAATGTCAATGTTTCTAATGGAAGTTCTAGTTTGCATCTAGCAACCATAATATTGGGTTCAAAGAAACACACGAGACTATTGAAAGTCCATCCTTAACGAGTCACTGTTTTGAGTGGATTTTGTGCTGTCGCCTTCATTATGCCATTTTCTTCGAGAATGAGCAAGAAGCCGACGTTACGGGGAACATGCCACGCAGACAACGCAACCATCGATATTTTACATACCGTGTTTGAAAGTCGAAAAATCAGCCGAAATTGTGGTGTCAATTGGCCGCCTCGGAGCTGTGATTTAAGCCCCTTGGATTAATTTCTGTAAAGAGCCATTATGGATAAATGTTAGGCATCCAGAGAAAATTGTAGCGTTGAAACATGAAATTGAAGTTGCTACTAATGAGATTCGACCCAAAACAATTGAAAATTTACCGAAAAATTGGGTAGGTTGGATAAGCTACTGCAGAGCCAGTTGTCGTATTCATATGAATGATATTTTGTTTCATTATAAAATGGGAAAGTTCTACCTTTCCAATAAAACCAGAAACTTGAAAAAAAATCAGTACCCTTTTAACAGCCGATTCAAATTTTAAATGGTCCACCCTTTAGAATTAGTGCTAATCTTACTCTTCAAAATAGCTCAGATGGAATAGATTTGCATTTTGAGAATCCGAAAGCCTTTGTGTGGACGAACATCAGTGTGGAACATGGGGTTTTAACTACAGGGTGTTCGCCGGGAAGGTATACGTACTACTTTGTTTTGCCGCCATTTTGGTAAACATTAGTCTCAACAGTTCATATTTGGCAGTCGTCAAGTAGAGACGTGGCAAATTTATTATGGAAAAATATTCGATAAATCGTTTAATATTTTATCAAAATCAATCATCGACTACTGTGACGATGAGAAAGTTACGTGAAATTTTTGGGAGAAACAACGTACCAACAAAACGCACTATTTATCGTGTAGTGAATGATTTCGAAGAAAGAGGGTGTGTAGCTGATATGCCCAAGCATGGACTACAACGTACTGCAAGATCGGCTCAAAAAAGTGTTCAAAACAATCCATCCACCTCAATTTGAAGTCGTGCTGAATGTAATGAAAAATATGCTCAGAAGGGATCGCATTTGTGAGGCTAACAGAGGCGGAAATTTATCTGATTCCATACATAATTGCCGACATCAAATTAAACATATATCAATATAAGGTCCATTCTCTTTCATTTAACCAAAAATTATAAACAAACAAAGTAGTATACCTTCTCGACGGTCAACCTGTATTTTTGGTGCCTTACGAACTTTATGAAGCGGTGTCGAGATTTGCACCTGGCAAACGTCCGTGGTCTACGACCAACATGTTTGCGTGCCGTCGGATTTGAAGCAGCTTTGAAAACATCCTCGCTTTGTAGAAGGAGGCTAGTCAGATTTTTCACAAAAGACTTCGCGTTGGTCAGTGTCATCTCACAGAGTCGAATCAACTTCGCAGGGACACACATAAAACATACAAACATGATGAAATTAAGCATCGATCAGTTACCAGCACAATCGATCAGTAACCAGCTCAGATAAAAATATGTCATATTGGGCCACACCCCAATACACTGATCTTGATCCGATTTTACATACAACCTCTCCAAAACAACCATTTTATTCCGATTTCGATAAAATTTGGTATAGAATATGGGCCCATTTTTTACTAGACCCCCTAACAAATAGTTTGGTTTTCAGTATACTTATGTAGAAGCACGAAGCCAAAAACAAACATATTTTTGCAATTTCGTAAAAATTTGGATCAGGTTAGATATTAAGATCTAAGTTATTTCAGAGCCCGTTAATGGATCTTCTAAGCATCCAAAAGGGTGGGCTTTAATATGTAATGTGTAATCGGCGATGCCGGTCTTTAGTCTTTACTAGTTTTATTTTAAAATGCTTAGTAGATTTGACCGTTTCGCTGCTTTTGTTAAACACTTTCGCTTGTCACCATGGAAAAAAGTTAAAACAGGGATGAAAAATAAGTTTTTACATTTTGTACTTTCCACTCTGTAAAAAAGCCTATTTTTTGATTCCGACGGCATTAAAACCAAGCAAAAAAGTTTAGTATTCAAAATCAATTTTATAAAACAAGCTGAAAGATGTTAAGCCGGACGGGCCATTTATGAGATAGCCCACGTCACTCTATTATTCCAACGATCGCGCACTCTGTCGGAAGATAAAGCAATTTCGGGCTATGTAATTCTGGAGCGGGAGGGACACATTTCGTTGCTATAAGCTATATAAATACATGCCCCAGGAAGTTATATGTCGCACATACGAGGATTGCAATAAAGTATATATTTCTGGTCTGGTGGTGCCATCTGACATTTCCATTGGAAAGTTTGACATTTTTTAGCATAAACGTACACAGAACGTTTTGACGTACGACCATCATTTGTGTTGTTTACTGTGAACAAATGGCAAAAAAAATGGAATTCGACGTGGAAACAAAACAGCGATAGACCGTGCGTGCGGGTCTTTGAAGACGAGCCAAATCCAATGAAAGTTGTTCGTGGAAGAAGCACTTCGAAGCAAATGGTCGCTTGTTTTTTCGGCAAAACTGGTCATGTGGCGACTTTTTTTTTTTTTTCATTCATTTATTTAATTCCATTTCATATGTTATTACTACAAATAAACAAATAGTATAAGTATATATGTCTTTGATAATGCACTGTTCCATATTCGGACACTCAAGCATATTTAATTGATGTGCTATAGAATTTGTTTTACAATTAAATTAGTTTAGAAAAATATACCGATGACAATCGTTTGTTATAATTTATTGTAATGAAAAAATAGGAAAAAACATTGCTTAAATTTCTTTTTTTTATATAATAAAATGAGTCAGTATGCTAAAAAAGGGTTATGTGTCAAGCCACCAAAACTTTTGTGTATTTGACCGATCGTTACGATCTTTTCGAGTTATACTCATGTCAAATCTTGTTTCATTGTTATTTATTATATTACTATTAAAAGCTTTAACATTCGCTCTTCTGTACAGATGATAGAACATTGGTACACCCAGATTATTCTGAATGTATCCCATTCCATCTAGATATAAGAAGGCTTCTGGTGGGACATAACCCGTTTCTAGGGTTTTACTTATGTATACGTCATCGACATAATAAGGAGCCATGATTAGGTTATTAATATTACATCCAGTACATTTAATGATATGGTTTCTTATTATATTTATAATGAAATTATCAATTCTATTAATATTAACAGCTTTATATAAGCGCTTATTTGATATATATTGTTGGAAATTGCTACCGGATGATCTATAGAGAGAGGTACACGATCTTAAACAACTTCTTTCAAACTTTCTAAGTTTTTCCATGTAGGCCGGTGAAATGTTGAACCAAATAGGTCCACCATAGCACATTATGGAGCGAACCATCGATGTGTACATTAAGAGTTTTACGTGTCTGTTGAACAGTTTTGAAAAAAAGATATGTTTATATGCAAAAAACGCGTTTCTTGCTTTCCTGATCTGATTGTTGATATGAACATTGAAATATAGAAATTTATCGAGGTAAATGCCTAGGTATTTGACAATTTCTTTAACAGGTATGGTATTATTATTTATTGTTGATTGAATACGAAATTCCTTCCAATTCGTCCTTACGTTCCAATTACATTTATCAACCGGTGGTCGAAAGAGAATCGTCTCGCATTTATCTGTATTAATTTTCATGTTCCAATCGATAGAATATTTTTCGACTAAATTAAATGTTTCTTGCAATTTGCTATTAATGTATTCTATTCTGTCATCAGATTGGTAAATTACAATATCATCTGCAAATCCGATTATGCAATCCAAATTATTTATCAATTCATGAATATAAAGATTAAACAGAATTGGAGCATTCACTGTTCCTTGCTGGAGGCCATTTGACATTTTAAATATTTGAGAGCTCGTACTTTTCCCATTACATACAACAAATTCCTTACTATCAATCATATTATGTAATAGTATAACAAATTGGGAGGGAAACTCATATTTATGCAATTTGTATATTAAACCTGGTATCCATATACTATCGAATGCTTTCTCAAAGTCAATGAGACAAGCACCTGTACATAATTTCTTATTCCAATTCCAGTGTATGTTGGAGACTAATAAGTTGATCGCGTGGATTGTAGAATGCCTATGCTTAAAGCCGAATTGCCTATCACAAATTAAATTATTATTCTCACAATGCTTCATAATAATATTATTGGTGCACATTTCAAAGATTTTGCTTATGTTAGGCAGTAGACTGATAGCTCTGAGATTCTTTGGATCAGTAGAATCCTTATCTTTTTTAGGCAATATAACTACCTTTGCTATTTTCCAGCTTTTCGGAAAGAACGAATTATTAAGCATGTTGTTAAATAATGTTAAATATTCAAAAATCAATATGCTTGGTACTTTTTTCAAGATGATATTTGGTATTTTGTCTACGCCAAATGACAATTTCCCCTTCAACTTCGAAAATATGTAGATAATATCATCGCGAGTGATAAAATAGTTTTCTGCGGTGGAGCTATCGAGATCATTTGACTTTCGATCTTCATTGAAATCTACAATTCTGGCCTGAGTGCTGTCATGTCTCATTTTTGCCTCCAAAAATGAGTTGAAACATTCTTGTACTTCTCTGTGTATTTGGTTCGAATTGTCGGTATTCTTTGATGAATAAATAGATTCTAAATATGCTCCCATAACATTCAAAATACTGTCCTCATTCCTTAAAACGTATTTATCTGAGCTAGGGTCTATCTCTAATGAACGAGGATTAACATCTGATCTATGTAGCAAGCAAACGTCGTTGGTTGGAATTTTTAATATGTTCAGATTGGAAGAATTTTGACATTTCAATTGTTTTTTAATTTCGAAAAACATTTTGGATGGTTCCGAAGAGCTTATTATTGATAGTTTTCGTTCCAAACATTTATTCATTGAAATAACAAAGTTGTCTTGAAGAAGCTTTCTTATCAGTTTTAATCTGTTCTTCAGATAAATATGCAGAGTGGGTGGGAGTACATTCTGCATTCTATTATGTTTTTTTATGGCTGTAACAATTCTGCTTTTCTCTGTGTGCAGTTTTCTAATGATTGGATTTATTAAATGTTGCAATCGATCTTTATTTCTAAATGACGGAACACTTTTCCCAATTGCATTTATTATAATATTATTTAATCTATCTAAATGAAAATCTATCTCATAATTAGATAAATTTCTGTTGTTTGGAATAAGAGAAACACTGTTTATAGCAGTCGTTATAGATTTTTCGAGCTTCTTCCAGTTCGTTTTTTTGTAATCCAGAGGTGAACTTTCATTCGCCTTCAAAAAGTCAAAAGGCTCCAAATTTGGGTTCTTGGATATGATTATCTTTAGCGCATTATGGTCGCTGTCGTAGTCTATCGTTTGCAGACAATTTGTACTATTATTTTCCCTATGAATAAAAATTCTACTGTCAGCAATGCAGATATCTAAAAAGGAACCACTACGTGGATATGATGGATAAACAGAAGCATATAATTTGCATCTAAATTGAATCTCTTTATCTGATAGCCATTCATTCAATGAGATACCTTTACTATTGTTAACTGGATTACCCCAGTTTGAGTGCTTGCAGTTAAGGTCACCAGCCAATACATAAAAATTATTCACATCGTCAAGTTTCAAACAATCAAAGAGATGCTGTAAATCATTTTTCAGGGTTGCATTATTGTTTCCCGCTGGATAGTATGCTGATATAACATACATTTGCTTATTAGCCGGCAAAGGTATTTTAACTATACAAGTTTCAAGATGTCTGAAACTGGGGGGTGTGAACTCAGAAAATTCTTTAAAACGTATACCTCTCTTTATTAAAATGCCGGTACCTCCTCCAATTGTAGTAGAATTTCTATCTTTCCTTATAAAATTATAGTTTTCAAAACCTATTTTATGTCTAATATTGAGTTTAGTTTCATTAAGCAAAACAACATCAGGATTAAATTTATTTAAAAACATTTGTAGGTCGTATCTTCTATTTAGTCTTATAAGAGAATTTACATTAATTTGAACTATAAAAAGATTTTTTGATATAGTCTGAACTGAATCTTGATCATAATCCATTAAACATTCAAGTCGAGAAGTGAATACAAAGTATCTATTCTTGATGCCTGACTTTGTAATTGTTTCTGAAAATTTGAAATTTGATTTGCTATGTTTTGAATTGATTGTTGAAGATTTTGGAAGAAATCATTATTATTAGGGTTATTATTTGAAGATGTAATATTGCCAAAATTCTCGGTATTTGTTTTTAATACGTTGGCAAAACTTAAATTTTGGTTAACATTAAGAAACTTCTGACTTCGATTCTGTCCAAGAACTTCTCTTCTCTCTTTGAGTTTTTGCCTCAGTTTTTTGTATGCCTCGCAACCTTTGTAGGAAGCAGGGTGACCATAACTTTTGCAGAGTACGCAGTAAAGTTTCTCTCGTTCATTTGCGTCTACATTAGACACATTGCATTTGCCCATCTCGTGTGACTGGTTGCATTTAACGCATTTCGGATCCAAAAAGCAGTTCGAAGCGCTATGGAAAAATCCCTGACACCTTCGACACTGTGGGATTTCTTCTTTCCTTAGCGGCTCCCATTTAATAACTCTGTACATTATTCCTGTTATTGATTTTAGGTCCTTGATCGTTCCTTCAGGAGCTATCTGTACCACAAAAATTGGGAGGATGTGGCCCTCCTTTTTTGACTTGTTCGTGTTGAATGGATTTACTTTTATAAATTTTAATGTTGCAGTTTCAAACTTGCGTAGTTCATCAAGTATTTTTGTAGGAGCTATGTTGGCACTCAACCCTTTAAGTATGAATGTTTTAATTTTAGCACATTTCGACGTATAAGTGAAAAATTTTGTGTTAACTTTTTTTAAGTGAGACTTTACACGAATATAACTTTCTAAAGAAGTTAGAAATAAAGTATTTTTTTTGGTATTATCAAATTGTTTAATTTGAAAATCGTTTATGTTTAAACCATTTTTTATGAAGTCTATTAACTCATTTGTCTCCACATCGAATACATTTATTGGTGGGATTTTTTCTTTTTTGTTTTGGAGTTTCTGCTTGAGCACTTTGCGGTGTTTTGTTGCTAGTTGATGCTGCACATGTCTGAGACAGCGGAGTATTGTTGTTTTGTGAGAGCGAGTCACTATTAGATGATGATTGATTGTTTACATTACTCTTTTGCACATGGTCTTTGAATTTTTTTAGTACTGATTCGTCACATTGAAAGTTGTCTTCAATGTCAAGCACTGAATAGTAGTTGCTCTTTAGGTGTTTGTTTTCGTTCTCCATACTGTCACTGTTTTTTCTTTTTCTATCATTGATCAGATTAGTTGTTTTTGTCTTTAATAAAGTTGAGTTGGGAGCATTGCTCACACTCATTTTATTTAAAGCCTAATCAAATTATAGTTTATTTATATGAATTTTATTTTCACAAAACACTTATAGTTGGTGTATGATGCAAATAATAGATTAACGTTCAAAACAATCTCAATAAATTCTAATTTACGACCGGCACACACAGTACGTCTGTACATCATGACGGTTACAATAGAACTGCCAGTCATGTGGCGACTGTTCCGCTTGAGCAACGTAGGACGGTCAATTCTGAGTGGTACACCACAATCTGTTTGCCTGAAATCTTCGGAGAAATTCGAAAAACGAACAAGAGAAGACGAATCATTGTGCACCATGACAATGCGAGCTCTCACACATCGGCTCAAACCAGCGAATTTTTGCCGGCCAAAGCGTCGAATTGATGGGTCATCCGCCGTACAGCCCTGACTTGGCACCCAATGATCATGGTAAAGTTCGTCTACTAGTTACGTTTGGAAATCATTAAAAATTACTACAAATATTTTAAGTCGGTGGTCGCAACTTTAAGAGCGCTTACTCCAATTGTTGGCCGTAATTAAGGTCCCTCCCGACAGGATGAGCGATTAAGCTCATTTCTGGCTGAGTGGTTTTGTCAATAAACAAAATATGTGCTTTTGGACAGCAACAAACCGGCATGTGCTTCAAGGGACACAATTGCATCCGCAAAAAATTACTGTGTGGTTTTCATGCCGGAGGTGAGATTGGGCCGTATTTTTTCGTCGAAGAAAACAATCTTCATGTTTCCGTCAATGGAGAGCGCTATCGTGCCATGTTAGAAAAATACGTGTATTTTTGGACAGAATTGGATAAGCTTGACATCGCCAAATGTCAAATGTGGTTTTAACAAGTCACAAGCCACACAACACACGTTACAATCGATTTACAAAAAGGCTAATTCGAGGAACGTGTTATCTCGAGAAATAGCCAGGTCTGATGGCCACCTTGTTCAAGCGATTTAACGCCATTGGATTTCTTTTTATGGGGCCACATCAAGTCATTGGTATATGCCAACAAGCCAACAACTTTAGACGAGCTTAGAGACAATATTCAACGTGACAATTGCCAACGTTCCGGTCGAAATGTGTGCAAGAGTGGTGGAAAATTGGGCCCAAAGAATAAATCGCTGTACACACGGCGTTTTTCATTCTTAAAATGTAATATTTGCGCTACACCTGGAAAAAAATTGAACTCTATTTCTTAAATATTATGTGTTTTCTTATAATACAGGGTGGGGCGCGGTAGTTTCTTTTTTGCACTCCAGACTGTGGCGGTACTGTTGGTCAAAGAGAGTGGAGAGTGTGCGTTAGTGGCTGAAAAGAGATTTGTATTCGTCTGCCTTTCAGTTGCTATCATGCATTGGACACATGAGGAGTAGTTTGTGTTGAAGCGTATTTTTTAAATGCGCACTCGATCATTGCAGTGTAGCGTGCTTTTCGTTTACGATTCGCTGCTCCCCCGCGCGGACGTGTTCCTGGACGGCAATCAATTGTAACTTCATTAAGAACAGCAGGGAATGCGTCACGTGTACGAAGGGGATCAGAGAGAAGGATTACAACACCAAACGACATCGAGAGAGTTAGAGCAGCAGTACTGCAATCTCCGAGACGCTCTGCTCGGAAGCTATAACATGCTCTTGCCATTTCTAGACTTTTCTTCAGCCGGCTCTTCAGGCAATGCAATTAGAGGATACATGGATCCAACAGGATGGTCCACTGCAAAGCGAAGGTTACCATGAATTGTTAGAGGCAAATATTTCCTGGGCGGCTTATCTTTTTTAAGGGGTGATGTGAACTGACCGGCACGCTTACCAGACTTGGCCCCTATGCGATTTTTTCCTTTGGGGTTACCTGAAGTCGAAGGTGTATATCAAACGTCCGAACACCTTGGAAGACCTAATTAATAATATTGAGGCTGAAATTGGCAGAATACGTACCAGACGACATGCTTGTTAGAGTTCATGAAAACTTCAGATAGCGTATGCAGGAGTGTGAGGATAGCGAAGGTCGACATTTGCCACATACACTATTTAAAACCATGTTATTTTATAATTCTCTTACTGTTCAATATAATTAAAATATAAAATAAATTATTCTAAGGTTCATAATTTTTTTATTTTATTATCAAATAAGTAAATTACAGCGCTCCACCCTTTATAAAGATGTTATGTCCTTAATGGAAAACCCTGTACTAGATACAACCTTGCTTAAACTCTAGACAGAGGCGCAATCTCTTAACCAATAGAGTGGTGCCTTTCTCCACTTTAATTTTTTTACTTGCGTAATGATACTCTTGTGCATTAAATAAATATTTCAACATTTCGCAGAAAACCCAAAGGAGTACACATTCAGCACATTATAAATGAAGTTTAAGTATAGCAACACGGCACAGACGCGCAAAACTATCATTCACATTGATTAGGAACTGAGAGACATGGCGGCAGGAACTGAGAGACATGGCGGCAGGAAATACTGACTTCTCTGGCCGAGATGGAAGGCCGCGCACATGCTATCATCCAAAACATCGCTGATTTTATGCGTCCTGTTTTTTTAACAAATGATACAAAATAATACACAGTGGATTGTCTGACAAAATTGTGTCTACAAGTCTTCTACATAACCTAAATAATTACCGCCCCATTTGCTGCACACCCAAACCGACAGAGAGTAATTTAGCTGCAAACTAATTTCTTACTGTATGAATTAATAAAAGTTGTATCAACTTCTACACAGTTTACTTCATTGTTCTTTAGGTTGTATGAAACACCCACACACTTTATCAAATTTTAATTTTCATTTCCATATCTTATCTCGTCTTAGCTCCCTTTACGATATGACCACAATATTCTAGCCTTCATTTGGGTAAAATTATAGCCTAAATTACGAACATACTTCAACGCTCATCTCCAGAGATTTAGAAAACATTATTTAGCAAGTGAAAAATTTAAAGCATTAAAAATGGCATTAAAATTATGAGGCGTTAGATTGTATTCACCAGCAGAATATTTACCACCATAGCCAAAGCAGAATTATCTTTAATGCAAAGGTGAGTGGTTGTTACCAATGCCATTGCCAATGGTCAAATATGCGATGATGCTAGGTAATATATTAAGCTGAATTTGAGAGATGCTGTGGCCTAAGTATTTTTTTTGAGTCTGAATTCTAGGCTGAAATAGTAGAGAAATAAACTCGACATTCGCTTTTTATATAAAAAAAAGAAACATATAAAAAAGTCGATTTTTTAAATGGTACACGCAGAAAAAAAAGTTGCGTATATGGTTGTGGCAAAACAATGTTATGATCTTCACAACAATAGTATAATTCACTCATAGCCATACTATGATCCCCACAACCATAGTATGATTCATACGCAACCATACTATGATCTCCACAACCATACTATGATCCTCACAACAATAGTATGATTCACACACAACCATATAATTATCTCAACAACCATATTATGATCCTCACAACCATAGTATTTTTCTCATACAACCATAGTATGATTCACTCAATCATACTATGATCCCCAAAATTATTTATTAGCATTGGGTAATGTTGTTATTCTAAAATAGAGATTTTTATCAAGTAAGTTATTTTAAATGCATTACAATTAATTAATGGCCAGATTTGAGGCCATGTTTTTATTGAACTTTACATTCAAGAAACAAAAATAAATTATCTAACGGCAGTCGCAAATACTTTTTGTTGCCAGCAGGGTTGAATGCTACTTCACCATCCGTAGACCCCAAGTAACGAATGTGATTAAACCATGATCAATTGCTATATACTTAAGTGCAGACAGATTTTAAATAGACGAGAACCAGTCGGTATTAGAGTATTTCACCGAACAAAGTAAACACAATAAAAATCGCTCGAACTACCTTTCGATTGTTGTTGTTTTTTATTATGGACAACAACTATGTACTGTATCGTGTGTATGTGTTTTTTTGGTATATCAAAAAAAATACTCCCACACATAGATGTATGCTCTATAAAACCTGTTTTGTTATGTTCATATTCACAAACATATAGTATGATTGCCGTAATCATATTATTGTTAACGTAAACTTTAAACAACAATACTTTTGTTGCACCAACCATGTTTATATGGTTGCTACAATCATATTTTTATTTCTCAATTTGGCAATAATACTATTGTTACATTTCAACAATATTAATATTGACGCAATCATACTGTTGTCAAAATGATATTCAAAAAACAATGCTATGGTTGCGACGAACATGCTTTTATTGTAGAGAACATATTATTGTTGCGGTGACCATATAGTAACCATATCTTTTCTCTGCGTGTAGAATGGTCCATGACAATTGTGTGTGAAACAAATCGCCACGACGTGAGATAACACGGATATTGAATTTCTCGCGGATAATATCCATTGTTTCGTTAGCTGTGAGGCAAGTGTAATCATCCTGTTGGTACCATATATCGTCCTGGTACATAATAAACCCAATTTCTGGCCACAAGAAGTCCGTTGTCATCTGGCGATAGCGAACACCATTCACGAGTCGATGTTGGCGGCGCATTGACGAACAACGTCAATGTCTTCCGCTGAGCAATCCGGGGGAGCATGTACAGGTGTTTTCCCTTTTTCTTCCAACCTGGTTCGATGAAATTGGCTCACAATATTCCCGGTTGTGGACACATTTGGTCGATTATACTGACCAAAAAAAATTAAGAAGTTCACAAAATGCATTTTCATTTCAAGGCCCAATTTCGGAAAAGTCTTCAAAAACCTTAACGCGCTGCTCAATTGTGTACCTCTACATGGTTGAATTTATCAAACACTGAAATAAATAAATGCCAAATTAAGATGGGAAAAAACTTGACGTTAAGGCGTGACTCACAATTAAAATCGTGCAATATGGTTGGCTTATTTGTTGGAATATTATTTACAATTCTAAACTAGTAAAAAACCTGCGTGATCGAATAAAAATAATGTCACATTTGGATTTATGAGTAAATGTCATTATTTTCTTATGCAAAGAGCCATATTTAAATGCGACGGATATTCGGCCGTAGGGCCCGTTACAATATTAGGCTTCGTATGAAAATGTCAATCTTATTTAATACCCACCCCTATATGTCTACTTGGATGCCGGTTTTCTGGCCCAAACCAATTGTAACTCGACTGGGACTGCCTGAAAAAATGGGCCTATATGATACATAATTAAATGATAGGACTATACATTATTTTGGGGAAGAGTTGTAAGGTCTTCTCCTGTTGAGTACTTATTTCATACTTTAAAAAACGGGTGTTCTAGAGAGGTTGTATGTGCAATCGGAAGGGACCTTTGTTCTGGCGTTATATGGAAACGTGGACCGATATATCCCACCTATTTAAAAATGGTAACCAACAGATCGCTATGAATCGTTCATTCCGAAAATAAAAAAAAAACGTTTAAACATATGACGGACGGACAGTCAGACAAGTCCGCTTGTGACTCTGAGTCGGTCAGAATGCTTAAAGTTCGACATTCTTTTCGACGTCTTGCTACCGGTTAAACAAATATTTTTATCCTGCATCTAGCTGTGGAATAGGGTATCATAATAGAGATGTCGAACGCAAAAATCGATTATCCGATAAAATCGCGCACAATAGTCAATCACGACCTTTTCAATTTTTTAAACAAAAAAACGATTATTCGACTAATCGATTATCGACTTTTAGAACCCTAGTGGATTCTAGTGTATTGACGTAGTCCTGCAACTTAAAATAATCCCACTAACACAGACTCTGCTGACTGGCAAATAGGGACACCTATAGTTGTATGGCATGAATAATTTTCGACTCCGCTGAAAAGAATACCATCATCATTTTCACAGAATACCGATGTGCTACCGGTCCATAATCCACAATAATCTGTGAGTTCTGTCGATGTGTTAGTGGACCTCATGTGATTTGTCTTTGTCATATCATTATACCCTACACCACACTGTGGTACAGGGTATTATTACTTAGTGATGATGTTTGCAACACCTTAAAGGATTGGCGATAGAACCTATGATAACTATACCAATCGACTCGGAATCACTTTCTGATTCCTCTGTACCTCCGTCCATCCGTTTGAATATATATCGTTGAAATAAAAGTACAAGCAGCAATTATAAACCGAGTTTAACAAACTTGGGCCATGGACAAACCCTATTAAAGTTGGTCCGTATCGGTCCATATTTTGATAGCAGTCATTTTCAGATTTCAAAACCTACAGCTCTAAAAGTCACATCTTACACCCGATTTCGACAAGTTCACACAAGTGATACGTATTACGAGTGACCAACACCCAACTCTGGTGAAATCATAAAGGTACATGTTTTTTTTAAAAGCACACAAAAAGGCCCATCCAGATTTGACGTCCTGCAGCTCTTAAAGCAGCAAATTACGCTAGATCGTGGTACATGATGAGGGAAACTAGAAACTACAACACATAGGTCCATATTTTCGTATAGCCCCCATGTAAAGGTACTTCCCGATTTCAGACTTTCTCACAAAGGCCCCTCCCGGTTTTGGGTCCTGTAGTTTTAGAAAACACAAACTACACCAGGTCACTCCTAAAATGAGCATTATACGACCATTAATTAACTATTGTGAAACTTGAACACATAGGTCTATATTTTCGTATAGCTTCCATACAAAGGACCTTTCCAATTTCTGATTTTTACACAAAGTTCCACCTCGATTTGAGGTTATGCAGCTTTAGAGCTACAAATTGCCCCAAGTCACTTCTAAAATTTGAAAGGTACGTTATGAGCGACCATTTACTAATTGTTTGGAAACAAGAACACATAGGTCCATATTTTTATATAGATCCCGTACAAAGGTCCTTCCCGATTTCAGAACCTGCAGATCTTAAAGCCACATCTTACACCCGATTCCAACCAAATTCGCCTAATTTATAACCATTGATCAACACTTACTATCAATGGGGAAATTGGACCATATCGGTCTTTGTGCATGAATAAGTCCCCCAAAAGGTCCCTTCCCATTTGAGGTCCTGCACCTCTAGAAGCCACATATTACACCAGATTGCTCTCAAATTGTGCATGGTACGCTATGAACGAGCTTAAAATAATCGAAGTGAAACTTGAGTACAAAGGTCTATATTTTCTATAGCCCCCACACAATTGTTCTGCCCGATTTCAGAATCTGCATCTTTAGGAACCACAGTCTATCCCATTTATATCCGATTTCTAGATAATTTCGCATGGAGCGATGGAACACCGACGCCTGTAATATTGGAGCATATCGGTCAATGTTTTGGAATAACTCCCACACAAAGGTCTTTCCGATTTGAGGTCCAGAAGCTCTAGAGGTCGCAATATTGTGACTGTAATATTGGAGCATATCGGTCAATGTTTTGGAATAACTCCCACACAAAGGTCCTTCCGATTTGAGGTCCAGAAGCTCTAGAGGTCACAAATTATAACCGATCACTCCCAAAATTTGCATGAACGGTAAATAATTAACTCTAATGTATTGTGTCTGACCTTGCTCAAGCTCCAAACAGAGGCGCTTAATCCGCTGAATAGCAGAGTAGTGAAGGGCATCTCATAGTCGGCCACGTTCGACTTTAACTTTTTATACTTGGTTTTAATTGATGATGATTAATTAGAGATAACTAAAATTTGATGAAGTTGGCATACGATTCTAACAACTCAAGAACCCATTCAGCGAACGCATGATATAAAGTTTATCGATTTTCTTTAGCTCCAAGAAAAGAATTTTTATCTCTCAAGTCCCAACGCAAATTTTGCTGAACTGATGTCTGCGAATGGCTACGATCCTGCGCTATCAATTCTAAGGACCGCTCTATTTGTAGCAAACCTTGTGCTCTAGGTTTACTATACCAGTCTCCCCGACGTTGAATATTCAGATGGAATGGACGATTATATAAACACAATGAGCACCACTCTGGGTATGAGGGACCCAGGACTGGGCATCAGGGACCCAAGACTGTGTCCCATCCGCCAGTCTGCTGCCTATTAAAAATATGGAAGATGTTATACAATCCTTACGAATATATTTAAGCTCAAATGAGATATATGTAAATACTTTCTATTATTGTAGTCCTGGGAGCAAGGACGTTCTAACTTTAATATGTACAAAATTGTAAATGTTACTATTTCATCTCATTCTAAAAGCATGGTGCTGACCCACTTAATGATAGAGTAACTTAAGATATTACATTATAGTCTTAAGTTTAATGTAACAATACGTAGATTTAATTTAAAAATTAAATGCTTTATAAAAAGGCTCAATAAATATAAACCTTAAGCCTAACGAATTTTCTCACTATTTTTTTAGCCTAGGACGATCGCTCTTTAAAATCAGTTCTGATTTCGATGTAACTGCCAGGTTTTAGGTTAAAATCTATGAATATTTCCTTTTGTGCGTTGTATTCGAAAACACCTAAATTCCTCAAATTTTTACTAGAAAGATTATTTGTGTGGCAATGAGAATTTAATGCAAATGCTATAAAAGAAAAGCAGTCCAAAATACTTTTATGTTTCAATTCATGACCGCTTACCAGATTGGTGGCCTCACCACAAGTGAATGATGCCTAAATCATAAATATGAAGTTCAACACTTAATGACATCATTTTTCAATACAAAATCCACAAATCTCGAATATGATACTCGGGGGCTAATGTTTTCTTTTTTGTTTTTTTTTTCTTCGAACTTTGAAAACACCATAAAAGGCATAATTTGAAATATGACAGAGATTACACGCTGGCAGTAACCACAAGTTGAGCTTTAAATCCCCTAATACTATACTAAAGCAAGAATATCAAAAAAAAAAAAACAAAATATTTTCCTTATGTTTTGTGTACTAGAGAGCGGTGATATTTGTTGGTTTCTTTTTCACGACTGACGAACAAATTCCCGGCATGTTAATGCGGAAAAATGGCTGTTTGTTGGCATTTGCCGGGGGCAAGTTTTATAGTACAACCGTAGTCATGTCACAACTGATGAAAACTTTGTTGGTCGACGAAAGAACAGCCAGGAAATGTATTCAAATTTGGCGCACGATGTAGTATAGGCTACAGGACATGACATTATAAATTGAAATCCATTTGTATATCGTACATCGGAGGGGGGCCATACATAATTCAGTACATTATAGTTAAGATACTTTTATTTTCGTTGATTAGGCAACATTATTATGTATGTGTTTGACCATATCTTGTAGGGTGGCCCTTATCTGTGGGGAGAGTTTTTTTTTGGTGAAAAATATATTTCTTGTGCAAGCCGGTAATTTAAATAGTTAAGGATGTCATGGGACCATTAATTTTTGATTTATTTAAAATTGTGTTCACATTGTGTGAACATGATTGCAAACGTAAAAAAGATATCTTAAAAATAATTACGCAATATAAATTATAGACTGTTTTTTTTTTGACCTTAGAGTCCAATTCTTTAGGATGTTGTTTGCTTTCTTTGAAAGTGGAATTTAAAAGAATAACTCTTTATCAATTTGAGTGAAAGTTGATAATTTGGTGAAACGGTTCAAATTTCCATCTCCAGGCTTGCTATGTTAAAAAGTACGAGGGCATATCAACAATTACGTGCATTTTCCAATACAACAGTTTTTTTTGCAAGAAATTAATTATTTTTCAACATAATCTCCTTTTAGCTCAATACAATTAGTCCAACGTTTCTCCAATTTTTAATCCCTTCAAGAAATAGGATTTATCAGGGCAAATAAATGGACATTGTTTGATTAATAATTTCATCGTTAGAGCAGAATATCTTTTTACCGAGCCATCTATTAAGTTTTAAAAATAGTCACTGGAGCCTAAATTCGGAGAATATGGCGGATGAAGTACCAATTCTTAATCCAATTCATGCAATTTTGCCATTAAGACTGCACACGTATGCACCCTTGCATTATCTTGATGAAAAATAACTTTTTTTTGGCCATTTTTTTAATCCTCGTTTTTTTTCTAAATCCTCGTTAAATCGGTCCAATAAGTTGGCATAATATTCGCCGTTTATTGTTTTTCCCTTTTGGAGGTAATTGATGTGGCTTATCCCGCGTGCATTTCAAAAAACTGTTGTCATCACCTTATTGGCCGACGATGTCTCATTGGCCTTCTTCGGAACCGGTTTTGACAGCTGCTTGGTCTCCGGAGTGTTGTACTGGATCCATGTTTCATCTACAGTTACAAAACGCCACAAAAACACATTTGAATATCGGTTAAACAACTCCAAGTTCAACAAGTTATCACACGATAACGTTTATGGTCAATTGAGAGCAAACGCGGCATACATATTGCAGGCAGCTTTCTTACACCCAACTGATCATGCAAAATCGGAGCCAAACTGCCATATCAAATACGATCTCACGCGATTTTGCTCTTCGATCGGCCAACACCATGTTGGCCGGCCAGAACATTCAGCGTCATTTGTAGATATACGACCACGTTTTAGCATTGAAATCGATGGTGCAGAGTCCCCATAGCATTTATCAAGCTTTTTATTTGGTTGATTGGCGGTTTTTTCCACAAAAAATAATGTTTAATGAGCACTCCATTTTTAACAAAATCCACGAGGCTGTATGCTTTGAACAGCTGTTAAACACAAACTAAATGACGGAACTCTCTCAAAACTTCACAGTAGTCCATTAACAGATGTTACTTGATGGGAGCAGTGTTGCATTTCATATAACTACGAGGGAAGTTTGAAAAGACACGGAATTATTGATATGCCCTCGTATTATCCAGAAGGTGGTTCATTCGGAGCCGTCTTTTCACACAACCCCTATCAGCGATTTCGAGGGTTGTTATTTATATTGCGGTTTCTGACAATACTAGTGTTCCCAGATGCAAACTGGAGCTTCCATTGGAAACTTTGGCATTTTTTAGCATAACTTCACTTAGACGTTTTGTCATTTGAGGGCGAATTGTTTTGTTTACAGTGTGTTGAAAAATGCATCTTAGTCAAAATATGGAATTATCCCGTGAACATTTTGGTGCTATGATTTTTTTACGATTTTCGGCATGGGTTATCGAGACAAGAGTGTTTAAATCAACTTGTTTCGACTTTTGGCGATGAAGCACCATCAAAAACAACTTTTAATCGCTGCTACCAAGAGTTCTGTCTCGGAAGACGTTCGCTCCAGGATAAATTTCGAGAAGAACGTCCAACTTCGGTCACTTTACCAGAAACCATAGATGCAGTGCGTGAACGGATTAAGCAAGACCGACATGTGTCATACCGTGGCACAGGGGACGAATCATGGATCTATGCATACGAGTATGAAAACGAAACAAAACAGCAATCGACCGTATGGGTCTTTCAAGCAAGCCATATCCAACAAAATTGTTCGTGGAAGAAGTACATCGAAGCAAATGATTGCGTTTTTTTTTCGGTATAACCGGCCATGTTGCCACAGTGAATTTAGTGGAACGTAGGACGGTCAATTCTGAGTGGTATACAACCATCTGTTTGCCAACATTGTTCGAAGAAATAAGGAATGATAATAAGAGTAGACGGATCATTTTGCATCACGACAATGCGAGCTCTCACACATCAGCTGAAACGATGAGCTATTTGACCACTCAAGATATCGAACTGATGGGCCATCTACCGTACAGCCCTTATTTGGCACCAATGACTTCTTCTTATTCCATAGCATCAAGAAAAAAATCAAAAGTCAACGTTTTTCATCGCCCAAAGCATCTGTTGAGACGTTTAAAAATCATGCTTTGGAGGTGTCTCAATCGGTGTGGAAAAAGTGTTTCGAAAATTAGTTTGTGCGCATTAAAAAGTGTACTGATATTAAAGGTCTTTGAACCATTAAATAGATGTTACGCTTTATATTTTGTTTTTAAGGACTTTCATTGCCTGAACCCATTTAAATCGAAATGAAATCATTAGTGAAACAGCTTCTAAAAAGAGTAAAAAAAATCTAAAGTTGGGGGGATCGACTCTGTGATACCCTAGACCATTCTGCTGCTAGGAAGACGACTTCCAGACCTAATATGGTCCAATTACATCAGACTTTGTAATAGGTTGCACATATTCCATTAATCGTTACCGGCGAAGGGGGTTCTGTATCCAAATATAGGCCTGTATGGTAGAGATGCGTTGAAATAGGTGCTTTTAGAGCGCCGGGCCTCATATCGGGAACTTTGTATTGAATGGGAGGCTTCATCAAATATGGGACCGATATGGTATAAAATAATTTGACCTCAAAGCGGTGAAGACCTTCCCGAAACGAACAAGCGACCTGTTTTACCAGTAGTCCTGTGTTAGTTTCGTTAATTATTTTATATTTCAGATAGGCAGGTGATTGATTCACCGTATCCTATGACAGCCAGTTAATAGCCTCATTCCTGGCTATTTGAAGACACATTTATAGAGCGATGCAAGAAAGACGCCCGCTTGCAGCCGCACCTATTATGGTGATCAGTCATTGCAATCTTGCAAGAACTCAGGTGAAGTGCTTTAAGTAGAGGACGGCACCTACTCGCGCTGTCCATGTAGCACCGCTGTGCTAACACTCGCTTATTGTCGGGGGGTACTTATTTGCCACGCAGTCACAATCGGTCTTTATATGTATCTATGGGCCTTTTACTATTCGCATCCTGTGACCCATACGGTTGAAGGCTTCAGCTGGACCCACTCCATAATTCCGCAACTTGGAGTGTATTTATCTGACATCCGCCAACTTAATCTGACGTACGGATGTTCAGCAGTAACACGCGACTTTTTAAGAATTTAAACCCATTTGTTGGCCAGTTGACCACACTAGACCCCACAAATTAAATTCGTCTTTCGCCCATAAAGCCCGTATGTGAAATCGACTGCCAGCAAATATTTTTCCCACAAATAACAGGTGATCAATCCATAGGTAATTTTTTCAATAGGGTTTTTGACAGATTGCGCCTGTGTGTTTTTTTTGTATTATTTGCCATCTCATCATGGAAAGACCTACATCGCGATAAGCTCAGTTTGGTACGGTTCATGGGCTGTTTGAATCATCGGTCCATATTTTTTCGAAAATGATGATGGCTGGAACGGAACCTTGAATGGTGCTCGCTATCGCGCCATGATATCGAACGTTTTGCTACCTGAAATTGAAGCCCGCAATCCTGACGACATTTGGTTTCAAAAGGACTTACTATACAGCTGCACAAAACAATGGATCTATTGAGAGTTCATTTTTAAGAGCAGCTAATTTTACGTTTTGGACCGGTGAGTTGTCCGCCTAGATCGTGTTATAACAAACCTGTAGACTTTTTCTTCGGGGATACGTAAAGTCCAAATTTTATGCTGACAAGCTAGCTACGATTCAAATTTTGGAAGCCAACATTACACGAGCATTAACGCCATACCTTTCTAAATACTCGAACAAATCCAAAGTTAGACCTTCAGAATGGACAACCTAGGGCAAAGTTGCGGCCAACATTTGAAGGAAAAAATATTCAAAAAATGAATGGCATAAACTGTTCTTTCAAATGAACAAAAAAGATTCCCTTAAACTGCCTTTATGTAAACTGTCCTTTCGAATGAACAATAATTTTTCAAAATAATTTTTTATTTTGAAAAAATATTGCTAGACTGATCACCCTATAAAACGCGAATTTCCAGGAATTCACAACCTTTGGCTGGTTGACCGCACTGGACAACACGAATTCAATTCATTTTTCGCCCATACATTCCGTATGTGAAATCGACAGCCAGCAAATATTTTCCCCACAAATACAACATTAAGAGGTTCAAGACAAATTTCTCTTTCCCCTCTTCAATTCCGTACATTTCACCCAACAACATTGCACTGATTGAATAGGGGGCATCCCCTGAGTGTTGGTCTTATAAGAAGTAAGTAAAAACGCCGTTAAGTTAGGCCAGGCCTAAAATAAATTGCCTGTTTTTAGGGCCCTTCGGCCGCTAAAATCAGAAAAAACCTTAACATTGCACTATAATTAAATTCACATCAAAACTTATTTTAATTTTAGTTGCCATATTTCCATATTGACTATATACATAAATCGCCCATTTTAGACATGCGGGACGTCTTTTGGGGCACATGAAACAAAAAGTTCCACAACTATTTCCTTCCTTTTTTGAGGTATTTAGTGCGTACGAACAAGTAGATAAAAAGTATGGTTCGAATAACAATATTCGAAGAGCATCATACTATTGTTGGGTATATGGTTGTGGTACAACGATATTATGACCCTCACAACAATAGTATGATTCAAATACAACCTTAGTATGACCATACAACCATACTATGATCTTCACAAAAATAGAATGGTTCACACGCAACCATACTATGTGTTCAGAACTATATTATAATCCCCACAACCATAGTATGTTTCACATGCAACCATATTATGAACCTTACAACCATAGAATGATTCACAAGCAATCATGTTATGATCGCTACAACCATAGTTTGATCCCACACAATTATACTATGATATCCAAAATTATTTATTAGAAATAGGTTAGTTCTCAGCAATAGATTTGAATTATGAAAAATTATTTAAAAATACATTAAATTCAAAATAAAAGGAGTGATTTATTTAACAGAAGAAAAAATAAGATTAAAAAAACGTAAGCGTTTTTGTTAAAAATATTTTAGTTAAACAACGCCAAAGCAGTTTGTTAAAAATATTTTAGTTAAACAACGCCAAAGCAGTTTGTTTAAAAAAATTGTATTTCCATGTAAAATGAACTATTATTAGATCCTTAGATCCGTAACAATAACATTCTTCTAAAAAGCATATTCAAATGAAGAAAAACTACAATAATACAGTTTGATTACCGTTATCATATTATTGTTAACATAAACCCAAAAAACAATACTTTTGTCGCATCAACCATATTTATATTGTTGCTACAAACACATTTTAATTTTTAAATTTGGCAATTATACAATTTTTACATTTCACCAATATTAATATTGCGGCAATCATTCTTTTGTTAAAATTAAATTCAGAAAACAATACTATGGTTGCGACGAACATACTTTTTTTGCGGATAACATGTTATTATTGCCGTGACCATATAGTAACCATATTTTTTCTCTGCATGAATCGAGTCCAATATTTTACATAAATTTAATAAACTGCAACACTGAGATGTCCGGACTACTGGATACCAAGAGAGGTTACACTGTGCTTTGTAAGGTCTCTTATCAACATTTCGTGGTGTTGCAAAGGGATCGACAAATTTACTTTACCATCCACACTTCGGTGAAGCGTATGCAAATACACCAATACTCCGGTTTGCGGCGATTCGGTTTGCGTCGTTTCGGCTTGCGTCGATTTTTTCGGACACTGTTTTTTTGGGATTTTCCGTTTATATTTCATTGTGCGTTGCAGCGCTTCGAAGTTGCGTCGTTTGTGTTTTGATGTTTACAACAGTAGTTCTCATTCGTTTGTGGAGAGCCTGGCCTTATAGAGTTCGGTTTTACTTTCAACAATTGCAACAAGGCTTTCTGAAGAGGGTTGTCACGGACCCGAAATCATGATAAAAGTAGTGTGCAGCCACGAAAATCAATGTCACTTTGCCATTTTGTTAAAAACTTGTCTTCTATTTAAATATAGAAAACAAGAGGTCTTGAGCCGGTTTAATCCCTGTTCAATGTGCGTCGTTAATATCAAAATATTTGTACAAAGCTAAAACTGAAAAAGGGGATTTCCCGTTTATTTTTAATGCAAATATGTATGTGAAGGTTGTCTACTGGTTGAAAGTGACGGTAGTTATTAGTTTCAAATTACATTTGCTGAAGTGAAGTTTAATCTAAACATTTTGCAACAATGAGTCAAAAAAGAAAGCAAATAAGCTTAGAACAAAAACTGGACATTTTAAAACGTTTTAAATCTGGGGAAAAGCTGCTGATATTGCATGAAGCTTTGGACTAGTCCCTTCTACAATAAAATCGATTTGTTCCAGAGATGCTGATAAAATTAAAATATTTGCTGAAAACGCAACATCGTCACAGGTAACAAAAAGGAGAAGTCCTTTAATGGAAAAAATGGAGTCGCTTCTTAGCATTTGGATCTAAGATCAAAAACAGAGGAGAATGCCGTTAAATGGTAATTCAAAAGAAAGCTTTGTTTATTTGAATATCTGAAATACATTTATCCAGTATCAAGTGCCGAAAGGTCCGAATAATTTAATGCAAGCATAGTTTTAAAACCCGTGGAAATTTGCATAGCGTTGCATTAAAAGGAGAAGCTGCTAGTACAGATACTTCAGCTGCAGAAAAGTTCAAACCTGAATTGAAAGCAATTATTGAAGAAGGTGGGTATTTTGCACAACAAGTTTTAAACGCTGATAAAACAGGACTTTTTTGGGAGCGTTTACCAGGAAGAGCATACATTTCTAAATCCGAAAAATCTTCGCCTGGTTAAAAATCTAGTAAAGATAGACTTACACTTCTTTTGGGAGGAAATGCAGCGGGAGATTTAAAATTTAAGCCATTTTTAATTTATCACTCTTAAAACCCGAGAGCTTTTAAAAATGTTAAAAAGAGCGAACTTTCTGTTCATTGGCGTGCAAATAAAAAAGCATGGATGACTGCATCTTTATTTAAGGATTGGATGGAAAATTGTGCTGCTCCTGAGCTAAAATCCTATTGTTCATCAAAAAACATGGAGTTTAAAGTGCTGTTGTTACTTAACAATGCACCAGGTCATCCTTTTTTTTCAGACGATTTTTCGGAAAATATTCAAGTTATTTTTATGCCCCCAAATACCACATCTGTGATACAACCAATGGATCAAGGTGTTATATCCAACTTCAAGTCGTACTATCTGCGACGAACTTTTAGTCAACTTCTAAAAGCAACTGACGGAGATGATTTGCATGAAAGATTTTTGGAAGAATTATAATATCAAGATGGCTATCGAAAATATAAATCTATCTTGGAAAGAAGTAAAAGAATCGTGCATGAACGGATCTTGGCGTCAATTGTGGCCAGAATGCATTCTCAAAGATACGGAAGATATTAATGAAGTTCCACACATATGTGAAGAACTTGCAGAATCAGCTAGAATTGCTAATTTTGTTGGAATGGATGAAGAAGATATTAATGATCTCATATTATACGACGAAGAGCTAAATAACGAAAGTTTGATTGCAACTCAGAGTGACTGGACGACGAAACACTTCCGCTTGAGGTCGAATCATATGAAAAAAGACTCACTGCTGCTAAAATTTCTGAAGCGATGCAGTTGATATCGCAAGCAATGGATATTTTTGAAAAAAAATGACCCGGTTGAAGATCGCAGTTTAAAAGTTTCTAGAGTTGTGACCGATGCTATCAATTGTTATAAGAAAATCTATTTGGTAAAAAGGCTATTAAAATCCAACAAACTTTAGATAATTTCATAAAAAGATCAGCAAAATCGACAACTCCAACCGTAGAAATGATAATCGATTCAGATGACTCAAGTTCAGATTAAAAAATGAACACATCGATGTAGACTTTGGTTTTATACTATGAATTCCATATTTTTATTTTAATTTATTTTTGTTATGTTTTTTACGTTTTTCTCATGAACTGTTATTTTTTTATTTTAATAAAAGCTATTTTTCGAAAAAAATATGTTTTTTTTTTACTGAAAAATCAATTTTGTTCAGTCCAAATTATGAATCTCGGAACCAATTAAATGAAAATCCATACAACCGTATGGAAAAACGTGATTCAGTTTGCTTCGCGTTTGTCCGGTCCCAATTAGCGACGCAAACCGAGGTATTGGTTTAGTTGATCAATTTAAGTTGAGGTAGTTAAATACCACTGTATAAGCGACTTTAGGTAATCGTTTCATTTTCCGACTTCCTTAAAACTTGTTTATGTTAATTTGCCGCTCAAATATCAATTTGACGCATAACACAGCATACGAAAAGCAGTGCGTCATAGACTTGTCTAAATAGTTGGCCAGCAAGACGTTAACAAAGACTCTATTAACTCATCTGCTGCGGCAATGAGTTAATGACAGATCAAAACGAAAGTCATGTCGTTATTTGTTTTCCCCTCATACCCCTTTTTAACGTATCCAAAGAAACCTTTGTCGGTTAAATAGTTTTTGAGAGAATGTGTGTGCGAGTATGAATATATGTAAGTTATAAGTTTGTATGTGTGCTGTATTTTTCCCATTTTCCTATTTCCCTTTGGATATTTCCGTATCCTCTGGCAAAGATGTTTGCTTTCTTTGGGCGCGTGTAGGCGTGTGGCAGGCAGGTCGGCCTTGTGCGTCACACGCCCGTCCGACCGCGCTCTAAAATATTCTGCCGCACATCTCGCCAATAGTTGTGTGTTCGAACCACGAATTGTCGAAAGGAGAAGCAAGGAAATGTTAATCATTTCCAATTTCTTAACAAAGCCGCCTAAATGGCATTTATTGTCTTTTTTCTTCTTCGCCTTTGTATTCGTGGAGCAGCTCTCTATTGTCGCTGCATCATCGACACACGAATGCTTCATCAAAAAACCATTAGTTGTAAAAGTTTTTCTATAGAATTTCTCATACAATGAGAGCAGAATGCTTTCATTCGATGGTGCGCGCCGCGCCGCCCTTTGAGATGGAACAGCAGCCAGCCGGGTGTTACCCCACGATTTTCGGGTCGTCAATGATGATCCGGATGACAATGACGACGATGAAGATGTATTGTTGCCAATACTTTCGGTTTTGTTGAGCGGTTTATTCTCGTTGTTCGGTCTGATGTGTAAGACGATGTTGCTGGCTGTTGTTAAAGAGGTGTTGTTCGCTTAATTTTTTAATTATTTAATGTAGGTTTGCCTAAATGTGAGATATAATTGGCGATAACAGGAAGACGACAAATGTAAAAGAAAGATAAATGGATTTCTGACTAAAGTGAGTGTCATTCGCTAGTCGTTTGTGGCTTTTGCTCGCATCACTTGGCCAATATAAGCAATATACAAAGACCTTAACTGTTCTTTCGGTTCTTTTACTGATAGGGTTAGAATTATTTTACAGAAAAAAAAGACAACCTGAAAAATTTAATAAAAATATTGGTATGTGGAAATTATCACAACTCAATAAAATATTTCGTAAATATGCAAAAAAAAATTATCAAATATTGAAATTAAATTTAATGAATAGTTACAACCAAAAATTTAATCAGAAATATCTTAAAACTTAATGAATTTGTTTGCTGGGTTTGATTATTTTTAATACAACCTCAATCTACTATCACATAAAATAAATGAGTAGGCATTTAGAGCAGTTTACTGATTATTATAGACAAAACATTTTTTTTTGTAAATATGTGAATTTTTTTATCGCCACAAAGCGAAAATATTTTCGATGAAGGGCTTACAACTTTATTTGTATACATGTGAATCGCTTTATTGACTGAAATTGGAAATATATTCGATGAACAACGTACGAATATTTTAGTTAATATGTGAAATTTTTCATCCCGATTAATTTTTTGTTTGAATTTTTTAATTGAAGCGAAAAATTATTTTTTTTTGTGTTAGTGTGTATTTGCATCTGGTGGACAATTTAATGAGTTATCGTCAACTTCATGTGAAATCGCTTACTTTTAACAAGTGGGTCTTCTGATTTGATGAAATTTTGGACAATTGTTCACTTTGGTGTTCTAAAAAACTTATAGTTTGAGTTGTTTAAAAAAAATCAGGAATTCTGAAAATACAGCAGTGGCGACATTTTCAATACGTTTTTTTTTAAAACTTTAGTTTTAGTTATGATAATTGAGAAATTGTTTTTTTAAACTATCTGGAATAAATTAAGGTTTACCAATTTTTTTTTTATAAAAAAAAGTTTTCTTTAAATTTTTTTTATATTTTGGAAAAAAATATTTTTTTTCCGATTTTGGAATATATATACTCTTGTAATTTTTAAAATAATTACTGGCTAATGGCACAAAAAAAGTTTTGGGTGGCCACAAATCTATTTTTCGGGTTAAAAATTAAAATGTATGTCGGTCTCCAGATTATTTTCAATTATTTTCTATTTGTCCAATACGAAGAATTTTTTATTTTCATTACAAATAGCAAGAAAAAGGCCATAAATAAGCTTTAAACGAATGAACAAGTTCTAGTAAGGTAAACCTACTACGCTCACCCATAAAGGGATAGGTTGTAAAGTTTGCATTGGTCCAAATGGTTCGTGTTTCACACGTTTTATGCTGTAAAATAAAAAGTACTGAATGTTTTTGACCAAATATTTTTTGATATATTTATTGATATTTATTTTTTCCAAAAAGAATCTACTTATTCTACTTATTCCGCCTTTTGCCTTAACACACGCCTTAAGTCGCACTGGCCAATCGTCAATAGCTGCACGAACCTCGTCCATTGGAAAATTGCCCACGACAAAAGCAGTCTTAAGAGATCCAATGTTGGGGTATCAAACTTTGTCCTCTAAAACCGTCCACAATTTGTAATCCAATGGGTTCAAATCTGGACTGCCTGAGGGCCATTCTTCAGACGAAATGAACGCTGGCAAATTTTTTCGAAGCCATGCCTGGGACTTTTAGCCTTATGGGTCGGCACAGAATCCTGCCCCACCAAACCATGACTGAAGCTGGGTGAGGACCCTATTCCACTCTATTATTTTGCTTGTTAAAATTTTCCTGAACGGTAAATATTTTTTCATCGGTGAACAAAATTTGTCTGCGCTGCCTCGTCTGTGCAAAATTTGTCTGGGCGTTTGCATTTTTCAATCATATTATATTTTATTTTAAAGCTGCAGTCAAGAAATGTCCGGTACGTCGTTTGAAAGCCCCAAGTCCCAAGTCTTTTTTAATGATTCGACTCATGAACTTTTGCGTGATATTCATCTTACGGGCCATGATTTTCGGATTTCTGTAAATTCTTAATTTAACGGCTTTGATGACATGCGGTGTTCGAACGAACGTGGGCCCGGTGGCGGTATTTTACATCTCCAGTCTCCTCAAACAGTTTTATGCATCGGTAGACAAACATGCGACTAATCCCTTGTGGCCGGAGCGTTTTGAAAATATCGCTTTTTTCATTTTACACTTGAAAAGCGCTATTACAGCGATACGGTTCTCATATTTGAATAAATATTTGACTAAAAAAAATATTTGATAAACATTTTTGTGTAGCTGAAATTAATTAACTACAAAGAAAACGACACAACTTCGTGATTCAATTTCAGCCTCCAAACGTTTAGCCGTTACACTGACATCACTGATTTTACCAGCTGCTATTTCTTATTGTTTGCTCTTACAAAAATTTTGTAAGATCAAACAGATATTTGCCGAAAATAGAGGAAAATATTTGTTCTTGGATGGCCACACTGTTTTCACATTGGGCAATTTTTTGTTTGCTCTCAATTTCTTTGTTTCCCCGAAATCAGTTGTGTTTTCATTTGCCACTCAGAAATATTTTATGGTCAGATTGTGGCAAAGAAATATTCGTCGATTTTCTTCAAATATTTGCCCAGTGTGACCGTACCTTAAGTGATCGCTCATACCAATAAAACTCATAAAATATATTTAGTTGCGATATCTGGTGGATGTGGCAATAGTTTTCCCAACAATTTGTTGCTATAACCGAATATTGGTGATGATAGTTAAACGTTCATCGCAAGCTAAAGCGAAAATAATCCTATTATTACTGCTTTAAGCAAATTGCTTAGTCTTATTTATTCAGTAAAATTCTTCCATCATGTTTTTCTGGACATGACTAAGTATTGGAGTACTTTAAGTACATAGGGTGATTCATATAGAGGTTTTTTTCAATAGGATTTTTTTCACAGATTACGCTTGAGTAGTGTTTTTCTTTTCAGTATTGTTTGCGATTTCATCATTGAAACCACGGTTTGGTGCGGTTTTTGGGCTGCTGGAATCAACGCTCTATATTTTTTGTAAATTTTTAACGAGTGATCAATCTAGAGGTATTTTCAATAGATTTTTCTTCAAGGGTCACGTTTGATTTGTGCCAAACTTTTTGTTTTCTTTTCAGTATTGTTTGCGATTTCATCATAAAAGGACTTACAACACGAAATAGCGGTGCAACAACATCCCGGTCGAAATGCACGAACGAGTTATCCAAAATTGGACCCTCAGAATGGATACCCTAAAGCGTTGTTGAGGTCAACATTTGAAGAAAATGATATTTAAAAAATAAATGATATCAAATGTCCTTTCAAATGAACAATAAAGATTCCAGCCTTGATTTGAATTTTTGTTTTTTTTTTGATTGATCACCCTTTATAAGTAAGTAAGTAGTACTTCGGGTCCTGACAATACTAGTGTTGTCAGATGTAAACTGGAACTTCCTTTGGAAACTTTGACATTTTGTAGCATACCTTCTCTCAAAACGTTTTGTCATTTGAGGGCGAATTGTTTTGTCTACAGTGTGTTGAAAAATTCATCTCAGTCAAAAAATGAAATTATCGCGTGAACATTTTCGTGTGATGATTTTTTACTACTTTCGGCGTGGGTTATCGAACAAGGGTGATTAAATCAACTTATTTCGACTTTTGGTGATCAAGTACCAGCAAAAACCACTGTTAATCGCTGGTACCAAGAGTTCAGTCTTGGACGCCGTTCGCGACGTGAAGGACGTCCAACTTCGGTCAATTTGCCAGAAACCATCGATGCTGTGCGTGAACTTATTAAGAAAGACCGACGTGTATCATATCGTGAGATTGAGGCATCCTTCGGCATTAGTATGACAAGCATCAATAAGATATTGCATGTTCATTTGGCCTTGAAAAAAATTGTTCTCATTGGATTCCACATAATTTGACGAATAATCAAAAAAGCTCGTATTGAATGGTACAAAGAGTTGTTGAAAAAGTATAACTGCGGTAGGCACTTTCAAGGCGAGACAAATCCATCAAAAGTTGTTCGTGAAAGAAGAGCATCGAAGCAAATTATTCGAAGAAATCAGGCAAGATAATAAGAGAAGACGGACCATTTTGCATCACGACAATGCGAGCTCTCACACATCAGCTGAAACGATGAGCTATTTGACTACTCAAGATGTCGAATTGATAGGCCATCCACCTTACAGCAATGATTTGGCACCCAATGACTTCTTCTTATTCCCTAGCATCAAGAAAAAAAACCGTTCAAAAATCATGTTTTGGAGGTGTCTCAATCGGAGTGGACAAAGAGCTTCGAAAATATGGTTTGTGAGCATGAAAAAGTGTATTGAGGAGAATATTTTGAAAAACAATAAAGCCATTTTCAATGATAAATAATTGTGTTTTTCTTGCCGGCCCCGAAATATAAATAGCAACCCTCGAAAATTTAAATTTCGAGCGGCATGTGGACTTTTAGATTTAAAAATTG